>JASUUF010000192.1:5604596-7005745 GCA_030449835.1 Clausena lansium | reverse complement strand
TTATTTTAAATTTATTTATATTATTACTTAAAATGATTATTAATATATTTATTTTTATAAATAATTAATTGAACGCGAAAATTATAATTATTTTTAAATTTTTTATTTTAAATTTTTAGCGGTAAATTATTAAAATTTAGCTCAAATATTTAAAATATATTAAAATTTTGGCGCCAATTTTTTCACTATTTTGAGTTTTGGCGGGAATTTTATTTATATAGAATTTTTAATTGAAAATTATTTTTTTATTTTTTATTGAAAAAAATTATTTTTTAACGCCAACATAATTAGCTAGAATTATAAATTAAAAATGGAAACATATGTAATAAAAGAACAATCATTTAAATTAATTTATCATATAACACCATATGAAACTAATGAAGTAAATTAGTGAACTTTATTATCTATTAAAATATTCCAAAAAAATGCAGTTCACACTTTACATTACATTAGTTAATCAATATTCCAAAGTCAAGCCAATGGCCAACAAACACTTAATCCAAAACCAAGCAAAAGAATTCAGCATTCCAACAACATCAAGGTGCCAAATCCGCATGCAAAATATTAGTCCTTTTCTAGCAGCAAAATCTAGCAACCCCAAAGCTAAGAAGTGAAAATTCATCAAATCGGCTGCTCAGTTTCATTAAACCAAATTAAAGAATGAGGCTGTAATGGTTACCAAGAAAAACCTAAAATTTATTTCATTTTTATGCAAGATATAAAAAAAGAAGACAAGAAATGAAATCTACTAGAAGAGTAACTTTGGAAAATAAAGCAGTGATTCATAACCACAACATGAAAATGACACCGAAACCCATAACAATATTATATCCATCCTGATGGAACTAGTTTCCTTTAACAAGCTCTCTGTTCTAACAACTTGTTCAGTCCCATATCGCAAAAAAAAAAAAAAAAATCCAAAAGCAATTGTATTTGGAAGGAAACTCTCACACCGGCAAACTTCTTTATCCCTCTACATGTCCAAGTGCTTTTCACATCAACCATTAGATGACTTATTTACAATCAAAACCAGCATCAGATGAGATCAATTCACAAAACAAATATAAGTTGCACTAAAAATGTATGACAAGACTCTAAAAATGAATTCTGATTGAGAGATTTTTCCAGCAACTTTAATTAGCTATATCACCAAAGGTTGCAGGTATCAAAATCATTATGATGTATGAGCCACAAATAATACCGTAAACTAATCTACATGTCCTCAATCTCAGACATGTAAAAAAGAAATCTAATGTCTAAAACTTGATGACAAATGGCCAATTTGTAAATGTTGTACTTCAGCTTAGTTTTGAAAGCACTGCAATTAGAAGTGTTAGTAAACAATGACTTGAAATCTAGTGGCTCCATTTCATAGTTCAATCCACGGTACCTTAATTCCAAACAGGCCCTATTTGAGTTCCCCCAACTCATTTGCCTGTTCAACTAATATTATATGTTTTATAGCCATCATCTCTATAGTACATATATGATTCTCAAGCAAAATGATTTAACCTAGAAATTATAGGAAGAAGTATAAAAGAAAATAACTGATTGAATGCACACCTGAAGCATCTCTAAGGCTGATTTTTCCTTAGACTAGTCAGGTAACTCACTGTGCAACTAATCAAGCTGCAAATAAGAAACAAATCAGATGAGAAATTAATGGTGTTAAAATAACCAGATAAAACATATTACAGGAAATGAAGTAATCAAACTTACATTTTCCCCATCGATCACAGAATCCCTAATAAAGTCAATCTTGTCCTCAAATACATATATGTTGTTTTAAAAAATTATCAGGATAATACTTATGAAAAACAAAGAAAGCAATGATCTCTACTATAATAATTTGGTTGCAATAAACACAACTGATCTACAGGTATGAAATAATACATGAGATTGAATAAGTGAAAATAAAATTTTTTTTAGTGGACTGACATTGAGGAGTAAGTTCATATGAATCTTTCTAGTTAAGATTATTTATATTGAATGCATATAGAATTAGAATGAAATCCCATGTCCTTGAAACATGAAAACAACATATGTTGCAAAAGAACATAGATTTTGAAAATAATTTCTTTTATGCCATAATTTTACTCCATCCATTTTTTAAAATCACAAAAGTAAATTACATATTCATTTATTATTCAATTGTAATATAATTTCAATAAGCCAAAATCATATAAAATATAAAATATAGATTTAGATTCTCACAATCCTTGAATCTTCTGTAAGTTAACACAACCTAGTCCTTCAAAAAGCTAAGCAACATTATGTCAACATAAATTTAACAATATGTGATAGATGAATTGTACACCTAGACTAAGCATGAGCAAGATTAAATACAACACCTCATCAAGATTTGCCATGAATTGTATCAGCTTTGTTTTCCGAATGAATATAATAAGCTTCATATTCCTTGGCTCCTCAAAGGTAGAAATGGCCTGCAACAATTAAAGTGCCAAGATTCATTCAGGCTTTTTATCAAACACTTGGAGGGAATCCAAAATAATAACTATATCCCCAATTCGAAGATAGCGAACATACGGCTAGGATTGATTAAGAAACAGATATTCAATAGCATTCAGAAACACAAAATCATAAAGGGTCCTGTCCTGCCTCTTCAAAGCATAAACAACATCCATGGTAGTAACAGTCTTACAATAAGCGTGCTCAGTGTAAGTAACGGCATCATGAATCACGTTCTCTAAAAAGATCTTCAAAACCCTGCGAGTCTCCTTGTAAATCAGACCACTGATACGCTCGACTCCACCACGCCGCGCCAGCCGTCGGACCGACGGCTTAGTGATCCCCTGAATGTTATCCCTCAGCACCTTGCGGTGCCTCTTCGCTCCTCCCTTTCCCAATCCCTTGCATCCTTTCCTCTTCCTGACATTTCTCTTCTCTCTTTTCAATTCTTTAATTTTATGTTTTGTTTTCTTTGTTTGATTTGGGTTCAGAGGCAGTTGACGTCGTGAAGGTAGTGGAGGGTATGGAGGAAGCCATGAGCACGGAAGTGGTGGCAGGGAATATGGTGGCTATTACGAAGGTGGTGAAGGTCATGATGGTGGATATGGCAGTGATGGTTAGACCCGTACGTGAGGAGTGGCGGTGCATCTGATGGCAGTAGTTGGAGGAATTAAGGAATTTTAGGAACCCTAGAATGCAACAGTGAAAGAGAGCATCTTCAATTTTTTTTTGTGTTTGGATTTTCGGCTTCAAACCATGTGTGAGAACAATTTTTAGTGGCAGATTTTAGATGAACGATTTTGGGAGAAAGATTTTGCATGAACTATTTTAGGGATTGAGGGAGAGTGAAAATAATTTGGGTGATGGATTTTGAGAGGGAGATGAAATATCGCGAGGGAATATATTTTCTGCTAGTGTTGTTTCAGTTTTTTTTCCATATAATTGATTAAATTTACTTTTTTTAATTTAAAAAAAAACAAAAGTGGTAAAACGATGACGTATTCCAATGGTATTATTGTAATTAATTTTATTTTTAATAATTATTAAATAAATTAGAAAATAAAAATGATATTCAATTATCATAATTTTATGATATAAACGTATTTATCATGAAATTAACATAAATTGATGACATAGAAGTATGTGTCACGTATTTATCATGATTTAATGAAATTTTCGTGACATATCGATATGTGTCAAGAAAACGCATTTTTCTAGTAGTGTTGGCTTAAAATATTGACTTTGTGATCTTTTATTTTCGTATGTTAGTATTTTTTCTCTAGCATAGGAAGTTGTATTACTAGATTCACCTTAGTCAAAGACTCTTGGTTTTGATTCATTCAGTTTTAAATGTTCAATTCTTCTTTCAATATCTTCTAAATTTATGAAGACATTTTCATCTTCTTCATATGTTTTAGATTCCTCATTATTATCAGATAATTCTTTTAATCCATTATTAGCATTCTCGCTTAACATTCTTAAACTTATTAATTTTTCATTTCCTTTTATTTTGTTAAATATTGGCCTTCACATAGGCTGAATTTCATTGCTTTTTCTTTTCATTAAAATAAATTATTGTGTCTTGTAAAATTTTATTCTATTCTTGAATTATCATGAGTAATTCTTCCAAATTATTATCAATACTTTGTACTTCAATTTTCTCAAAATTTTTCATGTATGTTTATGACAAATTTATTACCAAGTTGTTCAATAATTTTTTCAATTTTATTTAATTGACACTCTATCTTATTCAATCTTGTTTCTATGGAATTCTTATTTATTATATCTATAATTTTTTTTTCAATATTTCTAGATCTTCAATTTTGCATTCATTTATTATTTGTTTAATGTGTTCAAATTATTGACTCATTTGATTTCCTAATATTTTGATTTAATCTATATTTTCATCATTAAAATTTTTTATCTCAAAAATTTCATTTGCACTTTCTATATCATTTATGGTTACATTAGGATTTCCTAATTTATTTAATAAATATAGAGAAATCTAGTTTAACTGATTATTTCTCCACATATCGGAATCATTTACCAAATCAAATGGTTGAAATCTACCATATGTAAATCCTCTTTGCCTATAACTGGAAGGTGGAAAATTACTAATATCTATATTTTATGAAATTATTAACGTTCAGGTAATTTATTCATAATACCTTATGCATAATATTTCGTTACTTTCTATTAAATATTTGTGACATATAATGTCTTTTATTTCTTTGGGAATGTAATTCTTCTCTAATCCTTTATTTATAAGGTAGAGTTTATGCATAAATAAATTATTATATCCTAATAGCATCTTACTAGAAGGATAATATTTACTCCTAATTCTTTTATTATTCCAATTATATTCTTCTCTTTGTGCAATAGACAAAAGTCTATTGTAAAAAATTATTAGATCATTATTGTAATCTTCAACAGAATTGATATTCCATTGTTTCCAAGAAAAATTATTTCTGGAAACTTCTATTCTTATCCTATCTAATAGGAGAGGATCTATATTTAAACCTCTTTGGTTTATAATTATAAGTTCTCCAATTCTAAATTCATGAGCTTTTGATAAATATAATTGCATTGATTGTTTGATATCTAAATCTCGTAGTTCATGTGAATAATATTGAATATGTTTGCCAATATTATATTTTATAGCTCTACTATCTATCATTAAATTATATCCTACATTATTAATAAAATAAACAATTATCTCATCATCCATTTTAAATTATTAAAACCAAAAACATGGCTCTGATACCAGTTTTACAGATAATTTTATTAATTCACTTATAAATCAATTTACTCAATAAATCAATTCAATTAATACATATAGGGGTGTAAATGAATAAAATGTTCGAACTTTAAAGTTTTTAATTTCTGGGCCTTCGGTGCCCACTATTCTTCGGGCTGTTTAGCTTTTTTCTTTGTAAATTCAGTTTGTAATCCAATCTTAAATTTAAGGTTTTTCTTAAATTTAAGGTATTTATATATATATATTTATATATATATATATATATATATATATATATATATATAGAGAGAGAGAGAGAGAGAGAGAGAGAGAGAGAGAGAGAGAGAGAGAGAGAGAGAGAGAGAGAGAGAGAGAGAGTGTGTGTGTCATGGAGTTGTTAATTTTATTTTAGATCTGATTTGTAATCATTTTTTCACGAGTATATTTTTAGTACTATGCTCATTACATCCCCCTTTAATTGATTGTATCCTTTCTTTTTCTTTTCTTTCTTAATAAACCCCTTGCTTTGGCAAAGTTAAAAAAATTTTTTTGCGTAAATTAGCAAGTGTATTAGTCGGCACAAGTAATATAATGTAGAGTAGAGTATAAATGTATTAATTGGCACAAGTAATATAATGTAGAGTAGAGTATCGTTCCAGAGATTGTATATCCTATTAGCTACCGAAATTTTGTAGCCCAAATTTATTTGAACAATCGAATATGTGAATTTAGATTAAAAGTTAAAATAAAATAAGACAACTAAAAACTAAATAAAGATAAAAACTGTAACATAATTCACCAAGGGATTAAGACATTGGGGCATTTGACTTGACCATAACCACTCATTGCCCATGTTGACAGTGAACTTTACTAATTTATTCAATATTCGCTCTCAATTAATATAAAAAATACCCTCACATATTAACCCACTACATCTTTATGTGAATTTAAATATACAAAGATTCATTAAATTCTATAAAAATTCTTAAAAGAAAACTCGTACGAATCACATTGGCACATTTTTGTATTCGCTCAATTCGTGGCATCTATTACAAAGAGCAAAAACACATAAATCTCTTTTCAGTCTCATTATATATCCTCAAATCATTCAAATGTTGACAAGATATTTAAAAGCATTAAGTACAATAATCAACACTCAATCATGGAATAATAAACTAAAAATAACACAAATTTATAAAAATAAATCTTCATAATTAGGCTACATCATAAACATAACAAAATAAATTAGTTCATGAGAACACAAAGAGAATCCATAAACATAATAGAGAACATTCAAGCCAGGCAATTGGAAAAGGGAAAGAAAAACTCAAGAACTAATCTCGGCTCTTATTCCTCCAAATTACTCTTGCTACTCTCGGTTTAGTTCTTGTGGTCTGCTCGCTTCTATTTTTCCTATCTCTGCTTATTCTATTTGTGTGGCTTCGCCTCCCTTTTACAATACCTTTATGGTATGTTAGGTTTGAAGAAATATAAGGAGAGGAGAGAAGAGGAAAGGAGGAGATGAGAAAGAAATAAGGGAAGACAGATAAATTTTATGTCCAACCAAACGATGAAAATGAAATTGACCCTCTTTTCCACTCATTTTCTCTCATCCTTTTTTCTTTCAATTCCTCTCATCTCTTACCATTTCTTCGAGCCAAACTTGCGCTTAATTTTTGCACCCTAAATTCTTGTATTGAAAGGATTGAAACAAAAGCCACCGCCTTTAATTAATTAATTAGGCCATTATATTTATATGTTGCAAACCCAAAAGCCCAAATTCACGTGCATGCTTTTCACTTTTAACTTGTTCATGTGATGCTTGTTAATTAAATATTTCAATTGATTTACTTTACTTTAATTTCTTTATTCCTTTTCGTTTATGTTTCTTCTCTAGTACTCTGATTTAATTCATCTTTAACTTTATTTACTTGAATAATTCTGAATATGCTTAAAATAATAAAATATAAAAAATAAAAATAAAAACTAATAATAAGATATAAATTAACATTAGACTAAGTTAAAGAAAATATTAAAATAATATATAAATTTTAAGCATATCACTTTAGGCTCATTTTGGTAGGGACCTTGATTAGATTTGATACAATTGTCAATGATCAATTGATCTTTGCGTTTGACCGAATAAATTTGGCCTGATTCGGTGATTCCTTCACAAATACAAACATTAATATGTATTGTGAATCAAGGTCCATTGATAATTGATAATTGTGATAATTGTGAATTTACCTAAGTTTGTGAAGAATATTTTAATAAGTGTACATTCTAATTGACGATGTGGAAACGTTAAAAGGTTGATTAATATAAGAAATTAGGTTTCTGAACAATGAAAATTTTATTAGAAAATTTTGAATGAACAAAACAAGAGTGTTGGGCCACTTTTATAATAACTTAAATATCGTGAATTTATCAAAATAGAAAAATATGAAATATTATTTTATAATAAAATTCTCCTAATCTAAATAAGAAAAATAAAACAAACGGCACTCACATATTTAGAAAAAAAGACAAAAATCCTAAAAAAAGGAAAATAATTTAAAACAAAAAAATGACCAGGAAAGAAGTGGAATTTCCAGCTCGACCAAAGGGCAGAACAACAGAGAAGGTTTGGGTTAGGTTCATCTAGTTGTAAATTTCGAAATAGTATATTATACGCCGAAAAAACAAATAAATGTAGCTCAAGTTATGACCTCCTCCGTAAGGTATCTTTGCTCATTTCATGCAATCATCCTACATCACTAATTCATGTAAAGTCAAAATCCTTTTTCTTTATTATTAATGAAGAAATAAAATCTCTTGGGTGCTTCCCCTTTATCACTTCCAATGCTAACACTCCAAAGCTGTACACGTCGCAACTTTATGTAACTTTCATTGTGTATGCAAGCTCTGAAAGGGGGAAAAAATTGGAATTAGTTCTTTTTTTTAATTGTAATTGTAAGAAGTTAGATTAGTTGAGAATGTTCTTCTGCCAATTAATGGATACAAAAGGCGCCATTTTACATTATTGATTCTACATTGCAACCATTTTACACATTAATTTTACAAGCATTACCCCTCCTGGTAAAAGCTGGGAAACGATTTATATGGGATTGACAAATTACTTAGAAAAACAAACAATTTATAAACCAGACTAAATCTTTAACATTTGAGACACTTTCTGCATGGTTGGTCTAGATTCTGGACTCTTATCTAAGCATGCTATGGCAACTTTCATGATTGAAATCAATTTACCCTGAACATTGCGCGATGGAGTTGGAAGTCGTGGGTCCAACATTTCATCAAGTGCTATGTTCAAGTTCGAAGATGATGAAGAGCAAATTAAGGAAATAAAATCTCTTGGGTGCTTCCCCTTTATCACTTCCAATGCTAACACTCCAAAGCTGTACACGTCGCAACTTTCTGTAACTTTCATTGTGTATGCAAGCTCTGAAAGGGGGAAAAAATTGGAATTAGTTCTTTTTTTTAATAACTCGAAATCTAGTAAGCTGATATCAGTTAGTACATTGTATAAGTTTAAATAATAAGAACATACCTGGTGCAACATATCCGAATGTGCCTGCGAGTTCTGTCCAATTAGAGGAATCTGGCTTGAGACACTTGGCAATTCCAAAATCGGAAACATGGGCTTCATACTCCAAATCTAACAGCACGTTCTTGCTCGATATGTCTCTATGAACAATTGGTGGGAAGCAATCATTGTGCATGTAAGACAATGCATCAGCTACACCTTTTATCACATTCATTCTTTGTGTCCAGCCCAATTCCTCTGCTGCTATGGCATTGCTCAAGATCATGGCTAAACTACCCATTTCAAGATATTCATAAACTAAAAACGAGTGTCGGATATGCGAACAAAAGCCATAAAATTTCACAATGTTACGATGCCGTATCTCAGTCAATGCCTTGACTTCATTCAAGAATTCTTGTCGACTTGTCATCTCACCTGGGAGTGACGAATGAAATTTCTTGACTGCAATGATTTCTCCAGATGGAAGCTCAGCTTTGTAAACACTTCCTTGTCCACCATTTCCAATGCAATGCTCATCATCAAAATCATTTGTTGCTTTAATAATTTCTTCGTACACTATTTTTCCTTCAAAAGTTAAAACTGAAAGCAACCCTGGAGTATTTCTGGGCCTTCTCTGTTGTATTTGTAAGGCATTCTTCCTTTGTCGAAAATTGGAGAACAATACAACTAAAGAAATTGAAAGGACAATAGTCCCTAGAAGAGGGAATACAATAACAACCCAGATCTTTCTCGATGCTTGATTGTGCGACTTAAATGCTTTGCAAGATAAAAATCCTTTGATATCTCCACACAATCTTTTGTTACCTTGTAATGCTTCCATTGGAGCTTCTCTGAATGCCGTGCTGTTAGGAATCGGTCCTTGTAACTCATTGTAAGATATGTCAATGCGTGAAAGCCAACGCATTTCCTCAAAGCATCTTGGAATGGAGCCAGATAGGTTACTGTGGGAAAGATTCAACGTCTCCAAGCTTTGCATTCTACATATTTGAGATGGTATCTCTTCTTCGAAAATGTTATGACTCAAATCTAACTCTGAAAGATGAATCAACTTCTCAAACTTATTTGGAATTTTTTGACTAAATTGATTGTTGCTCAAATTCAAGTAATGTAATTTAACCAGGTTTCCAAAATTTTCAGGGATTGAGTTACATAATCTATTTGCAGACAAGTCAAGGTACTCGAGCTGAATAAGTGACCCGAGTTCTAGAGATAATTGTCCAGAAAGTTGATTACTTCTCAAAGATAGCTGGATCAAAGAACTAAACTTGTCTTGTCCTAATGGAATCTCACCGACAATATGATTGGAAGAAAGATCAAGTACTTTTAATGAGTTGTTTAAGTTAGCCAAAGAAAGAGGGATTAAGCCATTGAGATTATTTGAACTCAAATTTAAATCAGAAAGAGACTTCAAGTTTCCTATTTCACCCGGAATTGAACCAAAAAGCGAATTTTCAAAAAGATATAAGGTCTCCAATTTGGTCAAGTTACCAAAAGTAAGTGGGATTGGGCCATTGAGTTTATTCATACTCAAATCGAAGGTGGCCAAGTTAGTCAAATTACCCAAAGAAAGAGGGACAAAGCCACTGAGTGTATTGTAGAACAATTGTAGATCAGAAAGATATTTCAAGTTTCCAATTTCATTCGGAATCAAACCTGAAAGTGCATTTGTATCAAGATACAAGGCCTCTAATTTGGTCAAGTTGCCCAAAGATAAAAGGATTGAGCCATTTAGATTATTTTCACTCAATATTAGGTCAGAAAGAGATTTCAAGTTTCCTATTTCATCCTAATTGAACCGAGAAAGTGCATTTGTATGAAGATACAAGATAGCCAAATTGGTCAAGTTACCCAAAGAAAGAGGAATTGAGCCACTGAGTGTATTGGAGGACAATTGTAGATCGGAAAGAGATTTCAATTTTCCTATTTCACCAGGAATTGAGCCACAAAGTAAATTGTTATAAAGATACAAAATAGTCAAGTTGGTCAAGTTTCCAAAAGAAAGAGGGATTAGGCCACTGAGTTTATTGTCTTGCAATTGTAGATTAAAAAGAGACTTCAAGGTTCCTATTTCATGCGGAATCGATCCGTAAAGTGAATTTTTACCAAGGTACAAAAAAGCCAAGTTGCTCAAATTGCCCAAAGAAAAAGGAATTGAATCTTCCAAAAAGTTTGAGAACAAATCAAGTATGACTAGAGAATTTAATCTGCCTACTTCATGAGGAATTGAACCACCTAGCTGATTCTCGAATAAGGAAAGGACCTCAAGATAACCTAGGTGGCCAATTTCCGGTGGTACACTTCCAGAAAATTGATTATAGGGTAAAGCAAGGAACTTGAGCATAGAAAGGTTACCGATTTGGGGCGGGATAATTCCAAAAAATTGGTTGAACCTAAGATCAAGATACGCAAGATGAGGAAACGATGAGAATGAGAAATCATGAAGCGTACCTTTTAAACCTGTACCTGTGAGGTTAATACTATTGACTCTTCCGGCATGGTTGCAATGAATTCCAAACCAAGCACACGGGCTAATTTTGGTGGCATTATTAAGAGTCCATGGAGGCAGGATGGAGCCATTATTATGATTTTGAATGCTACCTTTCCATTTCAGAAGAGCATGGGCTTCGTCCAAAGAATTAGAACAAACAGTGAGTGGAAATTCTAAAATAGAAAATAGGATGAAGAAAAAGAATGAGAAAATTACGATATTACTTAAGTTTGGTGACACCATTGCGTAATAGAGATCAACTGAGACTTTACAATCGTAGAAACAGTCGAGAACAATTGAAGATGAGATCAACAAGAATTAAAGATTAGACGGACAAGGAAGATAGAGAAATAAACGTCTAAGAATGGTGTACAAAGATACAAGCTGAAAGCCAAATTTATAGTAACTACACAAATGAGCAAATGAGTTAGAATCAGTATAAGGTCAACAAGTCAATGCGTCCTAACACTTCTAAAGTAGAATTGCTTTTAGGGAAAATATATTTGGTTCATGAATTTGTGAGATAGGCTTTATTGCTATAAAAAAAAAAAGAGAAATTGAGGCCTTATTAATTGTAATGCACTTCTGTTCCTGTATCAGACACGTCTTACCCCTAAAATTATATTATGTGGTAGTGTTAAATTTTTTTTTTAAAAAAAGAGGTACTATTGAAAACAAAACCAAAACGTAAACTATTAAAGAAAAAAACAAATCAGATTGATGTAGGGCTGTTCAATTTACAACATTATATCATAATATTATTCCCGATTGTAAAATTAATAAACCTGTACTTTAAAGATAACTATTTTATATTTTTAATTATTGGCAAAGAGTCACATATATACCCAATATCATCACGTGGAATCTCAAGAAAAATAAGCACATCAGTGTACTAGTGTAGAATGTTATGAGATAAATAATTATATAAAATATGAAAATTTTGCATAGCACATATCACGTCGTTTGTCTTACATCGATTCTAATTACTAATTTTTTGGTATTAAAGTAAACATTAGATATATGTACTTATTGCGCAGTATCTTAATTTTCAAGATCTTTTATCTGCAATTACAATATTAAAAAATTTAATTTCAATGAGGGATTACAATTGAATTCTACTCTGTGAATAGTGCATATAAGTAATATTACGAAAAAGGACCAAGTATTAAGAAATTGATAAAATAGAGAAAAATAACAAGTAGTAAATTAAGCAATTAATTTTCCACTATTAACTAAGGTTTCCTTTTGGCTAATTAATGTAATTTTTTTTTAAAATCAGTAAAAATTTTAAATTCTCTCTATTTTTATTCATTGTGGCTAAAAGTTTATTAGAGAAAATTATGGGTAAATACTCGTTTATTTTCTATATTTTGAATTAATTGCTCATTTAGTCTTTATATTTTAAAAAATATCTCAAGACACCCTTACTGTTAAATATGTGACACTTTTGCCCTTATTTATGTTTTTTGCCGTTGCAATAGTAATACTCTTGTTACAATCTTCAGAGCATTAATTAATTTATCCATATAAATGTTAATTAGCAAATTGACTAATAATTATCAATATAAAAGAACTAATATTTTATATACCCTTTCGATAATCTTTCTAATAATTATTTATAAATAAATTAATGCCAACCAACTTAAAGCTACGTTTAATACCTTGTTGTCTTGCTAATAATTGTCTATAAAAAAAATTAAGTTACAAAATTAACTCTAAAATTAAAATTATAATACAAAATAACTTTAATTTTTATTTTAATTCAATATTAATTTGATAAATTAACATTTCTTTCATTAATGTCACTAAGAATATTCTTGCAAGGATATTTTTATAAAAGCAAAGAAAAATCAGGGCAAAAATGTTACATATTTAATAATTAGGGTTTCTTGAGTCATTTTTCAAAGTAAATAGACTAAATAGGCACATAACTCAAAATATAGAAATTAAATGAGCATTTACCCATAAAATTACTATAAATTCTCTGAATATGTCGTTGGTCTGGACTGTAGATTCTTTTATGAAAAAATTAATATATTATTTTTCAAGTTTTGCAACATCATTGAGACTTGATATAGAAACATTAAAAAAAAAATTAAAGATGTGGACCCAAAATAGTTTATCCAAATTTATAAAAAGAGAGATTGTTAATTTCCCCCTATCGTAGTCATTATATACCACTTATCCCCCTGTTATTTTTATAATAGCCAATAACTCCCCTAGAAGCATAAGTTTATAATATTGCCCTTATTTTCAAATACACTTTTATTAATATTTATTATAAATTAAATAAATCATATGATGGAAATTAAATAAAAAATTAAGTATTAAAAACAAGAAATATATGTTTTGATGTGAAAAAAATTAATAATAAAATAATTTTCTTGGACTTTTTTTATTTTATAAATATTTGCTTATAATAAATATATAAGAAAATTATTATACAATGATAAAAAATTATTATAAGAAAACTTGAATGATAAATAAAAAAATTATTATAAAATAAATAATAAAATATTTTTCTTGTACTTTTTAATTTTAAAATATTGTAAAATATTTATTATAAGAAAATATTTATAAAATAAAAAAGTCCAAGAAAATTATTTTATTATTAATTTTTTATTCACAACAAAACATTAATTTCTTGTTTTTCATATTTAATTTTTTATTTTAATCTATATTTATATTATTTATTTAATTTATAATAAATATGAATAAAAATGCATTTGAAAATAAGGGTAATATTATAAACTTATGCTGTCAAGGAGGTTATTGGCTATTATAAAAACAGCAGAGGGGTAAGTGATATATATTGATTACAGTAGGGGGGAATTGACAATCTCCGTTGTAAAAATACACGAGAGCAAATGAGTGTTAGTGAAGAAGCGTGCAAGAGGTCAACAAGTCAAGGCGTCAACGCCTCTACATTACATGAGATATAATTTTCCAGCACTGAATCAAAATTTCTCAGGCAAACTTGTAAAGAGGATTGACTGATGAGAATTGGAATTGTAATGATCGATTGCACCAACAAATTTTTAATCCTTTTCCCTACCAAAAGCACCCAACAGACTTTCAACCTCAATAATAGGTCTATACCTACCATACGCACCAGCAAAATTCCTAAACCAAATTTTGACTATATGGTAGGTCTATACCTACCATACTCACTTTTCAGGGAGGGAAAGTTCCTTAATAAGTTAACTATATGTTTCTTTCAAAACTCATCAAAACCCTCACGTCATTTAGTAAGTTAATTATATTTTAGTCTCACGCTAATCATCAAGATATGTATAGTCCAGTGGAATTGTGGGTTGTGATGTAAATTTTTAATTCACACTATAGTTTAAATTATTAGTTTATTAATTTGGTGTGCCGTAGTTAAAATCCATTTACTATATGTATACCAATTTTTTTTCAAATAAAATTTGCTAACCAATTCTAGATTATGCTGTGTTCTTCCATATATCATGTATATGTATTACTAGAGAAAAAGATTATTTGTATGAAAAAATTATTAAGAAATTAAAGATAATTTACAAGCCTGTCTAACAGATGTGTGTACATACGCAATAAGTTAACTAGCTAGCCGTTATAGACCTAATTAAGAGAAAACAGAAAAATGGCTACAGTAACGCGACATCTTAAACTATAGCATCTACAAAGTAGGCAATGGAATATTCCCTTTTTAAATGACTATGATTATGTCTTTCATGATACAAATCTGGCTGGTGATATTCCTTGAATAATTAATTGCCTCGAGTTGTGCATTCTGTGCTATGTGTTTCAGCCGTTGGTGACTTTCCTTGTGATGATATTGATCTTGTACAGCTTGCTTATCCTTCATGATGATCGTAAAAACCATTCCAATAGCTATCCTACATGTTCAAAATAAAATCTCATCAAAATTTCTCTTCCATCAAAAGATTATGTCAGCACTTAGGTCTCAAATTCAGGAATGGTCACTGTGTAAAAATACTCGAATGGTGTAAGGCTGGCCTTGACTTGGTGGAGTCATGGCGCCACACTGTCCAAATTCCGCTGCTTTAGCTTCAGCACTTCGCTCGGTTACACCAAATAAAATAATGAAGGGAGACACTTTCAGATCCTCCGAGTGCAAAGCTAGCAGCAGAGGTTCCAACGCGAATTTAGATGCATCCCATACACTACCTCGATCGGAATCAATTCTAATAAAGCTATAGTATTGTACTAATTGACCCATGATGTGATAAAATCCATTATCAAATATCACTATAATATTTCTTGGGCTAAAATATAAAAAGGTACAAAAAAGTTGAGAGTTAACATAATTGGCTGGAGAATTTTGATGAGTTTTGAAACTTGAGGAAGCTATTAGTTTTCCCTCGCTAGTTTTGCTCCTAAATTTTAATTTCCCGACCGGTATCACTAAGCGACAAGCAACGTACGTATATAATATTTTCAATATAATATTTCCTATATTAATTTCACGTAATTCATATTATGCGAGACATTGTTAATAACATTACCAGCTAATAAGTTGATCTCCTTTTTGTTATCCATGTTTGCTGATGCTTCCTAAATATATCTACCCAAAATTATGAAAATACAGAGTACTTAATGACCATAATTAGATCCTTATTTTAAAACACACAAAACTAAATTTTATGTGCTTGCAAAGAGCATCAAATATTTCAGATGTATACGTCTTTATGTCCATCGTAAATTAGATATGTGGATGCGTACGTCTTTTTGACGCTAAAGTTTGCTGACGTGGTACTGAAGTGGGACCCATCTGCTGAGTTGGTTTAGGAAGTAAATTTAACTCAACTAACTTTGACTAAGTTGGACTAAAGCTGTGTATAATGCTGATTAGTTAATGAGTGAATAAATGTTCATTTGTAAATTAAGCTGATCATAATGCTGATTAGTTAATGAGTGAATAAGGGCTCATTTGTAAATGAAGCTTGTAATCCAATCTTAAATTTAAGGTTATTTCTCTCGTAGTGGCAGCAAGACTAAGGGAATATGTTTAATTTGGGACAGGGGATGGGTGGGTGCGATGTAATTATTGTACAGCTAAATAATTTTAAAAAAATGGAGAGAAAGAGAACATTATGCTCATTCTTGTTTCATGAAGTAGTTAATTTTGTCTTAGATCTAATTTGTAATTTTTTTTAAGATCCTGTTTCTAATTTCCGAGTACTATGTCTAAACATAATAAAATCCCTTGCTTTGACAAGGTTCATCCCAAAAATAATAATAATAAAATGCTATGCATTTGCTTTCGTTTCTTTTGATTCTTTAGACACATTTGTTAGTGATCTTGATTGGGTTTGATACATTGATAATTGATCCATTGATCTTGGAGTTTGATCGAATAAATTTGGCCTGATTCCTTCACAAATACAAAAGTTAAGCTTGGATCCTCTACTGATAATTGTGAACTTACCCAAGTTTGTGAAGAATATTTTAATACGCGTGTGTACATTCTATTAATTTCACGTAAGATCAAAATCCTATTTCTTTATTATTATTGTTCAGGTTAAAATCCTTTTTCTTTATTATTACAGTTCATTAACAATTAATTATATACTCGTATTTGTAATTGTAAGAGTTTAGATTAGCAGAGAATGTTCTTCTGCCAATTAATGAATACATAAGTCGCCATTCAAAGATTTTTTATTTTATTTTATATATGATTCTACATTGCAACCATTTTAGTTCGTTAATAATTAAACCGCAATTGTATGAGATGAGGAAAACTTTATTCATAAAATAAAAAAGATATATTAAGTTTTCAAGCCTTACCCCTTGTGATCAGATAAAAGCAGGGAAACGATTTAAAAGGACAATATCAATTACTTAGGAAAATGGATTATTTTCATTTACCTCTCTTGAGGTTTTCCCTTGCTACACTTGGAGAGAAAGTTTTCATATATTATCATATAGCACCCCTGGACGTGTACCAGCATTTGAGAACCGTTTGTTGGGAAAGTAAAAATACAATAATACCCTTCATTACAGATTACAAGAACTGACAGTACTTCTATAGTCCGGAGTTGCAAACCATCACCTTTTTTTTTTTTTGGCGCTAAAGATATATATATGAAATAATATATTATGAGTAATGCTTTTTGCACCCCTCTATTATCTTTATAAAACCTCATTTTATTTATTACTAGAGAAAACTACATAAAAAAACAATATATGAATTTAATTAAACTAAAATGTCTTTTTAAGAACCCTAACTATCTTTAAATCCTAATTTATGAGATAATTAATTTTTTTAATAAAACAAAATAAAAAATTATTTTGAAGCAATGATTTAATTATAAAGAAGTATATTTATAATTTAATTAATTATTTTAGATAAGAGTAACATGTAATTAAAGCTCTATAGTAATTTTTTATCTTTTTTTTTTATAATTTCATATAAAAAGGAGGTATGAATATAAAATATGGGTTTCATCTGAGTTTTAGAAAGGTGTTACAAACTCCACTCGATTATATGTGTATGCATTTTTTAATAGATAAAGTGTTTTTTATTTTTTATGGGGTCAATTTGATTCAAATGTACTGCTGTTTGCAAATAAAAAGTAGGGTAGTAATATTTCCACCTCATAACTTTTGTAAAATCACCCCACTTCTAGAAAATAATTATAAAAAGTTCACATTATTTTTAAAAATTTCAAATAAAAAAGAATTCTAAAGAATTAATCAATTAAATGTATAATTCTAAAGAATTAATCAATTAAATGTATCTTAACTTATTTTTTGCAATACTTTAATTCATTTTTGGTGACTTAGATTTTTTTTATTATATTTGACTACTAAAACTGCTTTAGTCTAAATTTAAATTGACTATCTTATCCTTAAAAGTTAAAAATACCAAAAATTTGCTTTAACTTCAACATTTTTTTATTTTATCAACTTTTAATTAAACTAATATAATGTCTTCATAAAACAATACTCATGTAAATTATTAGGCTATCAAATTTATGTCATTTACATCTAAAATATTGAAAAATATTAGACTTCATTTAAAGATAAAATAATTAAATGGAACTTATATTAAAGCAACCTTAGCCGTAAAAAAAATATAAGAATAATTTAATTGATTAATTATACAAATATTTTTTATTTATTTGCATTTATTAAAAATATTAAAAATTTATTGTAAATATTTTTATAAGTGGGGTGAGTTTACACAATTAATGGGGTGGAAATATCCCCACCCTAAAAAATAATATTGGTTTCAGTTGACTTTTTCAAAGGTGTGGGATCCAGTATGTAATTAAAGCCGACCTAATACCAAAACAAGTTATTTGCTTTTTTTTTTGGTTATGTAAAATGGAAAATTTGCCAAGTACGCTACCAAACTTCTTTGGCCACATCCAAATCAAAGGGTATTATTGTACTTTTATATTCCAACCAAACGGCTCTCAAAAGTTGATACACGTTCAAGGGTAATATATGATAATATATGCAAACTTTCTCTCCAAGTGTAGCAAGGACAAACCTCAAGAGAGGTAGATGAAAATAACCCTTAGGAAAATCAACTATTCAGAAATCAGACTAAATTTTTAACAATTGAGACACTTTCGACTTGGTTGGCCTGGATTCTGGACTCTCATCAAAGCATGATATGGCAACTTCCATGATTGAAATCAATTTATCTTGAACATTGCGAGAAGGAGTTGGAAGCCGAGGGTCCAACATTTCATCAAGTGTTATGTTCAAGTTCGAAGAATGTGAAGAGCAAATTCAGGAAATAATATCTCTTGGATTATTCTCCTTTATCACTTACAATGCTAACACTCCAAAGCTATACACGTCGCACTTTTCTGTAACTTTCATTGTATACGCAAGCTCTAAAAGGGAAAAACAGATTAGAATTACTTTTTTTTTTTTCACTTGAAATCTAGTAAGCTTAGATCCGTTAGTATAATATACAAGTTTGAATAATACAAGGAAGAAAAAAATTCAGCCATGGTGGATTGAGAAGTGTGAGAAAAGCTCGGCTGCTCATAAAGTAAAAAAAATCGTAATTTTCTCTTTTCTCTTTTTCCACAAAGATTTGTATATATTTTTCTAAAAGAGCTTAAAAAGTCATCCGAGGACATATAGAATTAATTTTGTGATCAAAATTAATTTTCTAACCACGCAAGTGTACGTATCGAATAAGTAATAAAGTGATGAATGAGAATGTCGAACCCACAGGAGACTAGTATTATCCTATCATTATCTATCAATTTATAACTCTCAAATCTAATCCAAGCAACTGAATAAAAAGCCTTAACTAAGATTATAATGGTAAATTAAATGCAAAATAAGCAAGAAGATAATCAATAGATGATGAAACCTAGGTTTGTAATTCCCCCTAGCAATCCCCTTATTAATTTCAGTCCAATTCTCCTAATTAACCTAATTCAATTATCACTTAGAACACTAAAGTCTCCACAAGTCTCTTTCGATGGTCAAATAAATTTATTACTCAAAATCAACCTACTATATTTCTATGAGAATCAATTATAAGCAAATCATTAAGTTCAAGCTCCTTAACAAGTGTATATGCAATCTAAGTATATTCCTATCTCAGATTAACACATGTTATCATATTTAGGCCTATAGATATATGACTCTTTCGATATCTATACAAATACACATGTGCTATTTAATTGGTGATCAAGCAATCAAATAAATTAAGCATAAAATATGATAAATAATCAATAGAAGGCAATTTTGAAGAACTAAAAACATCAATCAATTAAGGTTCATATTAGGTTCCATTACAAACCTAAATAAAAATATTTAGTTCATAAAGAAGAAGAAAATAGCATCCATAATAAAATAAAGCATCCTCATAATCTAAAACAAGAGAAGAGAAGATGGGTTTAATAAGAAAAACTCTTAGAAGAAATCTTCAATCTTCAATCTCTTGATCTTCAATCTTCATGGGTGCTTGTTTCTCTCTTGTTATTTTCTTTTCTAAAGACTTCTTCTCCCTAAAAACTAACGAAAGACCCTTTAAATAGAGTTTAGCACTTTAAAATTGATTAAAATTGAGAATCCCTATGGTTTTAGGACTTAATTTCTGCACTTATCCAAAGTTTATCGCACGGGGCAGCTTCCCCGAACAAATTCTAGGCCACAATCTGTGAGTTTCTGTCTCGGGGTCAGCTACCCAATAGGTCGTGGCAGCTGCCACGAGTTTTACTGAAAATTACGAAAAAGCCACTGAAGCGTATTTCTTAGATTTCTTCATTTCAGCTTTGCTTTTCTCGATCAAACTCGCACCACATACTTCCAATCATTAATGCCTACATAAACACACATACAACAAGTAAAACAATTCTAAAATAATTAAAAACAATGCAAATCTAATGCTAAACTTAGTTATTAAAGTGGTGTAAAACCACCCTATCAACAGTAGGGACGGGTTGGGGAGAGGACTAACATCTCCGTACTCATTCCCAACATTCTACTTTAAGTTTATGTACCCTCTCCATCCTCTTTAAAATTACTTGAGGGGAGAGGATGGTGATCCCAAGGATACCCGATCCCTAACTGTCAATTTTATTTTTTAAACTTGATAAAATCATATTACAATAAAAGAATAAAATTATATTACCAACAAAAAAATAGATATCGAAATAAATTAATGTCAGTAAAATATTTCTATCCAAATTAAGTCAATTTATCAATATTACTACATAATCCATATGTGATTCGTCCACAAAGCAAAGGTGTTATTTGTCTATATAATTGAGGCAATGACAAAATTTATTGAATTCCTTAAGTTATCTCTTATTTATATTATTTTATAAATATTAGGATTTTTTTGTTTATTTTACATATGAATATAAATTTAAATATATTTACTAAGAATTATGGAAAAAATTGTAAAAAAAATTAAAAACAGGGTAACTAGGGAGGAGATAATGGGAATTTCACCTAATTCTCGTTCCTTCCTTTAATAAGAAATTGGTTGTTACTTTCTACCACATCGTTTTAAGCGAAGTTTTACCATAACATTTCTCTAGTTTAGAATCGGTATGTAATTAATTCCAGTATGGAATCATGAATAGTCATTGCTTCGGTCGATACCAAGCTATTGTGTCCGCCCCCTCTCCAAATAGAGAGAATCCTCAAGGGCCTCATCCCGTTGAGGATTTCTACCATCCCTACTCATAATTGACTAAATTGAGAAGCTTCAAGATCATATCTTAGGATACTCCTAATGTGATCCCTTATCAGTAAACACTAACCTTGGCGAACTTAAACCCTTCCCAAATGTCACAAAAGATAATTAGATAAATATAAGAGAAGACAAATCAATTAAATTTGAAAAAAATGGCCTTATGCTGTTAATTCTTTCAAATAATTATAGAGCCACGAATAATCTTATACAAACTGATGTGGTAAGATATAACTAGTTAATTAAATAATAAAAAAAATTATGTGGATCCTATTACATTTTTTAATTAAACTAATAATATTACATTACATCAATTTGTACAACATTATTTATGTAAAGTATTTGAGGCTATATCATTACTCAATTGTCTAACAGTGAAATTCAGTCTAAGTGCTTGGATGGAAGAAATTTGTATTTAAAAGGACTTAATTCATTTTAAAAACTTCAAGTCGTTGAATTTTTTTTTCCACAAACAAGAACTCCAATAAAAAGCATCCCTAAAATTTTAAAACTGTAAATTCTCTGCATGTATCGTTGGTACTCTAGAATCTGGATTCTCATCTCAGAAAATTACTATATTATTTTTCAAGTTTTACAACACCATTGAAGTCAACAAGTCAATGCTTCAACACCTCTACGGTACATATATATCAAATCCATTTTCCAGCACAGAATTAAACTTTCTCAGGCACGCAACTTGTAAAGAGGATTGACTAAGAATTGGAATTGTAATGATTGATTGCACCAACAAATTTTCAATCTCTATCCCTGCCAAACGCACCAACTGATCTTCAATCTCAATAGGTCTATACCTACCATACGCATCAGCAAATTTTCCAAACCAAATTATGACTAACCTCACTTTTGTATTAATTCTATTTATTTTTGGAAATATCCTTATTAAATAATAATTAGTCACATCTCTCTCACTTTCTTGAAAGTATTCAGAATATGAATTAAATATTAACTCCTAAAATAAATCCGAAATCGGAATTGTTAAAATCATGGATTATCAAATAAAATCAAAATCAATAGAATCAACAACAACAAAACCCACAATTTATTCACAAAATTTCTCAAAAGCCTACAACAAAACCCATGATATGTTTTGGTGGTGATGGATTGATGGTAATGATGATAGGTGGTGGTGGTGGTGATGAAGATAGGCAGTTAAGGTGATGGTGATACTTAAGAGAAAGCATATGAAAAAGAAAAAAAAAGTTAGTAAACAACAACAATTATTTTTAATAAGGTAATTCTAGAATAAATGGGTTAAATGAAAAGTGGGAGCTGATGAGATAAATTGAGGAGTTAAATATCATCACTTGGATATCTACAATTTAGTATTAAAATATAGATAGTTACCATGCCTACCTTAATTTCATACTTTAAAAATTATTTACTCCAGAATTAAGATTCTCTCTTGGTCTGATCTTGTACTAAGAAAAAATTCAAATGTGATGATTGATGATTAATTAAAAAGGTAAAGAAGTTAAATCCTATCCGTACACTATCAATAAAAGGCATGTGACACAAAAATTTTAAAAGCTCAGGAGAGCTAAGATATAGAGAGAATCCTAATCCTTTCAAATATATACATGTTGTGCAAATTTTATTGAACTCGCAAGCGCACGAATCTCTTGTAGTATAGATTAACGGTGACGAGTGTTGATCCCACGAGGAGGTAGATTTTAATTATGCGTAGGGTTAATTTTCCAATGGTAGAGTTGGATTTTATGGTGAAGGTATTGATATAATTTATCCTAAATTTAAATTAAAATGGCGGGAATAGGTTGGAGATTAAGCAATACAAAGAAGTGCTTGAGTCTTAGGGTTCACACTCAACATTTGACCATAGGCTTAATATTCTTTTTTAATTCCAATTAATTTATGAAAGGGTATTTCCACTCCTCATAAGCCTAACTCTAATAACTATGGTATCAAGTACTCATTGTGCCAAGAGAAATAATCTTATGTTAAATGTGATACTGTCGACAATGCAGCAAGACTGTCCACTAATTAACCTAGGTGAATTTTCTGTCTACACTGAGTCAAGACGAACCATATAAATCTATTGTAAAGTGCTCATCGTGTCAAATAGCAATAACCTTGCACTAAGGAGACGGTATACCAGTGTAAAATCTAGACAAGATTATTACTATCTGTCAATGGCAAGTCAAAATAATTTAAATAAATTAGAAAAAGAGAAAATAAATTTACCAAATTAAGCCCATGGATAATGTTGAGACTTCACCTTCAACCCAAGCTTGAAAGTAAATTAGCTATTCATATTTTAACTAGGGGTAAAACGAGAATTTATTAAAATACGTAAAAAATACAAGATAGAGAAGGAATTACAGAAAATGGAGCTAAAAAATGAATTCAGGGATGTCAAATTAGGTAAGGGGGGAAAGCCCCTTTTTTTACAGATACAATGAGTAAATCATGGCCATTGGATGAAAACAAATTGGACGCATAGGATTGCGCCACGTGGCAAGCTCTAATTTCTTAGAACACATCATAGTCAACGCCACATCAACTTTTTGGTCTAATAATATGCTACCACATCATTGGTTAATGGCACGTCATCATTTCAATCTAATAGAATACTGCCACATCATCGGTCAATGCCACATCATCGGTCCGTATATGTGAACAGTATCGTAACAGTACCATGAACACTACCGTAAAGTTGTGTTGTTCCAATAATATTGTCATTTTTCCCCTCAGTTTTCAAAACTCATCAAAACCCTCTCACATCGTTAATTAATAAGTTAATTAAATGTTATTGTTGCGCTAATCATCACGAATCCACGATATGTACCGTCCACTGGAATTGGGTTGTGCTATTTTCAGACTCTAGTTGAATTGATTAATTTATTAATTTCGTGTGGCTGGTTTAAATCCATTTGCTATACACATACAATTAATTTTTTTTTTTCAATTAAAATTTGCTAACCAATTTTAGATTATGGTATGTTTATCCATGTTATCATGTATACTACAGAAAGAGAGTATCTGTATGAAAAAATTATTATTAAATTAAAGATAATTCTAGAATCAGAAAAGCCAAGGAACTGTATTCGGGACGATGTTTTGCCTGCAAAAGATTCTATTAAGTTTTTCATCTTTTGTTTTATATGAAGATGAAAAATTGACTCTTTTCTTTCATACATTTTCTTTTGGTTTTCGTGGTATTGACTGATTCGTGCTTGCTAGAAAAGAAAAATGCACTAATTTGAATGAGATATTACTCTATGCTTCGTGGTTGAAGAAGCCGATGCTTTTTGGCCCTTTCAACGTTGGAACAAAAGGAGGTCAATAGAGTCAACTCTCAAAAGTTTTTCCACAAAGATTAATGGGTAAAATTGACCTCTGCTTTTTTGGGTCCTGACTAGCAAAATTATATAATGGGCATTTGTCTCTCGAAAGATTATGCATGCGTTAGTAAATCGACAAATCAAAGCAACACACTGTGCCTTCCTGTACCCTTTTTTATAATAATATCGCTTTGATGAAGATGATAATTATATAAATCGTAAACAAACTTTTTTAACAACTTTGGATCTAATTAAATTGAGATATATAGTCATACGCGAACTGAGGATCTTAAGTACACCAGAATAAATTAAAAAATAACCTTTTAAAATGAGTATGAAATTTCATAAATAGAAAAATGAAAAAAAATGCACCTAATAAAATGGTAAAATGTTATATTAGCCTTATACGTATATTTCATTAATGCCATTTTCGTTAGATAATAATTTACTAATTTATCAAGAAAAGCAAAAGAAAAGAATGAAAAAAAAAACTGACAATGAACTAGAGTTCACAAAATTATATTCATAATAATTGGCTAAATCTAATTCTGTGCACCATTGGTCTAGACCGTGCATTCTCATGTAAGCATGCAAATTGAAATACTTTTTGAAATAAATTTAATTGAAATAATTTTTGTTGGCCAATGTTTGACATAATACTCTATGCTTCTGCTTCAAAAGATAATTATAGGCTATACGTCACTTGCTTTTTGTTTCAAATTAATGTATGTTTCTTTCGGGATGTATTTCTCAATGTTATTGTAACACCCGTAATTTGTTTTATTATTATTATTATTATTATTATTTATTAAATACTTATTAGGAAAGGAAATAAATTCCTTATTGGTTTAGGGTATTAAAAGGCATGACCTATAAAAACTCCTCTTACATTATATTATTTCTCAAAACCCTAGAGGCTAACAAAGAAATACAAAATGGCAGCAAGCACAGGAGAAAAATCACGTTTTTCTTAATAGGAAAAGAAGAAAATTTTCATTGTGTTTTTTTTTTTCATTAAAAAAGTTCATGAGTGTTGCTTTTTTTTTTTTACGATAGGTAAGAATTTATAATCCTTGGAACTTCTGGTTTTATTTGTGATTTTATGTGATTGATTGAATGACGTTGTGTGTGTTATATTGATAAAATTATGAAAGCATGATGATATATTGATTTATGATGCTATTGAGTGTAAGTAGTACTATTATGTTATCTTGAAAACTGTGAATAGTATAGATTGAAGGTCATACAATTGCTATTTCATTGAGTCTCATGCATAAAACTTCATAGATTATTAAACTAGACATCTCTGTCTTTCTATCCATATGTTTGTTGTTCAAAAGGTCATTGTATATAAATTGATATGATTTTTCGAAGTTGGGTTACTGGCACTGGAAAATTCTAATTTTCAGCAGCAATTCTGACTTCTGTAAATTTTTCCACAAGGTTAAATGACTTAAAAAATTATGGCGATTTTTGTATCACTAGATAAATGACTCCTACGATTGCATATTTAGTTTCGTAATTTTATTCATTATGGTTAAATTATAAAAAAAATCATAAGGTGTGGCTGTTGCAGATCTAGAACTGTTTTCCAGAATTGCAGAAGTTGAAATATGTAGCCGTTTGGGCTATTTTATGAATACTAAATACCATATTATGATTTTATAATGAAATTTCAAACTTTCCTCTGTCTTTAAAAACTAGAATCGGAATTTTGGGCATGTAAAATAAAAGATATGAATTTTTGGAATTCTGTCTTCAAATCTGAAAGTTTATGGACAGTTTTGTTATTTTGGTGAAAGGTCAATATTCTGACTCGGTTTTCACTTGTACTTGTTGTGCTCTGATACCATTTGTTGTGCTGCGGAAGCGTCATTTGTTGTGGTTTGATGCCACTTGTGCGCAATTGTGGAATCAATACGCACCCAATATTCATAGAAAAATAAAGGACACAAGAATTTATGTGACTCGACAATAAAGCCTACGTTCACAGAGGCAAGAGAGAATAATTATTTTACTAACAATTAATAGACTACAAATTTGAGTAACGAAGCCTCACTTCCCAAATACCTAAATACACCCAGTACTCTCACACACTCTTGAAGGAAACAATTTCCCAAGACACACATTCTCTCACATCTCTACAAATAGTGCAGAACCCAACTGAGCACCTAAATGCTCCATTTCTCTAGACTCCCTCACAGAGAACTCTCTCTGCACTCTTAGAGAGCTCTTTGCCTAAGCACTCACCTTCTACATTTTGGGACATGCTATTTATAAGCAAAGCTCCTCATCTTCAATCGGTTAAGCATGTTCGTGTTGCCATTTTTTCAAAGTTTGTTTGGCACCATTCTTGACAATCTTAACTTGCCATTTTCAATATTTGTTTGGCATCGTTCTTGACAATATTAGCCAAATTTGCCAATTTTTCAAAAAGCCATTTTTTACTTTTGACTTAACAGTACTTATTTTTATGAATTTTTTTTATGCAATGCAATGTATGTTTACAGTACCTCTGTAAATTTTCATGGCTTTCCGACATGTGTATAGGTTTTTAAAAATCAGCTTGTATAGAATGCTCAGGTTTATTCTTGAATATATCTAGGTGTTGAGATAGTACAAGTGCATATGATATTAAGGATGATTGGGGTTATGTTTGTGGTCAGAGATGATATTGATAAGGATATTTTTATGATGATTATCAGACGTGGGTGAGCTCGTTGGGTTATTCTTAAGGTATTTGAATGTTAATTACTAAGGATCGAGGTAAATAGATTCATGCATGATATGTTTTATGAAAAATGTTGTTTATATTATAACGATTATGTTAAAATGGAATTTATGCAAAACTGATTTTAAAGGTTATTAAATGAATTTTATAAAATAAAAACATTTTTAAATGAATTTATAAAAATGCATTTAAAATGAACTTTTTTAAGAAATTAGTTTTCTTAAACAAAATGTTTTCTTAAATAATTTTATAAAAGAATTAAATAATCAAAGAAAAGTTCTTAAATGTTTTAAAAAACTTTAAATGCTATTTATGAAAGAATGTAAGATGGATTCAAAAACATTTTGGCTCATTGTCCGTAGTAATGTATATTATGCTAATGTTATAATGTTATGAAATGCTATGGCCAGCTTGCTGGTATGACGATGATGATCTTGTGCACAAGGATGTTATGTTATGAACAATGCGGGGTATAATGCCCTAAAAGACGAACAATGCGGGGTATAGTACCTTGAATGATGAATGATGATGACTATGAGGCATGAGCTACCAATGTTTATATTTTAACATTTTTATGAATGTTTTAATTTTTTTAATATTTTTATATGAATCCATCCCTTATGTTAAATGAAGATTTTATTATATGATGATATAAAATGTGTAAAGGTATAATGACAAAGGTATTCCAATATTGTGCATGGATTTGCTTACCGAGTTGATGGCTCACCCCTTGCCTCCAATATTTTGCAGATTGATTAGAGATGTGGCTTGGGTACTTAGATGGAGAGATTACTTTAGCGGAATTTTGGAATTTCTTTAAGGAATTAATTTTGCTAGACTTTTTATTTGGTTTAAAGACTTTTATTTGGAAACTTTATTTCAAATGTTTTATGTAAGAACTCAGTTGGGTTATGAATAATGCTTGCCTATTTTGAGGTTTATTAATAAGAATAAATGATATGAGGTTTCATTCCAATTTTACCCTTGTTTTTTCATGGGTAAATTTTAGGGTGTTACATT
This sequence comes from Clausena lansium, assembly GCA_030449835.1. Lineage (NCBI taxonomy): Eukaryota > Viridiplantae > Streptophyta > Magnoliopsida > Sapindales > Rutaceae > Clausena > Clausena lansium. The sequence continues at coordinate 6,977,253 of JASUUF010000192.1, read as the reverse complement.
TGTGGTATCAGAGCGAAGGATAGGGTTCTGTAGACTCTTAAGGTTAAAGATTCATATGTTACGATTTAGATTTTAATGCGAGTGAGGTAATAGGTATTTTAGTGCCTAAGACATGATTTAGTATAGTTGGAAGCTAATTTTAGATATGTCGAAAAACCCATGCTTTCATAATATATTTGTTTGAAAGATTGCAATGTTGCATTGTTTATGCTTCTTAATGAAAAGTTTGTTGAAGCTTTTTGATTAATATGTTTATGCTTATGATTTTGCAATGTGTTTTGAACGAAATGTTTCAATGAAAATTTTTCTTTACATGTATATGTTTGTTGACCAGTAGGGAAATGCCTCCCAAAATTAGAAATAATACTAACCGAGGCCAACTCCAGATTAAGGGTGGAGTGACCTCTAGTGTAGCTAATGTCCCACATAATGCGCCAGAGGATAACAGATTATCCTCATATGCTTTTGCAAGCGGATAAAAATACTAACCCACTTGAATGTCATCTGTCTATTGCAACTCATATGGGTGATAGTATGGTAGTGAAACGAGTTTATAAATCTTGCTTAATCAGTTTTGGTGATAGAGAGTTCATTGTTGATCTATTACCAATTTTGATGCAAGACTTTGACATTATTTTGGGGATGAATTGGTTGAGCATTTACCATACTAGTATTGAATGTTTCTCTAAGGAAATTGTGTTTAGAATTCCTGGAGAAAATGAATTTCGATTTCAAGGCAGACAGATCGAAGTAGTTGTGAAGGATTGATATCTAAACTTAAGGCTAAGGAAAATGTTGGCAAAAGGGTGTGAGGCGTTTCTAGCTTGTGTTGTGGCTGTTGAGAATGGTGAAGTTTGTCTTGGAGACATTAACCTAGTTCGGGAGTTTCCTGATTTGTTTTTAGAGGATTTGCCTGGTTTGTCTCCTGATCGAGAGGTTGAATTCTCTATTGAATTGTTGCCAAGCACTGCACCTATCTCAAAAGCATCTTGTTGTATGGCACCTATTAAGTTGAAAGAATTGAAAGTTCAACTACAAGAACTTTTAGATAAGGGCTTTATTTGTTCTAGTGTTTCTCCTTGGAGAGCACCTGTGTTCTTTGTTAATAAGAAAGATGGTTCTATGCAACTATGTATTAATTACCGACAATTGAACTCAGTTACCATCAAGAACATATATCCTCTTCCTCGTATAGATGATCTTTTTGATCAGTTATAAAGTGTAGCAGTTTTCTCAAAGATTGATTTACGATTTGGGCATCATCAGCTTAAGGTGAAAGGTGAAGATATACCTAAGACAACCTTTAGAACTCGATATGGGCATTATGAGTTCCTTGTGATGCCCTTTTGGTTAACCAATGCTCCTACAACTTTTATGGACTTGATGAATAGAGTCTTCCAGCCTTTCCTTGATTGTTTGTCATTATATTCATCAATGACATTCTGGTTTACTCTAGGACTGTGGAAGAGCATGAGGAGCATTTAAGGAAGGTTTTTCAAACACTTCGTGAGAAGAAGCTTTATGCAAAGTTCAAGAAGTGTGAGTTCTGGCTTGACCAAGTAGTCTTTTTGGGGCATGCTGTTACTAAAGATGACATTTATGTTGATCCAGCCAAGGTCGAGGCCGTGGTGAATTGGTCAAGACCAACTAATGTTATTGAGATCAAGAGCTTTCTAGGTTTGGCTAGATATTACAGAAGATTTGTGCATGGATTTTGTAAACCTGCAGCCCTACTAACGAGGTTGACTAGAAAGAATGCGAAGTTTGAGTGGAGTGATGAATGCAAGAAAAGCTTTTAGGAATTAAAGAAGAGGTTGGTTTCTGCGCCTGTCTTGACAGCTTTTTCTAGCGGCAGTGGCTTTGTTATTTACAGTGATGCATCCAGAAAACGACTGGGATGTGTATTAATGCAGCATGACAAGGTAATTGTATATCCATCTTGTCAATTAAAGAGTTATGAGCAGAATTATCTAACCCATGACTTAGAGTTAGTAGCAGTAGTCTTTGCCTTAAAGATCTAGAGACACTATCTGTATGGTGAGACTTGTGAAATCTATATAGATCATAAGAGTTTGAATTGCTTGTTTGCCCAGAAAGAATTGAACTTAAGGCAGAGGAGATGGTTGGAGCTAGTGAAAGACTATGATTGCTCAATTAACTATCATCCTAGTAAGGCGAATGTAGTGGCTGAAGCTCTGAGTAGGAAGTCACCTGGTTTCTTAGCACATATGATGACTAATCAGGGCCACATACTGGAGGATCTAAAAAAGTTGGGAATTGAAATTGTTACACATGGGCGGACTGATATTTTGTCTCACTTGAATGTTCAACCTACTTTAGTTGATCGAATTAAGGCTGAACAGAATGAGGATCCAAAATTCAGAAGTATTGTTGACGCGGTAAAAACTAGGTGTTCAGAGTTCAGACTTGATGATGATGGTACTTTAGAGTTTAGACAGCGACTTTGTGTACCAGATATGGATGGGATGAAAAAGGAGATAGTGCGAGAGGGGGCATAGTTCAACATTCAGTGCTCACCCTGGAAGCACTAAGATGTACCGAGACCTGAAGTAAAATTTCTAGGGGAGGAATATGAAGGGTGATATTGCTGACTATGTTTTGAAGTGTTTGGTGTGTCAGCAAGTGAAGATTGAACACCAAAGTCCTTCTAGCTATCTTCAGTCGTTTCCAATTCCAGGAGTGGAAGTGAGAGCATATTACCGTGGACTTTGTGAGTGGGTTACCTCGTTCAAAGAAGTGTTGTGACTCAATATGGGTAATTGTTGATCATTTGACTAAGTCCACTCACTTCTTACCGATAAGGACTAAGTATAGGCTATGGAAGTTGGGCAAGCTTTTTGTTGATGAGATCGTAAGGTTGCACGGAGTACCAGTATCGATTGTGTTAGATAGAGATCCACGTTTCACCTTTAATTTCTGGACTAGGTTGCAGAGAGAGTTCGGAACGAAGCTGAGGTTGAGCACTGCTTTTCATCCTCAGACAGATTGATAGTCAGGAAGGACTATCCGAACTCTTGAGGACATGTTGCAAGCATGTGTGTTGGATTTGGGAGGCAATTGGGAAGAACATCTACCATTGGTGGAGTTTGCCTACAAAAATAGTTTTCACTCTAGTATTGGCATGACGCCTTTTGAAGCTTTATATGGGAAGAAGTGTAGGTCGCCAATATGTTGGGATGAGGTTGGTGAAAGGAAATTCTTGGGGCTAGAATTAGTTCAGATTACAGCTGATAAGATCAAGTTGATAAAGGGGCATCTTCATACAGCTCAGAGTAGGCAGGAGAACTATGCGAATCGACAAAGACGTGATTTGGAGTTCCAAGTTAGGGACTATGTTTCTTAAAAGTCTCGTCTTGGAAGGGAGTTTTTTGATTTGGGAAAAGGGGCAAGCTCGACCTTAGGTTTATTGGGCCTTTTGAGGTTCTGGAGAGAATAGGCGTAGTGGCATATCGAGTGGCTTTACCACCAAGCATTTCAAGGGTTCATAATGTATTCCATGTGTCAGTGTTGAGGAAGTACATGGTTGATCCTTTTCATGTCTTGGATTACCAACCTATCTAAATCGCTAGTGATATGTCATATGAAGGGCAACCAGTAGGGATAATGGATAAAAAAGAACAAGTTCTAAGAAGAAGGGATATTCCCTTGGTAAAGGTTCGTTGGGTGAATCCTATTGCTGAGGAAGCCACTTGGGAGCGAGAGGATGAAATAAAAGAGAATTATCCTCAGCTATTTGAGGAGTAAGGTAACGCTCTAAATTTCGAGGATGAAATTTTTTTTAGAGGAGGGGGGGGGGGGAGAAGTTGTAACACCCGTAATTTGTTTTATTATTATTTTTTTAATATTTATTAAATACCTTATTAGAAAAGGAAATAAATTCCTCATTGGGTTAGGGCATCAAAAGGCTTGACATATAAAAACTCCTGTTACGTTATTTTATTTCTCAAAACCCTAGAGGGTAATAAAGAAACACAAATGGCAGTGAGCATAGGAGAAAAATCACTTTTTTCTTAATAGGAAGAGAAGAAAATTTTCATTTTGTTTATGTTTTTCATTAAAGAAGTTCTTGAGTGTTGTTTTTTTTTTTTTTTTTTTACGGTAGGTAAGAATTTATAATCCTTGGAACCTCTAGCTTTATTTGTGATTTTATGTGATGAATTGAATGACTTTGTGTGTGTTATATTGTTAAAATTATGAAAGCATGATAGTGTATTGATTTATGATGCTATTGAGTGTAAGTAATGCTATTATGTTATCTTGAAAACTGTGAACAGTATAGATTGAAGGTCATACGACTGCTGTTTCATTGAGTCTCATGCATAAAACTTCATAGATTATTAAACTAGACATCTCTATCTTTCTATCCATACGTTTATTGTTCAAAAGATCATTGTATATAAATTGATATGATTTTTCGAATTTGGGTTACTGGCACTGGAAAATTTCGATTTTCAGCAGCAATTCTGAATTCTGCAAATTTTTCCACAAGGCTAAATGTCTTAAAAAATTATGGCGATTTTTGACTCACTAGATAAATGACTTCTATGATCGCAAATTTAGTTTCGTAATTTTATTCATTATGGTTAAATTATAAAAAAAAATCATAAGGTGTGGCTGTTGTAGATCTGGAACTGTTTTCCAGAATTGCAGAAGTTTAAACATGTAGCAGTTTGGGCTATTTTTTGAATACTAAATGCCATATTATGATTTTATAATGATATGTCAGTCTTTCATCTGTCTTTAGAAACTAGAATCGTAATTTTTGGGTATGTAAAATAAAAGATATGAATTTTTGGAATTCTGTCTGCAAATATGAAAGTTTCTGGACAGTTTTGTTATTTTGGTGAAAGGTCAATATTCTGACTTGGTTTTCACTTGTGCTTATTTTTATGAATTTTTGTATGTAACGCTATGTATGTTCACAGTACCTCTGTAAATTTTCATGGCTTTTCGACAAGTGTATAGGGTTTTAAAAATCAGCTTGTAGAGGGTGCTCAGGTTTATTCTTGAATATATATCTAGGTGTTGAGATAGTATAAGTGCATATGATATTAAGGGTGATTGGGATTTTGTTTATGGTCAGAGATGATATTGGTAAGGATATTTTTTTGATGATTATAGGATGTGGGTGAGCTTGTTGGGTTATTCTTAAGGTAATTGACTGTTGATTGCTAGGGATCGAGGTAAGTAGATTCATGCATGATATGTTTTATGAAAAATGTTGTTTATGTTGTAACGATTATGTTAAAATGGAATTTATGCAAAACTGATTTTAAAGGTTATTAAATGAATTTTATGAAATAAAAATATTTTAAAATGAATTTATAAAAATGCATTTAAAAAGAATTTTTAAAAAAAATTAGTTGCCTTAAACAAATGTTTTCTTAAATAATTTTATAAAAGAATTAAGTGATTAAAGAAAAGTTTTAAATGTTTTAAAAGTCTTTAAATGCTATTTATGAAAGAATGTAAGATGGATTCAAAAACGTTTTGGCTCATTGTCCGTAGTAATGTATATGATGCTAATGTTATGATGTTGTGAAATGCTATGGCCAGCTTACTGGTATGACGACGATGATCTTGTGCACAAGGATGTTATGTTATGAACAATGCGGGGTATAGTACCCTGAAAGACGAACAATGTGGGATATAGTACCATGAATGAGGAATGATGATGACTATGAGCCATGAGCTACCAATGTTTATGTTTTAACGTTTTTATAAATGTTTTAATGTTTTTAATATTTTTACATGAATCCATCCCTTATGTTAAATGAAGATGTTATTACATGATGATATAAAATGTTTAAGGGTATAACGACAAAGGTTTTCAAATATTGTGCATGGATTTCCTTACTGAGTTGACGGCTCACCCCTCGTCGCCAATATTTTGTAGATTAATTAGAGATGTGGCTTGGGTACTTAGATGGAGAGATTACTTTAGTGGAATTTTGGAATTTCTTTAAGGAATAAATTTTGCTAGACTTTTTATTTGGTTTAGAAACTTTTATTTGGAAACTTTATTTCGGATGTTTTATGTAAGAACTCAGTTGGGTTATGAATAATGCTTGCCTATCTTGAGGTTTGTTAATAAAAAAAAATTATGTGAGGTTTTATTCCAATTTTACCCTTGTGTTTTCATGGGTAAATTTTGGGGTGTTACAGTTATCTAATGCTTTGTTAATTTATTTAGCTGCGGAAGATGATTATTGAAGAAGTTATTTTGTGGCATAACCTAACATTGATCAATAAAAGTTTCTAGTGATCAATTAGTAATGTCAAAAGTGGTGGAGCAGGTAATGTGTTTTTTAAAGTCCACAAATGTGGACTTTTAGGCATAATTTTGCTTATAAATAGTAGTGAGGAGGAGAAAATGCTACAGGAAAGATTTGGCTTTTCCAAAAGATTACTTGAAGAAAATCTTGCGGCACTTCAACATGCAAGATTGTAAGCTAATTTTTACCCCACTTCATGCTAATTTCAAGTTATCCTCAAGTATGTGTCCGAGCAATGAAACAGAGAGGAAGGAGATGTCTCGAGTACCGTATGCATCAGCAGTGGGAAGTTTGATGTCCGCAATGATTTGTACAAGACCAAACATTTCATTTCACTAATAAAATATTTCTTTTTGTCTTCGCCCGTGGATGTAGGCTAAAAGCCGAACCACGTAATTTCTGGTGTCTCTGTGTGATTAATATTTTTCAATTTCACTTTAGTTGTGTGTGTGCTTCACCCATCAATTTCCCAATAAGTAATGGATTTTGAAAATTGAAAATGTCAAGGAAAATATCACACAACAACTGAGTATTGAACTTAAATTAAGTATATACACTACTAGAAAAAGGACATTTACTGACACCAAGTTTACTCACACTTTGCGAAAAGTGTCAAAAATTGTGTACAAATGCACCATTTCGCGCTTTTAACAAGTTGGTATCAGAGGTTCTTAATACTAGTGTGTCAGTAAATTAAACATCAACGATCACTGACACTACAATATTAGTGATCATTAAAACTCGCTTTAGTTCCAACTCGAACCTGAGACTTCAAAACATTAGAAGCTTAACATTTGAAGCACTGACCACGAAACCCCATTGCATTTAGTTACAAATAATATTTTAAAAATTTAAAAAACAAAAATGTAATAACAAAAGCAAATCATAACCTAAATCATATCGCTATCACACCAAAAATCTAACTCTTTGTCGCTTTCTCTTTCGTTTCCCTCCATTTCTCTTTTGTTTCCCTCCATCCTTCGCTTTCATTTTTCCTCTATTCTCTGTTTCCTTTTTCCATTTTTCCCTAAATTGAAAAACGAATCAAAACCCTAATTGCTTGTTATAGGATATGGTTCTTCACCAACTAAGCCTCTAGTGCCTCTACTGGCCAAGCAACCAAAAAATATCAACAAGGGGTAAAGTGGCACCATCACTTATGCAATCCCATTGTCTGTATCAAGCAAAGTTCAGAAAAAGAACTGTAGAGGAGGTTCTCAACTGATTATGGCTTAATTTTTTTTATTTTGTCAATTTAATTAATGGATTTGTTTTATTTTAGCATTAATACTTTTTTTAATTTTAATTGTATGGGTTTTTTAAATTTTATTTTAGCCTATTGCCTAGATTTGTGGAGCCAAAAACTGTGGCAAAACTACCTTCTCTCGCCACCTAGTGAACGTTCTTCTCCAGAGGTAACTCTTGTTAAGTTGTTTCAGCTGTTTATTTAACGGGATTGAAACATTATTCTGTGGTATTTTTAGTTTTACTTTATATGTTAGTTGAGTTTAATGTCTTGCAACAGCACATTCATGTTTGTAAGTCAATTGGGTTCTGTGTATTTTTATAATGCTCATATATTTTTGTATTGCATTTTATTTTATTTTTCCTGATAAGTTAGTATTGCTGAGTATGCAGATATAAAAAAGTAGCCTATTTGGATACCGATGTTGGGCAGCATAAATTTAGTGCTCCTGGTTTTCTATCCCTCGCTGTGGTTGATAAACTGACCCCAGGTTTTTGATATAGTCTTTGGTCTCTCCATTTTCTGGTTTCTATGCTACGTTTTTGTTATGTTTTCAAGTATGTTCTTTTTTCCTTCTTCTATTGGTAACTACCTATTGTTTTGTTGTTTCTTTTTCCTAAAAATAGATTTGAAAATCCCATTCTTGAAGACGCCAAAAAGGTACAAACTTTTTTACTGATTCCAGCTTACAGAGTAATTATGCGTGCAGAGAATTTAAAGTGTTTGCTGAATTCATATGAACATGTAGTATCGTTGGATATACATATTGATAGATGAGATGTATTCTCTTACAATTTGATATTTATTCTCTGTAGGTGCTATTTCTTTGGTTATGTTTCATAAAAAAGAGATCCAACAGCGTATTTGAAGTATATCAATACTTTGTATGATTACTAATGCAAGTAGTACTACATGTTTAATAGGAGTGAAAGCCCTGGCCGGACTGAGTTGCCCCTTGTTGTGAATACACCTAGTTAGGTGAAAGGTGTGCTTCTTAATGTCTGTAACTGCATTTTTGTTTCTCAAATTTGCAATGAGAATTTTTTTCTATTTTCTTTTTTTTCCTCTTTTGATGAATTACTTATTTCACTATAACTATTATCCTTTGTGAACATTCAAGTAATTTAATGGAAACATGACTATGATTTTCATGTTCCAGGTATTGGTTATGATATATTGGTGGACATGCTGAAATATTACTCCTGCACATGTTAAGATAAACATATCTTTTGAGAAGAAAAATCTGCCAGCTGGGGCATTTTGGTTGGACAACTTTCATGGTGCAGATGTTAATCTTATAGAGATCAGTTCAGCTCGTCAGGACTCTATCAATAGATCGTAAGTTCTTCATTGTCTTTAAGTTTACCCTGCAAATATTAAATCACGGATAACTGTGTCATTGATAAATTCTTTTTGGACATATGTTGACCTTTGTTCTTGTTTCTGGACGTGCCATTGCTCTACTGTGATATTTTGCTCTAACTCTTGTCCTTATATGGAGTTCTGGTCCAAATTACTCATAACGCTTGTATATGGATGAAAATCAATATTAGTAGGAAATGGCTTTCTGTGCAAGTGACAAGTTCTTTCATTTTGTATCCTGTGAACATTAGTCCTCTGGCAGCTGAGATTTGATGTTAACTGTTTGTCTATTTCCTGAATCATAACATGCAGCTTCTATAGATTACATCATATCTTGATTCTGTTTTACAGAGTACTTGCACAAAAGGATGGACGCCTTCAATTGGATTTACGAATAATGGCTTACTCAGGCAGTGCTTTCCTAGTGACCTAAACTTTTAATTTTAGCTTATCATAAGATATCACCTTTTAAAATCTTTTTCTCAATGTACCTCAGCCAATAAAGAGAGCTAGAATTTATGTAGATGGATTTCTAACAGTAGGAGTGAGTGCTGCTTTAAGGCAACTGCTAGAATTTGGGTTATTTCATGGAGATCCACATCCTAGTAATATCTTCGCTATGCATGACGGATGTATTACTTATGTGGACTTTGGGAATGTTGTTGAACTTAGTCAAGTAAGTTGTATTCCCAAATAAATGCTATAAGAATTTAAAATTTTAGTAAGATTTATTTGCGATTTTGGCAAATAATTGAAATAGGCGTATGTTCTTATTCGAGAATATCCAAGAAAACACTCCTTTTACCAAATTAAATAACTTTAATGAGATTTTCTTAAGCTCAGAAGGTGAAAGTGGTGCAGAACGAATTTTTGATGGAGAAAGTTGGCAAGATTAATTATTATGTTATTCTTTCTCTTACTCTTTAGTAAATAAGCATTGCATAAATCATGCTTCATCTTATGCGTACAATTTTGATCTGGTTTATATCTTTAGTAAAACAAACAGATTTTGATTGATGTTGTTGTCTATGCTGTGAATGAGGACTATGTTGAGATGGAAAATGATTTTTCTAAGCTTGGCTTTTTGGCTAAAGGAACTGATTATTTTTCCGAAAAGGGCTCGTTGGACGCAATCTGACAAAACTCATCTGGAAAAGGACTCGCTGATTTCAATTTCCAAAGTGTTACGAGTGCTTGCACGTCATTTACTTGTGCCATGTTTTCTTTCTTTATCTGCTTTGAAAGAATTTTTCTGTGATGGGCACGCAAACCAAAAGTTGTGTTGTTTCTACTGTAGGGCAATTTAAAAAGTTATTTTACAACTATCCTATCCGAATTCCAGAGAGGTTTTCTCTTGATATTCGTTCTTTGCTGACACAAAGGGCATCTATTTCACATTGAAGCCAGATTTTAAATTTCTTGAGGTGAATGCAAATCTTGTCATGGTACTCTGTATTTAAAATTTTTAACGCCTACTACAAATTATGTATGGTAATCTCTAGGATTAAGCACTTGCGTTTTTTCATGAATTACAAGCAACAGCTCTCTCTTGATGCATGATCTTTGTTTGCATTGTCTTGCATAACTAGGTTGCCTATCCGTATGTGGCGAAGTGTCTGCTTACAGATCCTAATCCAGCTCTCCGTGAATGCCTTATACAGGTAAGTTTAAGGTTATGTTCCGATGAACTTGCAGCTTTTCAAGAATGTGAATCAATCAGTTTATATTTAGAGAGCATGTTTGTTTTGAGTTCAATGTTTACTATTTAGTTGAAAGAGACATTATATAACTTCTGACACTTCTTTATATACTAATTCACTGTAATTTTAATTGCTTTGTCTTTGATTACTTAAACTGTGTTTCTTTAATAATAATCTACTACCTACCTTAGGTTCTTTTCAAAGACAGCATTTTCTAATGAAAACGGCTTGAAAACCTTATTACTCTTGCAAAGGAAAATGTAGCCAGGATGAGCAGCAATCCCGCATTGAAAGCAAAGGACATGTTTGTATCATTTCATAACCAATTTTCTTAGTTCTTTTTTATCTTCTTGAGAGTCTTAAGAACGTGTATTCACACTATCTATTTTTGCAGGCAAAATTTAAAGAGCTTGCAAGTTCAAAAAAATTTGACCTTACCGACACCATTAAAGATGGAGCTCGCCTTTTCTTCACTAATGAAGCAATCCATCAACAACTACTTCTTGCACTCATAGAAGATTCAAACTTCACATTCAAGAGGTTTGTGAACCTGAATATTATCTATTTCATCCCGTTGTTATGTGCTATTTATAAATGTCTTGAAATTTCATTGTCTTTTGTAGCTTGTGGATGTATACAGGCTAGTCGAAAGTGATATTAATATGCCTTCATTAGCTATAGAAGTTGTAAGAGGCAAAGTATCAATAAGAGTATTAAAGTCACGGGTTACATTGTTCTATATTTGTTTCTCAATTTTTAACGCCTCAACTTGCAGACTTTCCAAATGCCATCCGAGATCTTGCACTTTCCTGGAGTGACTCAATTTTGTCAGACAGACTTCATGATCAATGGGCTCCATACGTTGCCAAATTAATAACAGCCTACAATCGTGAGGTAATATTTCAGTAATTTATGCATATTTTTCCTTTCAAATATACAAGATTAATCTTTTGCGGTGTACTAATTGATTTTATGTACTTGTAGGTCAACAAAAAAATGAAAGCATGTGTGGATGATCAGTGACATGATCGAGATTCTTATTGGTTAATGTCTGTTCAAACTTTATTTAATTTTTTCTTGTTTACAACTTGTTCCAAAAATTGATTTGGTACTGGTGTTTTTCTTTTTTAAACAGTGTAGTTAAATTATGTTAATTTAAGTAATATATTTGAGATGTTTATTGTGTAAATGTGTTGTGAGATTTGGTATATTTAATATATTTTAAGCTTTCTTTTAATTTGTAAAACAAACATGAAAAAGATAATTAAAACAAATATCTATTACTAATCAAAAGCCGCATAACGTCACTAAATACTGACACTAATTATATAAAAATGACGTTAATAATTTTTTATGCTACTGAGTCAGTGTATTTCTGATACTATAGTAACATAAATCATTGATGTGTAAATAGTATCATTAAATGCTAACACCATGGTGTCATTATTTTGTTGATATTATAGTGACGCGAATTAGTGACATTTAAATAGTATCATAAGATACTAACAGCAGCGTGTCACTATTATGGTGATACTCTAATGACATGAATTATTGACACCAAAATTACTGACACCAAATTTTAGTGTTAGTGTGTTCTGGCGGGAGCAATACTAACAAAATTAACAAGTGTCAGTAAAAGTAATTACTGACACTAAATTGGTGTCAGAGAACCCTTTTTTCTAGTAGTGATAAGACTTAAACAACTCTTAGCTCTTGAGTCAGTTTTTGAGTTGAATTAGGCTTGCAGCATTTTATAGAAAATTAAAGGCTTTTTAACAAAGAAGAGATTTTTAATGGATTTTGAAACATAAGGGAGAAAATATGAGATAATTTCAACAAATAATAGTAGAATTCTGAGCATTTTTCTCATTTAATTTACCTTAAATTTGCAAGATTAAGGAAGTTCATAACAGATAATCATGTACATACATTTGTTGAAGGGGGCAATTCTTTCCATCTTTCCTATAATCCCATCTTAAATTCAATGTTATTTTCTGTAAATAAACACAGAGCGTGATGATCCTTCTCATGAAGTTGACCAATTTGTGTAGTGTTAATGCTCTGTGTTTGCTTTTTGTTCTTGTTGTCTTAGGTAGTTTCTTTTGATTCTTTGGATCCATTTGTTACTGTTCTTGCTTAGGTTTGATACATTGGTGAATGACCAACTGATCTGGGTTTTGATCGAATCAATTAGTCCAGATTCCTTCACAAATCCAAACAATTAGCTAGCTAGGATCTCTATTGATTATTTTAAACTTACCCAAGTTAGAAAGAATATTTTAATACGTGCACATATATCGTAATTCATGTAAGGTTAAGATCCCTTTTTTTTTTTTATTATTTTTTGTCACTATTAATTATGTATTTGCGTTTGTAATCGTGAAAGAATAGATTAGCAGTGTGTGTGTGTATATATATAGTTAGGTTCTAATAAGGATCCTGTATTTTAGATTTTCAGTTAAAATATGGGATCTCAATTTGGGCCATTGGATTCAAATCTAATGTTCCATTATTTTTTTAATGTTAAAATTTGCACATGGTCATGTGTAGATTTTATAAGCCATTGGATTTAAATACAATGGCTTCAATTGAGATCCCGCACTTTAACTAAAGTGTGGCAACTAGGGATGACAATGGGGTGGGTCTGATCCGTAATCCACATGTTCTAAATCTAAAATTCAAATTGATCGGACTAAAACGGATTTAGAGCATATATGGATCTAGATGTATGAATCTAATATGAATTTAGAGTAGATACGCACCTAATTTAAAATCTGTGTCCATATCCATATCCAATTAGAAGACTCTTAATTTAATTTAATTTAATTTTTAAAAGTATTCAACTGTCAGTCGTTTACTACTTTTATAATCAAATTAAATTTATATCTAGCCTACTAAAATCAATGTCACACTTATAAGATATGATATTTAATAGTTTTATATGAAACTCAATGTTTTCTTCATAATTTTTAATTGCGTGAATTATATGTTTTAGTTAATAGCAATATGTCCTTTTTTTTCCCGCCCCCCTCAAAATTTTTTTGCTCTCTTATTTTACTGGTCGGGTTTTATAATAAAATAACAATAAATTTGTTAATATTCCTTATAATCTATAAAATTTTGAAATTAGCTCGCTAAAAATTTGAAATTGATAAATTCATGACGCATTTGAAATAGGTCTGAATTTTTTCTTTTTTGATCTAAATATGAAGCAAAAATCATAAATTCATGATAGATATGAAGTAGATATGAATCTCAATTTTTATCATGGATAAATTTAAAACAAGATAGATCCAACCCATATCTGCCCTATTACCACTCCTAGTGGGAACCATCGTTAGGACCTAACTCTCTGTGTGCATATACATATTTGGAAAAACTAACCCTCGTTAAGACCTAATCTTTGTGTGTGTATACATATTTAGAAAACTCCCCCACAAATGTTTACATGAAATAAACTGTAGATTCGGCATTTCATGATCTAGCAAAATAATTTTAGTCAACAATGGCATAAAATGCTAAATACATTTTTTATTTCGTGCTGACGTCCACAGGAGAGAATGACTCTATGTATAGATATGTGTGTGTGTGTGGTCATTATCTAATAAGGAATCCACTAAGTTATTAAAGTAAGAGACAATGCAATGTATTTTGTTTTATAATGTATTGGAGTGTGTGTTTTTCTTATATTTTAGTTTATCCTTACTTTAATTTCTTAAGGAAACCCTCATAAGAAACTTTAAAGTCTTACTTCACTGCTTTTCTAATTTATTAGTATTTCTCCTTACACCTCTCAAGGAAGAAAAGCTTTGAGAGAAGATGCCAAATTGTGAAGATTGAAGAGCAAATATATGGTTTTAGATATTTTTGTTTTGTTTTTTAGATAATAGATTTAATTTTGATGGAATTTTTAATATTAAAGTAATGTAAGAAATTCCAATGGTTGAATCCTAATATGAGTCCCAACTATTATGTGTTTTTCAACTATTAGATAATGAATTTCATAACTAATAAAATTAATATTTCTATCATCCAATAGATGAATACTCTATCAGCTTATGACTCAACTATTAGGATCTTTAACATTACTCTTATTATTAAGTTGAGCAGTTTAGCTAAATTAGATCAAATATCGAATTAGATGTTAGACTTTGTTTTAATAGATATAATTAAGTTTTGGACATTTAAATTGCATAATTGGACTAATCAATTATAATGGATTAGATTTGTTTAATAGTAAAATAAATTTGAACTTGCATTTGGTTTATATATTCAATTAATCTAAGGAGGTAAACTTGTGATTTCAAGCAACTTAATAGAGCATGTCGTCTGAATTTTTTCAGCTGCCCCCACTTATCACTATTAGTGGCTCCACCGCTGCTCATATACAGGCTAAAAAAACTTACACCCAAACTAATATAGGCTGTGGCACTTATCTCCACTAATTTGAAAATATCACACTTGACCCCATGACACTAAATGAAGTTTACAACTTTTGTTAAATTGTAGTAAAAAGTGTATTTTACTCCTAATCAAATTTAAGATATATTACCATCCTCAAACATTTATGAAAATGAAATATTCCTTGTGTATGTTATGAAAATACTGTTCTTAATAAGTTGAGATAATTAGCTATGTATTTTTTTAATTTGTTTTTAGCGGACTATGGCCCTTTGCTTTTGAAAATGAAAGAGATGGATGTACCATCGTTAGACATTTTGACCATTACCGAAAGTCACATTCATATATTTTCACGTTTTCGTAGCTTAAAAACTGGAAAAATATAAATGGAGCACGGCTGAGGTCACCCAACCCAATTGACTAGCATCTTATAGCAAAATGATAGCAAAATGTAATATGAAAATATCAACACAATGCTCAATAATTTACGTGCTTCGGTGCCGTGGAAGCAACCTACATGCACGGGAGAAGAGTAGAGGATATATTTCTTATTCATATGTTGGAAAGTAAATAACAATCTAGTATATAAAGCAATTACATGGATCAAAATTTCGAAGGTAGTAACAGCCCACTACAACAAGAATGGGAGCTGGAAATCACTGTCAATCTTCCATGATATTTGGGCAATCACTGTCAATCTTCCATAATATTTGGCAAATCAATCACTCCTTGATTTCCTCTTCTCCACCAACACTCCCCCTCAAGTTGGTGTGAAAATATCGATGGAGCCCAATTTGAACAATATCTCTTGAAATCTGAATACTGTTAAGCTTTTTGTAAAGATATCAGCTAGCTGTAGATCACTAGAAATAAATGGGGTACAATTATACCAGCTACTATTTTCTCTCGAATGAAGTGGCAGTCTACTTCAATATGCTTTGTTCGCTCATGAAAAACTGGATTAGTAGCAATGTGTATAGCAGCTTGATTATCACAAAATAATTGAGTTGGTTCTGTTGTAGGGAAGCTTAAGTCCTTCAATAAGGCTCTCAACCAGATAATTTCACTAGTAGTAGTAGACATAGCATGATATTCTGCTTCCGCACTAGACTTAGCCACAACATTTTGCTTCTTACTCTTCCATGTGACCAAATTTCCTCCAACAAAAGTGCAATATCCTATTGTAGATCGACGGTCAATTGGACATCCTGCCCAATCAGCATCTGTAGAAGCAGAGATAGAAGTGTGGCCATTCTTGCGCATCCATATCCCTCTTCCTAGTGATCCTTTTAGATAATGTAAGATTCTGTTAACTGCATCCATGTGTTGAACCTTAGGTGCATGCATGAATCGACTAACCAAGCTTACAGCATAGGAAATATCTAGGCGAGTAATTGTCAAATAGATTAATCTGCCAACCAATCTTTGATATTGAACAACATTAGGAAATGGTTCCCCTTCATCATCAGGATTACCTCCAGTCTCTGTGGGTGTCTCTGCTGGTTTTGCCCCTAATTTTCTGCTATCTTGTAATAAGTCTAGCACATACTTTCGTTGATTAAGAAAAATGCCTTTGGTTGAGTAAGCAATTTCTATCCCCAAAAATACTTCAAAATGCCAAGATCTTTGATAGCAAACTTTCTGTGCAAAAGTGCTTTGAGCTTTGATATTTCTTCATGGTCATTTCCGGTAATTACAATATCGTCAACATAGATCAAAACAACTGTAATGCCAGAGATGCCCTTTTTGACGAATAATGAAGAATCTGCAATACTTCTTTGTAATCCATTCATCATGAGAACTGAACTCAACTTTGCATACCAAGCTCGTGGTGATTGTTTTAGCCCATATAATGCTTTATTTAATTTGCATGCAAGCCCAGGTTCTGATTCTTTTGGATGGCCAGGAGGTATCCTTATATAAACTTCCTCTTCAAGCTCTCCATGAAGGAAAGCATTTTTTACATCCATCTGGTATAGTCTCCAGTTTTCATTCACTAAAAGAGATACAAGCACTCGAAAAGTATTCATCTTTGCAACTGGAGCCAAGGTTTCTTTATAATCTTCTCCATAAGTTTGAGTAAATCCTCTAGCAACCAATCTTGCTTTATGTCTTTCAATGGTCCCATCACTTCTGTACTTTATTTTGTATATCCAACGACAGCCAACAGTTTTCTTTCCATATGGTAGCTTAACAATGTTCCATGTCTTGTTCTTATCAAGGGCTTGTAGCTCTTTGTGCATGGCTTGTCTCCAAATGGAATTGGAGTTGGCTTGTTTAAAATTTTTGGGCTCTTAATTATTGGATATTGCTGCAAGAAAGATCGAATAAGAAGAGTTCATCCTGTCATATGTCAAGTAAGCCTGCATGGGATAAGAGATCACATGGTAAGTGAAAAAATCCTTCATTTTTTCTGGTGGACGAACTTGCCTTTCTGATCTGCGTTTGGGCTGTTGAGATAGAGGTACAACTGTATTATCTGTGGTACATAAAGGAGCTGTAGCAGCAGGTGATGAACTTGTAGATTCTTCAATTTGTTGACCACCGTTACTTAAATAAGGACTTTGTTGAGCTTCATTATTTAAACAAGTGTCATCACTTGTAATTGTTGGGAGTGGAACCAAATTAGATGAGCCCTCCCCCTGAGATTGAATTTTGCTATCATCTTGTGGTTGAAAAAATGATTCTGACTCAACAAAGTTCACATCCCGGGAGATAATAAGCCTTCGACTGGTCATATTATAACACATGTAGCCCTTTTTTGTTGAAGAGTATCCAAAGAATACACAACGAATTGCTCGAGGGTCCAATTTATCACGATTTATAGCTTGTTGATGAACATAGCAGACGCAGCCAAATACTCGCAAATAAGAAATATTCGACTTTTGATTTTTTAAAACTTCCAAAGGAGACTTAAATTTAAAAACTCGACTAGGAAGATGGTTAATCAAATATGTTGCCGTTAGAACACCATGTGACCAATACTTCTTTGGAACATTCATTTGAAACATCAAAGCCCTTGCAGTTTCTAGAATATGTCTGTTTTTCCTTTTTGCCACGCCATTCTGCTGCGGCATACCCACACAACTAGTTTCATGAAGAATCCCATGGCTGCGAAGATATTCAGAAAATGGACCACTGGTATATTCAGTTCCATTATCAGACCTGAAAGATTTTATCTTGGCATCAAATTGATTAATCACCATGTTATGAAATTCTTGAAAAACAGATATCACCTCTGTCTTTGATTTCAGTAAATATAACCAAGTAGCACGAGATTTATCATCAATAAACAAGACAAAATATTTGTACCCATCATAAGAATCAACAAGTGCAAGGCCCCATAAATCAGAATGGATCAGCTCAAATGACTTAGAAAACACAGATAAAGATTTATTAAAAGGTAAACGAGTTTGTTTTGAAAATTGGCAAACATCACAAGCACTAGAGGTAATAGAAATAAAAGGAAAAAGGTTTGATAAAATGCGATCTGAAGGGTGTCCAAGTCGTTTGAGTAAGATATGGCCTTCTTCATTTTTTTTAGGACAAACTTTATTTGTTGTGTTCAGCAAATACAGCCCATGTGAATAAATTCCCTCACCAATCATCTTCTTCGTTTTTCGATCCTGAAATATAACGGATGATGGAGAAAAAATAACATCACAATTCAAAGAGTTAGTGATTTTTCCAATCGATAAAAGTTGTACTGGAAATGAAGGAACTAATGGAAAAATATGCTCTTTAAAGCATATTTGTTTATTTATTGTTATAAATATTTTTCTGATTAATAAAATAAATGAGGTATTTTATTCAAGCATCTCTATTGCATTAATATTTTGAGTAAAGTCCATTTAATCATATTATATGTATTTATGTGATCACCATGTGGATTCACAGAAGACATAAATACAAGTTATCTTATGATTAAATAAATAAAGTTGGGCGCTTTATTTAGGTATACACTGTAATAAGTTCATTGAGTGATTTGTCTTAATCATGTATGAATTTATTGATGTAGTGTAACTGCATTGAATTGGATCACATATGAGATTTAATTAACTTTGTAATAACTGTCAGACTTATTAAATCTCATAGGCATTGATTTAATGTAATCTTAATCTTGAGTCAATTATAATTTCTTGATTGTAATTGTTATTTCATTTGAGTTACCAATGGGCATGACATACACTTGTAGTCAAGATTACCCGGTATCTTGGTGGGAGCAATTACAAGTATTGAATTTATAGACTGACAATATAGAATTTGTACGACACATCTCTTGATGGGTTTCAGTACTTGATCATAGAATTCTCTGGCCAGAGTGTGTCAACATATATATATGAGTATGTTGAAAATGATCATTAGAGAAAACCAGTAAATATCAAGGAACAAGATGTAATTAAATTGATTGGACATTTGAGATATCAATTTAATTAACGATGTGGTACAAAGGATTGTGCAGTAAAGAAATCAATGTGGCTTGGGCGAATTATTATTCGAGCATACAATTATGGAGGTCAGTTCCAATCTTATAGTGGAGTAGAATTGGAATTAAATAATTATATTTGTTTAATTACAAGCTTAATTATTGTAGCCACTATTGTATGTTCCCAAATGATCCGCGGGTTAGCTCATTTAATTGACAACACCATTACTGGACCCAAAAGCGAGAAAACTAGCATATAAGGTAAAAATCTTAATTATAATATTTGTTAAGGCCTAATGTGTTATATACAAGTGTGAATGGGGTCTTGTAAAATTTTACAAGGTAGTCCCCTAGTTGGTTACACATTCTCTCCACTTTTATGTTACTGGAGAGATAAATGTTTAATTTAAATTAATGAAATATAATACATGCTAGGGTTTTTTCATAAGATATTATAAATAAGGATTTTTTTCAATACAAAAGTGTGGAAGATATCTCTTTAGAAAAAAAGACGCCAGTTGCAATTGGGAGTGGTGAAACGGACGCCCACACGTCTAGTGTTGATCAACTTTGAGTCATAGCCTGGAAGATCGTTTGGTGGTGGATCTACAGCTTTCGATTATTCATCTTCTCATATAAACAAGGTATGAGTTTCTAGATTACTTAATTCTTATATATTATATGAGATCAATATTAAAAATAAGATTTTTATCCATCAGGAACAACAAGAACTTTGGAGGTGGAACTTTGAGGAAAAAAATTTATTTTTCCATTTCCAGATACTAGAACAGTAGCTCCATTTGCAATAGATACCTCTTGTTTATTTTTTATAGGAATAAAGTCATGCACAAGACTAGGATTATTGGTCATGTGATCTATGGCTCGGGAATCAATTATCCATGAATTTGTATAATAGGAAGAAGTAAGATAAGCTTGTAGATTACAGATAAGCTTGTAGATTACCTGAAACATTAGTCGAAGTGGTGATAGGGCGGCGTAGCAAAAGCGGAATTGATAAGATAGAAAACACTAGATATCGTTCTAGTACGGACCAAGCTAACGCGATTAGCTTACGCTCTAATCGAAGCGTGATTAGATCTGTTCTAATCTAAACGACTCAATGAGATTTTTTAATAACGCATAAATCGAGATTAGATGACACTCTAATCCAAACGACTCTACAAGAGAGATTTTGACAGATAATCCTAGAGGGAATTATAAAAGGGAAATTTTATTGAATAATTGAAGTTATGAAAATAAGAACAAGACCTCTCTATTTATAATAGAGTAAACCTACTTCAAAAAGGAAAGCTAAATCACAATTATAATATAAATAAAAGATTAAAACACATTTCTTATTTGACTCTAATTAAAATAGAAAATTGACTCTAATTAAAATTCTAGAATCCTAAAATAAATAAAATAACGTCCTACATCATACTCCCCTCTTAAAAGAAACTCGGCCTCGAGTTTGAATAGAGTCTGGAGGATGAAACTTGTAGTGTAGGAGCAAATCATCTTGTAACGCGAACTTGTTATCTTTCTCATCAATCTTCCTCGAAACTTTGAAGTATCCATACTTCATCAACTTCCTTCGCTTGTACATTCTTCGAGGCGATGATGACTTCCAAGAACGAACAATGATCAAATAACTCTTGCTTTTTCCTGATTGTCGCTCAATGCGCTCTCCAACAAGTTTTACCTTCTCAATTAAATCTTCTTCAAGAACAATTTTCTTGTCTTCAATGTGAATAGGTAAAACCATTTCGATCATTTTAGCTTCTTCAACTTCATTTTGCTCATCGTCTTTAATACTTGTCTTGTCCTCCAAGGAAACATCATGCTCATTTTCGCTCTTATTCTCCAAGAAAACATCATGCATATTCTCGCACAAATTGTCAGATTGAAACTTTAAATCAATAATAAATTGTACCTTTTCTTCTACAACATTAGGCACTTCTTCAATATGCGGAGAGGCACAAACTTCTTTCATCTGGTCGTCTTCCACTTTAGGCTGCTGACTTGTAATAGAATTAGAGATCTCAAATTGTTGTCTAGGATGAGGTTGTCTTAATTGCTTCAATGCTTGACTTCTTTCTCTTCTGATTTGTGATACAATTTGCTTGGATAAATGAATTGTATCTTTGTAAAGTATAGATAGTGTATGGAGGCATCCTTTCTCGAATATGCAAACCAAGTCCCCTCACAAATCTTATAACTGTATCTTCTTCAAGTTCATAATAATATTTGCATCCATAAAATTGCTCAAACTCATAAGCATAATTAGAAACTAATCTCATATCTTGATATACCAAACAATAATCAAGAGGGATAAATTCAGATCGCAAAATACGCTTCATACGGTTCCATGATCGAACTTTGAATTTGCCTCGGCGAAGTCGAGAATCTTGCAACTCTTCCCGCCATTCTAAAGTACTTATGCTCAATCTACTAGCAGCAAACGATGCTTGCTCTTCTTTAGGAGTGTGCCAAAATATAAACCAATGTTCAATCTCTTCCAACCAATCAAGAAACTTATTTGGTCGAGTGCATGCAAATAAGTCCGGTACATGATAAATAGGAGGGCAAGGATGGTAATTTATCATTTATTCTCAAATTTCCACACAATGGCAAAATCGTAAATAACGTTCAACTCTCGGGTTTGGTGTGGCCGGTGGTTGGTGGTCGTAATTTGGTGTGGGATTGGTCGGATCTGGAAGGTTTGGTGGTGAGGAATATGATGGTAGCGGTTTCTTGGTCGGAATCGCGGTGGTTTGGCCGAAAAACCGACTTGAACTAACGGTTGTGGTGCTTGGTTCGTGGTGGGTTTTGGCTGGTGTTTGGTAGAGATTGGCGGCTGTTTTTGGATGGCCAGCTAGAGGGGAGTGTTTTGGTGGGTGTGGTCGACGGTGAGAGCGGTTGAATTCACGGCGACTGCTGGTGGAGGCTCGCGGCTTGGGTTGTTCTCGCGATGGCTGAAGGCCACGATCGAGGGTTGTGGAAGGTCGGATTTTGGTCGAGTCGGACTGTGATTCTAGTGGCTGGTTGAACGGTGGCGATGGTGGCCGTGATTGGTAGCGGCGATGGTGGCCGTGATTGGCCGTGATGGTGGTGGTGGGCGGCGGCTAGGGTTTGTTAATTTGGGGATTTTTTGAATTTTGTTTTTGGTTTAATGATGGAATTGGTGGAGACGGACGGGGGTAGCTAGGAAAGCTGTGCAATTGACACAGAACTGTTCTGATACCAATTGATAGGGCGGTGTAGCGGAAGCGAAATTGATAGGATAGAAAATATTAGATATCGTTTTAGTACGGACCAAGCCAACGCGATTAACTTACGCTCTAATTGAAGCGTGATTAGATCCGTTCTAATCTAAATGACTCAATGAGATTTTTTAATAACGCATAAAGCGAGATTAGATGAGGCTCTAATCCAAAATACTCTACAAGAGAGATTTTGATAGATAATTACAGAGGAAATTATAAAAGGAGAATTTTATTGAATAATTGAAGTTATGAAAATAATAACAAGATCTCTCTATTTATAATAGAGTAAACCTACTTCAAAAAGGAAAGCTAAATCACAATTATAGTAGAAATAAAAGATTAAAGCACATCTCTTATTTGACTTTAATTAAAATAGAAAATTTACTTTAATTAAAATTCTAGAATCCTAAAATAAAAAAAATAACGTCCTACATCAAGTGGTCTAACTAATTTCAGATGACATGGACTTACTAATTTGTTGAAGGAGATGACTGAGCTGATTCATTGAGATTGAGTTGTCTGCAACAACAGCATGGCCCTTCTTATATTTATCTGGACCAGTCTTGAGGTGTGGATACAAATCCCAGCACCGATCCTTTGTATGTCCATTTTTTCCGCAATGGTTGCAATGGTAACTTTCCCTTTTTTCTTTATTGCGATTGCTCTTCCCGCACTTCTCTTTTCTGTCATTATTTTCAGCCACAAGTCCATGTGATTCTGGTTTTTCAGAAGTAACTTTCACATCAGCATTCATGGTCTTCTTACGAGTTTCTTCTCGTTGAATAGTTTGACAAACAATGGAAAACAAAGGAAGCTTTGTGGCCATGAGAATGTTGCTCCTTAGATTTTCATATTTTGGCTTCAAACTGCTAAGCAAGGAAAAAAATTTATCTTCTTCCACTCTTTGTTGCAGCACTATAGGGTCAGCAGTAAATGGACGATGCATGTTCAGTTCATCCCATAACTTTTAAAGATAACCCAAATGCTCACTAAAGGTTTTATCACCTTGCTCAGCTACAGCAATTTCACATTTTAATTCAAAAACACGTGCACTGTTATTGTTGCTACCGTATAATTCAGATATAGAATCCCACAATTCTTTTGAGGAATTAGAAAGTGTGAAAATTTCTGCAATGTGAGGCTCCATGGAATTGAGAATCCAGGATCTAACAAATTGGTCATTAGCAATCCAATCTTCACATTTTGGATCTTTAGAATCCGGACAAACAGAAGTCATTAGCAATCCAATCTTCATATTTTGGATCTTTAGAATCCGGACAAACAGAGTTACCATTAGTGTAACCTAATTTCCTCTTTCCACTAAGAGACAAAGTAACAGCCCTTGACCAAGGAACAAAATTCAGACCATTTAAAGCAACTGAAGATAGTTTCAAACTAGGATTTGGATCGCTTTCAGCCATTAGACCAACAGATAAGCAAAAAAGGATGGTTTAAGAAAATTTACCTCAATTTGCCTGCTCTGATACCATATAGCAAAATGATAGCAAAATGTAATATGAAAATATCAACACAATGCTCAATAATTTATGTGCTTCGGTGCCATGGAAGCAACCTACATGCACGGGAGAAGGGTAGAGGATATATTTCTTATTCATATGTTGGAAAGTAAATAATGATCCAGTATAAAAAGCAATTACATGAATCAAAAGTTGGAAGGTAGTAACAGCCCACTGCAACAAGAATGGGAGCTGGCAATCACTGTCAATCTTCCATGATATTTGGGCAATCACTGTCAATCTTCCATAATATTTGGCAAATCAATCACTCCTTGATTTCCTCTTCTCCACCAACACATCTCAATCTCTAATTTCGTTGATAGAGAAGGATGGGTCACAAGCAGCCATATTAACTTATGCTTAATACTTGAACAAATTTTTCTTTAAAGATAATTGTAAAATAATCATTGTTCTCATTTTTTATTCGATAAAGAATAAAATTTTACGGCATATCTTCTGCATGGTCCCCCTATGATTCCATTGAAAAAGAACAATTCTGGTAATTGATTCATTATCCATGTATACAACAAGAATATTTAATTCATCTTCTTTAAAATCCGTCTACCTATCTTGTGCTTGGTCACTATCTTGGTCTCTTCTCATCAATGATCTAGGACGGTCATCATTGCTTTTGTCTATCCTAATGCAGATGACTACATACACTACCAACCATCTCTAGAACTTTTTGTTAGAAAATTCATCTCGATCTGATGTTATTTTGGGACAGGCATCCATAATGTTTGAACGCTAAGATAAAATTTAGTGGTTCTTCAAGTCAGAAGGGGGTTGTATCGATGATCCTTTGTTCTTGTCTTTGTAGGTAAAGCAAAACTCTTCTATGAACAAAGATGTATCCAGCTACGCAGAATATTTTAATTTAGATATGTTTTTTATAAATTACCCTTTTCCCTTTTAATGGACTAATAACATCTGTTAGTCGTACGGATTAAGTGTGCCTTTTCTAAATTAGAAGTGTAAGTGTCACAGTTCATTTCAGTATGAATGTAGGGGGTTATGTAATTTTTCCTTTCTATTGATGATTAAAAAAAATTAAGATTCCGAATTACATCATCACAACATATATATTACGGTAACAATATCATAATATATAAAAAAAGGGGGAGGAAAAAAATCTACTACAAATTTTACTGGATAGTAAAAAAAGTCTGGTTGGGTGTATCTTTGTTAAAGCTATGTATCACAAATTTACCTCTCTGTCTATCTTCAGTTTTGGTTTTATATGAATTGATTATGTGAAACTTAGATAGCAGTAATTAAAAAACCCTCATATTGTTATGTGATAATAAAATGCTCGTAATAAATCAATTTTGTGCCAATCATGCAGAATTATCACTTAGTTTGCTATTATCAGTGACATATGCTGACTTATCACTTAGTTTATTCCTTTTTGCATTTTTACGTAGAGATGCCTTTGTTTCCTAAATTTTAGTTAAAATGATGATAGAAAAATTATTCGAAGTTTCTGGTTCTCATCTGTTATCTTTTTGGCGGCTCTTTGATTAAAAGGCCATTTTTACTTAAAAATTTTAATAATAATTTATCTTGTTAATTAGATTTTAGTTTGAAGCTGGTGCAGCAGTTCAGATAGACCAGTTAGTTTAAATCGCTGATTTTGGACATAATCATGAAGAAGGGGCAGCTATCACTGGCACTTCTTCATTCAGAACCTCTGTTTGCCCTGTAATTGTTAAATCTTTACTCTTCTTTCAGTTGTTAGTTTGGGCAGTATTCAATTTCTGTTCTACGTAGAAGAGAAATTGACTGTGCATATTTTTTTTTAGACGATGTTCAAGAACTTCTTGCTCTCGCTGATGGGCTCAAGATTCTGAAATGTCAAGTAACCATATTACCTGTCGTTTATTGTTTTGCAAATTGGAACTGTATACAAGATGATGTTGAGGCCGCTAAAGATTCTATTATGTTTTTCAACATTTCGTTTACATGAAATGGAATATGAGTTCTTTTCTTTCACGTATTGTTGTTTTGGTTTTCGTGGTGATGACTGATCCATGCTTGTGAGAAAAGAAAAAATCGCTAATTTGAACGAGATATTGCTCTATGCTTCGAGTCGAAGGCCAGTTGATGCTTTCTTGCCATTTCAAAGTTGGAGCAAAAGTGATTTTAAGGATATTTTTTTATTCAAATGGAGAATATTTTTTTTTTTTGCTTTTATCTACTGTCCTAACGATATAAATTTGGATGTCCTTAGTCATTCTAAATACCTATTATCTTATGCATCTTTTTGTTGTTGCCTATTTGTTTCATTTTCTGCTAGATATGTTTCATATTTAATTAAGAATCTGTCATTCTAAATCCCATGATGACCACCGTGAACAAAAGTCTACTACAATGAAACAGAATCTACCTTTGAGGGGCCAACAGGATAATGGAGTTGGGGGTACTGATGTTATCCCCTCGACTTCAGATGCATGGTTGAACCAGCCAGATCCTTTGTATGGTTCAAGGTCTTCATTTCATCATCAGTCAAGTGCAGGTTGTAATAGCTTCAAGCTAACTGAACAACAGATCTTAGCATATGGTTCTGTTCAAGTCATGCTCCTAACAGAGTGAATGAGTCAGACATTAGTAGCTTTGTTTCATCTTAATTGAAATTAAATGGGGCTTGGTTGGAGGTTCACTTCCTACAAAATATCTTGAAGGAAGTGACCTATATGGTGGGATGAGTAATCAAATAAGTAAGATATCAATTCCATGCTCTATTCATGATGAAAATAGCAGCTGCAAAAAGTTGGCAGCTGACCATGAGGCTACGTTGGCATGCCACCTAAGCTCTTCACAGATAAAGCCAGCTGATGAAATGAATGAGCTGGATTTACTGAGGTGGCAAAATGGTTATGCAGATAACTGTCAGCACGTTAAGTTGGAAGAAAAGAGGTTCTAGAAGATTAGCAATGATTGACTAATGATTGCTATATTCACGTTTTAACTTTTTCGTTATTTTCAAGTACTGCCCCTCTGGGCTGTCTCTGCTTGTGTATAAATTAAAACGTTAGCCTTGTATTTTAATTCATTCAAGTTTCATCCAAATTTATGATTGTTTCTAGTGTATGCTCTGCTTGTCCATGAAAGCAAATTCTTACTGAATTTTAACTTGGTATCAGAGAACCAGGTTTAAGCTATGGCGAGCAGTAGCAACATACAAACAAATATGAATCCAAGAGAGCAAGAGGATGACTTGAATCAAAACCCATCTCGAAATGATGAACTTCGAATCCAAACATAAATCCCAGAAACTTAGTACAAATGAACTCATCCCATGCTCAGCACATTGATAACAACACCTATGTTTTTACTACCCCTATCAAGTTGACACAGAACAATTACATGCTTTGGAGATCACAAGTTATTTCTAGCATTAGAGCCAATGAGCTCGAGGGTTTTATAGATGGTAGTCATGTCTGTCCACCTAGAGCCTTCATGAACCCAGGACCAAATCAAACCACTGTAACAACACCTAACCCTGAACACAAAATATGGAAGAAACAAGATCATATTCTCTTAAGTTGGCTGTTGTCATCACTGAGTGAAGGTGTTTTAGGCACTGTTGTGGACTGTTTCACCTCCTGCAAGGTATGGACAAGTCTAGCAAATCAATTTGGTGCTAGAACAAGGGCCAGGATACTGCATCATAGGACCCAAATACAAACTACTAAGAAAAGCTCACTTACCATCCATGAGTACTACTCTAGGATGAAATCCTTGCTGAATGCACTTAGAGCAGCCGGAAACAACATGAGTGATGATGATTTTATTGTGCTGGCTTGGGATCTAAATATGATTCAGTGGTCACTAATATTAACTCAATGCAAGTTAGTCTCTCACTTGTAGAAGTCTATGGGATGTTGCTGAGTCAGGAAACCAAAATTGAACAAAATCTTAGCTCCGATAGTGTTGAGGCTGATTTTATCCAAGCAAGAAATGGTAGAAGAACCTGGGGCAACAATGACAGGTTCACAAACCCACATCAGCCTGGTGTTGTGTTTAGAAATCTAGGGAATGGATCTGGAAATGTTCAAGGGGGGAAAAACTATCAAGACAAGGGTAAAGGAAAGGCTGTAGCTGATGATGAAGGGTCAGAGTTCAAAGGACCATGTCAAATCTGCTTGAAAATGGGGCACATAGCTGCAGAATGCTGGCATAGGTTCAAGAAGAACTAAGTGCCACAACCAAACAGAAGAAGAGAATAGAGAAGTGCATATGTTGCTGCAGCTGAAGGACAAAGCAGTGGAGCCTTGTATCTTGACAGTGGTGCCACCAATCATGTGACAAATGCTCTTAGAAATATCAACATCAACTCTGAGTATCAAGGTAACGATAAACTAGCTGTTGGTAATGGTGAGAAGCTCTTAATTTCTCAAATTGGTCATTCTGTTCTGTCCACCTGTGATCCACACAAACACATTGCCTTAAATAACATATTGTGTGTGCCTGACATTACCAAGAATCTTATTAGCATTTCCAAATTACTATGTGACAATGATATTGATGTTGAGTTTAAAAAATCTGTGTGTTTCATCAAGGACAAGAGGGAAAGGAAAATTTTGGTGAAAGAAGTGGCTAGAGATGGATTGCATGAGCTGCTATGCTTGCCTACTCACCTGAGCAGAAACAAATTTTCTCATGCTGCCTTATCTGCATTTTCAGTATCTGAGTCAATAAGTTGCATTAGCAATCTAGTGTCAATGTTATCTTTGAATTCCAGTAGTGATGAGTCCTCTAATATTAATGTTGAGTCAGTCTTAGCTGGTGAATGTAATACCTGCATATTTTGGTTTTGTATGTTATATAGTTTTAAAGTAATTTTTATTTTATTTTATTTTTAAAATTAAAATTTAATTGAGAAAGTCTAGTAACCTCCCATTATCTGATTTGAATTCAATTTTCCCCCACTTCCGTAACCACCGCTAACTTCTCTTTATAAGCTAAAATTTTATTTTTCATTCATATTTTAAAACTCCCTTGAGAAGTTTGAGCATTTCCTACTTTTATTGATTCCAGTAAGTTCTTTTATTAGTTTTGAGTATGAAATATGAACTATCTTTGTTGATGTTTGGATATCTAAGAAATTTCTAATATTGTCTCTTTAACAATTTTGATTCTTTTACAATTAATGTATTTCGGGTTTGAAGTAAACTCTTTCGTATTAGACTATGGTTAATTTAATTCTCATAGATTTTAGTGATGAATAAGGAACTTAAATCTGAAAGAATTTAGAAAGGAAATCTGTTTCTGGGCGTTGTTGTTCTTGACCCTTAAGCAATCGTACGTTTATAACTTGGTAGATATGAAGGATAAAAATCTGAATTTTGGATATAGTTAAACACACATATGGACGAGTCTCTCCGTAAATTTTCATTATTTTTGGTGGCATTTTGGATTGTTAAATTGTTGAGACAATCTGTGTTAAGTACTGAAGGATGATTCTGACAGAACTGACCTTTGAGCGTTTGAAAATTCATAACTCTGATTGTATGAGGAAAAAAATTCTGAAATTTTGAGGTGTCGTGCTAGACATCTGTAGCTTTGATATGGTATAAAGTTTGGGAATTTTGAAGTTCATTTTGGCTTTCAAACATTTTGTGAAACTTGGCTCAGATACTGGTAGATTGAGAGTTGGAGATTGAGTTCATTACATTCGTAAAATCAGATCTTTTAATTTGTTAAGTAATAAATTCTGAAATTTGCGGATTAATTAGTTCACATGTGAAGACAAAATTCTGGAAAGTATTAGAATTATTTAATGTCTTAAAGTTTGTGAATTATATTTTGGTTGCTGACTGTTGTGCAGAATTTTGGTAATTCTTTTGTGATAAGGATTTTAGTGATAAATCAGTATTTGTTTCAATTTTAGGATGTGTTGGTGATGTTTCGGATTAGTAAGTGAAAGGTTAATATTTGCTTTGGATTCAAGTAAGTAGACCCATCCATGACAAACTCTATTGTTTTCTTAATGTTATTCCCAATTATTTTTCTGCAAATTATATGTTTTGCAAATCTGTGAATGTAATTGAAATAAATATTTAAATAATCTTTGCTCAAGTTTAAATTAAAAGTTATATTTAAAGAGTGTAAGCTGTACGGGGGCCACCACTCGAGAGCCAATGTGCTGCGAAGTGCCACGTGCAGGTTGCTATATGAGATTAAAATATGTATTTTGTGAATGTGATTTAAATGTTTTGGCTCAATGTCAATAGTTGTTTCCTATATGATATGTTCTGTTCTGGCCGGGTCACCTGGAGAAACGGGTGACTTTCACTAGTGAAATTCTGTTCTGTTGCGCAAATTATTTATTCTGAATTATACCGGGTCACCGTGGATGCAGGTGACACTATTTGACATGAGCCTCTTGGATGATACGTTATGATATGATTTATGTTCTGATTTGTTTTGACATGATATATGTTTTCCAATGTGTTTTGAATCGACAAATGATCCTAAATTTGAATTTAGCTCAGTTTGATTCAATTGAAATTTATTTTAAGTAAAATAGTGTTCAGCTTAGTTTCCATATAAAATTTCTTGTGTTTGTTCTGAACTTAAAGCTTAACTAAATTATTGAAAATATTGAACAACGATACCTTTAAGTTTGTTATGAATGTACCTACTTATTGAGTATGACATCTCACTCCTTGTCAATTTCATTTTCTTTTTTTCAGATGAAAGCGAGTAGAAGCTTACTTCTAGGAGTATGATGTGAAGTTCTATTTTTTTTCATTTATTGTGTAGTGATTGAAAATTTCTATGTTTAGTTATAATTGGTTAAAAAGATATGTATTAGTGGAGATGAACTCCTGTGTTATTATTTGTAAATTGCGTATCAGTGGTGATAAGCTCCTGTATTAGTTTATTTGATGTAAGTTTAGGAAATCTTCCAAGTTTGGTTTCCTTTCCGCTGTGTGATTCGTCCGTAGTTATAGAAAATTCTAGGCTTATTAATTCTCCAGGAAAATATTAATATCAAGAAACAAGATAATTAGATGATGAATTGATCAGAATTAGTATGGGATGTTACATAAGCAGTAGTGCTTCAAAAGCTGTAAAAGAAATAGATCTTTGGCATCTTAGGCTAGGTCATCCTAATGTATCAACTCTAAGAAACACTTTGTTGTCTTGTAATCAGCTTAAAGTAAATAAAAATGTTTTTCCCTCATTCTGTTGTGCTTGCCAGTATGGAAAATAATCAAAACAACATTTCAAAAGCACTAAAACAAAAACCAGAGAAGCATTGGAACTGATTCATATAGACCTATTGGGACCAGCTCTTATACCCTCAACTCATAGACATAGATACTACATATCTTTTGTTGATGATAAAACCAGATACACATGGATATACCCTATAACAACCAAATCACAGGCCCTTGACACCTTTATTATCTTAAAAAATCAGACAGAAAATCAACTGAACCTTAAAATCAAAGATCTGCAAACAGATATGGGAGGTGAATTCAAAGCTTTTAAACCATTTCTTGAGAGAGAGGGAATAATTCTGAGACACTCATGCCCTTATTTACATGAACAAAATGGTAAAGCTGTAAAAAAACACAGACATGTAGTGGAAACTGGTCTCACACTGCTGGTTCAAGCCAAAATGCCTTTGAAATATTTGCAAGAAGCTTTCAATTATGCCATCTTCATCATAAATAGATTAGCCTCACCAATACTATGCTTTACTCACTTAAACCAAATTACTCACAGATCAAGGTATTTGGCTGTGAATGTTTTCCATTCTTGAGACCATATAACAAACATAAGTTTGATTTTTATACTTTCAAGTGCATATTGTTAGGAGTCAGTACTAATCATAAGGGATATGTCTGCATGCATCATTCAGGTAGAGTTTACATCTCATCTAGTGTCAAGTTCAATGAAAACTCTTTCCCTTTCTTAAATGATCCTAAATTGAACAAACAAGAGTCCATCAGTCAAAATGATTTTTCTAATCTTCTTGAAAGATTTCAGGTTGTGTCCTTTTCAGTTGATGAGTCTCATAAGTCCTCTGAGTCAGCAGCAGCCAACAGTCACACTCAAGACATTTCAGAAAACACTGAATGTTCCCCAAACCTTGAGCAAAATGAAACACAGCTGAACTTAAGCACTAGCACAATGTCAAACTGTCACCTTCCTTCACCTCATACACATGATCAATCTCAGTCAAACACTCCTAAAAACAATCAGACTCTAGCCACAGAACCAAACATCTCAGAACCTTGCATTCAAAAGGCATTACCCTCACATCCCATGACAACAAGATCCAAGGCAGGAATATTTAAACATAAGCTATACCAAATATCCACACAAACTCAGCCACTCTTACCCCAAAACACTACAGAAGCATTAAAAGAGCCCAATTGGAAAAAGGCAATGGAAGATGAATACAATGCATTGATGAGAAATGACACCTGGACTCTAATACCATATGAACAAAACTACAAGTTGATTGGAAACAAATGGGTATATAGAGTAAAGGAAAATTCAGATGGCACTATCAACAAGTATAAGGCAAGGTTAGTTGCTAAGGGGTTCCTACAAACTCCAGGTCTTGATTTTAAAGAAACTTTCAGTCCAATTGTGAAGGCTGCTACAATCAGAATCATTCTGAACTTGGCAGTCAACAATGATTGGATGCTGTGACAGGTAGACATAAACAATGCTTTCCTGAATGGTGACTTAACAGAAACAGTTTACATGCCATAGCCTGAGGGGTTTGTGGATAAAAGCAAGCCAAATCATATAAGTAAGTTGAAGAAAGCACTGTATGGATTGAGACAGGCTCCTAGGGAATGGTTTGACAAATTGAAGGGTGCTTTGAACTCTTGGGGCTTTGAAAACTCAAGATGTGATACTTCACTGTTTTTCAAAAGAGTCAAGGGTGAAATAATCATATTACTCATCTATGTGGATGATATAATAATTACTGGCAACAGTGTTGGTGGTACTGAAGACTTGATAAGAAATCTGAATGAAGCTTTTGCCTTGAAGGATCTTGGAGACTTGAATCTCTTTCTGGGAATACAAGTAACCAGAAACAAAAACACCATCTTGCTTTCTCAAGCAAAGTACATTCAGGATCTGTTGGCAAAGATTGGAATGAGTGACTGTAAGGGAATTGAATCACCTTTCAGCACTACTGAAAAATTGAAGAAAGATGAAGGAGCTAAGTTCTACAATCCCACACTCTGTAGAAGTGTGATAGGCAGCCTGCAATATGCTGTACTGACAAGACCAGAACTTGCATTCTCAGTAAACAAACTCAGCCAATACATGTCAGATCCAAGGCAACCTCACTGGATAGCTTGCAAGAGAGTACTGAGATACCTCAAAAATACTTTAAACATGTGTTTGCGTATACTGATGCAGATTGGGCTAATGATGCAGATGACAGGAGATCAATCAGTGGATACTGTGTATTTTTGGGAGAAAATTTGGTTGCGTGGAGTTCAAGGAAACAGGGTATGGTTGCAAAGTCCACTGCAAAATCCGAGTACAGAGCAATGGCTCTCTGTACAATTGAAATAACCTGGGTTAAATTCTTGCTCAATGAGTTGAAATTTGAAATTGAAAGAGTGCCGATGATACTAAGTGACAGCACTAGCACAGCAGCAATAGCCATGAATCCTGTGTATCATTCAAAAACCAAACAGTTTGAGAAAGATCTTCATTTTATCAGAGACAAGGTAACCAGTGGTGATTTAGAAATAAACTTTGTTGCAAGCAGAGATCAAATTGCAGATGTACTAACTAAGCCATTACCTTACTACAAGTTCAGCTGCTTTAGGAGCAAACTCAAGGTATTTGACAAGACCTTGAGTTTGAGAGAGAGTGATGAAAATAGCAGCTGCAAAGAGTTAGCAGCTGACCATGAGGCTATGTTGGCATGCCACCTAAGCTCTTCACAAATAAAGCCAACTGATGAAATGAATGAGCTGGATTTACTGAGGTGGCAAAACGGTTATGCAGAGAACTGTCAGCACATGAAGTTGGAAGAAAGGAGGTTCTAGAAGATTAGCAATGATTGGCTAATGATTGCTATATTCACGTTTTAACTTTTTCGTTATTTCCAAGTACTGCCCCTCTAGGCTGGCTCTGCTTGTGTATAAATTAAAACGTTAGCCTTGTATTTTAATTCATTGAAGTTTCATCCAAATTTATGATTGTTTCTGGTGTATGCTCTGCTTGTCCATCAAAGCAAATTCTTACTGAATTTTAACTATTCAAAATCCAT
Source organism: Clausena lansium (assembly GCA_030449835.1). NCBI lineage: Eukaryota > Viridiplantae > Streptophyta > Magnoliopsida > Sapindales > Rutaceae > Clausena > Clausena lansium. The sequence goes on along the minus strand of JASUUF010000192.1, from coordinate 6,942,772 downwards.
ATAAATCAGCGGACATTAAAATGCATTCTTGACGTCCGGTTGGTGCTAGGCCTAAGAAGGCAAATTCATCTAAAGAGGAGGTTCCTTTATACAGTTTGGTGGATACAACCACCAGTTCGTTAGATGCTAAGTATACACCAAATAATTTAGCTTCATCTTGATCAGCATATGTTAGGGGGCCAAATGCCTGGTTTTTTTAATGGCTTGCTGACTATGGAAATATGGCTTCAAAATCTAGCGACACTAAATTTGAAGATGTAAGCACACAACCACCTTCAGGGGATGACTTGTTTGATATTTTGGGTGTGGATTTTAAGAATAGGCTCCTTAATACCAACTGGAGTAATTTGCTTGCTGATGGACAACATACAAGTAAGGGTAGTTCAATGTCTATGAATGCTCCTGATGTGAGTGCTGGTTTCTATTCAGTTAACGCAGGGATATTAGACAGCAGTTCATCATCTGGAATGGGTACCGAGCATCTTTTAGAAGCTGTGGTCTTTAGGGCTAACTCTGTCTCGAAACAGATGTCAGATGATAATGTCTCTTACAAGACAACATTGACACAGATCAGTAGCTCCTCAATTCCTACTATTTCTCCCTCCTCTGGCCAGGTTAATATGTCTAACTTAATGCCAGCGGACTGTTTGGCGTTACCAAGTCCTTGTCAAAGCTAGGGACTGGGGGATCCAATTCTTTTCAGTCTGGTTGTAGCAAGGATAATGGAGGAAATTGTTCTCAAACTACTTCCATATATATGTCCCATATCAGTTCCTGGGTAGAACAGGGTCAAAGCATGAAGCGTGATGGTAGTGTCTCGACTGCATATTCTAAGAAAAATGATGAAACTACTAAATCAAATCGTAAAAGACTTAAACCTGGGGAGAACCCTCGACCAAGGCCCAAAGATCGCCAGATGATTCAAGATCGCGTGAAAGAATTGTGAGAAATTGTTCCGAATGGGGCAAAAGTAATTGCATTTATTTTCACTATTGATTTTTAACTTTTATCGTTTTTCTGTTGATAGTAATTTAAATTTTCATACTAATGCTGCTCTTTATTCCCTTGATATGGTTCAATAGTGTAGCATAGATGCACTCTTAGAACGTACCATCAAGCACATGCTGTTCTTGCAAAGTGTAACAAAGCAAGCTGACAAGCTAAAACAAACAGGGGAGTCTAAGGTATAGGGGATGTCTAATTTTTGTGCTTTTACTATCATATTTGGCTTACAAGTTTAAATTTATTACATTAATTTTTCTGAGCTGGTGGTCATCACGCCTGAACTTGCAGATAATTAGCAAGGAAGGTGGTTTGCTTTTAAAAGATAACTTTGAGGGAGGAGCAACATGGGCATTTGAAGTCGGTTCACAATCTATGGTCTGTCCTATCATAGTTGAGGATCTGAGTCCACCTCGGCAGCTGCTCGTGGAGGTAGTAACTGGCCTATTTTTTCGAGTAGAAATTGTTTGGCTTGATTAAATGTTCATACATTTGGGCTTGTTGACAGATGCTCTGTGAGGAACGGGGTTTCTTTTTGGAAATAGCTGACTTAATCAGGGGATTGGGGTTAACTATCTTGAAGGGACTGATGGAAGCAAGGAATGACAAGATCTGGGCACGCTTTGCAGTAGAGGTACCATTTAAAAGCAATGTTGCTGTAACAAAATGAACAATAATTTCCTACTAAATGTATTCTAACCGTGAGATGGCCGCCCAGCTGGTTTAGTCAAATGCCTCCATGGTCTGTTTGCATGGCCGTTTGATGATTTTGACTTAGCAAGAAAATGAATGATTTATACATAGCTTATTAGAGCATTTTAAATATGTGATGTATGTCAATTTCTGTAGGGGTTTATTTCATAGAAACTGAAAACATGCTGACAGTCCACATTTTAAAAACTTTCCTTCTTTTCAAATGGGCGGTTCTTGTCCGTGTGCCAGGGAGTCGGAGTCTATTAAATATATTATCAAAATGCAGCAAGCTTTATAGTTATTTATTTTATTTTATTTTTAATTTTTATAATATTTAAACTTTTCTTCTAGCAGGCATAGACTAAGTAAATCCCCTTCAAATCTTATACATAAAGCTGTTATCTAGGAACATATTAGCTACAGTAAGAATTGGAGTGATTTCCGCACGGCGAAGCAAGAGAACTTAAAATGATTGACTTTTGTCAATTTCGTCAAGGATTATGCTCTTAAGATTTAAAAGAACAAGCCTTTTGTTTATGGGAAAACCTACCTTCAGTTGAAATGGAAATAATTTTTGTCGTTCTCCTGTACGTGGATGTTCCAGTCTACTCTGTCCTAAGTTTGTAACCAAATGTTTTTTTTTTTTAAAAGAGTTTGTAACCAAATGTTAACTTATACTGCATACTTCAAAAATAAATTCTAGGCAACTTATACTGCATACTTCAAAAATAAATTCTAGGCTATTTGTTTAAACTCCATTTCGTATTAGCAATCTTTGTACACTTACTGTATGTTTCATAAACAGGCTAACAGGGATGTAACAAGGATGGAAAACTTTATGTCACTTGTTCGTCTTTTGGAGCAAATTGTGAAGGGCAGCACATTGGTAAATGTCTTGGATAACAACAATGTGATGGTTCATCAATCTTTTCCCCAAGCCACTTCTATTGCGGCAACTGGTAAGCCCAGTAGTTTACAGTGAGCCACCTACTATTAGTACTTTTCTGTGCTGGATATGTTAAGGGCAAGCTCGTGCGGCATTGCTTGCATGACTGACATGGTTCCAGTCAACACTCAGGTGGTTCGAACTAACTTGTTCATCTCCCCCAAACCAAATTATGACTAACCTCACTTAGGGAGTGAAAATTTCATTCAGATAGTTGTGTGAGCTCGTTAAGAACTTTTAAATATATGTTTCTTTGTGAGTTGTATATCTGTATGTTATCTAATGCTTTCTTAAATTATTTAGCTAAGGAAGATGATTATTGAAGAGGCTATTTTTAAGTGCTAGGTCTACAAGCAGAGAGGGATTGCATAATAGTGTGTATTGTGGTTCAAAAATGTATAGAGCACCTGGGATATGAAATGAAGGTATTAAGGTGTTTTGTTTTCTTAATTGGTATTTTCCTTTGGGGGGGGGGGGGGGGGGATTGCGGGGGATATACCTCATTTCCCCCAAAATACCCAAAATATATTCCAAATCATAACATTTTTTAATTTTGCACATGTATGCCTAAAAAAATTAGGAAAAGTACAAAAATATCCTTAATAAAATCATCACAAAACTAAACTGATTCCCTATAACCACAAAGTTGAGTAAGCAAAAATACTTGATTTACTCGACTTCAGTTACTCGACTTACTCAACTCCCTTACTTCACTTCTTACTAGACTAAATAATCGACTTACCAGACTTCGTTCTCGACTTCATTCTCGACTTCTTTAAAAAAATTGCTCAACTCTTTCTCGATTTATTCAAATAACTTACTCGACTTATTTTAAAATTTCTTGACTATTACTCGACTTATTCAATAGACTTACCCGACTTCATAAATAGACTTATCCGACTTTCTAAATAAATTTAGTAGACTTCATACTCGACTTCTTTAAAAATTGCACAACTCTTACTCGACTTTTTCAAGATACTTACCTGACTTCAGCTACTCGACTTCCTACTCCAATACATACTTGACTTACTCAACTCTCTTACTTCACTTGTTACTCGACTTACCCGACTTCATACTCGACTTCTAAAAAAATTACTCAACTCTTACTCGACTTGTTTTAAAAATTACTCGACTATTACTCGACTTATTGATAATACTTACTCAACCTTTTCACTTAACTTTTTTAAAAAATTACTCGACTCTTACTTAACTTATTTAATATACTTACTCGACTTACTCATCTGCCTTCACTTCTTACTCGACTACATACTCGACTTACTCATCTACCTTCACTTCTTACTCGACTACATACTCGAATTACCCAACTTCATACTCGACTTGTAGATTCATGGTTTTCTTAAGGGTATTTTTTACTATTTCCTCCTTCATAAGGCATATATATGTAATAGGGTATAGATTTGGTATTTAAGGGTAAATAGGATATATTTAAATAAAAAAAAAACCCTTTTCTTGGATTACGGGTTTTAGTTCTATTGCATTACTCCTGTAATCATGTGTTTCTTCATTTCTCATTTTTCTTTCGTTATATGTCTCAAATTTTTTGTTATACTTCTCAAATTGTGATATTTAATGGATAAGTTAGAAACATTATCAGACAACTTAGGACGTGTAATAAAAAATTTGAAAATATGGTAACATATTAGCTAATATCATGCACTTGAAATTCTTTTGAAGAGAAGTTTTGCATCTGTTATGGGGCACATCATCATCGAAAAAGATACATCCAGTCAAGGGGACTTTCAAGCCTTACCCCTTGTGATCCAAAAAAAAATCTAGAAAACGATTTAAAAGGATTAAATCTTTAATAATTGAGACACTTTTTGCATGGATGGTCTGGACTCTTATCTAAGCATGAAATGGTAACTTTCCTGATTGATATAAACTTTTCTTGAACATTGCTTGACGGGGTTGGAAGCCTAAGGTCCAATATTTCATCAAGTGCCATGACCGAGTTCGAAGATGAAGAGCAAATTGACGAAATGAAATCTCTTGGATGCTTCCCATTTATCACTTCCAATGCTAACACTCGAAAGTTGTACACGTCTCACTGTTTAGTAACTTTCATTGTGTATGCAAGCTTTAAAAGAGAAAAACAAAAAGAATTATTATTATTATTATTATTATTATTACATGAAATCTAGTAAGCTAATATTAATTAGTATGCTGTACAAGTTTGAATAATAATTTACATATGTGGTACAACATATCCATATGCGCCTACAAGTTCTGTCCATTTGTATGAGTCTGGCTTGAGAAACTTGGCAATTCCAAAATCCGAAACATGGGCTTCATTCTTCAAATCTAACAGCACATTCTTGCTTGATATATCTCGATGAACAATTGGTGGGAAGCAATCATTGTGCATGTAAGACAATGCACCAGCTATACCTTTGATCACATTCATTCTCTTTGTCCATCCCAAATCCTTTGCAGCTGCATCATTGCTCAGGATCATGGCCAAGCTACCTATTTCAAGATATTCATAAACTATAAACGAGAGCAAACGAGTGTTGGGCATGTGAACAAAAGCTATCAAATTTCACAATGTTACGATGCCATATCTCAGTCAATGCCCTGAATTTATTCAAGTACTCTTGTTGAAATGTAATCTCACCTGGGAGTGGGGAATGAATTTCTTGACCGCAACAATTTCTCCAGAAGGTAGCTCAACTTTGTAAACATTTCCTTGTCCGCCCTTTCCAATACAGTGCTATCATCAAAGTCATTTGTTGCTCTAATGATTTCTTCATACTCGATCTTTCCTTCAAAAGTTAACATTGAAAGCAAACCTAGAGTATTTCTAGGGCTACTTTGTTGTGTTTGTGAGCCATTCTTCCTTCGTTGAAAGTTAAAGAACAATGCCATCAAAGTAATTAAAAGAGCAACAATCCCTAAGAGAGGGAACACAATAACAACCTCGATCTTTCTCGAGTCTTGTTTGTCTGACTTTAATGCTTTGCAAGTTGGAAAGTCCTTTGAAGTCTCTGTATAATCCTTTGTTCCCTTGTAATGCTTCTATTGGAGCATCTTTGAATGCTGTGCCATTAGGAATTGGACCTTGCAACTCGTTGTAGGAAGTGTCAATGCGTAACAGGCCATGCATTTCTTCAAAGCATCTTGGAATAAAACCAGAGTGGTTATTGTTGGAGATATTAAACTTCTCTAAGCTTTGCATATTGTAGATTTGAGATGGTATCTCTTCTTCAAGAAAGTTCTGACTTAAATCTAACTCTGAAAGATGAATTAACTCCTCCAATTTAATTGGAATTTCCCGACTGAATTGATTGTTGCTCAAATTCAAATAGTACAATTTAACCAAGTTGCCAAGACTTTCTGAAATTGAATTGTTTAATATATTTGAAGACAAGTCAAAGTGCTCGAGTTGAATGAGTGACCCAAGCTCTGGAGATAGTTGTCCAGAAAGTTGATTCCAACCCAAAATGAGCTTGATCAGAAAACTAAGCTTGCCAAGTTCTGTTGGAATCTCGCCAACAACATGATTTTAAGAAATATCAAGAACTTTTAATTGAGATGAATGTCCGATATCAGGAGGTATGTATGTTGCCAGTAATATTATTTAGAGAAAAATCTAAAGTGCCTAACTTCAAGTTTCCTATTTCACATGGAATTGAATCAAAAAGTGAATTGCTTTGAAGATACAAGATAGATAAGTTGGTCAAGTTACCCAAAGATTAAAGGATTAAGCCACTGAGTTTGTTTTAGGACAATTCTATATCGAAAAAAGACTACAAGTTTCATATTTCACTTGGAATTGAACCAGAAAGTAAATTATTATTAAGATACAAGGTTGCCAAGTTGGTTAAGTTGCCTAAAGAATGAGGGATTAAGCCATTGAGTTCGTTATCAGACAATGTTAGATTTGAAAGAGACTTCAAGTTTCACATTTCACTTGGAATTGAACCAAAAAGTGAATTATTAGAAAGATTCAAGGTTGCCAAGTTGGTCAAGTTACCCAGAGAATGAGGGATTAAGCCACTGAGTTTGTTGTGGGACAATTCTAGATCGGAAAGAGACTTCAAGTTTCCTATTTCACATGGAATTGAACCAGAAAGTGAATTACTATGAAGATACAAGGTTACCAAGTTAGTCAAGTTACCTAGAGAATGAGGGATAAAGCCACTGAGTTTATTGCGAGACAATTCTAGATCAGAAAGAGGCTTCAAGTTTCCTATTTCACTTGGAATTGAACCAGAAATTGAATTTTTATAAAGATACAAGGTTGCCAAGTTGGTCAAGTTACCAAGAGAACGAGAGATTACGCCACTGAGCTGGTTGTCGGACAATTCTAGATCGGAAAGAGACTTCAAGTTTCCTATTTCAAATGGAATTGAACCAAAAAGTGAATTACTATGAAGATACAAGGTTGCCAAGTTGGTCAAGTTACCAAGAGAATGAGGGATAGAGCCACTGAGTTTATTGCGAGACAAATCTAGATTGGAAAGAGACTTCAAGTTTCCTATTTCACTTGGAATTGGACCAGAAAGTGAATTATTATAAAGATACAAGGTTGCCAAGTTGGTCAAGTTACTTAGAGAATGAGGGATTAAGCCACTGAATTTGTTGTTGGACAATGCTAGTTCTAAAAGAGACTTCAAGATTCCTACTTCACTTGGAATTGAACCAGAAAGTGAATTATTATGAAGATACAAGTTTGCCAAGTTGGTCAAGTTACCCAGAGAATGAGGGATAAAACCACTGAGTTTATTGTGGGACAATTCTAGATCGGAAAGAGACTTCAAGTTTCCTACTTCACTTGGAATTGAACCAAAAAGTAAATTTTTATAAAGATACAAGATTGCCAAGTTGGTCAAGTTACCGAGAGAATGAGGGATTAAGCCATTGAGTTTGTTGTCGAACAATTCTAAATCGGAAAGAGACTTCAAGTTTCCTATTTCACTTGGAATTGAACTAGAAAGTGAATTACTATAAAGATACAAGGTTGCCAAGTTGGTCAAGTTACCAATTTGGGGAGGGATGTTTCCAAAGAGTTGATTGCTCGAAAGATCAAGATGCACAAGATGAGGAAACGATGAGAATGAGAAATCATGAAGCGTACCTTTTAAACCTGTACTTGTGAGGTTAATGCTATTCACTCTTCCGGCATGGTTGCAATGAATCCCAATCCAAGCACACGGGCTTATTTTGGTGGAATAATTAAGAATCCATGAAGGTAGGAGAGGTCCATTATTATGATTTTGAAGGCTAGTTTTCCATTTGAGAAGAGCATGGGCTTCTTCCGTAGATTCAGAAGAAACAATGAGTGGAAAATCTAAGACAGGAAATAGGATGAGAGAAACGAGTGAGAAAATTACTAAATCGATTTTCAAGTTTGGTAACACCATTGCGTAATGGGAGATCAACTAAGACTCGATAATTATAGAAACAGTAGAGAACAATTAAAGATGAGAACAACAGGAATTAAAGATTTGCTAGACAAGGCAAATAGAAATAAACATCTAGGAATGATCGATGTAAAAAGAAACACACTGAAAGCCAAATTTATAGTAACTATAGAAGAGAGCAAATGAGTTAATAGAATCAATAAGTGAGCCAATAAGTCAATGCGTCAACCCCTCTAAAGTAGACTAGTTGTTGTTAGGGAAAAATGATTGGTTTTCATTAATTTGTTACTTATCTGTCAATTGAGGCCATATTTTTTTTTTTTGATACAAAAACGAGGCCTAACAAAAGCTAGAGCCTAACGAAACGAGGGAGCGCAGTCCCAAAACCATCATACCGCAACCAAAAGTCTAGGCTAGGAGGAGCCGAGTTGAAAACATGGACCCCGATAGGAAGGGTAATAGCATGAGCTGCAAGAAAATCAGCACCAAAATTTTTCTCCCCATAAACATGATAAAGACCCCAGAGTTCAGCTCCTTTAATAGAAAAATAGCCTACATTCATTCCAAAGTCACTAATATATTCTCCACAATGATTCCGAATGAGACCTCCCGCAGCAGCTAAACCCGAAGATTTACATGTTCCGTCAGTGTTTGTTTAGTTTAACCCATGGCCAAATGGAAGCAACCCATCCAAAAAATCTTTGCACTTTAAGACTTCTCATGATTAAGAAAGATTTTGTTCACCCTGCTGACCTCCTCACACCTGCATCTAATTCCAGCAACGATACTCCTCAAACTAATTAAATTGTGTTCATGAGGCCATATTAATTGTATATTTATGCTTCTTCTGTCATGCATGGCAAACGAGTTATCCACAGGGAGGTCGAAAAATCAATGCATGGCGCATGTGTTAAGACCGCTAAAGTAGGCGAGCAACATTAAGTGGTCCATATGTGTTGGCATTTATATTTTATATATCTTAACTAATTAATGGGGACTAGGTAGAACTTTTCTGTCCAATCAGATCTTTAAGTATATGTTTCTTTTTGCTTCAACGGATATCTAACAAGAATATGAACCGTCACGGTATAAATTCCAAAATGCACGAGATCTTGTAGCACTTACCAAGGAGGCCCTATCGATTAGTATTACACAGAAAAAAATCAATTATAGACACTAATACAATTAGATCTGTATAAATTCCAAAATGTCTAACATTAGTTCTAAAATTCAATGCACGAGGATTGACAAAGAAATTTAGTTCTAAAAATCAATGCACGAGGATTGACAAAGAAATTTAGTTCTAAAAATCAATGCACGAGGATTGACAAAGAAATTTAGTACTGGTTATGACTGTTAAATTGATTCTATTCTAATAAGTGAGTGACAGGTTAAAAAAAAAATTGAGTAGTTTTACACAATTTAAATTTTTTATTTTAAAAAATTATCTCAAATAATGTTGTATTTATCAATTGGTTGATGAAATGATATAATTAATTTACTTAGATCTTGTAAAGAATTATTAATAATTTAACGAATGACAAATTATTTGAGATGAAATTTTAAATACAAGTTGAGATGTCTTTTATTACCACAAAAAAGAATATTTCATATATCCAACATTTAATCAAAAAGTGAATCATTACAAAAATACAAGGCAGTCAAGAAAATGGGATTGCGGCGTTGAGTTTATCCATCCAAGCCACTCTGTGAAGTGTTGAACCCTAAAACTGGCATATCTCCTCGAGTTCAGATGCATAGTTGAATCGGCAAGCTTCTCTATATGATTCAAAATATTTGATAGGTACAAATCAATCAATTTACTTGTAAGAGTCCTATCCGACGCCGTATCAGTCGATGACGTCGCTAATAATAATTACGTTGACAATTTGTCTCTGGCTCTTTGCTCCTTTCTCATACAGATGAAAGAAGGTAAATTTTCAAATCTCTAATCGTTCTTTTTTGGTTTTATTATTACATAATTTTTAAAATTTCTCCTAATTCTTGTTTCAAATTAATGCAAGTTTAAAATTTTTGCTTTACCGATTTGGAGAGCTTAATATACAATTTGTATGATCACGGCACAGGGTCCTCTGGTATTTATTAAGCTAAAATTTTCGGCTTAATGTTCATAAGAATACATCTTAATTTGTTAGATTTTTATTTGAAGCTGGTTCAGCTGTCAGGTAGACCAGTTAGTTTAAGTATCTGATTTTGGACTTACTCATGGACAAGTAGCCGATTTTATTGTTAAATCTTTACTCTTCTTTCAATTCTTAAACTATTCAATTTCTGTTCTAAATAAAGGAAAAATTACTCTGCAGATTAGATGAGGCTCAATAACTCCTCGCTCTTGCTGATGGGCTCAAGAATCTGAAAAGTCAAGTAACCATTACTTGTAGTTTATTCTTTTGGAAAAGTCAAGAATCTGAAAAGTCAAGGAACTGCATTCGGGACGATGTTTTTGCCTGCTAAAGATTCTATTAAGTTTTTCATCATTTGGTTTATATGAAGATGGAAAATGGACTCTTTTCTGTCATACATTCTTCTTTTAGTTTTCGTGGTGTTGACTGATTCGTGCTTGTTAGAAAAGAAAAAGTCACTTATTTGAATGATGGTCTTGAATGAGATATTGCTCTATGCTTCGTGGTTGAAGGCTAGCTGATGCTTTTCGGCCTTTTCAATAGAGTCAACTCTCAAAAATTTTTACACAGACGACATTAATAGGTAAAATTGACCTCTGTTTTTCCACAAACATAAGGCTTTGGCTAAGTTACAACTATTGTAACTTACAACTCATACAAAACACATACAAAAACTTGTAACAAGATAGTGGACTCCACATGTGTTTTGTGTGGGATGTAAGTTATAAGAATTGTAACTTAGCTTGACCCCAAACATTAATAGGTAATATCGATAGGTCATTTCTCTATCGATATTTTGTAATCCATATACTTTTCTTTTAGTTTTTATGGACTAACTATTAGTTAGCCATAAATTTAAACTATTAGTTAGCCAAAAATTTAAGAACTTTTAAGAAAAAATTATTCTTCATAGAAAGAGCAAAACAAATTAATTTACCTATCATAGAGACTATGATCAATTTACAAAATAATGTTCCATTGAGGGACCTCCTAAGTTATTAAGTTAAGAGATAAATTAAAATATAAGAAAAATATATTCTAATATACTACATGACAAAATACACTACATTAAAATATCTGTTTTATCTATTTTTTAGTTTTTCTCTTAACTTAATAACTTAATGGATCCCTTAATGGATAATGACTCTAATTTTAATTATATAAAAGATTAATTAACTGACAAGTTGTGTACATAAAACGACAAACAAACTTGTGACGTAAAAACATAAATCATGATAGGTTTTATATCTGTATCAAAAATGTATAAATAATGGAAAAGATTTGCCTATTGCAAAAGAAAAATCTAAAATTTATTATAAAAGATAAAAAAAAAACTTATTTTCTTATTCAATTTTTTTGAATTTGTTTGTTATTTACAAAATTGACTGGTGAATCAATGTATTCCTTTTTTTATGGTTCGGGAAAAAAACTATACATCAATAATTTGCTGACTTGTGGACTTATAATAAAATAAAAAATCTACAAAATTCCTTCTTATAGTCGAAAGAATTTGCTACGAGCATATTTTGTTTCGCTTAAGCATAATTTTGGGAAACCAAAACCACAATTGGAGATTACGTCTTCAATCAGTTATCCAAAAAATGAAATAGTTGGATTTTGTAATTCTCCCCATCAGTTAAAGAGGTCAATGAAGTCAACACTCAAAAGTTTTTTCACAAAGATTAATGGACAGAATTGACATTTGGCTTTTCCAATCCTGAGCGACTAACCAACTTGTTTACTGGGCATTGTCTCTCCAAAGATTATGTCTGTGAAATTAGTAAATAGAAAAGTCGATCAATTCCAAATCAAAGCAACACAATGTGCCTTTGAATACCCATTTGTCATAATAATGCGCACTCTGATAAAGATACAAGTGCTTCGATATATTAAATATATAAATAGAAAACAATAAGTAAAAATTTTGGATCTAAATTGAGATAGTCCGAGACAGATCCATGATCTTATAGTACATCAGGCTAAATTAAACATTTAACTTTTAAAATGAGTATGAAATTTCATAAATTAAAAAAAAAATTAAATCAATTGAGTAGTGAAGTAAAGACAAATTAATGGAAGCTACACATGCATTTATCCACCATGAGGTCGAAAAAATCAATGTGCATGGCAGTATGTGTTTATAATACAATAGATGAGAAAATTATTGGTCCATATGTGTTGCCCATTTAGACTAGTAATAGTATTGTTCTGTCAAATCAGCCCTGAATTATCTACGCTTCGGTTAGCTTCAACGAAAATATACAAAGAATATGAACCGTCACGGTATTACAAAATGCCAACATACATATCAGTTCTAAAAATTTAATGCACGACGATTGACGAAGAAAGAGAAAAAATGGATTGCGTCTTCAATCAGTCAAGGAGGTCAATCCAGTCAACTCTCAAAAGTTTTTCCACAAAAATTTATGGGTAAAATTGACCTCTCTGCTTTTTTGGATGGATCCTGACAAGCAAAATTGTTTGCTGGGCATTTATCTCTCGAAAGATAATGTCTGTCTCAGTAATTAGAAAAATCAAAGCAACACCCTGTGCCTTCCTATATCCTTTTGTCATAATAATATTCGCTTTGATGAAGATGATAATTATATAAATAGTAAACATTCAGCAAACTTTGGATCTAATTAAAGTGAGATATATATAGTCAAAGGCGAACGCAGGATATTAAAGTACACTAGACTAAATTAAAAGTTAAACTTTTAGAAAGAGTATCAAAATTACGTGAGTAGAAAATGAAAAGAAAAATGCACCTAATAAAATGAGTTAAATGTTATATTGGCCTTAAACGAATATTTCATTAGGATTAGGATTGATGCAGTGAAAGTTTTATGTTCTTATATTCCGTTGATTCTGGAGAATGCCGGAATAAAGAAATTAACTAAATTCACGTTAATTCCAAAGAATACCGTGAACTTAGGGGGTTAAGACTCGTTGATTCCACAGAATACCGAAAATTAACTAAACTCAAAAACTCACACATAGCTTTGAAATTTAGAAATATTATTAAATTCAAGTCTCTCTTTCAAAGGCTACAAAAGTGGTTTATTTATACTAACTACAACTTATCCTAATTTGACTAGAAAACCTACTTTAATAAGACTTATACCTAAATTAGGAATACAACTCAAATAAGTAATGTCTAAATAATAAAACTCTAAATAAGAAACCAAATTAAACTAAAATACAAATTAATTAAAATATTTCTAAATATTATAAATTTCAATCTGATTAGGATTTCTTCAATTTCTTGTTCTGCATCATTCCCGCCATGGTGAAGAAAATTCGTCCTCGAATTTTGCTTGTTGTAGACTCCAAGAACATCTTCACGTGTATAAGGATTATTTTTCAGAATAGAGCTTTCATGTCGACAACGAACCTTGAATTTTTCAACTTTTGTAACGATGTCCATCCAATCACTCCAATGGTGTAAAATAAATTCTTCCATCAATAATTTTTCTAAGAATACCTTCTTGTATTGTTCATATCGAATTTCAACATAGTTGAGGAAAAATGATTTCTTCTCATAATCCACTAACCGTTGAAAAATAACATAGCCTTCTTTGTCTTCTTTTGGCAAATCCAGAGAACAATAAGAGATTGTATCAATAACTACCTCTCTTTGCTCCACAAGATCAAAAGATGTATGAACGATTACCTCTTCTTGTTTCATTAGATCACGAGATGTATCAATAGTTACCTTTAATTGCTCAACAATATCAACATAATCATCAAATTTTGGCAGCTTATCTAAATCAATTAGATGCTCTTGAGAAATTGAAGTTAATGTGAAGGGCCAATCAATATTCTCCTTTGATGGAGTAACATTGACAAGGGAAGCAAAGTCATTGTTTTCCTCAATAATATTATCTTTTATAACTTGCATCATCACGAACAACTTCATTGAATCCATATCTCTGCAGTATGTGTAAAGATTTTCTATTTTGAAGTTTTTTTAAATCTTGAGCAATCAAACTCAAAATCCGCAACGTTCGAACCAAAACATCTTCTTTGAAGATGAAACCCTCACGACGATGTTGTGGTTTCATGATAATTTTTTTATGGGTTTTTTTTAATGAGATCATAAAATTTAAGGGCAATATTGTAATTAAAGAAAGAACATGGCCAAAACTGTAAATAAGTAAACGATTGGGCTACCGGCGACGGTGATCGAAAAATTGGATTAGGATGGGTGGATCTGGAAGATTTGATGGTGGGAAACAAGATGGTGGCCTTGGATTGCTCAGAATCGTAACGGTTTGGCCAAAAAATTGAATTGAAATCCTGGCGAAGTGGCGGTGGTTCGTGGCTGTTTATGGCGGCGATCGTTGGCGGGTTTTGGTCAGGTTATGACCGGTAGAGTCTAGGGGGTCTAATGGTGGTGTTGGTTGCCGGAAAAGGCGGCTGAATTCGGCGAATCGAGTGGTTCGTTGGTTTGGGTGGTTCACGTAGTGGCTGCGCGGCTAATCAAGGGCGGAAGTTGGCCGGGTTTCGGTCAGTGGAGGACAGCGATTCTGGTGGTAGGTTGATCAACTGTTATGGGTGGCTGTAGTGGCGGTTGCTGTGGTGGTGGATGCGGCGGTTAGGGTTTTAAAATTTTGGTTTTTTGTTTTTTTGGTTTTTTTTTTCTATGGTGGATTTGGTGGGGATCAATATGGGTATCCAGAAAAGTTATATGATTCGCACGAACCGATCTGATACCAAATTGATGCAGTGGAAGTTTTATGTTCTTATATTCTGTTGATTCTAAAGAATACCGTGAACCAAGGGGGTTAAGACTCGTTGATTCCGCAGCATACCAAGAATTTACTAAAATCAAAAATTTAGACAGAGCTTTGAAATCTGGAAACATTATTAAATTCAAGTCTCTCTTTCAGAGGCTACAAGAGTGGTCTATTTATACTAACTACAACTTATCTTAATTTGACTAGAAAACCTATTTTAATAAGACTTATACCTAAATTAGGAATACAGCTCAAATAAGTAATGCCTAAACAATAAAACTCTAAATAAGAAACCAAATTAAACTAAAATACAAATTAATTAAAATATTATTAAATATTATAAATTTCAATCTAATTAGGATTTCTTCAATTTCTTGTTCTGCATCAAGGATCCTCTCCTGATCTGAACTCTCTTAATTTTTTACAGATCTTGTGCCACCTGTATTTTAGTGTTAGTATATGATTAAGATTTAACTATACCTTTACTTTTTAATTAATTAACCACCAATCACGTTAATAAAATTTTCTCATAAAGTAATCAGATCAAGAGATGATCCTGATCCATTTCATTTATGCCATTTTCGTTTTTTCGGTAGAAAATAATTTATTAATGCCTTTTTTATCGATCATAATACCTTTTAAAATTTTTAATAAATAAATCAAATTTTATATAAATAATTTAATCTGTCTAGCAGACTAATAATATTAAAATACTTAAATATTTAAAATAATTTTAAAAATATAAATTATTATACTTATTTTAATAATATATTTATGTTTATTATAAAGATTTTAAATAAATCTTTGGTTTAAATAGATTTTACAGTTAATGAAATTTATCTCACATACTAATAGTATTAAAATTATTTTATATAATATTCAAAATATCTTAAATTTTTATATATTTATTTTAGTATTAAGTTTCCATTGATTATTAATATAATAGAACATGTAGCCTGTAAAATATTAAAATATTTATTTAATATTAAAATTATTTTAAAATGTATATGTTATTACATTTATTCTAATATTATATTTCTATTTTTATAAAATATTAGAGTCAATATTTGTGGGTTAATAAAACCAAATAGTATTATGGTCACAAATGGGTTTTGGAATTTTATATTGAAAGCTTGGGTGTTTGTATGACCATTTCTTCAAATCTCAGGTGTAGCTATGTATTTTAAAGCATATTTATAGCAAACAAGTACATGGGGTTATGATGTTTGACCTTCCCTATTTATTAATCTTCACTTTCAGTTAAATCTATTTATTTTCCAAATTACCCTTATAAGAAAATAATCAAAATATATTATTTAGTTCTCTCTCCTTTGCTCTCATTCTCATGTCTTGGATTATTAATTTTCATCAAAAAAAGGGCATTAATTAGCTGGTGCCAATGCTCCTCATTATTGTGTCCAACTTCTAGATACGCCCGATTGCTCAATGTGCAGACCAGAGAGCCCCTGGAAGTATGGGTGGGCAGAATCGAACTGAAATTATTGGTTTGGTTCAATTCTTTTAATTCAGTTTGGTATTTTTTATTAGAAAAACCAAATATTTAGTTTTGGTTTTCAGTTTAAAATTTTAAATCCGAAAATCAAACCGAAAAATTAAAAAAATAATTTTTAAAATAAAAATATCATGTGGCGTTTAGGGATTGGCCAGACCAAACTGGTTTAGTTTAATTTTTTAGTTTCGGTTTGGTTTTTTCAGTTTTGATTCAATTTTCATAATTAAAAAAATTGAATAGATTAATATCGAAACGGAACTGAATAAAAATTTTCAGACCGATTTTTTAAATTCACAAACCAAACCGAACAAAAAATTTCAATTTATTTCAAAACCAAACCGAACTGAACCGATGCTCACCCTGACCTAGAAGGCTAAAAAGCTGCTGATCTTCATCTATTTAGAAGAAAATGACATAAAAAAAAAAAAGGACTTAAGACCAGATAAGCCATATTAATTGAAGCCACACATGCAAACGGGTTACCCCCCATGAGGTCAAAAATCAATGCCCATGGCAGCTTGTGCAGATAATACTATAGATAAGAAAATAATTGGTCCAAATGTGTTGCCATTCAGACTTTACATAGCTTAACTAATGCGGCAGTATCTGTCAAATCAGCCCCGGAATTATACCTGCTTCGTTTAGCTTCAGCGAAAAAGTACAAAGAATATGAGCCGTCGCGCTATTACAAAGTGCCAACCTATAGTTCTAAAAAAACTCGGTATTGATATTTGAATCGAAGCGTATGATATAATGATGATAAAAAAATTATAAAATCATATGGTATTATAGTCTTAAGTAAGAAATTAATATTATTTTTTAAATAATATTATAATACGGTATGATTTTAAAGTATTTTTGTCATATCAAAACTCTTAATATTTTCTTAAAAAAATTAAGACACGAGGATTGATGAAGAAATTTAATACGATATGTTCCATAAAAAAAGTGTAACAAGTTGTGCACATAAACAACAAGCAACTTGTGACGTAGAATATATATTCCACAGTATGCCATTCTCTATTGATATATATTTTGTAGTCTATATACTTTTTTTTTTAAAGTTCTTATAGACTAACTGAATAGATAGCCCAAACTTTAAGAACTGTTAAGAAAAATTTATCCTTCATGGAAAGATTAAAACAAATTAACTTACACATCACAGAGGGAATATTTAGGTTATTAAGTTAAGAGATAAGTTAAAATACAAGAAAAATACACATTCATATGATAAAATACAATGCAGTAGAGTGTGTGTTTTACTTATCTTTTAATTTATTCAATCACTTAATAATTTAATAGATCTCTTATTAGATAACGACTCCAATTTAAATTATGTGAAATATATAAATCATGACAGATGGCATATGTGTATCGAAAACTTATAAATAATGGAAAAGATTTGCGTACTATAAAATAAAAAATCTAACAATTATAAAAGAAATAAAAAAATACTTATTTTCATACTCAATTTTTGAATTTGTTTGTTATTTAAAATATTGATTGGTCAATCAATGTATTCCTTTTTTATAGCTCGGGAAAAAAATATACATCAATAGTTTGTTGACTATCTTCAAAATCCTTTTTATAGTAAAAAATTTTCTATCAGACATATTTTGTTCCGTTTAAGCTTAATTTTGCGAAATCAAAACCACAATTAGAGATTGCATTTTCAATTAGTTATCTAGAAAATGAAATAGTTGGATTTAGTAATTTTAATTATTTTGAATTTTGATTTTGATTAATATTTTCTTGGCTGGGCGTTCGCCGGTTCAGTTCGGTTCGGCATATGAACCAAACCGAAGTAGTTCGGTTCATAAGAATCTGGACCGAACTAAAAAGTTGAACCTAACTACTTCAGTTCGGTTCTTTGATTCAGTTCTTGTTTGGTTTAGAGACAAAATGAACCGAACTTTTTGTTTGACAGATCAAGGAGATTTTGTATTCTGCATCTATCTTACACATTAATATTCACATTCAGCTGTATTAAAGAATTTAAAGTACAAATTTATACATAATAAAGTTCGTCGCGAATCAATTAACGTAATTAAGTTCATCACAAATCACTTAACATAATTAAGTTCATCACGAATCAAACAAGCAAAACAATTTAAAGTTTTCGACAAAAAATTGTAGATGTTCATGTTGAACTAAAGCCTTCATGTCGAACAAGCAAAACAATTTAAAAAATGTTCATGAAATAGAAATAATTTTTCTCATGCTCTTGTTCCTTTAAAAGTATAGCAGAAAAGAAAATAATTGGTCCATATATATATGTTGCCATTTAGATTTTATATAGCTTAACTAAGAGGATAGTAACAGTATTGTTCTGCAAAATCAGCCTTGAATAATATACGCTTTCTCTTAGCTTCAATGAAAATCTATAAAGATTATGAATCGCCGAATAAAATAGTAACAAGAACACAAAAATAATATTGTTTTTCTTTTCTTTTTTTTTTTAAGTTTTTCAATTGTGTTTGTTGTCACTCTTTTATCACTATTATGTTCAAATAGCATTTTTTTCGAAATAAATTAAAAACCACAAAAGAGATAGCGTCTTCATTAAGTCCAAAACATCTTAAAAAATGGTTGGATTTTCAAAAGAAACAATTGAGTGATTCTCAGAAGTTTTTCCACAACGATTCTTGTATCTATTTTCCAAACGAGCTCAAAAATTAAGTCGTCCCGGGACAGAATTAACTTTGGGATCAAAATTAATGGGCAAATTAACCTCTGCTTTCTTGGATCGATCCTGACTGACTAACTTGTTTACTGGTCTTAAAAAGTTTCTCCATTATATATTTTTCGAAAGAGCTGAAAAGCTTATTCCAATACATATAATTAATTTTGTGATAAAAATTAATGGGCAGATTGACCTCTCTTTTTGGGATCCTGAGGCGCTCTTCTGGATCCTGACTGGCTAATTTAACTTGTTTATTGGGCATTACTTCTCGAAAGATTATTTCTGTTAGTGAATAGAAAATTGTATCCAATTCCAATTAAAGCAACAAACAACCTTCCATAAATTTCTTTCGTATACAGTAAGAAATATCGTATAAATATTATGGTACAAACTCTTATATGATAAACAAATATGATTATTGTTGTCATATTATGCACTGATAAAGACACAACTGCCTTGGGTATGTGATCTTCCATTCTTGGTTTTTTTAATGAATATGTTGTTTTAACTAAATGATGGCTCATTGCTGCAACTCCCTCAACTTTAAATTTTTCTAAGATGTCTTGTGTTGATATATGTTTTTTGCTTTAGAATTTCCTATCCTTGAAACCATCGGCAGCCCTTCATATTAACTATAGGAATAATTGTTAATGAAATTAGCAATCTTTTGTTTTTGGTGTATGGCTGGCATTTGCAGGCCTTGCTCTATTCTCTGCATACGTGAAATTTTTTTGGGTTAATCTTTTCAGAAATTTCACTTGTTAGACTATGGCCATAACTGTTATTGTAGTTGTTAGTCACTTTTAATTTTTATTCACTTAATTATAATTGTTATAGTTTTAAGCTTTAATTGTTATTGTAATATTTGGACATTGTGCACTACTGCACTGCTTTGGATATATTAGAGATATTAAATTTGGATTTTGTGACTAATTTTGAGCTTTTCATATTGTAATTAAACAGTTTAATTATGTCTATGTTTAAATTTTGTGATTTTTGTACTTTGGAGACTAACAAGTTTAGATTTTGTGTTTGTTATAGTAGTATAAATCTTTCTTTCTTTCTTTTTTGGGGGATGGAAATCAGTGGAAATAGACTAAAATGAAATAATTTCATAAAAGTAATCTTGTAATAACAAAACAATTGTAAAACAGCTCCAAAATTAACAAAACAGCTCAAAATGGTCCTTGACCCGATTTGACCTGAATCCAAATTTAATCCTATTTTGGTCCGATGTACTTAATCCGAACCCGACCCAATCCAAATTCAACTCAAATTTTAAACCCGATCCGATTTGATCCGAACACTGTTCAATCCATTCCGATCAGATTTAAAATTCAGGTTAAATTCGAATGAATTTTTCTCCCACTTGATCAACCCGAAATCCGATCGGGTTAATCCGAACCCGATTTTGCCCATCCCTACAATGTATAGTACTAAAAAAGAAAATAATTGGTCTATATATGTTGCCATTAATCATTCTCAAGTACTGGTGCCCTCATTTTTTTTTAATGCGGACACATTGTTAAATCATGCGGTTTAATAGAGTCAATTTTTAATGCACTATAAAACCGTACAATTTAATAATGTGTCTGCACTGATTCTATTAAAACGTACGGTTTAAGAACCTGTCTGCATGGAAAAAAAAAAAAAAAATCACCCACACTAAAGAAGGACTTATGTTGCCATTTAGATTTGATACAGCTTAACTAAGAGGGTAGTAATAGTTCTGTTCTGTCAAATCAGCCCTTGAATTATATATGCTTTCTTTTAGCTTCTATGCAAGTCTACAAAGATTATGAATCGCCGAAAAAAATGGTAACAAGAACACAAAAAAAATATTGTTTTGAGTCTTTTTTTTTTTTTTTTAATTGTACTTTGTGTCACTCTTTTATTAGTATATGTTCAAATAACACTTTTTTTTTCGAAATAAGAGTGGAGAATGAATTAAATCCATGAAACAAGCTGCTCATCATGAACCCCAAAACATTTAAGAGTCTTGAGCAGAAAATCACAACTAAGAGTATCAAATGCCTCTGTGACATCCATTTTAATACCAACATTACCCCCATGAATTTGAGAGTCCAACACCTGCATATTTTCACAAACCATACCGATAAAACTTGAATTATTTCGATCACGAAGAAAGGCAGATTGTACGTGCGAAGAAATTATACGTGCTAAACATGATCTTTTGGGATAATTTTGAAAATGAAGTTCGCAAGATTAATTGGAAGAAATTAGTTATTTCATCAGCTGAACAAGTCTTGGGATCAAAACAATAAAATTAGAGTTGATGTTCGCTTTATAATAAACAAAAATTTCTTAACCTGGACTAAAAATTTGGGATGAGTAGTTAATATTATGAATATATTTTTATTATATTATAAAATATTTAATAATGTTATGAAATAATGAAAGAAAATAATTTATAACGCTGTAAATTCATTTCAAATTTTAAAAGAATTTAAAATTTTTAAAGATAAGAACGAATCTTATAATAAAAGCAAGGAAATAGAACCGCACAGTAATAAAAAAAGAATTTAGAATTATCGTTTTTATAGAAAGCAGAGAGAATTGTGTTGTAGTTTACAATATCTTGCTGGCAAGCAACAGAGATCATATAATCCAAGAATTCAATAGCCAAATCCAATCTCTCATCTTTGCAGTATGCTGAAATTAATGGATCATAACTATAAGCATCCGGTGTTATCCCTTTTCCTTTGCAGCCCTCAGTACATCCACTGACTTGAGAGTTTCCAATATATTTGGCTTGAGTGATTGTTCTATAGTTTAATCAATTTATGAGAACGTACATTAATTGATTAGATAGCAAACACAGAAAAAGAAAAAGCTTAGATAAAATAATGTTCTTATATGTTAATTAAGCATCTACATATTCATATTTGAATCAAGAATACTGAGCGGATTATACATGGGCAAAAAACTGTGAAGTAAAAAATTAGTAATACTAAAATACATAACCAACCAAAAAAAAATTGATCTTGAAAATTAAAGAAGGAAGTTAGTTAATTTGTAAATGATATGCTACATATAGCTTGGCTTATATTAAAAAAAAAGGAAAAATTAAAAAGCTATGAAAAACGCTGCGATTCTCTGAAAGATTTCTATTTGGATGAGGAGGATACAAAAGCAACCTTCAACACCTGTTATTGAGCGTAGAGCTAAAAGAATATATATATAAACCAAAAGAGCATCCAGTAAAAGATAATGTCACTTGCGAATTAAGGAAACATGTTAACATACTTCCTTAAATCTTATTATATTAGGATCCTTCAAGGCCCTGAGGTTCATAATCTCCCTTTGAACATGCTCATCAATATGCAAGAAACCCAAAAATTAATACTCCAATCAATGGGGGAAAAAAGGAAAAAAAAAATCCATGGGCAGAAGCAAGCACATATAACAAAACCCCTACCCAAATTAAAATTTATAAAATCAAAGGAACATACATACCTTCTGGCCTTTCTCAATATACTTGACAACATAAAGCTCACCACTCCATTTGTCTCTCATAAGCTTAGCAACGCCAAAATTCCTTGAACCAATATCTTTCAGAATCACATAACGGTCCATTTTCCTATTAGCTTAAAAAATTATTAAACGAACTTTATAATTTCAGAGACTGAGGGAGATGAATCAATTGAATTGTAATTGTAATGTTTTGCATAAAAAATGAAATGAATGTCTTTTGTCTTATAATTAATTAGTATTAATAGTTAGATAGAAAGAGGAAGAGACATGGGCTGTAATAGTTTTAATTTCTCAACCAAATCTTCTAGTGATGCCACATCAGCTCTTCTAGTCCCAGCTTTATATATATATACTAGGAAATAGTACTGCACTTCGCGCGGCTTTGAAAAAAGAATTAGAAGAATTTTGTTAACTTTTGTTTAATATTTTGTTTATTCTACATTCCAATTGGATTTATAGTGATTTTCATTAATTTTTTTCTTTTACATTGATTATTTTAACCGCCAAATATTGTTGTTTATTCTACTGTGTATTTGAGAAGATGCTTGGGCTACCTAGAACATATTTTCTAATTAATTTTTCTTATTAATACGTTAAATAATCTCTAAGGGTTATACCCTTTTTCATTGTACTTTTAATTGTTTTTCTTCAACAAATATTGGATGTATTCATTGAAAAAAATAATTAAAAATTAGGTAATAACTAATAAGATTAGTGAAGTCAAACCGTCGATCAATTCTTATGATAAAATAATAACTAAAAAAAAATATAGTCATAGTTTTCTTGATAATATTCAACTTACTAATTTGTTCGACCTTTTATATCTTTTTTTTTTCCAACCAGCTCCAATGATATCATGCACAAATGAGATTGTTATATTCTTCCTTAATGGCCAAGTTGATATTGGCCCTGACTATTGCTGCGCCATTAACATCATCACTTGTAATTTCTGGCTTGCCATGCTGACCTCCCTCAGATTCACTGCCGAAGAAAGGAACATACTAAAAGGCTACTGTGATGCATCTTCTGCTCCTTCTCTAGGTGGTCTCATAGTGATATATCAGCCTCAAATTTACAAGGTTTTGGCCTAGACAACGTGCATATATGGCATTGCTATATATGTCCATAGTGTTAATTTAGCTAATGCAATTTTAAATAATTAAAAGAGTCTTTTTGGTTTTAGCTTTGCTTTACATTTCATGTTTTTTTTTTATAGAAGTTTATGTGGTGTGGGTGATATTGAGATCGTTGGAGTTAGTTGGCAAAAAAGATATATAAAAGTTCTAATAGATTAGTAAGTTGAATATAATCAACAAAACTATGACTATATATTTTTTTAGTTACTGTTTTATCATAAGAATTAATTGACAGTTTGACTTCACTAATCTTATTAGTTATTACCTAATTTTTAATTTTCTTTTTAAATGAATGCATCCAATATTTGTTGAAGAAAAACCGTTAAAAGTATAATGAAAAGAGTATAGCCCTTTGAGATTATTCAATGTATTCACAAGAAAAATTAATTAGAAAATATGTTCTAGGCAGCCCAAGCTTCTTCTCACAGACGCAGTAGAATAAACAACAGTATTTGGCGGTTAAAATAATTAATGTAAAAGAAAAATTTAATGAAAATCACTCTAAATCTAATTGGAATGTAGAATGAACAAAATATCAAACAAAAGTTAACAAAATTCTTTTAAATTTTTTCAAAGCCGTGCGAAACGTGGTTCTATTTCCTAGTTAAAGCATAAAAATAAGACTCACACACAATTTGTAGACAAAAAACAACCTCATATAAAACCTCTGAAAAAGAAAAACATCACAACATGAAAGAAGTTTATAATAAATATCACCTTATATATTAATTATTCCAGAGTTTGACATCAAATGCTCTATCATGAGAGATTCTGGGAAATCCCAATAACAATTAGAGATTGAACTAGGTTCTGAAAACAATATATATAGAGAGTTGCATAAAATGCCAATACATCATCATTCATTTGCAAATAAGATTAACAGAGGCAATCACTTGAAACTTTTCAAATAATTTCTTGAAGTTGTGTTTGTTTCTTCTTTAGGTTTCTCAGTGTCCCTCAACTCCATAGGTAAAAGGCTCGTTTGAGAACCATCACTATCGGTATCAATGTCTCCATCAATCGTCAATCCATCAATTTTTGCCACTATTGAATCTGCTACCTTAATTCCCACTTCTACATCTGCTAAAAAATGGCTACATTCTTGAATATAAATTAATTAGCCAAATTTTGAATTAAAATTTTCAATTGAATATATACATGTGCTCATCAAATCTTATATTCAATCATTTGGCTTGTTGTCTTTATTTAGGTTTCTGATCATTTAACGGTGCCCAAGTTTTTTATTGACCCAATGTATCGTAGTCACAGCGTAATAACTAACAAACTTATGGTTAACATGTGACAATATCATGTAAATAAATAGGATGTTCAAACTAAGAAAGATATATCAAAACGATCATGTAATTAAATTGCATGCATTTAATTAATAAAATCAAAATAGGGGGCCTTACTTGGATTGGAAAGTAGCCATAGAACAAAGGCACATAAAAGCAACACAAAGGGAATCAAATGAACAGCATTCTCAGCAAATTTGGCACGTGACTTCTCCGTCTTGGCAATCTCTTCAATGGGATCATAACCCAACAGCTCAGTGCCATCCATGGAGACCGATGTTCTTCTCACCCCTAAAACTGGCTTTTGCGACGTATGCATGTCATCGGAGACTCGGCTCCAACTCACCAATCTAAACATAATTAATCTTTAATTTCCTTCTGAGAAAAAAAATAAAATCAAGAATGAAAAAAAATTGAAAAAAATTAGAATCAAATAAATGTATGCGTCTTAATTTTTCTTATGCATGTATATTTATAATTCTTTTGTATGGTGTTGATCAAAGCGGAAGAAAAGTTGGCGAGTTCGAAGAAAGCAGCTTAGATCTTGGATAAAATAATTCAGTTCTGTTTTGTTTTGACAGTCTTTGTTGTATAGAAATGTATAGTGTTTATGTGCTTGTTCAAATTTTTTTTCTTCTAATTTCTTGAAAACAAATTGTTTTTTTTTTTTTTACTTTTTGAATCTGATGAGCATTTAATAACACACTTCAAAAGCATTCCGTTAATTGTGTTCTATCAATTAATTTTGTTATATAAAAAATCATTCAACTGTTACAATTGAAGGAATTTGAACATATTTCACAAGAGAGAAATATTAGTTGTAGCATTTAATTAGTTTAATCTGTGATATCTCTTGAATTCAATATATAAATTTTTCACAAGTTATAAAAAGATTTAATCAGATAATAGAGAATATAAAAAGATGATATATAAAAAATCATTCAACCATTATAATGGAAGGACTTTGAACGTATTTCACAAGAGAGAAATATTAGTTGTAGCATTTAATTAGTTTAATCTGTGATATCTCTTGAATTCAATATATAAATTTTTCACAAGTTATAAAAAGATTTAATTAGATAATAAAGAATATAAAAAGATGAGAAATAGTGATGCCACATCAGCTCTTCTAGTCCTAGCATTATATAAATACTAGGAAATAGAACCGCGCTTCGCGCGGCTTTGAAAAAAGAATTTAGAAGAATTTTGTTAAACTTTTATTTGATATTTTTTTCATTCTACATTTTAATTATATTTAAGTGATTTTCATTAATTTTTTCTTTTACATTAATTATTTTAAGCACCAAGCACTGTTGTTTATTTTATTGCGTCTGTGAGAAGATGCTTGGGCTGCCTAAAACATCTTTTCTAATTAATTTTTCTTGTGAATACGTTAAATAATCTCTAAGGGCTATACTCTTATTTATTGTACTTTTAACGGTTTTTCTTCAATAAATATTGGATGTATTCATTAAAAAAGAAAATTAAAAATTAGGTCATAACTAATAAGATTAGTGAAGTCAAACTGTCGGTCAATTCTTATGATAAAAGAATAACTAAAAAAAATATAGTCATAGTTTTGTTGATTGTATTCAACTTACTAATTCGTTAGAACTTTTATATCTCTTTTTTTTTTCCAACTAGCTCCAACGATCTCCATATCACCCACACCACATAATCGTTCGAAAAAAGAAACATGAAATGTAAAGCAAAGCTAAAAAGACTCTTTTAATTATTTAAAATTGCACTAGCTAAATTAACACTATAGACATATATAGCAGTGCCATATATGCACCTTGGCTAGGCCAAAACCTTGGAAACCTAAGGTTGATGTAACACCGCGGGGCCACTTGGGGAAGGAGCAGAAGATGCATCACAGTAGCCTCTTAGTATGTTCCCTTCTTCAGCAATGAATCTGAGGAAGGTGAGCATGGCAGTGCATCAATTACGCGTGATGATGTCAATGGCACGGCAACAGTTAGGGCCAATATCAACCTGACCATTAAAGAAGGATATAACAATCTAATTTGAGCATGATTTCAGCTCCATTAACAGGTTACAGCACTCCGTTAGGCCTCCGCTAGCTTCAAGTCTTGCTGCAAGATTGTAGCCTGGCTTCATATTGTTGTTAAGGTGATCATTCCTGCTGGTTGCATTTGCAATATTTGCCATGATCAAGCAAGTGAGGGCCAAAATGAGTAACTCATTTTTCAGAGCCATTGCTATTTTCTATTATATTGTGATGTGTTTATGTTTATATGGGTTATCATATCTTTTGTGGCTATTTATAAATTAAGGTGAGGTAGAGGAAAGGACTGATTAAAAGTGTTTGTAAATTATTTCTTAATGTATGATCAAGAAGGTTTTAATTAGAGAAGATGATGGGTCTTTTGATGAACTGTTACGTATTGATTGTGTAATAACAGTCAAATTAATTATAGATCTTAAGAGGTGATGAAAAGCCAAATCTGAAGTCTCTATACAACTTTAATGCGTTGATGCTGTTTAATCTTTTGTAATGTAATTATTTTTTAATTTCAACCAATATATTAGAAAATAGAGAATATAAAAAAAAGAGGAATGGTGATACCACATTAGCTCTTCTAGTCCCAACTTTATTACATACTAGCAAATCAATGGTGCCATGTGAACTAATTAGAGAAGTACAAAAATTATTGAAAAGTCATGTTATCTCAGAGAAGCAAACAAGAGCTAGATTCCATATCTTAATAGAATATAAACTTCAAGTTGCATATTAAATATTAAAAAAATATAGAGAAATTTCCTCACTTTCTGATTATTAAAACAGAAGATGAAAATGACCAAAAAAAAAATCAAAAACAGAAAATTATAATGCGAGGCTTGGTAAAGGACTACAAAACTAAAAGATTAGAAAATTTTAAAAAAATAAATTTGATATAATAACCATATTATGTCATTCATAGATATTATTAAAAATCAGAAATAAAGAGAAGAAAATCATGAGGTAGGTCATCGAATTAACAAAGACTATAAGAATTCAACCATGGACTAATATTTCTTCAAATTTAATAAAATATTAGACATATAGAAGCAACAATCATACAAATAAGATACAAATCACACCAAAATAAAAAGTAAAAAATTACCCTGCCATAGGCATTAACATCAAGGCCATTCCAGAGAAGCTCAACAATATCATTCTTCAAGTACTTATGAACCGCATTCCTCTTCTTTATAATTGCTTCCACTATTGTCTTCGAAAGCTTCAACAAATGTTTACTGCAATAAAAATTAAAAAATATGAGGAAAAAACAAAACACAAAATGATGAACAAAAACAAAAGAAGGCCAATTTAGGGTTTATCTTTTGAACATACATTTTCTTGTAGAATTTTGAAAATGAATAGCAAAATTTGGTTAAAAAACAGAGCAGAAAGATTTAAGTTTTGGGGTTAAAAAAGGTGATAAGGAATCAAGTACCATGAAGAATGTGCATTAAAAGAAACCAAAAATGCAAAGAAACGAAGGATTTGTCGAAGAGATAAAAGCCAAGAATCAAAGCAATGAAAAAGCAATGGAGGAGAAGTAACAACAAATGGGTGAAAAAGAAAAATGGGTGTATAGTTTTTTAGCTTGTCGAATGAAAATAGAATGAAGGGCTTAAAGGGTACGCTAAAAATAGATTCGCGGAATATGAAGAGGAAGAGAAACTTAAGAGGTTACAAAGAGGGGGGGGGAGAGAGAGAGAGAGGCTTTGCATTTTTAATACCTTATTAATTAATTAATTTTGTTCGTGGTATTAGAAAAATAAATCTTATATTTTTCTAAAAACGTACATGAATTAAATGAGTTCACTTTCAAGTTTTCAATTCAACCTCTATCTTAATTAATTTTTAATTAATCACTAAATTGCCTCTAGTAACTCTCACAATAATATCAAATATATTAGATAATAGATAATATAAAAAGAAGAGATATGATTAACTCATATTTTCCTACACTTGCTTATAAATATTAGTAATGAAATATCATATATTAAACTGAGATATATTATTTACATTATAAATATTAGATTAATATTATTAAAATATTGTGTAATAAACATAATTTAAAATTATGACTTAATAATATTAATAGATAATATTTCAGCACAAACAAGAGGATTAATAAAATCTTATTAATAATATTATTAATATTATTAATAATATTTATTTATTAATAGATAATATTTACATATATATTGTCTTGTTAAAATTTCAGATATTATTATTATTATTCTTAACTATTTATTAAAAAAAAAAGAGAATTATATCCAATATTTGAGTTTTAATGAAAAGAACCTAAGAATTAATTTAAAATAGAATATATAATCGTGTCATTAGTCAGGTAAATGGGTCAAGAATTTTAACCCTAACCCAACACGGAAAAAATTTTATCGACCCAAACCCGACTGATTAAATAATCGTGTCAAATTTGATGATCCATACTAATTTATTTGTATCGTATTCATGTATGATAGTCGAATTGTGGCAAATTTTACAAGCTCTAATGATCAAAAAACACGTATATATTATAAATAAAGCTGATGCGATTTTCCTCAACCGTTTTTGTTTCTACCAATAATTATATAACTAAGAAATAGAACCACGCTTCGTGCGGATTTGGTTGAGAAATTAAAACTATTACAGTCCATGTCTCTTCTTCTTTCTATCTATATAAGAGTGTGGTTGATAAATTAAAACTATTACAGTCCATGTCTCTTCCTCTTTCTATCTAACCATTAATAATTAATAATAATTAATCATAAGACTTGAAACATTTATTTCTCATCAGCAAAAGATTTGGCTGAGAAATTAAAACTATTAAAATTCATGTCTCTTCTTCTCTCTATCTATAGAAGATTTAGCTGAGAAATTAAAACTATTATTGATGTAGGATAAGTAGAAGTATAAGTTTAAATTCCTATTTCTAGTTTAATTCTTTTTACTAGTTTAATTATGATTTGCTTAATATTTTCTTGTTTAATTAATATTCAATTTTCTAATTAGGAATCTTAAGTCTATTAGGATTAAGATTAATCTTAGCTAATATAAATAGGCTCGTTATGCTTGTTTCTGAACAGAAGCTTTTCATCAATAATATTCAAGTATTTTCTCAATTGAGATATTTTCTCCCTTGTGAGAGCCCTCATTCTTGAGTTTTAAGAACGTACGCTAGAATGACATCTAATATCGCTTCCGCACTGCGTCAAGTGGTATCAGAGCTTTTCTCTGTGCCAATTAAGGCTTTCCTGACAATCATCCTCTAATTCTAAAAAAGAAAAAAAAATGGAACCACCCTCACAGCCACCGCACGCGGCTGCCGCCATCACCTTTCTTTATCATTTCCGTCGATATCTACCACCACCAAAACTAGAAGAAGCCGGCCATATAAGCCCAACTCATATCACCACCAATATGCAGCCGTACCCACCGAAAATGCACCAAAACAGCCGCAACCGCTGCACAATCCTCCACTCAAATCACCGCCCTCCACTGTAATTTGTCGGCCATTCTCGTATAGCCTTCACTTTCTCTTCATCTACTTTGATTCCTTCAGCACTCACAGCATAGTCTAAGAATATCTTATTATCTGTTAGAAAACTGCACTTTTTCAAGTTGACATATAGGCTATTCTCCTACAAGGCTGTGAAGACTTCCCGTAGATGTCGTAAATGTTCTTCTTCGTTACGGCTATAAATCAAAATATCATCAAAGTAAACAACAACAAATTTGCCTATGAAAGGCTGTAATACTTGATTCATCAACCTTATGAAGGTACTTGGCGCATTAGATAGGCCAAAAGGCATAACTAACCATTCATATAAACCCGCATGAGTTTTAAAAGCTGTCTTCCATTCATCACCAGGGTGGATAAGAATTTGATGATAGCCACTCTTTAAATCTATCTTTGAAAACAGCTTCGATCCTCCAAGCCTATCAAGCATATCATCTAATCGAGGAATTGGGAATCGATATTTCACAGTGATTTTATTAATAGCTCTGCTATCAACACACATCCTTTAGCTTCCGTCTTTCTTTAGAGTTAGTAAAGCGGGCACAAGACAAGGACTTATACTTTTATGGATTAGGCCTTTCTAGAGTAATTCTACAACTTGCTCTTGTAAGATCTCATATTCCTTTGGGCTCATACGATAATGTGGCAAATTTGGTAGGCTAGCTCCAGGAACAAGATCAATTTGGTGCTGAATATTTCTCATAGGAGGTAACGTATTAGGAAGTTCTTTAGGCAAAATATCTTGAAATTCTGAGAGTAACGGCTGGACCTGTGTGGGCACTGATTTTGCTTCAAATGCCTCTTTTGGTACTAAAAGATAAGTCCCCTTGACTCTTGACTTCAATGAGGCAAGAATAATCTTCATATTATCTTTGTAGAACTTGTATGATTATCCTTCCTATGATGTACTGTATTAAGATCAAACAGCCAGGGTCTTCCAAGTAGCATATGACAAGCATTCATGTCAACAACATCACAGGTTATTTCATCCTTGTATCTTCCAATGGAAAAAGGAATGCGGCATTGTTTTGGTGCTTTTTCGGTGGCTACGGTGGTGGGTTGGTGATGTTATGACTTGGATATGTTCGGCAGCGTGTGGGCAGTCAGGTGGTGGTGGAGATTGATGAAAACGATGAAGAACGGTGGCAGTGGCAGCCGCGTACGGTGGCAATGAAGGTGGTTACGATTTTTTTTTTTTTGCAGTTTTTTTGGGTGGAAATAATGGAAGTCTTCACAGCCTTGCAGGAGAATAGCCTATATGTCAACTTGAAAAAGTGCAGTTTTCTAATAGATAATCTGATATTCTTAGGCTATGTTGTAAGTGCTGAAGGAATCAAAGTAGATGAAGAGAAAGTGAAGGCTACACGAGAATGGTCGACACCTTCAAATATTGGAAAAGTACGAAGCTTTCATGGGCTTACTACATTTTATAGACATTTCGTTAAAGATTTCAGTACTATTGCTGCCCCTCTCACTGATTGTCTAAAGTAAAGGCAGTTAGTTTAGACAGATAAGGCAGAACAGAGTTTCTTGAAGTTAAAAGAAAGTTTAACTACTGCACCAATCCTTGCACTCCCAGATTTTAACCAGTTATTTGAAGTTAACTGTGATGCTTCTGGGATTGGTATTGGAGCTGTCCTATCTCAAGAAGGATGCCCTATACTATTCTTCAGCGAAAAGCTTAGTGAGGCTAGACAGAAGTGGTCTACTTATGAACCAGAATTATATGCTGTTGTTCGTACTTTACAACAGTGAGAGCCTTATTTAATTCAAAAGAAATTTGTTCTGAATAGTGATCATGAAGCACTCAAATTCCTCAATAATTCTTCAAAGCCAAATCGTATACATGCTTAGTGGATTGCCTACATTCAAAGGTTTACCTTCTCTCATAAGCATAAGTCCGGGTAATTGAATAAAGTTGCTGATGCTTTGAGTCGCCGAGAAGTTTTCCTTACCTCGGTAAAAAGTGAAATTATTGGCTTTAAATACCTAAAAGATCTTTATGCAAAAGATGAAGATTTCAAAGAGGAGTGGAAGAACTGCATCTCAGGAGTTTCAAGAAAGTATCAGATATGTGATGGATTCCTATTCTTCAGAGATCGTCTATGCATTCCCCAAGGGTCTTTAAAGGAGCATATAATTCGAGAGTTACATAACGGAGGATTAGGAGGACATATGGGTCGAGATAAAAGTATTGCACTAGTAGAGGCACGATACTACTGGCCACATCTTAAAAAAGATGTTGAAAAGTTCATTAAACATTGTTACATGTGCCAGACAGCTAAAGGCCATGCACAGAATACTGGTTTATACACGCCTCTCCCTATTCTTGAAGCTACTTGGGAAGATTTATCGATGGATTTCATATTGAGACTTCCACGAACTCAACGAGGAACAGATTCTATCTTTATGGTTGTTGATCAATTTTCTAAAATGGCACACTTCATTCCATACAAGAAGACTTCTGATGCAAGGAATATTGCCTAGCTGTTCTTCCGAGAGGTTGTTCGCTTATATGGATTACCTAAGACTATTGTCTCTGATCGAGATAGTAAATTCTTAAGCTACTTTTGGAAGACCTTATGGAGGAGACTAGATACGTCTTTGCAGTATAGTAGTACTTGTCATCTACAGACAGATGGGCAAACTGAAGTTGTTAATCGCACATTAGGCAATATTCTGCGAAGTTTGATTCAAGAAAATCCTCGCCAGTGGGATTATGTGTTACCTCAAGTAGAGTTCGCATATAATAATGTGCCCAATCGATCAAGTGGAAAGTCACCTTTCGAGATTGTCTACATTCGACCTCCCTTACATACCTTAGATTTGGTTCTTTTGCTTAAACTACCAGGGATAAGCATCATTGCTGATCATATGATAGACAAAGTAATCAATGTTCATGAAGAAGTCAAGAAGAAGTTAGAAGAATCTGCTACTAAGTACAAGACAGACACGGACAAGCATAGGCGCTTCAAATCCTTTGCTGTATGAGATCAAGTGATGGTCATCTACGAAAGGAAAGATTTCCTATTGGAGAATACAACAAGCTCAAGCAAAAGAAGATTGGACCATTTCGCATCTTGCAGAAAATCAATTACAATGCCTATGTTGTGGACCTACCAGCCAACTATAATATTTCCTAGACATTCAATATTCAAGACTTGTTCGAGTATCATGGACCTGCACCATTGCCATATGTTTGAGTCAACTCGAGGACGAGTTTTTCTAAGGGGAGGAGACTGATGTAGGATAAGTAGAAGTTTAAATTCCTATTTCTAGTTTAATTCCTTTTACTAATTTAATTAGGATTTGCTTAATATTTTCTTGTTTAATTAATATTCCTTTTTCTGATTAGAAATCATAAGTGTATTAGGACTAGGATTAATCTTAGCTAATATAAATAGGCTTGTTATGCTTGTTTCTTAACAGGAGCTTTTCATCAATAATATTAAAGTATTTTCTCAATTGAGATATTTTCTCTCTTGTGAGAGCCCTCATTCTTGAGTTTCAAGACGTATGCTAGAACGACACCCAGTATCGCTTCTGCACTGCGTCAATTATAGCCCATCTCTCTTCCTCTTTCTATCTATCCATTAATAATTAGTAATAATTAATTAGAAGACTTGAAACATTCATTTCTCATCAACTGAAATAAGACCTAACACCCATTCGTTATCTTTTGATGTCAAAGAGACCCAGTTGATGAAACTTATTAAAAAGTCCCTCAGGAGAGGCAAGTTCGATGAGTCACTTTATTTTATTGAGTCTATGGTCACTAATGGTTGCAAGCCTAATGTTGTTATGTGCACAAAGCTCGTTAAGAAGTTCTTTCAAGAAAGAAAGAGTAAAAAGGCTGTGAGGGTCATGGAAATTTTGGAGAAATATGGTGAGCCTGATGTGTTTGCTTATAATGCATTAATTGGTGGGTTTTGTATGGCTACTCAGATTGAAGTTGCTAATAAAGTGCTAGTTTAAAGTACATGACATACAGCCAAGAAGATGTAAAAAGCAACAGTAGAAAGAAACAAGGATCCTGCTATCAAAGAGCCAAATGTGTATCAACTCTTTAAAATAGATAGCATCATATATTTCAATGGCTTTACCAATATTCTTCTACTTATATAGGCAAAAGGATACTGCTACTTCTTTAAAATTCTAAATAATGCAATAGCAAATGAAACGTATGAAAATATGGCCTTGAATAGTTTAGAATTTATTAAACAAATTGTTGAATCTTAGATTCAAGAAATAATATCTTAGAAACGTGGAATATTTCTTATAGTATATTCAGAAACAGAGATGCATATGATTTTAAGCATACTCATATTTTTCTTTCAAACACAATTTTCACAAGTACTTCCTATATTTCTTTCAATACAATTTCATTTACCTCTTTGTAAACTTCTTCGGCTTCTTTTGATGACCTAGCATAATTTACTAGCACCTGCAATGATGCAAAAGTAACCACATTCAGTATCAAAAGGTAACAATACTAAAACAATCATTAATGTGATCTTCAACAGAAGGCTTCAAGATACTGAATACTTGGCTTCAGCCATCTGAGATTAACTGGCTACATTATCACAAAGCTATTTATTTTTGTTCTTAGGTCAGACCACTACCAACTGTAGAGCAGCTGCGTGTGTGTACATGAGATGGGCCTAATCTAGTTAATAACTCACTAACCTTGCAACCTACTTTTCCCAAGGTCGTTGCTACCGCTCTGCCAATACTCTAGAGGCTCCAGTCACCACAGCCACAGGAGCTTCAACATTTTATGCTGCTTCATTGGTTACTTGTTTGATGGTGGCAATCTGAGCCCTGATTCCTGCGCGAACGATTACAATCAATGAGATTTAGATTTAAAGATACTTGATTTTATCTATACCAAACAAAATTGCCAAAAGTGGAAGGATTTGGGACGTGTTGTGATGCGTATATGTACAAAAACCCTATATTGAAAACAGATATAAAAGCAATACCATGCTCTGGATTAATTTCCCTAAATATTTTGTTGAAGTGTTAGATGGGTCAAATCACTAAACCCATTTTCTTTAGGAATGGAGTCAATCAATTGAACCTTTCTTTTTTTTTTTCTATCTCATATAGCGGCAGAAGTAGTGAACCTCTAAGCAGCATGTCAATCAGATGAAACTTTTTGCAACTATAGTGGCTAAGTAGCGAATCCAATTTTTCTGTTTCCCCGGCTGCTCCCTTTAAGTTAATGGAAATTCGATTGACGACAAAAGGACGGGGTGACAGAACTTGATCAACCCAAAAATGATTTTATTAATTTTGCAGAATTGTTGAGAATGAACTATTGGCTGCTTTAATAACCTTACTATGGATAATAGAGGTTGCTTCAAACTTCTTCTCACCAACAATCTCCTGCTTAAGTAAAGATAAGTATATCGCCCACCGTATTTTGTCCCGATTCTTTATATATTATATGTTTATTTCAAATCAAAATCAGACTGATTGCATAAAAAATTATGTGTACGTATGACTATAATTAATGTATTTTTAAAGTGTTAAATTATAATAATGTATGTATTTTTACATTATTTTTCTCATTCAATTAAAATGTTCAACAAATACAAAAGGTATAAGGTTTGTATACTCTGCTATACACATTAACACATATTTTTAAAATTAATCAAAAAAAAATTAGTTAACTTTTATAAATATTATTAGTTTTATAAGACTGCCTCATCTTTAAAAAAATAACCAATTCATGTTTTTGATCAATTCATCAAGTACAAAACAAGAAAAAAAAAAAAAGAGAATACTAAAATTTTTTTCCAACAACAGTACTATTTTATTTTCAAACATCATTAAACCAAATATAAATATCTTTAAAAATATATCTCTATACATAATTTCTAATTATTTTACAAAGCCGCGCGTAGCGCGATTCTATTTCCTAGCGCAATTAATATGAAACAATAAATGAATAGATTGACTTTCTGCACTAATATTCTTTAGCCATGTTAAAAACTATTAGGTAATAAATATTAACTAATATTAACTAATATATTTGCACTTGATAGGTCTAATAAAAATATGATTCAAAATTATTTAAATAATATTATATTTAATTAATAACTATTAATTAAATAATTAATAGCATATTATTTATCAATATTATAATATCTTTTTATATAAAATATTATTTTAATATCATAACAAAGATTAATATTTTAAATGTTTAAATTTTATAATAATAAAATTATGATATAATTTAATATTATATTAATAATGATTTTGATTTAATATCATATTATGTTAATAAACATTATATTATGTGAAATAAGGTACCATTTTGACACTTAATTTCACAGATTTTGCATCATGTGAAATTGACACAGATGGGTTTGAGTCGATTTTGATATGGGACTATTATTTGATATTTGATATTTGTTATATGTTCTATTGGATTCAGTTTCATACTCAATTGGGTTAGATCTGGTTGCTTTAATTTTGTATTTGTGTGATTATTTTGGTTTTTACTTTGTTATATATTTACTTACGTTGGTTCTTTGCTGCAAATTTGACGTGGGATTTTTGTATTGCTTGATACATTTTTTTTGTAGTAAAAAGTTTCAATTTTTAGATTTTGCTTCTGTTGAATGCCTTTGTTACTTAAAGTAATTGGGCTTATTGTTTGTGTCGTTAGTTGCCAGTGGCATGGTTCGCCAGTGAGTTGAATTGTGGAAGAAGCTGGAATGAGAATGGGGCATTTGAATTTGCCGTCTGGAACAGAAGGCAATGCATTTTATGCTAGAGTTAAGGATCCACCTATTAAGCCCTCAAGGGGTGCTTTCGCTTGTATGATAAATTCTGAGATAAGTGCGGTTTTGGCTGTGATGAGGAGGAATGTAAGGTAAATTCAAGAGAATCCAAACATGCAGAACCCATACTTCTAATAAATTCAAGTATTTAATATGAGTAAGATATAAACATTACTTATTCTTGAATTTATCTCATAGTGTTGATGTTTGATGTTTGAGATAGGTGCTATACTGGGTTTCTTGGTTTTGGCTGGGTTGTACTTTAGACTCGTGCGGGGTTGCTTGTGCCTCCATTAGAAGGTTTCTCTCTAATGATATGTAAAAATACTTTTTTAAGTTATTTCTCTTGCGTTATGATAAATGTGTTGTGAGCGTTTTTTATGTGATCGACTAAAGATCTTACTTAGCCTATTGACTCAACATGAAACTGTTTGTATAAGACTTGACCAAAAGGCCATGTTATTAGGCAAATACCTCATATTAGTATTTGAAAACATGTCTAAAACATGTCTATAACATGTATTTCAGTGCTTGATTTAAGTGTTTGCAAATTTGAAGGAAGCATTTGATATATTTTCCAGAAGAGCTCTTCTGGGTGGGGGGTGGGGGGTGGGTGGGGGGGGGGAGGAACTCGCAATTGTGCAGTTGTAGTGGAGTTTAGTACTAACTATGCAACTAATGCAATTATGAGAAGCACTTAGTTAATTTTCCTTTTAATTATGCAGGGCACAAATTGGGTATGGCTTGTAATTATCGGAAGCCTATTGTTATTCATTAGAGGATTAACTAATGTAGTTAAGGTATTCAAGATGCAGCAAATGGATGGACTGCTGCTCGAGAAACTATGAGGGGGAGCACATGAACGGCTGATGCAAGAAAGAGAAGGCCAAGTCCCACTCATTATAGAAGAACAAAGGAGAAGAAAAAGGCCAGCAGCTGAAGAAGAAGCAATAGCAGTGGCTGCTGGCATGGGTAAGTTTTTGTTATAATTTTTAAAAAATTTTAATTTAATTTATCGAAATTGAAATTGGAAAATTTTGAATGGCGGTGGAAATGCGGACCGACACCTAGTAGCAAGAAGGTTACTGCTGGAATTTTGGACTTTCTTATTAATGCAAACATTAGGCTCAGTGTAAGATTCTTTTTCTCTTTTGTTGGCTGAAATTTTTAAGATTGTTAGTTGAAACAGTTTTACTATATTAGATGTGTATGTAATGTTTGTTACATATCAATGACTTGGTACATGTTGTAAGTAATGTTTAAAGGGCAATGAAAGAAAAGACTTGGGATCTGCTTATAATGGATTCTTTTATATTCAATAGATGGAATTTATTTCTCTTGATTTTGATTCAAATCTATCAATGGTTCTTTATATTTTGTTTCATGAGGATGATATTAAATATAATTTCCATGATAGACATTTATATCTCTAAAAGTTCACTTCCTCTATAGGTCGTCAAGAATTTAGGTTGGAAGAGTGAGCAGTGATTATGTGGAATGTAAATCAAACATGCTAATTCACTTCGACCTTTCTTCCTTATCAGTGATGAGTCCCTACTTTATAGGCTGTCGGCTTTATTCATGTCTAATAATTTTGAAGTGTTAGCCAAATAATTTTATGTTTAAATCCAACTTCTAAGCTAGGTTCACTGCGATACATGCAGTCAAAATGAAAAAGTCTTTAGAATACCATCACTTTTAGCGATTGAATTGCCTGTTTCTTGAATTTACTTGAAATTGATAATTATTAATGAATAATTATTAAAAATTATTATTAATAATAAATAAAGTAATTATTAAATTATTAATGATTGTTAATGATTAATAATTATGTCATTAGTGTGTAATAATTATTAATGATTAGTGTGTTATTAAATTATGTGCACACTAATGACATAACTTTTATTATAATAATTATTAATGAATAATTCTTTTTTCAAATCCACGCAAAGCGCTGTTCTATTTCCTATTAGATAATCAATTAAAGGATTTATATAAAGAGTTGCACTCTATTAGGAGATTTTGCACTCCAGTTAAAGTGCGAGATTTTAATTGGAATCAGACCCCATCTTGTGATCTCGCACTTTAACTAATATGTAAAATCTCTTATCGGAACCTAACTAAATATATAAATACTTAATTTATTTTTTTATTGTCTTGAAATGATAATTTGAATTATTCATAAATTTTCTAAAAAAATAACTTTGGAATATTGGATTTTGTAAAAAAAAATGATATTAACATACATAATTTATGCAAAAAGGAACTATAAATTCAAATTTTTTAACTTTTTAATTTTTATTAAGGTAAGGGATAAGGTAAAAATAAATCATTTTTTTAATCTCCACCTTCTTAAGATGAGATTTGAACTCTGCCACAAGTTAAGATAAGTTGTTTAAAAAAAACTTGGATAATTTGCGGTTTTTTAAAGATATTTGAAAGATTATATAAACAATAATAAATTCTTGTATATGATTAGCCAATTGTCACATCCCAAATTTTGTAAAGCTTTCAAGGCATGACACAATTTTCAAAGCTTTCAAGGCTTTCAAGGCAT
This sequence comes from Clausena lansium, assembly GCA_030449835.1. Taxonomy (NCBI): domain Eukaryota; kingdom Viridiplantae; phylum Streptophyta; class Magnoliopsida; order Sapindales; family Rutaceae; genus Clausena; species Clausena lansium. Next base: position 6,902,857 of record JASUUF010000192.1, on the reverse strand, counting down.
GATGCATTTCACATAATTTAGGGTTAGTTTGGTAATACTGTAGCTTTTAAAATAATTGCTGTTAGCTGTGCTGTAGAAATAATTAGCTGTGAAGAGAATCAGTTAAGTGTTTGATAAATTTTTTTTTCAGAAGTACTATGAGTTTTGAAAGTAGTTGTGGGTGTTTGGTAAATTTTACTGTTAAACTGTTCAAAAAAAATAAATGACTAAAATGGATATAATGTAGGATGAAATTTACTTAAACTTATAAAAACATGTACATATAATGTTTTTAATTATATATTATAATAATTTAATTAAAAATAAAATTTATTTAAATATTGATTTTGTTTCCAATTTGAATAATGATAGTTTTGGGTTTAGGTAATAATTGTAAGGATATTTATGGAATTGTATTAAAGGATAAAATTAATTCTTAAAATCAGAATCTAAAAACTACTCCTTACCTGCTTTTCAAAATCAGTTATAGGAGGTGCTGATTTTGACAAAAGTGATTTTGAATTTTTTTTACCAAACACTAAAATTAGCTTTTAGATTCTCAAAATCATTTTTAAGCTTCCTAAAAGCAATCTCAAACGGGCCTTTACTCTGTGTTATGAAAACTAAGTCCTAGCTTTCTAAATCTAATGATTTCCTCATTTTGCATGTGCTTATCAATATATGGAGTAAATTAATTGATATAATAATTGCAAGTGATGGCAGTTGCCTTCCTTTTGTTCATTCTGGAAATTGCATATAATAATAATTTTTTGAAAGCAAAAGATTGGTAAAATTATCATTTTATCATGAAAGGGTAATGTTATTCATCTTAAGTGTTATTATTATGTGGAATTAATTTATAATAAGTAATTTTATAAATTATAGAATTAAATCGTCTATTAGTCCAATGGATGAGTGTTAGATAACACTTAAACTTAAATGTATGCAAGTGATGCCAATTGCCTTTTGGAAAAAATCACATATACATTTAAGGTATGTTTAGATAGTCAGATAGACACTTTAGTTTGATAAATAGTTACACAAACCATTTCTTGACGATTATACCATTTAATTATAACAACTAAAAAATGAACAATAAATAAACTTATTTGATAACTATAAATATAATATTAATTAATTAGATATACAAAATAAAATAAATTTCATAAATTATTATGAATTTTAAATTTTTTTAAATATTATTAATCTATCAGATTTGTTTTTATGTTAATAAAAATTACACACTTTTAATATTAATAAAAATATTAATTGAAACTTTTCATAATTTGTAATACTAATGTTTTAAGACTAATATATATTTATTTATTAATTAATATTTTTTGAATAATTTTCAAGAAATCTGTATTTTTTATCTGTTAATGTATTGAAATTTATATTTATATGTATGTATGTATGCACAACTTTTAATTTATTATTTAGTTGGCGAACTCTAGTTAGACACTCACAATTCGAATTTTATGCAAGTAGATTTTTAAGTTAGACTCGATAAATTTAAGGGTTGTACTATAAATAAAAATCTCAATAGACATCAAATTATAATATATTTGTAAATAGTAACCGTTCAAATAAATGAAAAATAAAAAATCATAATTACTCTCCTCATAAGAGATTAAAAAAATATTTAAATAAATTTTATACTTTCTATCTAATAAGATGAAAATGATCTAATGAATATTAGTGCCCACTACATGGTGAATTCTTAAACACACGGTAAAATTATGTGATTCTTTGTAAATAATATTTAAACTGTGAATTAACCAAATAGTATCGCGTGACACCATTACTCACCATGAAATAAGCATCGTCACCCATATCGAAAAAAAATATATAAAACTAATTTACCCACATTTGATATATATTTTGGGCTTTAACTAATTCCAATTGTGATCCACTTCCTCAGCCAATAAGTCCAATCTCTGGCCAGCGGCCTATCCTGCAAATTTGCTGACGTTTCAACTTCTAATCCTAGTATCCTACACCACCACCATATGAACTATATCATCAACGAAAGTATTTTAATTTACACTTACCTTATGGTATACATTAGAATAAGTAAAAATATTTGTATTTGGGTTCAGAAAATTTCATAAGACTTAAGAAAATTTCTTAAGACGACCAATGAAGGAAATTAGATTGGTGTTTAAGAAGAAGACACTTTGAAAAATACTTCAAAAAAGTTACTTTTGCTATAAACGAAAACTACTTCCAAAAGCAATCCCTATTTTGCTAATATAGTTATTAGTTATAATCACAAATTTCATAACAGTGACGATAACAAAACACATGAAGTAAAAAAGCACTAGAGCCAGGATATCTTAGGCAGACTCCACAAGTACCAAAATGTCTTTTGATGAATCATTAAAAAGTTGAGCATAAAGTGAAAGCAAATGTAAGCATTAAAGCTTGTTGGTTCAAAGCATATGCCAAAGAAGATCCTTCCCTAACCATTCAAACAATCCTCCTCAACTCACGCTATTTAAGGGCTTCTACATTCTTGTATTACATCTCTTAACTCTGGCTCTTTCAGCCGGCCGGGTCTCTTCTTCCCATTTTCGAGCTCGACGACACGGGGTGTGGCAATGGGTGAAAGCAAATTAGAGCAGCGATGAGAAGGAGTATAAATAAGCTTGTTAGGTCATGATGGTTATTGCACCATTAGGGCAACTATATATGATCTTTGGCAAATGTACCATGTGGGTATGATTATGGCTTAAAAACTATCAATCATCTTAAATGATGAATATTACTATGTTTTGTCTAATTCCTCTCTTCTCTCTTTACTTGTGTTATGTTTGTTTTTGGGATTTTTTTTTTTTTTTGAAATTCTAATAGTAGTTTAGTTCAATGTTATTCTTGTCTATGCTATTTATTTCCCTTTATACGACATACTTGATCCCCAATACATGTAAAAATTTGTGCATTAATATTGGCACACTAAGGCCTATTTGGTATTGTTTAATTGGCAGCTATACTTTTGCTTTGAGAGCACAGGTGTTAAAACTTTGGTGAGAACTTCTATAGCAGACATAATGAACATGTGAATCATTTGATGTCGAAATCTTAAGGGCATCACTTCCACAAAGTGTACTTTTCACTAACATTCCCTTACGGTGCGTTTGGCACACCGTATTGTATAATGTTGTATTGCATTATTTTAATGTAGATGTATTATATTATGCTATATTACATTAGCACTGTATTAAAATAATACTCTACAGTGTTTGGTGCTACACTGTATTGCATTAATTTTATGTTATACTATGTTTGGTGCTATACTGTACTGTATTAATTTTTAATAATACTATATTAATTTTTTTGTTATTAGTTTATATTATATATTTAGAAAATAATATTTATTAGTTATATTAAATTATTTAAAAAATAATTAATTTTTATATATCGATTAGTATAATATAATTATATAATGTAATTTTATATATTATATTTTTATATACTATTTAAGTATTTATTATTAGTTATATTAAATTATAAATTTATTAATAAATTATTATATAAAAATAAAAAATATAATATAGTGTTATTGAATAATAAATTATAATTTTTTAATTTATATTAATAATTATAATGTAAAAACAAAAAACAAAGATTAATATTATATAATATTATATTATATTTAAAAGTTTTATTTATTTATTTATTTATTTATTTATTTATTATTATTATTATTATTATTATTATTATTATTATTATTATTATAAAGCTAAAATAATAATAATAATTAATTTTTATATATTGATTATTATAATATAATTAAATAACGTAATATTATATTACATTTTTATATACTATTTACGCATTTATTATTAGTTATATTATATTATAAATTTATTAATAAATTATAATATAAAAATAAAAAAATATAATATAATATTATTGAATAATAAATTATATATTTATTAATTTATATTAATAATTATAATATAAAAATAAAAAAACCAAAATATTATATTAAATTAAAGCAAAAGCAAATAATATTATTTATTATTATTATTATAAAGCAAAAGCAAAAACGAAGGGAAAATAAAAAAGAACAAAAGCAAGCTTAATGCGTTCACTCCATTTGCAAGAGTTATCGATTAGCCGTTTTACCACTAACGGTTAGACGATAGCTTCCAGAAACTAAACTTAAGTCTTACAAGTTATCGGTTAGCCGTTTTCTTGATAACGGCTAGCCGTTTTGATCCAGAAAGGCTATAATCTTGCTTCAAGTTATCGGTTAGCCGTTTTCTGAGTTAACAGGAATCCGTTTGCTTTCAGAAAATTATCTTTGTTCAAAACATTTTCGGCTTAAGCAATTTAATCCAATTTTAAAACATTTTCAAACTTTAATTAAAAACGTGTTTGTTATCATCAAAATTATCATTATTGAAGTGAATATGCTAACATCTACAACAGAGTCATAAAATAATAAAGTAGTACAATAGTTGTAATCTAATCACCAATAGAATGAGTTGTGTTAAATAATTCAAGTACACACATCCTCAAACCAAGATACTAATTCAAATTATTAGTTAGAATATATACTCTCTAATCAAACTCCACCTCTCCTCTCATGCTCACGGAAAAGCATCCTAACATATGCCAACTTACGGTCACGATCATTTTGTAATACCTTGAAAGCCCTTATATGTGAAGGTTTCTCTATCATTAGATTTAAGGCAATAAGCTCATCATCCATAAAAAGTCCCATCAAACCAAGCTCTTTACCAATGTAATCATGATCTTCACTACTTCCAAACATATTCTGAGACATGTCAGCGTTGGCTTGGTGAAATGCTGAAACCAGTTTGCCAATACCAATAGCTAGATGTTCATCTAATTTAGACTTCTTCCTGTGCGATGGTTGTGAACGTGATCGAGTAGTGTCTTGAGAACTCGATCATAGGGTAGTAGACATCGGTGAACCTTCATCATCAATCTCATTGTCATCATCATGAATTTCTTCTTCAAGTGTTGCATTAGCCATATTAGTTGAAGTTTCAGCTGACCTTCCAGTTGCACGATCTTTTCCAAATATATTTGCTAGCCTCTCAAAATATGGACATGGCTTATCCCCCCAATTGCTTGCATCTTTATGGGACTACAATAATAAAATTAGAAAGTTAAATAAGCTCTATCGTATTCTTAATAAACAAAATTAAGGACTATGTTTATAAATCATGGCATAAAAAAATTCATTTTCTTATAGAAATAAATTGTGTGTTTATAAATAATTTTCTTTATTTTAAATTCAAAATACTAATCTCCACGTATTATTTCCATACTTCTTCACTATCAGCCACCACACATTTTCTCACATTGTTCCATCTAAAACCCCTAGTGTTCAACATATCAAATATCACCCCATAAATCTTCTTCCACATCCTAATTTTAGAGTCAATATGTGGGTACGCCTTCAAACCACTCCTTGGTAATAGTTTTTCTAGTTCATTTTCAATATATTTATAACGTTCAGCTTTAAACGTACCATTATCAGCTCGATAACCCTTTGCAACTACTGCATCTAAAATGTTCAACATTGCTTCTTCTTTATCTTTGGTCCATGCTCGTCTTGAGCCTGTCTTATTTCCAGCAATGTGGCTTGAACTTCCACTCTCCATTCCTACAAAATGAATATTTAAAAGTTTTAAACAAGTAACTGAAATATAACACCAAGTGAAATTCACATTAGTAACCCTCGCTATATTTCTTACGACATGAAATATAAACAATCTCAAATTCATATTGACATCTATATATTAACAAAAGTACAGCCTCATATGTTATCTTAATGGCATCTGTACATTAACAAAAGTATAGCCTTTGGTACTATCCTAATAACATTTATATATTAACAAAAGTACATCCTTGATTCCTAATTTCCAAGCCAATTATTATACATAACAGTAGCTAAATGATTCCTCCATCTAGTCCACTGGTCTGAAGCCTCAAGGCTACTTATGTTATCATTATCTTCTACATCATTATTAGATATGTCTACTAATTCATGCTCCATTGGATTCACCGACATTTCTCTCCTAATCAGATTATGCAATAAACAACATGCAGTAATAATGCTACATTGGGTTTTAATTGGATAAAATGAAGGAATTCGAAGAATGGCCCATCGCATTTTGAGCAACCCAAAACATTGCTCAATAACATTTCTAGTTGATGAATGTTTCATGTTAAAAAATTCTTTTTATTGTAAGGAGCACACCTCTCTCTCCATTTTGATAAATGGTATCTCGTTCCCCTGTATGGTGCAAGGAATCCTTCAGTATTTAAATATCCGGCATCCACAAGATAGTAGTAACCTATTTATTTCATATAAGCATTAGTATAATTTTTGTTTGAATATGTAATTTAATTAAATTAATTTTTTAGAATTTGAATAATACCTGTAGGAACTTTTAAACCAGTTGGTTTATTTAATGCATCACGAAGAATTCTTGAGTCTGTGGCAGAACCTTCCCATCCGGGCATCACGAAGATGAATTTCATATCTCGTGAACATACCCCTAAAACGTTAGTAGCAATCTGACCCTTTCTTGTTCGATATCTTGGCTTATCATTTTTTGGACACGGACTGTAATATAAGTTCCATCCAATGCCCCCAAGCAATTCTGCATACAAAAAACAAATGAATATTTAATTAGCATTAAATTATCAATAGCAATAATAAATATTAAGAAATTAACAATATACCTTGAAACACTTCCATCTCTCATCAGTGCAATTCTCTGGTACACGTTCTGGTGCCCTTAGTAAAATGAGTGTAACCGTAACACCCCATTTAACACTGAGTTGAAGTATCTACTAACAGTCTCACCAAATCTAAAAAACCTATTGCCAATTGTGCGATTCTTAACATTATAAGACAAAGTATGTAGGAACATGCAAACTTGCTCTTCAATAGTCACTGAACCATTAGCCTTTAGGCCCCCATTCAATCGAATTAGCTCACATAACAGGCCAAATGTTCTTCTATCCATTCTTAGTTGATTTACACATTGTATGTCACCATTGCCTATAATACTATCTAAGTATTGCAATCGAGTAGTATGTGATTAAAATGCACGACTACGAATCATTTTTCTTTTATTATGCCTTTGGATCAACATCATTAACAAAAAATACAGGACAATAAACATGAACCTCAATTTCATTTCTCACATGAAGAAAGAAAATTTGCTTCTCATGTCCATATCTAAAACAAGAAATAAATTGAAAAAAAATATATCAGCTAGTAGGCCATTTGATTAATTTGTACAAAATTAAATTTGCCCACAGACGCACTGCGCACAAACTGCCCAGTACTACACACTGCACAGCACACACACACTGTACTCACAAACTGTACACACACAGACTGCACACACTGCATATACACACACACTGCACACACATAAATTGCACACACACACACACTGCCCAGCACACACACATGCACGCACATTGCCCACACACAAACTACACACATTGCACAGACACACACAGAAAATGCACACACTGCACAGCACACACACACTGTACACACTTCACATACACACATACTGCGCATACATACACACTGCATACACATAAACTGCACACACACACACTGCCCAGCACACACATAAACTGCACACACACACACTGCCCAGCACACACATTGCACATACACTGCCCAGGCACAAACTTCACACACTGCACATCACATACACACACTGCATGCACACACACTGCCAAGCACATACACACACACTGCCCATACATACACACACACTGCCCAGCGCACACACACACACACACACACACACACGCACTGCACACACTACACAGCACGCACACACACTGCACACACGCACTGTACATACACACACACTGCACAGACATACACACTAAAAACACTATACATACATACACACTGCACAGCACACCCATACTGCACACACATAAACTGTGCACACACACACACACTGCCCAGCACACATTGTACACACACTGCACATACATTGCCCACACACAAACTACACACATTGCCTAGCACATACACACACAAGCTGAACACACTGCACACACACAACACACAAAAACACACAGCAACATACAGCAAATTACAAACAACAAACACACATCAAATATCTTGCAAATAGATTGCTTAAACACAGTAAACACAACAAACATCATAATATTCAGAAATTAAAAAAAGCTCATCACCAACAAAATCAACAAAATAAAAAAATACAAAACCAGGAGAAAATTCAAAAATTTATTAAAAGTTGAAGCAATTCAATAAAACCCCCAAATTATATGTTAAACCCTAATTTAGAAATATAAAATAATTTGATAATCAAACCTGCAGCTTAAAGATCCATGTAGTGAAGAAGAAGAAAGATGGTGTTGGTCTAGTGTTCTTGCACAATGGTTGAAGGGCTGTGGTGTCGGAGGGCGCAAGTGGTGGAGCTATGGTTCGTGCGACGGGATGGTGGTGGAGTCGGGGTGTGTCGCGGCAATGCAAGCTACGGTATGGTGATGAAGCAAAGTCGGCCAATCGGTTTTCGTTGGTGAACAAAGATCGGCAGTGATAAAGAAATTAGGTGTTTGCAGTGATTCAGCGTTTTTGCAACTTCTTTCTATTTTTTTTAGATGAACAGTACGAAACCTGTATAAACCTGACCCCCCCCCCCCCTCATGATTATTTTATGTAGCTGTAACCACATTATAATGTGGTGAAATACAATACATGAGGGGTGCTAAAGATAGTATAGTGTTATATTAATACAATCCAAGCTTTAATACAGCCTTATAAGGGGTGCCAACCACACCCTAGTGATCTCCTACTCACAAATAGATAGATTATATAATACCATTAATATAATATTCAAACAAGCTTATTTTTACATTTATAAAATTATGAAATATTATGTTAATAATTAGAGCTGAAATTTTATTAATTAATTAATTTATAAAATATTATCATATAATATTTTATATGAATATTATATAAATTTTAATAATAAAATCATATTATGATCTAATAATATTATTTTGTGATTATTAGTTATCAAACGTACTATTATTATTAATAATCTCGGATTATTATAAATATTATATTATTTATAATATACTATTAATATGAAATATTATGATATCATATTATATTATTATTATTATTATTATTATTATTATTATTATTATTATTATTATTATTATTATTATTATTATTATTATTATGTATATGATATTATAAATAATAAATATGTAACATTTTAATATTTATATTATAAATAATATTATAATATTTTCTACATAATATTTTCTAATAATATTATAAATATAATTTAAATAATATTTAAATAGCAATAATAAAAATATTACTAATAATAATATTAATATTTTTTTATTATTTATATTATTATTTCATAATATTATGTAATAAATATTATTCAACATTAAACTAAATCATAATTTTATTATTATTTATAATTTATTATAATGCAATAGTAATAGAACAATATGTACGGTGTACCACGTAATTGATAAATGAGCACATGGCCATCCAAAGATGATAAACTTGGGGATTTAGAATATTAGTGCAAATATCATATAAAAATTATAAAATTAATATATTTTCAACTAACTAATTAAACAAATTTTTATTAATAATATAATTATTAATATTAAAAATTATATTTATATTAATATTATAATAAAATATAATGTTTTATGATATAATTATTATAATAATATTATAATATTTTATAATGACTATAAAATTATAATTATAATATTATGATTTTATTATTAAAAATTTATATAATATTAAATTTTATTTATCTATTTTTAATATTATTATTAAATAATTTAAATATGTGATTTATTATAACCAGTTCATATTTTTGATCAATTTCATCAAGTGCAAAGCAAGAAAAAATAAGAGAATAGTAAATTTTTTTTCCAACAACGGTACTATTTTATTATCAAACATCATTAAACCAAACATAAATATCTTTAAATATATATATATCTATATATAATTTTCAATTATTTTACAAAGCCGCGCGTAGCATAAGCACATTATAGTATAATAATTATTTATTATTCTAGACAAACTATATAAGAACTAAATAGACATTTAGTCCTTTTTTATTTTTTATAATATAAAATAATTTTTAATATTTTATTTATATTATCAATTAAATATATAAGATTTATAAAATTAAATATTAATTATTATTAATAATATTATGATTTTAGATTAAAATATGATTTTATAGTATTTTTTAATATGATAAATATGATTTTATATTATATTATTAATTATTGGGGTTTAATAACAGATTATATAATATTATAATATATTATAATATGATATATTATAAATAATATAATATAAATGCAATATAATATTATGATAATATTATAATATTATATTTATATTACTATTATATTATTATATTATTATTATTTAAATTAATATTAATATGTAAAAGTCCTCAATTACTAATATTTAATTAATATCACATTAATTTGAATAAAATATTAATCAGAATAATATATGCGGATTATAATATTATTAATAGGTTATTTTTAACATTAAATATATTATTATTTAATATTATTAATATTAATATTATAATTTTCTCATCAAATTTTAATTATTATTATAATATAAATCTATACAGCCATTAATTATTATTATTAATAATTTAGGCCTATTATAAATATTATATGATTATGGAGAATTACTTTTTAATATAATTAATTTTATATTAATATTAATTAATAATAATTTAATATCATATTTTTAAAAATAATTTCCAATTCTAAGCAATCGGATTTTATGTTTATTAAACAACATTGAGTTTTGGGTGCGAGTTTTGAACTATTCACTATTCAGCAAAGGAAGGAAGACTTTTTTCCAGTGAACTTAAATAATAATAATATTACATTAATATAATTAATGTAATAGTAATTATAGTTTTGATTTAAGTTAAATAATATTATTTATAATAATTTTATGAATTTTAGATTATATTAATAGATTTATATTATTATAAATATTAAATATTAAATATATTAATATTATATGTAATAATATAATATTAACATAATATTATGATAATATAATAAAAATATTATTCATATTTAATTTACATATCCGATATTATTTATAAAATTTTAAATAATATTTACTATTATTAATAATAATATTTTAATTTTTATTATTATAATAATTATAGTATTTATATGTATTATAAATAAATTAAAAAATAATATTTTTAATTAATATTAATTATAATATTTTAATATTAATTAAAGTATTTAATAATTAAAGTATATAAAAATATTAAAAAATATGAGATTTAATAATATATTAATAATAAATATTATATTAATATTAATAATTAAAAATATATTATAGTTTTATAAAAATATTAATTTGGATAATATTAATATTATATTTTAATATTATCTTATATATAATAAATATAATATTAATATAAAAATATATTTTTATATAATATTATAATAATAAATATATTTTAATTTAAAATATTTTTATAATATATCATATTAATTATATTATATTATTAATATTTTAATATTATTATAAATAATATTTAATAATATTTTAATATTATTGCTCCAAAGCTCTTGTTAATTGGTGGTAGTTTGCAAGTCAAATTATCATCCTTGACATATAGGTTTAATTTGTTATAAAATTTATCAATTAGGAGCACAATAATAGATCAAGAGAAAGAGAGAAAGCTAATAAGAGATACAATGTGTGTAGAGAGGGATTTTATTCATTATAATGTGTATACAAATAAGGAGTAAAATGCTTCCTTTTATAGTGATACAGCCATAAAGTGGTAAGTAATGCATCATAATTATAAGAGATAATAACCCTTAAATTAGAGAGATAATGGGAGTTATAAGAAATGAAAAGTTGCTTGTGAGGAGATCAATGGTTACTTTAACGAACATCCACATAAATTATAATTATTTCATAACACTCCCCCTTGGATGTTCATCATACAAAGAATATGCCTCATTAAAACCTTTGCTAGTAAAAATCCTATGGAAAAAAAAAAAAACTAGCGAAGGAAAAAGAGTATACTATTCTTTTATATCTTTAAGAAGTGTAAGCTGCCTCGTTAAAATCTTACTAGGAAAAACCCAATGGGACAAAAACCTAGTGAAGGAAAAAGAGTACAGTGCATATAGTTCTCCATATCAATAACTCCTCTTAAATATGCTCCCCCTCAAGATGACATAGATGCTTCAAAGATCAATCATAATTTGTTGTAACTAACATTACTTTGGTGAAACAATCTGCAGGGTCAACACTATCATTTGAAAGCTTGAAAATATATAATAAATTGGAGAAGCTATCATCTTAAATTAGAAGAATATTGTCATGTATGTAGCTTCATAATTTTGTTGACTTACTTGAATAAGATCAAGCTTTAGCATCCATATCAAAGAAAGAGTGTGATATATTTTTCACACTATTTTGATATTTTCAAGTTTATACTGAACATATTTCAATTTTCAATTATGCAATTTTCCAATGCCCCTTCTAGGCACAAGTCGGAATAAAAATATGGTACTTCAGGACCAAGACATATGTACTATATTTTAAAATAGAACAATTTTGAATATGAAATACTTCCAGTATTTCTATATTATTAGCATTTCACTTAATAAATTCCAATCCATAAATTGAAAGAAATTCTTTCATTTAAAGATCTTTATCATGAATTTTATTCTTGAAAGAAATAAATTCATAAGCTCTTCAGGAGTTTTGTTATGATGAAATCATCAACACATTTTGTAAAAATTACAAATTTAATATTTAGCTTCAATAAAATCGTATAGCGAAGTGGAACGACATATCCCTCTTATAATAAATCACTCAAGTGATTATACTTTTAATTTATAAGTCTAGATTGCTATACTATACACAAGTATGATTATAGCTTTATCAAGAATATATAAGCTGCAAGCTTTTTGAATTTAGTACTTCAAATACTTTTTTCAAGCATTTTATCCTTTAAGGACAAGTACATAAATTCTTCAATTTAATTTTGAAACATTATAGTTCAAATTCACATTTTATTTATAAATTTTACGACTTCTGGCGTATGGACTACAAGTCCAAAATTCTTCAAATTTTTTGCTAATTAATTTCACGTTCTATAGCGTATGGACTTCAGGTCCGAATATTTAAGAAATTTTGGCCAATCATATAATTTGATGATCTTCACATTTTGTGATTCAAGATCCTGAAAATATTATTATAACAACTAAATTTTTATTGACAACAATCTTATATCAATTTCAATTTTTTCTATTGCACCAAGTACCAACATTAATTAAATATTTCTCAATTTCAATTTATATGCCCAATTGAGATATTTCGAAGGTTCTAATAAATATGCCTCTCAAAGGGCTAAAGATCTCTATTTTTTTTATGTGCACGCGTGTCTTTTATAGGGCAATTTGAATCTCTTTATTTCTCACTATTTAACTCTTCAAGGGTATTTGAGATTCATTTTCTAGTTGGTACATTATGTCTCTCCAGGGACAATATATTTAATAATTTAATATAGATCAAATAATATTTTGCTATACATGCAAATATGGTCTCTTCAAGAGCACCAAATTATTTCATTTCAACTTCCCGGAAATTAAATTTTTACACCAATTGATCCCGGGAATTAAATTTACCTCTTGAAGAATTTACCTCTTCTATCACATGCTTCAGGCATTCATATATTTATTTGTCTATCACCATTCATTCTTCAAGAACATCATATATATCAAACCGCAATCATATTCTATTTGTGAAATTTCACTTTCACATATTAATAAATTCATCCAATAATTGAACAACAATGCACATAGAATCATCTATCACGTAAGATGAGATATATCAACATTAAGATGAGATAAAGTGATACATAATAAAATTGAAATTATCTATCATGTATAGCTTTCCTCCCCCTCGTGATGGGATGACTTCTTCATAAAATATGTCACAAAATATTTAAGCATAAATAATGGTGAATTATGACAAATAATAAATTCATTTTCACTTGATTTAAACCAAAATCAATAATCAAAAGAATCTTCTAGCTCTTTGATTAAAATTATTGTGAATTTTCTATAATTCGATACATAATATTAGCCTCATTTGTAAATTTACCATTGCAAATTCGTTATTTCAAACTATGAAAGAAACTCTAGACTTATTGAACTTCTAGTTCATCACAAATTATTTTGATTTTTAAATTGATCCACTTTGGGTGGTGCAATATATATTTTGCAATCATTAATACTTAAATGGTGATCATTGTAATGTTGATAACTTTAGTAATGAGATGTCTAGCACTAATCTCACAATTATCAAATAACCATTCGCTTCAAGGAATGAAAACACATCACTAGTGAGATGAGACCAATTATTTACATCAAAAGCTTAATATTTTTTACATATATAAAGAGAAACAATAGCTCTAATACACATATTGACAATCTCAATTTACTACTGCAGGAGCATAAATGAGCAATAAAATATTTACACATATCATATATTCTATTTATCTATATTCTTGATTATTTTCTCCTCATATACATATAAAAAAAACAAGAAAATCATATATGAGCTTTTGTTTGATCTTTTGATGGTCTATTTCCTTTAAATTGTTTCAAAGAAACAAATTATCCATTTGGATATTCAATTTTCATTCCTTCAAGGAGATAAAAAAAATCACCATGATAATTCAACCCTTGAACTTTTCCATATATTATGTTACTTTTCCTTCAAATTTTTCAAGGAAGCAATATGCCTTGTAATATTCATTTTGTAACTCCTTCTGGGAGATATGGAGAAGGAAATTTGTATAGTCTTATATGACATATACATGAACTTATAATATTTTTATAGTCCTTCGGGGACATATAGTGAATCCTTTATAAATAAGATATTGGTGTATAACATAATAATTTTGAAATTAATTCTTCAGGAACATATATCGAAAGAAAATTTTCATTATATATATAATGCAATCCTTCAGGGATACATTCTTAATTTTCTTTCATTGTTTATAATATTCAACCTCCAAGGATTTTAATATTCACACTTCAAGGTAAAATTTTTAATTCCAAGAATACAAAATATATAACAACAATTGAATATTAGAATAAAAAATATTAAACAATAGCAATATCAATTAATGGAACATTAGATAAATATTATAATCTAATTCCCATAAAATATATATAATGATTAATAAAGGAATTAAGGAACGACTTCACATATCCATTATTCTTAAATTATAAAAATACATAAGCAACATATGTATATGGTTATAAACAAATCAAGATAGTTTAATTCATACCTTAGTTTGTGAGATCAAAGTAGAGATATTACCATATTTTAAAAAGGACACAAATCAATTGTTTGTGGCTAGAGACTCGTGCTAATAACGTGTTATAAAATTTATCAATTAGAAGCACAATAATAGATCAAGAGAAAGAGAGAAAGCTAATAAGAGATACAATGTGTGTAGAGAGGGATTTTATTCATTCTAATGTGTATACAAATAAGGAGTAAAATGCTTCCTTTTATAGTGATACAACCATAAAGTGGTAAGTAATGCATCATAATTATAAGAGATAATAACCCTTAAATTAGAGAGATAATGGGAGTTATAAAAGATGAAAAATTGCTTGTGAGGAGATCAATGGTTACTTTAATGAACATCCACATAAATTATAATTATTTCATAACATAATTCTCTTTTTCTTATTTTCATAATCGGCTATGGCTAGTAAAATGGTAATATTATTAATATTAATAATAATTATAATAAAAATTTAATATATTTATGTAAATAAATATTTATTATTTAATAAACTTCTGCTGGCATTATGGACCATGAAGAGGCGAGAAGGAAGAATGTTGGTGGTAAAGTGCTTGGTTTTATCTACTAGGCAAAGTTCACATTGAGAATGGGACTTGAGTTTTGTTTGACTTTTTTGTGTACTTTGGAAGAACTTGTTTCCAAACACTTGCAAATTTTCAAATTATTTAGTTTATATGATATATAAACAAGTTACCATAATATTAATTACATAATATTTAAAGAATTTGATATTATTACTAATAAACATAAAATCATATGATCTTGAATATTATTAATACTTATTAATATGAATAAAAGATATTATCATAATATTAATAAATTATAATTATTACAAAATAATAATTATAATATTATTATTAAATAAATAATAATAATATCAATTACTATTACACATCTTCATGGTGTTCATAATTTTGGAAAATATTGACTGTGTTTCACAAATTGTGGGTTTGTATTTATCTAGAATTAAAGTATAAATATGTGATACATAATATAAATATTAAAATTTTTATATTATATAAAATATTATATATTATAATATATTATTATAATAATATTTTAAAATATCATTATAAATATTAATCAAAATAAAATAATTTTTGAATATAATTATAATATAAATAATATATTATAATATTTTTTATAATAATATTTATTATAATATTATGATATGTTTATATAAAAATTAATGTGATATTAATATTCTTTTTCTTATTTTCATTTCATTGTTTTGGTGGAAACGAAGGCCTCGCATGTTCACTTTCCTATGATCCTATCTACACAAAGTGTATGCATACATGAGGAAATATGTCGTCTTTTTAGACCATGTTTGATTGGGGGTAGAGGAGTGGGGAGAAGAAAGGAATTTGATTTCTTTTACACTTTCCATTGTTTGGTTGCACCAAATTTAATGGAATTCAATTTCCATTGAAGTTTAATTTCTATTAAGTTGAGGAATTTATATTCCTCATCAATGGGTAAGGATTTCAAATTCTTCATCTATTGTAATACAAAAATTCCAATATTGTCCTCTAAATAGGGTCGCCGGAGTTTGTCCGGAGGGTTGCCGGAATTTCGCCGGACCACCACCGGTCATCGTCGGACTTCCGCCAGACCTCGCAGGACCACCGCCTGACCGCTACCAAATTATTTGAAAGCAAATTATGTTAATTATAACTACTTAAATTAATAATAAAATAAAATTAGATATGATATGTTGATTATTATGATTATAAAATAATAATGAATTAATAAAAATATAATACAATTAAATATTTTGTTATTAATTTATTTTCTAGATTAAATTAATTGATAGTTTAATTATTTTTTATATTTACCAATAATATTAACAGTTTAACACTAAAATCTAATGAGTATACTTGTTAAAAAAAATATGTAATTTTTTTTTCCTTTCAAACTTAATGTGAAACCAAACAATAGAAATTAATTTTTACACTTCTCTCCTCTCATCACCTCTCCACTCTTCTTCTTTCTTTTCCTCTTCTCTCCTCTTCTTTCTCAAAACCAAATACCAACGTTAATTTTTTCTTTTTTGCTTTTGTTTGTTAATGGAAGCTGAAATGGTATAACATATTTTGATTTTCGTTGTTAATAGATGAGCATTGAGTAACTGACATGTATTATTCGGGAGAAAGTTGTGGACTTGCTTGGTTCAATGAGTTGGTTAATTTGTTTCTTTTGATGGTTGTGTGAGTGAAATTGTTATTTGCTTATCTGTTAACATTCTCTTATTTGCTTCTATCTGCCATGGAAATTTGAGAGTGTCTCATTGTTTTATGTTGCCGTGTAATTCTTTGCTTATAAAAGTTTGCAATGATTGTGTTGATGTTAATTTGAATAATCGTTAGGGTTAGTTTTGTGGCCACATTTCTCGTGATGGTTCAAGAAGAACTTATATAACTAATCTCGACTTAAATTACTAGTTAAAATGGTAAAAATAAATATAAAATTTGGCATAAAATATTTTAAATGTAATATAATTAATATTTTAATAAAACATAATTTTGATAGTAAATAATTAATATTGATTTTATAATGATTTTATTATAATAATTATTTCAAATATATTAATAAAATTTATTAATAATTAACCTATATTAGTAATATGATAATATTAATAATGTTAATTAGTATGAAGTACTAATATTCATATAATGTTATAATGTACTAAATAATATACATTTTTCTCATGTATAATATGACGTTTATATTATTTATAATATGAATATTATTATATGTTAATATTATAACCTATGATAACGGCCATGAGATATTTATATTACATTATATTATTTTGTAATATAATATTAATATTATATATATATATATATATAATAATAATAATAATAATAATAATATTATTATTATTATTATTATTATATTATTAATAATTATTAAAACCATGCAGTACTAGATATGAGATAGATCTTCCAAGGAATAAGCCTCTTTTCGAAAAAACCAATTCATTTGGGAACTTGCAAATCCACTCTTTTTCTTATTCAAAGATAAGCCCCTTGTCACAGGGACGACAAATAAAAAAGAGTTACTGGTTTTGGGCCGGGCCTATTGTAGTCAAAACTCAAAATTCTTGATTGCACCCTATTGTAGTCAAAACTGCATACCTCCAGAAATGCTAAGACAACGTTTCAAAATTATTGATTGCACCCTAAGTCTAACTGAAATTGAAATGTGAAATGGGCCTTCACAGGCTTGAGCCAGTAGTTGACCCAGCCCAAATCCAACCTTAAACTCCACCACGGCACCGCCAGAGAAAGGCGCACATCGCAGGGGAAAAGAAAGCGAGAAGTAGCAAGTGCACTCAGTTTGTTTGTTGAGTGCTTAAAAGTCTTTCCTTCAGCCTCTCCAATCAGGTGCCAAATTTTTTTTTCCTGCATTTTTTTATCTTTCTTGTTGTACGCAAATCATTTTAAATCATTGCACGGTTCATTTTGTTAGATCGAATTTCTATTTAGTAACAGCAGCATGCAGAGTCCTTTTGCATATCTTCTATTCTCTTTCGTGATCGCGAGAAAACGAAATTCTATGGGTGTGTTTGGATATTTGTTTTGTCCCGTAACTTGGGCTTCGTTATTTTTATATAATTTAATAATATTTTTTAATTTTGTGATTCCCACCTGGGTTCCGAACTTCTTATGATATTTCAAATATGAACGAATCCTCATGATTTATTGATTATGATAACTATCAGTATGAGTGTTTTCAAATTTTTGATTGTTTATTCTATAAGAATTTGTAACTATTCTTTTCACAGATGATGATTTTATTGGCATCTTTGTAAATTGTTTTACGCTTTTACTTGTAGCTAGTTGTTTGAATTTCTCTAGGTTTCAGGAAATTTGTGTAAAAGGAGTAGCGATTTATGTTGACTCTGATTGAAACTATTACGACCACTCGTGTGTTTGGATACAATAAATAGTAGTTTTGATGGCTCTTCTTAACTTTCATTTTCCAGTAACAATGAAGGTGCGATCATCCGTGAAGAAGATGTGTGACTTTTGTAAGATTATTAAACGTCGTGGACGTGTATATGTAATTTGCTCGGCTAATCTTAAGCACAAGCAACGGCAGGGCATGTCAGCATTCGCAAATGAAGGACTAATCCCTTCCACGTATGTAATCTGATCCATTCTCTCTCTTTATTCTTTGATAGTCCTTTTCTGTGAGCTTTGAATTAGAACAAGCATTGTAATAATCCAATATATGTGTGTATGTAAGTGCATTTTCTTACAGGTCAGCTGTTACATCAGGCCTTTTCTTGTTGATATTCCCCTGAGCAGTTGTGATCTTTTTTTTTTTTTTTTTGTCAGAAAAGTGGTCGATCTACAAGGGAGTCAAAAGTATTATTGTTTTGATAGATACGAGTTTCATGCTATAAATTGCACCCGCCTTTTTTCAAGAGTTTGAATATCATTTGATATTTTATAGTAGGTTTAACAAAATTCCAATAAATTTTCATTTTGTGTTGCCTGCTGTGCTTAGTTACCCATTTTTTCATTTTACCATTCAAAATATTAGTTTCCATTGAGTAATTGTGATTTATAATTGTATGCTCATGACTCTTTTCTTAGTTGGACAGGCATAATATTATTCATACAGACACCCGAGGGCTAGAAGCAGAGCATATCAGTTGAATGTGCCTATAATCTATTTATCTGAAAGAAAAGCCATTTATGGTCGTAAATTTGCTTGTTGGTATCTTTTTCCAGCTCCATGGAGACCAATGTCAAGCAAGAAATTGCACCAAGTCACAGCTTCAGAACAGGGCTGGCTTCTCTGATACCAAACAAGCACGAGTCATCGTTAATCATCTATGGATGGAGAGCCACACTTGCATCTCTCCTGTTCAAACAAGGAAATTAGATCAGATCATAAAAATAAGATTATTTTGAAGTTATTATCAACTGATAGTGCTGGATTTTTGTGCAGCCTTTGGATTTTTTTTTTTTGTTTTTTGCGTTGCTGCTTTATTTTGATCTATGTTACCTGGTCGCATTTTAAAAAATGCATGCTTTAAGTATTCGGTTTAAATTCTTCTACTATTCAATTCACATGGTATTACTCTTGAAATTAACTATAGGGAAGACGTATATTTGGTGGAAATATCTAGATGTGGAAAGATTTTATTTGAGTCTTACATCTTTAAGTTAAGACTTGCCATTGGGCCAAAGGGCTGTTGCCCTTCATATGTGAGAAGAGCAGTTTGAATCATAAATGTATCGTGGGGTAATTTCTTCTTTAATTAAATTTGAGTGGAGACAGTCTTCTCCTTCACGAAATGTGAGGAGTAGACATCACTTGAATATTAGTGAGGGTTAAAATTTGGACAGTACTTAATGAGAATTAATGTAAATTAGTCTTAGTCATAGTCTGATTTGTAAATATCAGTTATAATCTCATAAATATGAGTTGTAAGTATGAACAATAATTTTATGTAATAAAAAAAAAAGTTAAGACTTATTATGTGCGAAACAATTTGGCTCCCACGATTTTTAAGTTGATATCTGAAGTGTGCCTTATAATTAGTATTCCTCATCATGATGGATTGAGTAAATGTAAATCAGAAAGGATAACTAGTAACCGCGCGCGGGTTCCGCCGCGAAAGTCACCCACCTTATCCAACCCAACGTATGAACTGTGAATCATTGTTGACCTCAATTTGAAAGAAGGGGTATATCGTAAAGACAACAATTGATGTGGGCTTATAACATACAAGTGCTAGCACCTGGGCCCAATTTGGAGAATGAGTTCTACCGTACGACGTTACTATTTTTTTGTTATTTTAGATTTCGAGTGGAGCCACTGGCATCCCTCCAAAAGTTCGAACGCCTGCTAAAGCCTCTTTTCTTAATATACCTCAATATGTTATGAATTTATTAAAATAAAAAAAAAGATGTTCATAACATATATCTGTTAGTTTCTCCATTATCTCCCACTAACAACTCTTGGTTTTACTCTAACTCTCATTATCTCATAAAGGAATTAAATATATAATAACCAATTTAAATAAATCATATGATCATTATCATATTATATAATATGATTTTTATATTTAATTATATATTATTAAAAATTTGTATTATAATATTTAAATATAATTGATATTATATTTATAATATTTAAATTATAATTTATTTTATTATGATTATAATATTTATTAATAACCAATGTTATAAATATTATAATATTAAAATATTATATTATTTTTTAAATAATAGTGTTACATAATTACTATGTTATTAATTTAAAGAATGGGAAGGAGAAGGAGTGCTCGACCCGCATCAGATAGAGAAGAATTTATTCAATCACATAGTCTGAGCTCCTAGAATATAGTATCTGTGGGGTTTTCTATTTGATTGTATCGAGAGGCCCAATGAATTGGGATTTCCCTATCAATATTATTTAAATAATATTATAATAATATTAGTTTTTATTAATATTTATAATATTATATTAATATTATTAAAATTATTATGATTTAAATATTATAATATTATTTAGAATAAAATCACCTGTTTCATATTATTAAATATTATTTTATAATATAATATTTATATTTAATATAAAACATATTATTATAATTAATATATCTTTATTAATATTAAAAATATTATTATTAATTTTAATTTTAATATTAATTATTATATAATATTATGATGTTAAAATATCATATTTTAATATAATATTTACAATATAATATTATTTTGATTAAATTATTATATTAATAATAATAATATATTAAAATATATTAAAGATAATATTAATTATTATAATATAAAAATAGAATATATGAATATTATTCATATAATCTAGTAAAATTAACTTTTTATGATCATAATAATAATATAAATATTAATAATATTATGAAACATGTCTGAAAATTATAGTGACATAATTATTATTAATATTATTAGTTATAATTTTATCATAATTTTAAATTAGTTAATTATTATTATTATTGTATCATGTTTTAATATGATACAATTATTAATATTTTTTATAATTATTAATATTAAATTTTTATAATTATTTATAATAAAATTATTAATAAGCATTGGCATAATAGTAATTATTATTAATATTACACCTATATATTAATATTAACTAATATTAATATTTATTTAGGAATATCATAAATCGGTTTAATAATTACTAATAATATATATAATAAATTTTAACCAATATATTTCAGGTATTAGGGATATTAATATTAAAAATATTATTAGTTTTTTAATATTACATTTTAATTATAAAACTCAAATCCTATTCTAAGAAATAGAACCGCGCTTCGTGCGCCAATGAAAAAAAAATTTGTATTATTTTTTTTACAAAAAGCGGAGAGAATTGTGTTGTAGTTTACAATATCTGGCAAGCAACCAACAGAGATCATATAATCCAAGAATTCAGTAGCCAAATCCAATCTCTCGTTTTTATAGTATGCTGAAATTAATGGATCATAACTATAAGCATCCAGTGTTAATCCCTAGGAGGTCATTTTTATATTATGTGAATAATATATGATGTTGTAATTAACATTGGTTGTAAAAGTTCTAGTTTCAAATAAATTATTCAAATAGCTAGTTGCATGTGATTTGCCATCTGGAACAAGAGGCAATGCGTTTTGTGTTGGAGTTAAGGATCCACTTATTAAGCCCTCAAGGGGTGCTTTCGCTTGTATGATAAATTCTGAGATAGGTGCGGTTTTGGCTGTGATGAGGAGGAATGTAAGGTAAATTCAAGAGACTTCAAACATGCAGAACCCATGCTTCTAATAAATTCAAGTATTTAATATGAGTAAGATAAAAACATTGCTTATTCTTGAATTTATCTCATAGTGTTGATGTTTGATCTTTGAGATAGGTGCTATACTGGTTTTCTTGGCTTTGGCTGCTTTGTATTTTAGACTCGTACGGGGTTGCTTGTGCCTTCGTTAGAAGGTTTCTCTCTAATGATATGTAAAAATACTATTTAAGTTATTTCTCTTAGGTTATGATAAATGTGTTGTGAGTGTTTTTTATGTGATCGACTAAAGATTTTATTTAGCCTGTTGACTCAACATGAAACTATTTGCATAAGACTTGACCAAAAGGCCATGTTATTAGGCAAATACCTCATATTAGTATTTGAAAACATGTCTATAACATGTATTTCAGTGCTTGATTTAAGTGTTTGCAAATTTGAAGGAAGCATTTGATATATTTTCTAGAGGAGCTCTAATTTAAGTAAAATATCACGAATATTATAATTTTAAAAATATTATTATTATTAAAAATATTATTTTATATTACACTTGATAATTAAAATGATTATTATATTATGATCAATAATATTTAAACATAATTTATTATTATTTGTAATGATTAATTATTTATAATATTAATAAATAATTTTAATATTAAATGATTATAAATATTAAAATAATAATTACTAATAATATTACACCTATACTTATCTTTACTATTTTAATATTAATATTAAAATATTTTTTATATGAGTAACACGTTTATTAAATAATATAATTATGATCATAAAAATTTTTAATTGATAATATTATGTAACTTAAATCATATATTATTATTTATTACAATATAGTAGATTTATGATTATTAATGTATATTATTTAAATTTTTATAAATAGTATTATGTAAATTTTATATTATAATATTTTATAATATTATAAAATAATAAAAAGATTAAATATTAAAATATTATAAATAATAAAAATATTATTATTATTATTATTATTATTATATAATATTATAATAATATTATAAATATATATTATTAATAATATATATTATTAATATCATAATATTATAATATTAATATTATAAATATTAAATTATATTTCATAATTTTATAATATATTTTAATATATCATAAAATATAATTATGTATATGATAATATTATAAAAATATTTTATTTTAAATATTATAATATTATTTATAATAAATATATATTATAATATTATAATATATTAAAATCATATTATATTGGGTTTTTATAATTATATTAATAATTATATATTTTATATTATATAAATGATATAATATTATAATATTTCCTTCTTATATAAATAATAAATATAATATTTAATATATAATATACATTCTTAAAAAATAATATTATAATATATTTTATATAATATAAATACAAAATTATTATTTAAAAGACTTATTTATTACACACATCAACTTTTATTTTATAATTATAATTTTTTTTAACAACAACTAGGGCTTAAAAACCACAATAAGTCAACACCTCAATATTAAACATAACCCTTTACTTATTAATTGTGATGTTGTTGCAGCCTGAGGAGTTCTTTGGGATTTTGAGAGGCGGAGAGACGAGTAGTATTAGTATTTTACCAACTTAAAGTTCTTAATTTTTATGTTCTGCATTTTGCTTTCATAGATTTTGTGTTTATTAGGCTATGAATTTTTCAGAAATAAAGTGGGCATTTCTATGTTCTTCATTTCTATGTTCATGCAGGGTACCACTGCTCAAATTACATGACTACTTCTCCCAGAAGTAAAAAATATATAATGTTAACTAGAGGTGTCAATTTGTGCAATCGTGTCACGTCAAATTTAATTAAACACGGATATGAATTATTTATTTTAATGGGATTTTTTTTATCCCTCGTACAATAGGAAAAACGTAAATTTCAATTTTGTTTTATCGTTTAGCAGATTAGAATTCGTGTTGGGCAAAACATAAATCAATTATTTTAACCCTCTATACCTCCCCAAAATTTAACTCGAGTGATCGATCAAATAAGACTACTTAAAAATCGCTAATTTTTTATATACTCCACATGATAAAATAGCAATGAATACAATTATTGATTTATTTATTTTATTTTTGGATTACACCTGCGATTATTTTTACTGCTAGGAATGAAATGAGATAGTAAATTTTTTTTCCTGAATATGAAATGTAAAAATAGATTCTAATATAGGATGAAAGTTTCTTTCTCTATAAAAATTTTTAGGAATCCTAGTGTTAAAAATAAATTCTAAAATGGGATAAAAGCTTAATTCTCACATAAAGAAAATAAAGAAAGAGTACACATTATGGTAGAAGTCTCTTGTTTCTCCTCATTCATTTTGACCAGTAAACTATTCTTTGCACTGAAGAAAATAAAGAAAGGGTACACATCAATTCTTTTTGGTTAAAAAAAGATAAACATAAATTTCCATTAAAATAACCAGAAATGCAATGACAATTTAAAAACAACATTACACTGACAATTAAAAGAAAAGAAAAATGAGTACACATAATATTTCTATCTCTTCAAAGACAAATGCTTGCTTACATTCAGTTTTCGCATCTCCTTTAACCCCCCCCCTGCATAACCTATCAGAACGATTTTCCAATCAGATGCGCCTGAAAACAGAGCCTCCGAGCCTTCATTCTGATCTTCATTTGCTGGAGCTTTAGAATTCTCACAATCTTTGAACAAAGGCTTTCCACACAATCCAGAGTTCCCATCAAATGAACTATTGTCCAATATAGGAAATTGGTTTGCTTGTGAAATGGATCCCGTGAGATTGTTGTTTGAGACATTGAAGAATTCAAGAAACAGAGCAATGTCGATGCCATTCATAGATCTTTAAAGACAATGAGGACCAAAAGGTGATTAATTATAAATGCATAATGACCAAATCTCCATCGTTCTCGAGCTAAGAAATTAGTTGCCATTTGTTGAAATGTGAGCCTGAATTGTCTGTTCCAGGAGAAACGACTTTGTCGGTTGAAGATTCGTAGACGACAAGTCATCCGGAAGTGTCTGCTACTCATATGACATTATTCATCTGTCATACAAGCAACTTATGTAATGCATGCGTTTTGCACGTATAAGATCATATAAATTAGGATTATGTTAGGAATATTACAATTAGTAATATTACATTTAATATAGATTAAGTATAGGTTATTACATATTAATATTATGACAAATATAATTAGTACTAATAATTATAAATGTTCATAATCTCAATAGTTATCTATTTTATTATTATTCAAATGAAACATAATAATATAATATTATTATGTTTATTCTAAATATAAATATTACTATAATTATTAATTAAAAATATTAAAATGATATTATAATATTTAATAATATAATATTGTTAAATATTATTTAATTAATAATTGAATATCATTTATTATAATAATTATATATATTAAAAAAATATAATGTTTATTAATATTAATAATAATAATGAATATATTTATTATTATTAATATAAATAAAAAAATTTGATAAAATAATCAAAATTTTTTTATTTATATGATTAATTAATGTAATATTATCAAATATAATATTATAATATTGCATTTTTATATTAAATTATTAATATCTTTTATCAATAATGATTAATGTATATTATAATATTTTATGATTTTATTATTTTTATAATTTATTATATTCTTGAATATTATGATTTAATTAATATGAATTATTATTTTTATTTATTAATAGTTAAGTAAAATAATATTATAATTTTATTAATAATCAATTATAATATTAATATTTATTATTAACATTATAATATCATTTATAATTTTAAGTAATAAATATTAATTAAAATTATTAATATTATAAATCTATTTATAATCATAATTAGTAATATTAATATTAACATAATTTTTTGCAGTAAAATATTATTTTATATTACACTTGATAATTCGAAAAGATAATAGTAATATTATTTTATTATTATAACATAATTTTTATTATAAGATCATATGATATTAATAATTAATATTAAAAGTACTATAATATATTATAATAACTTTCACTAATAAAATCAATATTAGTTATTAGTCTCTAAGTAATATTAGGGATATTTAATATCTGTGGCTGGGGATAGTCATGTGATCTGTTAACTAATCTAGTAAAGTGATTTGGACAAATGGGTCCCAGATGGGTGTCGAAGCCAGCAAATATAAAAACCTACTCTAAACAATATCGTGTACAGTGATTGAGCAGGGTCGTGTCCACAGAGATTGGTAATTATTTAAATCCTTTTAAAATGAAAATATAAAATTAGGGGATTTTTGACGATAATGAACATTAATTGAAAATAATAAGAATGCAAATTAAAAATGGTAATTCAAAATGGAAAAACTCTGGTTGAAGGAATTAACTTAGCTTTGATTCGATTACTGGTCATTGATACAAATTCAAAAATTATTATTACTTATGAATAAATCTGTTATAGCTACTGAGACCCTCTAATAGCCAATCTCTCATTAACTAGTTGATAATCAAGGTGCCACCGTTGATTATTTCCCTAATCAATAGACAACCCTTTATACAATCATAGGATTTAATCAATTGACAGCCTGAAAAACTAGAGAGATCCAAATCCTAATCAACACATATGATGATTCATTTAAATTAAATTGCTTTTTCTCATAACACAACGCACTGCTATGCTATTTGCCACAAACATCAAAATCTTCATACAATGAATCTTTTAATTGGCAATAGATTAAGTTGATAATTAAATAGTGGCCAATTATCTAATTAACAAACATAATCATGACAGTAATTCAGAGAATAAGCAAATACCCAAAAAGCAATAAAATAATTAAAGCGTAAGAAAGATCTCACAGTAATGATGAATCAAAGTTTCATTAATCCTCAACCAGAAAAATGAGTTTAGTTACTCATGGAGAAGAGAGAGAAAAGATTTTTTTAGGATTTTTCTTCAATTGCCTTCTCCCCTCTTTGTAATTCACGTGTTTCCTCTCTTATATTTCCCAAAAAATAAAAATAGTAATATCTAAAATATCATCTAAATATTTAATTTAAAATTACAAAAATAATAAAAAAGATAAAACACGTCAAAATAAAAACTGAAGGTTCTCAGTTGACAGCACGCCCCCACGCCTTATCAACAAACTTCTTTTGAAACTCAGAATTTCTCCATGAAGACAATTCCTCCTCAAACATCATCTTTTAGCTCAATTTAGCACTAATCAATAGAATTACACTTACAAAAATAAAACACAAGTAAATCACTATTATTAAGTACAAAACATCGATATTAAGGAGAATAAACAACGCAAAACTAGTGCATAAAATGCACTCCAACAGTCCCAGTGAGACAGCGACTCTTCAATTTCAGAGTGCTGATGTTTACACTTGGTCAAACCCCGAAGATTGCAAAAAACGACTTCGTTGAGAATTAATTATTTAAAATTTATTTTAACTTCAGCACTGTTTCTCTTTTCATTTTCGTTTCTCTTTTCATTTTCTGGGCTTCATGATTTAGATTTAGATTTAGATTTCGATTTAGAAGAAGCTTGAACAAAGATCATTTCCTCACTTAAATTGCAGTGGCTACGAACATTTATTGGTAGAGGATTTGACTGAGTTTTCAAAGAAGGGTTTGCTTGAAAAGAAAGGACACTGTGCGTTGTGTGTGTGTGTATATATATATATATATATATATATATTTTTTTTTTTTCAAGTTGAGCACCATTTGTTTCCTCGATTGCCTCAATGCAATCTCAGGAAAGCTTCACCATTTGTTGTGGAGCTCTGTAAGAAGCATAATTTGCCATACAACATTGCCTCATTTTGCAAGGCCAATGTAATGAAAATGGGGCCCAAATTTTATAATTTTAATATAATATTGTAGTATATTATTTTCTCCAGATTATTATGATATTAATATAAAATAATAATATATTAATATAATTAATAAATATATTTTAATAATATTTATTATTATTAATATTTAATATATAATATTAAAAATTATTATATAATTCTATTATTTTTTATTTCAATATAAATATTTAAATAGTATTTATATTAATTAGATATGTAAATAAATATTATAATTTATAAATAACATTATTATGTAAATTATTATTAATAATTTCATATTTTTACAACCAATTTTATATTTAAATTATTATTATATTATGATATTATAAAATTATATAAATTTATTATATAACATTATTTTATAATGTTATAAACCTATTAATAATATTAATCGAATAATTAATATGATTATAATATATTATTATTAATAATAATAATATTATTTAAATAATAATATTTTTAATATATAATAATAGTTTATTGGCGATATAAATAAACTTTTGGTTACACTTAAAATAGTCTTGAACTTGCATTTTGCTTCCAGGAATTTTTCGTCTATGTTTGCTGGTAAATTGATCACTGGTTCTTGAGTTGCAACACATGTTGCTTCAAACGTTGCTGTAAGAAGTAGTTTGTCTTTTTCATTATCAATGATTAATTTTCTGTTGGTTTCTCCATGATAAGGGATTTATTGAAAACATTTTCTTTAGGCACATAAAATGATATATCCATTCACCTATTCTGTTTTCTCTATTGTTGCATAGGGATTTTTTTGAGTTTACATCTCTTCTTACCTTTTCTATTTATGTTTTTGAACTGAATTTTTATTTTTGTTCAGAAAGTAATTGAAGTGCTGGGTAACCAGTCTGGACCAGGTGGTTTGCATGAGAATACTTTCCTTCTTGTGATGGGTGATCATGGGCGAACTATGAACGGTGATCATGGTGGAGGAAGTGCTGAAGAGGTGTAATGTCAATCTTGTTTTTAGAATGGGAAATTGAGTTAATTATCTAATTCCTCAGTCATGCTAACTTGGCTTGCATGTTGCAGGTTGAAACATCAATTTTTGCCATGAGTTTTCAAAAGCTACTAGCAATAAGGACAAACTATTACGTTTTTTGTATCTCTCTTTTTCGCATACATGTTAAGTTGGAAGCGTCAGCACTGAATATATTTTCTTCACTTATAGTGTTTCAATGATGGTTATGGTATGTATTATTATCACTTATTCCTTTCTTGCCAGTATATTTTATCTGTAAAAGCTCCCTGGATATCGATAGAGTGGAAGCCCTTTTTGCAAAACTAATAAAATTGCAATAGACCTTTCAAAAAAAAAAAATTGCAATAGAACTTCTCTCTTGTGATGGTCATCTCTAGATTTAAATCAAGAGTAAAGTAATATAATGGTTATTTCATTATGTATTTGTGAAGATTTCTGACAGAATCGCACTCTGAGATAGATCCTCATTTGAATGAACCTTTCTACTATCTTTTGCGTCAATTGTAGAGCATGCTTGGTCATGAATGACGAGCTTAACATTCTTCGAATTTCTTCACATATCCTTGAATTTATTGCCTACCGTTAAGGTAATTCTTTTCATTTTTTTTTAGTTGGCGGAGGTTAGTCCGATTTTCTGTTGTTTTATATTAATCATTAAGAAGTTTAGAAGCCAAAAAGTCCAAAAACTTGTTGAACTTGCCGACGGGCTTATGTTTCCTTTTGAATCTTTCTTTACACTTTAGTTTATATGCGAATGAGGAAAGGAAATAGGTTGAAAGGAAAGAGAATGTAACAAATGCACGCATGGGGTTTCTCTCCGTTCTGTTTTGATGAGAGAAAAGCAAACAGAAGAAAACTTTTATTTCCAATGTTTGATGTGCAGCAGAGGAGATCAATTTATAATTCTTAAAACGAAAACGGGATATTTCTATTTTCGTTGTCTAGAACTGACCAACCAATTTTTATACGATTGCTTTGTATTTTTTACTCTCATATATTGTTTTGCGACCTTCTGGCTGATTTGTGTTATTTCTTTGGCTCACCGTCTTCTTGTTGCTCTGTATAAGCGAAGTCGGCTTCCATCTGGAGCAGCAAAGGAGTTAAGAGACGTGAAAAAGCAATCGTTAAACATTTTACCCGTTGGTCCTATAGTTGGGATGTGTACTACATTAGATCATGTGCGTGTTGAATCTATCTGCAACAGAATGATTTCGTTAAGTATCCTTGTTTACATTTTTGGATGGTTTATATATGTCTTAGTGCTAATAATTCTTGTTTTTCATTGTATTTCATCATGATTAGGCAAAATCTGTTTCCACCTGCTTGGATGCTACTTTGGGTACTGCAGAGCACAGAAGCACTCTTTGCTCCTCGAAGGAGAGGTAAATCAGCAGCGCTTGCTAAATTCAAAAACCGGTTAAGAAAACGACAACGTTTTGATGAGAGTTTAAGCTGTTATATAGTCACGTGCAGCAGGCGTGACTACTTAAACCCAAAGCGAGAGTTTGTGCTTGTAACAAACTCAAGCCACACACGTGACTTGGCTCGTGATAGCTTAAGTGAAATCGAGTTCGTTGTAACGACTTGGACACGTGGCTGAAAACTGTACAACCTGGGTTTTGCAAAGTTATTGAGCCAGAGCTGTATAACGCTGTGTTTTCAGGAGTGTTTAGCATCATCTAGAGAATTCGAGAGAGATTTAGAGAGAAAGAAAAGCTTCATCTTGTGCTCTGTAATCTCTGTATTGGGTTCTTGTATCTTTCTTCACAGAATCAATAAAAGGCTAACTCTGATGTTTCACCCGCTGTTGTAAGTCTTGAAAATGGCTGAACCACGTAATCTTGTGTTCTTGCTGTGATTTGGTTTCTGATTTGTTTTCATTTTGATTATGATAAATTTCTTGATTGATTCAACTTCGATAAGTTTGCGCTTGAACAAATTAGATTCATCTACAAGCTTTGTGTGCAACTGGTGCTGTTCTTTGATTGTGATCCTGGGGAGAGCATTGGTTTTGCTACGTTTCAATACAAACCAATCTCTACAATGCCTCAATATAAATGTGATATAAATGCGCACAAGATAATCTAAACGTTGCATTCATTCAAACAGTCTGTATGCAAATTACTTCTTTCATCTCGACATTTTAATATGGTTTGAAATGAGCATTAATCATTGGAATTGTTCGTTTAAAATTTATATGTCCATGTCAATAAATTCAACAAGCTGTAAGTTCAAATTATGACTTGGATATGTTACTCATTGTTGGTGCATAAAATATTACTAGCATAAATTCATATTATTTGTTTAATGGATAACAACTAGATAAGATCAGAATTGTAGAAAGATTAGAACTCTTGACAGGTGTAGTTATCTTGACTTGAGGTTATGACACATGTAAAGGCTAACCAAAGTTTATCTATAAGAAGCAAGGTTATCATCAAAGAAAAAGGAGGGGCAGAAGCAAAGAGAAATCGAGCCAAGCAATTAAGAAGTGAAGGAGCACAAGCAAAAGAAGAAGAAAGAGCAAAGACAGAAGCAAGAAGCAAGCGGCAGCAGCAAATAACAGAACAAATAACAAAGAATAACAGCAGCAGTAAAGAACAGAACAACAACGAAAAGAAAGAGATGCTAAAGAAGTCAAAGAGAAGCAGAAGCTTAAGAAAATCAGCAGCATATTTGTTTGCAACAACACTCATTTCTTGCCATCTTGCTCCGGTAAGGGCAATAACTGCACTTCTGTGTTATCTACAAAGTCAGTAATAAATTCTTTGCTTGACTTGAAAAACCTTGTTACTTCTAGAATTTAAAAAGTTATCCTTTTCAGTCTCATATTCCGAAGAAATTTTCTTGGGTCTCAAAATCTCATTTTATGTGGTTAGATATGATTAATAATTATTTGCGATTCATTCATTCAGAGTAATACGTCATTGCAACTGAAATTGGTTGTTTTATCAATTCACTTATTCCACGAGTAGCCTTGTTGAGAAAATACTAATAGTGATAAAAATACATATTTTGTGCATCTATTTGTGCATTTGTAAAAATTTTAGTTCCAACTATGAGTCCCTTTTTGTGTTTGTTTATTCTCAAAGTGGATTTCTTGCAGTATGTCCTTCCCCTAGATCATGGAATGCTCACCAAGTTGACTTTTTGGTGATTAATGAAGCATCTTCTATTCCTTTACCTGTTGTCATGTCCTTGCTAGGGCCTTACTTGGTGTTCTTACCATCAACAGTGAATGGGTATGATGTGCATTTCTCTCTCTCTTCTGTACTGAGTTTTTATTAGGGAACGCATTTCTACTTCAATTCCCAAAGAAACCCATAGAATTTTTTGGTTTGATTGAAATATTTTGTGAAATTCACTGTTGTTTGGTATGTTGTATTTTGATGTGCATTGCTTGTGAGCTGTTTGATGTTACACCCAGGAAATTTCGTTTCTCGGAGCTTAAAAAGAGGTGGGTATTCAAACATAAAGTTTGCAAAAATATCAAAATTTCTGTTACCATTGCAGAAATATCTTCTAAAATTCAATATCAGATAAATCAGATTAGGTAGTCAATATGCTGTTTTGTGGTGGACTTTTACACTATTCTTGTGGCCCTTCTCATTTGTTTCAGATGATTGAGATTTTGAAATCGTCCATAGTACACTTGGTTGCTCATATAACGTCAAAGTTGTACTTGTCAATCTGGTCGTACTGCAGGCTTTTGTTTTTTGTTTTTTTTAGTTTAAATGGCAATCTGGGTTTTTGTCAAATCTCAAGGAATTTATGTGAAGTTATCATGTTGTTATAATTATAATTATTGCCATTATTTAGTGTCATTATACTTATTCTCGTTGATCCTTATTATACTTATTCTCGTTGATCCTTTAGTTGTCATAATTATTCTTGTTACTAGTATTATTGTGGAAAATTTCTTTTGCTTCCATACCATTGCTATGTTATTCTGTTATCAATTTGATAAGTTCAAATTAATTTTTCTCTTTTTTAGACCTATTTCTAGTTATCTTAATTTTTCTCTTTTAGGCCTATTTCTGGTTATCTAAGTATAGATAAATATCAGCTTCAGTTTATGGTGTTATTTTCTTTAATAGTATTTTTTTAATTTTATTGCTATGGAAGTGTTGATTACTAATTATCTAAGTATATGGTTACTAACTTGAGATATTACTAATTATCTAACCATAGTAGTAGGCATTCTTTGTTCCCAGTAAATAGTAATTCCTCATAGCTAAAGGTATATTGCTTTCCTTAAACATTTCTACCTATCATGAATGATGTTTATTTAAAATATCGCCGGCCACCACTTGCTCCACTTCTAACGTCAGTTCTGTACTTATTTTGTAGGAAGCCTCTAGCTGGTGTTTGTTGGCTTCAATCTTCATTCTTATCCCATCGACTTCCCCTTTACCTCAGCCTAGCTATCCTCCCCTATCTTGTAGGAAAACACCACAGACATAACAAGGCAGTCTCTAACATCACTCTATTCACCCTTCAAACCACTAACATTGTTTTAGTTGGGTCTACCCAAAACCCAACTAAAAAAATTGGCCTTATCTCCGTGGGGAGCACAACAAAAAGCTCCACAACGGTTGCCAAGTTATTTTGTTGTGTGTTTGGAACAAGATGGAAGATGATCGTTTCTCCAATGACAACCATGCTATCATTGAGCAATATAATTACTCTAAGAATGAATGGAACACCAAATCTATGAAGAAGATGACAAAAACGGACAAGGGAAAGTCCATAAAAACCTCAACCAGTATCCGCCATGATGATGAGTTCATCATCAAGAGGCACTTCGATGAGTTTGCCGAAAAGGTTTGCTTGCTATTGGCCTACAAGCTCAATATCTAGATGGTGGTCCAAGCAAACAAGCCACCACACAAGCCCTAGGAGAAAAGCTTGCTGTCTAACACTAAAAAGTACCCAAAGCAAGCAAACAACTCAACCCTGCCACAATGAGATCAAAAGTACAACCCACTTTGCTCCAAGGATAAAAGATCCACTATCAACAATCGATCTAGTACTAGTAGGGTCAAAAGCGTAGCAAACAGCTAGTCGAAGATTTGCAAGATAAGCTCATCACCAAGAGGTCTTTCTATAATAAGGAGTGTTCCTCCGAAAATCAGAGGAGACCTCAAGAAATCCTCGACAAGATGTCTTTTCAAAAGGAACAAGTGCAAAAGCTCTCTGAGAAGGATAACATCATTGCTAGAGATCAAGCGCCAATCGTGTATCAATCACCATTCACCATGGAAATTCGCCAAGCAGTTCTCCAGACCGTCTTCAAGATGCCTCAGATTCCTCAGTATGGGGGTACCTTCGACCCCACTGAGAATACTGAGTTGTACTAAGATCAAAAGGTCATAAAAAGAGATGCGGAAAAGGCAGCATGTCGTATGTTTATACACTCTCATAGGCTCAGCCAAGTCTTGGTTTCGATCTCTGAAACCAAGGAGCATATCTAGCATTGATCAGAAACTCTCTGAGTTTGTTTAGGATTTCCGCTACGCATTCTACCAGGAAAAGTCCTTCTCCAAGCTACCTAGTTTTCATCAAACAAGGCGAGGCAGAATCATTAGCCTTTTTTGTCAATCATTTTCAGCCGGAGGTCCTCCGCACTGGAGCTTTTGGGCATGAGAAAATGTTGGCTCATTTTACAAAGAATCTTCGGGGAGATAAGCTGTGAATGTTCTTTTAAAAAGCCGAACCATTGACATATGGGAGGCCAGGGCTAAAGCTTTGCAGCAGATCGAATACGAAGATAAATGCCGCCTCAAGCTCTAAGAGGACAAGCTCGACGCAACAAAGACCAAAGATCACCCGAAGAAACAAAAAGCACACTTTAGTAGGACACCTTTAGTGCTCTAATGTTAGAGTGCATTTTATGCACTAGTTTTGCATTGTTTACTCCTTTTAATATCAAAGTTTTGCACTTAATAATAGTGATTTACTTGTGCTTTATTTTTGTAGGTGCAATTCCATTGATTGGTGCTAAATTGAGCTACAAGATGATGTTTGAGGATAATTGTTTTCTTGGAGAAATTCGGAGCTTCAGAAGAAGTTTGTTGATCAGGCGTGGGCGCGTGCTGTCAACTGAGGACTTGAAGTTTTTATTTTAATGTGTTTTATCTTTTTGGTTATTTTTGTAATTTTGAATTTAATCTTTAGATAATATTTTAGATATTAGTATTTTATTTTTGGAAAACTCTATAAAATAGGGGAAACACATGAAATAGGAAAGGATTTTTCAATTGAAGGAGAATCCAAAAAAGGAATGGATTGTAAATTTATTTTTCTAGGGTTTTCTCTCTTCTCTATGAGTAACTAAACTTATTTTTCTGGTTGAAGATTAATGAAGCTTTAATTCACCATTACTGTGAGATCTTTCTTGTGCTTTAATTGTTTTATTGCTTTTTAGGTATTTGCTTATTTTCTGAATTATTGTCATGATTATGTTTGTTAATTAGATAATTGGCCACTATTTAATTATCAACTTAATCTACTGCCAATTGAAAGATTCATCGTATAAAGATTTTGATGTTTGTGGCAAATAGCATAGTAGTGCGTTGTGTTATGAGAATAAATAATCTAATTTAAATGAACCGTCGTATGCGTTTGTTGATTAGGATTTGGGTCTCTCTGATTTTTCAGGCTGTCAATTGATTGAATCCTATGATCGTATCTAGGGTTGTCTATTGACTAGGAAAATAACCAACAGTCGTACCTTGTTTATCGACTAGTTAAGGAGAGATTGGCTATGAGAGTGTCTCAGTAGCTATAACCAGTCTATTCATAAGTAGTAATGATTTATATTTGTATCAATGATCAGTAGTCCAATCAAAGCTGAGTTAATTCATTTAACCAGAGTTTTCTCATTTTGAATTACACTTTTAATTTGCATTCTTATTACTTTCATTTAAATTTTCACTATTGTTAACAATTCCCCAATTTTACATTTTCATTTTTAAAATGATTTAAATAATTACCAATTTCTGTGGACACGACTCTGCTTAATCACTATACACAATCTTATTTAGAGTATGTTTTTATATTTGCTGGCTTCGACACCCATCATCCAACCCGAGGAATTCGGAGGGCAGGGCCAAGGATTTCACTATCAGCACATGCACAAAATCCCCCCACCCCTTAGATAGAGCACTGTAAGAGAAAGGAACCATCATAAGAAAGAAGATTCCACCATCAATACATAAAAAGAGAGGACTTTATGCACCTGAAGAAGCATAACTGCAAGCATTGGTTGTATTCAAGACAAATTAGGCTTCATTTTCTAATTGACATGAATAGATGGGACACCCACATTTAAAGTTTTTGAAACACCTACAAGCCAAGTAATTCACTGACGTATCTAACTGGTTAAAATCAAATTCCATTGGTATAAGTTGCCAAATGGATAAAGTTTAAAGCTATCTTTTAATTCATCAAATAAAATCTCCAAGTTTCTTTATTCACTATGATTTATAGGGTCTAACTCCTATATCGTTAAATCAAGGTTTCAAATACTATGTGATATTCGTTGATAACAGTTCAAGATACACTTGGTTATATTTATTAAAGAAAATCTGAATTCTATGAGTGCTTCCTTAAATTTCAAAGGTTCGATGAAAATCACAAGGAAAAATAAAACTTTCCAAAGTGATGGTAGGGGTGAATTTAAATCACGGGATTTTGAAAATCATTTAAGTCAATGTGGGATTCTTCATATGTTTTCTTGTCCTCGCACTTCTGAACAGAATGGAATTATAAAAAGGAAGAATAGACATTTGGCGGAAACGGGGTTAACATTATTATTCCAAGCAAATTTATCACTAAAACTTTAGGTTGAAGCTTTCAGGATAGCAACACATTTAATTAATAGAATGCCTTCCTCTACATTCAAGATGGAAATTCCGTTCTATAGCCTATATAAAAGAAATCCAGATAACAACAGCTTGAGGTATTTGGGTGTCATTGTTTTCCTTGTCTAAGAAGTACAATCACAACAAATTTGAGAAGAAAACATATCCCTACATTTTTGTTGGATACAACAAAAATCACAAGGGATGCAGATGCCTTGATCCTAAAACCAACCGGGTGTACATATCTCGTCATGTAGTATTTGATGATCTAATCTTCCCTCTATTGTTGATGCCAAATAGGAAACTACAATTGGATAAATCCCCGAATTAATTACCTTTCCTGAAACTGAAGCATGGACTAATAAACCAGCAAATATTAAAGATCCAAAAGAGGCACAAAATTCAATCCCATCAATATTTAATTGCGAGACAGAAAAGGCTGCAGTGTTTGGGATCTAACTTTACCAAAAATAAGTTACGTCAATGGAGCTTTAATAGAGGAGATTAATTGTGATTCAGACACTGAACACAATACGACAAAATCAACCCCACCTGCTTTGGCTTGTTGTGATAAGGAAGTAGTTGATTGTAGTACAACCTCATCACATACTATCCAAGCAGACATTCAACATAGCTCAGACATAAAATTTACATCCAATTCATCCATGACAGAACCAAATCAGCAAGTAAAGAATAAAGAAAATCAATGGGTCTATATTAATGATCCAAATGGCATGGATTTATTTATTGACTTAAATATTGCCCAGGAGCAAAAACACAACTCTTCAGTAATAACGGAACTCGCAAACCAACATCATATGATAATTAGAAGGAAGCTTCATAATGACCCATCACTCGCAGATCATATTGCATTGAAAATTGAGCAAAATATGTTAATTATTGAGCTAAAATCATACAGAACCATCATGAAAATTCCTTGCTGATTAGAGGCGATGGAAGATAATGTTAAGGCCTTGAAAAATAATGATACTTAGTCATTAGTTACTAGACCTAAAGGTGTCAACGTGGTTGGCTCAATGTGGATTTTCAAAACAAAATTTCATGAAGATGGGAATGTTGGCATGTTAAAAGCTCGCTTGTAGCTCAAAGATACAATCAAGTACTTGGTTTAGATTATGAAGAGGCATTTAGTCCAGGCATGAAGCCTATAACAATACACTTAATCTTAGCATTAGCAGTTTTATTAAAGTGGTCTATGCGGCAATTGGACGTCAAAATGCGTTCCTTCATGGTTTTCTAAAGGAAACAGTATATATGGAATAGCATTCGGGATTTAAAGACCTAAATTGTTTTTACGGTGTTTGTAAATTGGATTAGTCTCTCTATGGGCTTAAACAAGTGCCTTAAGCATGATTTGAGCATTTATCACAATTTCTTCTTCACCTTGTGTTCGTTTGCAGCAAAGTTGATCAATCATTATTCAACCTTAAAAATGGCACTTTATGTTGGTTTATGTTGATGAAGTTGTGATTACTTGGATTGATGATAAATTTATTGGTGATCTTGTTCAAAAATTGAGCATGGAATTTGCCTTAAAGGACCTTTGTAGGTTATATTATTTTCTTGGGCTAGAAATCAAGTACTTTGATGCTAGAATTTTTATCTCACAAACAAAATGTTGACCTATACGGTGATACGGTATTTTAATTTTGATGATAACAAATTACATGTCATGGGTAAAATAGAAAATGCATATATGATTAAATGTATGCATGATTAAGCATTTAAAAGCTCAAATTATTTTTCATAACATAAAGATTTTATACTAAAAGGAAAAATGATTTTATAAAATTGGTTGTTTCCAAGTTTATGGATTACATTGAAAAAGTTTTGAGAATTTTGAAATCAACAAGTATTGTTTGAAATTCTAAAATGGACATATTTGAAAAGTATTACAAAGTTCTTAGGCCACAGTACAGTTTTAGAAAGTTTTAGGGTAAAACTATAATTTTAAAATTTTTTTACTGAAGCAGCACTGTAGCAAACGGTAAACCAGTTATGGTAAGCGGTAAACCGTTTATGAACAGAAAGTTCTCTCGAATTAAACGGCATACCCGTTATAACAAGCGGCAAACCAATTATTCAAAAATTTAAATTTTGGCTATAATGGTAAACTCCAGCTGCAATCTGGTTGTGGGAAACGGCAAGCCTGTTATATCCAGAAAGTTTATAACGGCTAGTTTCTCTCTCTCAACAGCTAGTTTTCTTATTAAACTATAAAAACCCAAATAAAACTCATTTCAAAGAAGTTCTCCAATCTTTATCAAGCTATAACTTGTTCATACAAATCATCTTGAGCTTTCATTTGTTTATTCACATACATTGATTCTTATTTGGGCTATCATTTGCTTATATACTCTTGTAAGGAGTGTGATCTTTGTAATATTCATTTCAACATCAAATATTAAGTGATTGTAAGTGTGGGAAACACTTGGGAAAAGAGGTGTGGGATCAAGTTGAATTGTAAAGGTTTATTGACATCTTGGAAGTCAATTGTAAACATCTTGAATCCTTAGATTGTAAGGCCTGGTTAGTGGAATTCTCAAGCTTGGTTTACTTGGAGGCATGGATGTAGGCGGGTTGCTGAGCCACGTAAAAATATCATGTTTGTTCTTCTCTATCCTTAACTTTTTTAATTTAATTGTTGTTGAAATTATTATTATTATTGCTGTTGTTGTTGTTATTGGTTGGGTAGTTGTTGATATTGAATTGGGATGTTGTTATTGAAGAAATTTTTATAACCCAATTCACCCCCCCTCTTGGGTTGCCTAGCTAGAATTTCACAAAATACACTACAGACCTTCTAGTTCGGGCAAAGATGATTGATTGCTCATCATTTGCTACACCGATGGCCATAAAGCCACTGCCCAATTAACTTGACCAAACAGCTATAGATCCAACCAAATACAGAAAGATAGTTGGTGGCTTACAATACTTGACTTTCTCACATCCAGACATTCAACATGCAATTAATAAAGTTTGTCAGCATTTTCAAGAACCTACAAAAGGAAACGTTCTTGCTGTTAGGCAGATACTTCGATATTTCAAAGGCCCAATACATTACGAAGTTTGCTTTCTTCATCAAAGCACTCTAACTCTTAATGGATTTTGAGA
This sequence comes from Clausena lansium, assembly GCA_030449835.1. NCBI lineage: Eukaryota > Viridiplantae > Streptophyta > Magnoliopsida > Sapindales > Rutaceae > Clausena > Clausena lansium. The sequence goes on along the minus strand of JASUUF010000192.1, from coordinate 6,861,762 downwards.
TAGCTACTTTATATATTTAGGTGAAAATTGCATCTCCTGGTCCTTTAAAAGGCAGCCAACAACATCATGGTCAAGTTCTGAATCAAAGTATCACTCGCTAGCCTCCACTGCTGGTGAGATTACTTGGCTGACTTTTCTTTCTTTAATAACCACCTCCATTATTCTCAGGCAACATCAGCGCTCTACATATGTTAATTAATCACGTATTTCATGCTCGCTCAAAGCATATTAAGATGGACTATCACTTTGTAAGGGAGAAAATAATAGTTGGCACTCTCATTACACGTTACATGCCTGTAGCTATACAAGTGGCTGATATCTTTATAAAGGCTCTCAATAAATATCCTTTCTTTAGGGGGATGATAAGAAAAGTATCAATTATCCAAGTAATGATTATCAAGATATTTAAAGAGACAATCTTACTGTTTGTAAGGCATTATCAAGGGGATTTAAAGAATCCAAGATATTAATTACAAGTCAAAAGTATTAGCTGTAATTGCTTTGTAATATCTTTATTTTCAAACTTTAGGATATTTGTCTTTAAGTCACTACGTTTTATGTCATCACCCGTTTTTATATATATGGGATTGTACAAGTTATTCACAATCAATCGATGCCATTACAATTATTAATCTCTTTAGCTCTCACCTCCCTTTTTTTTCTTCTATTTGGAGCTTCTCATCACCGTAAACTCACTACAAGCTTATTTTGTTTCCTTTTCTTCACTCCTCACATTTGCTAAACGTTTGCAGAGAATCATCTTGATGACTGCAAGCTCTACGTGTTCGATGTGTTAAATCTTCTTGACAATCGAGGGGAGCATTCCAACTTCATAAAGGTAATTTTAGTAATTTCTTTTAATTTTTTTATGTAAATAGTTTATTTATTAATATTACTTATTTATTTATTTATTTTGGTTATTGTTAAAGGACCTTGGAGATCTCACCGATAATGCTATCGGCGGCTTCAAAGTGACTGGCCAGGGTTGTCATGAGATCATTGCCAGTAATCCAAGATGTCAGCTATACGTACACTTAAGTATTTCCTTACTTTTTATTTATTTTTTTTATTTAAATCACTTTTGTTTATATTTTATTATTTTTATCTTATTTTTTTTAATTGATCGCAATGTTAATAGGTCCTTCGGAATCTTGACAAGAAGATAATGGACCGAATGTTTATTGTGTTTTGAAGGTTTCGACTAACATTTTGATATATATTTTTTTGTCGATCTCTGAAATTAACATGCAACAATTAATTTGTATTTCTTAAATTTTTTCATCTTCTTTGTCATGGCTACAGTTTAGTTTCAACCTGTACATGCTTGTTTAATGAGTTAAATCAAATATTGGTACTTGCTTGTTTAATAAGCGCTTTAAATAGAGAAAAATTAAGAAAGAAAGAACTCTTAATTTAATCTTTGAAATCCATATTCTATCCTATTTTTGGCTGAATAAAAATTATGTTCAATATATTCTACTCTCTCATTGTTATGAAAAATTATTTGAAGATTGATATGCGTCAGCCTTACCAATTTTATGTATAACATCATTCAGGTAAGATTACTTGCTTTATAAGTATTCCATCCTCTTCAAATATTTTGTCAAATAACTGCTTATTTATTATTTAAATAACTGCTTATTTATTATTTTTTCTTTAATTTTCTAGGTATAATTAGAGGAAGAAATAAATAATATGCCCCCAGTTGAGCTTAGAGTAGCTGAACAAATTAAGACTTACTTCGGATAAATGAAGCTTGAAATCATCCGCTACTGGAGCGCAAATCCTCCACTACTCCAAATATAATGATGTGATTTGCTTCTTCATGCAATGAATTTCTCATTAATATTCAAAATTAATCATGTAAATTACTCTTGTATATATATAAATTTTTTATCAAATGTTGTTGACTCATCAATTTTTACTTTTTACATTTTTTAACTTTATGATCAGTTTCCATACTTGCAATTATTTATCCAACTCCTTATCAAGTATATGACATTTTACCCTTTTTATTTTATGCTTATATATAATCTCATCTATAAGCTTAGTGGTAATTATATGAACCTGGAAGCTGATGATGTGCTAGTGTAGGAGATTTTTCTTAGGCAGAGCCGGCTCTATCACTAGCCAAACTAGGCGATTGCCTATAGCCCCATATTTTAGTAAGATCCCAATTTTTAGAAAATCTATACTATCTAACTAAATAATATAAAATATCGAAGATTTTATTTACAGAAGGCTCCATAAATCCTATAATTAAAATTTATATATACTAAGTGAACAATAATATGTATACTTAATGAGCACTAACACATATACTCAATAGAACATACTTAATAAGTACTAACACATATACTCAATAGAATATTTAAGTTAGAATCATGAAAGTTTTTATTAGAATTATAAAAATTTTACCAAAAATAAATATTATAACAATTAGCTATCATCATGCCATCATTTTAAATAATTTATTTTTCAATAGTTTCATTACTATTCTTTTAGAAATTTAATTAGTTTTGTATTGATATAGCATATGATTAATAAAATATTAATTTTAAAGTTTTATACAGCTACAAATTCGCCAAATGCCTCAAATATTTTTGAGCCGCCCCTATTCTTAGGATCCCATCCAAAGATTGGGTTGGTCATTACATGGGGTTCTATTGAATCCTTCTCTCGAGGAATTTGAATTTTAGGAGAATGGTAGTGTCGCTAGGGTACACCAAATTTAAAACCTTACTAATAATATAAATAGCTAATATAGGGAAAGTAAGGATTGATCCCACGAAGACTAGTTAGTTTTATTTATTATCAATTTTAAAATGAAGACTTAAAATAAAATAATGATGATGATGATGATGATAATAATAATAACATTAATAATAATAATAAAAATACTAATTATAAATAAAAGGGGGGTTTAATGAATTTTTAACTAAATTGCAAGAAATAAAGAAACTAAAATATGAAATTAATAATTTAAAAGGAACTCTAATTAAATGAGAAAGAAGTAATAATAATGAAAACTTTAGTCAAAGGATCATTCGCCACCACCAAACATGCATAGAATATTCATTCTATCATCAATTTCCATTGAAACTATCAACCGTAGATAACAATAAGCTCTGTTAATCCCTATCTTTCCTTACTGAGTCGTTGGGCAAAACAAGCTCTTCACCCAATCTCTAACCATTAAATAATTTAGAATAAGCTCTCTAAATTTAAGATAATGGAAGCATTAAGCAGAGAAAGATTTTAGGTTGATCTAGGCAATAAACACACAAGCTCGGATTATTTAACCTAGGTTATGTTTTCCAATTGAAATCACGGATTCCAATCTGCAACTAATGATTAAAATATCAAGACGATTACGGATCAAGAATTTTAATCTAGCAATAGAATTTATTCAAGTCCTATTTAATTGGCCACTTACACAAGTCAAGAATAAAATCATAAACCTTAATAACAAAAGAACATAAACAATCTCAATTAAAAAAATTTAATGATAGAAATTAATTATTAATTAAATAGCATGTCTGGAGTTTTGAATTCACCCTCAACCAAATAGAAAATTTAGCCTAACATAATTAAATTGGGAATAAAAGAATAGATAAAACCAGTCATGAGAAATAATTCAAGAGACTGGCTCTGCTCCAAATTTAATTCCTTCGGCTTCTCTTTATTTTCTTCTGCGGCTGCTAGCTCTCGTGTTTTTGTCTTGAATTGTGCGGCTGCCTCCTTGAATTGTATGTGGCTGCCGAATTCTTTTGCTTCAATTTTTCTGCTTCCTTTTTGCCGCAAGTCTTGTGCTTTTATAATAGCTTTAATTTTTGCACCCTAAATCCTTGTATGGAAAGGATTAAAACAAAAGCCACCGCCACTTATTTTGTAAGCCCAAAAGCCCAAATTCACGTGCATGCATGCATATTGGCCGCTTGAATTTCCATTCCTTTCTTTTATTTCCATGCACATGCTATTTGTTTCCTATATATGCATATATTCGGCCAATTCCAATTTGAAGCAATTGATTTGCTTTCCATAATTGCCATGCATGATAATTAATTAAATCAAATATTCCTTGACTTGTTTCAATTAAATCTCTTTATTTCTTTCCTCTTTTTGATTATTCCGAGTAGATTTCTTCCTGAATATTCCGATTTAATTTCTCTTTAATACCATAATATACCTAAAATAACAAAATATAAAAATTAAGATTAAGAATTAATATAATAAAATATAATTTAATAAAATAACTAAACTAAAATTTAACTAAAATAATTATAATATTTAATATCAAAATAAGAAAAAGATGGAGAAATTAATAATAAAATATATGAAAAATATGCGCTTATCAGAGAATTATAACTTCACCCAACTGCATTTTGGAGCTCTCATTAGTTTGGTAAAATTATTATGGTTTTCTTTAATATATTATTGGTGTAAATATAATACAATAAATATACACACACACACATATACACATACATATATGTGTGTGTGTGTGTGTGTACATACATACATATATATATATATATATGTGTGTGTGTGTGTGTGTGTGTGTGTGTATAAATGTGTATATATAATATTTATGTATATATATATACACACATATATATATGTATGTATATGTGTGTGTGTGTGTGTGTGTGTGTGTCTGTATGTATAGAGATAGATATATATATATATGTATGTATGTATATACATATACATACATATCTATCTATATATATACACATACACACATACATACATACATACATACATACATACATACATACATACATATATATATATATATATATATATATATATATATATATATATATATATATATATATATATATATAATTTATTTACTTTGCTGCTCAATCTCAATGATTGATAGTGCTTTTACTGAAAATCTTTGTGACGGTCGGGCTATTAGAGAACTTCCTATTCATGTTAGAAAGGTACATATCATCATTTGAATAAGGACTCTTATACATAAAGTTGATACACCAATTAAAAATTAAAATTTTGTTTTTGTAGTGGAAGAGATTGATGAAGTATTAGGGGATAACTTTGCAAAAACATTTTTCAGAAGTAAGTAATTAAACAAAATAAATTATATAAAAAAATTAGTTACTCTTCATTCTAATATTTATTTTATTTTATTTTTTTATGTAAACAGATTTTCTTTTCAAGTTTCTTTATAAATGAGTCCGTACAAGCCTACAAATCTCTTGACAAAAATCTTATTTCTAGGTTTAAATCACATCTAAATTTTGATTATATGATCATCTAAATTTTGTTATAATGTTATATGTTTCTTTATTGTTTTTGGGTGTTGAAATTCAATGGCCAAGTACTGCATCAAGAGCCTGAACCTGCAACTCTACTCTTTGACAGGGGAGATTACAGAAATGTAGAAGAATTTTTAGCTCAGAAGGTAAATTAGATGTTAATTTATTTTCTCTTTAGCAGGTAAATAAAAGTGGTAATCTATTTAATTTGCTACTACAAGCTAATGTCATCGTTTGGTTGTAGATATGAATTGTGGCATTACATGATCGATAGAATAATAGTAATCTTTGTAATATATTTGTATCTTTGTATTTTGTGGAACCTAATTATTGATGGAAGATGGACAATGGATGGTGGACATTTGTCTTTATTTTTTGTAAATTGATTAACTCATACTTGCTGTACACAGCTTTTCATACTTGTAGAATACTTTGCTATGATAATTATGTGCTTTTTGTGTCTCAATATATATGTTAAACATGATGAATAGAAAACATGCTCATTAACTTTGATCTGCTTCAGTTTTGAGATTATGTTGCGAACGAAAACCTCTGCCTAGAACTCTTACTGTGAAGTATCTATCTATTTATATGATTTTAATATAGGTACCTGATGATGACTTGCTTCATAAAATAAGTTGTTGGCACTTTAAAGGAAGACTTAAGTTTGCTTTGTCAAATGATGAGGAATAGGTTTTGCTTAAGGCTCTCAAAGGAGAAGATATCACTCAAGCGATTTTCATTTTAGTGCTTTTGTTGGCTTTAACTATTAGTGTCTTATCACACGGTACTGAATATTGGCTTTTGATATTTGCAGGAAATTGGTACATTTGCAGTCAATTTTTTAACCATCCATTGGAGTACTATAATATCGCTAAAGCTGAGGTATCTAACCTTTCATTTGTAATTGGCATAGGCCTAATTGGTTATGTCTATGATATAATAGATTATTTGTGTTACAAATTAAAATGAAAATATATGAATAAACAGCAAAATAATCAAGAAAAAGATTGGCCTTCTTTGTCCTTCCCTCAGCTCCTGTAACAGGATAGCCAAATTGTCCACTTGCTTCTACATCCTTTCTATTCTTTCATTCACCGCCCTGTCTCTTGCTTCTTGGACGATTTCCCATATAGTGGTATTTTCATCCACCCCAACTCCTCTCATCTCTGTTTCATCGTCACTGCTATTCATCTCTTAATTTACTTCTTTTGTGGTCGCATTTTTTATTGATCCCACACAAGTGTTGCTGCTCTAGTAGAATGGCATTTAGTACTGCTCCCCACAGACAGTGCCAAAATATTGATGCCAAAATCTAGTCATGTTGGTGTGTGGACTTCCGACACCAACATTTAAATTTGTTTGTATGGAGAGACAGTTTATTACATTGATTTAGTAACCTGAGCAAAAGTTGGTGACGAGGAATTCAATAAGCCTGAGCAAAAATTGGCGAGCATGATTCTACCTTCGAGATCACTAGCAACCAAAAAAATGGTCAGGGGTGACGGAAGTTTTTCCAGCGTTAACCCTCCGACACTCAAGTCAGTATCACGAATTTTCTTGAAGTAACAGGATGTATGAATTTTGTATAGGAATGAACAAAAGAATGAATTCCGAAAAAGAAAAAATGTCGGAAGAAAGTCTTTCTTATTAGGAAAAATAACGATAAAGAAGAATAAGGATGTTAAATCCAAAAGATAAACTATATCCCCAAGAAATCTCTTTCAAATTTTGTAAGATCAGATAAGGGTTTTTCATATTCAAAATTCTAGAACCCCTATCCCCAATCCTTTTTAGAGTTTTATAGGAGTTCAAATCACCTTGCCTTAGATTTTGGATAAGTGATTTTTATGGATAAAACTTCCTCCTCACTCCCCCACATTTTAGGATTAGGGGTTTTTGGATCCGATTCCATCTCCCTCTAAGGATCATGGAGTTAGGGGTTTTGTGAATAACACTCAATCCCTGTATTTTCGGATGAGGTGGGAAGGTGGTTTTGGCCGGTCTCTTCCCAATTTAACCGACTCCTCGCCTAATACTACTCATCAGCTTCTTCCATATTATTTTGGATGGTAAGTTGAGAAGAATTAGGCTTCAAGGAATGTTTGATCCTGATCGCTCTATTTTATCAACCAAACAGAAACATTCCGAAGAATGTTATGAAATTACTTCATGGCAATGCGCCTTTTTCATGTGTGTGTTAGTAAAGGAAATTGTTGAAGAAATTAATTTCACTGTTTCAAAAGGGGTTACATTACAATGTGAACTAAGCAGACTTCAATACACAAAATAGTTATTTTTGGATTGCCCATTTTCTAACAAATAATTGTTTTTGGATTACAAATCTGAACTTTTTAGACTTGCAATCTATAACAATGCAACAACAATAATGCTTTTAGTGATACGTTAGCTATTAACAATCAAGAGAATAACATGCCATTACCAACATAACTACAGACAATATTGGATCAATTTGTACGATGAACTTGATCGCAAGAAGCATGGTGTTTCAATTTGATTCTCCCTTTGATTTTTCAAGTAAATTTCTAGACTGTAAAAATGTCAGCGGGCATAGCATGAGCATATATTGGATGGCTTTATTAAATTTTAGTTGCTTCATTTTTTAAAAACAAAATATCAGTAAATTAAGCCATCCGAAACCTAAATGCAAGGAGGACAACGGCTGAGTAGAATAAAAGCATGCCTTCATTTTAGTCAATTATAAGAGTCAAGCATCCTTCAAAAGCACTTACACCAGCATCTTAAACTCTCTAAGCATCAAAGATTAATGCGAATAATCTTCCCTTCAAAAGGCAGATCTGTGATGCACATGTGTTCTACAAGAAAATATTCATCAACCCTTCCAATGTCCACACTAATCGATCACCAGACTTTTCTACGAGCTAAACTACAAGCCAAGCCATCCTAAATTTAAAAAAAAAAAAACCATCAACACTGATTAGCAAAAAAGACTTACGTTTACACTTGGCAAGGAAGATAGACAAGATCAAGAAACCAAATCAGATCATTTAAGCCTCCTATATGCTGAAACTGATCTTGGACAATGTAATCTCACCAACCCAAAGTGCTTTTGTGCCAAATAGGCTCATAACCGATAACATAATTATCGGTTATGAATGTCTTCATAAAATAAGGCTGAGTAAAAGGAAAAAGCATGGTTATGATATTGGCTTTGAAATTGGATATTAGTAAAGCTTATGATATGGTGGAATAGAATTTTTTGAAATGCACCATAGAAAAGCTGGGATTTTCCTCAAAATTTGTTGATCTGATTATGAGGTGCATATCCACACCATCTTTTTCTGTGCTGATTAATGGGGTAGCCAAAGGGTTGATCCAGCCTCAACGAGGGCTAAGACAAGGATGCCCTTTGTCCCCATACCTGTCCATTCTCTGTGCAGAGGCTTTTACAAACCTTCTCAGACAGGCAGAATTACACCAGCACATTCATGGGCTAAAGTTCAACAAGGAGCTATCTATTACTCACCTTTTGTTCGCAGATGATAGCTTGATATTCACAAGAGCAACAAGAGAAGACTGCACAAACTTGAAGCTAATTTTTGAGTGCTATGCTGCTGCTTCAGGCCAAATATTTAATTACGAAAAGTCATCTATGTTTTTCAGTGCTAACACAAAACGGGAGCAGATTTCTACAATTAAGCACATTTTCCAGCTTCAAGTGGTCTCAAGACATAAGAAATACCTCGGGCTGCCCTCTATGATTGGCAGAAACAAGACTAGTTTCTTTAATGATATCAAGCTCAGAATCTTGAGTAAGATATCCAGCTGGCAGGCAAAGCTATTTTCATGTGGGGGTAAGGAAATTTTGATTAAAGCAGTTATGAGTGTGTTTAAGCTTCCACTAGGGCTTTGTGAAGATATGCAAAAAGCCATTGCTGGTTTTCGGTGGGGGAATAACAAAGATCGCAAGCCTATTCACTGGTCCAAATGGGAAAAAATGTGCCAAACTAAAAGAAGAGGGATGGGATTTCGAGATTTATCTAGCTTTAATCAAGCTCTTGTGCCAAACTAAAAGAAGAGGGTGGGAAAACAAAGCTGGAGGTTTATTCAAGCTCCAGACTCATTGGTGGCTAGAGTAATAAAGGCTAGATATTTCAAGCATTCAAGCTTCATGAAGGCGCAGATGGGATCTTATCCTTCTTTTATTGGGAGGAGCATTCTTTGGGGCAGAGAAGTTATCGAAAAGGGCACGCGATGGAGAATTGGGACTGGCGAGCAGGTGCTAGTGTATCAAAGCAATTGGATTCCAAGACCTGTCACTTTCAAGCCGATATCCCCTCCAAGCTTGCATGTAGAGACAACTGTTTCAAAGCTGATAAATGAAGAGCAAGAATGGAAAGAAGACATGATTCGACAGTGTTTCTTAAGAGATGATGCTGATCAGATTATTAAGATTCCTCTCCCAAGACAACCAAAACCAGACAAATTGCTGTGGCATTATGATAAAAGAGGGAATTACTCTGTAAAGAGTGGCTACCAGTTGGCTTTAAAATGAAGTTTCCAAACAAGCCAAGCTATTCAGAAGACAAACAAAACTCATGGCATTGTATCTGGTACCTTCAGATTCCAGAAAAAATCAAAATCTTCATATGGAGGGCAGCAAACAACTTGCTGCCAACAGGAAAGAATCTTTGGAAGAAGAAAGTTGTGCAGTTACCATGGCGTCAGAGATGCAAAAAGACAGGTGAATCTATCTTTCACACACTTTTTGAATGTAAAGCTTTTGTAAAAACATGGAGGTTGACAGCTTTTGAAGAGGACATCAAACTTCGTAAATGTAGAGATGTGCTTAGCTTGTTACAAGCTATGACTGAAAAAAGGAGCAAAGCTGAAATGGAGCTGATAGTTGCTTTGTGCTGGAGCATCTGGCACTCGAGGAATCTTTTCATTTTTAAAAACAAAGGGGAAGATTCTCAGTTATCAGTTGCTGAAGCTGAAGCCATTGTATAATCTTACAGAAGAGTCCCAATGCCTCAAATGGAAAATACTCAAAAAGAAAGTACTGCTGTCCAGAAACTTTGGAGACAGCCACCTGCAGGCTGGTTCAAAGTCAATGTGGATGCTGCAGTGAAGGTAGAGCAGCAGAGAGCTGGGCTGGGAGTTATAATCAGGGACTCTGAGGGCAAGTTTGTAGCAGCAGCTATGAAGTCCACAAGATTTTTTGATAAAGTTGATTTAACAGAAGCTGAAGCAACCGAGTTCGGGCTGGAAATTGCAGAGAAAGCAGGTTGTCTCCCTTTGATAATTGAATCTGATTCGCAGGAAGTTGTAGACTTGGTTTCTTTTAAAAAGCACAAGAGCTGAAATCTTCTGGGTTGTAACTGAGGTTCAAGACAGGATGAAGAGATTGAAGCAAGTGAAAATTCAATATACTCCAAGAGGGTGCAATGGTATAGCCCATTCACTTGCAAAGTTAGCGCTAGAGCTCAATGATTTTGTATTATGGGTAGATAACATACCACCTCAATTTTTGTACTTATTCACACAGTTGAATCAATGAAAGTAATACTTTCCCTCAAAAAAAAAAAGCCTCCTATATGCGAGTTTGCCTTTTCTATATGTGCATTAGATTGAACAATATTATCTGAGTGGTTCACAAAGTTACTTCATTCTACTTAGTATTATCCTACTCTGATTCTTATTCTAAATGCTAATAAAACCAACTGAAAACCCTCAAATTAACAGAAACGCTATATTTTAACATTGGAAAGAATGAATAAGAGGATAAATTATAGCCAATTTACTCTCCCAAAAAAAAATATTCTACTTACTTTTGAACTCAAAAGGGAAAAGATATAAAAACCTACACTTTAAAATCAACACTCCTGACAGCTTCTTCCTCCATTGTCAGCCACTCCGCCTCTAAACACCTATTCTTGGATAAGCTTAGATTGAAACAATATCCAAAACAAATAAGTGTTTCAATATAAACAATGGTGCCCCATGAATTGTGACCATGCACCTTCTCTAGGGCAGTGCGAAAAAGTTAATTCCAAGATTCCATCACCCCATTTTCCTTCATTACACCCATTTACTGCAAGATAGCGAGTAAGGAATCATAAATGCAAGTCAGACGTAGACATCTTAAAAAATGGTACACTTCTTCAAAATATCCTCCCTCCTCTGTACAACAATATGTCATAACATCACCTGTACAACAAACAAATAATATTATAATATTATAATACGTATATATTTATTTTAAAGGTAATTATCTGATAGCCACCACTTATTAAGTAAAACTTCTGTAAACCACTAAATTTTAATATTGTATCTGTAAACCACCTACTTTTCAAAGAAATATCTCCCAACCACTTTTCCCTTAAAAAAGTTAACTGTAGTTAGTGATTTTCTACATAAAAATTATTTTATCCCTGTAATACAATAATTACCAGAATGATTTATAATTAATTAAATATAATATTTTGTATTGTTTGATTTTTTTATTTATAAACATAAATAATGTTGTTTATATAATTAAATATTTATTTTTTAAAATAGAATATAATTAATTAAATATTTATTTTTTAACTAAATGACAATATTACCCTTATGATGGCATGCTGATGTCATGTTTCCGTTAACAGAGTTAACGGAAAGGTGGGTGAAAGATGTATTTTTGAAAAGTAGGTGGTTTACAGATATAATCTTAAAAATTGGTAGTTTACAGAAGTTTTACTTAATAAGTGGTAGTCAATAGATAATTACCCTTATTTTAAAAAAGGATAAATTTTATTATATCTTCTTGTTAAATTGACATACTTCAATTACCTCCCAAAAGTATAAAAACTTCAATTTACTCCCAAAAATCGTTATTTTTAACAATTGACTGATGTTGACTTAGAATATGATAATGTCCCTAACCCTAACTAACTAACAGTTTTGTGGGGTTAACAAGAATAATTTTATTTCATCCTTTAAGTTCTGATATATTTCAAGTTAGATGACAAAAATAAATTTATTATTGAAAACCCCTTTCAAAAAAAATAGTAAACGACCTTTAAAAATTTAAATTAGTTTTTACTTATATTTTAATTTATAAAACAAATAAAATAATCACAAATTTTATTTACAATATCACCACAGTGAAAATAAAATTAAAAAAACTAATTTTTACCCTTATCTTGAATTTAAATATTTTAGGATTACAAATCGTTAATCAATTAATTGACTTTTACCAACCAAAATACCATTTTATCCTTCAAAGTATCTAAAAAATAAATTAACCCATAAAATTTATTTACATTCCATTACTAATATATTTCAACAGATTAAAAATTAAAAATATATAAAATTTAAAGAAATTCAAAAACCAAAGCCTTCACTCCTAATCTGTTAAATTTAATCATTGACCGACATTGACTTACTAAAGTACGATAATACCCTTACTAATTACAGAATATGTTATCTTAATGTTATACTTATGTTGGAGAGATATATCTTTTATGCCCGTACTGTTTTTAAAATAAAACTAATTCAAACTTTATGTCCATCACTAACAAAAATCACCCTCTAATCACTTTTTTAGAAAATAAAACAAAATCTCAATAATAATATTTCATAAAACAAGAATATTTCATGTTAACCCAACCAAAAACCATCCGAAAACTCCTTCTACACACCTCTTTCTACACACAATTACAAAGAAAATCTCACCCATAATAAGATTCTCAATTTAAACAAAAATTATAAATTTTAAAATGAAAAACTATAAATTTATAAAAAAAAGGAATTTTTTTTCTCTCTCATCTTCTTTCTTCTTCATCTTCTTCGATCCATTCCCAGTTCATCATCATCTTCGTTCATTTTTTTTACTTCTCATCACACACTTAACAACTACACAACCACTTTTGAATCCAAATCAACCCAGCAAAAGCCATGCTCATTGCCCAGTAAAACCCATGGCCGAGCAAGGGAATTCCAAGCGAGCCCATGGCTGCATGTGGCCATGCTAAACAAACATATGGCTGCGCACGGCCAAGCCAAGCAAGTATTTCTCCGTTAACCCAACCAAAACCGCCCAAAATCCTCGCAACAAATACAAGGTTTTGGCTACGATTGGCTACAACTGGGGATGTTGTTTGCTCATATGTGCTCGTTACAGTCGGATGAATCAAATGGCGGGTTGATAGACAGCAATGATGGTTGGCTTGGCGGCAGCGAATGAGTGGTGGAGCTCCTGATTTGGAGGATTTGCACGACGTTGTCGTGGCAAATCAGGGCAGAAGAAGGTTTTTGGTTGGCTATTGCTGGCGAGTTGTCTAATGATGGAAAGGACTGTGGAATTGCAGTGTGGGAGATGGGAGTGGTAACAGCGTGGTTTTTTTTCCAAGTTAAACAAAAAAAAACTCTAATTTTTTTTCTTTTCTTTCTTTTTTATTTTTTATTTTTAATTGATGTTTTAATTTAAGAGCTAGGGTTTGAGTTCATTGATTTGCGTTATTTTTTCAGAACATTGTGACGGCAGATTATATTTTTGTTAGATTTTGAAAGTAATCTTTAGTTCTTTAAAATGTGTTTTTGATTTCTGATTGGACTTGCAAGAAAATTTGTGGACTATGAATCCATTGACAGAACAAATTAAACAGGTTGATAAAGTGTTATTCAAAGATTTGAACAGAAGTTAGATTTGGGAGAATTAAAAGGATGATTTTATTGTTTAGGCTGTTAGAAGAAATCGAGGATTAAAGAAAAAATTTCTAATTAAAAAGTTTTGATTAAAATATTAAAAATAAAAACTGATATCATTTTAAGTTTTCAATTTTGAAAATGAAAAAAGAATAATAATGATAAGAATAATAAACATGAAAGAGATAAAATATTATTCTTTTTCCATTTGTAGCTTTTTTAATTAATTAATTATTTATTTTTTTAAATAAATCTTTTAAATATAAAAAAGTAAAATTTTAATGTTAAAAAAATTAGTCATATAGGTGCAAAATTAAAATGTTTTAAATTACTAGGGTACTTACTATAAATAACTAAAATATTTATATGTGTTTTGAAAAATTTAGAAAGATTTGAGCCCATAAAAATTAGCCTACGTAGATTTGACATTTTTCAGTTAATTGACCATTAAGAGAATATACAAATACTATTTTACCCCGTTAAAAATAATAGGGAGAAGATGATTTTTGGGGGATAACTTAATATTTTTAATAGTAACGGAGTAATTTAAAGATTGTTACTTCAGAAGGAGGGTATGCTGAAATTTACCCTTCAAAAAACTATTATGTAACTATGGTTATATTAAACTTAATTATACATGTCATATATGCATTAATTAATTGTATTATTTCTTATGTATTTTAGAATTTTTCCTCTATACGAGGTAATGGAAATTGGAAAATTTTCTTTTTTTTTAGATCAAATGCAACCATCAAATATAATGTACTGCTTCAGGAGTTGCTCCACCCCGTCAATGTAAAGCACCGCCTGCAAGAGCATTTCCACAAGTATCGAAAAAATAAATGGCATTATGGCAACTCTTTAATCCATAATTAGTTTTCAAACTCTAAAGACTAAACATTAAACTTTACTGTCTAGTACAGTGTATAATTCTAACCAACCAACTTGCAGTCATCACTAGCAGCGTCATAACCAAACCCATCAACAACATGACTATCATAACAAAAATCAGATATTTGGTGTTTCTTTGTTGACGGTTCCACCCATTGCAAGATCCATTAATTAAAGTTGTTTTCACGGGAATTATCAAGGGAAACCAAGGTTGTGCAGAAAGATCTTTTTTCCCAAAGTTTATTGCGCTCAGGCATACATGCGACTGAGATTGGACGTAGTTTAGATGGAGCGATTCAGATGAAATGTTGACTTGCTAATTAAGCCACAAAATGTCTTTGAAAACGCACCTGAAGCGCTGGAGAGACCTTACAGGTGGTCGGATTAGAATGTCGATCGTATAACATCAAGTGGGAACATCACCATTTCAACTTGTCAGATAGGGGTTTTTTTATTTTTAAATCAAGTACATTGGGACAGTTTCATCATGTGCCCACCCAATCTCACTACTGGTAGCGACAATAACACGTAGCATATGCCACCGACTAACCGGAGAAATTTTAGGAATTTCATTGGGCCTCCACCTGCCGGGACACCCGGATGCACATTTCTAACAAATATTCGATACAAAATATTTCTGCTGGTCGATTCACATATCCATATAATCCAAACAATCTTTCAGTTATTCTAAATATTTTAAAATATATATATATATCTATCAACAATGGATCGGATGCATTGTCATCGAAACCATGATTTATGCCTCTGAATGTCTCTGAATTTCTTCATTCGTTTGTCTTGTTCCCGGTATCTTTCCCGCCGTTCTCTCTGGCGCTTTCTAGTTTAACTGCTTATCTTTGGCTCTCTGTGCCTCAATTTCTTTTTTCTTATGCTGCCCCCTAAGCTTTTGCTTTTTCATCTGCATAACTCCAAATAGAATGCATAAATACAGATATTCTTTGTGTTAACTGGAAATTTGCAACTTGAAATAGCAGAGCAGCACATTAAGTGCAGAAATAAACAAATAGAAAAGCAGAACAAGAATGACATCACTAAATATGAAAAGTAAGATTGTGTTAAAAAGATTTCACTATTGATTCTAACACAGGCATCAGTGGATTCAAATTTTTTGGTCTACACAATCATACCTTCTCATTTCTAATCAATTGAAGTTGTTGGAAAAGAACATGGACTTTTCTTCCGTGAGGATCCATGACAACAGCGCTCCTATTTTCCAGAAGTGGCTGTTTCCGGCTAGGAATATCCTTGGGCTTTGAATCAAATGGAAGAGCTGCCTGTAATCACTTAGGAATCACCAATGGGGTGAACTTCCTTGGCATCCTCCCAATTGGCTGACATAAAAAAAAAAAAAGGAAGAAAATAGTTTAAGTTATTACAATTTACCAAAACAAGTTCCACAACCAACAATTTTGGGCTGTGGAAGAAACTGCTGTAAAAAATTACAAGCCTCAAATCACAAATTACCTTGTAGAGTGAATCCTTGTTAACAGGAATAGAAAGATTATGTTCTCTCTGCAACTCGGCTACAGTTTTCATTCCTTGCCAGATCTTATCACGAGGCTGCAAGGCTGTGGTCAGTGGGTTGTAAAATCGAGGAATTTCAAAATCAGCCCATCCACGCATGAAAACAACATCGCTCATCAGAATTCTATCCTCAAAGGTGCACCTGGCAATCCCTTCTCTAGGTTGCCCTCCCTTCCTTTTGCGTTGGTTTCCAATCTCTTCTTTAGCAGCCTGACAACACAATCAAATTAAAAGTTACTAGGATCAGCCTTCACTTGTTCAAGAAAAAATATTAATAATGAGCCAACATTGATAACTAAAATCAAGGATTCTGATAATTAGCCGAGTCACAACGATGAAATTTGATCGAAAAAAGAAATTTGGAGAAGAAAAACAGTCATTGTTGTGCTACAGGCACGTACATGCAAAGGAAAAACCAGAAAAGGCATCAAAGTTCCACCAAATTTAATCCAATGACTTTAGCTGTGAACTTGTAGGCCGCCATTTTCAATAAAAAAATAAGGATTAGTTAATCTTTGATTAGAGATGAACCGAAGAAAAAAATACAGTGTGCAGTAGCAGTCCACTCATTATGATGATAGAAATGAAACTATAACACCTACAAATCACTAAGAATGAAAGGAAAATATATTCTGAAATTATACAGTGATAAAAAACCAACATGAAGTTAAAAACGAACTTGGTCCCATAATACACACATGGTTTCAGGCATCAAAGTTGACTAAATGAAAAAAGAGTTTTTAACAAATAATTCATGAGCAAGTTCTCTTTTCCAGGATGACTGAGTCTGTCTTTTGACTTAAGCAGCCAGTAATTACCAATATACCTAAATATGTTATATCCAATAAACATCCACAAAGTTTTGAGATATTTTTGAAAAGGATAGAAAGAGAGACAGCCCAAATTAAGGGAGAAGTGAGAAAATATATATCACCACTGCACATTTAAGGTTATTTGAGTATTCTTACCTGCATGTATCCAACATTTTGCTCGCCAAGACCAATTCCTCCAACCAAAACAGGATGGCAGGGATCAAAATATTCAACCATCTCAAAAGGAACATCATGTATCTCCATTCTAAGATATGTTCCTGTTCGAAAACCCTCTAACTCTAATCGAGTGACCTCGTCAAGATCATTGAGCTCAGCTACATTCATTTGTTTGCGAAATTCAATCTCCTCCTTCATCTGGAAGAACCAAACATGAGTTAGCACTCAAAACATAACAGCAGCATGCAGAACACATTATCATGCAAACAAAGTCTACCTTGTCAACCAGTCCAATTTCGTTAGGCTGGCCACAATGAAACTTTGCCCCATCTTTTTCATTCATTTCCTCAGGTGATTCAGATCCATCATTCGTAAATCAAAGTCAAGGCCCATCAAAGCAGATTCTACTAAAACCAAAATATAGTTTCTCCAATACAACTTATGCCAACCAAACTTCACCAATGTCTTTTAGCAAAACTATCAACAGATGACGGATGCATCATCCCACTACAGCCCAAATTCATAGACCAAAAACAAAAAATCCATCAATGGAGATGGAGAAGCAGGCAGTTGCACAAGATGCATTTATAATAAATATAATAAACATCGTATTAATCACAAGAAAAGGGATATTGTGCATCAAATTTTGCACGTAGTGAAAGCTTTTTCAATCTCCGCTCCTCAACTGCTCATTCATCTTCATTCTCAATTCCTTCACTGCCGGAATTAACCTTGCGTTGCCCTTCATGCTTCTCACATGTTTCTAAATCTTCATAATCACCGTAGACAGCATCATCACTGTCATCGTATTCAGATTTACCCTTTGAAACTTGATTTCTCTGAGCAGCTTTGGACCAATCACCCGTAACAAAACGGTCTCGGATACTTTCATATACTTCTTCCTGTTTCCAGCTTTTAAGATCTCCATAACTTTTAAATTTGGAACATTCATCAGTATTGACAATTCCACCATCCAATCCTTCTCTCAACTTCTACTATAAATGAACAGGAATTAGAGACTATGCAAATACAAATTACATTCAGTGAACATCAAGCTTGTATAATGCTAAAACTAACAACACATCTAGAAGTATTACTTGTTGAGCAAGACCTCAAATTAAGAAAAAAACAATCAAGGAAATAACCATACAAATAATATCAAGAAAAACCTTATTCCCTTCGACCTTCATCCCTTCAACCTTCGGCTTAAAAAATTCATCATCATCACTTTCTTCACCCTCACTACTATCCTGCACTTCTTTGAATGAAGTTTCTGATGTTGATGTTGATTTCCCACATACAAGCTGACTGAGATTCATGCATCGTCTCAAAAAGGACTTAGTCAACTTTAATTTATTTTCCATGTCATCTTCAAATAGAGCAACAATTAAGACATGTTCAGAAGCAGAAAAGAAAATTCCACAAAGAAAAATCAAAATGGAGAAAATATCCATTTAGACTATTTAGCATTTGTGGACACAATGATGTGATCCAGAGTGCTCAGGGCATTAAAGATCCGTTGCTTGTTCCAGAAGGGTCAATTACGAAAGCACGAGCTAAGAAGATCAAGAAAGCAATACAAGAATTTATTCAAGCTACTTTGGACGACTTCAATTCAAATTCAATTTGCAAGAGTCTAATATTCAAGATGGGCTTGAATGAGGAGGAACCAACCTTGGTACACTTGATTCGAGCTAACGAGGTGGCGAGCATCGGAGAGAATGATTTTTGAAGTAAAATAAGGGCCAGAAGAGCAATTCTAAATCTGTAGATGCATTCCTTACATCGAGAGCTTCGAAACAGTATATTGTGGGTCAAAATCCAACATCATATGACCAAGTCATGGCCGGTTTAAAATCAATGGTTTTGCAGGCCAAAGCCCTGCGGGTCCAGGTTTTTAATTTTAGGGTTTTCTCTTATTTTTAAGTTAAATTAGGGTTAGCCATCTTATATAAACACTCCCTTATGTTATTTTGAATAGACTTTTGACATTATTGAATTTAATATTATTGAGAGGATTTTCTCAACTTGTTCTTGAAAGAACTTTCGACTTATCAAAGGATTTGCTAACCTTTGTGTTGTCTTATCTAGCAATCCAGATTCTTGAGACTTAGCTTCTCAAGGGTTTGGATCTTTTATCCGAATTCTGATCATATTGGCTTTCTTGGGTTCTTGTCAATCTAGTTGTAGGTTTTTCTAGCTTAATCTAGAAGGGTTCTCATCAGACAATCATTCAATGAAAACATCGTATTACATTTCATTATTCAAAACACCTCTCTACCCATCTTAACTTGGCTCATGTCAGCTATATATAAACTATAGTTACAAATAACATAGGGTACGTATTCTTCTTTAAGGCCAATACTGAATATTGCATCACAGTAATAGTAAGTATGAAAGAAATACCATTATCCTCTCTTTCCTCTGTACCAGAAGATACTTGACTATCAACATTGTCGTTGTCGTCATCTTCACCCTCATCACTGTCGTCATTCTCGCCCTCATCACTGTCATCATCCTCACCCTCTTCATATGAACCCTGCAATGAAGCAAAAATGTGGAACATTATCATTGTAAATAAAAGATGCAGCTAGATACTGCATGTGAACTAATTTGTGAAAGAGACATATTTGAGTAAATAAAAAAGGATAATAAAGGTGATGACTAGTAAAAACCCAATTCCTAGAGCTTGGCCCACAAAAGAAAAGTCACTTAAATTATGAAGCGATATGTACAACACATAGCATCAGGACCAAGGGACAATGGAAAGCAAGGAGACATAGACCAGCATCTATAAAGTAACAAAAACTGAAACACATGACACTCCACCACCCTTCCCTATTAAGTATTAACACATTGGTTCTTGAAAAATGGAGATAATACCAGTCACAATTAAGTCACAATTAAGTACCTTCGGATCACCAGAATCAACATCATATCCAAAGATAGCTTTTCTACGATGCTGTCCATTATTAAATTCAACAGCTTTTCTACGATGCTGTCCATCATTAAATTCAACATGTTCCGCAAAGTTATCTTCATCAGAATCGTTAACACTTTCTACTATTTCAACCTTTTTAATATCTGCATCTTCGTCTGAGGACTTTGAACCATCCATTTCCACAGCGCCGTGTTTTTCACCAAGCCCATCAGCAGTCACTTCATCAGTTTGATACTGCTTGTCATGAGTATACTTTGTATCATCATCCATATCTTTTGCATTGTTGGTAACATCTGATGATATATTAGGCTTCCGGCTGAAAACTGAAAAGAAACTCTTTTCTAGCTTCTCATTAATTGAATATTTGGTGTTTTGAAGCGATTTTACCAACGTCTCACCAACATATTGAGCCTTTCCTGGTAACAGCAAAGAAACAGTACACAAGCCCAAAAAAATTGGGGATAATGTGGGATAGGTGGAAGATGACAAGATATTTGCCTATTTATCCTGCCAGATTGTATAATTCAAAACAATTTATTTAAAGAAATAGATAAATGAAAATATCATCAAGAATACAAGAGATATTTCCATTTTATATTATTCAAAACAAGATCCACAAAAAGTACTAAAGGTAAAGATTAAAGGTTTTTATTTATTAAAAAAAAAAGAGAGAGAGAAAGAAACAAAATAGTAAACCTCTGCAGTTTGATTTTCCATTTTCATCATCCAAATTAGAAAATTGAACAAAGTGGTCATCAATGTTTATATAGACAGCATCCTTGTCATAAAGGAGATCCCCAAGGCCAGCCATGGGTGAATAAAAAGGTTTTTCCTAATCACACAATCCTTCTTTTTGGCAGCAGAAGGCAAAGGACATGAATCAGGTCACCGACACCAGCAATATGCACCTGGTTCAAAGAAAGAACATCAGATTACAAATGTTTAATCGATTAGATAAGGGCAAGATAAATGAACATTTAATAGAAGGCATTTGCCAAATACAAGCCAAGACATTATAGCCATATTTTTAAGCGTAAAACTGAAAATGGAAATTTCTTCTAATCTTAATTCTCAAATGACCTTCAGGGCTGTCATGCTAACTAACGTGCCATGTAAATTGCAACTTTGTTACAGAAAAAAGAAAATTCTCATTAGTCAGCTTTTGTCCTAATGATTCTTAAAGTTTGACTTTCAATGCACGTCCATATCAGGCACTGGTAAGCCAAATGCACGAAGCTCCATGTTACTTAAGCATAACCCAGGGGAAAAAATTTTACAAATAGCTAATTGATCACCTTCTCCAAAGCTGAATTTTACATTTTACATATAAAACCTGCATTCGTGAAGCCAATGAGGTTGAGATTTGCTTATTATGAAATAAGACCTCTCTAAGTTATGCTTAATCAAGTTCTTTTTCATCACAAATTACATCCACTTGTTGCCAAAATGATAAACAAGTCCTTGCCTAATGGCCATATAGATGAAAAGCGTCATAAAACCACCTAAACTTAAATTAACATATGTCCGAAAAGCATTAAATTTTCAAAAATGCCATATGCAACAATAACCTTATGTTGAGAAATGAACCTGCTTCTCACCTTTAATTGTATAAAAAGTAAAAAAATAAAATAAAATAAACCCTTAAGCATATTCTGAAAAGGAAAAAATTCCAATGGCAATTGTGAGGTTAAGTGGTTTACAATGCATAACCTTAGTTCCCTTTTTCAGATTACAACCTCGCAGATAACCATAAATTGTGAAGTTTCTGTCACATTTATTATTCATATGCACTCTTTCAGGAGGAGTAACATCTTTGAAACGATCAACCACGACATAAGGATGAGAAGTTCTCCAGTGCAAAGAAGGAAACTTCATAACAGAGATAAACTTTGTAAGATTGCAAATATCTGTTTCTGTGTACCTAATGAATTAGGGAAAGAAAAAAGAAACAATAACCTCAAAAAGAATTCTATGATTTGAAACTACTAATTTAACTACAATATTGGGTGAGATGTCCATAACACAACATACTATATATAATACTTACTTCCCATGAATGAGACCAGATAATTTAAATAGTTTTGCTCCATGGTATGTTTCTGTCCAGAAGCGATGCTTGAGATGCTGCTTCATTTTACTTAGTTTCTTCTTATCCTTGAACTTATCAAGGTGAGTAAGAACTCCCATAAACTTTGGCAATCCATGATTTTGCATTAAATTAAGGAACTCGAAATTTCCTGTGATAAACAAAACCCAGATACCAAAACTTAACAAAACTTAAAATTGTTTTAACTACATTATTATTAAATATGTGCTTTACTCCTTAACCACAGGAAAACAGAAAATCATACAAAACCAATAACATAAAACTATGTTATGGAGATCACAAAAAAGAAACAGGAGCAGCTGCAGCTCCATCAACACAAATATGCAGTGAAGTCCAAACCAAATAGAACTGTTCAAAATGACATCTCACCATTTCAAAACCGTGACTTGCTTCAATAAGAAGCAGTGCCAAGTCAGCAATCTATGCACAATCAATCATGCCACTGATATCATTCGGGCACTCCACAAATTGTAGCCGCCTTTTCTTACCTAATACATTTCATCATCCCTCTCAATGAATTCCATTATATTTCAAATCTAACAAAGAAATACATAAACTAGATCAAACCTAGCCTGATACAACAGTAACCAGTCCTCGAATCTCGGGTACTTTATGCTTAGTGTAATGCTTAATAAGACACTTTATTAACAAAGGCTTTCCAACCTGCCACCACTATTTCATAAATTAAAATCACCATCTAAAAATTTCAAAATTATTACTGAATTAAAGCATAATAAATCAAAATTAGTTTTTTAAACAAAATTAATAATGCAAAACCTGGGGCAGTGCCTGAACTACAACTACATATAGTGGTGGTTCACTTTAAGAGCAGTCTATAGTCGGAATGTGAAGCCGACGTTGCTCTTTCTCAGTCGCTCGCATCTGTGATCGCTTGGCTTTCACGGATGAGGTAAACCCAAATGCCTACTAGATGATAATAACAATAATGATAATTAAAATCATCAAAAGCTAAGGAATAATATTGTTTATTTAAATTAATTAAAAAAAAGTAAGCTGCAAATTATTGACCTTAGGGTTTGGTTTCTTATTGTCTTGTTTATTTATATCAGATTTGGACTTCTTTTTCGCCGAAGAGCCCGATTGGCGAGTCCTGTGAGCCTTGTGCGGATGCTGTTCCATGGCTCCGCTGTTTCCCGCCGTATTCATATAAGTTAACTGCCTCGAGGCAAGTGAATGAGAGAAGTGCTTGCTCGGCAGTTGCTACTTCTTGTAAGTTAAAAACTCTTTCTCCGAAGGTCCGCTAAATTTAAAGCGGATATCCGTGTCAACAACGGAGAGGCCAGTTAATTCTGACGGCGCCAGCGGAGAGGTTAGTTCAGATCGGCGGTGGCGATAAAGAAGAGGATGGATGCGTACAGAGAGCAGGGGAAGAGAGTGAAGTGTTAGGTTCGAGGCGATGAACGTTCATTCTCATTAGCGCTTTAGAGGGTTTTATTTTAGGCTACGGCTATTTGAAATTTTGAATTTTTGCTCCAAAATAAGGGTGATGAGAAACAATAAAACTTATATTAATAATAATATAGTTAAAACAGTTTAACTACCCCACCTTTTTTTTTTTTTTTCATCGTGTGTAATAACACCCCACTTACTATTTTTATTGTTGTAATTATAATTTTAACCTCAAATAACTGTATTATTCTTACGTTCTGTTTGGGATTAAAATTAAAACGTTAAAAACTATTTATTTTATAAATTTTGACAAAAATGATGATTGGTAAAAAAATGTTTATTTCAAAAGTTTTTTTCATTTTGACAAACAATTTTTAAAAAGCGGGTGGGAGTTATTTTCTATAAATAACTTATTAAATAAGTCACAACATATTTTTTAAGTTTTCATTATAACTTTAATATTTTAACAAAAAAATAATTATGTTGTATTTTTTACCAAAAATATCTTAATAAATATATCATAACCTTAAAATATCATATTACAAGAACTACTATAACTTGTAGGCTATATGGGTGCACTGGTATGAAAATTTTAATCTAATAAGTTTGTATTTTTGTATTTTACTTTATTACTTATCATAAGAATCAATAAAACTTATATATGATTATGTAAATTTTCTTTAAACGGTAAATAATTTTCACATGAAAGCTAACTATGACTTTTGAAATAAAATTCATAATCATGGCTAAAAAATTTATTAAACTTACTTTCAAAATTAGAAGGCAATTTAAACTTATATTTATTTTTATCATTATACAATAAAATAATATTTTTATAATAAAATTTATCAATACAATATTTTTATCATTATACAATAAAATAATATTTTTGTAATAAAATTTATCAATATATGTACTCTATTTTTTCAAACGCCCAGTAACTACAACAACATAATTTATCATATATTTTTTTAATCAACAACTTATTTAATATACACAGCACAAATAATACACAACTATCAGACTTGTTTCTTGGATGCGGCGGCCACATCCTAGGGTTGTGAAGTTGATTGTTGATGGTTGCTCTAGAAGCAATCATGGGATGTCTGCCTCGGGGGTGTCCTTAGGGATCACCAGGGTATGGTCTTGGCTGGCTTTGGTTCTTTTCTTGGGCATTAGCCGATTCTTTATGCTGAGCTTATGACTGTTGTTGCAGGGTTGTAGCTTGCTGTTCAGCTTGGTTATTCTATGTTGGAGGTAGAGTCTGGCTCAGCCACTATGGTTTCTTAGATACTTTTTGGTGGCCATGTTCGTTGGGATTATGCTCTTTCCTTGCCCCGAGTTCGTGCTATGGTCTCCTCTTATATGGTTTTGGTTCATCATGTGTTTCGCAAGGCCACTTCTGCTACAGATTTTCTGGCTAACTAGGCTTGCACTCATCGTCTTTGTCGGAGTTTCTTGCATGCTCGGGATTTCTCAATGGGTTTATCTAGTATATTTCATATGGATAGTCACACAGTTCCTCATATCAGACGTTAGGTTTTGCTTTGTTGCATTTCTGTTGTTCATTTAGGGTGCTTTTGTTGGCAAGATAAAAAACCAAGGATTGGACTAATTCATAAAAAATTTATCCTATCCTATATTTGGTCCTACACAGCTTCGGATTAAACTTATCCTAAGCCACAAAATAATCCCATAAGCTTAAGAAAATTTATCCCATGACCCTATGGGATTAACTTGTTAGGATAATTTTATAAGTATATTTACTAATTTATTAATATTAATATTATATCAATATGTAGTGTTTATTAAAATATAGAATATTATATAAAAATATAAATAACTAATAATAAAAAATAAAATTATCAATTGATTATTGAACGAAAATATTCAACAAATTTCACTCAATTTAAATTTATTATTTAATATCATAATGATTTTACATGGTAGTTGAGTGTTTTTTGTGTTAAAAAATTCAATTTATGTTAAATATAGCTAGTGCAATTATTATGTAATTTTTTTTATTTATGGACTGATATTCTTATTATATTTACTGATTATATTTTTGTTATGTTTATGGTGATATTATTTAGTAAATTATAAGTCTAAAAACTATAACATGTAAATTATATTCCACGTCATTTTAAAATAAATCTAAGACAATTTTAAAAAATTAATATATAAGATATATTATTAATTACTAGCCAATCTTATAGCATACCAAATATAAGACATGATTATTTATAGTTCAATCAAATATTGCACCAAACACAACATAGTATTATAGATAATCCAATGTTATCTAATCCTATCCAGTCCAATCTAATCCAATCGAATCCGACATACCAAACGAGCCCTTATGGTTTATTATGTATTTTTCTTTTTAATAAAGTTTTGATTCATATCTCCCTCCTTGTGTATTATGCTTCTTTTCATAATCATTATTACAGACGAGACCCCCACCTTCTTGGTGATTTTTTCCAAAAATAATAATAATACACAACTATATAAACTGCCACCGAAAATCCAAATGGGCCTTTAGTTAAGTTTCACGTTTACAGGAATTCTTTACAAAAATAAAGTCCAACAATGTCAGTTAGTTAATCAATAATATTAACAAATTATGTTATTTAAAAATTGAAACTTAAAGAAATTTGCGAAGCTATGACAATGGGTAATTAATCGCCCTTGCTTGTTGCTAACAAAATATATTTGGGACCTTAATAAATATAATTTTCAACCCAGATTGAAAATTAGAGTTTAAAGATCTATTCTTGTTCTTGAGGTCAATTTCTAACCATCCACTGCAGTATTTTATTTTGTCCAACTCTTTCTTAAGTACGGCTCTCAAATTCTCTCTCGTTATTTAAATGTTATGGTATGATTTCTTGGTGTTGAAGTATTTTCATAAAAGTACTCCTCTATATTTTGTTGTCCAAGGATTACCACCAGAGCTACTAAATAATTAATTGAGTTTTGTAAATAGGGAAGGCAAAATCTAGGTCGGCCCAGATATATTTTTTAGACACTGGGGTCGGAATTTTTTTAATTTAGGTTTTTATGTTCAGATTTTATATTTTATAATATTATATATGTATATTTTTTATTTTTAGGCAATTTCATAACTTTTAAATTTATTTTAATAAAATTGAACATGAAAATTAAACTTTAAATGTTTAAAATTTTAAATATATATAATAAATGGATCAAATAAATATAATTATTTAAAATAATATATATTTTATAATATTTTTTAATAAAATTCGGATTTTAAACCAGACCCTGGAAGTGATGATCGGGCCAACCCCATTCAAACCCAGCCCACATTACCAAAGTTTGGTCCGGTTTCAAGCCGAGCGGGTATTTTTGACAACCCTATTTTGTAAAGCTTAGGTTGGAGTGACATGGTCCAAATTAAAAAAAAAAAAACCCATTTCTAAAGTAGCCGTTGGTTTAAAAGTAAAACGATCGAACATTCAATAGCTTCACACGTGGACATAAAAGGACACCAGTCAAATCGGTTAGATTGTTCAAGAACAAGTGTTCCGCTACATCCTCAAATATGTAGTTTTTGATCGACAACAAAAGCTATAGTTTTTCCACTCTAAGACAAGCTACATCAATAAAGCCTAGTTAGCAAAGACAAGCTACATCAACAAGCACTAGGAAGACAGTTGTGTTTATTTATTTTTTTTTTTTGGGCTAGTTTTGATGGATTTACAACACAAACTTTTGACTTTAAACTTAGCACACCAAGTGCTTGACAAAAGCACTAAAAAAGAGCAATCTTGAAGACTTGTACAAAGATTACGGTGAAGCTTTTTAATCAACTTTGTTGTATACATTTGAAGCACAGTGATGAATTGATAAAGAATTGATAAAGATTACAAGAGTCTGCTGCTGTTTTTAAAACACTTCGTCAAATGTGAATTTTACGCACATCTATCTTCATTCAAAAGAAACAAACAAGGAGTGAAGCCTTCAACCACATCCTCAGATCATTCGCCACCAATCATTAATTCCTGTCTCAAGATCAGTGTAGGATTTTTCATTGAAATTACTAATTCAAAATTTCTAGACCCAAGGTCAGTTATGAGCTCTAAGGTTAATGCACAACTGGTTCCAACGGTTGCCGGTCGCTGACTAAATTATTCCTAAATAATTTCATCCGTTAAATTAAACAAGGAAATATCCAACGGCCATGAGGAATAAAGACTAAAAAGTGTGGCAAGGTATAACTATGGCAAAGTTGCTGGACCCATAATTATTAAAAATAATTTACTATAAGTTAATATTATATAATTACTTTGACCATCCATAAAACACTTAATATAATATATAAGTCCGATGCCTTTAACCTTAAAAATTTTAAGCAATGAAAAATTAATATTTTAAAAAAAAATGAATACAAAATATGTGTGATATCTTTTTATTTTTTGAAAAAGAAAAACTAAATTACATTGAAAACAACCTTTTTTTTTTTAATAATAATACATATCCTAAATTTTTTATACCAAATAACAATCCCAAATGATTTGGCATTCATTAATTGGTTGATATGTTATTTCCAAAATCTAAGTGAATTAATTATAACCAATTAATGAATGCCAAATCATTTGGGATGATTATTTGGAATAAAAAATTTGAGATGTGCAGTATTATTATTTTTTTTTGTTAACCCTTCTCTTATTCTTCTGCCCATTCTTGTTATTCTCTCTTCTTCTTCTCTTTCGTTGTTTTTTGTTTTTTTTAGTATTTACATAATACTATTTATTACTATGTTCTTATTGCAAGTTGTTTTTGGTGCAATAACCAACATGGGGTTAAAGAATTTCTTTATAACTTGACTTGATTATATTGTTATAAGTATGTGTTACATATATTAAAATTGGGTGGTGTTTAATAGTTTTATAAGTATTTTAAGTAAATACAAGTTAATTAATTTAAATAGTTTCAGGATTTTTATATCGAGTGAAATAAGGGCCGAGTTTTTTTTCTACAACCCTTTTGATATGATAGATTGTGTGTCAGCTCTAGTTAGTATTTTTAAAATTCTAAGCTAACACAAAGCAA
Organism: Clausena lansium; assembly: GCA_030449835.1. Taxonomy (NCBI): domain Eukaryota; kingdom Viridiplantae; phylum Streptophyta; class Magnoliopsida; order Sapindales; family Rutaceae; genus Clausena; species Clausena lansium. The sequence continues at coordinate 6,832,851 of JASUUF010000192.1, read as the reverse complement.
AAGTATCAAAATATTTATTTTTCCATCCAAACTAACATTAAAAAGTTATGAAATGAGATATGGTCCGTTAGGTATAAGATCTTAGGTTAGGCCAATAGATTGCTCTCCTTCGGTGGGAAGCTGGTGCATATTTGTCATGTGTTGTCCTTGATGCCTTTGCATCTGTTTCATATTCTTCGACGAGTGAAAAGTCTCTCCAAGTGTTGAACAACGGCCCCCTGCGGCCGTTGTTCAACACTTGGAGAGACTTTTCACTCGATTCCTATAGGGTGATTTTGAGACTAGAAGGCTGATTCACTAGTGTAAATGGTTGTCAATTTGCTTTTCGATTGAGGAGGGTGGCCTTGGCATTCGATCTTTTGATGATTTGGCTGAGGCTTTCGAGCTTAAGCTTTGGTGGTATTTTGGAGACCAGCATTATTTATGGGCTTCTTACATGAAGTCTAAATACTGCAGAGCGACGCACCCGAGTTTGGTTTAGTTTCAGTATCCTGCTTCTCCTCTTTGGCGACACCTTTGCTCGATTTGATGTATGGTTGAGCCTCATGTGCGGTGGTTGGTTAGTTGTGGGGCGGCTAGTTTTTGGTACGATTGCTGGTTGGACTCTTGCTGTTTATTTTTCTATAATCCTAGAGCGGCATCTATAATGCTGGTTTCTTTTAATTGTGGGGTACTACCTGTGATAGGGGTAAGCAGCTCTAGAATGTGTTGTCCTTGTCGATTATCGAGTAGATTCTGTTGATCCTATCTTTAGTGAGCCAAATTTGATTTGATGAGACCTCGCTCTTGATGGCGTTTTTCATTTGTGGACAGTTTGGGATCTTATTCGTTGCTCTAGGCCAAAAGATGAGACTTTTTTTGTTATCTAGCAGTGACATATCCCTTCTTAAGTTTCCTTTCTCGTTCAGTGGCTATTACACGATTTTTTGGCCACTGATGATGCATGTTACTTTTTTGTCCTCATGCTTTACTTCTTCATTGGCGACGATGTGCACCTTCGCAGAGTCATATTCGAGTTGTTCTTCTTTACTTCATCATGTGGCAAGTTTAAAAGGCTTGTAATGATTTCAGGTTTGATTCCCTGGCATTTTCTATTGATGTTGTTATATATCGGGTGGTGTCCGTGTTGGTAAATCAGAACCTAGAAAAATAATTTTTCTAATTTTATAAAATCAGCGAAAGCTAGGATCTTTTCTTGATTATGTATACATGTATAGTGTTAGAAAAAATACCTTGATTTTTTATTGAAAATCTGAAGAAAACGATTGCAATCTTTCCACCACCATTGTTGTGATCTGCAGAATATGGTTGCAATCTTCTCTGCCATCCTCAATCGTCTCCCTCACATGTGTGGGCATGTTGAGAATTCTAATTTCTGTGCAGGAGATGGAAACCCTAGAACTATATTTTTTCTTTTTCAAGAAAAACTAAAAGTAAAGTTCTTTTCTGTTCTAATTTCCTCTCCTTTATATAGGCACATATTAGAGTCAGAGTTTGACTAGGAATTGAGCTAGCAGAGGGACTGCAACCCCATGGGCTTTCTAGCTCCAACTTAATAGTCAAGGCTCAGTCATCTCATGACACACCAAAACTACTAAGTTAACCCTAGGTTATTCCACTAAAAGCCCAAAATTACACTCTAGTAACCCATATAATTAAATAAAAGCCTAATTAATTAAAACTTCTTTTAATTAATTTTAGCTTTGGTCTTAGACCAATAATAACCACTTAATTGACCCTCTATCTGCTGCTCGTAATTAAAGCTAGGCTAATGATAAATGTCATGTCCATATTAATTACATATTTACCCCTAAGTCACTATTTGTTCAAATGATCACTTTTAATATATCTATATTTGTAAATAAAATTATAAATAACTATTATTATTCAATAAACAATTTATTGAATAAACTGCGGCCATAGATTTAAATAATCAAGTACCACAAATAACTTAGGTAAGCATCAATAATATAGATTCCATCTTGTAAGTATATGTTCCTACGATCCATGAAATTATATCTCCAAACTATTAAGGTTTTGACCGTTTATATGGATCTCACTCTATGGTAACTTAAAAGACATAATACATGAATGCAAGTTTATTACCCACTCAGGATTAATGTCTATTAAGCTGATTAAAGCTTATGTGAATTATGCTCAATGACATTTGTTAAACTAGATCATAATTCACTATAGTCCAGTTCAATATGCATATCACATATGCATATTAACTATTCTACTTGAAGTCTCCACTTTAGTGATCAAGATAAAATCACTCATAATAGAAGTAAAAAAGTTACAACCTTACATAATGAAATGCCCATTTCATTAATAGCTGTGAACAATCTTATATTTATATAGAACCTGTAATTTATATCTTCCAGTATTGACATCTTATGCCCAATACATAAATCACATTCTTTATAAATAAGGGTTAATAATGTATGCTCAAATAAATCATGAATAAATAAATTTTATGAAATTCAGAAATTGTTATTTATCGCATGCTTTTAAGGCACAATAAGTCTAACAGTCCAATCTCAGGCTTGCTAGTTCTGCCTTTGGTTGTAAACCATTCCAACTACAGGGAGTTTTGGGTTCTCAGATTGCGGAGGGATTGCAAGTTATAGTTTTTCCAAAGAAGCTGATTATATTAGTTTCTTGGATGTAGCCGCTGTCTGGGGTGGTGAAGCTAACCGTGGATGGTTGCTCTAAGGCAATCCTGGGATGTCTACTTCAGGTGGTGTTCTCCATGATTACCGAGGTGTGGTCTTGGCTACTTTTGGTTAATTCTTTGGGCACCAACCGATTCTTTAAGCTGAGCTTATGGCTATTTGGAAGGGTTTGGAGCTTCCTGATCAGCTTGGTTACTTCATACTTGAGGTAGAGCCTGACTCAGTTACTGTGATTTCTTATACATTATGATGGCCCTATTTTTTGGGATTATACTTATTCTTTGCGTCAAGCACATGCTTTGTCTTCTGCTCCTACTATCATGGTCTAGCACGTGTTTTGGGAGGCTACTTTGGCTGCTGACTTTCTGACTAATTGGGCTTGCACTCATCAGGTTTATAGGCGCTTCTTGGATCCTCAAGATATTCCTACTGATTTATCTGGTATTCTTCATTTGGATGAGTAAGCAGTTTCTCATATCAGGTGTTAGGATTGATTACTTTCATTGTCCTTTTTGGTTTTTCTACTATTATGTATTTTATAATAGTATTTGATTTATTATGTATTTTATTTTTTCGAGAAGGTTTTGGTTCATGTTCCCCTCCTTATATATTTGCTTCATTTTTTTATCTATATTACAGGTAGGAGTCTTGTCTAACCCCTTACTACCTTGGTGGTTTCAAATTAAAAAAAAAAGGTTATGAAAGGGGGTCTTGGTGTCCCTTGTTAAAAATTTAAGGGTCTCTGCAATCGTTTCAACAAAACACAAGGGTGTAGTTATCATTTTGCCTAAATTCTATGTGAATTAATTACATTATTTCATAAACCAATAAATGGATGCTACATCATTTGGAATGAAATTTTGAGATGTGTAGCACTAGTCATTGGTGTATTACAGTTGTAGACAAAAGAAAAACTTGGTAAAGTCACATTAAACTTGTCAATGTTATGTGTAAACTAAAATATAAATTTTATGAATTACACGTAAAATTTGTAAATAGAGGTAAAATAAGTGAATTACTATGACAGTGGTAAACTGGGTTATTACAATTGTAAACAAAACAAAAAGCTAATGAAGTAACATTAAACTGTAAATATAAAATAAGACATAAATGTTATAAATTACATATAAGACTTGTAAATAGAAAATAAAATAGTAAATTAATATAAAAGTGATAAACTTGTGTATTACAAGTATAAACAAAACAAAATATTATAAAAGAAACATAAAGCTTGTAAATTAATATTAAGTGTAAGATAAAACATAAATTTTGTACATTATATGTAAGACTTGAAAATGGATGTAAACGTGACTAATTGATGTATTACAATTGTAAACAAAAAGAAAAAGGCTAATAAAGTAACATACACTTTGTACATCAATATTAAGTATAAATAAACATAAATTTTGTAATTCACACATAAGACTTATAAATAGAAGGTAAAATAAGTAAATTATTATAAGAGTGTTGAATTGGTGTTTTACAGTTGTAAACAAAATAAGAATTTACAAATATAGAATAAAATTTGTAAATCAAAATTAATTACAAAACACATAAATTTGTAAATAGTAGGTAAAACATCTAAATAATAAAAAAGATGTAAGTTGTTGTCTTATATTTGTAAAATATATATATAGATATGTAACATAAAACTTATAAATCAACACTGAATTGATTTAACTAATAAAAATAATAAATTTATAGCAAATTATGAGTAAGTGAAACAAAATATTTGAAAATAAAATATTAATATAAAAATGGTTATCTAAATGTTGTAAATTAATATAAGAACAGTGAATTGTTTATCATAGTTGTAAGCAAAGCTAAATCAAAGTTTAATTTTGTTTTATTTGTGTTATTGTAATGTGAACACTATATATATATATAGTTCCACACAGATTACGAGTTAGTTTGGAATTATGAGAACGTTTAAAATAATTGTTGTTAGTTATACTATAGAAATAATTAGTTGTTACGAGAATGAGAAACAATTAAATATTTTATAAATTTTATTTTCAAAAATACTATGAGATTTAGGGTGTGCTTGGGATTGATATGATTTTTCACTTGTAGGATGAAAAATCTATTATATCTTTAATAATTTTATCAAAATTATTATTTAAAAATTATATTTACTACATAGAATTAACTTTTATTTCATAGTTACAGCTTTTTTTTTTCACAGCAGCTGTAGTTTAAAAGTTACAGCATCTCAATCCCAAACAGATCTTTAAAAGCAGTTACATTGATGTTGTATGAATTTTATTTCTTTTTATTTTGCATGGCACTAGCTAGTCTTAAAAAGATTATATAAATATACGTGAGATATTTAATTATATGGGTGGGGACAATTCAACCAACTATTTTTGTAAATCCTCCTTACTTCCGAAATAAATAATTATAGTAAGTTCACATTATTTTTAAATATAGAAATTAGTAAAAAAATTTATCACACCAACTTTTCAAATAAATTTTTTTTTATAATTAAATAGTTAGATTATTGGCACCCCTGTAAATATCTCATAAAACCAATTTCCTCTATTTACCTATTAAATTTGTTTTAAACATTTTAAAGTTTCTTTAAATACTGATTGAAAGACTAGTACTTAAGGGTTCAAACGATTTATGGTTCGGTGAAAATTTAAAGATGTCAAGGGAAAAAAAAAATATCTTATGCGTGGGAGTGTAGAGACTAGAGAGTTTTCCAGCCAAAAAAATTATTTCTATTTAATGTGTAGGGTTTAATTAAATATATTTTTATCCTTCATGTAATTTGGTTGAAAGTCAAAATGATTTGATATTTAAAGGGTGTCAATAGTTCTACTCATAATTAAATATATTTTTTGAACTTTAACCCTAAAAATCTACATTTATAAAATTTCAGCCCCAAAATTTTCGCTCTAGCTCTGCCCCATGCAATTCATACCTATATAGTTTACCTATATGTATTCTTGTATACCCGATAAAAAGTAAAAACAAAGTGCCATTGTCAGACCATGGTGATGATGATGGGCGGCTTTTACTTCAACTTCAGAATTGTGGGCTAAACAGGTTCATTGTTTGGTATTATATGTTGGTAATTATGAATAATATTGCAGCTGTGGCATAAACAGGTTCTTCCCCAAGATCAAGGCAAGATATGATTAGGGGCTGTTAATATTTATATTAACATTCTCTTTGATATCAGTATCGATCGGGTTTCCGGGATGATGAAATATTAGAGTTAGCTCACAAGAGATTATCAACAGTCATCATAGGTGGCTCTGCCTGTATTACCATTTCCATTTTGATTTGCGTTTGGAGGTGCAGAGTCCCACCAAGTAAAAGAATCCACCACAGCACCCAAATTGGCCAAACCATCAGCTACACCATTGCTCTCCCTGAAGACATGCGAAAAGTGAACCGTCATGGAATCGATTAGAGCAATACAATATTTCATTAGTGAATCATTCTATCTTCACCACTCCTGTGGTGTAGCTTTAGCAAACAAGAAGTTCTACTGGTTTGTATCATCAGAGCTCGAAGAACTCGTCAAGGATGTGGTTTTAAATTTTTGATCTCACGATAGAAGAATTTTCCACTATCAAACTTCCTCTACATATCTATATATAGATATAGAGAACAGATTATTTTAGAATTTATATGTCTGGGTTACACTGGTGAAAGGATTGAAAGGATTATTATATGTCTGTTCTATATATATATATAGAGCAGATTATTTTAGAATTTATATGTCTGGGTTACACTGGTGAAAGGATTGAGAGATTCACATCACGAAGAGAATCAGTAACTAGTCATTGTGTTGACTCGGTTCTACAATCGTTAACTCACAAAATGTTTTTGAAAGGTTAAAGGCATGGTAACTAAAAGTGACTTTGAGATTTAGCGATAATGGAACCGAGCCAACACAATGACCTAGGACTGATTCTCTTTGTGATCTGTGTTTAGTATGGTTTTATGATGACTTATTTTCATATTGCCAATGAAGACTTTACTGCACTTCAAATGCGTCTACAGGACCTTTTTTCAGTGGACTGAAAGCCAAACATCCATGAAAAACCCTTCGAAATTACTGTGGAAAGCAACACGAATCTAAGTTTATTACTCACATATGTGTACACAAAGAGAAGTTCTAAAATACGTCGGATGTATTCATCAGTCATCCAATAAGTAAATGATGTTATCTCAATTGTTTATTTATTTTGAAAATATCATACAAATAGTAGTTATATTAAATTCAACTACACATCTCACTTACACAATAATTAGCTGTATTATCTGTTATGTACCATAGACTTTCTTGTACATAAGATAAACCCAATTTCATTCACCTAGAAAATTGAAATTGTTAATTTTTCTTATCAAGTTTGGATAAAAATTCTATCTTAACAGGCCCCTCTTAAAAATTGAATCGCCATTTGTAGCTTCATAACAGTGCTACACAGGCCTCGAGATTTTCATCCTGAACAATACTAGGGATGACAATGGGGAGGGGAGGGTAGGGGACCAATATCCCTATACCTATCTCCGATTTTCTGCATAGTCCCCGTTCCTTCCCCATCCCCGTCAGAATTACTTAAAGGTATCCCTGTCTCTTCCCCGAATAATAACAGGAGATCCCAGATGGTCCCTGATCGCCGAATAACCCACTGAATAACCGATATGTTTTTAGTTTCTGAATTTGATTTAATCATATTAAAATAAAAATTTTAAATAAAAGTAAAGTTTGACAATTTATCTTACATTAACATCAATCCATTACAAAAGTTACACTACAAAATACAAATTGTCAGCATAATTATCTTCGTCAATTTTCGTTATCCTATAATAAAAAGAAAAAGAAATTATTTTCATATTAATAATAAATAAATGAAATGGATATAGATACTGAAGTTAATATTTAAAAGTTTTTCTCTTATTTAATAAAAGCTTAAAATAAAAATTTTGGGTCAAGGCCTTTTGAATAAGACTTGATCAAATAGTAATTCAATACTATAACTAGTTAACTAGGCCCAAAAATTTCATAGTATATTTGTATAAATGTTTTGATATTTGATATTATACTAATATTTAATATTTTATAATTTAAATTTTATTATTTATTCATTAATAATTCTAAAAAATAAAATTAAAAAATAAAATGGAAAAATGGGAATTGAGGAGGGGATGGGGATTCCAGCTCATTCCCGTCCCTTTCTCGAAAAAGAATTTGGATAAAAAACCATCCGTGTCCCCTCCCCAAATAAAAAAGTGGGTATAAAATTAAACTCATATCCTCCCCAAATGAAAAAAATCCCCGAGACCCGTCCCCGTGGGGATTTCTGCCATCTCTAAACAATACTCTTCAATTGAGTCCACCCCTTTATGATAATGTAATTATAAAAATAATTTATCAATGAAAAGTTAAATCTAAAAATTACAAAAATAATAACAGTGATGCTTTAATAATATTATAAAATACAGGAATCAACTGAGAATTTAGTCAAAATCTATTGACTACTCATAAAGTGCAAGCATCATGCCAGTGCATGCTAGCTAAAACCAAAAAATCGAAAGCAAGCATTTCATCGAACATCTGAGAGGTAATCTCATATGTGTGTGTCTTTCGTTCTTAATTTCTCATCATTGATTACAACTTACCCAAACCCACTGCAACGGCCACATTTTCGGCTTGCATTGCTGTGGATATATATCTTATCTTAGCTCCCCATCAAAGTTGTTTTATGCAACTGGTGAATAATCGACAGTGAAGCATTCGTTAAGATGCATCTGAAGCACAACATGCACCAATCAGAGCCTCGTTGTTTTAGATAAGTATTCTAAATGTTCAAGCTCATCATCAAATCAATTAATTGCACGATCAAGAACATATCCATTCCAACTATAAATATTCTAAATGTTCAAGCTATTAGCGGTGCTATGGTCATCAGTTCTGCTCCATCAATCAATCAAATAGAAGAAAGCTGCCAGAGATATTTGATCCTACAAATATATACGTGAATTTAATTTGAACCACCAACTATATGTTTTGTAGCCATACATAAAAAAAAATGTTTGGATGTGACAAGAAGAAAATGAAGAGGATACTCAAAAGGACTTGAAATATTTGCCTTTTTTCACCTTTTCTTTTATTAAATTGTATTATTGCCCTCTTCTCTTTACTAGATTCCTATGTTCAGCAATTATCCATCACACATTCCCTATAACTTTGGTTAGAATATTTGAGAAAAGATTTGCTTTCAAGTTCATAGAAGAAACCCAAGCATATTCCCCATCAAACTCTGATGGATAAAAAAAAACAAAAATGAAAATGGAAATTTACATATACGAGAGTCAAAAAGTAACAAAGTTTTATTTGTTGATTATAGAAGAGGCCAGCGCGAGAAGGCATAAAAGATGAAGGATAATGGGTTTTATGTATTTAACAGCATAAGCTTATTTAGATATTTTATTTAAAAGAAGAAAAACACTAAACCACTTTTTGTAGCTACGATTTGATTGATGTAAATATGTTGATTCCTAGCTTTTGATCGTTTTCGTTTATCCGAAATGTGTTGTTACAGTTGGTTTATTCCTCCATTTGCATAATTTTAGTAGCTCGTTTGCCAAAAGATATATACAAAGGATAGAGTTAGGTTGTTTCAATTTAAATATTTTATTTAAAATTTTAATACAAAATTTGAGCCATTGATTTTATATAATCTAATACTAGATTAATTGGTATAATTAAATGGTACCTTTACTTTCAATATCTACTATTGCAGTGTGTAAAATTAATAGCCCAAACTTTGTGTAAAAATTTTAAGTAAAAAATTTAAATTAAAATAATCTCTTCCTAAAATATATTAGGAAGCCCAATTTTATTTTATATAACCACTATTATTTAGTCTGAACCGTGCCATTGGTACTTCGTCCCCTCTTAGATTTTTCTATTTTTTTGGGGCTACTAAAGTTCCTTCATAAATTTTTAACACCCTCATTTTGTCCTTGGCGTTAAAATGTTAGTAAGGAAAGCACACATTGTTGAAAAGTTAACGTCACATTTTAAGTTCAGTATTGATTTATGTACTGAAAAAATATCAACCCAAAATCGGGGGATGGACCATCGTTCACCAAGTCTCTTTGTTCTCAAACTGAGCGATGGCGGGATGACAATTTATCGCTCGGGTTGATCGACAGCCCATCGCCCAATCAAAACAAAAAAAATTCAGTCGATTCAGTTTAATGGAATCTCTGTATACATATAGTTTTTGTTTTAAGTTACGAGTTACTTCCAACCAATGTTCATGACATTGACATATTCTTTAGCTTTTGAACCATGGGAAACAGTTCATACATATATAGTTTACACTGTGCCTTTATGTATTCTTTGGTGCCAGATAAAAAGTAACAACAAAGTGCCATTGCCAAAGCGTACATGGTGATGATGGCGGGCGACTTTTACTTTACCCTCAGAATTGTGGGCTACTCACTGCTGTTAATGGGTAACAAACAACATCAGCCCAGACCTAAAAAGCACTTTTAACCAAGCACTTCCAAGTTCCAACCCATTAGTGCTTTCGCTGAAATTTCTTTGTACTTGCACTACGGTACATAAAAAAAGGACACAAAAACATGCATACACACGTAACACACCTTAGAAATTGAAAAAATATTATTTTAAACACCCCCAAAGGAAGCCTTTCTTCTTATAAGTAGAGGCCACCAGAGCCCTCCAAAACCATCCATTTCTTTCTTTCTTAATTTCTTTATCCCTCTTGGATCTCTATCTCTTTCTCAGTTCATGCAAACTTGCCTTAATTTAGTTTACCTATTTAGCCATGGAAGTCATTAGCCATGAGAAATCTCCAGGGCTATTTGCCCGGATGTGGCTGTGCCTTAAGACCTTGCCTGAAAAATTGAACGCCAAAGTGGTTGAAGTTGTTAACAAATTAATAAAGCTTGGGAAAGATGACCCTAGAAGAGTTATTCATTCAATTAAAGTTGGACTTGCACTTACCATGGTCTCAATATTTTACTACTATCAGCCACTCTATGACAATTTCGGTGTCTCTGCAATGTGGGCTGTCATGACTGTAGTTGTTATTTTTGAGTTCTCTGTCGGTAAGTTGGTCATTTGAGGTTTCTTAATGTATATCTCCATTATACATATAATCAAATAATAGAATCATGACACGTGTACTTTTTGTTTTGGTACTTTGGTCTGTACCTTTTCAGGAGCCACTCTTGGAAAAGGGCTGAATAGAGGATTGGCAACATTAGTAGCTGGAGCTCTAGGCGTTGGAGCCCATCACTTAGCCTGCCTTTCCGGTGAAATTGGAGAGCCCATATTGCTTGGGTTTTTTGTCTTCATTCAAGGTAAATAAATTAATACACATATGAAAATCCAAATTCATAGTTTCTCAATCAATCAATCATTGTTGGTATTAATTAATTAAATGTTGGTGTTTATGAATATTATTGTTGCAGCTGCCGCATCAACATTTATAAGGTTCTTCCCCAATATCAAGGCAAGATATGATTATGGACTGTTAATTTTTATATTAACATTCTCTTTGATATCAGTATCGGGTTTCCGAGATGATGAAATATTAGAGTTAGCTCACAAGAGATTATCAACAGTCATCATAGGTGGCTCTGCCTGTATCATCATTTCCATTTTAATTTGTCCAGTCTGGGCTGGTCAAGATCTTCACAATCTCATTGCTACCAATTTCGAAAAGCTTGGAAAATTCTTAGAAGGTATATGAAACATTACAAAAATTTGTTGTGCACTATGCAAATATATGATATAAAAACATTCCAATTAATAAAGGTAATTGTTGTTCAGGATTTGGAAATGAATACTTTAAAACATTGGAGGATGGAGAGTCGTCTAATAAAGATGAGAAATCTTTTATGCAAGAATATAAAAGTGTTCTCAATTCGAAAAGCAGTGAAGAATCCTTGGTGGGTATAAAAAGCTTGCTTGCACTTTCGATTATATGAAATCAATTAATTTAATTTGAATGTTGCTATAGTCTACTAATTTTGTTGACTTTCAGGCCAACTTTGCAAGATGGGAACCCGGACACGGCAGGTTTCAGTTTCGCCATCCATGGCTGAAGTACCTTAAAATTGGAACTCTCACACGCCAATGTGCCTATAGAATTGATGCTCTAAATGGCTACCTCAACACTGAAATTCAGGTATAATATATATGTTAAATTTTATATATTATAAAAAAAAATAAATGGACTTGGATTCCCTCATAAAATGAGCTTCTTCAAGCAAAATTTATATGCATGGGTATAGGTAGTAATTAGTAGAAAAAATATATAATAATAGTTAAATCTCAACTATATACTATTATTGAGGGATATGTGTCATAAAATAAGAAAGATGAGATCATGAGAAGATCTTAATTCAACATAAATGTCAGCCTACAATTTTTTAAAATAAGTTAAGGCCTGACGTATATAATAGAAATTATTAAAAGGTTTATGTATGGGCAAATTTTTTTTTTAATTTTTGAAAAGGGAATATTATTAGGTGCATTCATGCATTTAATCACGTGGAAAAGTACTCAGGTATCTTATACGATTGTTGCAGGCAGCTCCAGAAATCAAAAGTAAAATTCAGGAGGCATGCACAGAAATGAGTTTGGAATCTGGCAGAGCACTAAAAGAATTGGCATTGGCATTCAAAAAAATGTCTCAGCAGCCAATGTCATCCGCTGATACCCACATTGAGAAGGCAAAATCTGCTGCCAAAAATCTCTCTACTTTGCTCAAATCAGGCATTTGGGAAGATTGTGATCTCTTAACTGTGGTACCAGTGGCAACAGTTGCCTCACTGCTCATTGATGTTGTTGATTGCACTGAAAAGATTGCTGAATCCGTATCCGAACTTGCATCTGCGGCAAAATTTGAGAGCATTGATTCTACTGTTTCTCCAGAAAAGCCCCACTCAGGACAATGTGGTGCTGAAAAATCTAAGTCTGATTGTCCTCACGTTGTGATTACTGTTTCTGAGTCAACTCCAGCTGGTGCATTGGCTGATCGAAGTTTGAAGGCGTAAATATGTATTAATACTAAAAAATAATAACTATCATGTGATGATTATATCCGAACTTAGTTATTATAAAGTTTGGATATATGAAGCGACTCTAAATATAGGAATTTTCCTATCCCCACTTGACCGAGTGGTTTTCAAGCAGCTTTATTTAGTTAGCCATATAAGTTCAAATCTAAGGAAGTAGGAGGTTAAAAAAATGATTTAGGCTTTGTTTACCCTCTACTTTTTTAAAAAATATATATAAATTTCATAAAAATAATTATAGGAATTTTCCTAAACAAAATTAATAGTAGTGTTCCCTTGACGTTGTACTTTACCAAATTTCGTTCTTTTTTCTTTTTCAAGTAGGGGGTAATTCCCCAGGTATCGAACTGAATGGTTAGCCAAACAAAACCATTCTGCAGCGCCTATCGAGGTAATAATAAACATCCCTATGTATGTTTTTTAAATCTATTATCTCCGGTTGAGATGAGAGAGGGAGCTTCTTTGAGACTAGCAAAAAAATTACATAAATTCATATAAGATATTTATAATTTTGACTTTTAAAATAGATTTTTTTGCGATTTTTTCCTGCAAGTTTATTATTTTAACAGTTTAACTCAATAATTAAATACAGTTTTTCAGCTTTAACCCCCTAAAAATTTACTTCTATAAGATTTTGGCCCCTCCATAATTTTAGTCCTAACTCTATCCCTGATTGAGATTATAGTTTATTTTTATTAGAATCCATTCTTTATAGAAAAAATAGAAGGATCTTGTTATCTTACATGATAAGGTAACAAACATTACAGAATTAAAAATATTTTTCTCAGTTTTTCATAACTCCTTTATTATTGTTCAGTACATCTTCAGCCGTTAGATTAAATCTAACGGTTTTTAATTCTATAATGTTTGATACTCCATCAGGTAAAATTTGCCAAAATAGAATAAACATGAGAATTATTCTCATATTCTGGAATTTCTTTTAGTAAACTTTAATTACAACTATGTTTATTGAATAGCCTAAATAAGAATGATTTTAGTCGGTATGGAGAACATGGATCTTTATCATTACTCAAATAAGAAAAATAATTTAAGCCGGCCCCCATTGACAACATTTATAAGTGTAGTGCATTTTGTGACTTTTCATATATGATGCGCTATCTTACACTACAAATGTTTGATTATGCTGACATAATAATTTCAACTTTTAGAAAAAATATCAATCGATTTTTTATCCTTGCCCGTACAGTTGGAACTTATATATAGAGGAGAGTCAATTTATCAAATGATTAGAAACAAGATTTCAACTTGTGGGCAACATAATTGACCCTTAAAAAAAATACTATTACATAAACTGAAGTGCTCTTAACCACATAATTAGAATGACATAATGAGTGTAGCACATGTTTAGTTACTTCACTTTCGTGATGTGTGCTACTGTTTTCGTATTTTTTCATTGCTAAGAAATAAAAGTGGAGGCATCTATTAATTTAAAATTTCGTCCAATGTATTAACTTAAATTTCACCTGAGTGCTGCTCAGTGGCAATAATCTTTGGGCTGTGGATCTTTCGGCAGAGCAACTGTCAACATTATCGGCCTAGCAAGTGCATGCAGCAGTACTTGTAAATATCTTTCTATCCAGCTTAATGTAAACTTCTTCTCCTAAATTTCTTAAAATTCCCCATTAATTACGCTTCATATGTTGTCCATGCCATTTATTTTCGATCATCATAAGTTGGGAGCCACAGCCCCGGGAGATGTTGGGCTTACTAGTTACTATTGTGATTGATTAAATATCCACTAGGCAATGAACAAATCTAATTCTTAGAAGCAGACTTGGAAACTGTTCTAGAAGGGCATCTGTTTAGGTAATAAAAGAAATAGTCATGTTCAGATCCGAATGTTCATATTTTGCAAAATCTGAATAAAAACTAGAATTAATCATAATTACTTGTATAGTGTTGTATAGTTCTCTTATAATTATACAACTTTAATTTCAGTTCAAATCAAGATTTTATAAAATCTAAACATCTAGACCTGAGCACTATTATAAAAACATAAACAAATCTTGGTAAGGGAGTGTTCATGTGCAATACTAAATTACATGTCCACATGTAATAGCTTTGGACCATGTATTTAATTAATAAGAAAACTTTCATCCATCAATCTATAAGAATTATTTTTATTGTCTCTACCTGTTGTGATTTTATAAATCAGGTGCATAGCCTTGATGTTTGTGCAAACATAATATATGCGCCATTCAACTTTCATAATAATATCTAGAGATCATTGCTTGGTAGGTTGTCTTTTTGGTCGTTAGGACACAAATATGGCCACACATCTTAACAAGAATAATTGAGTATCAAAAAATTATTGACTTAGCTTAAACATTTTATTTTTGTGTGGTTTGTTTTGCTGACTTTGCTGAAGATTCATATGCATAGAATTTTTTAGAGTATTAAGAAGAAGCATTGTCTTTGGTTAGGAAGAATGACACGTCACTCTAGGATACAAAATTTTTTTTTAATCACTTGGCCTTTGGTAAATTTTTAATAACTTATTTCACCCTTGGTGTTAAAATATTAAAATTAAAACACAATGTTGAAGGATAAATCATAAATGTGATGTTTTAAACAAATATATTAATAGGTTTTAAGTTATAAATGTCTCTACTACTCAACTTGTATATGAAAATATCGCATTTACCTTTCAATAGAGTAATTTTTCTATTATTGTTTCAACATTTAAAAAAAATGAGGTATTAAAAATTGATTAAGGACCCAAGTGATAAAAACAAATTTTAAAATATGAAAGGGTTTCCCCTCCTTTTTGGCTATTTTATCACGTATAAAATGAGTGAAATTTATAAGAGAAATGAGTTTAAATATGGAAAGAAAGCATGATTTATGAATAATGATCTTGGTTTGATTAGGCTTTTGGTCCTAAAATGTCTCTTGCCAGTATTATCATGTTGGACTTTGCAGAAGTTGCCTCTTACCAATATTGTCATGCTGGGCTTTGCAGAAGTTGCCTTTCTTAGTGGCTGGACACGGGTGATTGATACTGCGAAATAGTTTAAAATTAGAATTCATCAGGTGCTTTGGAATTAAGAATCGATGAAGAGGACCAACAAGTTGTTGGCTTTACTGGCAAAGAAGTCCCCTTAAGTGACTAGGATTGGGTGTGCTCCCCAATTTGAGTCGCAGGGAAGTCGCCTTTGTTGGGAGAACCTGTGCCTCCCGGTTCGAGTGGAAATTTCTAGTCTGAGCTATGGTACGGGTTTAAAGGTGTCTTTCACAGTTGGGGCTTACCCAGAATACCTTGTAGCAAAGACCAAAAAAAAAAAAGAATCGATGAAGAGGCTTTTGGTGATAGATCTCACGTATGTATTCTAGAATTTCTTGTATTTTAACATTGAGGCGAAGTTTGTGTTTTAACATTGAAGTTACCTCTTACCAATTTTAATTACTAGACTATATTAATTAATAATGACTGGGATTCCAACAATTTATTCAATTGTTACGTGGTAATCATCTATTAGATAATAAATTTCGTAAATAATAAAATTAATATTCTAACATCTACTAGATAAATGCCACATTAGTTTGAACCCCTAATATTACTCTACTTTAGCTCAAATTAAAACTAAGGATATGGCTATTTGCACCCCAAAAATATACTCTCATCATTTATCAATAAATTAAAAGTTTTTGTTTTTATTTTGCTCAACATTTGTTTAATAGATTTAAAGTAAAAAAAAATCAAGTTATTTTGGTAAATTAACAATATTTTCTTTTAAATAATGTCTCCAAGATTGTTGCAAGGGTATTATTATAAAAATAAAATAAAAGTTTAACATAATTAACAGTAAAAATGTCTTAGGACATTTTTCATAATACAGGAATTGAAACATTTACCGTATCTCCTCTCTATGGGTACCATACCAGTCAAATGACTGTTGTCAAGTTCCCAATTTCTCATCTGATTTACAGGCCTAGGTCAATCCAACTTGTACATTTTGCATAAGTAAAGTAAAACAGAAGATAATCATAATAAGTGCCGGCCTTTCAATTTGTTCCATAACAAGCATCAACAGCTCATGCCCTAGCTAGTAGAAGTAGTGGTGTTCAAAATTTGACAATTTATTGATTGTTTTATGACTATGCAATTTGCAAAAAGTTACTTTTTTTTTTTTTTTTTTATAATTACGCTCTGTATAATGGAAATGGATCGGGTTTCATGTCTGGTTACGTACGAAATCAGAACTTCTCTAAAATTGTTAGTGGATTCAGACTTCGTGTTCACACAAACCACACAAAATGAACATTAATTAAGAAGTGATGAACTGAACAAACAATGCAAAAAGCAAAGGCAAAGGTGGAATTTGAGTTGTCTTCCACTGGAGACTTTCATACCAATTTCAATATAAAATTTTTTTTCTTTCTTTTTTTATACCAAAGGATGGAGAAATTTGCAGAAACTTTTCAATGATTTGTTAGTGCGTGTATCACTTTAATACAGTACTACACTTATCACATATTTGGTTATAGGTTTTGACTTCTTGTGGTTCCGGAGAAAATTTTGGCTACTAAAGACAATTTACACACTTCTTATTGCTTCCATTTAAAGCCTCAAGTGGGCCAAATTGATATCAAAATCATGTGATGAAGAGTGAAGACTACATGTTATAATGGACAACCACTTCGAGACCAAATGTTTATTTTATATTAATCTTTTGACTTGTTTATATATAATTTTCTTTCTAGAAAACACTAGACTGATCTTGTCCGCAATTGACAATATTCCTTCATCATTCTTTATGCTGCCTTGAAAAGCAAAAGCCTTCAAAATCTATATTTTAAATTATTGATTAAAGTAAACTGACTCAATACAATTAGATGAAACTAGTAAATTAAGAACATCATTAAAAGATTCTTTAAATACGATTTTATTATTAATTTAAAAAATTATATTAATAAAAATAATTTTTTGATTATTAAAAAAAATTATTAATCTTAATTATACATTGACAATAACTTGTGCCCTTGCAAAATTTTTAAAAGCTAATTAGGTATTCTAAAATCTTTAAAAGCTCAATGGAATTTATCAGATTCATAAAAGATCTTAACTCATTTGAACTAGTATGGTCTCACTTTGGCTCAATTACATTTTTTCTTTTTTATTTTTTTCCCCTATTTCCAAGTGTCTGTTTCCGTTACCACTTTATTAGTCTTTTGATAATAAAGTTGAAGCGAAATTTCAGTCTATCGATAGGGATAAGCCAAACTTCAGGTAAATTGAACATCAAAATTGAAAGGATTTAAATAAAATTCAGAACTGGATTATGTTGAAAACAGGCAGCCTTTACTGCAAACAACAAACGCCGAAAAGAAAATTCCAAACGGATATGTAATGCATTTGTTAGCTGTAATTATACAAAGCTTAAAGAATTGAACCCAGCATTGTAACTCTTTAACATTTGAAGGGAATGTCACAATTTGGGTAAGCCTTGGAGTGTCCTGAAAACAAAAGAATCCATATATAGTGAAAACCCATTTCACCAAACACAATAAAAATTCAACAAAGTAAGATAAGCACCACTTTTTTTTGTTCTCTTTTCTTTACTTTCCTTCTAGTGCTGAAAAATGACTTTACACAAAAGTTTAAGATTCAGTGTTTTAAGTAAGGGAAAAGGATAGATGCACCCTCAAGGTTCGGGAAAATCTTCACGCAAACCCTCAAATTTTCAATAAGGGATTACCGTTACTCCTCTTTTACCATAATACCTTTTAGCTTGATTAACAAAAAAATTGAGTCCTATTTTTTATAATAAATAGAAATATAATCTTAAAATAAATGTAACACTATATATATTTTAAAATAATTTCAACGTTATAAAAAATATTTTCATATTTTACAATCTATTAGACATATTTTATTATATTAAAGTAAATTTTATAATAAATAGAAACATAATATTAAAATAAATATATAAAAATTTAAATTATTTTGTATATTATTTAAAATAATATTAATATTATTAATACATGGGATATATTTTATTAATTGTGAAATCTATTTAACCCAAAGATTTATTTAAATTCTTTATAATAAATACATATATTTATTAAAATAAATATAACGATTTACATTTTTAAATTTATTTAAACATAAAAATATATTTTAATATTATTATTCTACTAGACAAATTAAATTATTTATATTATATTGACATTTATGAAAAAATTTTAAAGTCAATTTCTTTTAGTTACCTGATTCAAAGGTTATTATGAATAAAAATAAATCTTTGTATCTCTTATTAAAAATTTAATGATCTCCATGACTGTTTTTCTAAATTTTGGGGGTGTAATAGTTTTTTTTTTAATTTAATAAATGATACTCTGAAATCTGTTATAAAATTTATCATTTAGGAGCACAACAATATAGCAAGAGAAAGAAAGAAAGCAAATAAGAGATACAAATGTTTAAAGAGGAATTTTATTCAATCTCAAGTGTATACAAATAAGGAGTAAAATACCTTCTTTTATAGTGATACAACCACAAAGTAGTAAGTAATGCATCATAATTATAAGAGATAATAACCCTTAAATTAGAGAGATAATGGGAGTTATAAGAGATGAAAAGTTGCTTGTAAGGAGATTAATGGTTACTTTAATGAACATCCACATAAATTATAATTATTTCATAACAAAATTAAATTTATCTTTTAAACAAAATACATGTAGTTGAGTTGACTCTGACTTAACGTTAAAGTCTAATACACCCGCCCTAGTCACTTGGCTAGAAATATAGTTTTGTACTCTTTGTAGTTTGTACCTTATTCTTACTCTTAGGCATGCGTAAGTGGAGCTTGTTATTAAATTTTGAGGAACTTTT
The DNA here is from genome assembly GCA_030449835.1 of Clausena lansium. Lineage (NCBI taxonomy): Eukaryota > Viridiplantae > Streptophyta > Magnoliopsida > Sapindales > Rutaceae > Clausena > Clausena lansium. The sequence goes on along the minus strand of JASUUF010000192.1, from coordinate 6,813,240 downwards.
GAAAGAAAAATATTGAAGTTAGGTCTATCGGCCTCTCAATGCGCAACTTTTCAGCCAAAATGTTGTAAGAAAGTGACATATTTTATGATGGAATTAAGAGAATATAATTTGGCATCATAAACATTGAGACCCACCAAAGATTTCTTTCCAGCATCTGATATAGTAAGATGCTTAAGATTCTCCAAAAGGCAAATGTAACAGAGAAATAAATGATTTAAATACGCACATAAACATCAATCTTTTATTTAAAATAAGTAAGAATAAAAAATTAGAAGTGTACTTGGAAGATCATAGAAATGCTAGGCCACTGATCCTTCTATCTATATATCATTGAGCTACTCTCTTGCATATTATAATTTTTGCCTTGAAATTTGGTATTTGTTTTGGAGATTTTAATGAGTTTGAAAGTTCAAATTTGCATTGGTGTTAACACTAAATTATTCCAATTAATTAATATGTAGATTCTGATAGTGCCTTATAAAGCATTCCTTATAAAGCCGTGACATATCAATATATAGCATTGCTTATATACATACTACTCTTTTGATCGAGAGTGTAGCTCATTCAAAATCCATTGTTATTAGTGATCACAATGTCCATTGAATAAGAGCAATAATTCCTATATGAAAAGACCAACATGGGTTCTTTTCAACAATTAATCAAACGGTGAAGTTATTTATACTCTAAATAATATTTTGTACATTTTAATTTTAATAAAATTTAATATTGTAAAAATATCCTTATAATAATTTACTACGAAAGACAACTTAATTTAATTAAACTAAATGAAATTATTTTTAACAGTTAACACCCATTTAACATAAATTGTGGCTTATCTTGGTAAAATGGAGATATTAAGAGCAATCAACTCAATAATTCAATAATAAATCAAAAAGATTTCAAGTTGGTTTTCTGTATAAAAAAATTAGAAACAAAAATCAATTACGGTAAAACAATCTCCCATAGTATCTAAGGATTCTAGTGGTTCCAAAGGATTCAACTATAAGAAGAACCAAAAACAAAGAACTTTGTCCCATCTTTTTGCCTCCGCTCTTTAATGCTAAGAATGCTAGTTTCAAGAAGAGTAATGACCATTCTCCATCTCTTATTTGCCATCTTAAGATTCGACAATAAATATGTTCCACTTATATTTAAACAGTGTTCTATGGTAAATTCGCGGCCTCGAGATATTGAAAGTGTATACTAATTTTATAAGTTATGACAAATATTAATATATCATATTCTGATATGCAAACTATATATATCTCACTATGTAAGTATAAAATGGAAAATGACAGCACATTGTTCAATCATCCTATGTGGATACATTAATCTAGTAGCACTCTAGAGTTATTGATTTGTTACCAAACTATTAATAATGCTTTCAGTTTCATTTACAACACTTGCCTGTCTTTCATCAGCAGGCCCATTATCATTCTGTTGTAAATGGTCAAGCCCAAAAGCCCATGGGATCATAGCCGCCATAACAATTTGACTATTTGCACCCTCCAAAACTTTCTTACAGCCCCTCTTCTTTAATGGCCCTATTAAAAACAACACAATTTCTCGTAACACCTTCATTAATGATAAAAATAACCTTAATGATACATATTCCTCCTTAAACCCCATTTCAACGTTTTTTTTATTGCTTCAACTTTCTTCTAATTACAATCAAACATAAAAAAAAAAAAATTTGTTCACAAATAATAATAAAAAAGAATAAAATAAACTTTTTTTTTTCCTTTTTTCATCATATCCTTCCGCTTGCATAAAAATTTCTCCTCAATTTCAAACTCTTATAAAAGATAAATGTTGTTAAGTTACGGTTTATGATATGTGGGTGTAAAAATTTTCAAGAAAAAAAATACATATAATACGTGGATGTGGAGAATTTTTAGTTAAAGAGATTTATTTGTATCTTATAACTGGATTTTTGCTAAAAAAAATGTGGATTTGATTAGACATTTTTTTTTATCCTTTCATGTATTTTCAATGGAGGTCAAAATAATAAAATACTTAAAAGAGTTTTCAGAGGTTTTTGGAGGAGTACCAATAGTTCAACTCGCACCATAAATCCTTATGAGTGGAGTTTTTATATCCCTTTAATATCTTTATAACACCCCATTTGAATTTTATTTTCTAAAATAACCCCAATCATAAAATATAAACCTATATATTAAAATTAACTATATTTTCATAAAATTCCATCCTAAAGAAGATATTTCTTTAAGTTTTTTTTTATAAAATACATACAAGTCCTAAAATCTTAATTTATTTTCTTTTTATTATACAATTTCTATTTCCATAACTATAAACTTTTATAATTTTCTCAAAAAATAATTTTTAATTAAATATAAATATAAATTATGAAATGGTGTGTGTGTAAAAATGTTTGTTAAAAGAATATTTATTTGAGTATTTAATTAAATTTTCATTCAAAAATAAGAAATAAATTAAATTATTTTTAGTTACTTAGGTAATTTCCATTTAAAAGGGATTTTATAAGAAATTTTGACGGCTGTGAAGAGGCCAGGCCTACTCATTCCTTCTGCTAGATTTTGAGACCCATTTACAACTTAAATCCAAAAGAGACTTTTAACCTGCTATCTTCCCTTAATGTGACATCATCTATTATGCACATCTCGTATTTCAATTAATTAATTGCAGAGATTCTTAATTATGTGATTATTTATTTATTAATGGTGTTTCATAGAACTTTTGAATTAACAAAGTGGCACATCAAATATTACATCAAACCAAATACAAAATTTAAACCTTTGATCATTAGGTCAACCTATCATGAAAATTTTATATAATACCCATTCACATCTCTCTTATATATAGAATAGAAAGAAAATTGTATTTCAGATACGCAATCACTAATTGATGATAATGGCCCCGTTTGACACCTATATTTGAGGAGAAAATTTCTCCTCTTTTATAGGCGTGGGGGCTATGAGAAAGAGAATTAAAGCTGCTTGTTAAGTTGTCATTTTCAGTAATTGAATGACATTTAAACACTATAGTTATTTTCAAACCTAACGCCATCAAGATGAAAGTTGTCACTTTTCAGTTCATTGTTGTTTACAACTCAAAAAATCTTTAACAATAGAGAGATAAGAGAGAACAGGACATAAGGGGCAGGTGGGTGTCCTATATCTTCCGGGTTCAAAATTTTGTTTTTCTTTATTCTACTTATGCTACTAAAGGACAAACATAAAATTATTTATCCATTTCCTTGCTTTGTTAGTGACATTAGCGCGAAGACTTATATTGGATTGTGATTTTTCTCTAAAATTTAGTTTTTAGCGAGCCATAACTATTGTTATGAAATGAAAACTCTAATTGCAAAATAGATATCCATAGAATAAAGCCACCTTAATTTTGTAGACTCAAATTAAATTGATAGTCATATTGAACGGAGCCTAAGTACAATTTCAAGTTTTTCATTACATTTATTTTTAAAAAATGTTTAACTTATCAAATTGTGGGTTACATTATAGAACATTGCAATGATATTCAGACAGAAAATAACAAAATGATGACAAAATAAGAATAAATTTACACAGATTTACTCATTTACTTAAATAATACAAATAAACTCGCACTAATTTATCAATATTTTAATTTGAATATCATTTTCCTTTAGGATATAAACATCATACTCCTAAAGTCCAAAATAACCTTCTACCTTTAAGTCTCTTTCTGTAGAGTGAACTTTCTTGGATGCTCTACAACACATCAAACGACAGCTAGCTACACACCAAGACGTGTTTATCTCGGTAAAGGTATGAAAATCACTTTTTAAATTGTCCGCAAACATTTTTCTCACCCATAAATACAAGCCTATAAAGAGTCATAACTAGTGCCTGTACGCGGGGCACTTTTCAGTATCTATAAGAAGTAACAACTCCACAGCAAAAAATAAAGCTCTTTTGTCCTTCTTTCTGAAAATTTGCTATGGAAATGGCATCTCAGCCAGTTGATAATAAGAAGGAAGGAATCATCTCTCATGCTTGGCATTGCCTCAAATCCTTGCCTGGAAAATCAATGTCCAAGCTTATTGAATTAGCAAAGATGACAAAGAAATTAGGACAAGATGATCCCAGAAGAATTATTCATTCACTCAAAGTGGGATTAGCCATCACTTTGGTCTCATTGTTCTATTACTTTGAACCTCTTTATGATGGCTTTGGCGTCTATGCCATGTGGGCTGTTTTGACTGTTGTTGTTGTATTTGAGTTCTCTGTCGGTAAGGGCTACTCATTTTATACATAAATTTAGCACATTTTGATATATGGTTTAACAAATTGTGGGTGCTAAAAGTTTTTATTTTATATATGTAACAGGAGGGACACTTAGCAGAGGATTAAACAGAGGCTTAGCTACATTTTTGGCTTCAGCTCTAGGATTTGGTGCACACCACTTAGCTAACCTCTCCGGAAAATTGGGTGAGCCCATACTCCTTGGGCTCTTTGTCTTCATACTAGGTAATTATCTAAATTAAAATTTGCATACACAATATGTCAAGAGTATTATTTCAAGTTGATAAACTTATTAGCCCCTTGTAGTATTCACTGGTGAGATTTCTCGTCCCTATCTAACTGGATTGTGAAATTTACATATATGCAGCTGCAGCAGTGACATTCGTCAGATTTTTTCCTCGAATGAAGGCGAGATACGATTACGGACTGCTGATATTCATCTTGACATTCTGTTTGATATCTGTTTCCGGTTACCGAGACGATGAGGTGTGGCACATGGCGCACAAGAGAGTATCAACAATTCTCATCGGTGGCTTCACGGCTCTGTCTGTGTGCATTTTAATTTTCCCTGTTTGGGCTGGCACTGATCTTCACAATTTGGTAGCTAACAACATTGATAAGCTTGCCGATTTCTTAGAAGGTTTTGGGCCTCTATACTTTAAAATTTCCCAGGATGGAGAAATGGACTTGACATTTTTAGAAGGATATAAATGTGTGCTCAACTCGAAACAAACCGAAGAATCCTTGGTGAGTTTTCATGATTAAATTCACCAGTTTGATTATAAATCAGATAAATTTGTGCCTTGTTGACAAAAAAATTTGAAAATTCAATTTTATTTTTGCAGGCTAATTTTGCTGGATGGGAACCTTGTCACGGTCAGTTCAGGTTTCGTCATCCCTGGAGACAGTATCTAAAGATTGGAAGCCTAACCCGCAATTGTGCCTACAGAATTGAAGCTCTTAATGGCTATCTAAATGCTGAGACCAAGGTAATTCTGAAATTCCCTATTTTCCAAAATTTATTGTTAAATTTTAGATAAAAAATAATATATGTGACAGGAAAATCTATTCACAGCACAGAGTATGCAATTCACCTATTAGACTTTTATTTTCCCTCAAGTTTTTAAATATTTTTAATATATTTGTATGAAATTACGTAGTTAGTGACATAATTGCTCCCAATAAACACATAGTTGATATCTTTCCATAACATTTTAATTTTATTATTATATTCCCCCTATAAGTCAATTTTCTACTATTTTCTGGCTCCGCCACTGTGTGCTAATTGATCTAAAAAAATTAGTTGCAGATACCAGAAGAAATCCGAGGCAAAATGCAAGATGCATGCATAAATATGAGTTCTGAAGCTGTAAAAGCATTGAAAGAATTGGCATTTTCAATCATAACAATGACAAAACCTTGCTCTGCCAATTCCCACATTACAAAATCCAAAATTGCTGCCAAAAATCTAAAATCCTTGCTCAGTAATAGTTTGTGCAAGGAAACTGAAATTTTAGACGTGATACCAGCAGTTACAGTGGCTTCTTTGCTAGTTGATGTAGTTGCTTGCACTGAGAAAATTGCAGAATCAGTTCAAGAACTGGCTTCTATTGCAAAATTCAATAGTGTGAAACCTAAAAAAGCACCATCTCGGTCAAGTTCCAAGATCAGTGAACCCGAACATGTTATTACAATTCATCAGCCATCAAGCTTACCAGAATGAGAAGCCTTATTGCCTTAATAGTATAATGTATTAATTATTAACCATATGATATATTACATATAAATCCATAGCTTGATATTTTGATGGTGATGATTTTGTATGTTCAGATGTTCACGGAGGTGAATTTGTGATGAATATACCACTAGCCAACGAAGAAGGGTTTTGTTTTTTGTGCAATGTATTAGTATTATATTTGTACTGTAAATTAGTTTTCTTCTCTTATGGAAATTATAGCTGAGTTTCTCATTTTGATTATGTTTTAACCGGATTTTCGCTATGACCCGATTTGAACCATCAATTGGGGGTGGTTCTCATCGGATCTAGGTCAAATCCGATCAAAACAAGTAAAATTTATTATTTGGAGGGGAGAGAACGGGCTATGTTTGGATTGGGGGGTTTAGGTGTGTATTTTTGCTGTTTTGGGCAAAAGATATAGCTAAGGTGATCTGGGAGGTGAGCTGCAGTGATTTGGGAGGTGAGTTGTGGGAGGTGAACTAAGGTAACTTGGGAGGTGAATTGAGGTATTTTGAGTTTAGAGTAATATGGAGAGCTCTGTGGAGTTAATTTACAGAGTTGATATGAGGAGCTCAAGGAATAGCTTTGGTGAACTTGAGGATAGCTCCAGGAGCTTATCCGGGGCTCGTGGTATAACTTGAGTGAACTCATATAGGTAATACGATTTGGACACCAAAACCATCATAACAAATAGAAAATAAGCATAAACAATAAAGAACACATAATATTTTACGTGGTTCGGCCTTTTGGCCTATATCTACGGGAGTAATTCTCTCCAATCTACTATGTATATGAAGTATTACATGATTTGCTTTACAATAACAACAAAACCTTCTTAAATGTTGTTTATGGTGAATAATAACCCGAGGGAGATGTGGGTCTTTTGGAGATTAGAGAGTTTTTTAAAAGAAGAATAAGGGAAAAGCTTATTTAAGAGATGAGATGGCCAAGATCTTTCATAGAGGTACAAAAAAGGAGGAAGAAACCCTAGAAATAGAAGAAGAAGAAGAGTTTTCTGGATAATCAATGGGTCATTTTCTTTGTAGAAATCCTTGAGCTTTATATAGGAGTGCTCCCCGGGGTATTTTGGGAATTTTGAACATATGGCACTTAATTATTGGTTGTCCTCCCTCAGATGATGTCATTTTTGTAATTGGCCTTGTGGTCTCAAGATGGTAACATGCTCAAACAAAGAGAGCAAAGAAACATTCAGCCACCAATTTTTCCCTTTGTTTTATACATGTGGCACCCTCTCTAACTGGTTTTTGGACCACTGCGGAGGGGAGCTGAGGTGGTAGCCCCTTATTGAATGTACTAGGAATAGCTCTTCTCATTGGCTCCTTGTATTTAGCAAAAAGTAAGATATTTTTTATTCTCTCATTACATTCACTGTTCACCTGCTGACCCTAACCATTATAATTTGATTTTCGATAATACTCTTTGATGTTGGGAATATTTACCGAAACTGTTGTTTTCCTTTGGGAGCTTAGCTTTGTGAGCTATCCTGCTATTCAGTCAAACCAATTGATCTCTCTTGGCTAGCTTTCTTGCCACGTGTCACTGAGTTATTGGTCCATATTTATGCCCATAATTCCCCCCCAACAAGATCTCCTTAGTTTCTTGTGTTGAAATAATTGAAGTACAAGAAACTCAAAGAGAAAATTTGAATGAAGGACACGTGGCAACTTGCTTCTGAGTCTCTCTCACAAGTCTAGCGATTTTAATAATTGAGCTGTACTCAACATTGATGATTTGAGCTAAACTCACTTTGGCAATTTGAGCTATCATCGCTCTGGCGATTGGAGCTATACTCCTTCTGGCAATGATAAATGAGCTATACTCAGTTAACTTTAGTGATTTCAATACTGAGTTGTACTCAACTCTGGCGATTTCACTCCTTGAGCTATACTCAGTTTTTTTATCATGACGATAAAACATGGCGATAAGACATGGCGATGAGTCATGGCGATAAGACATGGCGATGAGTCATGGCGATAAAACATGGCGATAAGACGTGACGATGTAGTCCTAGCGATACACAGATTTTAGGGGAGAAGAGTTCTCAATCCCTTAAGTAGGTAACCTCACAGAGGTATTCTCATATTGAGTAGCAATCAATATAAGTCAGTTGAAACAACTCAAGATATATAGAGTTATACTCTAAGAGTTAAACACGGTGAGTCATAAGTGGAGAAAAATTGGAATCAATAAATCATAATAAATAAGGATTTAACCATTCATTCTCAACCACATGGCAATAAAAATAAAGCATTCATCCAATAATCTAGAATAATAAATAGATTTCGGAGCTCATCTCATGATGGTGAGCAATAGTAAATCATTCAATCATATCCATGGAGAAACAATTGAGAAGATTAGACATCTTCTCATAAGTACTTAGAATAAACATTTAGTACTCATTTATAAGATCTACGTAAGTAAAAATAGCTCAAATCATAATCATATCATGAGTAGCAAGTGTTATCCTAAGAAGAGATTTTGATATCTCTTTTGCTATCATGTAGACATCAATGAATTTTAAAAATAAATCATGTTATGGTGGAGAACAATTGAGGTTCCTACTAGACCTACCACAAATATATACGAGCAAGTATATAATGGAAAATTAAAACATAAAAATAGATAGGGAAGAGTTAAGAGCATAACACTGAGAGTTTTCTTGAGTGTTGGAGCATTCAAGAGGTGTTTGACTCTACTTTAGTGCTTAAGGAAGAGTTAAGGTATTCCTCAAAACTGTTGCACTGCTTTAGTGTTTTTGAGAAGTCCTCAATGGCGTTTTTTGAGGAATCCTCTTTGAGGTATCTTCCTTGCGTCTTTCTTGAGCATTTCTCAGAGGAGTCATCCATGGCGTTCTTTGAGGAATCCTCAATAGAATTTTTTGTAGAGCTTCTCCTTTTGGCGATTCAAATCTAGGAGTACATCTACTGTCTTTTATTCAAATAACACCCAATCCAAACTAACCACTACTACGAAAGCTTTTTGTAGCGCTCCTCACAGACGGCGCCAATTGTTTCGGTGAGATTTTGGGTGACCTCAACAAAAACAATAAAGTATTAAAAATAAGGAATATTAGGAGGACGGCTGCTTGGGTATGTTTGGAGGTGCACCGGCAAGATGGGGGAGGTTAACTCCCAAGGCTGATCAACTGGCGATTCGAGGAGGATGAGAGGGTAAGAATGAGATCTAAGACCATTGAACTCGAGTTGGAGGAACCCTGAAAACCAGAGCACTCACGAAGTTAGAGGTGGAGCCGGCGGTGGCCGGCGACCACACTTCGACACTCAAGTTAGGTTGTCAATAAGGAGAAGTTGCTCAAAGGTCCAAAATGAACCTTCAAGCTGACAAAAATGGTGGAAAAGTTCAGAATATGCTCTGGGAAAAAAGATGAGAGCGATATTTTCTGTGGGTGAGAAATTGTTACCGTTGAAGAGTGTCACTTGAGGGTCTTTACGTAAATCCGGCCACGTGGAGATTAATCATTCGTTTTCCCTCCCTCACATAAGGGTATTTTGGAGATTTTGTAAGTCGTCCCGAGATGGTGATGCATGTGAGCCTTGGAGACAAAGAAACCGTTTAGCCACCAAATTGTCCTATGCTGCACACACGCGGTCAGCCTCTCAACTAGTGGTCCTGCTGATTTTGGGACCACTACAGGGAATATTTTGAGGTGGCACTCTTTCATTGCTTACTTTTAGCTTCCTCTCACCTCATTGACTCTTTTATTTCAGCTGGAGGAGAATCTTTTCGATTTGGCTCATGAGAGCGTACACATTTTCCTGGAGACACTAATCACTCAAGGCGTAATTTCAGTTTTGGCCCTCTGGCGACGTGTTTCTCTTGGAGTTATCCTTCTTATCAGGAGCATTCCTCCCTGTACGTCCCAGGACTTCATGCATTATGCAGCCCATTTCTTGTTTGTCTCAGTTTTGTGCCACATGTTAGCCTCTCATTGGTTTATTATGGCTCCCATAAATCCCCCAAACAAGATCCCCATAGTTTCTTTGATAAACCTTTCATTTTACTACTTTTAAATTCATGTGTGTTTTATCATACAGGGTAAAATTAATATTTTACTAGTCAACTAACTAGTCAACTAACGGTCCTAATGGAAAAATAGAAAAATGAAATGTTTTGCAAAGATATAGTAGTAAAATGATAGGGAATAATACTTCTTGTAGTCATTTAATATTTTACAATTCTTGAAGTACTGAAATAATAATAACCCTTTTATAAATACAGATTGTATTCACATAAAAAAAACTTAAAGAGCAATATCTATGATTATTGAGAATGCTTGGAAAATTAAAGAACTTGATGAATTTAGCAACAACAAAATGAGGAGGGTTGTCGGCCCAAAAAAAAAAAAGAGTTTATATTGGTTGGGTCTGATGAATGTAGCAATAACAAAATGAGGAGGGATGTCGGCCCAAAAAAAAAAAAAAAGAAGAAGAAGAAGAGAGTTTATATTTTTTGGGTAGACCATGCATAAGTTTTTGGACTAGGTATAGAAAACAAATAATAAAATAGTTATATTTTTACATTAGAATTTAGTGGTTTATTCATATTTTTTTAATTAGTAAAAATCTAAAAAAATTGACCTATTTTATCCAATCAAAATCATCTAAAAAGTCTTATTAAGTCATAAAAACAAACACTAATAATTAATTTACTTAATTCAATCAAATCACTCTAAATCATTAAGACAACAAAACAAACACCGCAGGCAACTTATTCAGTTTTCCATGGCCCTATCTAATGGTGGACCAAGGAATTTAATCCAAAGGCTTAATGCAAATTCAATTTAAAAAATTTTAACGAGATGATAGTGCTAAAAAAATAAAGAACACAAGTGCCAAAATAATTGTGTTTTTGTCCCCCTTTTTTTTAATTTGTGGTGTGTTATATCAGGACTTCAGAGAGATTTTAATGATCATTGATGAAATAAGGTGTTAGCAATGAAGAAATGAGCGATTATTGTTAGCGAGACAGAGAATTGTGAGTGCCTGTCTGCCTGAGTTGGAGAGAAAAATGAGAAGGAAGAAGAAGAAAGGGGTTTGTAATTTAGGCATTTTTGTTATCATGAATAAAATTTTGGAGTTTGATACAACCAACTACCAAGGGTCAACCAAGACTATGTGAGGTGAGACTTTTAAATATTGTAAAATAGACATGTGTCGCACGAACATGATAACCACTGTCCGTAGCGCTCTTCTTTGTTCTTTCCTTCATTGCCACACTTCATATTTTCCCCCGAGGGCATCACATGTCCTTGAGCCGGCCCTGGTCTAAGGCACGTACAAAAATGAGTCAATGACAGCTAGCTACGCACCAAAACATGCGAATAAACAATTTTCTCAATCTCACCTGACAGTGTGGAAGTATATAACTCGACAGATTCATCTAGACTAGTGTCTTTCTGTGCTAACACATAACGCGTGACACTCTTTCTCTGTATCTATAAAAAGGGACACCTCCATTGCAAAAACTAAAGCATTTTCTATGCAAATGGCATCCCAGACAGTTGATACTGATAGCAAGGAAGGAACAATCTCTCGTTTTTGGGCGAGCATCAACTCCTTGCCTGGAAAAATAATGGCTAAGCTTGTTGAATTTGCAAAGAAGACAAAGAGATTAGGACGAGAAGATCCAAGAAGAATTATTCATTCACTCAAAGTGGGACTAGCCATTGCTTTGGTATCATTGTTCTATTACTTTGAACCTCTGTTTAAAGGGTTTGGTATCTCTGCTATGTGGGCTGTTTTGACTGTTGTTGTTGTATTCGAATTCTCTGTAGGTATAAGCCTTTTCCTTTCACTTATAAATCTCGCAAATTGTGTTGTATAGTTTAACAAATTGTGGGTGCTAAATTATTTTTAATAATGTCACAGGAGGGACAATTAGCAGAGGTTTAAACAGAGGCTTGGCTACATTTCTGGCTTCAGCTCTAGGATTTGGTGCTCACCACTTAGCAAGCCTTCCCGGAGAAAAGGGTGAGCCCATACTCCTTGGGCTCTTCGTATTCCTACTAGGTACTTAATTGAATTGAATGTACAATCAAGAATCAATGGCGTAGTCAAGAAATTAAATTAGGGGGCAAAATGACTAATATAAAATATAAAGAAGGAAAAATTTTACAATTTTATTTCACTATTTTTTTAATCTGCTTAATATTTCTCCTTACACGCCTTAAGAAAATAAAACTTTAAGAGAAGGCAGTCAAACCGTGAAGATTGAAGAGTAGATACATGGTTTTAGAATATTATTTAATTTTAGTATTAAGTTGGGCATTTGGACAAAATCATATCAAATATCAAATTAAATGTTAAGACCTTATTTTTAATGGATTCAACTAGACTTTGGGCATTTAAATTATGCAATTGAACTAGTAAATGATAAAAGAATATGATTTGTGTGTTTTGTTTGTAATTTTAAAATAAACAATTAATCTAAGAGGGCAAATTTATAATTTCAGTTAATTAAATAAAGAATGTCATCTGAATTTTTTGGACTAAACATCAGCAGCTGCCCCTGTTTGTCCCTTAGTGGCTTCGCCATTGTGACAATAAAATTTTTTCAAGTTAATGAAATTAAAGTTATGGGTTGTGATCAGTACATACAATATGCAGCTGCAGCAGTGTCATTCCTAAGATTTTTCCCTCAAATGAAGGCGAGATACGATTACGGGTTGATGATATTCATCTTGACATTCAGCATGATATCTGTTTCTGCTTACCACGATGATGAAGTGCTGCGCATTGCTTTTGAAAGAGTAATAACCATTCTCATCGGCATCTTTACGGCTCTGTTTGTTTGCATTTTCATTTGCCCTGTTTGGGCTGGCGATGATCTTCACAATTTGGTAGCTAACAACATTGACAAGCTTGCCAATTTCTTTGAAGCTTTTGTGCCTCTGTACTTGAAAATTTCACAGGAAGGGGAACCGGACATGACATTTTTAGAAGGATATAAATGTATGCTCAACTCGAAACAAACTGAAGAATCCTTGGTGAGTTTTCATGATTAAAATTCACCAATCTGACTTACATAAATCACATAAATTTGCATCTTAGGGAAATCATAAAAATGAGAATTCAATTTCATTTTTTTGCAGGCTAATTTTGCTGGATGGGAGACTGGTCACGGCCAGTTCAGGTTTCGTCATCCCTGGAAACAGTATCTAAAGATTGGAAGCCTAACCCGCGATTGTGCCTACAGGATTGAATCTCTTACCGGCTATCTAATTCTAAATACTGAGACACAGGTAAATTCTGAAATCCCCGTTTTTTCAGAATTTATTGTTAAAGTCTTTGAAAAAAAGAATCCTGAGGCGGATTTATTCACACCCCAGAGTATGGGGTTGACGATTTAGACTTTTATTTGTCCTTAAATTTGTAAATATGTTATTTTTAAAAATTACAAAGTTAATATCTTATTTAATTAAATTTTTAATTTATTATTTATGTTGCCGTCTATAAGCCAATTTTCTGGCTCCGCCACCGACGTGTGCTCATTGAGCTAAATCAATTACTTGCAGATACCAGAAGAAATCCGCGGCAAAATGCAAGAAGCATGCATAAATATGAGTTCTGAAGCTGTGAAGGCATTGAAAGAATTGTCATTTGCAATCAAAACAATGACAAAACCTTGCACTGCCGATTCCCACATAACAAAATCCAAAATTGCTGCCAAAAATCTAAAATCCTTGCTCAGTACTAATTTGTACACGGAAACTGAAATTTTAAAGGTGATGCCAGCAATTACGGTGGCTTCTTTATTGGTTGATGTAGTTGTTTGCACTGAGAAAATCGCAGAATCAGTTCAAGAACTAGCTTCGGTTGCAAAATTCAAGAGTCTGAAACCTAAACAAGCACAATTGCGAACAAGTTCCAAGATCAGTGAACCCGAACATGTTATTGCAATTCATCAGCCATCAAGCTTACCGGAATGAGATGCCCAAAATATTATATATTAGTACCCATATTAGATATAAGACCATAGGTCCTCCGTTTTTTTTGCTGTGTAGTAGTATTATATTATTTATATTGGTACTCTAAATTAGTTTTCTTCTCTTATTGAAAACAGCTTCTTGTATCACTGATTCTGTCTTTGTCGTTAAAGTAATATGAAGATCATATAATTCATTAGAAAATATCCTTGTTGCCTTCATAAGTTAATTGAGAGCTTGGGATGATGTAGGAAGCGTATAAGATAGAATAAATTAGGAATTCTAAATTTTGAGTAAATTTAGTATTTAGTATTTTATTGGCATTTATCTTATTTATTAAGTTTATTTGAATTATTTTTGTAATTCTAGTTTAATTAGGATTTTAGATTATTTCTCTTATTTGAAAAGGATTAAGATTAAGTTAGCTACTAGTATATATATGCTTATTATTCATAGCTTATTATAACACCTTTAAGCTTTTCATCAATAATATTCAGTATTTTTTCAATTGAGATATTTTTTCCCTTGTGAGAGCCCTCCTTCTTGAGTATTCAAGAACGTAAACTAAAACGACATCTAGTATCAGATCATTCCTCAATCAAGTGGTATCAGATCATTTCTATGTGCCAAGCAAGACTTTCTTGACCATCAATCACCTCCACTCACAAATCTTTCCTCCTTCGTCTATTAATTACACCGAGTAAAAAAAAAAATAGAAAACTGCAAAAAAAAAAAATTTTGTTGCCACCTTCACAGCCATCGTGCACGGCTGCCGCCACCATCGATCTTCAAACTTTCCTGTCGATCTCACCACCATTAAAACCGGAAGAAGCTGCCCATCAAAACCCAATCCATCTTACCACCGAACACCACCCAAACACCGCCCAAGATCCACAAAACCGCCGCTCATTACTGCTCATCGCCGCCGATAAACCACTGCGATTCAGCCTTCATTACCACTACCAATCCATTCAATATCATCAAACCTTTCTTTCCAGCCGAATCTTGCCACCAGCCTCCATCTTGTCCGCCGGCACCGAAACCAAACCCCAAACCGCCAATTCAATTCAATTTTCCAATCAATCCACAACTATTTGAGTCAAACCACCACCACCATCACACTCATCACTATCAATTCTTCCAGATCTACCCTTCTTTTCCCCTTTTTCCCCAATTACCGTCGCCGTCAACACTAACTTTTGCTCATTTATAGTTTTAGCCTAAGATTTTCTTTTAATTATATTATTTCCCTTTAGATTTACTGTTCTTATTAAAAAAACCAAAAAAAAAAATAATAACAGCAACATGGTTTTTTGGAGAAATTAGTACTCAATTTGAAGAACGAATTACAAGGAGAATAAAGTGACTTGAACAAACACAAAACCATTCCGTATAAGTGTGGCGCAAATTAATGAAAGCCTTACAGTCATTACAAACCCATATTATGGCAATGGAAGAGACATTACTTGGTGTAAAACAAGATTTAAAAGAGATTAGACTTACCCAAAGAAGTAATCATGAAGCTAAGGGTGCTGAAAATGTTAATTCAAGTAATAATCTTAGAGAGTGAAGGAAGACCAACAGAGCTAAGGAAATAAGTAGCTCTAGTGGAAATACAAAAGCTACTCCACCCTTTCCAAATTCAGATGGCAAAGAAATAGAAGATGAAGAAAGAGGAACGCATCAGAATGACTACTGAATCAAGATTGACCTCCCATCATTCAATGGACAACTAGACATTGAAGAGTTCCTTGATTGGTTGTTTGATGTTGAACAATTCTTTGAAATAATGGATTTTTCAGAATCAAATAAGGTCAAGGTAGTAGCATACAAACTCAAAGGAGATGCTGCAGTTTGGTGGGACAATCTATAGGCTTCTCGACTGCCACAAGGAAAAGAAAAGGTCAAGACGTGGTATCGCATGCACCACCTGTTAAGGGAATGATTTTTGCCTTTTGACTACATACAGACCTTATTTTTTTAGTATAGCAATTGTCGTCAAGAAGCCAAAACAGTTGAGGAATATGAACTTGAATTTCAAAGGCTTATGGAACAAAATAATCTTCATGAAACAAAGGCCTAAATAGTTGGTCGATTCTTGAATGTTTTACGCCCAGAAATAGAAGATCAAGTTTGGTTGCAACTAGTACATACACTGCAAAACGCCATTCGACTAGCTAAAAAGGTGGAAGTGCAACTTGAAAAGCGAAAGGCTCGTAACCAAGCCACCTTACGCTTATTCACTCTTAGTCAGCAACCAAGGCAGAGGTATGAAGTTAACAAGGAAAATACTCCTAAGGAAAACTTTGGGAAGCCAACACATAATCATAATGGACAAAACACACAGCCAAGTAGTAGTAATCCTTATGCATTTTCTCGAGGCAACAAATATTTTCGTTGTTCAAAACCAGGCCGTACATTGAACCAATGTCCGGAACAAAATGCCAAACAATTAATTTGGCAACTCATGAATGGAAAAATAAAGAGTCTGAGGATGAACTTTATGAAGACAATGAGACATAGAAGGGGAGGAAGAGTGGACATATCCAAATGAAGGAGAATCATTAGTAATACAATGTTTGTTATACACACCAAGAAGGAAAAAGACGTTCAGAGACATAGCATCTTTAAGACAAGATGCACAGTAAACAATAAAGTATGCAATCTGATTATTGACAGTGGTAGTAGCGAGAATATAGTTTTCAAGACCATGGTTGATAAGTTACAACTCAAAACTCGCAAACATCCTTCTCCTTATCGTATTGGATGGATAAAAGATGTTGGAAAAACTAAAGTTACTGAACAATACCACATTCCTTTTCCCATTGGAAGATACAAAGACAAAGTAACTTGCGACGTTGTTGACATGAATGCTTGTCATATGCTACTTGGGAGACCCTGGCAGTTTGATCTTAATACAGTGCACCATGGGAAGGATAATACTTACAGGTTCTACAAAGATAATATGAAGTTATTCATGCTCCAAGGAAGTCCAAAGTCAAGAGAACCTATCTTTTAATACCAATGGAAAAGAATATTGTGCCTGAAAATTTTAAAGCTACTCAAGATGTGTTAGATAAACATGATTCAACGATTACTCTTGTTAGTGACAAAGAGTTTATCCGAGATTTTGAAGTTGAAGATGTAAACGTGGAAGAGCAAGTTTTATTGGTCTCATCATTGGAAGAAAAGAACGTTGCAAAAACTACTTTTGAAGAGACACCAATTGTTCTTAAAGACAATAAAGTTAATATGGTTTTACCAATTATTCAAGAAGCTAAGCAAATTGTTCTTAAAGACCCAAAGATAATTGATATAGTTTTGCCTATTCATAGTGGAGACAAGAAAGTTATTCTTGAAGAAGATATGGCTGCCAAGATAAAGTAAATTGGCGAGAACATTAAGCAAGGTTTGGCAAAAGACTTGAGAGGCTTGGAAGTTGTTTGCTCCTACAAAACTTCACCTTTCTGCAGAGTGACTAGCAAGATAAAAAGAAGATGAAGTATGGAGCATTTCAAGTTTCAAGGAAGATTAATGTGAAAGACTATGAGTTTGAGCTCCAAGATTCATTGCTACTCTACTTTAAGTTTCATCCTCCATATAGCCTTGTATTTCTAGCAAAAGTCAAGGACGAGTTTTTTTGGAAAGGAAGAGATTGATGTAGGAAGCATATAAGATAGAATAACTTAGGAATTCTAAATTTTGAGTCAATTTAGTATTTTGTGTTTTATTAGGATTTATCTTGTTTTATTAAGCTTATTTGAATCATATTTGCAATTCTATTTTAATTAGGATTTTAGATTATTTCTCTAATTTGAGAAGGATTAGGATTAAGTTAGCTACTAGTATATATAAGCTTGTTATTCATAGTTTATTGTAACACCTTTAAGCTTTTCATCAATAATATTCAGTATTTTCTCAATTGAGATATTTTCTCCCTTGTGAGAGCCCTCTTTCTTGAGTTTTCAAGAACGTTCGCTAAAACGATATCTAGTATCGCTTCCGCGCTGCGTCATGGAAAATCTTTCGGATTTGCATGTACTTGAAACTAATCATCATGAATGCCAACACTGAGAAATGAAAGAATATATATCCTTTTATTCATACAAATTTTAGTTCAATTAAGTTTGGAATGGATCAAAAGCCTTTTGATTCACTCCCCATTCACTCTTAAATAAAGCTCGCCCTCGAGCCCTAACCTTTAGGTTGTATTATAAATATATGAGTTCAGATTATTAGTAGACTATTTTTTTATTTTGTGTTTAATTATTCAACCAATATTATTATGCCACATTAATTTATACAAAATAATTTGTAAAAGAATTGTGCATGTGTATGCTTCAAACAATTATAATAATTTACATACATATATAACAAATAATGAATGGTTAAGGAGCAATACTGCAAGAGCACCAAAGACCTTCTCTGAATCTAAATGTAAATATCAATATTACTTGCTAGCATTTATCTTTCCTCTGGTATACAGAAACTTAAAAGCATGTACCATGTTCTAAAGGAGCATATAATACATAAGTCAACATAAAAGTAAAAATTAAAGTCCAACGCTCCATGTCAAATGGTAATTAACATATATGTGAAGATGAAATGTGAGATAATGCTATTATTATACGTACCCACCATACGTACAAACGAATGTACCTTAAGTATTTAATTTCCCACATAATGTAGAAATAAATTAAAGCAAAGAAATGATAATAATGTAGAAATAAAGCAAACAACAACTAAGAACGGGGACAAATTCTTCTTAATTTTCTCCCTAAACTCTCTGCGTTTTCACATTGCAAAAATTTTTTGACTTTTAATAACAGTGGGCTTAATTATGATCCAATTTTGTCTGGTATATACCGCAGATCTGGTATTAATATTTCATATCCAAATTGGTTCATACCAGATATGCATATCCAAGCATTCACCATACATGTATTGACAGTGGCTAGCCTTTTTTGACCCCAAGTCCCCTAACAAAGCCCTCCATTAGCTATTTAGCTCACCCACATTTAATATCTTTAACTTTATAAATAAAGTACTTTGCATTGTGTCATATTTCAATAGCCATTAGGCATTAGACATTGTTCTTTCCATTCTATAGAAATTAAAGCTAATGGCATCCCCTGATCAGCATGCAAATGCTAGTGGAGTTCTCACTCGAGCATGCCAGTTTTTTAAGGCAATGCTTGAGAAGTTGAAGAAACAAGGAAAAGATGATCCAAGAAGAATTGTTCATTCACTCAAAGTAGGCCTAGCTCTCACATTGGTGTCTTTGATTTACTACTTAAAGCCACTCTATGATGGTATTGGTATCAATGCTCTGTGGGCTGTTCTAACTGTTGTCCTAGTCTTCGAGTTTTCCGTGGGTAAGCTTACAAGTTCTTTGAGCTATCAAAACTTATAAAGACAACTAAACTCATTTTTGGCTAAGCCTCCATTTTTTAAAGCTGTTGTGGAACTACTTGCTAAACACCTACAGTTGTGATTAATTATTTTTGGTAAAATTATATTTATTAGATAGTATTTATTAAACACTATCATTAACTGCAACTTTTATTTCACAACAGTAATACCTTAAAAGGTACAGTGTATTGCAGTACCAAACAGGTCCTAAGTCATTTTAAATATATGTGAACAAAGATTTTGGTTCTAATCTCATTCATATTCTAGTGTTGTCGCAGGGTTCGGTTAGCTTGACAATCGTAAATTAATGACCACTTCTTTAGTAGTGTTATTTAATTTTTTTGTGCCATAAATTGTCAGGAGCAACATTTGGAAAAGTTTTAAACAGGATGATAGCAACACTGGCTGGAGGTGCTTTAGGTCTAGTAATTCAATAACTAATAACTCAATGCTTCTTGGTTAATTAATTTAATGCATGTGCAGCTACAACAGTGACATTCATCCGGATTTTGCCCAGCTTGAAGGCAAGATATGATTACGGGATGACCATCTTCATAATGACCTTCAGCATCATATCTTTATCTGGTTATCGAGATAATGAAATTTTACGCATGGCTCATGATAGGTTATTAACGATAATTATTGTAGTTGCACTACTATCATTGTTTGTGTTTGTATTTGCCCTGTTTGGATTGGAGAGGATCTTCATAACCTTATAGCTGACAACATTGAAAAGCTTGGAAAATTCTTAGAAGGTACAAAACGAATAGACTAATTAATTAAAATTCACGATTAGTACAATAACATAGATACAAAACTTTTCAGGATTCGGAGGGGAATACTTTAAATTGTCTGAAAATCAGAAATCTAATGAGGATAAGTCATTTCTTCAAGAATATAAAAGCGTTCTCAACTCAAAAGGCAGTGAAGAGACAATGGTTGGGAGAATGAAAGAGAAAAACTCCATGTTTTTCATTTTCTTATTTTTTTCCTTTCCTCCGAGAAAAAACCATCTTACTAATTCAATTCGTATATTTGCAGGCTAATTTAGCAAAATGGGAACCAGTTCATGGCCGGTTCAAGTTCCGTCATCCCTGGAAACTGTATTTGAAAGTGAGAACCCTAACTCGGGAATGTGCCTACAGCTCTTAATTGCTGCCTTAACTTTGATATCCAAGTACATATATGCTTGTAAATTTTTAATTATTAATTTGTTCAAATTTTGTACCAAGATTCCCTCCTGCCTGAGCTTCACCTGTATAAGATCGTCAAAAGCTCATATCATGAGAAGAATCTAATAAACTTATGTTATGCTTTTCTTGCTGCAGACTTCTTTTGAAATCCAGAGCAAAATTTGAGAGATCTGCATGGAGATTAGCACGGAATCTGGTAAATCTTTGTTGGAATTAGCATCATCGACCAAGAAAATGACACGGGCAAAATCAGCAAATCCCCACATTGCAAAAGCCAAAAAAGCTGTGGAGAAACTGAACTCTCAACTCAAAACAAACCTGTGGAAAGAAGCATTTCTCCTGGAGATAATACCAGTGGCTAAACTTTCAATAGAGGTGGTTGAATGCACAGAGAAAATTGCTAAGGCCGTCCATGAATTGGCCTTATTGGTTACTTTCAAGACTGGGGATGCTTCGGTGTCGCCAGAAGAGCCACATTTGCTTCACCCTGCAACAATTCAGTGTGTTTCCACACGGATGTACGGAATCACAAAATTACTGTCGTGGAATAATAAGAATGATAAGAATAATTTAGTTTCTAGACTTATATTAAAGAATAATTATACAACCATAAATATTTGTACAAATAATGTTGTACATATTGATGTTGCATAAGATAATTGAAAAGATCTTTTATTCTATAATAAAAATAACGTTCATTTATAAATAAGAAAAGCTAGTGAGAAATTCAACAAATAAGTGATGTTACTTATGTCAGATTTATAAGTATTGTTGTTAACTTGTTATATGGATAGTATGAGTTAGGATCTAATAAGGAATTCCTTACTTTAATAATGTAAAAAATAAGCTAAAAAAATAAGAAAAACATACTCCATTGCAGTTTACTTTGTCCTGCAGTGTATTTAAGTTTATATTTTTTATCTTTTAACTGTCCTTTGCCATTTATTGTAAGAGATCTTTTACCAGATTATGATTTTGAAAAGTATATACATTAGTTTGATAATTTTTTATGATTAATTTCAGATAAATATTATTTTAGTTCTTATAGTTTGAGCAATATATTAGACCTAATATTTAAAAAAAATTACACAGAAAGCTCAATTCTATGTTTGTTTTTATTAAAATATATTGAATTATTTTTTATTTTTGCATGTCACATCACATTTCAGTTTTATTTGAAATTTACGTTTCCTATATCAGAGAGAATTACTATATATTACTCTCGAAAATTTAGCAATTGTGACAATAGGGTGGTTTTGAGTAATTTCTTAAAATACAAGGCCAATTGAGTAATTAACTTAAATTGTAGAGATTAATAGACCATTTAGCTATTAGTTTCATTCATATCTTAGCACCGCAAGAATAATAAAAGGCACAACAGCTCAAGGGTACCCAAAGGACTCCGACGAACCTTTGTTTTGCTCTTTGCACTATACGAAACAACAGCTCAATCTTATTGGTAACTTTCGTTACTTGCAACAATAGAGACATTTAGATTGTCTTTTTTGCCTAATGATGCTGAGATTGTAAGCATATATGCTGATTTATCTTCAGGTTGTGTACTCTCATCATTAGTATTCTGTGGAGTGGTCTGGGCTTCTATTCTACCAGGCATTGGAGCTAAATTAGGTTCTTATTTCTATGCAAAATGTTAAGCTTGGTCCTGACTTAGACAGTTCGTTAAGTTGCTCGTGCTCCCCAATCACCCGTTGCTTGAATAAATTTAATCACACACTGTAGATCAAGAGTTCATAAGAAAAATGTAACCATTGGTAGTGGCGAAGCCAGACTTTAAAACAGGGGTAATTTAGTTTTCCTTTAGGAATTCGATAGGCTTTTCAAGTGTCTTCGTTTAATATCGGAGGTGAGAAAGGTAATTTTAGGCTATGCTTTTGTTGTATTTTATTCAAAACTAATGGAGAGCTATTTTGCACGTGTATATACTGTTTGAACTTGCACAAACTGTACAAATATTATTCAAGAAGCTGAGTTGGCATTTTAGATGGCATGGATTGATTTGTTGGTTGGAAAAGGAGCCACAATCACTTTTATAATTGCTCTTAAATTCAACCAATCCATCCATGCCATATAAGAGTTGTATAAAATTTAACAATTTTTATGGCTGTTTCATTGTTGTTTTCTTTAACTTGTGCATGTGGGTTGGGTTAAGGGCCGCATATAGGATCGATTTTATTCCACCAAAATTAACCACTGCAATTTTTCTCATCACTTGTATTTCACCAATTTTACCACACTAATTATTGTCACGCTCAAGGCAATGAATTATTTATACAGACCAAGATTCCCACTCTCTTGAACAAAAATCACGAGGATGATTGATGGTTAATAAGTAAGAATATAAAAATAATTAAATCTCAACTATACACTATTACTAATTAACATTTGACTAAAAATTATAAAAAACCCAAGAGAACTTATATTGGATTATGATCCTAATTCCATTCATATTTAACCTTTCATATTGTTTTCTTCATTATTGCTGCATCAAGTTTTTCCAAAGAAATTTCATATATTAATTAATTTTATAAGAGTACTCGTCAAAATTTATTTCATAGAACAACAAGGAAAAAAAAAAACGTCTGATGGCTCAAAAAAAATAAAAACACCAATACATGTTTATAGGTTAAAATCCCCCAGAGAAAAAACTGTTTAACTCTAAATTAATTTCTTAACAAGAACAAGATTAGTACCGCCAAATCAACTTGACTATCATATTGTTATCAGTTAGTATAAAGCACCACCATTTGTAGTTCAATTTCTGCTAATTATTCGCCAATTGTGATGACATGATGGGGTCCTTCATTCCCAGAAATTGGCTGTACCAAGCGTCGGTGGAGTAATCTTGAATTTCCACGAATCATATTATTGTTATTATTTGAGCTGTTGAAATTTGCTTGGGAGGCTAGATCATTAACACATGCTGCAATTTTTTCAGTGCATGTTACAACATCCATTAGAAATGAAGCAACTGTAGCAGCTGGAACTATTTCTAACAGATCAGTGTCTTCTTCCGAAAGAGATATTTTGAACAGGGATTTGAGGGTCTCCGCTGCAGCCTTTGAATTGGCAATGTGGGTATTAACTAATGATGATCTCGTCATTGTTTTAATTGCTGATGCTAATTCCTTCAAGGCCTTTCCTGTTTCCAAGCTCATCATTGTGTATGATTCTTGAATTTTGCTTTGGATTTCCTCTGGCCATGGTGTCTGAAAATTTAAAAAACATTTGTCAAGTAACTATATTAATTAAGTGTAAAATTAGAGTTTGCAAACTCTTTGTAAAAACTTATCTGACATAACTGCAATAATTAAACGAAATTTTAAAATAATGAAAATAAATTATGTGAATTGTTTTGTGTAATAATGAGTTATTTATTATTTACCGGATTCTCTGAATTAAGGTGACTGCTAAGAGCTTCAATTTTGTAGGCGCAGTCACGAGTTAGGGTTCCAACTTTAAGGTACTGTTTCCAAGGATGTCGGAACTTGAAACGACCATGT
The DNA here is from genome assembly GCA_030449835.1 of Clausena lansium. Taxonomy (NCBI): domain Eukaryota; kingdom Viridiplantae; phylum Streptophyta; class Magnoliopsida; order Sapindales; family Rutaceae; genus Clausena; species Clausena lansium. The sequence goes on along the minus strand of JASUUF010000192.1, from coordinate 6,789,145 downwards.
CCTGGTTCCCATCTAGCTAAATTTGCCTGAAAATTAAAAGAAAAAAATTTAAGTTTATTATTGTAATCTATATTTTCTTGATAATTATTTTTAAGTAGAAGACAGATCGAGCTTAATTGTTACCCACCATGTTTTCTTCACTGTTTTTTGAGTTGAGGACACTTTTATATCCTCGCACAAATGACTTGTCGGTATTAGACTGGCCATCATTAGATATTTTAAAATATTCACCTTCAAGTCCTGCAAAATTGATAAATTAAAAAATAGAATAATAATGATCAGTGAATTATATACAATTTAATTATGTGCATATGCAACATAATACAATTATTATTGGTGGTTAATTACGTACCTTCCAAAAATTTGCCAAGCTTTTCCAAGTTGTCAGCTACTTGATTGTGAAGATCCTCTCCAATCCACACTGGGCATATCAAAATGCATACAACCAAAGAAGTACAGCTGCCAATGGCGATCGTGACTATCCTTTCATGAGCCATGCGGATAACCTCATCTTCTCGGTAACCAGATACAGAAACCAAGCAGAATGTCAGGATAAACACCATTAGCCCGTAATCATATCTTGCCTTCATTTTCGGAAAAAATCTCACAAATGTCACCAGTGCAGCTACTACAAACACAAAGACTGCAATCACTACTGGCTCTCCACTTTTTCCTGAGTAACAAGCTATCCAATGAGCTCCAACACCAAGGCCACCACCTAGCAATGTTGCACAAACCCTATTCAATCCTTTTCCAAGTGTTGCTCCTGAAAAATTTACCAAAAAGGGATAAAAAAAATGTTAAATACATTCTCATTTTTCAACTCTTAAGTCAACTGTATACATGACGGCGCGCGCAGTTTGGATGCCTGGGTCCAGAACAGGCTGGATATACTTTCAAATATTTAGAAGAAAATCAATCTCTATAATACACAGTTAATAATTAATAGTGAGCTTAGGAGAGACGTTGATAAGTTTACCTACAGAAAATTCGAAGACGACTACAACAGTTAAAACAGCCCACATTGCAGATACACCAAAACCCTCGTAGAGTGGTTTAAAGTAGTAAAATAATGAGACCAAAGTGATAGCTAGACCTACTTTGAATGAATGAATAATCCTTCTTGGGTCATCTGTGCCTAATTTCTTTGACTCTCTTGCTTTCTCAGTGATTTTGTTTATGATTTTGTGAGGAATAATGGCCTTCATCCACCCTAGCACGTGACTTGATGAAGGTTCAGCATTCTCATTATTTTGAGATTGAGATGCCACTTCCATCGGTATATTGATCTAATGAAAGCAAATAATTTTGAGAGAGACAATATTAAAGTTTTTAAGTATTTCTTGTGAAAGATGCCTGATGTAATGAGTATTTATAAGCAAGGAATGGTAGTTGCGGGAATCAAAGTAACAAAGGAAAAAAAAATTAATTGATTTTTGGGAGTACTTCATTTCGGTCGAGAAGCATATATTGAGTCAAATACTGTCAGCCACTTGCATGTTACATTTCAGCGTTGATCATTTGAATTTATGCAAATCGAGAAGGACCGATTTGTTTATTCTGAAGATGGAATACAAAGATTTTAAATCAGATTTGTAACTTATAATGTTTCATTATGTAATTGATAGGTTATCACTTACCAAGCATTATTGCTACTTAAAAGATCTGTTTATTATATTATAGATAAGCAAAAGGCTAGAGCCGAGTGAAAATGATGAATTTTACACGCTATAATAAGCTCAAGTTCTTGTTGTTATATGTTGCTTACATCGATAATAATATTTTAAACTAAGATAAATAATAATATAATAAGATAAGTTTATTGTATTCTTGTGGAACAAAGTAATTGATCCCACAAGGCAAAATGCTAGAAATTAAATCAATTTGCAAAACCAAAATGTAACAAATTGCTTTTACCACTAACCCTTTACCATTTTCAAAATATTTTGCAAAAACTTATAATAAGTTGGAATAACTTATGTATTTATTTTTTGCTAAAAATTTTGACAACAAAGTAACATAATATATTATGAAAGAGTACTCACATACTACAAAGTTTGTATCAATATCAATTGATATGGTACCAATATTAATTTACCAGTTAAATAAGAGATGATAAAGTTAAAAAACTAATTATCACATGACCCTAAAAGAAAATGTCACTTTAATTGGAATACAAAATTTGTTTCTCAACTTTAAAAATTTATCATATTACAGACTATGAAAACATAAACGAACAAGTTGTAAAAGTTGAAATGTAAGAAAATGAAAACGATCATCTCCTGTCATTCTCACTTAAATAAATAAAAGTTTTTATTAAAAATTTGGTAGTTTTATTTTAGGGTTAAGCTATTTTAACACAAATCTTGAACTATCGACTTCTAGCAATCCAATACTATATATTATAAGTCAAAATAATATTTAATAATGATTATTCATCTATCATTAGATTATTTGAAATGTGGCTCAAAATTTATGTAAAAATTTCAAGGACTATTATGATTATTATTATTTGGTCCATTTTTCAGAGTGAAACAGGGTATAAACCTAGAAGGGCACGATGATTCATGAAGCAGAGAAACGCGGCTTAAGGTCAATCAAACCCGGTTAATTGTTCTGTGTCGGAGACAAAATGACAGAGATAAACGTGTTAAAAAGGGGATATTTTCAGCACACGTGATGGAATATAAATTTTGATGTAATTTCATTTCTTTCCTAAATTTTGACAAAAATACAATTTGATCCAGATTCCTTGAAACTTGACAAATTCCACTATAAAATCGAAAAATGAAATAATAAGTGACATAAACCTAAATGTTAGTGCCATAAAAGCAAATTTTTAAAATTCAGATTCACGTTAGTGACTTAGTGCCATCAATATCTACGGCTTATAGAAATATTTTGGGGCTGTTTTTTGAATTTTGAAAGTGTTTGAATTAAATAAAAAAATACGTATAACTAGACTAGCCCTTAATTTTTGCAAATAGCCAAACTCTAGGAAGGACAATGATACATAAAATAAGACAACAGCTTTTTGAGATGTTAAAAAACTATGATATATCAGATTTTTGTTGAAACTAATTCCCTGAATTATTTTATTTTCTATTTTGCTCTTTTTGGAATTGGACTCATGGGCATTACTTAACCATGGTAGCTGTCTGTGTGGTTTTTAATATTTTAATTTTAGAGAAAGTACAGAATTCATTTCCAAAAATAAATATGGTCGGTGGTTTATACATTATATCTTAAAAAAAAAAATCCCCACGTGGACTTAAAAATATGCATTTTATTTTCAAAGTCAAATCGCTAGATTTTGTGTCCTCTGGCAGGATACTCGAATTATATTCAACGTCTAAATTTTCTAGAGTAATTTAACGAAGTATCTAATCTGGTCCGGCCAATTTGTAAATTTCTTGGCATCACATGGTGAAGCTATGTATGGCTAAAACTACAAAAAATTCACTCCCAACCTCTTACAATGCTGAATGATCAACCCCATGATTGAAGAGACTATCATATCACAGGGTGCTGGATCCATGTTGATTCAGTTGTAGAAGATTGATGCTTCCACTGCACGTCAACTGGTATGAGCTGATATTGGAATGCCATCATGGTAGCTCACAGACATCATCGCTTATGAAAACATCACTTGTACAGGGAACTCGACATTCCAGCGTCAGGGTGTCGGGCATATAAATGATATATGTAACCATTCCGTATAAGGACCATCAGGCATCTCAATGTATCCGAATTTTCTTCTTTAGTTTGTCTTTCACCCGGTATCTCTCCTGCCGTTCTTCTCTCTGGCGCTTTTTAGTTAACTGCTGATCTTTAGCTCTCTCTGCCTCAATTTCATTTTTCTTCTGCTCCTCCTTAAGCTTTCGCTTCTTCATCTACACAACCCCAATAGAGTACGTAAATATAGATATGCTTAGTGGTAATTGGAAATTCGCAACTAGAAATAGCAGAGCAGCACATTAAGTGCCGAAATAAACAAATAGAAAAGTAGGACAAGAATGATACTAATTACTAAATATGAGAAGTTAGATTGTGCTGAATAGGTTTCACTATTAATTCTAAACATAGGCGTCAGTGGATTCAAATTTCTTGGTCTACACATGCATACCTTCTCGTTTCTAATCAATTGAAGATGTTGAAAAAGAGCATGGACTTTACTTTCGTGAGACTCCATGACTACAGCTCTACTATTTTCAAGAAGTGGCCGTTTCCGGCTAGGAATATCTTTGGGCTTTGATTCAAATGGAAGAGCTGCCTGTAATGACTTGGGAATCACCAATGGGTTGAACTTCCTTGGTCTTCTCCCAATTGGCTGTCAAAAAAAAAAAAAAAACAAATAGCTTAAGCTATTACAAATGACCCTAAAAAATTCCACAACCTGTAATTTTGGGCAGAGGAAGAAACCATTGTAAAAAAAATATACATGCCTCACATCACAAATTACCTTGTAGAGTGAATCCTTGTTTACGGGAATAAAAAGATTATGTTCTCTCCGCAACTCGGCTACAGTTTTCATTCCTTGCCAGATTTTATCCCGAGGCTGCAAGGCTGTGGTCAGTGGGTTGTAAAATCGAGGAATTTCAACATCAGCCCATCCACGCATGAAAACAACGTCGCTCATCAGAATTTTGTCCTCAAACGTGCACCTGGCAATCCCTTCTCTAGGTTGCCCTCCCTTCCTTTTGGGTTGGTTTCCAATCTCTTCTTTTGCAGCCTGACAAGATAATCAAATTACAATTTACTAGGATCAGCCGACACTCGCCCAAGAAAAGATATTAATAATGAGCCAACATCATCAATTACAATCAATGACTCTGACAATTTGCTGAGTAACAATTATGAAATTTAATGGGAAAAAGCAATTTGGAGAAGAAAAACAGACATTTTAGTGCTTTTTTATAATGTACAGACAAGTATATGCAATGACAAAAACCAAAGAAGGCACAATAAGAACCAGAAAATGGATATAAACTTCCTCATTCAACCCATACCTTTTTCACCATCCCGCCTATGCCACTGACGGTACGAACCTCTTTACCTTCACATTGAGCCACTTCAAGATCTGAAGTAAACATATCTTTGATTAGTGCAGTTTTCTTTAATATCTTGCAGGGATAACCAACCAGTTTAATTTTCTTCTTTATCTTTACTTCATGGTTGAACTCAAGTACAACTGCACTTGCCGTAATCCTAAATGAAGCCTGACAAATCAAATGAAAGGATGTTTGGTTGATTCATAAAAAATTAAAATTTAAAAAAGAAAAAGGAAAAGAAGAAAGAAAAAAGATGTGTGGTGAAACATGCTCTAAACATGAGAAGCACGGAAATTTTCGCTTTGAAATTTTATTATAGACAGGTTGTAGCAACAAGAAGAAAAGGCTGACCTGATTGCTGGATAAGTTCTGGACAGCAACTACCCCAGTCTGAGGAGGGGCAAGAGGACCCCAGAATGTGGCAAGGCAATGCATGTGTTCTGGAGTGTACTTCAGCATGCGATGCCGCCCATTACAGTCCTCTATGGCATAAACAGGGATAGTTTGGAATGGCCTCCATCCAATAGAAAGAATAATGGGATCTCTAGTCTTGAGTACCTTCTTGTGCCACCATCTGTGTCTTTTTAACCTAGCCTGGAAGAAAAGCCATGAAAAATCTTATGACCTAGAGATTGCTGAAACAAGACAAAGATATTACCTATCAAAATTACAATCAAAGAGTATATCTGGAAGGTCTACCAAATTTAATCCAAGGAGTTTAGCTGTGAACTTTTAGGCCATCATTTTTAATATAAAAATAAGGATTAAATCTTATTGATAAGAGAAGAACCAAGAAAAAAATATGGAGTGCAGCAGCAGTCCACTCATTACAATGACACAAATGAAGCTATAACAGCTACAAATCTCTAAGAACGAAGAACGAAAATATATTCTGGAATTATTTAGTGAAGAAACCCACAAAGATCCATGAGGTTTACAGCCCACAACAGTGAGGGGTGACATCAGGCATCAAACTTGACTGGATGAAAAAAGAGCTTTTATCTAATTCATGAACCAGTTCTGTTTTCCAGGATGACTGAGTCTGTCTTTTGACTTAAGCAGTCAGTAATTACCAATATACCTAAATATGCTATATCCAATAAACATCCACAAATTTTTGAGATATACTTGAAAAGGTCAAAAAGAGATGACAACCCAAATGAAGGGAAAAGTGAGAAAATATATATCACTACTGCATATTAAGGTTATTTGAGTATTCTTACCTGCATGTATCCAACATTTTCCTCACCAAGACCAATTCCTCCAACCAAAACAGGATGGCAGGGATCAAAATATTCGACCATCTCAAAAGGAACATCATGTATCTCCAATCTAAGATATGTTCCTGTTCGGAAGCCTTCTAACTCTAATCGAGTGACCTCATCCAGATCATTGAGCTCAACTATATTCATTTGTTTGCAAAATTCAATCTCCTCCTTCATCTGGAAGAACCAAAGAGTTAGCACTCAAAACATAACAGCAGTGTGCAGAACACATTATGATGCATACAAAGTCTACCTTGTCAACCAGTCCAATTTTGTTAGGCTGGCCATGATGAAACTTTGCCCCATCCTTTTCATCCATTTCCTCCGCAGGTGATTCAAATCCATCATACTTAAATCAAAGTCAAGGTCATCAAAGCAGATTCTACTAAAACCAAAATATAGTTTCTCCAATACAACTCACAACAACCAAAATTCATCAATGTCTTTCAGCAAAAAGACCAATCGATGAGGGATGCATCATCCGACTACAGCCACACCCAAATTCATAGACAAAAAATCCATCAATAGAGGTTGAGAAGCAGGCAGTAGCAGAAGATGCATATATAATGAATATAATAAAAATAGCATAAGTCAGAAGTATTGTGCATTGAATTTTGCATGTAGTGAAATCTTTTTCAATCTCCGCTCCTCGACTACTGATTCATATTCATTCTCAATTGCATCACTGCATGAGTTATCCTTAATGTGCCCCTGATATTTCTCAATGGTTTCTAAATCTTCAAAGTCACCATAGACGGCATCATCGCTGTCATCATCTTCAGAGATACCCTTTGAAACTTGATTTCTCTGAGCAGCTTTGGACCAATCACCAGTAACAAAGCGGTCTCTGATTCTTTCATATACTTCTTCACCTTTCCAGCTTTTAAGATCTCCATAACTTTTAAATTTGGAGCACTCAACCATATTGACAAGTTCATTATCCAATACTTCTCTTGACTTCTGCAATAAATTAAGAGGAATTAGAGACTGGAGCAAAAACTAATTACATTCAGTTAACATCATGCTTGTATATCAATGTTAAAACAAACAAAACATCTAAAAGCGTTACTTATTGAGCAAGACCTCAAAGCAAGAAAAGAGAATCTAGGAAATAACCATACAATAATATCAGGGAAGACATTATTCCCTTCGATTTTTGGCCTAAAAAATGCATCACCATCACTTTCTTCACCGTCACTGCTATCCTGCACTTCTTGGGACAAAATTGCTGATGTTGATGTTGATTCCCCATAGACAAGCTGAATGAGATTCGTGCATTGAGTGGAGGACTCTGTAAACTTTGATTTGGTTTCCATGCCATCTTCAAGCAGAGCAACAATTAAGACGAGTTCAGAAGCAGAAAAGAAAATTCCACACAGAAAGAAATCAAAATAGAGAAAATACCCATTTAAACTAATTAGGCCTTTATGGTGACAATTATTCTACGTAAACATCATATTGCATTTCATGATTCAAAACACCCTTTCCCCATTTTAACTTGGCTCATATCTGCTATAAATAAACTATAGCTACAAATATAATAATGTATGTATTCTTCTTGAAGGCCAAAACTGAAAATTTCTCACCCTTTCTAACATCTGCATCTTCATCTATGGACTCTATTTCCTCAGAGACATGTTTTTCACCAAGCCCATTGGAAGTTCCTCCCCTAGTTTGATACTGCTTGTCATGAATATACTCTGTATCATCATCCATATCTTTTGCGTTGTTGGTAGCATCTGATAAGCCATTAGGCTTCCGGCTGAAAAGGGAAATGATGCTCTTTTCTAACTTCTCATCAATCGGATATTTTGTGTTTTGAAGTGATTTTACCAACGTCTCACCAACATCTTGATCCTTTCCTAGTAATAGCAAAGCAGCAATACTTGGGTCAAAAAAAGGGGAAAAGAAAGTGGGATGAATAGAAGATGACATGGTATTTGCCTTCTTTATCCTGCCTAGATTGTATAATTCAAAACAGCATATTTAAAGAAATACGTAAATGAATATATCATCAAGAATCATCTGAAAACTTTACTATTCCACTTTAGCTTACTACAAAAGGTATTTCCATTTTATATTATTCAAAACAGGATCCACAAAAAAGTACTAGAGGTAAAGATTAAAGGTTGTTATCCATTGACCCAAAAAAAAAAGGGGAAAAAAACAAAAAACAAAAAAAGCGAAAAAAAAAACAGAAAGAAACAAATAGTAAACCTTTGCGGTTTGATTTCCCATTTTCATCACCCACTTTAGAAAATTGAACAAAGTGGTCATTTATGTTAATATAGACCGCATCCTTGTCATAAAGGAGATCCCCAAGGCCAGACATGGGTGCATAAAAAAGTTTTTCCTTATCACGCAGTCCCTTCTTTTTGGCAGCAGAAGGTAAGGGACAAGGATCAGCAAAGCCTGTAACACCAGCTAAACTGTAATCACCAACACCAGCAATATGCACCTGATTAAAAAAAAAAGAACATTAGATCACAAATGGATAATCTATTGGATAAGGGCAAGATAAATGATCATTTAATAGAAGGCAAACACCAAATACAAGTCAAGACAATAGCCATATTTCTCAGCGTAAAAATTGAAAGGAAATTTCTATTTAAAGGTCCATAATCTTAACCCATAAACCACAAATGACCTTCAGAGCTATCATACTAACTAACATGCCATGTAAATTGCAACTCCGTTCCAAACGAAAATTTGTCTCATTAGTCAGCTTCCGTCGGGAGTTTCTTTAAGTTGCACTTTCAATGTATGTCCATATCAGCCACTGGAAAGCCAAAGGCATGAAGCTCCATGTTACTTAAGCCTAACCAAGCTGAAAAATTTACAGATAGCTAATTCATCACCCTCTTCAAAGCAAATTTTACACATGAAACCAGCACTCATGAGCCCAATGAGATTGAGCTTTGCTTATTATGAAAGAAGATCTCTCTAAATTATGCTTAATCAAGCTCTTTTTTCTCACAACTTACTTCCAGTTGTTGACAGAATGATAAACAAATCCTTGCCTAATGGTCATCTATGTGAAAATTAGGTGCATTAACCCATCTAAACTTAAAGTAACATATGTCCGGAAAGCATTAAAATTTCGAATAGATCATATGCAACAATAACCTCATGTTGAGAAATGAACCTGCGTCTCACCTTTAATTGTATAAAAGTAGATAAAGACCTTCAGCATACTCTCAAAAAGGAAAAAATTCCAGTGGCAATAGTGAGGTTAAGTGGTTTGCTATGCATACCTTAGTTCCCTTCTTCAGATGACAACCTCGCAGATAACCATAAATTGCGATGTTTCTGTCACATTTATTATTCATATGCACTCTTTCAGGAGGAGTAACATCTTCAAAACGATCAACCAAGACATAAGGATGAGAAATTCTCCAGGACAAAGAACGAAATTTCATAACAGAGATAAACTCTGCAAGATTGCCAATCTCTTTTTTTGTGTACCTAATGAATTTGGGAAAGATAAAAGAAAGAATTAACCTCAAAGACTTCTATAATTTGAAACTGCCAATTTAAGTACTATAGTGAATGAGATGTCCATAACACAATGCACTATAAATATACTTACTTCCCATGAATGAGACCAGATAATTTAAATAGTTTTGCTCCATGGTATATTTCTGTCCCGAATCGATGCTTGAGATGCTGCTTCGTTTTTCTTAGTTTCTTCTTATCCTTGAACTTATCAAGGTGAGTAAGAACTCCCATAACATTCGGTAATCCATGATTTTGCATTAAATTAAGAAACTCAAAAGTTTCCTGTAAGAAACAAAATCCAGTTACCAAAATTCAAAATTGCTTTAACTACATTATTAACAAATATATGCTGAACTCCTTAACCAGAGGAAAACAGAAAATCATACAGAACCGGTAACATAAAACTATGTTATGGAGATCACAAAAAAGGAAAAAACAGCAACAGCTCCATCAACACATATATGCAGTGAAGTCCGAACCAAATAGAACTAATCCAAAATGACATCGCACCATTTCAAAACCATGACTTGCATCAATGAGAAGCAGTGCCAAGTCAGCAATCTTTGCACAATCAATCATGCCATTGATATCGTTCGGGCACTCCACAAATTGTAGGCGCCTTTTCTTACCTAACACATTTCGTCAATCCCTCTCAATAAACTCCATTATGATTTAAATCTAACAAAGAAATTACGTAAACACCTAACCTGATACAACAGTCAACGGTCCTCGAACCTCAGGTACTTTAAGCTTAGTATAATGCTTTATAAGACACTTTATTAACAAAGACTTCCCAACCTGCCACCACGATTTCATAAATTAAAATCACCATCTAAAACTTTCAAAATTATCACTCAATGCAAGAATCAAGAAATCAAAATTAATTTTTTTCTTTTCTAGAAAAGAAATAAATTGTGCAAAACCTGGGGCGGTCCCTGAACTACAACAACATATGGTGGTGGTTCACCATAAGAGCGGTCTATAGTCGGAACGTGAAGCCGACGTTGCTCTTTCTCAGTCGCTCGCATCTGTGATCGCTTGGCTTTCACGGATGAAGTAAACCCAAATGCCTAATAGATGATAATAACAACAATGATAATTAAAATCATCAAAAAGAAAAAGGAATAATATTATTTATTTACTTCAATTAATGAAAAAGAAATGTAAATTGCAAATTAAGGACCTTAGGGTTTGGTTTCTTCTTGTCTTGTTTATTTATATCGGATTTGGATATCTTTTTCGCCGAAGAGCCCGATTGGCGAGTTCTGTGAGCCTTGTGCGCCTGCTGTTCCATGTCGGCTAATTTGATAGCTGACAGTCGCGTCGACGACGGGGAGGCCAGTTAATTCCGGCGGCGGTGGAGAGTTTATTGGAGAACGGCTGTGACGACAGGGAAGATGGTGATTGAGCTGGTAGCCGGGTTCTGTCTTTTTCCTGTCGCATCAAACTTGACCTAACTTGTATCGTAAGTAAACATGACGGAGTGATTTTAAATAATTTTATTAGTAGGACTACCACTAAATTCTTTGCTAGGTGTTTTTTAAATTAAAATTTTTATTGTGAAAATATAATTTGATCAATTTTTTTTTTGACCTTGTTCTTTCTTCTCCTATCTCCTTCTTTTATTAAAATTTATCACGACATATGAAGTAAGTATAATATTTAAAAAAATATATAATTGTTCAAAATTTAACAAATTCAACCTTATTGTAACCTAAATAAAATGAAAGGATCAATACTCATGATGTAAAAATAAAAAAAATAAATGTTTTTGTACCACTTTGAATTTATTAGAATTTTTTTTGGTCAAATCTAACAAACACAAACTCTAAATGATAATAATAGGTAAAAATTAATAATATTATAGTGAAAACTAATAAAAAGATAAAATTGATTTAGCAACTAAGAATAAAAAAAATTGAAAGAGAAAGAAACTAGTTTAGGTGTTGGCCATTGTTACAATGGAGAGAGAAAGAAGTTAATCAAGAGTAATTTTTTGATTTTTGAGAATTAGTAAATTAAAATAATAAGTTATAATTTGATAATTATTTTAATTAAAAAAATGGTGTTAAAAGAAAATTAGTGGGTTCAAATAGTCACAGCACATTGGTTTTCAATTTTGAAAAGAATTTGGGATAAAAATTGACATGGACATTAGAAATTAGTAGTTCTATAAATTTAAACTCCAAATAATTTTTATTATTAAAATAATTAAATATTTCCTAAAATATGAAAAATATAACACCGGTTTTTAAATAAAAATGAGTAAATATATAATTAATTAAATAATTAACATTCATCACAAATAATTTATTGTGTTAGAAACTCTAACACGAACCTAACATGATTCTTAAATAAATAATTTAAATATGAAAAATATAACACTAGTTTTTAATAATTTAAACTCTAACACGAACTCCAGTGAGACGTTGGATTTTACGGGCAGTACTCGTAGTCTAAGAGCTCGACAATGACGATTTAAAATGTTAACTAAAAATTTTAGTTATTTTACGATTTTTTTTAATTTTTTTTTCAATCTCAATCAGAGAGACATTTTTATAACCTTGTTTTTAGTTTGAGCATGACTTGATTTTCTTTAATGGAAGCTTGTTTATTCTATACAAATATAGAGTCTTTTATTATTTTATTTGGTCACATGGATCATTAAAAGTGTTTCTTACTAAATCTTGAATAATTACCAAGTATTTATCTCAAAATCTCACAAAGTCAGAGTTGCTTGAATCATTGAATGGGAGAGCTCGATTATGAGCTATATAAAACTTTTGTGCAAGTGCATTTTGGTTCGATGTAACAACATGTAGAATAATTAAGCAACTCCAGTGTCTAATTCATTGGTATGAAAACTATAATTCTATTATGATTCATGATCATCAAAATCCTTAATCTACCAATAATTTAAAATATGCATGCGAGAAGAGTTTGAAATGTATATATATGATCTATATAACTAAGCCGCAAATCAAGCAATATGATTTAATTATAAGAGATGCATGTATGATGTATCGCCCTAAGATGTAAGTATTTGCACACTTACATCTTATAGGCAAGCTAGTGTTCTGTCCATCTTAATTAATTGACAGAATTAGACGTGCTGGATTTACCGAAATAGGAAAACATACGTAGGAGAAAGTTGCTAGATATGTTTAATATTTGTGTACAACATGTTATTAATATATATACGTGAGATGGCAAATATAAATCAAGGGAATACAATACAGTAAACATAATATTGTAGAACTGTTGGTATATAACGAATCTGTACTAAACATATTAATACCGTAAATAGCAAATAATTAATTAAACAATAAAATAAAGTAAAGTGCACACTAATCGCAATTATAGTATAGCAGACAATAACGCGAGATTTAACAAACATTTTAATCTTAAACAGTTCAGGAAACAGTGAGCAGTTCAGGAAACGAGAACAACACCGCGACCATAAATGCGAACAACAAGAAAATTCCCAAACAGCTAAACCACGAACAGCTAACCAACAAATCGTGGGAATAGATAACAGAATTGCAGACAGAATCACAAATAGAAACAGCAAATAGAATCAGCGAACAGAATCACAGACAAAATCATGAACAGAAACAGCGAACATGAAGAATTGTGAAGAGGAGAAAAAACCCGAGGCTTGCGACTGCAACGCCCTTAAAACAGATTGACCGTTTACTCGGTGCTTTAGGATGAATCGGTCTCTGTTTTCCAGGATACAACGAAAACGAATTTCACTGCTAGCAAGAACACGAAATTCCGGCAAACCATAACAGTATTTGAACTCTCTCAAAAGGATAACAAAGACCAGAGGAGAGAAAATATGTGCGTGCGTGTGCGGCTGTTTTATTTTTTTGTATTTAAAACAAATGGAAAGCTGTCTTTTTATAGTGAAGGATTCGTAACCCTAGCTTGCAAAAAATAATTTCACAATTAAAATGAGTAAAAACTGGGCCCACGCGAGCCTGGGTTATTTGAGCCGAACATTCGTGTGCGCAGGACATGCGGGCGCACACGAATTTAGCCAAATCTGGCTGATTTTGGGTCCATGATTTGCACCCTCCTGCGCAGGAGCGAGCGGAGAGAGTCTTTATCCTTAGTATTCTTGAATACGCATATATGTGTAAATATATATAAATCCAAATCTGATGACTTGTTTTTCACATGTGGAATAAGTTCTTTTCCTTTTAATATTCCAAAATCAATGGTGCATATTTGTGTGACATTTTCTCATTCATATGACCATCATTTTGAGAATATGATATATAGAATCGAAGTGCTCACAGAATACTTTCCGAAACCACCATGAACTTTCACTTACGCTAAGTGGGTCTCACTCAAAATGTAACCTAAATGTAGCTTACTAAAAGCTATAATTTCCAATACAACATTCTATAACTTTTTCTCTTATCAAAAAAGAAAAAAAAACATTCTATAACTTTTTCCGCTAAAGTGGGTGAAATTTTATAGCTTCTATGAATGATTTAGGCTTTAGAATGGGAAAAAGCCATCTACACCCCTATGGTTTGCTTAAATAGTCACACACACCTCTTTAATTTTATAAATAGTCATATATACCTCGTTAATTTTATAAATAACACCCCTTGATTATTACAACCCAAATAAATATAAATATAGTAATAAGATAAAAAAAATAATAAGTAAATATCATATGATACAAATAAAATATTATATTAATAAAATAACTTATATTTATTATAGTGGTTTATTTAATTTAATTATTTAGTTGTTGTAATCAATGGTATAATAGTAAAAAAAGGATTTATGTGATCATTTATGAAACTAAGGAGGTTTGTATGATCATTCAAATAAACTTTGGGGTAAGGGTGGTCTTTCTCCCTTTAGAATAGATGAGATAAAAGAACATTTAAAAAATAAAAAATGGAATAACTAATTGAAGATAGCATAGATCTTTTAGCTTCACGCCCAAATTGAAAATCAAATGGGGTGACCGATCTTCTTTGAGTGACGTGATGCTGAAGGTAGAAACAAAATAAAATCAACCTTTATAATTTGGATTATTAGGGAGAAGACTGTTCTATAGAGATGCATAAATATTTACTGAGGGTTGATTGGGTGTATAAAAAGTATCATATTTTTCTTACTGTTAAATGGGTTGAATTTAAAAGGAGGTTTCTATAAAGACTTTTGTGGGGTGTCAAAAGCTCATATTACCAATGGCCTTGCGTTGATGAGCCAGATCGGTCCAACATCACCTGTTGAACGTCTCTATAAAGTATTGGATCTTCTCTTATGTCATCTTGAAATATTATTTCATCCGCCCTGTTGCATACAACTGAATAATGATACAAGTTATACTGAAGGTTACCAGAATTTTAACTGGAGGCTTAATTGAAAGATTCTCACTTGCATTTTTACTATTTATTTGTTTCCGATTGTTTTCAATTTTCCATAGCCCTTCCCCGCTTAATCTGCTAAAACTTTCATAATAATAAAACAAAAAAGAGTGGCTTCTGAATCTTATTTTATTTTTTATCGAAAAAAATAATAATAAAACGTTTTATAAAAATGATTATAATATGAATGACAAGTTTTTTTTAAGCCATTCGTTGTGGCTAGCACTGCTCTTTAACAAAAAAAAAAGAAAAAAGGAAAGAATAACTGCGTGGGGTCACCTCTTATTTGACCGGCTTTGGGAACAAGTCAAAGCCAATTCTCTCTGTCACTGATAATCATTCCATCCATGGCTGCTTCACCTTCACCACCAGCAGCAGAAGGCATCATCAATGTATTTTGGGACGACGGAATGCTGAATCACGACACTGGAGAAGGGGTGTTCGACACAGGAATTGACCCAGGCTTTCTCGAAGTGCTAGAGAAGCACCCAGAGAACACTGACAGAATCAAGAACATGGTCTCGATCCTCAAACGAGGACCCATCTCTCCTTACATCTCTTGGCACTCTGGAATACCTGCTCAAATCCCTCAATTGCTCTCTTTTCACACCCCAGGTCCTCTCTTTTCTTCCCTTCCTCTGTTTTTATATATTTATTTTTAGTAAAGTATCATATCATATCGTATGTTCATTCTGCAGATTACATTAATGAACTTGTTGAATCGGATAAAGCTGGTGGGAAAATGGTCTGTGCTGGAACATTCTTGAACCCTGGTTCATGGGATGCCGCACTTCTTGCTGCCGGTACTACATTATCAGCAATGAAGCATGTTCTTGATGGGCATGGGAAAATTGCCTATGCACTGGTGAGACCTCCTGGTCACCATGCCCAGCCTACTATGGCTGACGGGTACTGCTTTTTAAATAATGCCGGTTTAGCAGTTCAATTGGCTTTGAATTCGGGGTGTGAGAAGGTTGTCGTTATAGACATTGATGTTCATTATGGCAATGGGACGGCAGAGGGGTTCTATCGGTCGAATAAAGTTCTTACAATCTCCCTTCATATGAATCACGGCTCTTGGGGACCTTCCCATCCACAGAACGGTACTATCGATGAGCTTGGTGAAGGGGAGGGTTTTGGCTATAATTTAAACATTCCTCTACCTAATGGGACAGGCGACAGTGGATATGTGCATGCCATGACCGATTTGGTAGTCCCAGCCATTCAGAAATTTGAGCCTAATATGATAATTCTGGTTGTTGGCCAAGATTCAAGTGCCGTAAGTTAATCTTTCTTTTTATCCTCATTGATATATATATATTTTTTTTACTTCATTAGTGATCTGTATCCAAGAAGTATCTTGAAATTTTGAGATAAGAATTGTGGAATTGTATGCAAGTTGAGATCTGAGTATGAGCTATTTGTGACTTGTTATACATGTCTATCTTTTGAAAGGACTTCAGCATGCATTACTGAAACATATAAAAACAAACCACTGAAAAGGAAACTGTATCATGGAGAACCCATCTCAAAATAGGAAATATGACACCTATTAGGGCTATAGTCTAGAATAAAAAACTATGGGAGTTCTGACATATTGGGTGTCTATTCATCATCTAGGCTTATAAAGTGGCTGCTGCTCAATAGTTAAAGCCTTGTATCTGATCGAGCCGTCCAAGTTGCCAATTCTTAAGGGGATATCATGTCTAATTGAGCAGCAGTCTCCTTAAAGCGGCTGTCAAACCTGCCACATGGCATTTCTCCAGTGGTTATAGGGCAACAAAAGCAAAGCATGTTGGTAGGACGCTTACCCTAGGTGAGAAAGGATGCTCTTCCTTTAGTCGATCTCTTTTCTTGGCAGAACACTTCTCTCTGAGCTTAAACCTTCATCAAGATCTTCCCTTGAACACTTTCCTTTATTGAACTTTTCTTTAACCAACCTCTTTGCTTGATCAAGCTCTTCTCTATTTTGCCGATCTGGCATTTGCAACAGACACGCTATTTCTGGTACAACTATGGTGAACTATTTCACTTCATTCATTTGTGCACTGGATCGTTGCTGTTTACAGAAGTGTGGTTTGAAGGTTTCTGAGCTTCCAGTCCTATATTATAATTTTAACGGATTTACTACACTTTATTTATAGGTTATTTGGCATATAAAGGAAAAGAGAAGTCTATTATTCCCTGACATTCACATTGTTTTGTTTCTTATTTGGTCCTTAAATTTTAAGATTTAGGTAACTTGTTACATCTATTACCATGTACTCTTATGGGATTAATAAGACACTGATGCTTTGTGGTTGTTAATTGAAATGCTTCCGGTAGCACAAATTTAGCCAAAGTTTAAATTCAGTATGTATAATTGAGGGTGGATGGAGAGTTGACACATATTAAACATATTGATGCAGCTTGTTTTTTACCTTAGATCACTGGCGTAGAAAATATACAAATACTTTATGGCATGTGTTGGAACTGATTCTAATAATGATTCCTAGTCAGATTGAACTAAAATGAGAACTGGAAATCATGCAATAATTTAATAAAATACTTTTAATGTAACAACATGCTAATACATCTCCATCTTACTAGTCCTACTGATCAAGCAGTGGTTTATAAATGCATCCAGATTATATTCTACCTATATCCTGTATCCCTTCCCAAGATAGATGGATGGGCACCAAAATCCTAGACCGATAGTTGTAGTCATTAATCAATTTCAACTTCAGTAGTTGTAGTTACTATGCCGGGAAATATTATATGTTTGCAAATTTCATCACGGAAGTATAGTTAGCTTACCTCTGTTATGTATTTTACATCTTTTGTGTTAAATTTATGAGAATTCTACTACTGCTGACACAGTAGTTTCTTAAAAGTTTATGCATTTTTGTAGTTTGATCCAAATGGAAGGCAATGCTTGACAATGGATGGTTATCGCGAGATTGGGAGGATCGTCCGCAGCCTGTCAGATAGGCACAGTGGTGGTCGCCTTCTTATTGTCCAAGAAGGTGGCTATCATGTTACTTACTCAGCCTATTGTCTTCATGCAACCCTAGAAGGTGTGCTTAACCTCCCACTTGCCTTATTGTCTGATCCCATTGCATATTACCCGGAGGATGAGGCATTTTCTATAAAAGTTATTGAGTCCATTAAACGGTACCAAAATGATGTCATACCATTTTTAAAGGGAACTTGATATGGTGGATTTTTATATTTTTTTTCAAACCTCATTTAGAGATTGTAAAACTATATTCATGTGTATTTCAGTTCTTAATTCTGAAAGAGGGAGAGGGAGAGAGAGAGAGAGATTTGATTGTAGGAATAAATACATCTTGTATGTTACTTTGCCTGTGTTATTTCATTATTTTGTATGATTTGTTGCCTGTGTTATTTCATTATTTTGTATGGTTTGTTAATCTCTTAGTAGGAGATGGAGATGACAATGTATATAAGTAGACTTTAATTGGATAATTATGTTTTTTCCCTTCCTTGCATAGGAATCCAGTGGTTCTGCAAACATTCATGTTGTTTATAATATTTTTGATGTCCAAAAGAGTTGCATCATTTGAATTTGAGCATGTATGAAGTGTTTACAAGTGTTGGATCGTCTTCACCCTTCATATATTGCTCGTCACTTATCACATGACAGATATTACTAGAAAGGCTGCTTTCAATGTCAACCTTTTCTTGTTTGAAGGAGTTCAATCAGTTATATACATATATATAATCTGGGTTAAAATTTTCCCAAAATGTTTGTACTGAGTTATTGATGGTATTAATTGATATTTGATAGTGCTTCTTCTACTTCACATTCACGACCCTGTATATGCAAGCACTTGCACCTATTATATTACTTTTGACTACTTGCACAACAATATAACTAGAAAGGTAACTCATCTAGGCATTAACTTATCTACTGATCTGAATCTCTATGAAAGGTTCATATCATATTTGTTTGAATTAAATAGCTTCTACATCATGCTTTTGTTTATTAAATTTGTTGTTAGGATTAAATGGTAGCCAATCTCTACTATAAAGAATCACATTACTATATTCTCTTGGTGTTCTTCATACAAAGATCAAATGACTGTCGATAGAGGGCCGGTCTCAAGGAAATAGAGTCTCCTGAAAGATTCTAAGTAGGTTTATTTGCACCAAGATCGTTGAAACTTCTAAAGTTTACTGTAATTATAGACAACACATGGGTCACTTTGGCAGGCCCGACATCACTAGGAAGGAGATGAATAGATTTATTTCTCACAGCCAGATTTACGCGGTAAAACCTTCAATGTTAGGATTAAACATCCACGGGTAAAAATTAAAAGGATTTTATTAGACCACAAAAGGTTACAATATCTATATTTTTTTAACCATTAAAAAGGCACAATAACATGTCCAAAGGATTGGAAATGAAATAAGGCTATGAGTTTTGAGAGAGTGGAAAGCTTTCTATTTTCAACAAGTAATTTGCAAGCCTAATTGCTAGCAGAATCCTGACAAGTGGCATTGTGTACAAATATATAAGAAAAGAAACCTAACGAACTTACTTCACTTTTACTGGTACTGAATAACCGAATACTGATACCAACCATGGCAGCTTCATCAGAAAAAAAAAAAAAAAAAACATGGTATCAATTCTCTAAAGAGGAGCCATCTCTCCTTACATCTCTTCGCACTCGGGAAGACATGCTGAAATCCCTGAATTGCTCTACTTTCACTCCCTAGGTGAGACCAACATATCAGGTAAATTTTATACAATTCTTGATCAACTACCAGACTCTCTGCAGTTGCAGACAGCAGTTGCCATCTTTAAATTGGTGGAAATTTCAGGGGTCCTTGATGACTAATTCTCTGTCGATGAAGGTTGACATGAACTTACAAGCAGAGTGGCAGTATCCCACACATCCTAATCACCCTGGGCATTCCGTGAGGCAAGGCAATGGTATAAGCCGAAGAGCCACTGCGTTCATAATCAAATCAGTGTGATGAAAACCTACACCATCATATTCCTCCTCCTCTACGGTTGGTTCGCGGGCATTAAGAAGTTCCTATTGACTACAAATCCCAATTCATTCATGTTCTCTTCTACTTCTGCGAATTTATGAGTGATAGTCGATTTTTTGTCTGAATATTTCTATCCATTAAGAACACCTGCTTAAGCATTAGATTTGTGGAGCAGTCACTTGGATCTAATCAAGGGACCTAATATTTTGCCACCTTCATATCACATGAATAACCAGTATGCTTCGCCTGCCAATCCCATTAGCGCACAGGCCTTGAAAGCTGACTTAAAAGTGATTGGGTTTGTTGATATATCTCCCTTGCATATCGTTAAACAAATCCAGAGCTTCAGAAGGATTACCATGATCCTCTCTTGCAGAGATGATAGATGTCCAAGGGAGAGTTCTTCTCAGGCTTGGATTTAATTGCTAAATCTGCCAGATCTTGAATATATGTTAATTAGAGAATTGGCTAATGCAGGGTGTGAGACGAGAAATCTCTTTGTCATGTTGATCTGCGCTTCTGTCTTAACATTCATTAGCATTGTGTTTGGACATGAATTTAAAATGCCACAAGCAGAATATGAATCAATAAACCCACATAGACCTAGTCAATTATAAGAGTGGAGATGCATCATGAGACAAACTCTGGCCTGGATGTGTCCCATCAGCATCCCACACTATTCCAAAACCATGCCTAAGTTTCAACTCAACTAATCTTGAAGGCACTCTAAACTAGAGCTGGCAAAAAGCTTCTTCTGTCCTCAGAACGTGCATAGAATCTCAACTTCTGTCATATGACAATTACAAACAAAAACAAGGTTTGAACTCCAGTTCTTGAGATGGTCCTATCAGCATCCCACACTCTTCTAAAATGGCTTACTCTGTCCTCAGAATGTTTCATAAAGTCACTTCTAACTGATCACACAACGTTCCCACATTCGCGAGCCAATTAAATATGCAGAATCACAAATTGACAAAGAAAAAGGACTTCTATTAGCATCAACAAATGACTGCTCAATGCAGAAAAATGTAATTGCATGTTCAAGTGTATTGTAATAAGAGATCTACAAATCTAAAATTACGTAAATACTTAGCCCAATATGCTTGTATTGCAATACATTCAAGTGTGTGTAGCATATGCATTTGAGAGATGCACGTTCCTGAGAGAGGGAGAGAGACCAAAAGGAAGGATCAGAGCATTTGTAACTAGCAACATTACAAGAAAAAGTGATTTATGTGACTGCTGTTTTGCGGTTACAAGCGACCTTTTGTGCCGGCTTTGTAAAGGCAAGGAGGAGTTACATACGGTGGCGTTGCAAATGCTTTGGAACAGCATTTTTGGCGTTACAAAATATCTTTTGTGATGGCAAAAGTGTTTTGTGACGTAAAATTGCGGTCACAAAAGCTAGTAACGATCACCAAAATAAATAAATGCCTATATGCGGTCACATAAAGCAATATGGGTTGAATCCTTAATAAAGTAAGCTTTGTGACAGATAAAAGTGGGCACAAATAGGAAATGCTTAATTTTTCAATAATTTTTTAATATTTGTCAATATTTTATCTGATTTTTCTATTATTTGTCAACCAGAACAAAAATTCAACATTTTTCATTACAATATTAAAACACTAAAATTTGAACAAAAATTCAACATTGTTCATTACAATATTGAAACTCTAAAATTAATTGTCATGATACAATCCATAAAAATTCAAATTACATATTAAAAATGATTGGTTGATCTTAACCATAAGTCTCCAATTCAAAAGTTGAAAATACATACAAACCCATCTACAAGCCTACCATACAAAATCCTTTAAAAACAAGTATGAACCCAGAAGTCTCCAATGCATCTTATCAAATGATAGCCTATTTGTACAGAATGGTAAAAGGGCGCAAAAATCATAATTATATAACTAAGCACTTCTTTTTAACAATAATTAGAAGCACTCTTGGACAACTGTTAACTAATGGAAAAAAAATTCTATACAAACCATTATGGATGCTTAACATAAGCCCAAAAGAACCAGACTACAAAAAGAATTGAACAGATAGAAGCATATCACACTTGTATCTAGGCTCATAAGAAATTCATAGTCGTTACTGCTACTCTGCTTGACGTGCCTATCCAGAACATCAAATTATCTCTACAATCAGATTTTTCAATCAAAATTTAGAACCCATAATAATTAAAGTGGTAGAAGGCATAATATAAATTATTATAATATAAAAAAAATAAAGATTTAAAATATAAGTCGATACTCAGAGAGAACTAAGATTTTACAAGTATAATTAACAATTGACAATACATAATTACCCATTCCAAGTTCTTCCTCTCTAAGAAGACGAATTGAAATTAGTGAATCAGTGTAGATAACAACAATCACGATGCCGTAATGACTCTTTATTGTTGATTAACACCTCTTTCAAGATGATCTTATTTTTTGTTTAATCATATCAAATTAACCTCACCAAATGTATAATAAGGTGGAAATGAAAAGCTGAAAGTAGGACTTCATTTCCACCTTCTGAATATGTCAATGGCTTAGTGGAGTTACAGTCTCTGAATACTCCATCTCTTTGAAAAGAAAATACCTTAGGGACATCCTCCCATCCTCTAATCACCATGTATCACAATAATCCGTATTAGAAAATTTCACCCCAACGCATAACGAACTCCCAAACATAAACAAAGGTAGTGACTTTTCATTAATCGTCCCTCCATCTGGAAGAGTAATAATGTGGAAATCTTCTTTTGTGAGATCAAACATAAAAAGTAAGTGTTAAAACCATCGACTGTTTGTACCAACCAATAGCATCACCTCCGACACAAATGCAGTAGGGAAAAGAACCTTAAAAGAAGTTTCAAGATCATCACTCAAACTGTAACGTGTAATTCCTATTAGAGATTCTAATAAAGATATGAACAAGCAAGTTATTCTAACTACTTTATAGTTCTAGTCATTTAGACAACATCCAAATCCATCAACAACAGTTATATTTCTAGAAAATGATTAGTACTCTAGTACTCTTTCTCTAGCAGGTAACACATCTCCTTGTTACTATAACTCATCACCGAAATTCTCTCATGATCTAAATACCTAACTACAATTAAATCATTACAATTATTCATGACGGATGTGCAGAGTTGGCTCTACCATTAGCTAGATTAGCCGATTTCCTAGAGCCTCACATTTTAGGAAGATTTCAATTTATAGAAAATATATACTACCTAATTAAATAATCTAAAATATAAATGGTTTTATTTACATAAGGCTCTATAAATTTTATTATTAAAATTTACATTTACTGAAAGTAAAAACAATATATATACTTAATGAGCACCAACACATATACTCAATAGAACATACTTAATGAGCACTAACATGTATACTACCTAAATAAATAATATAAATTATCAAAAATTCTATAACTATAATATACATATATTGAAAGTGAACAATAATATATATACTTAACGAATACTAACGCTTATACTATCTAAATAAAGCTTCATCATTTAGACCCACACATTGTCTAGTGGATGATCATTGATCGGGATGCCCATCGAATTGTGTATCATTCCAACCATATCATCATCAGCACCTGAGTCATAAATAACCTCAGTTTAACCAAGCCAACTCAACAAAATCATGACCAATTACATTCATCCAACTCAGATCCTCTACTCCCATCAATATATCCAACATTCCCTCTACATTTGCGAAAGGTAGGTGGTCTTATATATCCCATTCAATAATGCATAAATTTCTTCAGTCTCAAGTACCTAAAGTTTCCTTCCATGTTTATAGAAATTTCAGCAGCATCTTCCTATATCATAAATATCATAAAAAAAATTTCAACTGAACATGGATTTTTAACTTTGTTAAAATATATTTATAAGCATAAAACAAATAGCTTTAATGCATACAAATCGAATGCAATTAGTTTAAATCTTTAACAAATCAAGTCAGTAATATCACACTCTCCCTAGTACTATCTATAGTAATAGCAATGCTTGCATTTCTCATGGGCATTGCAAAGGCAACAAAGTAGTAAATTCGAAAAATCATGGTCACAACGAAAGCAGCAGTACCACAAATAAAATTTGTTCTTTTACAGCTCAAAACATTTCGTTATCTGACGAACATAATTATAGAACAGGAAATCTAAGATAAAAATGTTAAAAAGTGTATCTAGAGCTCATAAAGCCAATTATAAGATTGGACATACATAGAATCTCAATGTCTGTCATATAAAAAATTACAAACAAACACAAGGTTTGAACTCCAATACTTGAGATGGTCCTATCAATATCCCACACTATTCTAAAAAAGCTTACTCTGTCATCGAAATATTTCAAAATATAAACCACAAACACACTTCAGTTAACTTAGTTTGAGCATGTATTCTAATCCATCTACCATCATTAAGCAAACTTGAATGAAAAAATCTATATTAATGCATCAGAAAATTTGAATGAACAAATCCACAAAACCTACTATACCAGAAGCAATCGAGAGGTCATACATCCAAGTATTTAGGTAGAAATAGGTAAACCATATCTAAGAGACATTAATATCCAAGAGTAGATGAATTGCTCATTAACAGAAAAACAAAATCCATATATACAATTATGGATGCTTAACATAAGCCAACAAGAATTAGGCTACAAAAAAATTGAACGGATAGAAGCATATCACACTGGCATCTTGGCTCATAAGAAATTCATAGTCATTCCCGCTACTTTGCTTGACGTGCCCGTCAAGAATTGCAAACTATCTCCACAATCAGAACTTTCAATCAAAATTCAAAACCCATAATAATTAAAGTGGTAGAAGACCTAATATAAATAATTATAATATGAAAAGAAAATAAAGATTTAAAATAGAAGTCGATGCTCAAAGAGAACTAAGATTTTACAAGTATAACTAACCATTGACACTGCATAATTACCTCTCCCAAGTTCTTTCTCTCTAAGAAGACGAATTGAAATTAGTTAATCAATGCATATAACAACAATCACGATGCCGTCATAACTCTTCAATGTTGATCAACACCTCTTTCAAAATGATCTTTTTTTTTTTATCATACCAAATTAACCTCCCTAAATGTATAATAAGCTGGCAGCAAGACTTCATTCCCACTTTCTGAATGTGTTAATGGCGTAGTAGAGTCACAATCTCTGAATACTACATCTCATTGAAAAGAAAATAGCTTAGGACATTCTTCCCTCCTCTAATTGCCTTGCATCATAATAATCCATATCAGAAATTTTCTCCCCAAAGCATAACAAACTCCCAAACATGAAAAAACACAGTGACTATTTATTACTCCTCCCTCCATCTGGAAGAGTAATAGTGTGGATCTCCTCTTCTGTGATATCAAACATAAAAAGTAAGTGTTCAATACCATTGATTGTTTGTACCAATCAAAACAACATCACAACCAACATGAATACAGTAAGGAAAGGAATCTTAAAAGAATTTTCAACATCATCATTCAAACTGTAACTTGTAATTTTATTTAGGAATTCTAATAAAGATATGAAGGGCTAGTTATTCTAACTACTTTATATTTCTGTTCATTTAGACAACATCCAAATCCAACAACAACAGTCATATTTCTATAAAAATTATTAGTAGTTCAACAACCTTTCTCTGATAGGTAATATATCTCCTTTGTACTCTAACTCATCACCGAAATTCTCTCACAATCTAAATCATTACAAATTTTAATAACAGATGTACAAAGCCGACTCCATCACTTGTCAGATTAGGCGATTGGCTAGAGCCCTACATTTTAGGAAGATCCAATTTATAGAAAATATATATTAGTTAAATAAACAATATAAAATATTAAGAATTTTATTTACAAAAGGCTCCAGAAATTCTATAATTAAAATTACATGTACTGAAAGTGAACAACAAATATGCATACTTAACAAGCACTAACACGTATACTCAATAGAATATACTTAATACCCACTAACATGTATACTACCTAAATAATTAATATAAATATAAAAATCCTATAATTAAAATTTACATCTACTGAAAAATAACTATAATATATATATTTAACGAGCACTAACACGTATATTAATAGAATATTTAAGTTATAATAATGAAAATTTTGATTATGATTATAAAAATTTTGCCTAAATAAATAATATAACTATTAGCCATCATTGTACTATTATTTTAAATAATTTATTTTTCAATAGTATTATTGCTATTCTTTTACAAATTTACTTAATTTTGTATTGATGTAGCATTTGATTAATAAATTATTAATTTTAAATTTTCAAACAACTCAAATTTAACTAAGGCCTCAAATATCTCTGAGCCACCCGTACGGATGTGCTTCAAAAGGGCATATACATATGCAACATATCACTCATACGATCTGAAACTACATCTTCACTTCCAATGAAGAACTTTTTAATATTAGAAACTATAATGTTAAAATTGGTGTTTGGTACCTTGGAGTGTCTGAGGTGTTTCTTAATGAAGTCTTTAATTGTAGATAACCCGTAAATAAATTTTGATATGCATTTGAACCGAATCACATATATAACTAGTAATTTATTGAATAACTCCAGTAAAACATCTTCTGCAAGTCCAAGATTTTTATTGAAAGAAAATGTTTTAATTTTTTTTATTAAAAAATTTGATTAATTTCTTAAAATTCCATCAAATTCTTTTTTTTTTTACTCTTTTGTTTTGAATTGTTGGACAAAATAATCTGTTTATGAAGAATTTGTATCAAGTATTAATATGTGATGTTACAAAAATTTTGTAACACATATATTTATAAATTATAACAATTGATGCCAAAGTATTTTGTACTGTGTCTTTGTAAATGCCCAAAATTCAAAAAGGCGGTTGTGAACCAAGTCACGAATTAAGGAAGTAGTAGTTGAATTTATAGTTATGGGGAAACGATGCTCATACTAACTTAGTCCGTGTTAATTTGGTGGTTAATCCTATAATCACAAATAAAAATCAGATGTGCCAAAATATTATATTTTAGCGTTAATTCTCTAATGCTCGGTTTTCTAAACTCTCCAACATTTGAAGTCAATGTATTGGATTTAAGTTGGAAAAAGGAAAGGTACGAATTAAGCTTTTTGTTAGGAGAAAACTAATAGAAGATCAGAAGAATAATCGGAGTTCTTACAGAAGAAGATGAAAGTTTTTGAGGGAGAGAATCTACACACCTTATTCTGAAGGTTTTCTGTCGTTTTATAGGTTTGTGAGATTTGTCCATTAAAATTCTGATTTCAAATCCCTAGATTATGAAGAAGAATCTCATCAACTTTGATCCTATTAGATTAGGCACAACCTTATTATGAAGGTTTTCTGTCGTTTTATAGGTTTGTGAAATTTGTCCATTAGAATTCTGGTTTCAAATCCCTAGATTATGAAGAAGAATCTCATCAACTTTGATCCTATTAGATTAGGCACAACCAAATCAAATCAAATATCCATGCCCATGTGTACAACTATCATCAATTGGATAATTCCCTACCAAATTGACTTAATGTAAATTTCAACTCAATACAAACATTATGTTGAATTAAAAAGGTGACAATTCATACATCTGGGTAGATTTTAGTTTCTTAGAACCTTTTTTCTGGACCCATCTCACATCAATAATGCGACTCTACCACCTACAGGTAGTTTTAGGCAAGTTTTCTTGAAGTGTATCCCTGTATGCCAAGTATGGCCCGTAACAATCTAAGGTAATAATCTCCCCATTTTCATTTTCGTTATCTTCCTCTTCTTGCGGGCACAATACTTGGCCGCAATTTTCAACTTCCTCTTGGCATTCCGCTTTGGGACAAAAACTAGCATGAGCTTTTCCACTTGTTTCCTCTTATCCCTCTTCGCCTTAAGATTCTTTCTGATCTCGTTATTGACCTGCACAAAAATCTGGCTGCCTAATGCGATCCATGGCTGCTTCAAATCATCTGAAAAGAGCAACAATACGTCAATACCACCAGCATCTGGATAAGGAACATTAATTGGAAGAACGTGAAAACAAATACTATTTAGTACATTTGTTTTACGAGAAATTAATATTTGGCTTTTATTTCATGAAAAATGTATAATCCCTCCTGTGATTTACGACATTAGTCGAAGTGCATATTATATAAGCCGGCACTTTCAGATGGGTAAGGACAACACTCACCAGGGATATCCTTCCCGATAAATCCTTCACAAACTTTAAACAATGATGGCAGCATATGAAAAGCCTAGCGCTGCAAGTAGTCCTTGCTAATTTCTGATGAAATGAGCCTAAAACTGTTGAAGACAATTTTCATCTACACGGAACATTTGAAATCCCAATAGCAGTTAGTATTTTAATCAACACAAGTAAAGAATAAAAATGTAAATTTAAATAAAACATTTTATTTGTAACGGGCTGAAAATTTCTCTACTATCCTCGACATATTAAGGATTCAAAAGCCACAAAATAGCCTCCTTTTGAAGAGCAATCTTTCCCATCTTTTTGAGCAAATTAGAGACGAGCAAATGCAGAAAATCACCAGATTGGTCTTGATCATTTTGGTCACCAACTCCAGACATACAGAAACAATCCTTCTCCTTTTCTTGAGCCAAGCAACTGAAAAGCTCTAAGAAATAGTCCCTGCTCATGTTGTCCAAGAGCAGACCAAAAGTTTTGACGATCTGCAGATTCCATGTGTCCTTTGTGGAAATTAGAGATTCCAGACACGATATTTTCAGTAATCTGGTTACTAACAGTATCATCGAAAGAAACTTGGGTCTCTAGCTGCCAGCATAGCGAACAGCTATTATAAACTGTCTTCTTGGCTTCATCAGGAAGAAGGCTCCCAGTGACTCCCTATCTTCTCTTTGAGACTCAGTAACAGCCGTAAAATATAAGGCTACAAGGCGATTCGATCTGTTACGCAACCATGTATGGGGGTGCAAAAACTTGCAAATTGCTTCCCATATACTCTGAAAATAAGGCAAGCGAAAGTAAATCAATCAATAAAATTGGGAAGCGAAAAGCCAACAGCATCCCGATAGAATGTTAAGCAATCAACTTTTAATTCAGCAGTACTCTCTAGTTCTATAAAAATTGATGTTTAAATATTTGCTTCCACCAGAGCAATTTCTATCATTTATTTATAAAGATCTTTAGAAAACAACACATGTTCATGCTTGAGATTTGCAATTTTTTACACATTTTTACACACAAAAGGCAATCTACAATCGATCCAATTTATCACAAGGATTGTCATTTTAATCCTGCTTCCATTCCACATTTCCACTCCAGCAATCAAGCGCTGAGCACATAAGAAAATCTTAAAACATGTTCGTATCTTCTAAACAGGAAGAAAATGGGCCGTACCTCCAGACACTTATCTAGTAAAAAATAAGGGAACTGACAGAGGATCTTCTCCAACAAAACTGGTGAATAGTACACTTCTTTCCACCAAGGAATGGTGGCCTCATCAGAAAGATCCAGTTTCCTTTCAGCAACAACATTAGCAGACTGCAATATGCTTGTTGTTGCTGACAATACCATATCGATATTTTCCCTAAAGTCTTCCTTCACAACTTCAACCAACAATCCCAGTGCCTTCACATCAAAAGTCCATCAGAATAGGAACATGCTCAAACAACATATATAGAGCTGCTAAGCAAATTCCAGAAACAGCATTCCTGTTAAATTCTAGTGACAACTCAACATCTAAAAAATAATAGTACTTCTCAGACAATCATATACTTGAATGACAACATAATTTGGAAGACTGGAAGTCTGGAATATAATGAGCAAGAAACAGAAATTCTGGGAATACCTCCACGTCAACATAAACCCATGGAAAGTAAGAAACTAATAAATACTCAGCCAATCAGGCCAGAAGACATCAGCTACTTCAACTTGTAGTGGATATTTCGAAGTTGTTAATGAAATGGATAACAACTTGACAAGTACAGGCCTTGTAACGTTTGAGAGAAAAAATAATCATGTAGAAAAAAAACACCCTTCTCTAGATACAGACATATTTCCAAAAAATCTGAGAAAAAACATGAGAAGAAGATTACAATTGGAGTATACAGTTTACAGTAAGAAACCTTTACCTGTGCACCGGGACTCCAGTGTTGCTGCTTCGTGCTTAAATACCACTGTAGACTGCAGTCCAGTATGGTATCTTGCTTAAGTGGGCTTATGTGTCCAACAAGAAGTTTTACTGCTACACCAGTCACTGAACAGACTTTATTATCAGGGTCATTAACCAAACAGGTCACTAAATGAATAAATAATGGCTGAGATTCCTCATCCAATTTACATTTTGGAAATTTCTTTATAATTGCATGTACCATTTCAATCACTAATAGAAAAGTCAATTTAGGAAAGTGTTAAATAGAAACGAAAAAAAATCTGGACAATCAGATACATGCCTCAGATTTGCCAGCAGGATATCCAAATGTTGTTGCAATTGTTTATCTGAGAGACGACAATTAAGTAAGAATTGCAACAAAATATGGCTGAAATTCTTGTGAATTGATTCTTCTTGACTAGTTATCATCAGCTTTGCAACTCGAATCACAACATCATATATCTCATGAACGACTAGCTTGCGGTTAACAATGGCCTTCAGAAGTGAAAGGGACACATCAGAGGGAATCCTTTCAAGATCAACAAACAAGGGAAATTGAATTAACACATGCAGTTGATCTGAAGAAAGGGTAACATTAGTGGTGCACAGAAGCTTAGTTAACAAGCTTAGACATGACTGCATTAACGGACTGCTAGAAGTTGCTGAACTGTGGGCAACATCCAACTGAGTAGCCTTGATTTTATCAGCCTGTGATTTGAGAGATGGCAGTGGCAGACTTACTAATGTGTGAGACATCTAGCAGATGCCGACAAAATATCTATATACTTGGAACTCAGGCAATTGCCTAGCATCGTCACAAATGAATCCAATATGGGTAACAGTTCATCTTTTTTCAATTTCAAATTCTTTAAAAATTTGTGCAGTAGTCCAAGAGCAAACACTATTATAAGATGTGAACATGTTGATTTAGAAACAATGACTTGACCGGAAGAAATGGTTTGCCCTATCACTTCACTTTTATGACTTTTTGCTTCTTTACTGGATGAATTCCATGCAAATCATATTCTTCCTTAATTCTGGGTTCAACAAGGTCATATATGAAGCCAAATAAGTAAAGTTTGATCCACTGATGGGTTGCATTCAATACCAGCCGCACTGTGATTTAGCATGCTTTCCAATTTTGACTTCACTTTCAGTGTCAAATGATTCTCCAGATGAGTCATTACAACAAAGAGAGGTTTCAAGGCATGACTTTTTAATGTTATATTCCGGGCAATCAATGCCAGAGTCTCGAAAGATTTTTGTTTCTTAGTTTCAATCATCTTAGAAGCAAATTTATTCACCTCTTTCTGTTCATCAACATCTTCAAGAATATCATTCTTCACTATGGAAAGCAGTTCTTCCAAATAACCCAACTCACCACTGGTGGATCTTAAAAGAGATTTGGACAAAATAAAAATGTGTGTGTATCCCAATACATGCAGCTCGTAGCCCCACTTTAAGGTAGCTTGCAAAACCTGTACAATAAACTCCAAGTATGCCAGCCCAGGCTCCTTCAAACAATCAGCTAAAGCTATCCTAGCACTATTGCGAATGGCTTCTGAATGACATATATATATATATATATAAGAAGTTTGAAATTCGACGAATGAGAGCTGGAAGTTGCGAGTGCATTATGTCTCCTGGAAGCAACTTCAGTAATTTCAACACAGGTCGACTGATGTCAACATTAGCCTCAGATTCAGCATACAGTAGTTTCTCTAACTTTGGTAGCATAGTTTCATAAAGGAATTTCTTTACCTCAGCTAACATCCCAGAATTAGTACATTTGCGTAATATACCCAAAGAACTAGTACTATCAGGGTTAGCAACTAAAGCATTAGCCCAAGGATCATTGTTTTCTTGACTGGAACAAAATTGAGAAAAATGGAACTGATCTGAAATTGAGCAAAATAAGTGCAGCAAAATCTTTTGGTTCTGTGGATTCTTTTCCATCTCCCGAAGGCAGTTCATGACCCCCATTCCATATAAGCAGAAATTGAGGCAAGAGCTTCGGAGCATGCACTTCTAATATTTTCATCTTGTCCATCAAACAACATATTGAAAAATAGAGGAACTAACACTATATTCATGAGTTCCTGGGAGTTAACAACAACATAGCAGGTGTCAGTGAATTGCAAACAACTGTTAATTCCCCCCCCCCCACCCCCCCACCCCCCAAATTGGAAACAACATTTGAAATGGATTTGTACAAACCAATAAAATAATTACCTCTGATATATTGCATAATAACTTTCCTAAGGAGCGTTAGTGCCCGTGCCCTTCTATGTTTCTGCAAGAACAGAAAGGGATATCAATCTCATTAAGAGGAAAACAGGAAGTGCCCAACGGCATAAAGATAGGAAAGAGGAAAAGAAAGAAAACTTTTAATAAATAGCTCACCTAGCCGAAAAGAAGAGTTAACTTCAGTCTAAATAACAGTGGAAATTCACTTTATTAAATAAAAGAAATCTAAAAGCATCGATCTCTTATTTGATGAAACATTTACGCTGAGAGGATAAGAATTTGTTGAGTCCAAAGTATTCAGGATAAAAGAAAGGGCTTGGACACATCATGTACATATATTGAGGCCAATCTACATGAAAATATGCGACTAGAGAAAGACATGATATAAGGAAATAACCTGTAAGTGAATAATATTTTTTAAAAAATCTAATTCATAATCCCCAGAGCACAGATCTTCCAGTCAATTAAGATTTGATAATTGCAGGAGCTTCAACACCATCTCTCTTAGTAAATCAATCCATTCCTAAAATCATAACCAACCATTTGCAAAAAAGATCATGTCAATCATACAAAGTTGGATGACAACAAAATTCTATTCAGAAGACTAAATTATTAATATTTCTATATTTTTATATTTGTCCATTTGTACAGCTCTTTCCGTGCATCTGGTGAGATCCAAAAACACCGATAAATCATAAATTTTTACCACATGAATAAAATAATCTCAATACCTTTTTAACGTTATTTCCTTTGGTCATTGCCTCATCCATATGCTTCAAGATAAACTCATTTATTTTGTCCTGAATGATATCTTTTGTCCACAAACCGTCATAGACTGTTTGCATCGCCTCATGTGCATTACACGTTTCTCTATCAAGAATTAGAGAAGAAAATTCAACAAACGAGAGAAGTGATTTATATGCACAATGCCTCAAGATCATTTCTTCTGATGACATATCGTGCACGCAGTGTGACAAAAGGACTAATGCATGGTCCACTTCTATAGAATGGAATAAATCAATGCCAATCCTTTCATATGCTGTAACAATAGAGTCATAATCAAGGCCATCCAATCCTACAGAAGAGGTCGCATTCAGCTCAGAGACAAGTTTTGCCTGATTTCAGATCAATCATTACCAAAAATGTTAGTCACAGATTTCATGGAAGAAGAATGTACATTCGAAGATAACAGAGAAACGAAAGAGAAAGTATTATCACAGAGAACACAGAAGGGTCGGATTTTGCAAGGGAATCAAGAAGATCACAGATAGATGACCGCAAATCCAACCCAGGAGAAGCAAGAAGTGGAGAAAGTGAGTTGAGAACTTCTTTAGTGCTCTCAGTTCCTGCTACCGGTAGGATATCTCGAGAACTTGCACAGCTTTAACAGAGACCTCTGCAGGACACTTACTTTTAGAAGTCCACAAAAAAGTTAAATGTCATCGTAAAAAATTACAAGGTACTTGTACCTGAATCTTTAACTTACTTAGCTAAGTATTCACAAATTTCCTAGCTGTTTCCCCAGAAGATATAGGATCTTTAATATACTTGGATAACAATTTCAAAATTCTAATCACTGTCTCCTCAAAAGATTTGACAAATTTCCTGGTGCAAAAAAAAATAAAAAAATAAAAATTGTAGGTCATGTAGATGAGCAATCAAAATGACAAACAGTTCCCACCCTCCAGAAATTTAATTAGTAAAGCAAACAACATTTTAGCCTTTAAAGTTTATGACAGAGAATTTTTTTTTTTTTTTGGGGTTTTGGTTTGCACAAAGAAGGTTTATTAAACAAGTATCTATTAAACATAGGGAATGACCAAGTTCTCCATATGACAAAACAAAATTGTAGAAGACACGAAAACAAACAGGAAAGGCATATGAGCACACATATAGTAGAACCCTTGAATTTTCATGAGATGAAATTGGGCAGACACAAGAAAAAAGAAATTTTTCATCAATATGAAGTTTCAAAACTTTAATTCTTAGACATTTTCACATGGGAAACGTAACAGAAAAAATCACCAAGCAAGCATCGTTCCTACCACTTGGCTGCACTCTGAAAGAGATGATGCAAGCTTGAGATAAGTGTCTCAAGATTTGGAAGTAGAACTGTTTTGATAGCACTGTCTTCATCGTCCAACTCATTATCAAGATTCAGAAGGTTCTCGATGAAGCAGGATAGAATTGCTTTAGAGGCAGTCTTGACAGTTAAAATTGAAAACATATTAGGAACCAGCTTCTTTTCCCTATGTAAACGTGGTGCAAGCCTGTGGCTTCTGCTCATGGCTAAAAAGCAAGAGAACAGTGAACTTGGTTTCTCACTACTAGAACCCTCCAGCTTGAAAGCATCAACCAAAGGTTTCACCGACTCAAAGAACAGGTCCCAGAAATAACAATCATAATCATAATCCTTGTACTTATTAATAACAGTGGAAAGTACTCTCAGACATAAGGATCTTAAATCCTTGAGCTGCTTCCTGGCTGAACTGGTCTACGCACAATTTGACAATTTCATTTCAGTTCAAAGATGTATTGGAACTTCACTTGCTTCTTACAGCATTACGAATTTCATCACTTGACAATCCAACTTGAAGAATTTAAAAAAACAATGCTTTTTCAAAGCATAAAAACAAAAGTGAAATGGCCAGCATAGAGTATCAGCAACTGTAAACAAGCATTAAGAAATCAACCGTAGAGATATAGAGAGAAAATCTGATAAATGAGCAAAACGCCAAGGAAAACATAAAAAGAAAAATAAAAAAGTAAATGAGAAATCCCCTAGCTAACCGGCCTTACTGAAATAAAACATAAAATAATGAGCAACTACTTTAGGCTTTTCATTCAGATACCCACAAAAATGGTTCAGTGCCTCAGTTTCAATTATCTTTAAAAGAGTCCAATAACAAATGACATTCCACAACTTTTAATACAGAAAGAACATTACCAGGCCATGATTTCCTGTGGGTTTGTCTTTGTCTTGTGAGGTTGGGTGAGTCTTAGTATGATTTTCCATCACAGAAGATCCACAACCCTTTGAAACTTCAAGGCTTAAAGTGCAGCTTGCCAATACCCAAACAACACATCCAATCAATAGATTAAGAAAAGGTCCAACATGTAATTCATCAAAAACTAGAATAATAACATCTTCAATCACACGAAGAAAACCATGACTTTTTTTCCACAACAGAGATGCTAAGTTTCCTAAGGTGAAATACTTCAAGAAATTAAATTCTTGAAATTCCTCCAAATTGGAATAGAGTTTGTAACATCCCATACTAATTCTGAGTAATTCATCATCTAATTATCTCATTTCTTGATATTAATATCTTCCTGGAGAATTAATAAGCCTAGAATTTCTATAACTGCGGACGTATCACACAGCGGAAAGAAAACCAAACTTGGAAGATTTCTTAAAGTTACATCAAATAAACTAATACAGGAGTTTATCACCACTGATACACAATCTACAAATAATAACACAGGAGTTCATCTCCACTAATACATATCTTTTTAACCAATTATAACTAAACGTAGAAATTTTCAATCACTACACAAGAAATGAAAAAAAAATAGAACTTCACATCATACTCCTAGAAGTAAGCTTCTACTCGCTTTCGTCTGAAAAAGAAAATGAAATTGACAAGGGGTGAGATGTCATACTCAATAAGTAGATACATGCATAACAAACTTAAAGGTATCTTTGCTCAATATTTTCAATAATTCAGTTAAGCTTTAAGTTCAGAACAAACAAAAGAAATTTTATATGAAAACTAAGCTGAACACTATTTTACTTAAAATAAATTTCAATTGAATCAAAATGAGCTAAATTCAAATTTAGAATCATTTGTCGATTCAAAACACATTGGAAAACATATATCATGTCAAAACAAATCAGAACATAAATCATATCATAACATATCATCCAAGAGGCTCATGTCAAATAGTGTCACCTGCACCCACGGTGACCCGGTATAATTCAGAATAAATAATTTGCGCAACAGAACAGAATTTCACTAGTGAAAGTCACCCGTTTCTCCCGGTGACCCGGCCAGAACAGAACATATCATATAGGAAACAACTATCGACATTGAGCCAAAACATTTAAATCACATTCATAAAATACATATAATAATCTCATATAGCAACTTGCACGTGGCACTTCGCGGCACATTGGCCCTCGAGTGGTGGCCCCCGTACAACTTACACTCTTTAAATATAAACTTTTAATTTAAACTTGAGCAAAGATTATTTAAATATTTATTTCAATTACATTCACAGATTTGCAAAACATATAATTTGCAGAAAAATAATTGGGAAAAACATTAAGGAAACAAAAGAGTTTGTCGTGGATGGGTCTACTTACCTGAATCCAAAGCAAATATTAACCTTTCACTTACTAATCCGAAACATCACCAACACATCCTAAAATTGAAACAAATACTGATTTATCACTAAATCCATGTAGAATAAATCAGAGCCTTAACTAAAATCCTTATCACAAAAGAATTACCAAAATTCTGCACAACAGTCAGCAACCAAAATATAATTCACAAACTTTAAGACATTAAATAATTCTAATACTTTCCAGAATTTTGTCTTCACATGTGAACTAATTAATCTGCAAATTTCAGAATTTATTACTTAACAAATTAAAAGATCTGATTTTACGAATGTAATGAACTCAATCTCCGACTCTCAATCTACCAGTATCTGAGCCAAGTTTCACAAAATGTTTGAAAGCCTAAATGAACTTCAAAATTCCCAAACTTTATACCATATCAAAGCTACAGATGTCTAGCACGACACCTCAAAATTTCAGAATTTTGTTCCTCATACAATCAGAGTTATGAATTTTCAAACGCTCAAAGGTCAGTTCTGTCAGAATCATCCTTCAGTACTTAACACAGATTGTCTCAACAATTTAGCAATCCAAAAGGCCACCAAAAATAATGAAAATTTACAGAGAGACTCGTCCATATGTGTATTTAACTATATCCAAAATTCAGATTTTTATCCTTCATATCTACCAAGTTATAAACGTACGATTGCCTAAGGGTCAAGAACAACAACGCCCAGAAACAGATTTCCTTTCTAACTTCTTTCAGATTTAAGTTCCTTATTCATCACTAAAATCTATGAGAATTAAATTAACCATAATCTAATACGAAAGAGTTTACTTCAAACCCGAAATACATTAATTGTAAAAGAATCAAAATTGTTAAAGAGACAATACTAGAAATTTCTTAGATATCCAAACATCAACAAAGATAGTTCATATTTCATACTCAAAACTAATAAAAGAACTTACTGGAATCAATAAAAGTAGGAAATGCTCAAACTTCTCAAGGGAGTTTTAAAAATATGACTGAAAAATAAAATTTTAGCTTATAAAGAGAAGTTAGCGGTGGTTACGGAAGTGGGGGAAAATTGAATTCAAATCAGATAATGGGAGGTTACTAGACTTTCTCAATTAAATTTTAATTTTAAAAATAAAATAAAATAAAAATTACTTTAAAACTATATAACATACAAAACCAAAATATGCAGGTATTACAGAGTTTGTCCCAAAATGCTTCATCACCACCTCCCTTGGGAATAATTTGCAAGGACTTTATTAACAATGCAAAGAAAACAGGGAGTTCATCAACATCTACTTGAGCTATGAAACACAGCAATGCCTTTCGATGATATATACTTGCATGCTGACATGGAAAAAGCAGATAACAGTAAGTAGAGAGTGCATTGTAAATTTACTATGCCGTTGAAAAGGAAAAACATGATTCAATACATGTTCAAAAGCTCATATGGTTGATATAACAATAATAAAATTAACGATATATTCAACTTTTGCTTACTTTTCTAGAGGCAAGAGTCTTCAATTTTCTAACTTTTGGCATCAACAGATGAATATTTAAAGGCACAAGATTAGATCTATGACCATCTTCAATTAGATGCTATTCTCTAGATAAACCATGTCATAAGTTCTTCTCTCAAATTTTTTGAATTAATCAAGTTCTTTAAATGTTGATCATAAGGGATCAAGAAATCATCTTTCCATATCAAAACGCAATCAAGAACCTTCTTCTGTATTTCAGCATCATTTTCGTCCAAAAGCCTAATAGTTAGCAACACAGTGATTAACTAAAATCATGACAGTTACTGAACAACATGAATAATACAAACATCTTCCAACTTTGCACCCACCTATTTTGTAGAACATACTTTAAAAATTGACTTTTATACAAGGACTTAGGGTTTCGTATCAGTTTTAACAAGTTCAACCACTCTTTAAGGACAACCTTCCACTCTTTGCCTTTGCAAATACATGAATTGAATGATCCCACACCGCAATGCCAAAATTCTTAATACGATGATTTGGGTTTTCACAAGTCACACAATACATGCAAAAACAAGTACTTAATCAGAAGCATGACATCTATTGAACAACTACCTCACAAGATTGTGACAATCGTAGCCCAAAAAGTCAAAGAAAAGAGGTATAACTTGTTGAGACCGAACCTCAACAACAGCAGGAACTTTTTGCAAGGACTTGAGCAACCAAGATAACACCGTCGCATGTGGAATGCTATCAGACGCCGGAGAAACTGTTGGAAAACGCTAAAATTAGAACAAATCAGCAAGGATATTAACATGATTCTAGGAATATTTTAGCTGTACAAATCTATATAAATTAGGAGATTTGATTTATAGTAATTAGCTGTAATATTAGCTTATCATTTTTAATTTCTGTCTGTATCTTTAAATATAGAACATGTACGTTACTTTTATTAAGAATGAGAAACATATAATTTTTGTTTCCTTTCAACCTTCTTCATGGTATCAGAGCCAGAAAAGGCTTCTTTCTTTATTTCTTGAACCATAGCAGCCGAACTCTCTCTTCTCCTTCTTCACCATGTCAGAATTTTCCGAATCCTCTTCTACTGTTACTTCCAAATCCGCTGAAACAAAGAATTCCCACGCTGCTGAATCTCATCATGTTCAGATTACCACTATTCGTCTCAATGAAGGGAATTTTTTGCGGTGGTCTCAATCGGTTAGAATGTATATCCGAGGGAGGGGGAAGATCGGATATCTCACTGGTGAAACTAAAGCTCCTGCCAAAACAGAGCCAACTTTTGTAACTTGGGATGCAGAGAATTCCATGGTAATGTCTTGGCTTGTTAATTCTATGGAAGAAGACATCAGTGCAAACTATATGTGTTATCCTACTGCTAAAGACCTTTGGGATAATGTTTGTGAGATGTATTCTGACCTTGGCAACCAGTCACAGGTTTATGAGTTGCAGCTCCGTCTTGGAGAAATTCGACAAGAAGGAGATAGTGTTACTAAATATTTCAATATCCTGAAAGGATTGTGGCGGATACTGACCGATTTAGTGATGATTTTGAATGGAAAAGTGCTGACGATTACAATCACCATCGGAAGACGGTGGAAAATAATAGGATTTACAAATTTTTGGCAGGGCTGAATGTTGAATTTGATGAAGTAAGAGGCAAAATAATCGGAAGGCAGCCTCTACCACCAATTGGAGAGGTATTTTCTCGTTAGACGGGAGGAAAGTCGCCGGAATGTTATCTTTGGGCGAAAAGGGGATTGGTGCACCTATTAAAAACTCAGCATTAATTACTGCTGATGCTCATGCTGCTCGGTCATACAATAACCAGCGGAAGACTGAAGAAAAACCCCGAGTTTGGTGTGACTACTGCAATCAACCACGCCACACTCGAGATACTTGCTGGAAACTTCATGGGAAACCTGCAAATATGAAGGGCAGCAAATTTGGTGATAAAAGCAACTCTGGAACTCCTTCAGCCAATAAAGCCGAGGCCAGTTTCTTCACCAAAGAGCAGGTTGATCAGCTTCTAAAACTGCTAAAGCCTAATCCAACATCTGGTATTCCTAGTGGTTCTCTTGCACAATCAGGTAGTACTCCAAACGCCCTAACTAGTACCTTAGTTTCCACACCTTGGATCATTGATTCGGGTGCATCAGATCATATGACCAATCTTTCTCATTTATTTAAATCGTATTTCCCATGCTCTGGTAATAGAAAGGTTAGAATTGCAGATGGGAGTTTTTCACCTATTGCAGGAACAGGTTCAGTTAGAATTTCAAATAAAATAGAACTGAAATCAGTCCTTTATGTCCCTAAGTTTTCTTGCAATCTTTTATCTGTTAGCAAGTTATTAAAAGATTCTAATTGTTGTGTCATTTTTTTTAACTCACACTGTGAATTTCAGGACCAGAGTACGAGGATGATGATTGGCAGTGCTAGGATGATTGAAGTCTTTACTATTTCAATGACAACTCGTTCTGCAATAAACAAGCTCAGGGCTTGAGTGGTAGTACTCGTTCTGTCGCTGTTCATGAACAAACTATGCTATGGCATCGTAGACTAGGGCATCCTAGCTTTCCGTAGTTAAAACATTTATTTCCTGGT
This sequence comes from Clausena lansium, assembly GCA_030449835.1. Taxonomy (NCBI): domain Eukaryota; kingdom Viridiplantae; phylum Streptophyta; class Magnoliopsida; order Sapindales; family Rutaceae; genus Clausena; species Clausena lansium. The sequence goes on along the minus strand of JASUUF010000192.1, from coordinate 6,748,085 downwards.
TTATTTAAGACTTTGGATTATAATTCCTTTAATTGTGATGTTTGTCATTTATCAAAAAGTCATCGAGTTTCATTTAAATTAAGGCCTTATCGTGCATCAAAATCATTTTATTTGATTCATAGTGATGTTTGGGGTCCCTCGAAAATCACTACTTTACTTGGAAAAAAATGGTTTGTTACTTTTATTGATGACCATACTCGACTCTGTTGGATTTATCTAATGAGTGAAAAATCTGAAGTTGAAAAACTGTTTAAAGATTTTTACACTATGATTGAAAATCAGTTCCAAACAAATATAAGTATTCTTCGCACTGATAATGGAACTGAATATTTCAATGAATGTTTGGGAAAATTTTTAAAAGGCAATGAACACCAATCCACTTGTTGTATTACTCCTAAGCAAAATGGAATTGCTGAAAGGAAAAATCAACACTTACTTGAAGTTGCCCGAGCAATAATGTTTTCTATGCATGTTCCAAAATATTTATGGGGGGACGCTATTCTAACTGCATGTTATTTAATTAATAGAATGCCAACACGTGTTTTAAAATATATAACACCTTTACAAAGTCTCAAAATTTTGTTTCCAGAGAATAGACTCATTTCTTATTTGCCATTAAAAGTGTTTGGCTGTACTGTTTTTGTCCATATACCAAGTCACTTACGCTCTAAACTTGATCCTAGGGCTGAAAAATGCATATTTCTAGGTTATCCTCCTAATAAAAAGGGGTACGAGTGTTTAAACCCGAAAACAAAAAGAGTTTTCATTAGTATGGATGTCACATTTTGGGAAAATGAACCCTTCTTTAAACAAACTGATCTTTAGGGGGAGATAGAAAGCAATGAAGATCATTTACCCATGCCTAATGTTTTATTTCTAGAATTTGAAATAAATCAGGACTCACAAGTTTTAACTAATGAAAATGAAGAAAAACTCAGTTTACCGGTGCCAAGTATAGGTGATTTACGAACAGGGGGAGAAATACTACCAAATAATCCTAATCCTCCTCTTGAGCTTCGTGTTTTTAGCAGGAAACATTTTGGTCAGAAGAGTAAGGATCATACAACTATCCCTGTATAAGTTCAACCATCACTTCCGGAATCAAGTCACTTGAACACTCAAAATTCTCTAGGTAATCTTCCTGATACTCCCACTCTAACTACTATGTTTCCTGTTGATCATAATGTGCCCATAGCCATTAGGAAAGGTGTTCGAACCTGTACTAAACATCCAATTGCCAAATATTTGTCATACCATAGGCTTTCCAATAATCATAAGGCGTTACTTCAAATATTACTCACCTATTTGTGCCGAGAAACATTCAGGAAGCTTTGGATCATCTGGATTGGAAATTAGCAGTTCCAGAAGAGATGAACGCTCTTAAGAAAACCGGCACTTGGGAAGTTGTTAACTTACCAGCTGAAAAGAAAATTGTAACCTGTAAATGGGTGTTTACCATCAAGTGCAAAGCTGATGGCAGTGTAAAGAGATACAAGGCAAGACTTGTGGCGAAGGGATTTACACAAACACACGGAATTGACTATCAAGAAACGTTTGCACCAGTTGCAAAAATAAACTCAATCCGGGTTCTTCTCTCTCTGGCAATACATTCGGATTGGCCCTTACACCAGTTGGATGTGAAGAATGCTTTTTTAAATGGAGACTTGGAAGAAGAAGTGTTCATGGAATTGCTACCGGATTTTGAGGAAAAGTTTGGTAGAAATAAAGTGTGTTGCTTAAAGAAGTCCCTTTATGGACTCAGGCAGTCTCCCAGAGCTTGGTTTGAGCGCTTTGGTAAGGTCGTAAAAAACCAAGGTTATTGTCAAAGCCAAGCATATCACACCATGTTCTTTAGACGCTCTAGAGAAGGGAAGATTGCTATCTTAATTGTTTATGTTGATGATATAATCCTAACCGGAGATGATCATGTTGAACTTAAAAGATTGAAAGAAGTACTTGCTAATGAGTTCGAGATCAAGGATCTAGGAGCGTTAAGGTATTTTCTCGGTATGAAGTTTGCAAGGTCGAAAATGAGCATTTTTGTTTCTCAAAGGAAATATGTCTTAGACCTTCTCAAAGAAACAGGTTTACTAGGTTGCAAGGCAGCAGAGACATGGAATCGAATGTGAAGCTCGAACAAGCCAAGCCTGAAGAAGTTACTAAAAGAGATTAGTACCAATGACTTATAGGGAGACTGATCTATCTTTCACTTACTCGCCCTGATATAGCCTTTGCAGTCAGTGTTGTAAGTCAGTTTATGCATTCTCCTAGTCCGAAACATTTTGATGCAACTTATAGGATCTTAAGGTATTTGAAAGGAACTCCAGGAAAAGATCTATTATTTAAAAGACACGGACATCTTCAAGTTGAAGTTTACATAGATGCAGATTGGGCTAGAAGTGTCACTGATAGAAGATCAACTTCCGGCTACTATACATTTGTTGGGGGAAATTTGGTTACTTGGCGTAGTAAGAAGCAACCAGTGGTGGCTAGAAGTAGTGCGGAGGCTGAATTTCGAGCTCTTGCTCAAGGGATTTGTGAAGTTATTTGGATCAAGAGGTTATTGGAAGAATTAGAAATCTCTCATTTTTTACCCATCAAAGTATATTGCGATAACAAAGCTGCAATCTTCATTGCGCATAATCTAGTTCTACATGATAGAACGAAACATGTGGAGATCGACAAGCACTTCATAAAGGAAAAATTGGATAATGGTCTGATTTGTTTGCCCTACATTCCAACTACTGATCAGGTGGCGGATATACTTACGAAAGGATTATCATCAAGACAATTCGAGTACTTGATTGGCAAGCTGGCTATGGAAGATATATTCAAACCAGCTTGAGGGGGAGTGTTGGAAAACGCTAAAATTAGAACAAATCAGCAAAGATATTAACATGATTCTAGGAATATTCTATCTGTACAAATCTGTATAAATTAGGAGATTTGATTTATAATAATTAGCTGTAATATTAGCTTTCCATTTTTAGTTTCTGTCCGTATCTTTAAATATAGAGCATGTAGGCTATTTTTATTAAGAATGAGAAACATATAATTTTTGTTTCCTTTCAACCTTCTTCAGAAACAAACAACCAAAAACACTCGACCAGATCTGAGCATTGAAACCAAGAGTAAATATTAAATATGCAGTGGAACAAAAACATCACCACTAAAAGAACTATGGTCAGCTAGATTTGGTAAACTAGATTCCCTATCTAATTAATTTTATGTTGTCTTCATTCTTCATTTCTACATTCCATGAGAAATATCCATAAAATAAAAGAATTCTTGTGACTAAAACCATGATAGTAGCAAAAACCAATTTCAATGTCCCATTAGACTTATTAGGCAACAAATTAGAACTCAGCCTGTCAAGCATCTTGAGATTTTTGAAAAATGGATTGACAACAATGAAAATAACTAACAAATTTATCCCAGACAAATCCAACATGCTTTGTAATCAGAACTGCAAGGCACTCAGATGCTGGATCCGAGAGATCACTAAAACAATTATGGAGGATACCAAGAATCCCTTTCAACACAAGGGGTATATAAGTTTCAGGTATCCTTCTAGCGGTCAGATCCATCTGTAATCTACAGATCAGTTGGATAACGTTTCTGCTTGTACGTATTGAAATAGATGTTGCCTCGATGGAGAGAAGGTGTTGAATAACCTGATATTTTGAGGGAAATCAGAGAATATTCTAAATACAGAAGAATTCAGATGGTGAGTACAGCAAGAATCTAAATATACATACATTACAGACATGAATATCCACAGGACAAGCGTGAGGAACACCAGTTTCAGTTTTCAATTTCTTATCAGGCGGCTGATGCATCATAGAGTTTTCATTAGTTAAAGGTTCATAGTGACACAAGATTCTTAGAGTTGGAACACAAACTGCTTTGTCTGAGTGGCACAAATTATCTTCAGACACAACTGCATCCTCAACCTTTTCTACTTTTAACTCTGGGTGGTATTTTATATGGCTATTGTTTGCTAGCAATGTAGTTCTACCATTTGTTTCAAAATTTCTAGCAAAAAAACAATGGTCAGCGCGATTAAATACCAACATTATGAATGAAAATTAGGAGACATCAACAATTCACACAAAGACCAACCTACCCATGCGCATAATCTAAATATTCAGCTACAGCACACAATACCTATGAGGATGATTTGCATGTCTTAGCAAGATGAAGAACTTTGACCGTTTCTTCAAGTCCGGATTTCTTCACATGATGCAATTCACGTTAGGAATTTAAAGAAGCACCAATTAGGCTTTGTCAAATGTGCTTAGAAACACCTGCAACAGGTTCTGAAAGAAAATCTGTAATAAATAATGAACATGTAAACAAGATGAAATCTAGATTGAAAAAGTGTCATTTAGAGCACTTTTCACACAGCAAAGCAACTGAATAAACTGGTTTCAGCCATTGAGATATACTATAAAACACATTCATATGTAGAATAAATAACGTGAAGGAAGCAAAACAAAAAAGATTGCATAAATTACAGTGCATATAACTATCATTAACCTCAATTAGAAAGCTCTCTCTGGCATTTTCATCAAAAACAGATTCCAGTTGAGTGTAATATAAATCCAACTCATGATGTAAATCCATCTCATAACAAAATCTAATAACGGACAACATAGATTCAACTCACACGCAAAGTGAAACTCAAATTTTAAATTAAAAGGAGAAGATGTCTTACGAGCTATTGAAAGCAGATGAAGTGCATCTATCAGGTCCAACAGCAATGATGAGTAGCCGTGCACATCCATTAAATGAGGATAGCATCTGATGATTCCCCAAAACAGAGCCAGCTTGGACTCATCAATTTCAATAGATGATGAATTCCCATGAGCAACATCATATATGACCCTGATCCAAGAGCAGATAGATTCCTGCAAGAAACCACAAATCCTCAAGACTTGTCCTTCTGATGTTCCATCTGAGAAGCTACAGCACTGAGGTTCCATTTGCAGTTTGTCAAAGAAGGAAAACGACAAAAAAATTCCGGAAAATTTTCTATGAGATCATTCATCTCACTGAAAAAACAATAATAAAAAGTAAGAAAAAAAGAATGTAAATAAAAAAAGAATGTAGCAAACAACAAAGTGAAGAAAAAAGACATGATGTGCTGATATTACCTTAAAATGTTCACTTTAAATGTATAGACTATGCATGGGTCCTTCTGTAGTGGCTTTCCAATAAACTTCAACAAACTGAAACCCAAGTGCACAAGAGTTAAGTAGGGAAGAGAAAAAAACAAAAACTGAAGCTGAAAAGAGAATGACTCATAAACAAAACTTCTCAATTTAAGGCATTACCTAGAGTTATTCAACTCAAATGCAGAAGCCCATTGCAACGAACACTTGATGATAGTTTTTGTATCATTTGCTGCATGGAGCCCATCGAGAATGCATGGCATTAGTGCAGAACCTTATCAACAACTTCAGATAAATGATCCACATCCTTAGCATTGTTGGAAGCCATGATAAACGTACGTGCAAGAACATTCACAATTTTAAGCATTGGCAGATAATCTGTTGGCATGAAAGCAGTTCCCATTGAAAGCACAAGATGTATAATAATAAACACTATAAGAAAGAAACCAAAAGTTCAAATTTAGTTTTTAGCTTACCAGAAACCCCTTGACCACAATTAATCTCAACTGTAGCAATAAGCAGTGACAACATGCGACTAAGATGCAAAAGGCATCCATTATGTACAGAGTCATTTATTTTTCTGTAGAAGCATCCCCACATAAACATTAACTCCGTGGATACAAGATTGTCGCATATTCTCTGAAAAGCTGTGATCACAACTTCAACAATAGTTTGGAACAACCACACACTCAGGGTCATAGTTACCACACATCCCAATTCATATCTTGAATAGGAAGATCAGCCATTAACAAAGGGCAAGCATAACATGTCCCACATCACTCATTGAATTAGTTTGATTATAAAACTTCCCTATAGCAGCACAAGCCTCATTGTGCAGTTTACAGCAGACACCCCAATTTTTTATTTTTTTTAATCATTCTAGGGTAATTGGCACTGACGCAAAATAAATTACTAATCCATTCATCATAAGCAAATTTTTTATACAGACAAACAGTAGTCTAGCACATGATCAAAGTATAATCATTATGAAAAGAGCTGAAAATTATGGGTTAAAGATGACTCGCTAGTATCATTTGAGAAAGAAAGCACACGGAATTTGCTTATGCATTGTTGGATTTGAATGAAAAAATCCCATGTTTATGTATTAACAAATACTAATGGAAATGATTGACTAAGTTATAATTAAAAAGGAATTGCATTTAAATGCAAGTTAAATTGTTCCTACAAAGCCTTGTCCGAGGAAAAGAGCTTGCCTTGATTTAACTGATCAACAATAGAAAATACAGACTGGCTCATCAATAACTTCAAAACTCGCTTTGCTCTTGAATGGAACCCTGATGATAACTCATCACCAATAGAAAATAAGAAAGCGAAGCACTGACTCCAGCTTTTTGCAAGGGTAATTGTTTCTCTGCGACCTCTAACATTATATTACTGATACCTGTTACAATTCAGTTATGAACAACGTACATCCATCACTTGAACACAAAGACAAATTCACCACCTTAACAAGTCATGTTCAAGACACTACCAAAGACCACACAGCCAAAACCAACCACTGCTTTAATATAACTTTCATATTTTGCTTGAACCAGGTACCTATAAAACCCAAAAAATGAGAGCAAAAGGTAAACAACCTTATTAACAACACAAAAGCCATCTCAAACTTTGACATGAATCCATTTGTGCAGGTAAAAGTCCTTAAAAATCTCAACCAAGGAAAAGTTTCCTCTGGATAGCTTACTCTCAGGTTTAAATAGCACAAACCAGCACAGCCTTGATATACAATAAGAATATAAGATAGCTCCCAAAGGTAATAACAAGAAACTTGTTAGTTCACTCATAAAGATCAAACCTCAAAGTCAAAACTTCCAACATTACATTTTGCCGAATATCTCCAAATTTCATTAGCTGGCTTACTAATGAACCTAATTGATTTAAAGGAACTACTAGATTTCCAACTGCACACTAACAAGCTACCAATTACCAGTAAAATAACATGCAGAACCTTGAAATTATGTTTTGAATATGCATAAAATGTGAAAAATAATTTCATTCAAAGCACACTATATTCTCTCAATAAATCGATTAGCCTGTTTCCACCTTCTTATTTTCTGTCACAAAATGCATGGATAAAAGAGAGCTTAGTAGCTGAAAATACTATGAAATTTTGATACCTTCACGAATCTCTTCGATAGGCACATTCCTCAGCAAGAATGATGGAGCCTCGACCATAAATTCTAGGACATAATCCTTTGGGTAATATTTTTATTTTACCGTATCCCTTCAAAAAGGAAAAGCGCAAAAATATATATATATATATAAGCATATAGAAGTGTGGAATACCACTATGGATTTACTGACTGAAATGCTTAAGAATCTTCTGTTTCATTCCTTTTTGTTTTTACATATTTTTCTTTTGGGTTTTGATATGTGGATCAGTGTCACTATTACCTCCAGAAAAACACATTGTTTATTTCATCTCTTTTCCTTTCTTGTATGCTCTTGAAGTGTTTATTTTCAACACTTGAACCTTCCAACAGAGATTCCACTGAGTACTACATGTATGGTTTTAGGAAAATAGAAACTAATTTATATAAACATAGAAACTCTTACAGCCTGGTAAAAATATTATTTTTCTCATGGTTAAAACTTAAAACAAATTTCCAGGGTTGAAAAAAATATCCTGAAATCTCATTTTATTTGTGAGAGTATAAACCGCACATTCTCCAAGCATGGGACATTTTTTCATTATCAGGGACCAATGATAAACAAGTCATCATGAAGAGTGACTCACATTAGCAATACACAAAATAATTTGATATTTGAAATAGGAAGATACATGACATATCTATAACAACTAAAGACCACAAATGAAGTAGAAAGGGCTATTTCTACTACCATAGACAGTTCCCTTCTGCAAGAGGTCTTTGTTTTAGGTGTCAGCTTATGGTCTCAACTCTAGACTTACAAAAGAACCTATCTTCTCTAATTATCACATAGTCATGGCATCAACTTCTCCCCAGTACTAGCCCTGCAAATAGATTCCACTAGAGCACTTGCTTCCTTCTTCTCCTTCACCCTCTACCATTGCTGTGTGTCATGCTTTATTTAATAAAAAATCCATATCATGAACTTGGCTCTTTTAGATGCTAGGTGATGTGACGAATCATAACTTCAGATATGTGGAATTCCAATATTCTTAATTTATTTTAAAAAATACAACTGAAAGCTGTTCTATCCATGAAAATTTTGGTACCTACACATTCTTATGCTGCAGATCAACTGATACTTACTTGAGAGCACTCATAATGCCTTCAATGACATATTTCTGCAAACACATCATGACAAGTGACCAAGAAGTAAAAATCTGCGGAGAAACACAAATTTTCATTAACAATATTAAGGAAGATATGCAAAAAACAGAAAATGAAAATTGATATTAACCGCTTAAGAAAATGTTCCAGAAAGACCACAGCTTTCACCTGCTCAACGATATCTGGCTCCCGACCAGCACCACTTTCCAGGAGAGAAACCAGAGAATCAACAATCCTAGACAAAAAACTGCACAAACAAGAATGATAAAAGTCAAATCAAAATGAATAACATATAACCATCCACAATAAATTAAATGAAAGGGCTATAAATTTGGTGCCCAGACAAATCAAAATCTAGGGGTCTCTGTACTGCTGCCATACAAATGGTATCTTTTAAATATACATCAACAGTTGAAAAAAACGAAAAGAAAAAGAGGCTATTTATCATCCTCAAATGAAACTGGCCTGAGAACTCACCACCACAGAATGGCTACATTCCATCCAACATGCACAATAGAGTAATGAACTGAAGATATTTTCAAACCCAATCTAGTCAACTTTCAACATGCCTCATAGCCTAATCTATTGTACTTACACAATATTAGGTCTACATCCATATCTAAGTTACTCTAGTCCATCCTGAATCAAAACATATGCTTGTATCTGACTTCAGAAGGATTAAGACATGACATGTTTCAGCATTCAACTGTATGGCTCAATCAGAACCCACCGAAAGAGATGTCTAAACTAAAATATACAAGTTTTAGAGTTATTGCTTCGACAAAATCATGATCTTAGCCTTTATGGCTTTACTCTTTCAAGTGCAGCATTATACCATAAAAGTTAGTACAATTATGTCTGACAATATCAAAAAGATAAGTGAATTTCCTAGCATGTGAGAATGGGTGTTTGTTTATACAAAGGTGGCAAAGAATTAACTGCAAGGTGAGTACCCAAATATCCCATGAAATTTGTACATATATGAAATAAAAAAATCATCAACATCCAGAACCAGAAAACAGGTAATGCAGATGGGTATAGCAGACGAAATAAAATGCTCATCAACAAGAAGTTGAATTAAATCTTTAAAAAATAGAAAACTCACGGCAAAAATTCACCAAGGAGACCCCTTAATAAAGCTGCAATCAGCCTGTAGAATAAAAACTACTTTTAGATCTAAAATCAAATTACCCAATGTAAAAGAAATTTTGATAAACACAAAGAAACTAAGCCAGAAATATATAATTGCATACAAGAGAATAGGCTCAAGTGATAGTATTGCTTACTTTTTTAATCTCAAAATAAGTTGTGAGAATATTTCTTCCTTGTGCAATATTATTAAGGGCAGAGTCTGTACTAGGGGCATGAATTCCTTGTAAAAAGAAATGAAGTCCTCTGCAGTATTTAATTCCTACATTATTATGAAACAGGAAAAACGAACATGAACAAAAAAAAAATACATGAAAATGAAAGTACGTAAAAAATTTATAATGAAACAAGTACAAGATGTTACCCTCCATTCAATAAGAGAATCGCGAAAAAATGAGATGGCTCGGCTTTAACCTTCTCAAGGCTTCTGAGCACTATTCGTTGAGAGAAACTCTTAAATTGTACCAAACCAACCAAAATTTAATTAATTATTCAGATAAAATAAATTCATTTCTTTGCTTTAAATAAAATGAAAGGGGACACAAAATTATGATTCTTATTGCACAGGAAAAGAACAGCTTACAAAGCGGCGGCTGGGTGATTTGGTCAGAAACTTGACTGGCCCAACGTTTTTCGACGTCGCCATCTCCATGAATTTTTCATAAACTTTCAAAATTATGAAAAATAAAGATTAATCTTTTTATTTATTTATGTTAATGAAAAAAAATGTAAATTGCAAATTAAGGACCTTAAGGTTTGGTTTCTTCATGTATTGTTCATTTATATCGGATTTTGACTTCTTTTTCGACGAAGAGCCCGATTGGTGAGTTTTGTGAGCCTTGTGTGGCTGCTTTACCATGTCATCTAATTTGATAGCTGATATTTGGAGTCAGCGAAGGAGAGGGCAGTTAATTCCAGCGGCAAAGGCTGAGGCGGTAGAGAGTTTAGTTGAGATCGGCAGTGGTCATAAGGATGATGGTGTGTGAGGTGGCAACTAGGTTGACGTCATGACGTGTGTTTTTTTTTCCCTTTCAAATTTGACCTAACTTGTATCCCAAGCATCACCAATGACTATTTTACTATTGATTTTAGGTTTTATCCATACTTTTACTTTTAAAAAAGTTGTAAAAAAAATCTCAAATCCCCTAATCCAACTTTTACCTTTACACGCAAGAATTTTTCATTTAAAAAAATTAAAATTTTAACTCAACTTTTAGTATATTTTCTAGGAAGTTTATAGTTATACAAGTTTAAACTTATGAAAAATTTAATACAATCTTTTTGAATAAAAAATAAGTCAATATATAATTAATTGAATAATTAATCGTTCATTTTACACTATTTATTGTGTCAGAAACTCTAACTTGTACCTAACATTATTCTTAAACAATAGTGCTAATTTTAGCCATCCCAAGTCTAGTAATTCATGTTTTCCATGCAAGTCAAGTTAATGGTTCTTGCCACCTCTAATGAGAATATAGAGAAGAAGAAGGAAGTAAGACAATGCGTTTAGCGGGTAATGAAGATTCTTAGTTCAAGAGCTTGACAATGATGATTAAAAATTTTACTTATTTTAGTACTTTTTTATTTTTTCAATTTCAATTAAAGTTTATGTTTTTATAACTTTATTTTTAGTTTGATCCTTAGTCCTGTTTAAGCAAGAAACTTACAACAACCACGTCCATGTAACTGTAACCGCAAAATAACATAAAAGAATCTCTTTAAAATAAAAACTTGTAAGATAATAAAAATTTAAGAGAAAATGACAAATGCAGATATTATAAGTGAATGCACAGCATAAGCATCTTGATTTCTTAGACTTCAATCATTGCTTACAAATTACAAGTCCTCTCAATATTACTTTAATGTACATGTCTTATTATATTTAATGAGATCACAAGTGCATTAATGATAATAAATAACTTATATTTCACATGATACTAAAACTCAACAACCCCAACAACTTATGCATTCACTACACTGTCAATACAAATTAGAGGAGTTCATCAACTGATATATCCATCAATATATCATGAACTTTTACCACTAATCATTTGAACAATAAAATTATCACTGCACACTTACAAAAACTATCCAATATGACTAAAAAATACAGTGGTTACACCCATATCATAATATTATTTCGACAGTACTGACAAGATTAATTACAAAAGCTTGCATTTACATACTGTTATTTAGAATAAATGAACAAACATTCCCCACAGAGACCCGAAATCCCTTATCATCTTCTCAATCAGGGGGTAAAAAAGACCAATTTTTTTTAAAGAAAAAATTACAAACACAGCCTTTGACTTATTGTTCAAAACCTTTTTTTTATTACATACCAATCACATAAAACTAACAAATTTATGGATTTATGTGCTTTATTAAGCTCTAAACAACATAAATCACAAACAAAAATGAGCCGAGAGCAAGAATCATTAACTAATTCAATATATATCGAAACCCATTATCCTTTTCATAAGCTCTTCAATGACAGCTTCAATATTAATTCAGCAAATCAAGAAAATGTTTTGCATTTTATATCTCCAAAACGAAGAAAATCAGAGCTAAATAATACATGAAACAGCTTTGAATGGAGACTAACCTCTTTGGAGCTCCGATACCAATCGCAGAACCGAGCTACTGTCGATACTTGCTGATCGACAGTCTTCTGACGCCACCCAAGCTTGTCTCATTCATGTCTAAGTCGAAAATGATGATGAATCTTGTTCTTTACACTAGATACGGGTAACTGTCTGTAAATGGTTGTGATTATGAAGTGATGTTTAAGTGAACCAAAAGTAAGACAAAACTTGCTTTAAGTTTGGTTTGATGATGGTTTGATGAAAGAGAAGAACATGCTGTTACACGTTGGGGTAATCATTTAGACCGGGTAAAATGTTTCAGTGGGTAATTCTTAGGCATCAATGCAATTTTTATTTAATTTTTAAATTTTTTTAGTTTCAAATATGCTGTTACAAGTTTACCCTCCAATACTGATGCTATTTATACGTATATTTTTATTAATACTAAGAGGAGGTATGAGAGAATATGGAAAAACTCACCATTCAAGTGTAATATACCTCAAACCTCAGGGGAGGTCCCTAAAACTTACCGAAAAATTTAAATGACCAATTGGGTCGAAAATATGATTCAGTTGGTTAAGTTTTTGTTGAATCGTGGACATTTTTGCAAACTAACCCACAAAACAAAACAAGTCAAAGCCATTTCTCTACACTAATTCAATTCATGGCTGGTTTACCTTCATCACCACCACCAGCAAAAGCAGCAGAAGACATCATCAATGTATTTTGGGACGACGGAATACTGAATCACGAAACTGGAGAAGGTGTGTTCGACACAGGAATTGACCGAGGCTTTCTTGAAGTGCTAGAGAAGCGCCTAGAGAACACTGACAATAAAGAACATGGTATCAATCCTCAAACGAGGACCCATCTCTTCGTACATCTCCTGGCATTCTGGAACACGTGCTATAATCCCTCACTAGCGCTCCTTTCACACCCCAGGTCCTCTCTTTTATTCCCTTCCTTTGTTTTTATTTATTTATTCATGTATTTGTAGCAAAGTATCATATCATATCATATGTTGATTGTCCAGAAGTATCTTTTACTTCATTAGTGATCTGCATCCTAAAAGTATCTTTTGAAATTTTGAGATGAGAATTGTGGAATGGCATGCGAGTTGAAATCTGAGTATGACCTATTTTTTGTGATTGGTTATACATGTCTATCTTTTGAAAGGACTCCAGCATGCATCACTGAAGCATATGAAAACAAACCACTGAAAAGGAAACTGTATCATAGAGTGCCCATCTCAAAATAGGAAATGTGAAATCTATTAGAGCTAGAGTCTAGAATGAAAAACAATAGGAGTTTTGACGTATTAGATATATATCTAATCATCATCTAGGCTTATAAAGTGGCAGGCTGGCGGCTGCTCGATAGTTAAAGTCTTGATCAGGCCGCCCAAGTTACCATTTTCCGAGCAGCTGTCTCCTTAAAGCACCTGTCAGACCTGCCACATGACATTTCTCTAAGCAAAGCATGAAGGTAGGAGGCTATCATCGTTAAAGCACTTCTTTTAGTTGAACCTCTTTTCTTGACAGACGCTTCTCTCGGAGCTTTAACCTTCATCAAGATCTTCCCTTTATCGCTTTCCTTTGCTAAACTTTCCTTAAACCAACCTCTTTCCTTGATCCAGCTCTTTTCTACTTTGCCGATTTGGCATTTGCAATGGAAACGCTATTTCTGGTGAACTATTTGACTTATTTCATTTGTGCACTGGATCGTTGCTGATAGAAGTGTGGTTTAAATGGTTATGAGTTTCCAGTCCTATATTATAATTTTGTGGACACGCTTTATTTATAGGTTGTTTGGCATATTAAGGAAAAGAGAAGTTTAAGGGTGCGATTTTTAAATTGTTTTTTGAATTTGTTTTATAGAATAAGAATGATTAGTTTTTGTTGAAAATGAAAACGTGATTAGTAGCTTGTTAAACCGTACTTGAAAATAAAAAAGATAAAAAGATGTTTCCTTGTTTGTCTGAAAAATAAAACTAAGAAAAGACAGTAGAGAATTATTTAATGAATGTTTTTCTTAATAGTAGGATTATTTAATGAAACCTTTAAGAAAAGATAATATAATACAATGAATATAAATATTTATATCATTAAATAATTAATTTATTTAGCTATTATATTGTGATAAATTATATATTATTATAAATGCATATAGATACATAGTTATTTTAATAATTTCTTAAAAACTTTTAATTACGTAAATAAATTGTAGTTATAACATAATATTAATTGAGAAAATCTTAAATTACTTTATAATGATCATATATTTGTTTATATTAATTGTGAAGATGTAAATTTTTTATCGATATATTTTCGTCAATATATAAAAATTTGTAATTATTTTTAAATAACTGCATATTGGTCGAACAATGTAATAATTTACTATAATAATTATGTGATATTACCTTTTATTTAAAGTAATTTATATAATATATTAAATGATTAGGCTGTAAGGTATGGTATAAATATTTGTTATAATAGTTTGTTTATTAAATTATTTACTTCTTCATAGAGCCCAAATAATCTATTATAGTGTATAAACAAAGTCAAGATAGTGGGCCCTTGACAGAGAGCAAAAGTGAAATAAAATGGAGAACCGTAATATACCGTTACGTGGTTTTCTTTATAAGCATTGGAAAATGGAAATATTTTGTTTCCAATCACCGTAGAATTTTCCACCAAAATGAGCCCACCCAACAAAAACAACGTAATGAAAATGGTACCAATCGCGCCCTTATTTTTCCCTGAAATTCACATCCTATTATTTCTGTATTTGGTCCTTATTTTTTAAGATTTAGGTATTTATAAGGAACCATATACTTTTTAGGATTAATAAGATACTGATGCTTCGTGGATGTTAATTGAAATGCTTCCGGTACTACAAATTTAGCCAAAGTTCAAAGTTAGTATGTATAATTAATGGTGAACGGATAGTTGGATACATATCAAATGTATTGATACAGCTTGTTTTTTACCTAGATCACTGGCATGGAAAATATACAAATAGTATCTTATGGCATGTGTTAGAACTGATTTTAATTACGATTCCTAGTTAGATTGAATTAAAATGAGAACTTAAAATCATGCAATAATTTAATAAAGTACTTTTAATATATGCAACAACATCCTAATACATCTCCACCTTACTAGTCCTACCGATCAAGCAGTGTTTTTATATATCCATCCAGATTGTATTCTGCATATATCCTGTATCCCTTCCCAAGGCAGAGGGATGGGCTTCAAAATCCTAGACCGATAGCTGTAGTCATCAATCCATTTCAATTTCAGTAGGTGTAGTTACTAGGACCGGAAATACTGCATGTTTGCAAATTTCATCACAGAAATATAATAAACCCATCTCTGTTATGTATTTTACATTTTTTTTCCGTTAAATTTATTAGAATTTGACTCAGACTGTCGACACAGTAGTTTCTTAAAAGTTTATGTATTTTTTCAGTTTGATCCAAATGGAAGTATCATGTTACTTGCTCAGCCTATTGTCCTCATGCAACACTAGACGGTGTGCTTAACCTCCCACTTGCCCTATTGTCTGATCCCATTGCATATTACCCGGAGGATGAGGCATTTTCTATAAAAGTTATTGAGTCCATTAAACGGTACCAAATGATGTCATACCATTTTTAAAGGGAACTTGATATGGTGGATTTTTTTTTTCTTTTTTCAAACCTCATTTAGAGATTGTAAAATTATATTCATGTGCACTTCAATTATTAAAAAAAGAGTTGATTTTAGGGAAAAATAATACATCTGGAATGTTACTTTGCCGGTTTTATTTCATGTTACTTTGCCGGTTTTATTTCATGCTTTTCTAGGATTTGTTATTCTCATAGTAGGAGATGGAGATGACAATGTACATAACCAGACTTGATTGGATTATTATCTTTTTCCCTTCCTGCAACCATTCATGTCCTATTTGGTATTTTTCATGTCCAAAAACCAATAGAGTTGCATCATTTGAATTCGAGCAAATATGAAGTGTTGGCTTCTGAAGTTTCTTCAAATGCTTCTATTAGATGGTGAATAGAATAAGGTTGATCGCAAGTGTCCACAATCTCCACCCTTCTTATATTGCTTGTCACAAAGCACATGACAGATATTACTAGAAAGGCAATGATACGTAAATGTAAAAGTTTTCTTAATTTGTTGATGGAGTTCAATCAAGTTCAATCAGTTACGTACGTATATTTGATCTGGGTTGAAAATTTCCCAAAATGTTAGTAATAGCTGGGGGAAATTTACATAAATAGCTCAAAAAATTTTGATTTTCAAAATTAGACACCTTAACTTTTTCTATTATATCTAGTCAATTACAATTTTTTGGGACTAAAATACCCTTGTCACTCCAAAACTCTCAAAATCGTAGCTTCTCTTCTCTCCCAAATTCAGTAACTTTAGTTTTGTAAATTTCACTGCAATGAAGAAATCTACGTTTTTTTTTAATATTTTAGTGACATTGTCATTTAGTAAAATAAGGATGTCCTTATTAGAGAATTATTATATATATAAAGAAAAAATATCAACCGTTCACCTGAAAATAAACAAATGTATCAACGGTTAAAGACAAAAGTTTGATTATATTACTATGGTAGTAGAATTTACATTTGTAATTAAGTTCAATCCTATGCTACACCAAATAAATGAAAAGATGATAGTAAATAATAATAAAAGGTTATTCAATTCAATCAAATCCAATCTTATTCAGTCCAATCGAGCCTAATCCATTATCGCATACCGAACATAGTGCGCCCTATTGTAATTTGCCTAAGGGAGTGCATAACAGAGCATAATGCACAAATCGTCAATACAGAGTAGATGTGAAATTCAATTTATTGTATTGACAATTTCATCATTCTCAGTTGCATATATTACGTGACCTACTCGCCCAGCCAATACAATTATAGGATTTTCAATTTCCTTTTAATCCTACATAGCCCTAGTTTGAACCTTAACTATCCTTCTACTGCTACAAATAGTCTCGTTGTTATTTAACATGCATGTGCTTACAAAATTTAATGTATTTCCCCAGATGGAAAGGGAAATTATTCTTTGATATTAATATTGTGTGTACACCCATTGACTTACCAATTTGACATATCGGCGATTGGTCCATTTTTTAACTGCAACAATAGAATTTGTTGAGTAAATATTATGGTTAATGTTTAATTAGAATATCAATTAGTCAATGGCAGGCCCAATATATAAAGTTTACACCTAGATCCCAGCCAATGAATGGATCATCGATGCGCTAATTCCAACTCCCATCGTTATTCACGGGAAATATTTGTGTGGGTCTCTCACACTATCTCAACAACCCATTAGTACTGAGTGGATCTCAAAATAAGATGTGTTTTAATTTTTATACATAAATGCATCGAGACTGTATCCTGCCTATACCTGTAACCTTCCCAAGATATTGCTGTAATCATCAATCATCTTGGCATTAACTTATTTACTGATAGGAAAAGTTCTTATCATACTTGCTTGGATTCAATATCTTTTGGTTCACGCCTTTTGTTCCATTTAAGTTTTGTTGTTAGATTTAATACAGAGACCACTAACCAATATTAGAATTTTATGATATATAGTTTTTTTGACATACATTTGGTTTCCATATTATGTGTTCATTATGCTTGTAGACATCATTAAGAGTTATAATAGTTCACAAAGGTATAGACAAACATAAATTCTCTGAACCTGGGAGAAGCCTTCAAATTATGCGATTGCTGGATACCTGTGCTGATGCAGCAAAGGCATGTGAATGGCAAGAGGACTGTGAAGAACTAAACAAGGGAAAAACCCAGCTAAATGAAAAGAAAACTATCTAATGGATGCATGATTGGGGTTGATTCATATTTTTGCTAGACTTGGGGTTACTAGTTGCCAATCTTTAGTATGATAAATCACACTCTAGTCTCTTGGTATCCTTCATGCATGTAAAGAGATTAAATAACAATTGATGATGAGGATCAGACCAGAAACAGAGGGCCGATCTCAAGGAAATTGAGTCTCAATTGTGCCACAATTATAGATGTTAAGACAGAACCTTAATTTCGCCTACATGACTCTTACATGTTAGCCCATCTCAAGAAATTTGGAGGGGTGATTCAGAATTGTACTTTGTGCATACACAATGGAATGGGCCTGACAAAAAGTTTTATTTGTCACATCCAGAAACATGCCAGTGCAAAAAGCAATAGGCACGGAACTTTTGTGATGCTAAAGGCCAACGTTAATGCAAATTAAGGTTTTATCCATCTGTCAATTGCCTTCATAATTCCACCCATGTGGATCTAGGTGTCATTCTTTAAATCTACACTTGCTAATTTGCTTTATCTTAACTACTCTGCTAACAATCAAAATGTCTGTCCTGCTGGAGTTATCATATTCTCTGAACTCCAAAAAAAATTCATGGGATGTGTGTACTTATTGCAATTCCACTCTTTAAGCCAGCTTTTCAGGAATGATATTTTACTTTGCAAATGCTATCATTTGCACTTATTGTGCTCTTTCTTAATTTTCATTGAAAGCCGAAAGTAGATTCACACAGTCAAACTGTTATCATTCTTGCCAAAGAAGGCCTGACACTCAGTTTAATCTATCGGATATAACAAAATGCATTTGACATAATTCCTGGTACTAATTTGTGAAATCGAAAAAAAGGTCTCTGGTCAAATCTGGAATAAATGTTTGACCAAAAGCTGATACGGTTGCTTTTTTTTTTTCCTGTTATTGATTCTCAATTTGTGGTTACAGATTTTATTAGATTAAAAAAGCAGTTGATGAAGAATCTCGGCGGTTGACATATCCAAATCCAAAGTGACAGAAGTTAGTAGTGGTAACAACTTTTTCTTTTTGTTGTTATTGTGTCTCTCTTTATGATTTGTTTGGACAAAATAACGTAATTTAGTTACTAAATTAGTGTTTAAATATTCTAGTGCTGCCAAAAGACGGATGCTGGCTTAATTTCCCACTAGATGATCCTTGTGGTTGCTTTTTCATTTGTCAAAATGGACCAGAGTCATGTGAATCTTGTGATTCTAGTCTAGCAATGGATTAATTAAAGAGATAATGAGTGATTGGTAAGATTTTGAATCAATTAAATTACTTTCGTGTTCTTGTTAAGGAGAAAATTTGGTAATATAAGCTTTGAAATTATGATTAAAAGAATCATAAAACAAAATTCTTTGAAAGTAAAACATTATAATGAATCAAACTCGAACATTTAACTTATTCATTTTTATTTTACATTACAAGTCTTTTGATATTTTACATCAACTATTTATTGGGACCACTTAAATTACAACTAATATGGTACTACCTAAATTTTTAAGCTCCCACAAACAACGGAAAAATATTTGCCTCTGCTCAATTATTTAATTGAAAGAGAAAGTAAGTGAGCTCCCAAGAATTTGAATTGGTGCTCTCCCGCAGCCATTGAGAGTTGAGAATTGGATTTGAGATATGTCTAGATAATTAATTTCCTTTAATAAGAAAACTTGTCATTTGTAAATCTCAAAAATTAAAAGTTAGTGGAAGAGTAACCTACATTGTTGATAATTCGTAATTCAATGATTATTATAGAATTTTCCATGATTTTAATTAATTAAGTACTTTGGGAAAGCATTTAGTGGTTAATTAATTAGTCAATGGTCGTTAAATTAACATGCATGAACCTGAAGCTAATTAGTCCTGCATGCATCCATGTCTATGGTTTGATGTGGATATGGATGAAACGAATAATTTTGGTAAATTAATGCTGTAGATGTACATCAAATGAATTGATTAATATTGGTAGCTAGCAGTCAATTTATTTTGTACATTATTTGATAAGAAGAAAAAATTAGTTTCCAATATGGTGATGAATCTTTCACATTGCCTGAAATTTATGGTTTAGGATACTGAAACGTTAATTAATTTCCAATATTGAGACAACAAATACTGAACGTTGCACAATGTTTTATAATTGACAGCTAACTGAAATGGTGAATAATAATTAAAATTTTGGAGATGGTGACATTTATGGAAGACATCAATTCCAAGAAGAAAATTAATTAAGAGAGCAAAATTAATTAACTTATCTTTCAATCAATATATAAACCAACCTTGTATTTAATTTTTTTCACATAAATTATAAGAAGAGGCCATGTTTTGAAGGAAATGGAGTAGATTCAATCAATGAAAATTTATGAGTACTTGAAGATTCTGAAGATCAAGATGGTGATAAATTTTAGAAGTTCTTCAGAAATCGATCAACAAAAGGTTTGGAATGAGAATCAAGAGATTTGTATTTTAAATAGTTTGATAAAATTCTCAATCAAAAAAGGAGTTTAAAGTTTAAAACACGGATTTGAATACTCCTAAATCTATTTATTTTTAAAGTTTAGACGATCTAATGACACATGGCAGCTATATTACTGTGTGATTGAGAAATTTTTTATTAATTATTTTTCTATGGCAGTTACTAAAAGCATCCTTGTTAACTTCTAAATTTAAATTCATGTATTTTCAACTCTCTGTTAACTTCTAAATTCATGTTTTTTTTATCCTCTTCTCCGCCGGACCACCAACGAATCTCGCTCGATCTCTGCCGGACCTCCTTCAAACCGCCACCAAATTATTTAACCAAAGTGTTGGAACATTATCAACGTATCTTTATAATTTAAACGAGAATATGTATAAAAAATGTGAAGGACAAAAGAGGAGAAACGAAAGAGCTTAAATTTGATTCTATGATAAAAAAAAGTGCTTGCATATCTTTACATGGTTAAGCAATCCTAAGTTTCCTCCCACTAAATTACTATTAACGCTTATATAAATATATGGGACCCTAATTTTGTTCTCTACTTTAATTTAAAAAGCCTCACAGGCATCTCCCACCAACTTTTCCCAAAAAATAAAATAAAATTAAGTGCATAAGGTGGATAGTGCTAAACTTTGTAATGTAGAAAATCAATTATTTATATCCAAGTTACATAACATATATAAAGTCATGATCTAGCATTTATATCACAATTAGTAGTGTGATAAAAAAGGGTTAATTTTATTTTATCTCTTTTTTAACAAACAACTTAAGTGGTGTTTGTTTTTTTATCTGAAATTTGAATAGACCTGAATTAGTCTAAATTTTTAATAATGCTGAATATCTGAATCTAAACGACATGTTTGTTTTTTTGTCTGAATCGTTAAAAATAAGTATTAAATTTTTTATTTTTATAACTTAAAAAAATCTTAAAACAAGTATTTTTACATTTGTGTTACAAAAATCCTTAAAACAAATGTTTTTACATTTGTGCCTTTATAAATTATAAATAATAAACATATCAAAGAATATAAATAAGATAATATATTAACATATTCGTGTTCAATTGTCCTTTTAATATTCTAAATTAGTATATGTTAATCAATTTTATTGTTGTTTATGATGTTTTATATGAAAAATATTTATTAAAAATTATAAAGATTAATAATGCTAATTTGAAAAAAATAATAATACTCTACCACTATATTATCACAAGTTATAGAGATGAGTAATAATACTAATTATTAAATTTATTTAGGTAAGAATGAAAATTAATTAATTAGATAGGAATATTTTGGAGAATATTTTTTAATTATGTCATTCACACTTTTTAGATTAAGCAAAAAACTAAAAAAATTAATTTAATGACTTAATAATTAAAATTTTTCATTAAATTGAAAAAATAAACAGATTTAATAACTTGATTAATTAAAATTAAGTAAATTAAATCATTAAGTCAAAAAACAAACAGTCTCTTACTTATAGAGTAGTATAATAATGACCTAACTACGAATTTATTTTAAGTCAAATTAAACAAACTAATCTTTTTTTTTTTAAGGAACAAACTAATCTTTAGTTTCATGAATGTTTACCTGTTTTTTGAAATGCATGTTTGAGGTCCAAACTTAAAATAAAATAAATAAAAGATTACCATCAAGCCAATGAATTTTTTATATTTTTAAAAAATTCGGTCAATGTGACCGCATCAAACATGTTTCTTTTTTATATACTCATTTATAGCTCATATAATAAACCATGATGTCTGCAATTTTATTTAGTTAAAAAAAATTAAAAAAATAAAAAATTCCCGACAAATAAAAGAAGAAAAATCTATAAAACCGACATTAGCGGCGCTTTGCTTCTTGAAGAAGCCGCCATGGGAACCCCCGTAATCTACTGGGCCCATATTCTCATTGGTAATTTTTAGATACCTCCCCCGAAGTTTTATTCTGCTACACTTAAAGAGAAATTATTAATATATTATCATATCATCCCCTAATCGTGTATCACTGTTAAGCAACCGTTTGGTGTTGAGGGCACTATCGTAATTGCAGCAATTTATATTTTTTCAAATCTTAAAAGCTAATGCACAAAAGTAAAAAAAAATTATGCATAATTATTTATATAAATCAATTTATTCTTAATTCTCGCCTAAATTCAACAGTTCACAAACCCTAAAGATACAAACCCCAATTTCCTCGCTACCAAACCAAATTAACCACCACCGCTGCTAGGCTCAACTGATTCAACTATTGCCGCTGCCAACCCCACTAAATCAAACACCATTCGCGATGCTGCAACCTGACAACTGTTACTTGTGCTTGGTTGGCAACCATTCGATGCCCGCAGCTTGCTTGCTTCTTTTCCAGGTATGGTAAATTCCAATTCAGTTGAAAAGATTCACTTAGTGGCTGTGAAGTTAATATCAATATTTTAATATTTGCTTTCGAAAAAATTGGGAAAATGCTGTCCTTTACTTTGTAGAATCTGCTCTTAATTTGATAATGTCAACATCCAAATATTTTGATAAATAAAAAAATGACAATTCTTTAATTTTTATTTTAAGGTTATTATGCAGCTCAAGCAGCAATGTTATTTTTTGTTTTAACAAAAAAAAAAATAATAAAAACGATTCAATTTCTCTTGAATTATTTATGATGCTGCCATGAATTTAATTGTTGTATAATGTTTGTGTAGAATCAAGAATGGAAGACAATGTTGTTGATGAAGTACAAGAGATGAATCGGTAGCGGGAAAATTTTTTCATTGTTTGAGTGTATTTTGTGACTGTTTCTAAATTTTTATATTGGAGTTGTTTTTTTTCTTATTTTAAAATATAAAATATTTGTGTTATTATATGATTGTGCACCACGCAAACAATTTTTAAGGTACACTGTTCTTTTCACCATTCAAATACTTTTTATCTTAATATATGATTATTACAAGATTGTGCCATATCTTAATAATTTATAATAAAAGTCAAAATAAAGCATTTTCACTGCTAGCACAAAATAAAGCCTTTTTATAACTAGCACAAAAAATAAAGAGTGTCTACAATGCAAAAAACGTGTCAGTTCTTGGAATAAGTAGCGAAGGGTATTTTTATATTGTTACCGTCAATTAACACCACTGCCTGACGATCATACACGTTCAGGAAGTGATATGTTAATATATTAATAGTTTCTCTCTGAGTGTAGCAGGGTCAAATCTCAAGGGAGGTATTTAAAAATTACCCCCACCTTTTATTTTACTAGTTATAGAATTATTTTCCTCTTATAATTTGACTAATTTTGAATTTAAAATGCCACGTCACCAACACATGAAACTATCATTGCTCTGTCGGTCTCTCGTGGTGCCACAAAGTTTAAGGCCAATACAGTCATTTAACATATATCTCTAAATTGTATGTAGATCCATAATTTTGGACAAAATATTAAATAAGAGCATAGTTTATAATTGTCTTCGTAGAGGTCGCTACGGTACGGTCAACTTACATTAATAAAATTAAATGATTTAACTGCCTTATCTATGAAATCAACTAATTTAGGTATTTATTCTATTTATTTTAGACTTTTAAAGGATAACACAACTAAATAATTGATTTCAGTGTAGGTCCTTTAAAGCATTGTACTAGATTGTATAAAATTGATTTTATTATAGGTATATTTTAGTGAGCATATTAACTTGACTTGCATTTCTTATGGATTTATATTTTGAAAAGTATCAAATATGAATTAAAAACTAATTGTACCAAACATGGATTAAAAATAATTAGGCATATATTTTTGTATAATTTAAAACTATACGTAATAAATAAATTACAAATGATTGTTAACGGTATTTATCCGTAATTTAGTGTGAACTCATAGAAAATAATATAAAACTGTATTTTTATTAATGCTTCTTCTAAAATGCAGGGATCTCTATGTTATTAGCCAAAGCTAAAACAACAAAAGTGAAACAGAAAACGGAAAGCAAATGAAAGTGAGAGCGAGTGTTTCAGTGTTTGTGTGTTATTGTGTGTGAGAGAGAGGACACAGTTATGGTTAGACTAGTCATCAATTGTATTAAGGGTTCTTGAGATGTTGTCACATGAATCGGATAAAAGCCCTTAAAAGTAGAAAATTAATCCCATTGTAGTTGTCTCCATCTCAAACTTCCCAAATATCCCAAATTTTCTTTCTGGGTTTGCTTTCTTCTTGAATCATTCATGTGGGATTTGTATTTCTTGTTTGTTTTATACTTTTCTTGGGAATTTAGTTAAGGGGTTTTTTTTTTTTGGGTTTTCTATGGATCATGTAAGATTTTGCATTGTTCTTGTTTTGTGTTTTGTTGTCGGTGTGGCTAACGGTGCCACAGATCCCAATGACTTAAAAATTCTGAATGATTTCAAGAATGGTTTGGAAAATCCTGAGCTTCTGAAATGGCCAGCCAATAGTGATGATCCATGTGGCCCTCCTCCATGGCCTCATGTGTTCTGTTCTGGTAACAGAGTCACCCAAATTCAGGTCCAAAATCTTGGTCTCAAAGGCCCTCTTCCTCAAAATTTTAACCAGCTCACACAGCTCTATAATTTAGGTCTTCAAAGGAACAAATTCAATGGAAAGTTGCCCACTTTCAGTGGCTTGTCAGAATTGGAGTTTGCTTACTTAGATTTCAATGAATTTGATACCATCCCATCTGATTTTTTTGATGGACTCAGTAGTGTACGTGTCTTGGCATTGGATTATAATCCTTTTAACAAGACTATTGGGTGGTCTATTCCTGATAGTTTGGCAAATTCAGTTCAGTTGACAAATCTTTCTTTGATAAATTGTAACTTGGTTGGTCCAGTGCCTGATTTTCTAGGCACATTGCCATCACTTACTGCACTGAAGCTGTCTTATAATAGGTTGTCTGGTGTGATTCCAGCTAGTTTTGGGCAATCTTTGATGCAGATTTTGTGGTTGAATGATCAAGATGATGGTGGCATGACTGGTCCTATTGATGTTGTTGCCAAAATGGTTTCTTTGACGCAGCTATGGCTTCATGGGAACCAGTTTACAGGGGCTATCCCTGAGGATATTGGAGCTTTGTCCTCTTTGAAAGATCTCAATCTCAATAGGAACCAGCTTGTTGGGTTGATTCCTGAAAGCTTGGCCAATATGGAGCTGGATAACTTGGTCTTGAATAATAATCTGCTGATGGGTCCAATACCAAAGTTCAAGGCTGGTAACGTGACTTGCGATTCTAATTCATTTTGTCAATCTGTACCTGGTATTGAATGTGCCCCTGATGTTAATGTACTATTGAATTTTCTTGGTGGTGTGAATTATCCAGTAAATCTTGTTTCTCAATGGTCTGGTAATGATCCATGCCAAGGACCATGGTTGGGTTTGAGTTGTACTTCAAATTCTAAGGTTTCTATAATTAATTTGCCTAGACATAATCTCACTGGTACTCTTAGTCCTTCGATTTCGAATTTGGATTCACTGATTGAAATTAGGCTTGGAAGAAACAATATAAATGGTACAGTTCCTAAGAATCTTACGGAATTGAAGTCTTTGAGATTGTTGGATGTAAGTGACAACAATATTGAGCCTCCATTGCCTGAATTTCATGACACTGTAAAGCTTGTTATTGACGGAAATCCTCTTTTGGTCGGCGGAATTAATCATACTCAGGCACCCACCTCCCCTGTTAGCAGCCCTACCCCTCCTGGTTCACAATCTCCTTCAAACCACACATCGTTAGGTGGGGGACAATCACCATCATCTGGTAACAGTCTACCTTCTCCAGTTACACACCCGAGCTCTAATCATTCTTCTATCCATGTACAGCCCCAACCTAAAAGTACCAAAAGATTGAAGCTATTGGTTGTGGTTGGAGTAGCAGTTGCTGTAACTGTGGTTCTTGTGGTGATTCTGCTCTCTATATATTGCTGTAAGAAAAGGAAAAACACTTTGGAGGCTCCTGGTTCCATTGTGGTTCACCCGAGAGACCCGTCTGATCCTGAAAATATGGTTAAGATCGCTGTTTCGAATAACACTGCAAGAAGTTTATCCAGTCAAACTGTGGCTAGCTCTGGGAGTACTAATAGTGGTGCAACTGAGAACTCTCATGCGATTGAGTCGGGGAATCTGGTTATATCTGTTCAAGTTCTTCGTAAAGTTACTCAGAATTTTGCACAGGAAAATGAGCTTGGCCGAGGTGGCTTTGGAACTGTTTATAAGGGTGAACTGGAAGATGGAACAAAAATAGCAGTCAAGAGAATGGAGGCTGGCGTGACAACCACCAAAGCACTGGATGAATTTCAATCTGAAATAGCTGTTCTTTCTAAGGTCCGGCATCGACATCTGGTCTCTCTTTTGGGTTATTCTATTGAAGGCAATGAGAGGCTTCTGGTCTATGAGTACATGCCTCATGGTGCCCTAAGCAGACATCTTTTCCAATGGAAGAGGCTGCAGTTGGAGCCTCTATCTTGGATGAGGAGGCTCGGCATTGCATTGGATGTTGCTAGAGGAATGGAGTATCTTCATTGTCTTGCTTGCCAGACCTTTATACATCGAGATCTCAAATCTTCCAACATTCTTTTGGATGATGACTTTCGGGCAAAAGTTTCAGATTTTGGCTTGGTGAAACTTGCTCCAGATGGCGAGAAGTCTGTTGTTACTAGACTTGCTGGGACGTTTGGATACCTTGCACCTGAATATGCTGGTAAGATCTCTTATTTCAAACCGCAGTCAAAACTATGTATATCACCACTGGTATTGGTTCTGAGTATTTGAAAATCTCATGAAAATACAATTATAACTATCAGAACATCTTTTCTGCTTCAGGATCTTGCAAATTACCTCGTGTTTTTCTGTAGTTTTCAGTCTAAAATGACATTGAACAACTTGTTGCTTTCAAGTCGTTTGGTGCTTGTACAGTTTTGACAACTGAAGTTTCACCGATCTCTCATTATTGTGATAATAATCACATTGGCACTGGGTCATATTTTTATTGTGTGTAATAACAGACAAATTGGCAGGAAATTTTTTTTGTTAATTTTGCTCCATCAAATTTTAAAGATTGTTCGATAGTTATAAGTTTGTTTCTCATTATCCTAGTAGAGAAACACTAGAAGATGAACCAGCTAATATAGTCAAAACATGGCACATTAAGTTGATTGTTTATTTCATCACTGTTATTTTTATATTTGTTTTTTGTATGCTGATCTTGTTATTGTTCTTCCTGTAATAGCTGGGGTGTTCTGTTCAACAACTCGCCTACCTATGTTTCACATATTGAGTGGAGATTCTGTCCAATTAAACTGTCTAAATTTGTGATAAATATGCATCCATTCTTGTTCGAGGTATCCATGAAATGTACTTGTTTTGTGATTTTGTTGTTATGCCAAAGAGCATAATGGTTGAGATTCCCCAATTCTTACTTTCATCACATAGGCGTGCATCCATGTAGTTGTTTGAAGCAAAGCAATATAGTATAGAGTGTGATGATTATCAATATAACCACGTTTTGGTCTTAAACTGCTCCATTATAATTGGAACTTTTCTGGTATCAATTGTTATGACCACCAAATGTTAAGAATCTCTGGTAATAGCCTTTTAATATGACTCCAATATTTTTATATTTCCTCAAGTTGTTCTATAATATTACAATGATTTGCCTTTATTCCCACTAACTCAGATTCTTTTGGTTTTAGTGATGGGGAAAATCACAACAAAAGCTGATGTCTTCAGCTATGGAGTGGTTTTAATGGAACTTTTGACTGGGTTGGCAGCACTTGATGAGGAGCGCTCAGAAGAAAGTCGGTACTTGGCTGAGTGGTTTTGGCGAATCAAATCAAGCAAAGAGAAATTTAGGGCTGCTATTGATCCAGCTCTTGAAGTAAATGAAGAAACCTTTGAGAGCATCTCCATCATAGCTGAACTAGCTGGACATTGCACTGCAAGGGAGCCATATCATCGGCCTGATATGGGCCATGTGGTGAATGTGCTATCCCCACTGGTCGAGAAATGGAGACCAATTACTGATGAATCAGAGTGTTGTTCCGGAATTGATTATAGCCTACCACTTCCCCAGATGTTGAAGGTTTGGCAGGAAGCAGAAAGCAAAGAGATAAGCTATCCTAACCTCGAGGACAGCAAGGGAAGCATACCAGCTAGGCCAACTGGATTTGCAGAGTCCTTCACTTCTTCTGATGGCCGATGAGTGAAGGTAACTCTAGAGCAGATAATAATGAATCCTGTCTCGATTTCGTTAAATATGTTGCTCGCCTTCTTCATGCCATTAGATGTTTTCTGGATCAGGAATATCAACATCAAGTGTTGCATATAGGTTACTGCATACAATACAATGAATTAAAATCAAGTGTTCATTATAATTCATTTGAGCTTTTGGTATTTGTTTCTTGAGCCTTGCAAACAATGATATATCCATGTAGATAGATAGAGATTTTGATTTCACATTTTTGTTCGTTAGTCTGAACTGCAAGCGTTCCTTATTTTCATTTCTTTATCGCTTAATTTACAAAGGATTCATGTCATTTTGAATCATGCTCTGATTGTTTCTGAATTCTGCTATTTGAACAGAACAGATTAATAGTTGATAAATATTCAACTAAAGCTATTCAAACATGGAGCATGCATACTGTCAAGCTGTTGGTTGTCTCTTACTGCTCTAAACAGATTTTCCCATTTGCAGAAAAATGAACTGAAGTCTCTTTTTTGACTTTTTAGTAACCTTCAATACAATTTCAAAGTCCTAACTACTCACTTAAATTTCGGTTTGCTTACCTCAACTTCGAATGCCTTTTGTACCGACCATGTTTTTTGGGTAAAAAAACCAAAGAAAGCCTCGATCTTCTACTCTTCTAGTCTTATTGGGTGTACTCTCATGTACGGATGGTAAAATCTGGACGGACCTGGTCCGGACATGTTTTTTTCTGACACCCAGCCCAGACTTAAAAAGTCTGGTACTGGGTTGGGTTTTTTTATCCGAGCTTTTAAGCCTAGTACTGGGCTGAGTTTTTTCATCTAAGTTTTTAAGTCTGGATTTTATATTTTTTAAAAATGTTATATATGTATATATTTTTAATTTATTTTATAATTTTATAATTTATTTTAATGAAATTGGAAATGAAAATAAGAATTTTAAATATTTAAAATTTTAAATAAGATATTTTATATTAATTTTTTTTAATAAAATTTGGGTGTCGGGCTGGACTTTGGATTTTTCAAGTGATGCCCGGGATTGGCTCTGCTCATTCCCTGGCCTGGTATTACTCGACCCGCATCGTTCGGGTTGGGTGGGTATTCTTGACACCCCTACTCTCATGTGAATTATTAAGCATAATTTTTTTTCTCTTTTGTATTGAAACTTGTAGATCCCCTAATTGTTTGTTTTTTTACTCTTTTCTAACCACTTGGTTTTGTTTATGCTTGAATTAAATCATAAATATTGAACTACATCTATTAGCTTGATTGAGCATGCAAACTTCTTGATCAAACACATATAACAATTTAATTTCCAAAAGAAACGCACACAACAATTTTAATAAAAATTGATATTTTAAGTAGTAAAAATAACTAATCTGTTAACCACTCTTTGGCTCAGTGAATAATATCTTATTGTCTCATCCTACAACGAAGAGTATACCTTGAAATTTTGGAGCAATTTTCTGAATTGGGACTTTTTTTTAATTTTTTTATGTTAAGGGATGAATGAATCTTAAATTAATTTTTTAGCTTCTTATTTTTCTAAAGATTTGAATTCGGGTGGTCTGTCAAATAAAATTATTTAAAAATTATTCGACCACGTCTTTGGGAGTAAATCGGGATTATCTCAAGACATTTTTCAGTAGATTTTTAATTGACATGCCCCGACAGATTTCATAATGTGATTTAAAAAAGAAAAAAAAAGCTAATCTAATAAATAAAATCAGATAATTCAAAGAGAGTGAAATAAATATGTTACGGTTGATGCTTGTGAGGTATGACAAATTGCATGTGCGCCATCTACACGACCCCATTATGTTTCCGCCTAAAGTCGTATTTTCTGCCGTGACTTCATATTCTTCTGTATTAAGGATAAATAGATCAAATAAAAATTTATCAAAAGTTCCACGTAGAAATGGTTGTTTTTATTTGTTAATGAGAGGTTAAAAAACTTGTTTATACAAAGATTTTAGAAAAATAATAAGAACTCTATCATTCAAGAAAAAATTTGAAATAATATCCCCTAATTATAAACTTTCAAAAAATTTGACTTTAGTGTATTTATCACATCTCTGGATACTGCAAGAAGCTCTAATACTAGAAAACATATTTGCTGGATTCTTATAGAAACACATCCAAAATTCACAAACTAATTAGTATGACCTCATAGTACTGCATTCTCACCCTTTGTTGCTTCAGCACTCTCTGCTGCTTCAGTAGCTCCCCCAGTACTGTATTATCTATTATCACCTTCTGGTGCTTTTTAACCAACTCCCACAGTATTGCATTATCATCATTTGCAACTTCTGATGATTTGCAATTAGGGATGGCAAAATCCAGATTTGAATTAACATTTTTATATTTGGATCTACATTCAGATCCGTAAAAAAAATATGCTGATCCAGATGCGGGTAATATCCGCATGGAATGCAGGCATGTATCTCGGATATTTGGACCCTTAAAAATTAAAATTCAACAATTTAAAATATAATTTAAAAATTCAACAATTTATCTAATAATATCAAATAAAATTCAGTCATAAATTCATAATTAACAATTCAACATGAATAACATACAACAACATCATCAATCCACAATTAAAAATACCACAACATAAATCAAACATAAAAAATAAATTCAACAATTTATCTAATAATATCAAATAAAATTCAATTATAAATTTATAATTCAACAATTAACAATTCAACATGAATAACATACAACAACATCATAAATCCACAATTTTAGGCTTTTTAATTTATGTATTTTTCAATTGAAATTTGATTAAATTAATAATTTAATTGAAAAGAACGTGGATCCAAATATTCGCCTTCGGATCCACATGGATCATAATTCTTAGACTTCGGATCCGGATCTTCAGGATCTTTACAGATGTTGGTCAGATCCAAATTTTTTTGCCATCCCTATTTGCAATCTGCCCCAGTGCATCACTATGGGAATTGGCTGCAGAAACCGTAGAGAACGATAATGCAATACTGTGGGAGTTGGCTGTAAAAGTAGCAGAAAGTGAGAATGCAGCATTGGAAGAGCAGGTTGCACAAACATAAAGATCCAACATCCTCAAGTATATCTTAGAAATCATATACAATAATTATATAAGAAATATAGTACCCAAATATCATAGAAATGCGTACCTTGAGCACATCTTTAATTTTCCAACAACTTTGTTACTTGAACGATAAAAACCAACCAAGAAAAAGCTTTGCCACTCTCTTCAAATAATCTCAAATGACCGCCAAAAACAAGGAGCTGACTCCATTTTTTTTAAAATCTATTAATAGTTAAGGTTTTCTTGCTAGTGGGCTTGGCATCAAACAATATTAATAATAATAACAATTGCAAAGTAGGCCCAGCAATAATCCTAAACCCAGAATCAAGTCCGTCCAAACACTAACACGATATTAATAGTCGTACTGATATCATTGGTTGTAATAATAATAATAATAATAATAACAACAACATGATAAAAATTAAAAAAATCATCAATAATCATAACAGTACATTCAAAATAATATTTATAATTACTCATTTGATTTTCGGCTATAACACTCATTCACCAACACCACAGGTATATTACTTATAACGTAGTTGCCCACTTCATCTTTCTATTCTGTCAATTGCATCAAATAATTCAATTACATGAAGATTTTCATTAGACTGCATCTTTTGGTTAGAAATCTCCAACTCCATTAAGATCTCTTGAGATAGATATAAAGCCAGATGTCTTAAGATGAATGATGCTACGAAAATAGAGAGGATGAATAATAAATTGAAGGGTAATGATATACTTAGGTTCAAAGCTCGCAAGGATATCGAATCAATTTGAAGATTTTCCATTATATTCGTTAAGACTTAAGAAGGTAAAGCCAAAATTCTTATGCTGTGTTTACTTGCATGGAATGGGAATCGGAATGAGTGAGGAATTCGAATGTATAATTTGTTTATTTTTTAAATTAAGGTTGGGAAAGGGAATGGAAATTGTGGGTCCCACACAAATTTAAGAATTATTAATGGAGTTGTGATTCCCTTAGGGGGTTAGAGAATGAGACTCTCATTCCTTTTACTTCCAATTCTACCTCCATTGATATTTTAATATTCCCAAAATATCCTCAATTAAGTTTTGTCATTTTTATATTTTAGTCTCTACAGAATTATGAAATAACCTAAAATTTTATATTATTTACAAATAAGTCATTTGATGATGATCATGATAATAATAATAATAATAATAATATTAATAATAATATTAATTAAAAAAATAAAATTAATCAAATTTAATAATAATAATAATAATAATAATAATAATAGCAATAATTAATAATAATTAAAATAATAAAGTTAGTTAATATAATTTAATAATAATTATAATAACGATATTTAAATAATAATAAATAATAAATAAAATAATAAATTTTAATAAAATAATATTAAAAAATAATAATGACATTATTATTATTAAAAAGTTTTATTTAATTTTATTATTTTAATTATTGTTACTGTTGTTGTTGTTGTTATTATTATTATTATTATTATTATCAAAATTTATTAGTTTTATTATTTTAAGTATTTTTATTAATGTCATTATTATTATTTAGGAAATTATCACTGCACCACCTTTCTTTTGTTATATGTACATCTAAACACTACAAAATTTTGACATTTTCTTTGAACCACATTTGTTTTTAAACTTGTATCAATCAACCACTTCCACACTATATAATGACTACTTTATCGCTAAATAAATTATAATTTTATTTTATTCTACAAAATTTTAAAAAATAAAAAAATTATAATTATAAGATTACCCCTAAATTTAATAAAACAAACAAATCTCAAAATCCAAAGATGTTAATTTTGTATAATTATAATTTCATTTAAAAATTATCATTTTAATTTTTTGTAATTATAATTTCATTTAATTTGTATAGGAAAGTTTCTTAATTTTAATAATAAGAAAGTTTATAATAATTATAGGGAGCTTTTGTTTTCATGTTAATTTTTATAAACTTCCATATACTTAATTTAATTACAAGAATCAAATGAAATTATAATTACAAAAAAATTAAAAAATTAACATTATAATTTTTAAATAAATTATAATTATAAAAAATTAAAATCTTATATTTTGTGATTTATTTATTTTAAGGGTATTCTTGTAATTATAATTTTTTATTTTTTAAAATTTTGTAGAATAAAATAGCATTTTAATTTATTTAAGGGTAAAATAGTTATTTTTAGTATCAAAGTGGTTGATTGATATAAGTTTATAAACAAAGGAGGTCAAAAGAATATGTCAAAAATTTGTGGTGGCTAGATGTACATATGACAAAAGAAAGGTGATGCAGTAATAATTTTTCTTATTATTTTAATATTCTTTTATTAAAATTTATTATTTTTTAAAGACTCCAACATTCTTAACATTTATTTATTTATTATTATTATTATTTTAATAATTATTATTTTTTAAAGACTCCAACATTATTAACATTTATTTATTATTATTATTATTATTTTAATTATTATTATTAATATTATCATTTTTAACATTTATTAATATTTATTTTATTATTTTATTTATTATTATTATTAAATTTTATTAATTTTATTATTTTAATTAATATCATTTTTATTATAATAATAATAATAATAGTTATTATTATAATTAACTAAGGGCATTTTATTAACTTGAAACAATTCAGCTTATTCCGATTCCGATTCCAAGATAAAGTAAACATACTAATGGGATTCCAGCTCATTTTGATACCGATTCCTACAGCTCAAGTAAACAACTTATTATGATTCTCATTTCCCATTCCCATTCCAACTTATTCCGATTCCAACTCATTTTGATTCCAATCTATTCCTGATTATTAACAAGTTAACGCAGCATTACTTCTTCTGAATCCTTGAGGCTTCAAATAAAAACTTAAATAAATAATTTTCTTTTCCCCGTTTACTTTATTATGTCATGTGATTTTTCACTTGTGCAATAGAGTTTGATGAACAGCATACGCCAAGTACAAAAGCCAAGTATATATGAAAAGTGCTCAAGCCAAGTGTTAGGGAATTACCTCATAAATTATCTTAAAAATTGTAAAAATTCACTATTTACATGTTGGAATGTCAGAGCATTTAAATGAAAATTTAAGGATTTTTTAAAAATATTTTGTTGGTATGACTTTTGGACAAATAAATAAAGAGTAAAATGAGTACAGTACTTGGAGTAATTTAACAATGCCATGTGAAAGAATTACTCTATTGAATGGGCTTGAAAATTAATGATCAAGATTTGACACTTCTGAGAAATCATATTTATTAGAAAGAATAAATTTTGTAACATAGGAACATTTTTATCCTTTTTTTTTTTTGTATAGCTTTAAAAACAAGGTCTTCGTGAGTTACATTTCATTTAATTAACAGTAACGTAAAATTCACCCATTTGCCCATCTAATCCCACTACTTTACTACTCATTTTTGTTTTGCCTAATTGTAAGTTATAATAAATGTAACTTAAAGAAATCTATAAAAACATTTTCTCTTTTGACCAAAGTATGATACTTAGTCCTAAGTTTTATGCATTCCTTTCACTAGTAAAATGCCTACAATGGGCCACTCATTCACACTATCCTCTATTATAAATGACATATTCTCCAATATTTGTAGCTCTCTATCTTGAATCAACAACTACATCTCTATACAGTTAACTATCTTTTTTTTTCTTTTATATATATATATATATATATCTTAGCTATATATATATATATATATATGTATATATCTTAACTATCTTAGCTCTCTATACATTCATATAGTGGATTGAAGATAAATTACTTTCGTAGATGCAAGCCAAAAGCCAAACTATGCGTCCGTAAAATATTGTGCGTTGTTTATATTTATATATGATTTTATTAGATTCCATCTCCAAATGTATGTATTTCACGTATAAGCTCTCCTAAGCCTTCCCAAACTCCCCTTGACTTCCTGAGCTTCACCGGGCTTACCTAGGCTACCCTTAGCCATCTTGAGCTTCCTCCTGGTAACACTCATCTCCAACTACCTAAACCCTCAAACCACCAAGAACCTCAATTATGCTTAGCTCCCCAAAGCATTCCTCAACAATATTGCTAAACCGATTGATGGCTTATTATCTCACCATCTCTCCACTAAGGGTGTGTTTGGCACCCAGAATTATGGTGTATTAGGATACTATTCACACTATTTTAATTATTGGTTGGGGGGGGGGGGAGGAATTGGGAATAAGGGAGCATTGTAATGTGGCAGCCATTAGCTTGGCTTATTTTTTAAACTTTATAATAATAATAATAATAATAACTTTTTAATTTAATATAATATTATATAATTTTATTTTTAATTTTTACATTATAATTAAAAATAATATTATATTAATATTATTATATTATTAATATTATATTAAAAATAATATAAACATAAATATATATTTATATATTTATATAAATATATAAATATAATTTATATATTTATATTAATATATAAATTAATAATTTATTATTCAATATTATTATATTATTTTTTATTTATATATTATAATTTATTAACAAATTTATAATTTAATATAACTAATAATAAATACTTAAGTAGTATATAAAAATATAATATAATATTACATAATTTAATTATACTATAATAATCAATATATAAAAATTAATTAATTTTTTACTTTATAATAATAATAATAATAATAAATAAATAAATAAATAAAACTTTTTAATTTAATATAATATTATATAATATTAATTCGTATTTTTTGTTTTTTTATTTATAATTATTAATATAAATTAATAAATTTATAATTTTATTATTCAATAATATTATATTATATTATTTTTTATTTATATATTATAATTTATTAATAAATTTATAATTTAATATAACTAATAATAAATACTTAAATAGTATATAAAAATATAATATAATATTACAGTGTTTAATTATATTATAATAATCAATATATAAAAAATAGTTTTTTTAAAATAATTTAAGATAACTAATAAATATAATTTTCTAAATATATAATATAAACTAATCACAAAAAAATTAATATAGTATAATTAAAAATTAATATAGTACAGTGTAACACCAAACATAGTATAACATAAAATTAATGCAGTACAGTGTAGCACTAAACACTGTACAACATTATTATAATACAATGCTAATGCAATACAACATAATACAATACACATGCATTAAAATAATACAATACAATATAATACAATACAGTGTGCCAAACGCACCCTAAAGAAACAAAACTGCTTTATCCGAAATTTGGGTGTAAATAATATCACAAAATTTGAGGGGCCAAATAAGAATTATCCAAAGTTTTCATTTGTTAACTTCCTCTCATCATTTTAACGGTATTTCGAAAAAATGAAATCTCCCGCTGTTGCAACGATTCTCCCTCAACCTTTTCTTCCACATCAACAAAACCCTAACCAAAACCTCACAAAAAGACCCCAAATCTCTATACAAACCAACAACCGGAAATCTACCATAGACCCTACAGTCCAATGGACCTCTTCTATATCTTGCCACTGCCGCAGCGGCCGCATAGCCGAAGCCGCTTTAGAGTTTACTCGCATGAGACTCTGCGGTACCAATCCGAATCACATCACTTTCATCACCCTTCTTTCCGGTTGCGCTGATTTTCCATCGCATTGCTCGTTTTTCGGTGCTCTGATTCATGGGCTTGTTTGTAAACTTGGGTTGGATAGAAATAATGTGATGGTGGGCACGGCGCTTTTGGATATGTATGCCAAATTTGGTCGCATGGATTTGGCTACAGCGGTTTTTGACGCAATGAGAGTTAAAAATTCGTTTTCTTGGAATGCAATGATTAATGGGTACATGAGGCATGGGGATATTGATTTCGCAGTTAAAATGTTTGACGAAATACCTGTGAGGGATGCGATTTCTTGGACTGCTTTGCTTAATGGGTTTGTTAAGAGAGGTTATTTTGAGGAAGCATTGGAGTGTTTTAGAGAAATGCAGATTTCTGGGGTGGAGCCAGATTATGTAACCATTATTTCAGTTCTTAATGCGTGTGCCAATGTCGGGACACTTGGTATAGGCTTGTGGATACATCGATATGTTCTAAAGCAAGACTTTAAAGACAATGTCAGGGTATGTAATACGTTAATTGATGTGTATTCTAGATGCGGCTGCATTGAATATGCTCGTCAAGTGTTTCAGAGGATGCATAAGCGAACATTAGTGTCTTGGAACTCGATTATTGTGGGTTTTGCAGTTAATGGGTTTGCAGGGGAAGCTTTGGAGTATTTCAATTTGATGCAGAAAGAAGGGTTCAAACCAGATGGTGTCAGTTTCACAGGAGCATTAACTGCCTGTAGCCATGCTGGTTTAATTGAAGACGGACTTCAATATTTTGACATTATGAAGAAAATTTATAGAGTCTCTCCACGGATTGAGCATTATGGTTGCATAGTGGATCTTTATAGCCGTGCAGGGAGATTGGAGGATGCATTAAATGTCATAGAAAATATGCCCATGAAGCCAAATGAAGTTGTGTTGGGTTCATTGCTGGCAGCATGTAGGACTGACGGTGATATTTTCTTAGCAGAAAGATTAATGAAGTATCTTGTAGACTTGGATCCTGGTGTTGATTCCAATTATGTGCTTCTTGCAAATATGTATGCGGCTGTTGGAAAATGGTATGGTGCGGGTAAGATTAGGAGAACAATGAAGGGTCGTGGTATACAGAAGAAGCCAGGACTTAGTTCAATTGAGATTGGGAGTGGCATTCATGAATTTATGGCTGGTGATAAGTCGCATATGGAGTCAGATCACATCTATTCAATGTTAGGGCTTCTTTCTTTTGATTTGAAATTATGTGGTTATGTTCCTGAAACAGTTTTAGGAGAATTATATGAAAATGATTGAGTTTTGGTTGTCAAGTATAGAAAACTGAGTTTCATGTATAGTACTAGTATCTGATTTTCTTCAAAGACGTTAATTCTTGCAATTAGGATATGGAAAATAGGGTGATTGATTCTTTACCATAAAAACCCTTGCATTTACTTTAAAACCTTGTGGTAGATGAGTTTTTGGCTAATCAATTGTCGGTCATTGTTTCATTTGTAACTTAAGATCAGTGGATTCTTAAATGTTATGTATCTATGGAGTTTTCCCTTGTGATGCAAATTACTTTATGCCACAACATACAGTCACTATAAATTTCTATTCTAACTAAGCTCAAGTGAATTGCACCCAAGTTGCAGAGTTGATAACTACTTTTAACTGAATCTGCTAGCTTCAGCATTACTCTGTTCTTGATAGTTGATATAAAGTTTGTAAAAAACAACAAGTCTATAGATCATTCCACACTTTTGAATACATGAAGATGTATAATTTATAAGCTAGAATAGAAAATTAAATGATAAAACCACAATTGGAACAATTAAGATAAGTGAGAAATTGAACGCGAAGTCGACTGATAATTGAGAGGTATATAAAAATTTATACTCAATTACATTACCAAGTTTAAAAGCTTTAATTGAATGATTTAAATTATAAGCTGAATTTGACAGCCCTTTAATTCGAAAATATCGAATCTGATTTTCCAAGGAATTTTTAGTTTTTAAGTTCAATTAGTTTAAATATTTGCACAAATTTAGAATATAACTAAAAGAAAATTTTTATATGAAGTTCGGAAATAAAATAATTCTATATAATTCCCTACGACGGCTGAGGAGTATTTAATAACATAGAATAGAAAATAACCATTTTTCATAATTAACAATTATAATTGGAACAAAATAGAGCTGATTTTTTTTTTCATGCTGTTCTTGCTTAGGTGCAATTTAATTAATTACAACAAACGGCTACTCTTAGACATTGCTTCTTCATGAATAAAAACTTTCATGATGTTTTCTAGTGTTGAACCATCACACTTCAGTTAACGAAATTAATGTTTACAGTATTTTTAAAACTTTCTCGATCATTTATTATGGTACAAAAAATAAGGAGAGGTTGCGATAAATTTGAGTGGTAAATATTATTTCAAATCGAAAATATTTGAGTTTTTCAAGTTTAATGGGATTTGGAGTTTATTAAAATATATTAGAATTAATGATAATCACTTCAAATATTTAACAGCAGATATGCTCCAAGTCCTCTATGCCATAGTGTTAAGATAGTGCTTGAGTGAGCTAGTTAGAGTTAGTTTAGTGAGCTGGCTTAGTTTGTTAGATATACTAACGTGTAACTACTGAGTGTAAAAATTGATAGAGAATAGTTTATGGAATAATTCTCATTCATATATTTACATGAGACTGTACACAGTCTTAATATAGGGATACAAGAGACTAAAAAAGGATAGAAATAAAACAGAATATTACACACTGATTTCTGAGAAGTAATAACTCTACATTTATACAGATATATACACCTAAATATATAAGGAAAACCAAATCAATTTGATTTAGTCAACCTTTCAACACTCCCCCTCAAGCTGGTTTAAAAATGTCTTTCATGGCCAGCTTGCAAACCAATTTCTCGAACTGTTTTTTAGGTAGTCTCTTGGTGAGTATATCAGCAATCTGCTCATCTGTAGGAATGTAGGGCATGCAGACCAAACCACTATCCAATTTTTCTTTTATGAAGTGTTTTTCCATTTCGACATGTTTAGTTCGGTCGTGGAGTACTGGATTATGTGCTATTGCAATAGTAGATTTGTTATCACAATATACTTTCATAGGTAGAGAATTACTTGCCTTTAGTTCTTCGAGAATTTTTTTGATCCAAAGAACCTCAGAAATTCCTAGAGCTATTGCTCTATATTCTACCTCTGCACTGCTTCTTGCAACCATAGTTTGTTTCTTGCCACGCCACGTGACCAAA
This sequence comes from Clausena lansium, assembly GCA_030449835.1. Lineage (NCBI taxonomy): Eukaryota > Viridiplantae > Streptophyta > Magnoliopsida > Sapindales > Rutaceae > Clausena > Clausena lansium. The sequence continues at coordinate 6,707,442 of JASUUF010000192.1, read as the reverse complement.
TTTCTTCTAACAAAGGTGCAGTAACTAGAAGTGGATCTTCTATTGGTTACATTACCAGGCCAGTCAGCATCTGTGGTAGACTTCTACTTGTAGGTGCTCGTTTTTTTCTGAACAAAAGACCTTTACCCGGAGATCCTTTTAAGTATCTAAGGATTCTGTATACTATTTCAAAGTGTTATGGTCCTGGAGCATGCATAAACTGGTTGACTAAGCTCACTGCAAAGGCTATGTCCGGGCGTGTATGTGAAAGATAGATTAATCTTCCTACAACGCATTGGAACCAATCTATGTTGGTCACATCTTCAATTTTAGCCGGCTGTAATTTCATATTAGGATCTATAGGTGTCTCAGCTACTTTACATCTAAATAGACCCGTCTCTTTAAGCAAATCAAGAACATACTTGCGTTGTGACACAACAATCCCATCTTTTGATCTAGCAAACTCTATGCCTAAAAAATACTTCAGGTTGCCTAAATCTTTGATTTCAAAGTTACGTGCAAGCACTTTCTTTAATCTGCAAATCTCAACTAAGTCATCACCAGTCAAAATTATGTCATCTACAAATACAATTAACATGGCTAATTTCCCTTCAATAGAATGTTTGTAAAACATAGTATGATATGCCTGACTTTGTGAGTAGTCGTATCCCTTTATAACATTACCAAACCATGCTTTAGGAGATTGTTTTAACCCATATAAAGACTTTTGTAGTTTACAAACTTTACTGTTATCATGATTTCCCTCAAAACCTGGTGGTAAATCCATAAAGACTTCTTCTGCTAGCTCGCCATTTAGAAAAGCATTTTTAACATCTAACTAGTATAGATTCCAATCAGAATGTACAACCAATAAGATAAGGACCCGGATGGAATTTATCTTTGCAATGGGGGCAAAGGTTTCTTGATAGTCAATTCCATAAGTTTGAGTGAATCCTTTTGCTACGAGCCTTGACTTATATCTCTCAACACTCCCATCAGCATTATATTTAACTGTAAACACCCACTTACAACCCACAGTTTTCTTTTCTTTTGGTAAATCCACAATCTCCCACGTACCATTCTTTTTTAGAGCATTCATTTCCTCTAAAACTGCTAACTTCCAATTTAGGTGGTCTAGGGCTTCTTTTATGGTTTTAGGAATTGGTATAAAAGAGATTTTTGTGGGAAAGGCTCTATGTTTATTGGACAACTTTTCATAAGAAACATATCTAGCAATAGGGTGCTTAGTACAGGTTCGGGTTCCTTTCTTATGTGCTATGGGTAAGTCAAGATAAGGAAAAAGAGTGCTAGAGTGTATAGGAGAAGAAATGTTACCTGAATTTTCTGAGGAATCAGTGCTTGGAGGCAACAATTGAAGATGTACCGAGTTTATGGGAGGGTCTTTATTGCTGTGATGATACCTTTGTCGAGTATAAACACGAAGCTCTGGTAGTGGAATTTTATCCTGTAATATTTCTCCCCCTGTCTTTGGTACATTAACACTTGGTTCTTGTAGTTCAAGGTTTCTTAAGTTTTCATTTTTTGAAATATCAGTTTTTGGAGTTTGAGTTGAAGTGCTCAGATCAGGTAAAAAAAAATTAGGCATAGGTGTAGAAGTATGCCAAAAATGATCTTCGTTATTCTCTTTCTCCCCATGAAGAGAATTTTGGCCAAACAAAGGTTGATTATCGAGAAATATAACATCCATACTAACATGGAATTTCTTTGTTTGAGGATTAAACATTTGTAGTCTTTTTTATTAGAAGCATAGCCCAAGAAAACACATTTTTTAGATCTAGGATCCAATTTAGATCTAAGATGGTCAGGTACATGAACAAATACAGTGCACCCAAAGACTCTTAACTGAATATTGGAGGTAATCCTACTAGAAGGATATATAAGTGTAAAGTATTCTAAAGGTGATTGATACTTTAAGACACGAGTGGACATCCTATTAATCAAATAACATGCTGTTAAAACAGCATCACCCCATAAATATTTAGGAACATGCATAGAGAACATGATAGCCCGACTAACTTTAAGTAAATGGCAGTTTTTTCGTTCTGCAATTCCATTTTGTTGTGGAGTATTATGACAAGTGGATGTGTGAATTTTACCCTTTTCCTTACAAAACACCCTTAGATAATTATTAAAATATTCAGTACCATTATTTGTATGGAGTAGGCTTATTTTTGTTTGAAATTGATTTTCAACCATGTGATAAAAATCTTTGAATAACCCCTCAACTTCAGATTTTTCGCTCATTAAATAAACCCAACAAAGCCGAGTATGATCATCTATGAATGTTACAAATCATTTTTTTCAGTTAAAGTATTGATTTTTGAGGGTCCCCAAACATCACTATGAATTAAATAAAAAAGTTTTGAGGCACGATAAGTAAGTGTTTTATATGAAACTCGATGACTTTTAGATAAAAAACAACATTCACACTTAAAACTAGTACAATCAACATTTTTAAAAAAATCTGGAAACAAATATTTCAAATAAGGAAAGTTAGGGTATCCTAGTCTAAGGTGCCAAAGCATTATTTGATCTCTAGCAGAGTTTGAACTAATACTACAGCTTAAACCTTACGCTTGTTTATTCCTTGAAAAGTAGTCATCAAAATAGTAAAGACCTTCTCGCAAACTAGCGTTGCCAATCATCATCCCCAAGTCCCTGTCCTGAAATTCACAATAGGAGTAAAAAAAGACAACACAACAATTAGAATTTTTGGCTAGTTTACTGACAGATAACATGTTGCAAGAAAGTTTAGGGACATGTAGCACATTTTTAAGCTCAATGGTTCTAGAGATTTTTATTGATCCTTTTCCATCTATGGAAGATAAGCTCCCATCAGCAACTCTTACTTTTTTGTTACCAGGGCAAGGATAATAGGAATCAAATAAACTAGAAATACTAGTCATATGATCAGAAGCACCTGAATCAATAATCCATGGTGCAGTAATTGAGTGACTAAAGAGAGCATTAATAATACTACCTGTATGGGCTAGTGAACCACTAGGAGTACCAGGTGGAGGATTAGAAGTCAGCAGTTTTATAAGATGATCAATTTGCTTCTTGTTAAGATTTTTTCCAGATTCTCCACTTCATTGGCAGACGCGCGGTTATGTTTCCTGTTTTTCCAGTCTGTAGGTTTTTCGTGGAGTTTCCAGCAAGTCTCCCGAGTATGGTGTGGTTTATTACAGTAATCACACCATACTCGAGGTTTTTGTTGTTGTTAGGTAGCATTAGCCTCGGCTGTAACAAGGGCAGATTTTTCTACTGAGACAATGGAGTTTTTTTTCCTAACATAACAACTCGACGACTTTCTTCTCTCCTTACTTCAAAGAAAACATCTTCAATAGTAGGAAGTGGCTTTCTCCCAATAATTCTTCCTCTTACCTCATCAAATTCAACATTGAGGCCAGCCAGGAACTTAAAGATTCGCTCATTATTGACAATTTGTTTGTGGCGTTTAGAATCTTCTATACCCTTCCACTTGTAGTCGTTGAATAAATCCAGATCTTGCCACAATCGCTTTAGAGTATTGAAGTATTTTGTTATACTATCATCTCCTTGACGAATATCTCCAAGAGCAAGCTGCAACTCATAGATCTGAGATTGATTTCCATAGTCAGAGTACATCTGACTCACATTATCCCAGAGTTCTTTTGCAGTAGAGTAGCATATATAATTTGCACCAATGTTTTCATCCATGGAGTTGACTAACCACGCCATAATCATGGAGTTTTCGGCATCCCAACCACCACAAGAGGGATCAGATGTTTCAGGAGCCTTAACATCTCCAGTAAGATAACCAATCTTCCCCCTTCCCCTAATATACATTCTAACTGACTGAAACCATCTTTGAAAATTTCATCCATTTAGCCGGATAGTTGTAATCTGAACAGAATGAGATTCAGGATGGGAAGTTTTTAGTTATAGTCTTTTTTAGGTGACTGTGGTTTCACAAGATTGGTCAGACATGGTGGGGAAGAGATAAAAAAGAAAGGGAGCCTAGCTCTGATACTATGCAAAAATAGATAGAGAATAGTTTATGGAATAATTCTTATTCATATATTTACATGAGATTGTACACAGTTTTAATATAGGATACAAGAGACTAAGAAAGGAAAGAAATAAACCAGAATATTACACACTGATTTCTGGGAAGCAATAACTCTACATTTATACAGATATATACACCTAAATATATAAGAAAGACCAAATCAATTTGATTTGGTCCACCTTTCAACAGTCAGCAAGTTAGTTGAATCTAGTGGAATCTTTTGTAACGAGCTTGAATTCAACTCATGCATTCAGTGTGTGTACATCATTCTAGATCTCAGTATATATACTTGTAATCAGTGAATACATAATCAATATAGTTACAATCATTTTGCTTCATTTCTCTCTCAATATCATGTAAACATTTTCTCTCTGTTTTCTCACATTTTTTCTGCATCGAAACACTTCAGTTTCTGATTTTAACTTAGTATCAGAGCCTTTCTGCCATGGCTTCCTTAAGCACAAATCAAAATGTTACTCAAACTAATTCATCTTTTACCTTTACAAATCCAATTAAACTGGACAGATCTAACTATACGATCTGGAAATCGCAAATCTTATCTTCAGTTCGTGCCAATGGACTTGAAGATCTTCTTATTGGAATCAGAAAGTGTCCAGATTAATTTCTTGTTCAAGAAGCTACGAGTTCACAACCAGATCAAGTTCCTTCTGCTGAATCATGAGAGAATCCAGCCTTCACTGCATGGAAGAGGCAGGATCGGTTGCTGTTGAGCTGGCTGATGTCTTCTATCAGTGTTGAGATCATAAGCCTTGTGGTAAATTCTCACTCCTCTTATGAACTTTAGATTAATCTTGAGGAATAGTTTGGATCTGAAACTATGGCTAGCAAAGTTCATCTAAAAATGTTGTTGAGCAATCTTAAAAAGGGATCAATGACAATAACTGAATATTTTAGCAAGATTCGAACTATGGCTGATGAGTTAGCTTTAGCTGGCAGTCCTGTGTCAAATCGGGACCTTATTACTCATTTGATTTCTAGATTAAGCCAGCCATACTATCCTGTAGCTGTGTATATTGAGGCAAATGTGATGAAAATGTCAGTTCCTGAAGCATATTTCATACTTTTAACTCATGAAGCTAGACTTAAGAGTAATCAACTGAGTGCCAACAAAGAAGCAAAACTAAACTTTGTGGCAAACTTAGCTCAGACTGGATCTAATAATAAGAAAGCTAATGGTTAAGGTGTTAGTTATAATCAAGGTAATTGGAATAAGAATGCTAATTGGAGTGGTTACAATAGAGGAAGAAGTGGTTTTGGTAGAGGTTTCTCAGGATAAAGAAGAGGTAATTGGCCTGATGGTAGTCACTGGAATAATGGAGCATCAGGAGGTTTTTAAGGCAGAGGAAATTATAATTCAGGCAGTGGTAATGGTATCTTTGGTCGAAATGGTGGCTTTTCTAATGAAAGAGGTTTGCTGAACTCTCCTCCTGTCATGTGTCAGATCTATTTTAAACCTAAACATTCAGCTGCTGAGTGTAGAAACAGATTCAACAGAGGGTTTGTTCCAAATTTTCCACTATCTAACTAAAACTCATATCCATCTTTAACTCAAAGAGCTGCTTATCTCACCATTTCTGAAAGAGGAATGGCTTATCATGTTTGGTACTTGGATAGTAGTGCTACTCACCATCTCACCAACAATCTGCAGAATTTGAGTCTTGAAATGGAGTACTCAGGTGATAAACTTTTACATGTTGGTAATGGTGAAGGTCTGGTTATATCACATATTGGATATACTTCTTTTTATACTTCATGTGATTCATTGCTACACTTGAATGAAATTCTATATGTACCTGCTATAACTAAAAACCTTATCAGCATCTGTAAACTTTTAAAAGACAATGAGATAACCATTGAATTTGTTGCCAACTTCTGTTTTAGTAAGGACTAGAAGAAGGTTGTGCATCTAGCTCAAGGGATTGTTAAGACGGATTGTATCAGCTGCTGTCAAAGAAAGATTTCCTTTCTACTCCATGCTCTCTTGCCACTGTGCCTAGATCAATGCTTTCTGTTTTCAATAATTCAGTTTCCATTTCTTCTCCTGAAACTTTCAATAAAACTTATAATCCAATTGTTAGTGCTCAATGTCATATAAACACTTCTCAGTCAGTTGTTACTGGAAATTTGTTGCATCAAAGACTTGGTCACCCAAGTAAACATGTAATGAAATGTGTTGTGCCTCATTTGACTCTTAATTCCTCTATAACATTACCTGATTTCTATGATGCAAGTCAATATGGAAAACTTCATCAACTCTCTTTTTATTCAACTGAAATCTAAACCACAGCACCTTTAGAACTTGTTCATACTGATCTTTGGGGACCCTCACCTATGCCTTCATCTTTACATGGTTAAGTAGATGATTTCATCGGATACAGTTGGATATTTCCTTTAACTCTCAAATCAGAAGCCTTAGAAACCTTTCTTTATTTCAAAACTTTAGTTGAGAAACAACTTAGTCTTTCTATCAAAACTCTTCAATTAGACTGAGGGGGTGAGTATAGAAGCTTTAAAACCTATCTTTAACAAGAGGGAATAACTTTTAGACATAGTTGTCCTCACACTCACCACCAAAATGGTGTAGTTGCAAGAAAACATAGGCATATTGTTGAAACATGCCTTACTTTACTTACTCAAGCTACAATGTCTCTTTCTTCTCATGGGAATCCTTTCATACATCTTCCTTTCTAATAAACAGGCTACCAACATCCATTTTAAACAACATTTCTCCTTTTGAGAAGCTTCATGGCAGAAAACCAGACTATCAGTTTCTAAAAACCTTTGGTTGTTTATGCTTTCCCCTACTCAGACCTTACAGTAATCACAAATTCAATTTTCATACTCAAAAGTGCTTGATGATAGGTTATAGTCCCATTCACAAAGGCTACAAGTGTCTAGATCATACTGGAAGAGTGTACATTGCCAGACAGGTCATCTTCAATGAGTCTGAATTTCCATTTCTTAAGCTCTTTCCTTCTCATCAGTCTGATCATTCTGCAACAAGTATTCATCAATCTTATAGTCCTTTTTCAATTGTTTCTCATAAATCACTCTTTCAATACAGCAGCACTGCATATCCTTCTGTGCATTCTCATGATTTTGATGCAGGTTCTAGTTTCCATCTCTTGAATACACCTCCCACTTCATCCTCTCATACTACGCCAACAGATTTACTAGCTACTCAAACACACTCCCAAACACACTCCTTAAATAACTCTCATACAGATTCTCACCATTCAGCACCAAATCAACCTCCTCTACCTGTTCAAAATATTCATCCAATGATCACAAGAGCTAAAGCAGGTATATACAAGCCTAAGTCCTATCTTGCTATTTCACAAGACCTTGAACCAACTTCTGTCAAAGTGGCTTTGACAAGTCCAAAATGGAAACATGCTATGGAAGTAGAATTTGAAGCCTTGCAAAACAATGATACATGGGACTTGGTTCCTAGGGACATAGCTCAAAAAGTTGTAGGCAATAAGTGGGTATTTCGAGTGAAATACAATCCTGATGGTAGCATAGCCAAGTACAAAGCTAAACTTGTTGCAAAAGGCTTCCATCAGACTTCAAGGGTAGATTTCTTTGAAACATATAGTCCAGTTGTTAAACCATGCACTATCAGACTGATTTTTAGCCTTGCTGTTATGTATAATTGGTCTATTAGACAACTTGATGTCAATAATGCCTTTCTAATTGGCATTCTCAGTGAAGATGTATTCATGTCACAACCTAAAGGCTTCCTTCATCCACAATTTCTTACTCATGTGTGTAAGCTAAAGAAGGCTCTTTGTTAGGGTTGGCAAAAAAGCTGCTAGGCCGACCCAAGCCCGTGACCTTTAGGCCCAGCCCTCATGGTCAACCTTGGACATGGGCTCAAAAATTTGAAGCCCGCTATGAACGAGCCCGGTTAAGAGCTTTTGTAAAAAGCCTGGGCAACTTATAAATTAAAAAATTATAAATATATATTTTTAATACACACGCACACACACACACACATATTTATAATACTTTGACACTAAATTATTGTATTAATTCTTAAGATTAACTAGAATTAGCTTATATTGAATTATATATAATATTATCTTTTATTTGGTGTAATATTGAATAGGATTATATTAAATTTAATTTAATGAATTAAAAATAACTATTTAAATAGTTCAATTATTTTTAAATTATATTACTAATTGATGAATTAAATAACTAATCTATAACAATATTGTAATGAATCAATTAATAATTTTTATGTTTAGTATTATTCAATTATTAAATAAAATTTTATTATTGAATTAGTTTGTTTTTGATATTAACATTTGTGATTTATTATCTTGTGTTGTTAATATTTTGTGTATTGGATAATCATATTTAATTTAATTTTTTACTTATACCTTTATTAAAATTTTATTTAAAAAATTAATTAAAGCCCAATCCTGGCCCAGACCCTCTCAGGCTCAGCCCGGCCCAAGCTCACTTGCGATTGGATGGGCTTCCAGTAGTCTTGGGCTTGTTTATGCATTTATTGGCTTGGGCTGCCCACCCTACTCTTTATGGCCTCAAGCAAGCTCCAAGAGCTTGGTATGACAGGCTGAAAAACTCTCTTTTATAATGGGGTTTTCATGCTTCCAGATTAGATTCTTCTCTATTCATTCAGCATGTGCAAGGGGAATTGGTTGTGATTGTTATCTTTGTTGATGACATATTAGTCACTGGTTCAAATGTCAAACTTGTTGAAAAGGTTATTGTGCAGCTAGGCTCAGAATATGCCTTGAAAGATCTTGGTGATTTGAATTATTTCCTTGGACTTGAAGTCACACATTTCCTTGAAGGACTCCATCTATCTCAGACAAGATATATTGGAGATCTGCTCAAGAAGGCATAGATGCTGGACAGCAAAGGGCGTCAAACTCCTATGAGCTTCACTGAAAAGTTGGTCAAAGACAAAGGTGCTCCATTTGAGAATCCTTCATTATATAGAAGCATAGTTGGATCCTTGCAGTATGTTTTCCTAACCAGACAAGAGATTGCCTTCTCTGTGAATAAACTTAGTCAGTTTCTTGCTGCACCTTCTGTGTTTCACTAGCAGGCATGTAAACGTGTATTGAGATATCTGCAGTTCACAGCAAATTATGGCTTGCAATTTTACAATACAGGCAGTCTCACATTTACAGCCTTTTCAGATGCTGATTGGGGATCAAATTTGGATGATAGAAAGTCAGTGGGTGGCTATTGTGTTTACTTAGGTAACAATCTCATTTCTTGGTCATCAAAGAAGCAGCAGATAGTTTCCAGAAGCACTGCAGAATCAAAGTACAGAGCTTTGGCTACCTCAGAAATACTTTGGATCACTTACTTGCTTAAAGAGTTACAAGTGAAGCTGCTTTACACTCCAATACTCAACTGTGATAACAAAAGTGCTGAGGCCTTGGCCAGTAATCCTAAATACCATTCCAAAACAAAACATATAGAGCTTGATTTGCATTTTGTGAGAGAACATGTTGCAAAAAAGCAGATTGACATACATCATGTGCCAAGTTCTGAACAAATAGCTCATATTTTCACCAAGCCTTTGAGTATTGATTAGTTTAATTATCTTCGATCCAAGCTCAATGTGTTTCCAAGACCTTGAGCTTGAGGGGGGCTGTTAAGATAGTGCTTGAGTGAGCTAGTTAGAGTTAGTTTAGTGAGCTGGCTTAGTTTGTTGGATATACTAACGTGTAACTGCTGAGTCAGCAAGTTAGTTGAATCTATTGGAATCTTTTGTAACGAGCTTGAATTCAGTTCATGCATTCAGCATGTGTACATCATTCTAGATCTTAGTATATATACTTGTAATCAGTGAATACATAATCAATATAGTTACAATCATTTTGCTTCATTTCTCTCTCAATATCATGTAAACATTTTCTCTGCATCCAAACACTTCAGTTTTTTATTTTAACTCATAGAGAAGATTTTTGTTTCATTTCACATCAGCAATTTTTTATTTTTTCTTTTTATAAACGCATTTTCTTTTGTCATACCCATTGGCCGGCTCATTGTATTGTCATGTTTTAGCGATAATAAAATCAATTATGGCTGATTAATACTGCAAAGTTTTTTATTGTTCACTTGATTGTTAATCTGTTTAAAATAATGTTTTAGTGCATTAAATGCTTTAACTTTATTTTGCGGGGTATTGCAATTTTAAAAATTATCTAAGATGCATTGATGATTGTCTAATAATTTAAACGTGCTTATGAAATTTAAATTCGTTCTAGATGAGAATTGTCGAGCAATTATTGATCCATAATTCAACAATATATCAGCTAATAAAATGTTATACTTTCCTATTATATGTTCTTGTATCCTCTTCAATACTGCTAAATAGATTTAGAGAGCTAGTTCAAAGGACATATTCGATACATTGTTTTATTTCATCTTTTTTGTTTATGATATATAATTTGAGGCACTGATAATTTCTGTTTAATAATAGCTTGGATGCGTTAGTTTTTCCTTTTTTTTTTTTTATCCTTTTATTTGTAGGACTGGGGCATCATTGCTTGCTTCCTTCATTTATTTATTACTATGAAGCTTTACAGCAAAAATTAAATTACTAGAGCACGAAGTGATGAATTTAAGACGGGCCATGAAGTTTTAGTTTAATTGAATAGTGTCAAGTCCTAATGTAGACTATAAACTTCTATTTAAAGACAAGCGAAGAATCCAGTATACTGAAGAGAATTAGTATTAGTCTTAGATTAAAATGTCAAAATTTTAAAGTTATAAGGCCGAATCACAACCAAAAAAACATATTGTAAGATAAAAGAAATACATTATTATTATTTTCTTTTTTGAGTTAACTGGTCAGATTGTATCTATGTGATGCATGATGGACATATAGCAAGAATCAGTCATTATGATTGTTGTATATAGACGAAGATGTTCGATAAAATGATTTAAGTGTTTGGCGAATTGTCTCAATGAGCACTCCTCATCTACCATCGCCATCAAGCTACGTGAACCGATAAAAGGCAAGTGATGTGTACGCGAAGGACGGTTGAGAAGTCAGGTGACTCAGCAATTCATCAAGAATGCTATAGAGCATGCAACTGAAAAAAGCTCAAGGTCGGAATGAAGACAAATGGAGCCGTACTTTAGAAGGACAATCACAGCAACTGTTAGATCAAAGTCACGATGTCCCTATATAGGATCAATTTGCAGCTGTGTATAGTACAATATTATCACTCATCTTGGTCGGCAAAATCAGTTTGTATATACATATCTATGTATTCATGAAGAAATGAAAATATATCCTGTTGTGCAATTTTTTGTTCATCTACTTTGTTACTTGTAAAATTTTTGTTTGGATCCGACTCTGATTTAAGTTGTGATGATCTTTTACAGATTGTGTACCACGTGTTATAACAACGAACGGTGAAGATCTAATTAGCCAAGATAGATACTGCCTTTGAATTACCTAGATACTTGTAAAACTCTTCCTCCTAGCTATTGTCGGAAGGCAAGTCATTCTTGGCTAGGTTTTCATCTTGGTGTTAGGCTACTCGTCTTCTCTAAAATTCGTGCTTTAGTTGGATGCCAATATTGTGTTTCGAAGTTCTATTTCTAGCGGATGAAAGGCTACAGATCGTCCACAAATTATTTCGTTGTTTCCTCAACGCTTTTTCTATGAATTTTAAGCTTAGCAATTTGGAATATATTCTTTTACAATGATGTATCATATTCGGCACTGACAGTCATGATTCACTCTGCTCAAAATTTATTAGCTGTAACTAATATTGGACTGCACATTTGGTAAACCAAATTATATACAGTACATTGCTTTAACAGGGGATGGTTATGAAGAATTAATATTGACCATTGCTAGCAGCTGGCAAACTCTCCAAACGACTTTCAAGTCTTAAGAATATGGTTTTATTAACACAAGTAATCGTAAACATTAAAAACCCACATATTGTTCAACCACAATTTGTCACTATCAAGCTAAAAAATTTGCACACACTTGTTCAAATTGATGCTAAAACTTGTTGTCCATCTTGCCCATTGAGTTGGCTACATATCCATATAGGCCATTTGACTTAGCTGGACCATAATCTAACAGAGGAACAAAGAACATAATCTAACGGAGGAATGTGGAATCACTAAAGTTCTGGGGCATCATGTAAAGTCAATGATTTTGCCATCTAAAACAATTTGGTTTTATAGAGTTTTCTGATTTCATCTCTTGTCCTTTTTCCTTCTTGGAAGTTTTTAGCCAATGTTATCTAATATTTTCCTCAGACATAAATGGCAAATAAAAAAAATTTGGAAATTAGCGTTTCTTTCTATAACAGCTCCTTTATTATTGGTATCTGGCTTTGGTGATACAATGCCATCAACCATATTATTGGTTCTTAATATAAAGGCAATAAAGCAATAATTAATAGTTGTAAATTAAATGCACTGGCATAGTTAAAGCTATATAAGCTGAATTAGAATCAACAGGTTATCCTCAGTGAAGGAGGCAAAATCAGATTAGTTCACTGGGTTTACATGTCAAGTCAATTATAGGAGCAGAAGATACTTCGTTGTCGCATACAGCCAATTACCATGTATATAACACATCCTTAATTTGGATAAGCTGGATGTTTGATTATGTGCATGTCTTATCGGAAATTTCCTGGCGAATTTACAAGAGATTGGCCAGTGCTGAATTGAGAACATCAAATATTTTTCAAAAATCTGATTAGCACTTTTGGCAGTAAGAAGTCCATGACCATCAAGCAATAATGCATTTCATATTTGAGTCCATCTCAATTATAAAGATTATATTCACCATGGTAAGCTTAATGATACTGAGTGCTGGACAAAAAATGTAAAAGGAAAAAGTATCATGTTATGCAATTTGATGGCAACCTATTGAATTTCCGATCTGCATCCGATTTGTATTGTTCTATCAGCAGCTATAAATAGAGGCTTCAGAAGACAGTATTGCCATCCAATTATATCAAAACATAGAAAACTTTTCCAGAGGAAGAGTAGCCTAACATGAAGATAAAGAGTCTTGTTTGATAGCCAGGAATGACTTGCCTTGCTCCTAAAGAAAGGTCTCAAGATTAGTTTACATTTAGCTAGTAGAATCTTTGTGAAAGTTTCAAGGCAAGTCATCTCTGGCTAGTTGATAGGCTCTTATTATTCATGCTAGGCTTTCTCTTCTTCCACAAGCACTTCAGATTATTGCTCTGTATGTTGCCCGTTTCCTTCAATAGTATATCGTGCACCACAGAGAATAAACATTTGCATGTAATTAATTCAATATTTCAGTTCTCCACATCATCGAGTCAAGGAAGTGATAGCATAAATATAAAATAAGGATTCCCAACTAGCACCATTTCAAGTCAATGTCTTTGCCACAGAAAAGAAAATGGAAAGTTTATTAATTTTATCCATATTTTAGTAATCTATTGTCATCTACCATATTATTAGCTTGTGGGTAAACAAGATGTATATAAATCTTAGTTCTTAGTAAAGGCAATAACAGTATAGTAAACTAAAAGCAGTATAAGCTGAATTGGAATATACAGAGTATCCTCAATGAAGCAAAATCAGATTTTACTTCACCAGGTGTACATTACAAATACTATAATATCAGCAGGTGAATCTTGGTTGTAACATTATATAGCCAACCATGTATAACAACAACACATCGTCAATTTGGAGATGCTGGAGGTTTGATTATATGCATGTCTAATCGGAAATTTCATGGCGAATTAATAAGCAAGCTGGCCTTTGCTGAAATGAGGGGTACTTCAGGAAAAAAAATTGACACCTCTTTTGGGAGTAAGAATATGATCAAGCAATATGAGCATTGCATATTTGGGACTCTGAAAACATAAATTATGGAGAATATATTCACTTCGGCAAGCATTCTGACACTGAGTGGTGGACAATATAAAACAAGGAAAACAGTCATCATAATTTGTCCAAATTAATGGCAATCCATTGACTTTCAGATCTGCATCCGATCTGTACTCTTCTATAAATAGGGACTCCAAACACAGTATTGGGCATCCAATTATATTAAAGCATAGAAGAAGTTCAGAGGAAGAGTAGCCCAACATGAAGATAAAGAGCCTTGTTTGATAGCCAAGGATGACTTGCCTTGCTTCTAAAGAAAGGTTTCTCAAGTTTAGCTTAGCTGCATACATAGCTAGAATCCTCGTGCAGGTTCTTAGGCAAGTTGTCTTTGGCTATTTTGACAGGCTCTTATTATTCATGCTAGGTTTTTTCTTCTTCCACAACCACTTCAAATTATTGTTGGCTGTTGCTTATGTTCCCTAATAATTATGCAGTTAACAGTTAACACTATATATTCCTTTTGAGGAAGATGATGAGTTTTGAGAAAAGAGTCTTACATGAAAATTAGAGCTTTGTCTGATAACCAAGAATGACTTGCCCGCTCCTTCTAAGTAAGTGTGGATTAACTCATTAAATTCTTCTTCTATAAGTACAAATAATTACAAACTTTTACTTTGGTTTCGGGCAGTCAACTTGGCTAAGCTGACAGACTCATTTTGATTTTATGTATGTATGTGTGTGTGTGTGTATTCGTTTTGAGGTACTAATTTTACAGTGAGAAATTGAAAGTTCTAGTCGATTATTGAATTGTGTCAAGCCTCAAGTTCAAGTAAATACTTATATGTAAAGATAGGTGATCGAAGAAGGAATCGGACATGTACTTCGATGAAGAGGATTACAGATTCCCCATAGAGTTTTCTCAATTTCATTTCCAGAAGTTTTGTATACACAAAACAAGAGCTTATGTAAATTCTATGTATGATTAATCATGATCATTTATCAATTTCATTCAATAAAATTGTTTATTTTTCCTTTAGATAATTAATTGTTGTCTTCAATTTAATGTTGCAAATGATGAACCCCACTATAGAACATAACAAAGACAAGTGAATGACATATTTAAACAAGGCTGTGAGTGTAAGTTGATGCACAAACAAACTGCATGTGCTTTTAATGATTTGCCAGGTTTGACTACATTACACAGTTTTATAAATGTTTGAATCTCCGCCAACACTAAATTTATTGATTAATTAAATTAATTCGCACAGTAAATCGGGCCGCTTATGGGTGATAGACATTTGGATTCAGGGTGACAATATTGTTAGAGTTGTGACATATTTCATATGAAGCTTAAATACTATTTTTCATAAGCCCTTAGCACACTGCTTTTGTTTATACCTTTAGATCTTATCTATATATCTACTAGGTACATGCACCTAAAATGAAATTTGTGTATATGCATCTCCTAAGATTTTTGTATTTATGCCGGAGCATGGGCAAAGGAATTTCATCTGTGTATATAAACAATAGAAGAAAAGTTTCTAAAATAAGAAGGAATTGGAATTTGGATAAAAAGTTGAACTCTTATGATGAATGAAACTGTGAAAGATGTGATCCGAATACACTGCAAAGTCTTCTTTTTCTTCTTTTATTGGTAATGGCATTGACTTTAACCTTCTTCTCAGTTGGGCATCCTTATCTATATGTCATTGAATCCATGCATCAACCAGATTTATGAGGGGGATAGAATTACATGAAATTTTGCTAAATTGCACTTTCTTAATTATTAGAACTTAATGATATATTAAGTATTGGTTCAAAAGATTTTAGACTAATGATCAAATTGCAGTAACATTTGAAACTATAGTTCTAAAGTAGAAGCATTTTCATTTAGAGTTATATATGTAGCTTGAGTTTTAATTACACACTATCCTGTTGACAAATCAAGATGATGACCTGATATCAATCGGAAATTGTCTGGGTATCAATAAGCATATATGCATCGTGACCTGTAGGCATTCATGGACTTTCCTTACAAAAGAAAATTCCGATTCTTCTTTTAATTATCTGTAATGAGATGGAGTAAATACATTGCATATATATATTGGGGTCCCTTGTAGTCTCAACTGACGAAGAGAATGTATTCCACAATATGGTAAGCTTAATGAAACAGTGAAGTGGATAAAAGTATGAGCAAACAGATAAGGCAATTAATTTGATGCAAACCTATTGATTTCTTGGTCTCCATAAGATTTGTATTCTTTCGTCGTCTATAAATAGAGGTATCAAAATATTTCGCTGGCATCCAATAAGAGCATGAGTTTCAGCAGAAGTACAGAAGAGTAAGGCTAACATGAAGATAATGAGGCTTGTTTGGTAGCCAAGAATGACTTGCCTTGCTACCAAAGCTACAAGGAATTGTTTTAAACACATGTAGCTAGGTAAATAATTCAAAGGCATTCATATCTTGGCTAACTTGACAGGCTCTTATCACTCATGCCAGGCTAGGCTTCACATGATGTGATTATTGTTGCCTGCTGGTTACGAAGTTAAAATGCTTTGAGATTATGTTAATTCTGTTTTATCTGAGATGCCGTAGGATTAAGTGCCTGCAGGAAAATTTGTTGCATGGACAAGTGTGACCTTAGTGTAGAGAAGATTTGTTTAATCACAAGGCAGTTTCTACCCTTTTTCCATATATAAGGGATGGCTCATTAAGACACATTTTCGCATTTTGTTATCTTACCGTTGAAGAATGAAGATAGCTTGATGCTGTTGGGCTGCAAGCAAGCAGAGCATATCTTTATGGTTTCAGGCTTTCAGCTGGTATGATCTTTGTATACTCTTTGTGTAGAGTTTGATCTGCACTTCACTTTACAAGATCAATAGCTCTGCCCAAGATCACTCACAAGATCAATTCAAGTTGCACCCACACACATAGATAAACCAGAAAGATTCAATTGAGACTAATGAATCTTAACAAGCTATTAGGAACACAAACAAGCTAGATGAAAACAGAATCAAATCAGGCTATGAAAACTAAGAACACACAAATTAACGTGGTTCAGTCTATGCAAGACCTACATCCACGGATGAAACCAGCAGAGGCAGCTTAATTTGTTGATGATTCAAGATTTTGATTGCAAGAATGTATCTGAGATTACAGAGAACAAGGCTAAGCTTTCTCCCATATAACTCTCTCTCTCTACAATTCTCTAGAATCGACTCTGAATGAGGCTGGAAACGCTCGAGCTCAACAAACTCAACAACCCAAATTGTACAGATGCAAGTCACGTGTCCCATGACCGTTACAACGAACTAAATCAATTAAGAAATCACAAGCTTAGACGCGCGAGTTCGTTTTAATTCTGTTATGCCCAAAACGCAGCTGATAGATGCCGTTTCGAACTTAAGTAATCATGCTTCACACACGTGACTTCATTAACACAATGAATACTGCTGAAACGCTGTCGTTTAGCCATTGGTGTTTGTATTCACAGCACATCCAACACTTTGTATTCATGTGTTGCAGTGAAAATGCTGTTTTGAGTTTATTGTGAAGTAATTAAATCAATGCTTGACCAAATCATAATCCTAAGCAGTAAGATAACTTCTTGATCTAAGATGTTAATCAAAAAAGAATAATCAATCCATTTGCTAATTGAGAATAAATTGAAACACACAGAAATATAAGTTTTGGTATGAATAAAAAATAATAATAAAAATATAATTTTATGTACTTTTTGTTAGTTTTATTGTTGAGAATTAGAAAGTGTGTATTTATAGAGGATAAAATGGTCATGTTACACTTCAAGTCTCGCTAACATCTCCACTTTTATGTATTTAAGTCATTTGCACTTTAATGGTGTGTGTTTTACTACAACTTATGTATTTTATGCATTTTCTAGGAATTCAGGGCCATTTCACAATTAACGAGACTTCGGATATCAAAACGGACAGTATTTTTGAATTCAGGACAATCGAAAACCTTAAGAGGAGCATAAAAGAAAAAAGGGCATTGTTCACGTATACCGTACTGTTCACGCATACATCATTGATCATGTACGGCACTATTCACATATACGTACAATGATGTGGCATTGACCGATGACGTGTCATTGACCGGTGACATGGCAGCATTTGATTGGACAAATGATGTGGCATTGACTGCTTATGTGGCGTTGACTGATGATGTGGCGCTGACCGATGACGTGGCAGTGTATGATTGGATCGAAAAAATCAGCTTACGATAGAAACAATGCACTTGATCAAGGTTTGTTGACTTTGACGTTGATTGATGATGTGGCAACATAGTATTGGACGAGAAAATTGGCTTAAGTTACATGCGATATACTAAATCACAGTGGCTGATGATGTGTTCCAAGCAATCCAAGCTGGCGCAATCTTAAGCGTCCAAATTGATTTCATCCAATGGCTATAATTTACTCATTGTATCTATAAAAAGGGGGCTCTCCCCCCTAATTGAGACCCCTGAATCCATTTTTGAACTTAGTTTTGTAAAATTCTCTCTCCTTTTTGTATTTCTACGTATTTTAGTATAATACTCATTTTACCCCTAGTTCAAATAATGAGTAGTTAATTTTCTTTCAAGCTTGGGTTGAAGGTGAAGTCTCAACATGTTCCGTGGGCTAATTTGGTAAATTTACTTTCTTCTCCCCTCTGATTTATGTGGATTAATCTTGTCTAGATTTTGCACCGGTACTACCGTCTCCCTAGTGCAAGGTTATTACTGTCTGGCACGATAAGTGCTTAATACCATATTTATTAGAGTGTGGTTCATGAGGAGTGAAAATCCCCCTCATGATTTAATTGGCACTAATAAAGAATATTAAGCTCATGGTTTATGTTGATACAGATCCAGATACCCAAACATTTTATTTATATAGTTTCATCTCTAGCTTAATCCCGCAATTTCAATTTAAATTTTAAAGTAATCCAAATTATCTTCACCACAAATCCAACTACCCAACTAGAAAATTAACCCTACACCTAATTAAAATCCACCTTCTCGTGGGATCGACACTCATCACCATTGATCTATACTATAATAGATTCGTGCGCTTGCGAGTTTATTAAAATTTGTACAACATTTATAAACATATTTTTCTTTATAATAATTTTTTTTATTTTCAAAATTAAATATCAAGCAAATGTTACCCCTCTTTTCTTTTAACTTTTTTTACCAAGCAAACTGTGTTGTAATTTATTTACCATAGCAAAAAGAAGAACAATTTTTTTTATGGCGTTGAAAAAGGATTTTCCAAGGAAGTCATCACGAGCTGTTGCAATTCTTACGCATCAAGCAATTGAAGCATTCTCTGTGAAAGTCAATTTCATATGTAACAAAGAATTTTATTAAGTGGTTCCAAACTGCTGAGTCAAAATCTGACAAACAATGAGCCTTTTACTTCATACTTCTATTTACTATGAACATTTGATTATGTGTTATTATGTGTTGTGTGCTTGCATTTTATCCCCTGTCAGTGTTTTTTTTATTTTAATATTTTATACTTGCATTTTACCTTTTTTTTTTTTCCCCTGTCAGTGTTTTTTTTATTTTAATATTACCAGACAATGTATATATTTACGTTTGAGTTCTTAAAAAAATATTGATAATTTTTTTAATCTAAACACTAAAACCCAACTTTCCTAGGCTTATAAAAATTGAAATTAATGTTTGTAAGTTTATTACTTCTCAAACTCTCATGATAAAAACTATATCATGTATAAACAATGCTACATAGACTTTACAACGACCTATTAGATTAGTGATGTCCAACGGGTCGAACCGACGTCAAAAGAAGGTCCATAAAAACCCGTGGTATTTGTACAATGTAGTACTTCTCAAACTCATGTGTACAAAAAATTAATGTTTCCTAGACTTATCAATAATATTTTTAATCTAAACACTAAAACCCAACGTTCCTTATTCCAGCTCAGCCGTAGCGTTAGCATCCTTTGAACTTGATATAAAGTTTTGGAAAAAAAAAAAAAAGCAGTGATATGTGTACAATCTAGTGCAAAAAATGACACACCATCATTAGAGAAAAAAAAAATCATCACAAGGCAAGATTTTTTTTTTTGGGTCTTTTGTGCCTTTTATATTATTTTCAATTCATATTTTATTATTAAGAAAAACTATGTATTAGTATAAGCTAGAACAGGCTAGGAAAATTAAAAAAAAAATCTATGATGATAAAAACCATAATTGAAACAATTAGGACGAATACAAAATCGAACGCGAAGTGGGAGTGATAGCAGAGATTTATAAATCTGTATTCATTCTTTTTCTTTTTATTTAAAGCCTGATTTTGTTCATCCTATTCTTGCAATATGCCAATATTGATGAAATGTAACTACAATGATCAAATTCTAGACATTAATTCTCTGTGAACATAATATTCATGATATATAATTTTGAACGAGAAACTCAAATATTTTATTTTATTTTTTCACAAAGGGTGTAGTAGCCCTATTGAGAATCAGTCCCTGTATAAATTTTAATCTATAAATCTTAATAAAAAGTCTTTTAGGCCTTAATTCTATGGTGAAAATTTGGGGATCTAACCTCGATCACTTGATATATGAATCCTGTATTATCGAAGTTATTTTGTTGTATTGAAAAAAAAAATCTAAAATAAAATAATTCTTTTGAGATATTAGAATTTATTAAAACAGCTGCTCTTTCACTGCCAATAATTTGCATATTTAGAGATTAATAAGAATGGAAAAATAAACCGATTAGTGGTAGATGAAGCGCACAATTAACAAAAGTAAAACTACTAGCCACTAGTGGACTTAGGGATGGCAATAGGGCGGATTTGACTCATGATCCATATGATCTAAACTAAGCAGATCGGATTTGGGTTAGTCCAAAATAAATTTGGATCGGATTTAGATTTAGATGAGCGGATCCAAGATGTATCTGAAGCAGGTTTGGATTTATCTTAAAATCTAGATCCAAATCCATATCTAATTAATAGTCTTTTATTTAATTTTAATTTTTAAAAGTATTTATCCATCTAGGGTTTTAACGTTAAATTAATGATAAAGCCACACGTTTTCTTTAACTCTTTAAAACCTCTCAATCTCTCATATTCAAAAATCATAATTTATCTATTGAGATTGCAATTGTTTAAGGTACTTCTACCACATATCAAAATAATTATTCTTTAACTTTTATCTGTTATATTGAAAAATATTTTACCATCTAGAGTTTGCTTTTTTAATATTTGTAGTGTCTTCTACTCTTTGCTTTATGAAAAAATTTAGTACTCTTATTGTTAAGTTATAGGATGGATCTAGAGCAAGTCTGAATTTTAATCATTTTTTTTTATTTTGAGCATATTTATATCTTTATTTTTACTCTTGGATCTAGATATGGAGCAATATATTTAGATCCATGATGAATCTGGAGTAGATACAGATCTCTGTTTTTGTCATGGATATGGATTTGGAGCAGAGTAGATCAATCCAAATTTGCCCCATTGCCATCCCTGCTAGTGGTAGACTCATTTGGATTAGTTTTAAGTAAATATTGATTTTGAATATAGAAGAGTTTGACTTTGATAGAAAATTAAAGAGAAAATATAGATTATTACAGTAAATTTATGTTCCAGATTAGCATTAAATGCCACATCAACCAACTACATTTTAACATAATATTTTTCATTTTTTCATAATTAATTGAATTATATAAAATTTTCAAATTTTTTGAAACCCGTTATAAAATATTTCAAATACTTAGCATTTTTCTATATAAAGGTCATTTGCAATTAATTGCACCCAAAATCTCTCAGCAAACACTTTGATTTATTGCCTAATAATCAATTTCAGAAGCATCCCAATCCAGAATCTGTAACCAACATCAAACAAACTTAACCAAATAATAAAAATTGAAATGAATAACATGAAATATAATTTCCACCCATAACTTTAGGATGTGATTAATATTATTCCATGTGATTAATATTATTCCATTCTTTTGAATACAACTAGTCTATATATGAGTATTTTATAACCTAGAATAGAAAATATTTTTTTATAATTAACTATTATAATTGGAAATTAAACTAGATGAATAAAAATTATACACAAAATTGAATTAATTTATATTGGGATTTACAAATTCATACTCAATTATGTAATAAGTCTGAGTTTTGTCAATCTCTGTTCGTGTTCTGTTGGTTGAATTTAATTATTAAATTGGAGGGAAATTATCCATCGTTCACCTGATTTTTCTCACTTTTTAAAAATACACAATTTTTAAATTTTTTTATTGAACTCCACCTAAAGTTATTTTTTTTTTTACATATCCACTTCGGTTTTCAAACCGTTAAGAGAACTAACGGAATATGATATCAATGACTTCAGCGAAATGAGCATTTTATCTTTATAACTTCACTGACATCATAAAGATAAAATGCTCAATTCGCTGAAGTCATTGATAGCATATTCCGTTAGTTCTCTTAACGGTTTGAAAACGGAAGTGGATAGATGAAAAAAATATAACTTTAGGTGGAGTTCAGCAAAAAAATTTAAGAATTGTGTATTTTTGAAAAAGTAAAAAAAATCAAGTGGACAGTGAATAATTATCCTAAATTGAATGAACTTTAGACATTTCTTCTTCATGAATAAAGCATTGTCGATATCTTTTGGTTTCAGATCGAAATTTTTATTTTTATTTTTCCTAACAAGCTTAAGTGATTTCGGCTGACATGGCGTGACAGCTTGGCACTCCTTATTCCAGCTGAGTAGCAGCATTAGCATTCCTCTGCTCTTGATAGCTGATATAACGTTTAAAAAAAATCTATAGATTATTCCACACTTTTGAATGCATGAAGAGGTATAATTTAAAATTATAAGCTAGAATAGAAAATTAACCATTTATAATAATAGAAAAAACCCAATTGGAACAATTAAGATAAGTACTGTCAAATTGAACTCGAAGTCGACTGATAATAGAGAGGTATATATAAATTTGTATTCAATTACATTACCAAGTTTAAAGTTTTAATTGAATGATTTAAATTACAAGCTGAATTTGACAGCCCTTTAATTTTGAAAATATTTAATCTGATTTTCCAAAGAATTTAATTTTAAGTTCAATTAGTTTTAAATATTTGCGCAAATTTAGAATCTAACTAAAAGAAAATTTTTGTATCAAGTTCAGAAATAAAATAAATCTATATAATTCCATATGACGGCTGAGGACTGAGGAGTATTTAATAACCTAGAATAGAAAATAACCATTTTTCATAATTAACTATTATAATTGAAACAAAATAGATGATTAGAAATTTAACACAAATTTTATAATTTCATACTCAATTTTTCAATAAGTCTGATTTATTTTTTCATGCTGCTCTTGCTCTGGTGCAATTTAATTAATTACAACAAACGGCTACTCTTAGACATTGCTTCTTCATGAATAAAAACTTTCATGATGTTTGCTGGTGTTGAGCGGTCACACTTTCAGTTCACGAAATTAATGTTTACATGTACTTTTAAAAATACGGAGAGCTTGCCATAAATTTGAGTTATAGATATTATTTCAAATACAAAATATTTGAGTTTTTCAAGTTTAATGGGGTATTGGAGTTTACTAAAGTATGTTGAAATGGATGATAAAGAATTCAAAGAAATGAAGGCAGATGTTCTCCAGGCTCTGTATGGCTGATAGAGGTGTTTTGTTTCGTTTCGCCTTCACAATTTTCCTTTTTTTTTTCTTTTTCTAATGGTATTTTGCTTGGTCGTACAAATTGGTTTTTTACAAGCAATTTAAATTAGCAAATGTTTCTTGATTTTGTTGTTATGTTTTAATGATAATAAAATCCTATGGCTGTCTACCTCTGACTAATATATAAAATACAAAGTTTTTATTGTATATTTGATCATTAATCTGTCTAAAATAATGTTTCACATTAAGGGTACGTTTAGCACACTGTATTATATTATTTTAATGCTGGTGTATTGTATTATGTTTTATTGCATTAGCACTGTATTATAACAATATTATATAATGTTTTGTGCCACACTATAATGTATTAATTTTTAATTATACTATATTAATTTTTTTGTGATTATTTTAAATTATATATTTAGAAAATAATATTTATTAGTACTTAGAAAAATACGAAATATAGAAGTCTTAAATTTTAGAAATTTAACAATTTTTTTAGTGTAAATGTTAAAAAATATCATATTTATTATTAGCTATATTAAATTATTTAAAAATAAATAATTTTATCTATTAATTATTATAATATAATTAAATAATGTTATATTATATTATATTTTTATATACTATTTAAGTATTTATTATTAGTTATACTAAATTATAAATTTATTAATAAATTATAATGTAAAAATAAAAAATATAATATAATATTATTGAATAATTAATTACAAATTTATTAATTTATATTGATAGTTATAATGTCAAAATAAAAAATTAATATTAATATTATATTAAAATAAAAAGTTATATTTATTTATTATTATTATTATTATTATTATAAAGTTAAAAAAAAAAAGAGCAAGCTAATGTGGCATTATTATAAAGTTGCCGCATTAGCACACTCCATTAATCCATTACAATTTCTTTTCAAATATGGTATTGGTATTAAATTAATGTGAAAAGTGTTTTAATACCATATAATCTCATGTTCCAAACACACCCTAAGTGTTAATTTCAACTTTATCTTGCGCGTTATTGCAATTCCACAAATTGTCTAAGAAGCATTGTTGATTGTCTAATAATTTAACTTGCTTCGGAAACTTATATTTGTTCTAGATGAGAATTGTCTAAGAATTATTGATGCAAAATTCAAAAATAGCTCCAAACTTGTAAAATATTATGAGAAACTAGTCTTATACAGAATATCAGCTAAAATAATCTTTTTTGATTTTGATATATTTCTTCAACTTTGGTCATATCCTGTGAAATAGACAGTAAGGGGCTGTTTGTTTTTTTAACTGAATGCTTAAAAGAATTCAGTTTCAGCATTCAACTATTTTATATGTGTTTGTTTTTTAATTGAACACTCAAAATTAAACAATTATCGCTTAATTTAATTAAGTAAAAAATTCTAACTTAATGCTGAATAAAAAAAAAAGCGCTGAAAAAATTAATTTTTTTTCCAACAATACTTTAATAATATCCACTTATAACACTTGTTGCCTTTTTTTTCCTATTTCCTAAATTTCCATGGTGGCTTTGTTTCCACTTGGTCATCCTTTGACTTCAGTTAATATTTGGTCACTCATTAATCCTCGTGATCATGACCTCCACTTCGTACTCTAATTTGCAGACCATTTTTTTCAAAGCATTTAATGGCTGCTTAAATTTCGGACACGTGAAATGTGGTGATGATGAATAGAGGTTTTGGGTTGGTGGGGGTTGAGAAAATAAGATTATGTATTGAAGCCTTTAATACTGATGAATATGAAAAGTTGTTTTGGGTGTAAATCACTTTAGAAATGGTGTCAAATTATAGAGTGAGACATTTGAGCAAATTTTTATGATTTTTCAATTTATTTTTGTTATTAAATAATAACTTTAGTTTTTTTATTAAATATAATAGCTTATTTATTTTATCTTTGATTTTTTTATTGAATTATTAATATATAAGTGTAATAATATGCATAATATTTAATAAGGATATATATGTAAAATAACAATTTTTAGATATTTCTATTATAAAAAAGGGGAAAGACCACCCCCTTAGTTTCATAAATAATCACATAGACCCTTTTTTTTTCTATTATACCCTTAATTACAACATCAAATAATTGAATTTAAATAAACTATTATAATAAATATAAGTTATTTTATTTGTATCATATGATATTTATTTATTATTATTTTTATCTTATTACTATATTTATATTTATTTAGGTTGTAATAATCAAAGGGTATAATAGTCATTTATGAAATTAAGGGAGTCTGTGTGACTATTTATGAAAATAAGGAGATGTTTGTGACCATTTAAACAAATTATGGGGGTTTAGGTGACTTTTTTCTTATAAAAAAACAAACAACTTAATACATTTATTTAGACATTAAAAAAACATATTATTCAGCATTCAACATTCAGCTCTATTAAGACTTAATTAAATTCAGCGCTATTTAGTATTCAATTAAAAAAAACAAACGCCACCTGAGTCGAAAAAACTTGACAGACTTGATATCCATTTTAAACTGAGGATTTGGAGGCCCAACATTCAGCTTTTCTTTATCTAATACTGTTGAATTTTTAAGTGTAATATAATGTAGAGCATAGAATGAACGGTATTGATCTGAAATAATTGAAGAAAAAAATCTATAGATTATTCCACACTTTTGAATACACGTAGAAACATCATTTATAAGCTAGAGTAGAAAATTAACCCATTTATGATAAAAACCACAACTGGAACAATTAACACAAGTGTGAAACTGAACAATAAGTCAAACAGAGAGGTATTAAATCTGTACCCAATCACCTTACCAAGTATTTTTTTTTCTTTGAATAATATGATAAAATATATTAAACCAAAACCAGAGATTGTTTACAATTTCATCGGGGGATCTTGATCTTCTAACCAAGCTTGATAAACAGAATATGAAAAAGCTAATTTTGCCTTAGTGTGGCTACTGTATTACAATTTCTGGCAGCATGTTTGACACGAAATTGATTTGACCAACTTGATCCCTGCTAGAACAGCTTCTGTTCTTTTGCTTCGCTGTTGTGACAACTGTTGTCTTGGAGTCTGCTTTTAGTACGAGGGAGGGGGGTTTAGAACCTTGAGTCTACTTCGTAGCAAACTACATTCAGGCACGTTGAAAGCGATCATGTGCTCTTAGCATTGGTTATGGGCTACTAGCGGTCGAGGTATAAAAATATTCTTTATAAAATCAATTATTAGTTGTTTTTACTTTACTATTTATGTTAACATTTTTTTTTAAGTTGAGTTCCTGAAGAAGAACTTTTTACAGGCGAGGAATTGAAGGATGAGGAAGAAGACGGCCCACAAATATTAGATTAATTTGTTTCGATATTAGTATTTGTGATTTGCTATATTATGTTGTTAATATTTTGTGTATTGAACTATTATTCTATTATATATTGATTATTCAACTTTAATTTTATTAAAAATTTATTTTAAAATTACTAGAAGCCCAAATTCGACCCAAACCCAGCATGTCTAAATTTAAATGGACTTTTAAAAGACTTGAACATTTTAACAATAAATTTAAGCTTGAACCTAAACCCGAAATTTGTCATCCCTAATATTCACTCTCCTCTCCAGAAAAAGTAGAAGAAGAAGTGCTTAATTTAAAAAAAAAAAAAAAATATATATATATATATATATATATATATATATATATATATATATATATATATATAATAATAATTTAACCATAAGAAGAGCTTAATTTCGGTTCAGTATTGACCCTTAAAACTAGAATGGATTAAAATTTAAGAACTGACTGTTTTTTTTTTCGAACCCAAATCGAATCAAAACCGATTGGGTTTCCCTTATAAAAAAAAAGGAAAAACAGAAACCAAAAAACATATATAAATATAAAGAAGCAATCGCGCCAATATCTATTTCTCCTTCTCGTCTTCTTTACATTCACAACGACACACTCTAAACACAGAGTCACACACCACACTCAGCCTTAACCCTGCCTAAGCTATCAAAAAACCACGCCGCCGCAGTTGTCTAATCCGTTTAGGTGCGCCGGCGCTGCTTCTAGCCGTTCCTTGAGTCGATTCACTTTCGCGTTCAAGCTGCTGTCGTCTCTGCCGTCGCTGCCTCCGTGTTCGTTCGCCATCGTCAGCCGCACTAGGTAATTTCAAATATACATACGTTTTATAGCAATTTCAAATGGTGCATGAATGGGACAGTTTTATTGTAATTTCAAATTTGTATATTGGCTGTTTGTAACTGAATCGGGCATGGCCAAAAGGACTTGTTGAAGATGCTTGGTTGGTGATTGATATGTTTTTTTTTCCAATTTTTGCATCATTGATCTGGACAGTAGAATAGGCAATTTAGAAACTGATCTGGGCATTACAAACATGAACGAGTAATAATGTCTTTTTTTGTTTTAAATTTGCAATGTGTTAGGAGTCAAAGCTACATCCAAAATACCAAAAATTGTACTGTGCAGAAAATATTCATATGGCTACTTCCAAGGTCAAACCAGAATTTTCAATTCTAATTGATCCTTTAATTCGGTTTGGTTTGGGTTTGAGTTTGAGTTTGAGCTTCGAACGGGCTGCAACCTAAACTGAAACCCGATTTGCCCACCCCTACTATTCTTACCTAACCTAAGAATAGTTTAATTCGTAATTTGTTTATGTGAGGTTTCTCACACTTTGATAAAATATGGGAAGATTGTTAAGCTATAGCGTAATGGTACACCATAAAGTACAAGTCTTGAGGGTAGAATTTAGTAACTGAAAAATGATTGGCCAAGTCATGTCTACATGACTCAACTATTTTTTTTTCTTTTATCATTGGAGGGACTGGCTTTTACCTTCTTGAATTGAGTTCACTCTTCTCTGCTTTGAGTTTGAATGGAAAGGCGTGGGCTGTACCTGCAAGAATACCCCAATGCTCAAGTTAGGATTTGTGGGAAAGTGATGCAAGCAGAATAATGAAGGAGAGAGTATAATAGAATAGTAAAGTTGTTAGCTTTCATAAGTGTCCAAAAAATTGTGACATGATACCTTATTAATAGGCGCAAGTCTCGAGGTAGATTTATTGCCCTAAAGAGTTCACCATATGTTCATTATTATTTCGGACACATGGCGCTTCACTTTTTTGCTTCAACCCCTATTCTTTGGGGTTATTTCTCTATTTGGAGTTGCTTATATTTCCTGAGTTACTATTGTCCTCACGTGTTTTTCTTATCAAAGCACATGAGATTTACAAGAACTCTGTAACAATTATCAATTATGAAGTTTGGATAGGTGCACATGTGTGAGTGATGTGTGTCTTTTCTCACTCATTATCCTATTCTGGAATGGATCAATTAAGGTCCGAATACATTTTAGTGACAAAAGATAGGTGTCATTTGCCTATTGATTTTAGTAAAAGTGATACCTACAATCATCTAAACTTATGCGTTGGTGATACAAGAGGGCTAGTGCCTAGTTGCATTTTCCATCAGATGAATTCATCAGAAATCAGTTCCCAGACTCACTACAAGATAGAAACAGCATGTTTTAAATTTTTGGTAATTTATCCAATCTTTAAACTTTATACTATAAACACAAACATAAACAACATATATAAATATATATCATGTATATAACAGAAGACACTTACTGGTTCAGAATTTGTTGGCTCCAAATTGCTCAATGCAGTATTTGTAGGAATTGAAGCGTTGTCATAGCCTTTGTCTTTGTCACGTGGTTTCAAAATCACTTCCTAGTATTTGGATCACGACGATTTGAACTACACATTAAAAACTTGCATCCTACCTAAACAATTTATTATAGACGATGAATGGAATTTGGATCTAAATGGTAATAGGAGATTCAAAAACTTGATGAGAGAAGCAAAGTAAGGAGGGATTCCATGGATTTAATTTCCTTATTTCTTTATTATGCATGGTGTTATTAATTATTATTATTATTAAAATTTTTATAGTAAAAAGTTTACTCCGTTAATTCCAAACACATTGTTAGTGTTAATAAATTTTATTATTATTATTTTTTTAACACAGTTAATTTTTGTCGTCCAAATTGTGCTTTCAAGGCGAACCCTACGAAAACAATCAACCAATTTCAGTTCCTTGTGTGAAATATGGTAAGTTAGGGATTTTATTTTTTTTGACTGGTTATGAATTTCTTGATGCTTTTTAGTTTGGTTTTCCTGGAAAATGAGAGGAAAAGAAAAGTAATAATAATGTGCTCTGAGAACGAGTAGGCTTTCTAATTTTGTACATTTTGTTTATTTTGTTGTGTGCTTTTTTTAGTGAGAATTAAGTGGAGGGTTTACTTGTCTTATGAGTAAACAATTATAGTTGATTTATTGGGCTTTTGGTTTGACTTACAGTATCAAGATATTAGGAAGTGGTTTTTGAAACCACATGACAAAGACAAAGGCAATGTCAATGCTTCAAATCCTGTAAATAATGCATTGAACAGTTTGGAGCCGACAAATTCTAAGCCAGTGAGTGTGTCTTCTGTTATATACATAATATATATTTATATATGTCGTGTACGTTTGTGTTTATGGTATAAACTTTAAAGATTGAATAAATTATCAGAAATTTAAAACCTGTTGTTTCTATCTTGTAGCGAGTTTGGGAACTGATTTATTATGAATTCATCTGTGAAAAGTGCCACTAGGAAATAGCCCTCTTGTGAAGGATAGGAATCAAAGTGTTGAGGGAGTATGTACCAATAGGGATCATCATCAATGAACAAAATAAGGAGATTGAATTTGACAATGTACACGTTCCTTGTGATGATAATTTGTTTATTTCTTTTATGCTTTATTATTATATTGATTTATGATCCTTGTTGGGATGTTCTCACTTTAATACTTGGATTCGTATTCTCCACTGTGAACTCCTAGAAATTGTTCTCTTCTTGCATAACTGTACTCCATTAAGTGGATGGAAAATTGAGGATGCTGATGTGCATATTTATAATCTGCCTTGACTTAATCTTTTTCATTTGATATAAATAGGTGCTTGGAGGCCATGAAAGTTCGGGGAGAAGAAAAACCAGCAAGTACTTTGTTCCGTACAAACAAAAACCAGAATATGGAGGAGGGAAGGAGGAACTTCTGGCCAAGAGGAAAGCAGAGAACGATGTTGGCGAATCAGCTAGATCCTCACCATTGAAAAAAGTTCACAAAGTTGACAATGATGACGACGACTTTGTGCAGCCTAGTGCGAAGAAGAATTCTATTGGTGCCACTCCCAGTAAGAAATTGAAGTCTAGTTCAGGTAGCGGAGTTGCAAGGAAATCTGTAGATATTGATGATGATGAGGAGGATGATGTTAAAAAGACAGAATCTCCTCTTAAGTCCAGTGGAAGGGGTCGTGGCGGTAGAGGAGCATCTGGGGCACCTGCTGCTGGAAGAGGCAGAGGTGGTGGGCGGGGTGGATTTATGAATTTTGGAGAAAGGAAAGATCCTCCGCACAAAGAAGAAAAGGTGGATGGTTCTTGGAATATATTCCTTAATTGATTATAATGGTTCTGATACTCTTGATGTTAATGTGGATGCTTTTATTTTTCCTGTCTATCAGGAAGTCCCTGAAGGTGCTCCTGATTGCTTAGCCGGTTTAACTTTTGTAATTAGTGGAACACTTGACAGGTAGTGAACCTTATCATTCCGTGGTTTTCCATGTGCTTGTTTGTCTTTGAAATTGTTTGTGGAAATCCTTGGTAGTCTGCTTTCTTCTGTGATCCATACAATGTTTTGCCTGGACTCTATCTGATGTGTGTAATGATATTGTGGTTGCCATGATTTATTGGGTTGCATTTCAGCACGGTTTCTGGTTAATATTATTCCTTCAACTTGAGATTTATAATGAACTTTGACCAAATTGACAGTTTGGAAAGAGAAGAAAATTTGATCAAACACCATGGGGGTCGTGTTACTGGATCTGTCAGCAAGAAAATGGTAATTCCTAACTTCAATCTTAAATTTGATTGGTTTCATAGCTGTATTGACATTTGATAACATCATCTTTTTCACAGAATTATCTTTTATGTGATGAAGACATTGGGGGAGCCAAATCAACTAGAGCCAAAGAGCTGGGGTTTGCCACCATGCACACAAACAGTTGTATTTGAGTTCTATATATTCTCTCTAATGACTGGCTTAAATTTTTCATGTGTAGCACTCCCTTCCATACAGAGGATGGATTGTTTGACATGACCCGTGCATCAAAGCTTATGAAGGCACTTGCACAAGAAGAATCAAATAAATCGGTTGAGAAAGTTGCAGCATCTTTGCCTAAGAAAAGTCCTCAAAATATAGAAGCGAAGAGTAAGAGCAGCCTTGTCTTTACTTACATCAATTTAACATCTGATTCCTAGCTTATGATCTGTTTTGTTGGTTTGATTTTCTAACATTGTCATCCAACTATGTCATTTTGTATGTGGTTCACTGTGCTGCCCTGAAATGAATTGCATATTAAGTCTACTGTTTGGTATCATCTGACTGTTGTTCAGTATCAATAATGTGGAAGTCTGTGAGACACATGTTATTGTTGTTGACATCGATGAATCCTGGGTTTCTAGATTGGTTGGTGGTCATATCAGTGACTTAGTTTTAGTAGCTGTACACTAATTGGGCATTTGTTGTTTTTTGAGAAATTATTTTCATTTTTTTCAAATTAGTTAGGTGAAGATGATGCTTTTCATAAATTTAGCAATTAGCAATACCTTAAAGTATTTTCTGATTTTCTTCCATTTTGATTATTCTTGTGTTTTTCTTCATGCTTTTTCTTTAATCATCTCTTACCTCTTTAATGTCGCATGTATTTTTATGAAATTTTGAGTTAATAATGTTAAGTCTAAGCGGAGGCCATGTCCTTTGCATGCATAAAGTGGATGACGGTTGACTTGAATGTTATGAACTTGTTCTCGCTGCTCTTTGTAGTCGCTGCTCTTTTTTGAGTGTCTTCCAAATTTTGAAAAATTGGTTCATTGTACAGGCACTTTGGCACCAAAACCACCCAGTGAAAGAGTGACAACGGGTGCTTCTCCTGCTAAGAGGAAAGGGCAAAATATCCAGCAATCTTCGCTTACATGGACAGAGAAGTATAGGCCAAAAACTCCCAAGGAGATTGTTGGGAATCAGCAACTGGTATGTTTTTTTTTCTAGCAGCTGTGTCTGCCGTCAGAGGTTCATCTTAATATTTATTTTAACATGGTGAAACATTGGAGTTATGATTTTTCATTGTACTAATATGCAGGTTAAGCAGCTTCATACATGGTTGGCGCATTGGAATGAAAAGTTTCTTGACATTGGAACTAAGCGAAATGGAAAGAAGCAAAATGATGCCAATGCTGAAAAAGCTGCGCTTTTAAGTGCATCACCTGGTATGGGGAAAACCACATCAGCAAAGTTGGTTTGTCAGATGCTGGGTTTCCAGGCTATTGAGGTAACATACTTTTTACAAAGGCTTTTGGTGATTATAAGAGCATCAGCACAGTGCTTATGAGTTCAATGGTGTATTATTTCGCTTAATATTCTTTTTCTTTGATTATTAGAATATCTTTTTTATTAGCTCATTGCCATTTTGTATCACTCAATGTTGATGTTCTTAACTTTTGCTATCTTCCCTTCATGTGTATCCCTTACCATATCAAGGTAAATGCTAGTGATAGCTGAGGGAAAGCGGATGCCAAGATTTCCAAAGGAATTGCTGGGAGCAATGCAAATTCCATAAAGGACTTGTCAGCAATGAGGCCCTCAAAGCTAATATGGATCGGTTTGTTCTGCTTTCTCATTGTATCTTGAATTAATTTGTAGCAACTAGGATGTACCTAAAACTCTCTTGCATTTTTTTTTTACTTCACTAATTTGTTGATTTAAACTTCAGTTCAATGCATCCAAAAACTGTCCTGATTATGGATGAGGTAGATGGGATGTCTGCTGGAGATAGAGGTGGAATTACTGACCTCATTGCCAGCATAAAGATTTCTAAAATTCCTATTATCTGTATCTGTAATGACCGCTATAGTCAGAAATTGAAGAGTCTTGTGAACTACTGCTCAGATCTCAGATTTCGGAAACCTGGAAAACAAGAGATTTTTCCTCTTTTTTCAGTCCATTATTTCTCTTCTTTAAAAGAACTTCTGGTCACTTCACATTATACTATTTAGATTTTTGTTAATCTAGTGACGTTACGAAGATTTGTTATCACTGATCACTGATTTTCCTGTGTTAGCTATCTCAGAAAATATGGGATGAGCATTGGACTCTTATTCTTAGTTTGGAGATAGATGTTATGAAAAGAAAACTGATCTTTTGTAGTTTTCAGATTTAGGATCATAACTGGTTTGCATAAAAATTTTCTTGAATAGTAATTCTTCATGATGCGGCTTCCACATCTTCTATTATGACATTCACACCATTGTTATGAAGAGATTCGTCTCACTTATGTTAGAAGCTGCTAAGATTTCTTGAACTCTGTAGCAGGTGAATCCAAATGCCTTCTGTTTAATGATAACCTTGGGTTTATTCTGTTATCATGCTTAAAGAAAAATCAGGTCCTGTTCTCTGGAAACATTCTGAGGTAAATGTAAAGCCTAGATTCATTCTATGATAAGGTAGCTTATTTAAGCAAATTGGAGCATATTTTCTTAGTGTTGCTGCTTTTATTATCCCACTTTTATGACTATTGAGTTTGAAAGATGTTTATTAAAAATGATATGTTAAACTTATTTCCCTTGAACATAGACTAAAGCCTCCCTTTTTCTTTACACTTTCAAGTATGTGCAACCTGGTTGCTCTTGTGTAGCCCACTGAATAGAGAGTCTTACTCCAATTTTCTTTACGTACACATTCATATGCTTATGCAGCATGTGTATATGCCAGGTGTTTAATGCATGTTTGCATGTGCATGAACTCTATATTTGTGGCTCTAAATTGATAACATTTACTTTGCATCACGAGGAGCTTCAAATGCTGTATTTTTTGTGTGCTAGATAGCAAAAAGGTTAATGCAAATTGCAAATGCTGAAGGTCTTCAGGTTAATGAGGTACATGATCCTTTAATGATATTATTTATTTTGTTTGCTTGGAATTTGTTTATATATATGAGTATCTGTGGATGTTCCTTAGTTATCTATTCATTTCATGCCCTTTCGATGGCTCTTTAAGCCTTGTATTATCTCCAGGATGTACAATATGTTGGTGTCTGAAATAGCAATTGTGCTAGTTGTTGGGGTATTTGAAGAGATTTTAATTTTGGTACCATATTTGATGTTGAGTAGATTTTCTTTTCTATTATTAAAGTTCAAATTGAAATTCATGAACTCTCTGTTAATATTTGTCTGTCTTTCTTTATTTTGGTTTTTTTGGGTCACTGTGTTAAATTTAAGGATTGGAGAATTCAGAGTCAATCAAGTATATCCAAAATGTTTTAGTGTCCATTATTTTGTTTTCACATTTTTTCCCCCTATTTGTTAGATTTTAGACATATAAGTATGGAATCACTTATTTTTTATTTATGACTGTCAGATTGCTTTAGAGGAGCTTGCAGATAGAGTGAATGGAGATATTCGCATGGCTATAAACCAGCTGCAGTATATGAGTCTCTCCATGTCAGTTATCAAGTATGATGACATAAGACAGTGCCTTCTAAGCAGTGCAAAGGATGAGGATATTTCACTGTTCACAGCTGTTGATAAGTAAGGCACTTGGATCTTATCTATTTCATTAAATTGCTCAGAACAGTTCATGTCAAGTATTTGAGGCTATTAGTTGTGATCTGAACTTTAATTCTTGTCTCCTCTCAACTCGTTGCGAACTTTTGTTCTCATCTAATATAGGATCTATATCTTCTTGAAAGTGCTTGGAGTAAAAGGTTCAATTACCTGTTTCAATATGCGAGACATCGTGCTTGTGCTATCGAGCCACATCATGGATCATAATTCTGACTGTTGTTAGCATGCAGTCGTACAATGGACCATTTATGTCACTATTATGGGACAATCATGTCCATAATCATGAAATTCTGAATTGTCTCTGCTTCTCATCTGTAATTTTTTTAAAATTTGATTTCTCCCTTAGTCTCTTCATCTACTCATTTATTTGATTTCTCCCTTAGTCTCTTCATCTACACATTTATTTTGCCAGATGTAATTTAGATGAGAACTTAGTACCTATGCTGCTATATTCTAATGCTTATGATAGTTAAGATCAGTCAGTAAGCTGCTTCTTTCCCCACGAAATAGAAAATGGTTTAGCTAAAGTGATTACAATTTAAGTGCATTTGATTAAATTTTGTCATGCTAACACATGTTTGTGGCTGTAGGCTTTTTGGCTTTAATGGTGGGAAGTTGAGAATGGATGAGCGTGTTGATCTAAGCATGAGTGATCCAGATCTTGTCCCGTTACTTTATCTCTACAGTTTTAAAAAAATTCAAGTCCTGAACTTTTCTGTGGACACAGTAATAATCTTCTCTAAGATGACATCAACTTCTCTATGTTATCAGGGATGGACATCATCTAACCCACCTAGTAATTCAGACATCTAAGTTAGTTTGACCGTATTAACTGATTAAACTGTTTATGACATCAAATTCTCTATGTTGTCAGGGATGGACATCATCTAACCCACCTAGTAATCCAGACATCTAAGTTTGACCGTATTAATTGATTATACTGTTTTATCTTTAACAGCTTATTTGAGAGTCAAATATTTTGAAGTTTGGATGATTCATAGTAAAGATTCAAACTCTGCTTAAGTGTATCTCAAAAGGCATGCTCAAGTGAAAGTTACTTTTCTTTAGGATTTGATTTATAGGAACTATGTTGGATGACCCCTCAGAATGACCATGGTCTACGATTTGTATTCTGCCCACGCCTTAAATTGAGAAAAAATCAATTTGGGTATTATCAGTATTATTTATAAGTTGTATGACCCAGAAATTATTATTCTAGGCAGCCTTGGCCCAAGACAGTTTGATCAGCGGACACTGAGCCTATCGCTTCTGGCAATAGATTATATAAACAGATAGGGTATACTGTTCCATAGCCTGAAAAGTGGACAGCTAATTCCTAGAAGCAATTGTTTAAGAACCCAAAAATTGTCTGGAAAAATAACCAGATTCTTACCATATCCCAAATGAAAGTAAAGTTTTCTTTATTGTTTTCCATTAAATTTTTTTTTTATTGAAGAGATAAGTATATACATAATTATATTATAAAAGATAATGATTTCATTGAAAAATTATTATTATATTTTGTCATGTTAAACCATATTATATTATTATATAGCATTTATTTTCTTATGGTTAAACCATGTAATAATCTCTTTTTAGGTGGTCAACTTTTTTCAGTTCAAGATATTACTGTATTAGATATTGAATTATTAGTTAATACTATAGAATTAATTGTATGTTTTATGATCTACCATAACGGGAACCTCTTGTATTTGCTTTTAATGAATGCTCTACATGGTAATTTTTTTTTTAAATTATGTTGCAGGAAAATTATATTAATTATAGGCCAAGTTCAGCTGGTAGAGATGAAGTGGAGCGATTGAGCTTGATTGCCCGTGCTGCTGAGTCTATCAGCGATGGGGATTTTTTCAATGTCCAGATCCGAAGGAATCAACAGTGGCAACTCTCTCAAAGCAGTTCCCTTGCATCTTGTATTATTCCGTATGTGTCAGTTGTGAAATATGTCCAGAATTCTTTGCATGGCTTTCACTTTGCTAAATGGCCATATTTAATTCTTTTTTAATCAGGGCTGCACTGATGCATGGACAAAGGACTTGAGCAGGTAAAGGATGTCAATCATGGAGGTTACACTTTTACCATAATCAAATTGCTTTTATCATTTGTTCTATCGAAGTCATAGTCTTGATTGAAGGAGAGTAATATTGTTTAGACATTGTCATAAGATGCGATTATATGTTTGTGGCTTTCTTGCTTATGTAAATGTGGTTTCCCATAGCCATATAATTGATAGATGTGAGAATCCACCAAGACCCCCTTGAGGTTTGTCAAAATGTCCGACAAGTGGGGAAAGATCGTAAACCTATGAGTCAGACTGCCTATTGTTAGCAGTTATTGTCAGCAAGGAATCTGGGTGATAGTTTTCTGATCTTTTCGCACCTGCCCTATAGTTTGACAAATGTCAGAGGGTGTCAGTGTAATACTCTCTTTGCTGTGATGACTGATCCTCATTTATTAGAGTATATCATATAAGAGGTATTGGTCTCTCTTATTGCTTGGGGCTGGTACCAACTTGTTTGCTGGTTCATTTTGTAAATGGAGTGGAGTAAAGCTGTTGAGAGAATAGAGGACTAGGTCTAGGTGAAATTTTTCATTTTAGGGATTTTTTGAGGGTGCTTATTTTGTGGTCGTCCAGTATTGACTTAAGATTTCCTAGCACTATGTATTTTAGGACTTCATGAATTAGTTGTGTTATCTTTCTTGTACTTTTTCTTTTGTCTCACAGCTTAGTGGTAGACTTTCTTCTCCTCAGGCCTATTTTTGATGGGTTTGTTATCTCTACTCTATTCCATAGTGTCATGACTAGTACATGAAATTAAGTTTCTAACACTTGGGGACTAGGTTAAGCTTTATGTAATGCTTTATTTTTAATACCAGCCCGGAAATTGGAGATCCAATTTTTTAATGTAATAATACCTCTCTGCATAGAAGGCATGTTTTCAGCGCAACAAGTTTTGGTAAAATTTATTCTGCATACACCAATAGATTTAAACAAAAATGCAAGATGCAAATCTCATAATTTCTAGAAATATGTAACAGAAGACATGTTTATTTTGTTTTATTGTCTCACAATTTCTCTGGAGAGACGGTGACAGTGACCTATCTGGATTAGATGTATTCTTAACATCAGAACCCGGCCTTGTGTCTGCAGGGGGAAAGGAATTTTAACAGGTTTGGTGGGTGGTTGGGAAAGAATTCAACAATGGGCAAAAATTTGAGGCTTTTGGAAGATCTGCATTTTCATTATCTTGCTTCTTGTAAATCTAATTTGGGAAGGTAAATTCTTTTTCCTTATTTTAAATTTGTTGGTTAATTCTGGTTTCAAGTCCAATCTCTTCTGGAGGCAGATAGTACTAAACCACTTTGTCAGTCATTTGATGTGCTTTTTCTATGATTTTGGTTCACTTATTGATATGTAGAAGAATTAATTACAAATCGCCTTCTTTAAGTGGTGAATTTATTTTAATCTCTTAGTGTCTGATATTAGGCAAAATTCACTTCTAAACTGACCAGATGAGTTTACAAATATGTCTGCTTTAGTTGAGTTTTTGTTCTAGCTGCTGAACAAGCTAAGAAGATATGTTGTTGCAGACTCGTGTTGAGTGTTCCTCGTGGTAATGTCCTGAAATTTAGACTTGGGATACACTTGCCCTTATGCCATAACTATATATAATTACATTGTAGGTATGCCTGATGAGTTGACCTAGACGGTTTTGATTTAAATTAAGATTCTACTAGATTCTTATTTATGGACATTCTGTGCCAAAATAACTAGAAGTGATATATCGTTGTCATTCAAAGCTGACGAGAAGCTCCTTTGTTTGTATGAGAAAAAAGGAATTAGATATAGGGTGATGATAGACATCCTAAATTTCATCCCAAATGATGTGGCATGTGATGTGTCATGTTAATTCTTTACAAGATGTAAGTGAATTAATTGTAT
The DNA here is from genome assembly GCA_030449835.1 of Clausena lansium. NCBI lineage: Eukaryota > Viridiplantae > Streptophyta > Magnoliopsida > Sapindales > Rutaceae > Clausena > Clausena lansium. Next base: position 6,668,138 of record JASUUF010000192.1, on the reverse strand, counting down.
TATCTCACCATCCAATTGATGAATGCCACATCATTTGGGATAGATTTTTGGGATAGAAATTTGGGATGTGTAGCACTACTCTTAGATGTAATTACACTAGATTGGGAGATGAGTTGACCTTGTAGATACTGATATAGCATAAAAATTATGCTAGTTCTACAAATTAAAATTTACATGTTAACCAAATTTAACTAAAGAGTGTGTGTGTGCGCGCGTGTAGACGCACAGAGAGAGGGGAGACCATTTGCAAGCACGTTAAAGTGTATTGTTTTTTCCCTATGGGAAGATGGAGGACGAGAATATATAATTGAGAGGACTCTGTCCTTGCTCTCTGGGTGTTTGACAATTTATGTATGCATTATGGTCTTTCCTTCTGTTGCTAATTTGAAAATATGTAGTCTGTCAATTATTCTGGGATGGGCATCTCTTTTTAAAAAATTTATAATTATTCTTGTGTGGTTTATGGTACGGGGATACTCTTCGACTTGATTATTTTTCTCTTCTTCTAAAACAATTAACAGAGCCACTTCGAGTGCTGCCTAAGGTTAGATGTTATTTTTGTTATATTTACTGTAACTATGTTGAAACTTTGACTGATCCAATCCATGTGCTGCCTAGGACTAAGTAGTGTATTATGAACATTTTGAATGGGTCAGTCAGTCAGGGTAGCAAAGGCATTTTCTTGAGCACCAAGAGGTGTTCAACAATGCCTTCCTCAGGCAAAGACTGCTGGTGGCTGCAGGGTTTTGGACCTATCTCAAAGTAGTCAGGACTTGAGGGAAGGGCCCACTTGAATTAACTGTCACTGTTAGTTGAGTCATTGAAATGGCTGTGTACCAGATGTGCTTTTGGTCTATAGTGAGTTTGCTGTATAATTGTTTCTAAGTCAAATGTAAGATACTAGTACACCAATTGCTTACTTTGTAGTGGGTTCTGTGCAAGCTAGATTCAAGACGCCCTCACAATCTGATAAATTTAAGGGATGAACTAAAGCACGTTAGAACTTCTTTCTCTTCTAGGTGTGTGCTGACCAATTACTTAACTCAAAAGCTTAAGCTTATATGTGAAAAAACAACATTAGTATTCTAGTGCTAGAATGCCTCGTATCAAAGGCATAAGGACCCCCACAATCATAACCTCAAATATAGCAACAAATGCAAACACATCCTATTGTAAGTTTTTTTCTTTTTTGAAAGACATCTGATTGTAGATTGACTACTATGGTAGGGGTATTTGAGTTCTTACATCATGTTTTAGGCTGCTTTCTCCCTCCCTCTCCCTCTCTCTCTCTCTTCTTCTCTTCTTTTTTGTTTCCATTTCCTGTTTTCCTTTAATTAAGGTATAGTCGTTTGTACATGCACTTTAAGTAGCCACGTCTTTTCATTTATTTTTCTTGCTTATGCCAGTTGGCACCTATTTTTTGTCATCCAACGTTCTGCTTCATTTCTTTCCCTTTGTACTTACAGCTTGCCTTATTCTTCATTTTCCTACTTTAAAAACATTTTTGTTTTCTTAGTTTTCCAGCTGTTTTAAATAGGAAGCTTCTTTCTCTCCACTGAGTATTTAAAGATCTTCTCAGAGTCTCGGTCTTGGTGCACAATTTCTAAGGAATTAAATGCATGATTGAAAACTGACATATATACAAGCCTTGATGTAAAATTTTACTGCATATGTTATCCATATATCTATCGGCCACTTCTAGATATTGGTGCCTAATGTTAATGCACACTTATTTAGCACTTAGATGGAATTGTTTCCTTTTTACCTTGAAACTGGTTCATGAGGATTTGGTGGTGATTTTTCTTGTGTGATCTAATGACCAGGATGAAGCTGCTAAGAAAGTTGTTGAGTTCATGAATGCTTACTCAATAAGCCGGGAGGACTTTGGTAGTATTGTGGAACTGTCAAAATTTCAGGTACCTATATAGTACATTACATATTGCATGGATTTTACAAGGGCAATCACACTTTCAGCATATTTATGGTTATATTGTGTACCAGGGGCATGCAAATCCATTGGAAAGCATTCCACCAGCTGTCAAATCAGCCCTAACAAGAACTTATAATGCACAAAGCAAATCGCGAATGGTACGAGCTGCAGATTTGGTCCCACTTCCTGGAATGAAAAAGGCTCCTAAGAAGTGGATTGCGGCAATGTTAGCACCATCTGATGATGGAATAGGAGAAGAGAATGGGGGCACTTTGGCTGAGAATGAAGTAGAAAATTCTTCAGATGCAGAGGAGCCAAGTAAAATTATCTCAAGTAAAAGTTTCATTTGGTTTGCCATCACATTGGCAACTGTTTTGCAGCATTCTTTTTTAAGTCTTCCTGACCTTGAGAAGTTTAAATCGAGTTTGTTAAGGTGTGCTAGCACTAAGTCAATCATATTCTCAAAATTTTTACCACCATCCAGTATCCCCACTGCAGATGGTTATTATCATCATAGGCCTCCCACCTGCAGTTCTAAAACAAAAAGGAAGTTGTTAAGCTTAGATAGAACCAGTAAAGAGGTGAATGGATTCTGTATAAAATGTTTGTTTGGTTGGATATAGCATTTTGAAATACAAGGGTCGGGATGTTCTCATCTCATTTTGTCGAACAAATCCTCTTGACATTGGAGGAAATGCCAAATAGATGGGAAGGTATGAGAGGAACAAGCACAGCATGTAGAAAGTCTTGTTTGAATTGGTTTCAACGTTGCTTTAGTTTTTGAGAGGCATGCTTGAGTATGAGATTTCTTGTTCCATATAAATATCTTAACCAGGCATTGTGTTGATTAATTCAGTTAAACAGTGTATTCTTAAAACTTCAAAGTACTGCCTTCAGTTGATGTTACAGGAACATCAGTACCATTTTCTGTAAAATTTCTTGATCTTTTTCTTTTTCTAATTTTCGTTTCAAATTGTGTCAGCAGATGCCACAAATGGTGAGAAGTTGCAGTCAGAATTGCAAAGTCTGAATTCGAAAGGTCTGGGGATATTATCTTACTTAAAAGTAAAGATAATCTAGAAGAATATTGAAACCACTTCTTATTGCTACATAACCAATGAATTTTAATCTGCGACCTAATTTTTTCTAGGAATTGAAGTACCAAGTGGAATTGAAGGGAACAGGGAATTCAAGTGCCCAGAAGCCAGCCGGTAGAGGAAAAGGTGGTTCTGCATCTGCGGAGAAGAAAGGCGGCCGCGGTTCTCGGACCGCAGCCAAGAGAAAGAGATGAGGAGATTTTTTCTCTCTCATTTGTTATTTCTCGATATCAATTTACAATTTAATTAACAAGAGCATTCAGCCAGCACTGTCCCCATGTCACATCTTCTGCGTCTTCGTGATGTATATAATATACATATAATATAAAGTTACAAAATTAATTTGAAACAACAGCCCCTGGTTGGTTTTTGTAGCAGTACGTACGTACATGATTCTAACCCATAAATATGCTGTGACCCAAAACAGAAAAAAAAAAACAATCCCACTGGATTGTGATTGTGATTGTGATTCTGATTCTGATCACTGTGACTATCAGGCCAAAACTGTCACGTCCCTATCCTTCCACGATCACCTCACCAGCAGTTTCCGCATACCCTTAATAATTATTTTTTACTTAATTTTCTTTAATGTAATTAAATTCTTTTATATTTGTTTTGACTTCTTAGTATTATTACGGCATCTTGGATCATATTAACTTGTATATTTAAATTTTAAAAGTTGGTAAATGTACTTTAATTTGTTGATCATGAAACATGCAGTAAATCAACAACACAATCTATAATTAATTACATATGCGTTTAGGACACAAACATATACTTCAAGTCTTCAAGACTTCAACGGCTTTAACGAATAGGCATTTGGTCCAGTGGGATAATACTTTCTCCCACCCATTGTGAAAATAAGTGTTCGAACTCTCATAAAAATAATCATAAGAGTTTAATTTCTTTCTTCAATTATAAAATAATTGAGTTACAAAATGTGAGTGGAGTAGGTGTTCCTCAAATATTAGAAATTAGAAATAGTTAAAATCTAGAGGTTAAAATTTGGGTAGTGTTAAATAAGAATTAATATTAATTTATCTGTAAGTCTCATATAATATGAGTTGTAATTTAAACAATAGTCTCATGTAATTTTTTTTAAAAAAAAAAAAAAAAGTCTTCAACCGCTTTCCAAAACAGAAAACATCTAGCAGCCATTCAATACCATTTTTTTACAAGTCCATTTCTCCATAATACCATTCAATATGCTCATCAGTACCAGCAGAATCTGAAAGATAAAATGAAAATAAAAACCAACTTAACTTATATTTAGAAAATAACACTAGATTAGTACACTAGCTAAAAGAAATAGAGAGAGATCAGAGTGTTCTTGCATGATGACCAAGCAAGAAGATTAGGGTGACCGATTCTTTACCATTAAACCTTTGCATTTACTTTAAACATCGTGGCGAATGGATTTTTAGATATTCAATTAGCTGATTGGTGTCATTACCCGTTTAAGATCATCAATGGATTGCTAAGTTGAATGGACTCTAGGATTTCAAGGAAAATTTTTTCCCTTAACATGCTCTATGAAAAAACAACATTTCTAGATCCCATGTTTTTTTTTTTAAAAAAAAATAGTATATACAATATGCAACATACCAAACCATCACAAAAGAGAGTCGAATCATCCACCCTTATAGTTAAGAAGAGGAGGTGCTGATCAGTCCAATTAAGGGGTTGTTGACAAAAGTGTGATTTTGTAAAGATTTTACGAGAGAACATTATTTTACCACCAAACCAGATTTGATGCTCATTACTCGGTTCATAAGGAAGAAAAACCACCACTTTTAGAGTCACTGTAAATTGCTATTTTTTGCACAGTTTTAGACATAATTTACAACCCACCACACTAAAAGTTGCAAACTTTTATGACAAAATCAAAAATATTGAACAGGCTTAAAAAACGCTCTAAAGGAAAGGGTGTCATCCTTTTTTATTACGCTTTCATTAAGCTTAAACGACAGGAGTTTATTAAGCTTTTCTTGAGCTCACCAATTCAACAATATAATGCAGTAACAATCCTACAGCCAATTACTTTGAGCTCCAAGTTGCAGAGTTGATAACTGATTTTATCTGAATCTGTTAGCTTTGGCTGACATGGCATGACAGCTCAGCAGTAGCGTTAGCATCCTTTGAACTTGATTTAAAGTTCAAAAAAAAAAACAGCAATGATATGAGCACAAAAAATAGTACAAAAAATTACATACCATCACTAAAGACAAAAAAAAAAAAATTAATTATATGATTAAAAAATTCATTACATAGCAAGAATTTTGTTTTTGTTTTTTATTTTCTCTTTTATTCCTTTTTTTAATACTACTTTTGGTTAATATATTATTATTCTGAAAACTATGTATTAGTATAAGCTAGAATAGGCTAGGAAAATTAAAAAAAAAAATCTATTAGGATAAAAACCATAAACAATTAAGATAAATACGAAACTGAACGCAAAGTGTGAGTGATAACAGAAATTTATTAATCTGTATTCATTCTTTTTTTTTTTTTTTAATTTCAAGCCTGATTTTGCTCATTCTATTCTTGCAAAATCGATTTGATGTAACTACAGTGATCAAATTCTAGACTTTACTTCTATGTGAACATAATGTTCATGACATAATTTTGAACGAGCAACTCAAATATTTGACTTTATTTTATTTTTCACAAAAGGTGTAGTAGCCCTATTAAGAATCAATCCCTGTATAAATTTAAATCTATAAATCTTAAAATTTAAAAAGTCTTTTAGGTCTTGGTTTTATGGTAAAAATTTGGGCCATATCTCTAACCTCGATCATTTGATAAATAAGCTCAAATTTGCGATGAATCCTGTATTATCGAAGTTATTTTTTTGTACTGAAAAAGATATCTAAAATTGAAAAAAAAAATCGTTTGAGATATTAGAATTTACTAAAACACCCAATCTTTCACAGCCATCAATTTGCATATTCGAAATTGATAAAAATGGTAGATATGAAGCGCATAATTGGCAAAAGTAATATATGTAGAGTGATCACGGAAATTCGAAGAGGCTCAGTTTGGTTAGTTTTGATATTAACTAAATATTGATTTTGAGTATGGTAAGATTTTGACTTAGAAAATTGAAAATAAAATATAGGTTATTACTGTAAAGATAAATGTTGTTCCAGATTAGCATCAGATGCCACATCAACTAATCAAGTTTTAGCATATTTTTATAATCATTTTTATCAGAGAATCTCATGATAAGAGGTTGTTTTCTTTTTTACTATTTCAAATAGTTGGCATATTATTTTTTTCTATAATTAATTGCATTATATAAAATTTTCCAAATTTTTCAAACCCGTTATAAAATATTTCAAATACTTAGCATTTGTCTATACAAAGTTCATTAGCAATTAATTACGCCTAAAATCTCGTTGCAAACACTATGATTTATCTCTCAGCAAACACTGGTGCGGTAAGGGTAACTAGCTCGAACCAACATCAAACAAACTTAACCAAATAATAAAAATTGAAATGAATAACATGAAATATAATTGATATTATTCCATTCTTTTAAATACAACTATTATATATAGGAGTATTTTATAACCTAGAATAGAAAAATATTTAAAATTAACTATTATAAATTAATCATACTTCTGAGTTTTGTCAATCTCTGTTCATGTTCTTGGTGGCGCAATTTAATTAATTAAAATGAATTACCTTTAGATATTTCTTCCGTTCTTCGTCATGAATAAAACATAGTCGATATCTTTAGGTTTCAGATACAGTTTATTATTATTATTTTCTAAACAAGCTTAAGTGATTGAATCTGCTAGCTTCGGCTGACATGGCATGACAGCGTGGTACTTCTTATTCCAGCTCAGCAGCAGCTAGCAGCATTAGCATCCTCTGTTCTTGATATATATAATTGGGATAACGTTTCGGGGGGAAAAAAAAATCTTTAGATTATAGTATAATTTCCTACTATCAAATATCTTGTAGTATTATATATTTACATAAAATAACTATATACATAATATTTAATAGGGAAGAAGATATTTTCTACTATCAATTATCAAATATCTTATAGTATCTTACAGTATTGGAAACATCCTCAAATGGGTCGTGTAAAAGTTAATTTCGATGGTTTACCGAAAGGAAATTCGGGTATGTGCTGCGAGAGGCGAGGTTTTTCGGGGTTCTAGTGGACCCTTTCTAGGGATTATTGCATTCCTTTAGGAGTTCATACAGCCTATTATGCCAAGATTTTTGTAGACATTTTAGCTATTGAGCTTGTATACAGTGTATGGGTTGGAAAAACTTTGTGGTTAGAATGTGATTCTATGTTAGTTTTACATTTTTTTAGCCAAAAGTCACTTCAATCTCCATGGAGTTTACGAAACTGTTGGTTGAATTGCTATCATATCCTCGATTAGATGGACTTAAGAATTTGCCATTCTTTTCATAAAGTTAATTATGTGGCAATTCGTTTTACGAACCTAGAATTAGAAGTGCTATGCTTACACTTGGTGGAATAATCCACCACATAGGATTTTTAGGTTTCTTTGTAATTACGCTAATAGATTTCCTACTTATCATTTCTCTTAAAATTATTCTTTCTACTTTTTTCTTATTTCACTGTCTATCTTTTCCGCTTTTCTTTTATTGTTGCAGTCTTCTAGTTATTTTGAGGGATAAGAGCCACTATGTCTCTCCTGAGTAGGATTATATTGTTATTTATCTTTAATATAGTTGTCTCACCAATTGAGATTATATATATATATATATATATCTGTGTGTGTATAATCATTTTCTAGTGAGGGTGTTTTTATTTTGTTGAAATGAGGATGCCACTAACAGATTAAAAAATATATAATTTTCAATATATTAAAATATATATTTTTTTGTATTTTACAGTGAGAATGCCCTTATTAGAGAATGACTATATATATATATATATATATATATATAAAGTAACTATATACATGATATATATATATATTTTAAATAATTTGTATAAGTGATTAATTTTTTAAAAAATAAAATTATTTATTTTATTTCATTTAATAAACTATTTATTTCACTATTGAAATCATTTAATGGTAAAAGTGTTACCAAATGTGTTAGAAAGTAAATTTGTACTAAAATTTGTGACTATAGAACTACTTTTTAACTTATTAATTTATGTTGGACGCTTTGTCACTACCCCAATTTATTCATGCTAACCATTTAGTTGGAATTATTTAACCAAGAACTTGTTTCTTAATAACTGCAATTGTAGTCGGTCAAATATACCGATCAAATAGATCATGCTATTTTTGTTTGGCTATGGTTATGTTGGATCAGCTCTAAAGTAGAGTACGAATTACAACTACACACGTAAAGTGATAAATAATAAAAAAATATTTTATAATTTTAATCGTGTGGTTTCAAAAGAGTACTCCACCGTAATGCTCAACTAACATTGCTAGACCTTTTTTGTTTTATTAATACGTGTCATTATTTTATGGAGTGAGTGGTTGTCATTGCCTCATTGGAACGTATAGATAATGAAACGTAGCCGGACCCCTTGTCCGATTAGCGATTTTTAACTGTTAGAAACTGTTAATAATGACACATACCAGATCATTATTGCTTGTAATCATTGGTAAGAAAATAAATGAATGGCTAGAAGTGGTCATAAATTTTAAAAGATATGGCATATAAGATATCAATACAGTTTTAAAAAGTTCATTATGTTCCTTTTTTTTAATTTATTAATTAATTTCTTAATTTTATTTAAATTTCTCATTTTTTAAGAAAAATTTTATAATGCACCGATTAAAATTACGATATTAATGTCATAATAAACATAAATATTATAAATTATGCATAAAATAAATAAATAGAGATTAAAATAAATAAATTAATATAAGAATATTAATTATTAAAACAAGTAACATGGTTTACACACTTTTAAGTAGTATTCAGTATAAATGGGAATTTCAAGAAAATGAATTTTACAATCAAAGCAAGACAGATCCAAATTGAATTAATTACATTGGGATTTACAATTTCATACTCAATTTGTAGTCTGTTAGTAATCAAGGCACTCCAATTATAGTTGGAGTTCAAAATTTTCTCAATTAAGTATGATTGAGTGAAATTAACTTATAAATAGTCTCTCTCTTTTGCGAATGCGAGTGGAGATAATACATCCCTCTAATATTTGTAAGGGTTATTTGTTTGTCTGGGCAAAAGTGTTTCATAGAATTTAATGTAATATTATAGTCCAAGTGCATTTATCTACTGAAATAACAGTTATAAATGTCTGATATATGATCAGTAATATGATGTGTAATCACTGTTTAAAAAAAAAACTATGAGTTTTGTAAATCTCTGTTCATGTTCTCATGGTGCAATTTAATTAATTAAAATCAATGAACTTTAGACATAATTATGAAATTGAACAAGAAGTGGTTGATAACAGTGAGAATTATATTAATAAATCTGTACTAAATTTCCATACCTACTCTGATACTCTGAATTACAAAATTAAAGAAAAATTAAATAAAATAATAACAAAAGTCTTATTTTGGTCACACTATTCAATGCAATATTATTATTACAATGACCCGTTCTAGACATTAATTCTTCATGAATAAAAACTTTCATGATAATTGATGTATCGCTAGTTTTGAACGAGTAATATAAATATTTATTTATGTTAGTTGTGCGCTAGCGTGGTATCTTGCATGAACATTGGTACAAATATTAAGGTAGTATTTATTTTTTTGTCTGAAATTTGAATGGATCTGAATTTTATTAAAGTTTGAATAGGTTTGAATTGCATATGTCTGAATGATATGTTTGTTATTTTTTTTCAATATCTAAATATAAGTGGGATCTTGTTTGTTTTTATAAATCACAAACATCTTAAATATAATTATTTGACATTTATATCATTGTAAGAATTATGTATACCTGTTATAAATTTTAACAATTAAATACATGCACATTACAATTAAAATCAAATATATGTAGAATTAAGTAGTAATTGATCTTTAAATAAAAATATTATTACATTACCCTGTATGTAAAATTTAAAAAGAGAAAAAAAAGGGAATGACTTTATACATATATTTAATTGGGATATTTTTTTGATATAGTATTTAATTTTTGTTTAGACTTTTTTTCATTCAGATAAAAGTCATAGAACTTGACTTTTTCTATTCAGATGTAAATATCTGAAAATTAGATATAAGTTGCAAAAAACAAACAAGTAAATTTTTAAAAATATTTAAAATTAATAAATTTTTAGACTTTAGATGTTTAACAAACAAGTCCTAAATATTAAAAAGTCTTTTGGCTCTAAAGCTCTATTCTTGTGGTAAAGATTTGGGCTATTTAGTGTAAATTTAGTTGTATTAAAAAGATTTTGATAATCAAAGAGTTTATTTGAGATATTAAAGTCTACTAAAACATATGTTTTGAAGTTGTATTGAAAAGATTTAGATAATTAAAAAGTTTATTTGAGATATTTGAGTCAACTAAAATATCTGTTATGAAGAACATTAAATTAGAGTTGTTAATTCCAAAATTTTGGCGGGATTGAGATTTACAAAGAGAAAAGGCTAACAAACCCCTCAATACTGCTCTTTTTGATTTGCAAAATAATAAAAAAATGCAAAGGTGTTAGGGTTGACATTGCCGAAGATTTCTTAATGCTTAAATCAGAATTCGAGAGACTTATCAATAACAACTAAAGAAAAAGAGTTGAGAGTGAGAAGAGCACTGGTTTTCTTTTAGCTTCAGAACTAGAATGTCTTTGCTTTGTAGGATGTATAGAAGTGACTTACAGTGCCAATTTCAGAAAATTTAACGATGTGCCATGTGACAGAGTATGAAGAGTTTTCTTCACGGTTGGGTTTTACCGTTATTATCCTATTTGGTTTTGACTTTCTAGGTCGGTAAAAATGAGGTTCAACAAGTGTCCTACTATTACATTTCAAAAAACTGAAATGTTTGTCATGAAAAAATCCTTGCAGAATCATTGGAAGAAAATTAATTTTTTTTTTCAATACCAAATTGCTGGATATAAAATTTTCTAAATTTCAATTAATCAAAATCCGCTGCCATACAGTTGAATGTTAAATTTGTTACGACAAATTGCCACAAATTTTCAAAATTATCATCTACTTGTATCAAACAAAGAAAAGTATTTTTTATGAGGAATAATAGCAATTCTGGTGTCAAAAATGTTTTGATCAACAAATTCATCATTCCATTTCAATTTTATTTTCTTCTTTTGAGGTTTAAACGTGGTAGTGCAGGACCCAATGAAGATAGTGTGATCTATAAAAATACTATACATTAACATTATGCTACATATAGTTTGGATACATAATTTATATTCTAACCAGTGTGTCATCGATCATTACTTACAAGTGTTAGGTGTTAGTTGGCTTTATTTTTATCATTAAATTAGAAGATTGGTTCAGAATGATAATTTTCTAATAATTTAAAAGAAAAATTGAATATTTACTCTACAAGATGAATTTGATAGCTCTTTTAATTCGAAAAGATCGAGTTTTCCAAAGTATTTTGTTAATTTTGTTGTAAATATGTGTGCAAATTTACAAGATAACTGAAAGAAAATGTTGATATTAAAGGTCAGAAATAAAATTAATATATAAAAATTCCATAGAAAATAACCCTTTATCATAATTAACAATTATAATTGGAACAAAATAGATGAATAGAAATTTAACACAAAATAATTGCAGGATTTATAATTTCATATTCAGTTTTGTAATAAATCTGATTTTTGTCATGCCGTTCATGCTCTGGTGCATTTTGATTAATTGAAAAAACGACTACTCGTAGACATTATTTCTTCATGAATAAAACTTTCATAATGTTTTGTAGTGGTAAACGAATCACACTTGAGCTCAAAAAATTAATATTTTTGTGTCTTTTTTAAACTTACAAATCATTTATTATTGTATAAAAAAATAAAGAGAGGTTCCAAAAATTTTGAGTTGTAGATATTATTTCGAAAACAAAATATTTGACACCAGATATTTGAGTATTTCAAGTTTTAACTTGATATTGGAGATTTCTAAAATATATTAAAATTGATGAGAAATGTATCGCTCTAGTAATTTCTTTCTCTTTTTCTTATTTTATCACTTCTCAAACTCTTATTATAAGTATATAAAGTGCTACATAAAGCTTTACAAGGATGTATTATATTATACCCATAGGGCATGTTTGGTACTCCTCATTATGAGGTATTAGGACCCCTTATAGCATTAGGGTATTGTAATACTATGTTTAGTAACGTTTCTTCATTGTATTCTAATGAGGTCAAAAATTGTTGTAATGCGGTCAAACCCGCGTAAACTAAACCCGCGTGAGAGTCGGGTTTATGTTTATGCGGGTTTGTCATCGAAAAAATTTCTTTTTCGTTTTCCTTTTCTCCCCTGCTTCTCCACACTGCTACTCCATAAATCTCAGCTCCACATCGCCACTGTCGTGCGACTCAGACTCCACCACCACACGATCTGCCTCTACGCGATCTGCCTCCACACTACCACTGTCGCACGACACCACTGCAACAACTCCAACTCTACTGTCTTCGCGATCTATTTTCGCCACGCACAGTTTTTTTATTTAAATATCCCATTTTTGCCCCAAAATACCAAATTTATACCCTCTTACATACATATGCCTTATGAAGATGGGAAAAGCCAAAAATACCCTTAAAAAAACCACAAATCTACACAACTCTCCCCCACCCCAACCCGCGTGTTTCTTCTTCCTCTCACCCATTTATTTTCACAGTTTCCTCTTGTCGCCATTTTTTGCTCTCACATTTTCATCCTCTGTCACCATTTCATATCTCATCTCCAATACAAAGGTTTTTGAAAAAAAAAAACTCTTTCAAAAGGTGCATTATCAAGTGGTGGATAAGGTATGTTTGAAATGCCAAAATTTTGTTTGTTTAGGGTTTGATTTGCTTTCATTACAAGTGTTTTTGCTAATGATTTTTTAGTTTTAATAGTAGATTATTCATTTTTGTGCTTGCACACATATTATTGCATTAAATGTAAGGATTCAAGACCTCAATTTAAGTTATGAGTAAATGAAAAATCAGTGCAGGAAGAAGTCGAGTACGAGTTGGGTAAGTTTAGTATTTAGTCGAGTAAGAAGTGGAGGGAGATGAGTAAGTCGAGTATGTAGTCGAGTAAGCATTTTAGTCGAGTAGGGACTCGAGTAAGAGTAAGAATGACGCATCTTGGCTGTGGTTTTTCACTAAGTTGAAGGAATCAATTGGGGAAGTTGAAAATTTGGTTTTTACTTCTGACCGCCATCCAAGTATTAAGAAATGTATAGCTATTGTATTCCTAAATGCTACCTATGGGGTTTGTACATACCACTTAAAGCAAAACCTTAGGGCTCACTTTAAGGAAGTTTACGTTGGTAGTATATTTGAAGCGGCTTCAAAACCATATCGACTAGCACACTTCACAAATTATATGAATGAGATATACAAGGTTAGCGAGGTATTTGGAAAGTATCTCGAGGAAGCGGGGATTGACAAGTGGGCATGTTCCCACTTCGACGGCAACATTATAGTATTATGAACACCAATATAGCTGAATGCATGAATGGGATTCTAAAATCTAATCGATTGCTACCTATTCATAAACTAATGGATGGAATAATTGACAAACTATGAGAGTGGTTTTGCAACCGTCATGAAGAGGCCACATCCACAAATGGTCGTCTGGCAAAATGGGTGGATAAGGTAGTGAGGGGTAGACAAATTGCTTCTCAAAAGTTTCGGGTGATCAACTTAAATATATATGAGTTTATTGTCAAGGATGGTGATCTTGATGGGCATGTAAACATGTTAGAAAAAACTTACACGTGTTGAGAATTCCAACTCTAACAATTACCATGTATACATGCTGTTGCGGTGTGCTGGCATTGAAATTTTTCAATCTATGATTACTGCTCCCAATACTATTCAAGTGATGCATGGGTGTTAGCATATTCTGAGACCATTTACCCTGTTGGTCCTCAAGAGGGGTGGGATGTTTCTGGTGATGTATGTACCTGCGAAGTATATCCTCCTCTACAAAAGCGGTTAATTGGCCGTCCAAAGAATAATAGAATACCATGTAAAGGTGAAGAAAAGTTGCCTCGTAAATGCAGTCGGTGTGGTGGTCATGGACATAATGGACTCAAATGCATGACTCCAATGCCATTACATGAGGAGTGACGCCTTGTTTCAAATTTATATGCAATGTGAGTGACTCAATTCCTTGTATTCATTTATATTTTGCTATTAATTTGTGCTTTATTGATTTCCTTAAACATGATTCAATAGCAGTACTAAATTTAACATTATGTGTCTATACAGGGTTTGATGGAAGATTGTAGATAAAGGACTATCCAAAGTCATTGTATAAGGATTTTCGTACTGAAATTGTCTAAGGATGAACTTGCTAGTTGTTATGAGATGACATTGTGTTTAATGTATGTTGGATAATTTATGGTTTGTTGCATAATTATTTTTTATGAGATGAACTTGCTAGTTGTTATGATATTATTTTTTAATGGTTATTGCATATGTGGAATTTTATTACATATGTAAGTAGATGATTACATGGAAAAGTCGAGTATAGTATGCAGTCGAGTAAGTATTCACTAAGTCAAGTAAGTAAGTCGAGTAAGTATATACACTGAGTCGAGTAACTATATTCACTGAGTCAAGTAAGTATATTACCTAAGTCGAGCAGTAAGTCGAGGATGTATATTCAGTAAGTCGAGTAAGTATATTGCCTAAGTCGAATAGCAAGTCGAGTATGTATATTAGTAAGTCGAGTAAGTATATACATTGAGTTGAGTAAGTAAATTACCTAAGTCGAGTAATAAGTTGAGTATGTATATTAGTAAGTCGAGTAAGTATATACACTGAGTCGAGTAAGTATATTATCTAAGTCGAGTAAGTATATTACCTAAGTCGATTAGTAAGTCGAGTATGTATATTAGTAAGTCGAGTAAGTATATTACCTAAGTCGAGTAGTAAGTCGAGTATGTGTGTTCAGTAAGTCGAGTAAGTATATACACTGAGTCGAGTAACTATATTCAGTAAGTCGAGTATGTATATTAGTAAGTCGATTAAGTATATACACTGAGTCGAGTAAGTATATTACCTAAGTCGAGTAGTAAGTCGAGTATGTATATGCACTGAGTCAAGTATATTACCTATGTCGAGTATGAAGTTGAGTAGTAAGTCGAGTAAGTATTCAATAAGTCGAGTAAATATATTACCTAAGTCGAGTAGTAAGTCGATGATGTATATTTAGTAAGTCGAGTAAGTATATTACCTATGTCGAGTATGAAGTCGAGTAGTAAGTTGAGTGTGTATATTCAATAAGTCGAGTAAGTATATACACTGAGTCGAGTAGCTATATTCACTAAGTCGAGTATGTATATTTAGTCAATAAGTTGAGTATGTATATTTAGTCAATAAGTCGAGTAAGTATATTACCTAAATCGAGTATGTATATATAGTAAGTCGAGTAAGTAAGTCGAGTTGTAAAATGAATTGTAAGTTGTAAGGCAAGTATGTAGTCAAGTAAGTAAGTCGAGTAGTAAAATGAATTGTAAGTTGTAAGGTAAGTATGTAGTCGAGTATGTATGTGCACTAAGTCGAGTAAGTATATTACCTAAGTCGAGTATGCAGTCGAGTAAGTATTTAATAAATCGAGTAGTAAAATGAATTGTAAGTCGTAAGTCGAGTAATAATTCGAGTATGAATTTTCAGTTAGTCGAGTAAGCATTCACTAAGTCCAGTTGTAATTGAGTAAGTATATACACTAAGTCAAGTAAGAATATTCAGTAAGTTGAGTATGTATATTTACTAAGTAGAGTACATAGTCGAGTATAATCGACTACTTACCCGACTTGATGAAAAAAGTACATAATTTTACAGGGGGGCTTAATGCTTACAAAATATTTGTCCAAACCTTAATTAATCCTAGAAGTCAGTTCGATAACCATAAGGTTTCGATAAGGTTTTAATTAACAATATCTCAAAAGCTACACCATTGTTAATACAAAGCTAACTCATTGTTATCCAAAGCTAAACAATCAACTTCTGAACGTAGTTAATCACATTTCTCTATCAACTCCTTGTCAGTAAACAACCTTATCGAAACTTGTTTTCGATATGTATCAATGGCTGCTTGTGTAGGAATGCTGCTTGGAATGTGTTGACCACTTACAAGTACTTCCAAGTAATGCATAACAAACACTCCACAATTATTGCTACAAGAGATAGATATAAAGTTATAGTTAGTTTGACATTGCATCACTCAAAAGACAGTAAAAAGAGAAGACAGTATTCCATACTTGTTCTTTTGTTGTGAGGTGTCTAAAACTCGCATAGCCTTCCACTTACGAGTTAGACAATTATCATCAGAACGTGAAGCATACCATGAAATCTTATCTAGAATCAGTGGCATCATCACAACAAACGGCAACAACTCCTTCTCAAATGCAGTGTCATTCATATAATCTGACATCGAATCATACACAAAAATTGTCTCTTGTTGAAGGTCAAGTTCTGCCAATGCCCAATGTTCTTGCTTAGGATGAAGTGGAATATACACCTACAGAAAAAGCCATGAATAGCACATTTGAGTTTGGAAACATCTTAGGAAACATATCAAAAAAATTTAGGGTAATTTGCTTTGTTGTGATCCTCTTTGTTTCTTGGTTATGGAAGAATTCCATTTTAATTATGCATGTGCAAATGAGAACCATCAACCAGGATCTCTTTGTGATTTTAATTACAATATCAAGAAGGATGAAACAATGTTTGAGAATGGAGAAGCATTTATTAATTATAAATTGAAATATTGTTGTCGAAGTCAGTCACCTAACCTTGATTTGTCTTTTACATATTCAATTGTTAAATTGAAGTGAGGTCCTCATATTATGCCCCAAGTTAATCAAACCTTTGGCAGGGAAGCTTTTGAGCAACAATTTGAGAGCTGAGATCTAAATGTTCAAGATCTTACGGTGGAGTTGTCTAGCACTGCCTATCTGTCTCTCTTGGCTTCAGTTGAATTCAGGCCAAGCTTGAGCATCTGTATCATGTACATATCAAGCTAAATTTCCTTTTATTCAGTATTCATTAAATGTTTGTTACAGCTTTGCTAATTAGCTCTGTTTTTTGTGTGCATTTGTATGTAAATTCATTTTTACGTTCATCAATTTTCTCCCTCTCAAGTATTTTGTTAATAAATTTTGCAGTAATGAGACTGTTTCTATTTAATACATTAAAAGGCTTCCAAATGTTCTACTAAAAAAATGATTTGAATGGGGTTCAGACCTCTTTTCAGCTTCAAGTATAAAAAATTCCAATAACTATACCCAATTCATTTTAGGTATGAAAACAACAATCATTTACCCATTTTCCTCATCAATAAACACTCACAATTTTACCAAAATCACCAATTACTCTGCTCATTATTTTCAGCAAAAATCCTAAAATTTTTCATTGAATATTTGAAGGAGAAAGAAGAATACGAACAATTACTTACCTAATATCTCCAATGATGGAGCCGAGATGAGGTGGTGGCGACACTGACGAGGCGGTAGTGACAGTAGAAGCGGTGATCCTTAGTGGTCGCGGTTGTCTTGCTTGTTCACTGCAGTATTGTTTCTTTTTTCGACTTTGCTCCACGAGTTGAGTTTTGTGAGATTTAATCAAGGTTATTTTAGTCTTTTCCCTGATTTTCTTAAGCATATATGTGTAAAATTCAAGAGTCTTATGATTTGAGGCATATATTGGGTATTTTGGAGGGAATGGGGTATATCACACGCAATTCCCTCGCCACGCACGACACAACCACGCGACACGCCTTCGCGACGCTCCACCATCACCGTGAGAGGCTTAAAAAAATAAAGAAAAGAAACAAGAGAAAGAGCGGAGCATAACAGGATCGTGAAAGAGAAAAGAGAAGGAAAGAAGGGAAATAGAAGAGACTAGTTAAGGGATTGGGGTTTTTTAGGGAGAAAATTTAATTTGAAACACCAGCTTGAGGTTTTAAAAATCAGTAAGCTTTTCTTTCTCAAATTCTTCTTTTTATTCAAACTTATAACAAATTCGAAATGTCTTGCATGGGTGATAAAGAAATTCTGTTTATTTAGTGTTGTACCATTGAGATTAATCTTTTTGCTAAGCCTATTCCAGTTCAGATTTTGATAAAAAAAAATTTCTATGCTTGTTTCTAGTTTATTTTGGGTATTTAATTGATATTGCTCTATTAGATTATAAATTTACATGGTTTGGCCGAATTTTCTCATAATCTTTTTTTTTTTTTACCAAATTTGATTAAGCTTCTGTGCGTGCATGGTTTAATTTTGAAATCTTGGTAGCTATTAAGCACATTGATGAAATTTTCAAGTGAATTTTCTTAATTTTCTTTGCTGCCATTGAATAATTGTGATGCCCGCAACTTATAGCAAGTTTAGGATTGTCAATTTGGGATGCCGTAAATGTTAATCCAATTTTATTGAATTGGAGTGAATTTTGTTGATCACTACTAGTAAAAGTTGTTTTGCTGAAGATAATTGAGGTGTCTTTGTTTGTGTATTTTGGCTATGGTTTATTTTGATCTGATGTTTTTAAGAACAAAGAATCCATATAATTTGTGCAAGTTCATTAATCATGCTAGGATTGATTTTATATTGTTGCAACCTGCAATCGACGGTCTTGAAGCTGGTTAAATGGTTTGTTGATTGAACTTGTTCCACAGCTAGATGCCGATGAAATTGGAGGCGTGTTTGTGTGCTCTCATTCAAGCAGACTGTGTTCTTAAGTTGCCAAGGCAAGCATTTACTAAGCATACTACTTTGGTTAAGTTGTTCCAATATGAAATTTGCAAACATGGAATGCAAGAGAATGAAATAATATCTTGTTTCTGTAATGCTTTACATTTACAATAAAGTTGTCTTTCTTGTATCAAGTTATCAGTCAATATTGAGGTGAGCTATATGCAACGTACATGTTGCAGTAGTGGAGTCCTGATTGAATCTTAATTTCTTATTAAAACATAATGCTTTGGTGTTAATTTGACATGTAATTTGCCCAAATGCTCTAACTGCAATAATTTTTTGTTTGTGGTAGGCTAATATTATTAAAGCCTTGAATGGCACGACCCTGAAGAGGAAAGGTCATATTGATGTGGATAAGATAGCTGTCTTGAATGCATGGCGTAGAATCAATTGTTGAACAAGAGCTTATTGAAGGCTAGAGGTGTCTATATATATATATATATATATATACAAACACATACCTCGAGTTATTTGATTACCACTCTAATTATCCAGGTTTTATGTAACAATTTATCAGATGCTTTAACTTTTAGTTTAGCATTGGTATTGGTCATGGTATGACAAGATTTGCTTATAATCATGCATGATGTTGTTCTATGACATACAAGAAATAAAATAATGAAAAAAGGAGGATGAGAGAATTATATTTGTTTAATGGAGTTATTTACATTTTAAAAATTATCTAAACATTCATTTTTTTATTAAAAATTGCATTAATTAGAATAATGATAGAACAATTTACTATTAAGAACAGTCGGAAAAAGAAAATTGAGATTTCATTCCCCCCTTTTTTTGTTCTTTATTTCTACTATCTCTCATCGTGGAATTTCTGTTAATGCAATTGGCTGTCAAAACTCAAAAACGTTTTAAAGTTATGGACTAAGGCACTAAGCTCCTGAAATTTAAATTTGAGAAATTAAAAGACTACGATTGGATGTATTAGATTTTATTTATGTTGTGATATTATTTAAAGATTATTTGATTAAATTATTTGGTTAGATCTTTATTTCATATGTTATGCATTTGGAAAATGCTAAAAAATTACCATATATGTTATGCTTCCGAGAATTTAAGACAATAAACTTCGATCTTTATGAAAAATTATGATCTTTTAAAAAACATTTTTACTAGAAAAATAATGTTAAATTTCTAAAACTTAAAAATTTTATATTTAGAATTTTACTAAGTATCAATAAATATTATTTTTTAAATATATAATTTAAATTAATTATCAAAAAAATTAATGTAGTACAGTGTAGTACCAAACATAGTATAACTAAAAATTCATACAGTACAGTATAGTACCAAACACTGTATAGTATTATTATAATACAGTACTAATGCAATACAGCATAATACAATATATCTGCATTAAAATAATGCAATATAGCAGAATACAATACAGTGTGTCAAACGCACCCATGGGGTATGTATGGTTTATAATATTATCATGTATTAAGTTACTGTTCATCTTATTGTAATACCAAACCCATGTTTGGCAGGGAGTGGAAATGGAATTAAGGGGAATTACTAATGCGGTTGTTACCGCATTAGTTAAATCCGACTGTGCCCCTCTTTTCTTTTTTCTTTTTTTTTTCTTAATAATAATAAATAAATATTAATTTTTAATATAATATAATATTAATTTTTATTTTCTTTTATTTTTTCATTATAATTATTAATTACAAATTAATAAATTTATTATTTATATTTTAATTTTTTATATTAAAAATATGCTAAATAATCTATTATTTAATTATATTATAATAATTAATATATAAAATTAATTAATATTTAATAAGTTAATATAAATAATAATAAATACTTAAATAATATATAAAAATAAAAAATGTAATATTACATTATTTAATTATATATTATTAATTTTTATTTTATTTTTACATTAAAATTATTAATATAAATTAATAAATTTATAATTTATTATTCAATAATATTATATTATATTTTTATTTTTACATTATAATTTATTATTAAATTTATAATTTAATATAACTAATAATAAATACTTAGATAGTATATAAAAATATAATATAATATTACATTATTTAATAATGTTATAATAATCAATATATAAAAATTAATTATTTTTAATAATTTAATATAAACTAATCACAAAGAAATTAATACAGTACAGTGTAGCACCAAACATAGTATAACATAAAATTAATACAATACAGTGTAGCACCAAACACTATACAACATTATTATAATACATTGCTAATGCAATACAGCATAATACAATACACCTGCATTAAAATAATACAATACAGCATAATACAATACAGTGTGCCAAACGCACCCGTAGGTAATATGATATTACAATACAATACTATATTAATTTTTTTGTGATTAGTTTATATTATATATTTAGAAAATAATATTTATTAGTTATATTAAATTATTTAAAAATAATTAATTTTTATATATTGATTATTATAATATAATTAAATAATGTAATATTATATTAAATTTTTATATACTATTTAAGTATTTATTATTAGTTATATAAATTATAAATTTATTAATAAATTATGATATAAAAATAAAAATAATAAATTTGATTGAATAATAAATTATAAATTTTTAATTTATATTAATAATTATAATGTAAAAAAAATAAAAATTAATATTATATTAAATTAAAATGTTTTATTTATTATTATTATTATTACTTTATAATAATAATAATAATTAATTTTTATATATTGATTATTATAATATAATTAAATAATGTAATATTATATTATATTTTTATATACTATTTAAGTATTTATTATTAGTTACATTAAATTATAATTTATTAATAAATTATAATGTAAAAATAAAAAATAAAAATTAATATTAATATTATATTGAATTAAAAAGTTTTATTTATTTATTTATTATTATGAAGTAAAAAAAATCAATTTTTATATATTATTTACTATAATATAATTAAATAATGTAATATTATGTTATATTTTTATATACTATTTAAGTATTTATTAGTTATATTAAATTATAAATTTATTATTAAATTACAATAAAAAAATATAATATAATATTATATTATGTAATAATATAATATTATATTATATAAATAATTATAATATAAAAAATTAATATTATATTCAAAAGTTATATTTATTTATTATTATTATTAAAAAAAAACAGCTGAAGCCTTGATTCACCATCAAGGAATCAATTTTCTTGTACCATGTCTTGGAGCTTGTTTCAACCCATAAAAACTCTTTCTCAACTTGGCTTCTTCAACTTCGTCGACCCTTTATCTTTGCTTCTCCCAGCGCTGCTCAAGAATCATTCTGGTATCCACTACTCCGGTACCTACTATTCTTTCTCAACCTGGGGCTTTGCTTGCTCGCCCACTTATCCATGGGTTCTTTGGTAGGCAGCATAGCATCTTTTGGTTTTCCACTCCCAAGAAAGACTTGAGTGAATTAACGATTCGCTTACTCTTCTCCCTCGGATCCTCGCTTTTTTGTTATTAGAATTCTTCGCATATTAATGTGCCATAATGCACCCTTTTTTGCCAAACATGGTAATGGGATTAGGGAAATGAGAACAGTGTATTAATACCGCATAATCCCATATATCAAACACACCCATAGTTCGAAGTGCAAGTTCTAATATGAATATTACCATAATAACATTGATCTCATGAAATAAAGAAAGGTCTTTCTTTTTTGTTTTCAAAAATTACATTATGAAAGTAATCTAGTAATTTAATACATTTTTTCTCTCATTTGTTATTTCTCGAAAGGAATGATATCAATTACAATTAATTACACAACGGGTGTGGCTACATTCAACACAAAAATTACATCTACTAACTCAAACACATATTGACAACCAAACAACACTTAAATTTTTAAGGGTTCGCTTATAATATGGATACAACCGCTTTTTATTATTTTTTTATTTGTGCATATAACCAGCCTCCCAAAGTAGTGGTTATATAGATAAAAATAAGGATGGGGATATTTCCATCCCATTAATTATATAAACCCACCCCACTTATAAAATATATTTACAATAAGTTCTCAATATTTTTAATAAATACAAATAAATAAAAATATTTGTATAATTAATCAATTAAATCATTCTTATATTCTTTTTTACTTAATTTTTTTTACGGTTAAGGTTGCTTTAATATAAGTTCTATTTAATTAATTAATCTTATGACATAAAATGACCCAATTATAGAAGAAATATATGTTATTGTATTTAATACTCTAAGTACTTAATTTTGTGACTTATAATCTAACTTTTTAAATAAAGTCTAATATTTTTCAATAATGTAGATTTAAATGACATAAATTTGTCAGCCTAATAATTTACATGAGTATTGTCTCATGAAGTCATTATATTAGTTTAATTAAAGGTTGATAAAATTAAAAAAAATGTTGAAGTTAAAGCAAATTTTTGATATTTTTAACTTTTAAGGGTAATATAGTCAATTTAAAATTAGGTTAAAGCAATCTCAGTAGTCAAATATAATAAAAAAAAATTTAGGCCACAAAAAAAATAAATTAAATTATTACAAAAATAAGATATCACAAAAAATGAATTAAGATATATTTACTTGATTAACTCTTCGAAATGCTTCTTTATTTGAAAATTTTAAAAATAATGTGAATTTTTTATAATTATATTCTAGATGTGGGGTGAGTTTACAAAATTTATGTGGTGGAAATATCACTACCCTAAAAATAAAGGCAAATATTAAAGGTAATTATCGTGTAGCTACCCTTATTTTAAGAAAATATCAAACTAATCAGTTTAAACTAGAAAACTATCAAAGACCCCATAATTTACATGAAATATACTTTTTTATTTTTTTTAATAAAATTAAAATATACCTTTTATTTTTTCAAAGAACATTAAAAGATACTTAAAATATGACACATCCATACTAGTAAGTTAATAGTTTAAATATAAGTTAATGAAATTGATTTTAAATTAGTTGAATTATTTTTAATATTATGTTATAAATTTAATGATATTGCATAAAAAATAATCAAATTATTTTTATTAACATTTTGATAGTGCAATGCAGTATGTCAGTAGAATCATAATAAATCATATTTATTTCTAAATATATAAAAAAAAATAGATTCCACAATGCACATAGAGTGACTCAAACCTTTACCTACTAATATGGGGGTAGTTTTTAATATTATGTTATAAATTCTTAGGAATACGAACCGAATTTGAGAACCTTCGGTTCTTTAACATTTTATGAGTTTTATCCCAAAATCTTGTTAGAAATTATAAAATAATAAGTTAAAAAATTATAAGCAATAAATTATAAAAAAAAAAATTATGTGATTGGTGATCCATTTCATAAATAAAGCAAAATAACTTTTTTTTTGTGGAAGCATAATAACATATTATGAAATAAGTTAAAGCATATTTCTATAACAATATATTTTAAATTAAAAATATTTTTTAGAATTTAGGGTTATATATTTTAAATTAAAATATTTTAGGGTTAGAAATTAGGAATGGATTTAAATTTTGAGGGATTTTAGAATTTAGGTTTATATATTTTAAATTAAAAATATTTTTTAATTAAAATGGGTTGAACCAATCGGTTTGTCGGTTTGGTTCGGTTTTAAACCGAAGAACCGAACCAAACACAAACCAATTGTTTCTAAAAATCCAAATAATTCGATTTTTACCTATAAAACCGAACTGAACTGAATTCTTTTGGTGCCGAATCGAACCGTTTGCCCACCCTTATTTTCATCCAAGTATTGGATAATTGCCAAACAATTATCTTGTTCAAGGTACCAAATATAATTATCAAACAATTATCTGCTAGCTTCGGCTGACATTGGCGAAAGTAATAGATGAAGCGCACAATTGGCATAAGCAAAACTAGCGGTAGACGAGGAGTGAGGATAATTTGAGTAGACTCATTTTGTTTAGTTTTAAGTAAATATTGATTTTGAATATGGAAGAGTTTGACTTGATAGAAAATTGAAAAGAAAATATAGATTATTACGGAAAATATCAATGTTGTTCCATATTAGCATTAAATGCCACATCAACTAACTACATTTTAGCATAATATTAACCATTTTTATCATAGACTCATGTTAATAGTTTGTCTTAATTGTTACTAGTTCAAATCATGGGTATATTATTTTTTTCATAATTAATTGCATTATATAAAATTTTCCAAATTTTTCATTGTTACTGGCGTAAAACGTGGTATATTATTTTTTCCCGTAATTAATTGCGTAATATAAAATTTTCTTCCAAATTTTTAAAACCCGTTATAAAATATTTCAAATACTTAGCATTTGTCTATACAAAGGTCATGAGCAATTAATTACGCCTGAAATCTCTGAGCAAACGCTTTGATTTATTTCCTAATAATCAACTTGAGAAGCATCCCAATCCAGAATTTGAAACTGCGTTAGGTATTAATCCTACGGCTGTAAAGATCACTGGTGCTGCAAGGTTAACTTGTTCGTACCAACATCAAACAAACTTAACCAAATAATAAAAATTAAAATGAATAACATGAAATATAATTTCCACCCATGGCTTTAGGATGTGATTGATATTATTCGATTCTTTTGAATACAACTATTCTATATAGGAGTATTTTATAACCTAGAATAGAAAAATATTTCTTTATAATTAATATTATAATTGGAAATTAAACTAGATGAATAGAAATAAAACACAAAATTGAATTAATTTATATTGGGATTTACAAATTCATACTCAATTTTGTAGTAAGTCTGAGTTTTGTCAATCTCTGTTCATGTTCTGGTGGTTGAATTTAATTAATTAGAACGAATGAACTTTAGACATATCTTTCGGTTTCAGATAGAAAATTTTATTTTATTTTATTCTTAACAAGCTTTAGTGACAAGGCGTGACAAGCTCGCACTTCTAATTTCACCTCAGAAGCAGCCAGAAGCATTAGCATCCTCTGTTCTTGACATATAGTTGGGTTATAACGTTCAGGGGTAAAAAGTTTCTATAGATTATTCCAAGCTTTCAAATACATGAAGATGTATAATTTATGAAAATAATTAAGCTAGAATAGAAATTAACCCATTTATGATAAAAACCATGACCGCAACAATTCAGATAATTATGAAATTGATCACGAAATGGACTGATAGTGAGATTTATATAAATGAATCACTAAATTACTGTACCTAGTCTGGCACTCTGAATTACAAAATTAAAGAAAAATTAAAAATTAATCATAATGAAACTCTAATTTTGTTCACACTATTCAACACAATATTATTATTACAATGACCAGTTCTAGACATTACTTCTTCATGAATAAAAACATTCACGATAATTGATGTATCGCTATTTTTGAACGAGTAATATAAATATATATTTATGTTTACCTTTCATAATGATGTAGTTGTGTTAATGTGCTCTCTTGCATGAACACTGGTATAAACATTAAATATTAGAAATCTTTTGGCTCTATTTTTTTGGTAAAAATTTGGGCTATTTCTGTTGTAATTCAGTGGTATTAAAAAGATTTAGATAATCAAAGAATTTATTTGAGATATATCTGTTTTGAAGTTTTATTGAAAAGATTAATAATTAAAAATTTTATTTGAGATATTAGAGTCTGCTAAAATATCTATTGTGAACAACATAAAATTAGTGTTGTTGACACTAAAATTTTGGATTAACAATGATATTGGGATTTACAAAGAGGACAGGTTAACAAACTCTTCTGGACAGCTTTTTATGAATTCGGTATCCGGGGTGCTTTGATCTGCAAAACAAAAAAAATGAGAAGTGGTTGATACCAGCAAAGATCCTCTGATGCTTGGGTGATTTGATTTGCGAAATAAGAAAAAACAACGGTAAGGGTGCCACGGTTGATACCGGCAAAGCTCTTCTGATGCTTAAGTAAAAAATCAGCCGACAAAGAAGGAGCTCTAGTTTTCTTTTAGCTTGAAAGATGTGCCATGTGTGAAAAGTGTATGAGGAGTTTTCCTCAGAGTCAGGTTTTACAAATATTACCCTATTTCGTTTTGACTTTCTACAGACATGTGACGTCGGATAGTGAAGAAACAAGGTTTGGAGAAAAAACAATAAAGTTTCGATGAATGGGCTCGCGTCAT
Source organism: Clausena lansium (assembly GCA_030449835.1). Lineage (NCBI taxonomy): Eukaryota > Viridiplantae > Streptophyta > Magnoliopsida > Sapindales > Rutaceae > Clausena > Clausena lansium. The sequence goes on along the minus strand of JASUUF010000192.1, from coordinate 6,641,103 downwards.
CTTTGCTGAATTTGTTCACATTATACCAACCGACAAGTTTATTGTAACTGAACTTAAGCTGAGTATTGATATCTGAAAGATTCTGAAAGCATTAGGTTATCGCTATGCTATAAGCTCTGCAAAGAATGGTTGAACTAAAGAATTGCGTGCTTCAGATGTCTCACTACTATTTATCGGCATTGATGTCATCTCTCTGATATTGCTTATGAGATATAAAGATTGATATTAAAACTTGTATCTGCATAGGTTTCAACTTTGTACATTGATTCCAGCTAGCTTGGAGCTTGTTATGAATGTGCTGAGTATCTTTGCTATTACATAATTGCTGATACTAATGACTTTACTGTTTATCTAACACTATATGACGTAATTTTTCTATTTTTGGATGAGAGAACAGGGCAGCAAGATAATCATTTTCCAGATTACTACTTGTTCTCTCAAATTTGAGAACATATTACATTTCAAAATACTGAAATGCTACCAAAGATAGATTACTTTTTTTCCAATACCAAATTGCTATATATTAAATGGTCGAAATTTCAATGAATCAAAATCCGCTGCCATACATTTGAACATTAAATTTGTTATGACAAATTACCACAAATTTTCAGAACTATCTATCTAGTGAATAAAACTTATATCAAACAAAGAAAATATCTTTAATGTCAGATAATAGCAATTCTTGTGTACAAAAATGTTTTGATAAACTATTTCATCATTCCATTTTTATTTTATTTTCTTCTTTTGCGGTTTCAACGTGGCAGTGCAGAACCAATGAAAATAGTCTGATCAATAAAAATAATATACATTAACATTATGCTACATATAGTTTGGATACATAGTTTATATCTAAACCATGGGTCATCAATCATTAATTACAATTGTTAGATGTTATGGGACCTATTGCTTTTTGTAGGGGGTGTAAGTTACTTTGAAAGTAACTTAACAAGACCCTTATTATTAATGATAAAATTTGAAGTTTGTTTTAGAATGATAATTTTCTAGTAATTTAAAAGAAAAAATGAATTATTTACTCTACGAGATGAATTTGATGGCTCTTTAAATTCGAAAAGATCGAGTTTTCCAAAGAATTTTGTTAGTATGTTCAATTTAGTTGTAAATATGTGTACAAATTTACAAGATAAGTAAAAGAAAATATTGATATAAAATTCCAGAAATAAAATTAATCTAATAAAATTTCCGTAGAAAATAACCCTTTATCATAATTACCAATTATAATTGGAACAAATTAGATGAATTGAAATTTACCACAAAAGAATTGCAGGATTTATAATTTCATACTCAGTTTTGCAATCAATCTTGTTTTTATCATGCCGTTCGTGCTCATGCATTTTAATAAATTACAAAAAACGACTACTCGTAGGCATTACTTCTTCAGGAATAAAACTTTCATGATGTTTTGCAATGTTGAACGAATCACACTTTAGTTCAAAAAATTAATATTTACATGTCTTTTTAAAACTTTCTAATCATTTATTATCGTATAGAAAATAAAAAGAGGTCACGAAAAATTTGACTTGTTATATTATCTCACACTTCAGCTCACATTTCACAAAATTAACACTTAAACTTATAGTCTATAGATACCGCTCTTGAGATAATGTAAGTTTACATATCGTATAATTTAGCGTGACCCAATCGATCACTGTCACATCACCTGCCTCATAATGCATACAAAATTACAAAATTAATTTGAAACGACAGCTACAGGTTGGTTATTGCGCGCAGTCGTACGTACATGATTCCAATCCACAAATACACTGTAACCCGAAAACAATCTTTACTCGATTTTGATTATCTGTGACTATCAACTACTCATCAGCTCCAAAAATGTCAAATCCTTCTCCTTCCACAATCATATCACCAGCTGTTTTTGCATATACTCTTAACAATCAATTTGTGTTCATTTTCCCTTTTATGTAATTACATTATTATATATTCTTTTTGACTTCTTCATATCATTACGTCATATTTGATCATGTTAAACCTATTTAAATTTAAAAAGTAGGTAAATGTTCTTTAATTTGTTAGCCATGAACATGAAAATTGAAAAGCACAGTAAGTTCAGAACACATGAGATGAGTGATTAATTAATATATGCATTTACGTACACAAATATTACCATGCAGCTAGTTAGCAGGAGAGAGCAAAATGCTTGAACTGCTTTCCCGAACAGAAATTAAACAGCATATATATATATATTACTTTTCATTGCATATATATACTAGCCAAAAAGTTCCATACATATTAAATAACAAAACGAAGTTCCTAGCTAGCATGCGGGGGCATATATATAACATTCATGGAGTTCTTGGTTTCTTGGGGCTGCCATTATGGTGCAATGGGTCAGGTCCAGAAGGAACCACCCTCAACTCCGAACCACCCACCACCATGTTCTCATCACCAAGTGTTGTTGCATGCAGCAGCCCACCAGTCTTTGTCACTACTTCTTTCTCACTCAAAAGCTGCATCAATCAACAATTTTTTTTTTAATTTCATTTACATAACATGAAAAATAAAATAAAATGAAACAACAACCTTTCTGTTTTGCAAGTCCATTTCTCCATAATAGCATCCAGTATCCTCAGTACCAGCAGATTCTGAAAAGATAAAAATTAAAATTAAAAACCCACTTAACTTATATTTAGGAAATAACACTAGATTAGTACATTAGTTAAGGAAAAAGAAAGAGACCAGAATGTTCTTGCATGATGGCCAAACAAAAGAGCAGCACCAAAGCTGCAAAAGTGAAGAAGAGAAACCCTAGACCCAAAAAAGAAACCTTAGATTTGGAAGCCATTTTTTTTTTATACACTCTTTTTTACTAGTATTGAAAAGCTAGAAGAAAGAGAGATGTAGGCAATGCACGAATTGCAAATGCAAGAGGGCTCAATTTATAGAGGAGGAGAAATGATGCAAATGATGGCTTATGCAGCCGTTTTTAAGAGAAATGATTATTATCATAAACAAAAACTGTAAAAATAAATATACGCGATAGATTACGATGCTGACGGGCGCCGTCTTCGAATGGACCGTCACTAGCCCCAACGACGTGCCAGGTGATCTCAGGCACGTGCCACGTAAAATCGTATCTTCACAAACATGACGTCATGTCGATGCTAATGTCAAATTACACACCGTACGATCATCGTATGTATTTACCGTTATGCTTCGAATCCTTTTTAAGTTACCTGTTTTAGCCTGTTCTGACGTCAATTAAAGGACGACTGTATTCTGTATAAACTGAATTTCTTTTCAATTTTTTTGAATAATTTCTTTGCAAATTTATATTTATTTACCATCATTATATTTCTTTCCGGGATAATTTTTTAGTGGGAGTGGATATATTTGGTTATGTGTGGGATAAAGAATAATAATAAACATCTTAAATTTTATCTTAAATAATGAGTTATTAATTGAGTGGTTAGTAATTCTTTACAAAATTCAAGTGAATTAATTGTATTATCTCACCAACCAATTAATGAACGACAAATCATTTTGAATAAAAATTTAAGATATGTAGCACTACTTGTAGAATAAATGTATCACTTCCAATTAGTATAAATTTTTTAGTTATATCGAGCATACCACTAAAAAATGCACTCATAAACCATAAATTATTATAAGTCAAAAATTATAATTGAAATACTATGTCATTACTTATGAAGACTAAAAACTGGTGACGAAATTATTACGTACCCTTTTCGTGAATTTTTTTATTTTTTTCTAAGACATTCATAAATTCTTGTGTAGTTTTATTATATGGTGAGCGAAAAATTTTACGGTCTAATAAAATTGTACAAGTAATAGATATAGTTAGTGCGGCTACTAAGTTAAATTATATGTAACTCACTATTGATCTAAAAATAATTTTTTTTTATTCTCTAATTATTTGAGAAACAACAATGGAGTCAAGTTATAAAATTTATTTTGCGTCAATATAAATTATAAATTATGTAACTCAGTAACAACGTACTGATAGCTACTGGCTAGAGAGATTCCATTTTTGAAGTAAAAAAAAAGTTTCTGTGGCTGATTTGGAATCGGAAGGTTTGAAAAGTTAGGAGTTTGAAAAGAAGGGGTGGTGGTGATGATGATGCTGACGTTATAATCTGATTTCACAGGGATGATTTGCTTTGTACTTTTATGGAAACTAATGGATGCTGAGAACTGATATTTGATTTGATTTTTTTTTTTCTTCTTTTTTTTGTTTTTGTTTTTTACGATGCCATTTTGCTTTTCTACATTGAGAATTTGAGACAGCAACTGCGTACTAGGCTATAGTGCTACCGATCTCGAGTTCATATTACAATTGTTAACAAATCTTGAATTACACCAGAATTACTGTGGTTTATATTTACCTAAAAAAGGAAAAAAAAAGCCATTTTATTTACTTTTAACATCCCGGGTGAATTACATATTTTTCCACTAGTTGAATTATAAGGTGATCAAATAATCTACAATTATTCAATACATTGGAATTACATGTTTATTAGGCACAAATTATTTGTATAAATACGGTGTTTCAATCCAACCATATAATAATTTTTTGTCATATTAGTTTGTGTCATTACTTTATTGAAAGCAGACATTTATATTTTGAGATGACGAAAGAATAATAATAGCCCCTTTTCACAAATATTATAACAGCTGGAATAAACAAGATAATTATGAAAATAAACACAGAGTGATTATCGTGAGTGAATAAATAAAAGAGAAAAGAAAGATTACCGTGGGATTTATAAATTTCATGTTTTGATATACAAAAATAATTACAACGAATGACATCTATCTTGTAGACGTTACTTTTCATGAATCTGTATGTGTCTTTAAATTATGCTTTTATATATATATATATATATATATATTTAGCTTACCTTTCAAACAAAAAAAAAAAGCTATTCCACCTTATTTGTGATTGGATGATTAAGGAGGTTGAATATTGGTCGTAGATTTTTTTTTTAATTATTTGAGATATTGGAGTCTACTAAAACATATTTTATCAAAATTGTCATTGTGTCTTGAGTATCAACTTATATTTATTATTTATATTTCTAATGTTTAATAATATTAATTAAATGTTTTAATTGAATGAAATATAAAGGGTGGAATGGCTATGAGAAAGTTAAATAAATTTTGACTAAACTAAACATAAGCCAAGAAAGATGAGATGTTAATTTTCTTAATACTTTATGAGATGAAAATTAATGTAATTTTTTTTAATCTGTGTAAGATGGCAATCAAGTAAGAAAATTTGGTTTAAAGATATTTATATATATCTTGAAATGGCTACCGTAACCTCGTCGATGATGATGTTTTGAGTTGCGAATAAATCGCAAGAAGTCAATATCATTTGCTTTAACACCAATTGAATTCGGCCTATGAGCTTTTCTGGTGGCAAATATAAGTTTAATTGTGACAGCAACATCTGGTTTTATTGCCATCAAAGAGAACGGTCGCTGATGAGCACATCAAATGTGCTTCAATTATCCTCTCTCCCTTTCTATTTATTTTATTTATTCGTTCTTACTTTATCTCTCTCTCCCTTTCTATTTTACTTGGTTGCTAATAGTTGTGTTGATACTTTGTAGCCATGGAAGCTCCTTTGGCCCTAGAAAGAGAAAGCATTTAACTTACTTCATCAATGACATTTTTGTTCAATTGCCCTTATTGATTTATTTCCCTATGATAATTCCTTAAATCATACATTGAAATTATATTTAATTACCCCTACGGATTTTTTTTTCTAATAATAACCAAATCTATAACTCTCTACTTAGTAATGACTCCTTTACATTGTTTACGAATTTGAATTAACTTTAAATTAATTATAATCTATGACCATAGTTCCCAGCAATGGCGGATTTAGAAAACAAATTACTAGAGACTAAATTACATAAAACAAGATGTAAAAACTAAAATTTTATAGGTTAAAGAGTTTTAACATATTAATGGGTGCTAAATTAAATAATAGTAAAATTACCCATATGGTTTAGTTTGTATGTTTATTTTTTTAACTAAAGTGTGGGCTTTTATAGTTGTCAAAGTCTAGAATTTAAATTTTTTGAATTTTTAAATTTATGGGACTATTTTTATAAATTTAATAGAAGTTATTTTAATAAATTTAATAGGACTAATTAGTAACTCAAGTAATTTTTTTTTATTTTTTTCAAAATTATTTTCTTTAATGGGAGCTTGAGCCCCCATTGATCATGAGGTGGATCAACCTCTGGTTCCTAACCAAGTTTTTTTAATAGGAATATTACAATAGTCTTTTTTTTTTATAAAGAATATTACTATAATTACATTCCTCTCATAAAACTTGCTACATATAAATGCCTAAGCCAACTGCAAAAAGATACATCTTTTTGTGTTTTAAAAAATTATTTTCTTGGAGTAAAGAAGACTCCTCTCATTCCTTACCAATTACGAGTAAAGAAAATGCTAAAGAGACTGGCACTCACAGAAATACTTTGGTTAGACGAAATTGGATTTACCTTGTTTTCAATTAATCATTTTCAAATAAACAAATTAAATTGGGTCCGACCTTAACTTATTTTTATTTTCCGTCAAATTTCTTCCTAAAAATCATTTCTCTTACGATTAACAAGGTGATCCCAGCACCAATATCTCCATGGATCACTGTCGCATCTCCTGCGTCATGCATACAAAATTACAGACTAATTTGGAATAACAGCTCCAGGTTGTTTATTGCAGTACGTACATTATTCCACCCACTCAATGTCACACCATCTTCGAGTATATATCTTGAATCTTGATGATTCTATTCCAATCCACAAATATACTGTACCCACAAGCAATCATCTCTCGATTTTGATTGTGATCGCTGGGTGACTATCAAGTCGTCAGCTCCAAAACTGTCAACATCCTTCTCCTTCCACGATCACATCACCAGCTGCTTCCATTTACTTCTAACAAATAATTTTTTATTTTTTACTTGTCTTTCTTTAACGTAATTAAATTCTTATAGCTACATATATATATAAAATATATAACTTTTAGGTGTGGCGGCTTTTTTTTTTTTTTTCTTCCTTATGAGCACACAATTAAGTTATATAATTTAATAAAATTAATATAGATCAATTCATTATAAAATTATATGATTTAATAAAGTATCTGCATTAATTTTATTAAATCTTATAACTTAGCAATGTATCCACAAATGGATTAATCGCATTGTGTAGTTACTCAAACAACATAATAAGCACAATCAATGGCTATACATTTCACTCATAGCTGCAGCGAGCACACTACGAAAGCGAGGCTCCTCCGTAAGGGATGGGGTTCCTAAAAAAATGAGGGCACCATATGAAAGTATGAAAGAAGAAATATATATACATTTTTTTACTTTATCATCGTCTTTTTGTAGAAGTCATCTTTTGATCATGTTAATTTTTTTAAGTTTCAAAATTTGGTATATGTAGTAACGTATATTATGTTTTAGAATTTAGTGGCACTCCTCACTTTAATGTCTCATTAGAGAATATATATATATATAATTCTTCAATAGATATTTTTATTTTAACAAATAATGATGTTATTAATAAATAAAAAGATATATAATTAATACACTAACAAACAAAACATATAATTTCTAATGTATTAAAATATATATATTCTTTTTTATTTTAGTGGTATTCTTATTTTATTAAAATAAAAATATTCTCATTAGAAAAATATTATATAAATAAAAACCTTCGATATGGAAAATTTTTTTTTTTATTGCTAGTCTTTCAGAGAAGGAGATTTAGAGACACTGAAGCATATGTATGAATGGCAATGAAAGAAGACCAATTTACAGTGGGGAGGAGAAATGATGCAAATTAAATGATGGCTTATGCAGCCTTTTTCAAGAGAAATGATTTATTTAATAAACATATACCGTAAAAAATAAATAACTACCAAAGATTACGATGCTGACGGCGCTGTTTTGAATGGACCTTCAGTAACCCCACGTCATACAACACTAGCCCATTGATCCCACATAATTGTATCTTTTCAAACATGGCGTCATCTTGTTGCTATATATTGTAAAATTACCAACCGTACGATAATATATAGTTCACCGTTATCCTTCGATTCCTTTTTGAGTTACCATTTTTAGCCCGTTCTCACGTCAAACTTATATATATATATATATATATATATATATATATATATGAAGCCCACTTGAAGCCACCGATCTTTTCCAACCCTAAAGCCGAAAGGCTTGATTCTTTTTAATTTGATTTATTTAATTTTGCCCGTGCTAATGGCAATTGCTTCTCACGTGAATAGCCACCATTATATTGTCCTTTTGTGCATATTTCCTTTTAAAAATAATGCTTCTCATGTGTATGTGTAAGCAAATTAATAATAGTTCTTCAATTCTTTTTTTTTTTTTCTGATTCTTTCAAGTTAATTTTTTTTTAAATATTCTGATTTAATTCTTCTTTAATCTCAAAATATACTTAAAATAACAAAATATAAAAATTAAGATAAAATTCACATAATAAAATATAATTTAATAAAATAACTAAATTAAAAATTAACTAAAATAATTAAAATATTTTAGACTAAAACAAGAAAAAGATGGAGAAGTTAATAATAAAAATCTAGAAAATATGCACTTATCAAATTCCCCCACACTTAACATTTGCTCGTCCTCGAGCAAACCTAAAATGAAAACAAAATAAAAGAAAACTTATACTAGTCCACTTTCGTAGGAAATCATGATTGCATTTAGCATATGCAATAAGCCTTTAAATCCCTAGACGGCCCTAGTGAACGAGTTATAGTCTTGTGAGGGCTTCAGCGATAATACCCACATACATCAAATTTTTCAATTTTTTTTAAAATGAAATAACATAAAAAAGAACAATAACTTAAAATAAAATATAAAACTAACCTAAAAGATTGCATAAATTATATAGCTCAAAGAAAATTTCAAATATTGTCAATGTTCTAACTCTTATTCAATAGTCAATCTCATCTCTCTCTTGATTCTTGTAGTGTGTGTGTATAAATCAATTCAATCAAAATCCATTCCCAAAATCTTCAATATCAACAGCATTTGCCTTGAGCATAGAAAATAATAAGTCAAACTAATCTTATCATCTTAATCTCTTTTTTTTTTTTTCTCTCACAAGCATTTATGTACTTTTTTTTCTCTCCTTTTTTTTCATAGTCAGGAGCTTTCACTCTACTCCTTAAAGTAGCATTCTTCTCATAGTAGATTATCCTCTACATACTGGTGGAACATAGGCCCAAATTACTTAAGAATAGATTTACTCTTAAGGGTTATAGGTAGCTACTTCTGACTATGGTGTCTGTGTATACTATATTATAGATATAAGAATCAAGACAAACAATCATTTACTCAATCTAAAATTCTCAACTCAGGTTGCATCAATCTCAGTTTCAAGTCAAAACTATGAAAGAATTGATATTAGTGGTCATAATGTTTAAAGAATCTCAATCAAGGGGAATTAACACAAAAATCAAGTATAAACGAAGACAATATTCAACCCTTTCTAAGAACCATATTCATTGTCAATCAAGTTCTTATCATTGGCTTATAATTAAAACTTAATTTTTTTTGAAATAAACTTTTAAATAGTAAACAAAACACATGCAAGAAAAACTAAGTTCGAAATCCTCCCTCCCACACTTAATTCTTACATTGTCCTCAATGTAAGCCTAAGCTAATAAAAGAAAGAATTAAACATGGGAAAATAAGATGAGACACATAAAAAAAACATAAAATAGATAAAGTAAATGAGAATGAGAGATGGAAAGATCAAATCTGTTATGGCGTGCTCTCAAAATCTATTCTTTAGCAATTGGGTTGCCTCCCAATAAGCGCTTGGTTTATTGTCCTCAGCCTAACATGGTTTCCATGTCTTATTCATCAATGTATGCGGGTTCGTGGAAGGAAACCTCCTCTACATTAAGTGTCGAAAAATTCTCATAGTAAGGCTTCAGCCTATGACCATTCACCTTAAATTCTTTATTTGTCTTTAAGCTCTTTATCTCGACTGCACCATAAGGAAAAATATTGATAATAACAAAATGTCCAATTCATCGAGAACGTAACTTACCTGGAAACAACTTAAGGTGAGAATAGAATAACAAAACTTTCTGCCCAACTTCAAAATTCTTTCTCATAATCTACTTATTATGAAAAGCCTTAGTCTTTTCTTTATAGATTCGCGAACTCTTGTAGGCATCGTTTTGAATTTCCTCCAGTTCTTGTAATTCCTGTGTTGACCGGCGGCATTTAACTATATATATATATTGAGAACATGCTTCCTTAGTACAGTGAAGGTGCCTGACACAACTTAAAAGTGTATAATTAACTCCTAAGTATAAGAATGTCTTATTATAATATAATCCGGTGAATCTGAGGTCAAACCACAGGAAATTTTAAATTTAGTAGTCAAAATATTAAATAAAAATTAAATGCATAAAATGAAATTAATAATTTAAAAAGTACTAAGGTTACGGGATCTACTCTTGGAATTCAAATTATGTTCATAATTTTCTCTCTTAATTATATTTTGTATTTTATTTACTAATTAAATATTATGCCATTTAATTATTATTAATTTTATGGATAAATATAGGAATAAAGTACATGATGTGCCATAACTATATTGAAGTGTTGACATAATGTCAAAATACTATATAAATCCTAGGTGATTTAGATCTACAAATTAATATGACATAAAAATAATCAGTAAATAAAAATACAAATTATAAATATATAATAAATAAATAAATATTAAACTCACTTGAGAAATTAATTCCATAATCTGAATCCTTGAGTTTCACCTTTCGCCGTAGCTTAGAAAATTAACCACTCATATTAAAATGAAAAACACACATTTTATTTACTGACTTTTGAAATATATTACAAGAAAATTGAAAACCAAAGAAAAAGAAATTTAAAAACAAAATAAAAGAAAATGAAAGAAGAAAAACGAGAGATCAGCTTCCCCCACAATTCTTCACCGACTCTAGCCCCACGTTCCCTCACAATTTCTCCTTTCTCTTTCCTACCAATTCTAAACTCTCCAACCCAAACACAAAATGGCTTCCTCTACAATTCCTCTCAAAATCTTCACTTTAAATAGCCAAGGGATTTTGGCTTCTTCCCTTCGGTTTCATTTCTTTACGTTTTTTCCTCCAACACCAACTCTCCGTTTACAAATTCTCTTCCCTCCCCCACACACCACAAGCACACATGAATGCCACCAATTTAAAGCAAAGCAAATTTCAAGGATGAAGTCCCACCTCCAACGGATTTTGTATTGTTTATTATTTTATTAATTTATGTTAATAAATGTGATAATGTAAATGTGATAATGCAAACAGATGCCACCTGACCTTCTTGGCTTTTTATCCCCTTTTTTTCTTTTTTTTTTAGCTTATTATATATATATAATATGTAATATTAATTCCAAACAGCTCCAATAATATAATCCACCCATCTTTTTTTGTCTTTCATTTTTAACTTCGATCACTCTTCATTCCCAATTTATTCCTACAATAATAAAATATAATAATTAAGATAAAAATTAATAAAATAAAATTAAATTAAATTAAATTTGGGGAGCATTAAGATAAAATATGAGTTATGAATACAGTAATTAACACTATAAGTGAAAAAATGACAATTTAAATCTTTATAAAATATACACTTTCTAGTGTTAATCACCCCCCCAACCAGTTTATTGCTAGTCCCTAGCAATTAAAGCGCTATTGAATTAAGATTTACAAAATTCACATGCAAGTTAGTAGTTGTTCATCTATCATCTAAACTACCAAATAATTGAATTCTCCCAAAAATTTTTTTATTTTAACTTTATCATTCACTCATTATCCATGATCTCACTAAACCTTCTTTTGTGCTTAAGAAATTAACACAATATTTATGGGGCTTCATCAAAAGAAAACAACACTTTTGTTCTAAATATTCATCAGAGATTCTATCTTTTCTTTTTCCCCTTTTTTTTAGGTAGTAGATTATTCGCAAAATTTAAAATATTAAATAATTAATCCATATAGCGAACTTTGGGCTAGTGACTCCCAGATCATTTGGCCTTAGGGCACTAGGTGATGAAGCACCCTAACAAACTTACTTATTCGAATTATTTATGATAAATAAACAAATAACATATATGTCACCCATATAGCGAGCTTTGGGCCAGCAACCCTCAGACCAGTTGGCCTTAGTGCACTAGGTGTTGAAACACCCCTACAGGCATAATTACTCGGGTTCCAAATAAATAAACAAACAAGATATCTTCAACTCATGTAGAGAGCTTTGGGTCAGTGACTCCCAAACCAGTTGGCTTTAGGGCACTAAGTGTTGAAACACCCCAATGGACTTAATTACTCGGGTTTCAAATAAAGAGAAATTAAACAAATTCATTTTTTTCTTTTTTTTTGAAATATATACATTTTCCACTACCTTAATATTATCTCCAATGAATCAAAAGAACAAAACTATTGCAAAAATTTTAACTTACAATTGTTGTTAATTTTATGCAATAGGTGTTAGTGTGCAAGTATACAGAACAAGTAATAAAGTGATAAGTATTGAGAACGTCTCCACAGGGATTGATGTTATCAATCTTGCTGCAACAATTTATAAGACTTTAATAAAATTTAAATTAAATAAATGATTTAAGAATTCAATAAAACTAATTAAAGACTAAACAAAAAGATAATAAAAGGCAGTACCTTAATATTATCTCCAATGAATCAAAAGAGCAAAACTATTGCAAAAATTTTAACTTACAACTGTTGCTAATTTTATGCAATATGTGTCAGTGCGCAAGTGTACAAAACAAGTAATAAAGTGATAAGTATTGAGATCGTCTCCACATGGATTGATGTTATCAGCCTTGCTACAACAATTTATAAGAGTTTAGTAAAATTTAAATTAAATAAATGATTTAAGAATTCAATAAAACTAACTAAAGACTAAACAAAAAGATAATAAAAGGAAACAAATGTCTAACACAAGGAAATAATCAATGGCTAATGTGTAATTGGGTGTCTAAACTCACTTAATGACTATTGACTTGTTTAACAAATTCTGGTTAAGTTGCTACAACATCGACTACAGAACTGGGCAGATTCCTAATGTATCCTTATCTATCACATGTTGGATATCTTATATCTATATGCTTCCTAACAGTGATCATCAATTATTAAGCCAACATCTAAATATAGCATTATATGCTCTTAGAATCTATTAACCCTACAAGGTGAATCCCTATGTCTAGTTCTTCACTAATTCTAGATCAAGCATGACCCTATTCAAGTTGATAATAAATCAACTAAGGTAACCCAATCTAAAACCAAGTATTGCATTGATTCTTTCCACTAAATAGTCCTTTTTGAGGATCTAACCTAGTTTGTATCCACTAAATGGGTGATCAGCGAAAATAAGGAATTAAAATAAGTACAATCAAAACAAAATACTGCAGCAGACGCAGAATAACAAAAATGTAAATCAAATCATCATTAAGCTTGTTTAAAACCCAACTACAATAAAATTAGTTCATACTCAATAAAGAAATAAAAACTAAAACCAGTTCAACCATTGAATTCAACATCCAAAAAAATAAAACAAGAAATTGAAATATATAGATAAGAGTTGTTGCACGAGAAGCCCTTTTGAAAGTGTTGTGATATGAACTTCTTCTCCTTTAAACTCCTTTTGCCATCTTCTCTTTATTTGTTTAGGGTTTTTGATGTGTGACGACTTCTTTCAATTAGCCTCCCATTCTTACTAAAAAATGTGCTCCTTTTATATCTTTAGGGTTTTCCAAAAAGACAAGTAAATTTTCATGTATCCTTAGGACTCTAAGAAAGGATCTTTTACTATTATTAAGATTCTAGAAATATATATCTTTATCTCTTTCTTATCACGGAGGATCTTTTCTTTTAGATTAATGCATGCCACGTCTGCCCTATTTTGTCCACCAAATAATAATTATCCGCAGAAAATTTAATTGGTTGACCCACATACATTCGTATCTATCCTGTTTTTGCGTGTTGCAGGATTGCTGCAGCAATAGTTGCTGTAGCAATTTCTGCCTTGCTGTAGCAATCTGTTTTGACTCATACTTGATTTTTTTCTTCGGCAATTAAGCTCTACTGTTGCAGCAGCCATCTCCATAATCTAAGCCTTTTTATTACCTATAATAATACACAAAATTAGAACATAAAATAACCTTAAACGTATTAAATTATTATAACTAAACTTAAATAAATACTTATGTAAAATTTAACTAAAAATGAGATAAAAATACATCATTAACTCTCTAAGTAATACTAGCTAGTTTGAGCGTAAAAATGCCATGATAACTCTCATTTCATAAAGTTGTCAATAACCCACTAGTATGCATTATAGTGTGTGTGAAGAATGATTAAATAATACCTATTTAATGAATAAATGACATAATTGACTTAATTAGTGACAACCAAATGGAGAACTCACAAATTTGAGTAATTCAAATAATAGGGAACAAAAACAACTTACTATGAATTTCAAAATCAAATTTAATACATACTAGACTATTAGGATGCGTCTAAAAAATAGTGACTCTTTACACAGCCATCTTAGCCAATAACAAAAAATTTGTTGTTTTTAGATTTTTTTAAAATAAAGAAACACACATATTTACAAATTATGTTAACTATCCCCACCCCCCAACCTAATATAAACAACATCTTATTATTATATAATTTAACAATATGCATGCGAAAAGAAAAAAATAAAATAAAATAAAGAATATATAAATAATAAAAGAAGAAGAAGAAAAGATCACAGCTAAACTTGCTGTAAAAGCTTTGACTTATAATTCAAAAGCAAACAAAAAAAGAAAATGGTAGTTACAACTGTGGCTCACATCTTCCTCTGGTTTTACGTCCAGTAATGGCTTGAACGCCCTCTATGGGTCAATGATAGGCTTCCCATCCATTTTTCTTATTAACTAACAAAAATGTTCTTTTCGAGTCAAATTCAGAAGACTAAATTGTG
This sequence comes from Clausena lansium, assembly GCA_030449835.1. Classification (NCBI taxonomy): domain Eukaryota; kingdom Viridiplantae; phylum Streptophyta; class Magnoliopsida; order Sapindales; family Rutaceae; genus Clausena; species Clausena lansium. The sequence continues at coordinate 6,626,024 of JASUUF010000192.1, read as the reverse complement.
TACTTTCTTTTTAATATCCTTCATATTATGATACCGTTCTTTGGATTCTCAAATTTTACGGCCCCATATGGATATACATGTTTCATAACAAATGGGCCAGTCCATCTTGACTTTAATTTCCAAGGAAACAAATGAAGTCGAGAATTACAAAGCAACACATTTTGACCAATTGTTTTACGAAAAATTCTTTTATCATGAAAGCTTTGGTTCTTGCTTTAATATTGAATTTTCACATGCATCATTTCTCTCCTCAAGTTCATTCAATTGCAATTTATGTAAATTACCAGCTTCATCAAGATTTGAATTAAAAATTTTAATAGAACAAACTGGTTTATGCTAAGTTTTGGTTCGTCCACTTCTGTAGTCTTTTGAAGTTGTCCTATGTCTTCAAGGTTCACTTGGCTACTGTCATCTTTAGAATCCTACATAGAATCAAGTATAGAATATATATTAGTAGTATTACATTCCAATTCATTACTTGATTCAAATGGATCATCAAAATAAGTTTCTATAGAATTTGTAAGTTTCTCATCCTGGATGTGTTCCTCAATAATTAAATCAATCAGTTCATTTTCTTCATCTTCATTATCATCATCTTTTTCGTCATGAGGTTGTTTAAACATGTTGAACCCATTGAATTGTAACGTCATGTTACCAAAGGATAAATTTATTACTCCATTCTTGCAATTAATCAATGCATTAACAGTGGCTTAAAATGGTCGACCTAATATGACAGGAATTTGCTTGCATTCATCAGCAATTGGTTCAGTTTCCAAAACAATAAACTCCACATGATATATGAATTTATCGAGTTGGATCAATACATCTTCAATTATCTCTTTCGGTACCTTAACTAATCTATCAGCAAGGAAAAGAGTGGTAGAGGTAGGTTTTAACTCACCAAGATTGAGTCGTTTGTACACTAAATATAGAAGCAAATTGACCTAGAACCAAGATCAAGTAAGGCATGTTCAATTTTATGATCCCCAATAATGCAAGAAATAGTTAGACAACTAGGATCTTTGTATTTTGAGGCATTATTAGTTGAGAGAATGGAACTTATCTGTTCTGTTAGAAAGACTTTCTATTGCACCTTATGTTTTCTTTTTATAATACACAAATCTTTCAGAAATTTAGCATAAGATGGTACTAATTTAATGACGTCTAGCAAATGAATGTTGACTTTCACCTGTTTGAAGACTTCATAAATCTCAGAACTGTGGGTTAATTTTTTTGGCTTGATCAGTGCTTGAGGGAATGAGGGTACAGAAGGAGAGTTGGTTATTTCTTCATGGGTTAAAGGCTTGTCGGACTCTTCCTTACTCTTTGAAATTAACTCCTTACTAATTTCACGAGGATCAATAATGTCTTTTTCGACAATTTTATCATTACAAAAGGTTATAACCGATTTGACTTGACTCATTTTTTGGTTTCCTGTACTACTTGTTGCGTAAATTAGCAAGTGTACTAGTCGGCACAAGTAATATAATGAAGAGTAGAGTATTGTCCCACAGATTGTATATCCTATTAGTTACCGAAATTATTCTAACCCTAATTTATTTGAACAATCAAATAACCGAATTTAGATTAAAATAAAATAAAATAAAACAACTAAAAATTAAATAAGAATGCAAGTAGTAATAAAAATCACCAAGAGATTAATAAACTAGGATATTTGATTTCACCATAACCAATCTAATTTAATCCTCTATCTATGTTAATAAAAATTATTACCCATGTTGACAGTGAATTTCCCTAACTTATTCAATATCATCTCTCGAATAATATCAAAAATACCTTCACATATTAACCCACTATATCTCTATGTGAATTTAAATATGCAAAGATTCATTAAGCTCTATGGAAATTCTAATATAATACTACACAAATCACGTTGGCACATCTCTATTTTTCGTTTAATTCATGCCATTTATTACACAGAGCAAAAATACATAAATCTCCTCTCGGTCTCATTATGTATCCTCAAATCATTCAAATATTGGCTAGATATTTAAAAGCATTAAGCATAATAATGAACACTCAATCATGGAATAATAAACTAAAACTATTACAGATTTATGAAATTAAATCTTCATAGTTAGGATTAAAGAATGTAAGGAAGAGAAATAGCAAAGGCTGCTCATTGTTTTCATTGATATATTTACAATATATACACAACTAGAGCTAGTTAATTACAGTAAGTGCACAATTGCAGCCTACAGTTATGAAAGTCAAATATACAAACAATAAAGGGAATGCACCAGTTACATCGTGACTTTAGGAGTATCCTTAATATGCCCCCGCAAGCTGGTGCTCTCATTGGCGACACCAATCTTGGAACAAAGAAGACTTAGCCATTGACGAGATAAAGGTTTGGTAAGGGCATCCGCTAATTGATCTTGGGATGAAACATGAGACATTCGGAGATCACTATTCTGAACTTTATGACGAACAAAGTGGAAGTCAATGGCTATGTGTTTCATGCGAGAGTGATATACGGGATTGACACAAAGATAAGTGGTGCCTACATTGTCACAATAGATGGCTGGCTGTGGAAGGGAAATTCGGAGTTCATCAAAAGATATTGGGTTTTCACGAGCACATACAGTAGCAACAATTTCTTTGAATTCAGATCCAAGGCCACTAAGTACATGGAATATAAGATCTTGATTCTTGAGAGAAGCATCAATAAGGGCAATTTCATCTGCAAGGCTTTTGATTGTTTGTATATAATTAGTCACACTTTTGGAATCCTTAGTGACCTGAGACAATTTTCTTTAATTCCCATGATACGACCATGAGAAGGTTTGGTATACATGGTAGCAAGTGTGTCCCATGCAGCTTTGGAAGTTTTTGCGGAAGCAACAAAAGGGATGATATTAGCGTAAAGTGAAGCCAAAATGGCACTAAGGAGAAGTTGGTCTTGGTGGATCCAAAGAGAGTAATTGGGATTGACTATGTCTTTTCCATTTTCTTTGAGGATGGGTGAAGGGCAGTGTAGAGTTCCATCAAGGTAACCCATTAGATCAAATCCAAGAGAAGGGAGTTGAATTGTGCTCTCCAAGAGGTATAGTTAAAAGGGTTGAGTTTTAATGGTGCTTGGACTGCAAATTAATGGAGATAAGGTTGTTGATATATCCAATAGGATTAACAACATTAGGAGAAGAAGAAGATGAAGATGAAGAGAAATCATCGGCCATTGGAGACACTCGTTAGAGTATGGAAAGCTCTGATACCATATAGATTAAAGAATGTACGGAAGAGAAATAGAAAAGGCTGCAAATTGTTTTCATTGATATGTTTAGAATATATACACAACTAGAGCTAGTTAATTACAGTAAGTGCACAATTGCAGCCTACAGTTATGAAAGTCAAATATACAAATAATAAAGGGAATGCACCAATTACATATTGACTTTGGGAGTATCCTTAATAACATTCTAGCCCTAGGAAAATAAATTATTTCATGGGATTATAAAGAGAATCCATAAATATTAGAGGGAACATTCAAGCAACACAATTGGAAGAGGGAAAGGAAAACTCAATTATTAATCTCGACGTCTTCTTCCTTTTCCAAATTGCTCTTGCTGCTCTCGGATTCTTCTCTTTTATTTAAGTGCGGCTGCTCTCGGTTTTCCACTTGTGTTCGTCCTCTTCTTGGCTTCTATTAGTGGGCTGTTTTTATATAGAAATCATGCTGGCTGCTAGTTTGTCCAAGCTCATAAGGAATTGAATTATTAACTTAGATTCTTTCTAATTTTGTGCACATGCTTGCCATTTTAAAGCTATGCCCGAACTTACTTTATTGACTAAGATCTTTGCTTCCTTAATCCTTGTCTTCAAAAGATTCCAACAAAAGCCAAGCCGCCTCTTAATTTCATGCACGCAAAGAATTCTTTTAAAGCCTAAAGCCCATCGCGTGAAGCCTTTTAATTTGTGAATTCTCTCCACATGCATGAATGATAATTAATTAAATAAATATTCTTTGATTTGGTTCAATTAAATCTCTTTATTCTTTTCTCTTTCTGATTCTTTCATGTAGATTTCTTTCTAAATATTCTGATTTAATTCCTATTTTAGCTCTCTTTATTTGAATATTGTCTACATCAATAAAAATATAAAATTAAGACAATAATTAATATAATAAAATAAAAACTAAGAATAAAATTAAGGTAAAGATGTTAAAATATATATATAATATAAATTTATCACTACCCATTTGAGGATGTTGTTGAATCTTAGGGTTTGGTTCAAGTTGAGAAGGAAACTTACATTTTTCATGAATGATGAGTGCTGATGTAAGTTTGGAGATGGTATCTGTCAAATTTGTCAAGGTTTACATGGTTTAGTTATTGATTGACTCTTGTTATTCTATAAATGAATGCAATGTATCTTCAAGAGTTTTTCTTAGTGGTGGGACATAAGGTCGGTAACTCTGGGGATTTTGAAAATTCTGACGTGGAGGTGGTGGTTGTGAAGATTGTGCATGATTGTCATTTCTCCAACTGAAATTTAGGTGATTTCTCCAACCAGAGTTGTATGTCTGTGAATATGGATTGAGATTCGGTCTTTTGAAATTATCTATGGCATTCGCTTGTTTGTGCAAACTTTCTTTCAGAGCTGGCAAGGTCGGACAATCCTGCGTAAAATGGTAAGTAGAACTACAAACATGACATGAAGTATTTTGAACAGATTTAACATGATCATTCTTTTTTGACTCCCATACTTCGACTTTTCTAGCTAAGGATGTAAATTTGGCTTGAAGGTCATAATCTTCCTTAAGGTTGTGCATGCCTCCACCAGATGGAGATGGATGGGATTTACTTGATGACTCATAAGAACCAACAGTGTCCCAATATTGTGCATTCTCTGCTATATAGTCAAGATAATCCAATGCAGCTTCAAGACTTTTATCTCTAAATTCACCATTACACATCATTTCAACAACTTATCTACTTTGGGATGTTAGTCCCTCGTAGAAATATGACACTAACTTCCATGCTTCAAAACCATGGTGTGGACAAATGCTAATAACTCCTTATACCTATCCCAACATTGTTTAAGGGTTTCTCTTGTCTTTTGAGTGAAAGTAGTGATTTGCCTTTTAAAAGAATTCATTCTAGGGGGTGGAAAATTTTTTTTCAAAAATTGTGCTTGCATTTCATCTCAAGTTCTGATGGATCATGATCTAAGATTTTGTAGCCAAGTTTTAGCTTTATCCTTTAGTGAAAAAGAGAAAAATTTAAGTTTGAATGTTTGATTATGTTCATGCTACAATTTTGATTAGTACATGCGTTCTAGTAGGTAAAAGTTGAATAATACCAAGTTTGAAATTAAAACTTGATGCATCAGGAGGAAAAACTATGCAAGATGGTGATCTTGTTCTAGTAAGATGCATGAAATCTCTAAGTGTCCTAGGCTGGTTAGGAAGATGTGTAGAGCTTGGTTGCCTCCATGCTCTGAAAAATTTTCAGCTTCTATTTCAGCCATTTCTAGAGATGGTGAAGGTAGTCTATTAATTAATCTACCAGTGTCTGTACGAGACCAACGTATCATGAAATGTTAATGATGTTTGTGCGTGAAATTACATAAGCAAATGAGGAAAATGAAAATTACACAAAACAAACTAAAAATTAAATGAACAAGTAATATACATGTATAAGAAAAAAATACAAAATAAAAATAAACAAACTAGAAATTAAATATACAACAAATATAAATGTACAAAAAAAATAAAAATTACACACACAATAAAAATAAATAAACTGGAAATTAAAATTACAATTAAATAACAAATGTGGTTAAACCAGCCATATAATATTAATGAACATAAAAAATAACACATTAACAAAATACTAACAATTTAGGCGGTAGAACAAACCATATAAAATAAAATAAAAATAAATACGAAAAATAAATAAACTGAAAATTGAATAAGTAAAATTAAATAAACAAGAAATTAAATAACTGGAAATTAAATAACAGTTCAGGTGGTAGAACCGATCATATATATATAAAATAAAATAAATGCGAAAAAGTAAAATTACGAAGAAAAATAAATAACAAAAAATTAAATAACAGAAAATAAAATAGGTGGTATTATAGAACCAGCCAAATAAAATAAAATTAAATGCGAAAAAGTAAAATTGCAAGGAAAATAAAATTGCGGAAATTAAATTTGAGGAAATTTAAAAATTTCAAGTCCATGTCCATGTCCAAATGTGCAAATTGAGTTCAAAAGTTCATGGAAGTTCAAGTAAGTCCATGTCCATGTCCAATTCAGCTCAGGATCTTATTTGCAAGATTTTAATTTTTTAGGTTAAAGTGAAAATTTGTACAAGTTTTGTAGTATTTCTATAATTTAATAGAAATGAGGGGACTAACTGAAAGTTTACAAAAAACAAAAACAAAAGTGACGTTTTTTTTTTTTTTGCAATGACAAAAAGACAAACTAAAAGTAAGACAAAAATAAAATGATACCAAATTTAGAAAATTTTTCGGTAACTGCGCTTAAAAACTTGACACGATTTAAAAGTGTTTAATTAACTCTCAAGTATAAGAGTGTCTAGTTATAATATAATTCGGTGAGTCCGAGGTCGAACTACAGAAAATTTTAATTTCAGTAGTCAAATACTTAATATAACTAAACTGCAGAAATTAATAATTTAAAAAGTACTAAGGTTACAGGATCCACTCGTGAAATTCAAATTATGTTTATAATACTCTCTTCTAATTATATTTTTTATTTTATTTACTAATTAAATATTATGTCATTTAATTATTACCTAACCAATTTTATGAATAAATATAGAAATAAAGTACATGATGTATCACAACTAAATTGAAGTGTCGACATAATGTTAAAATACCATATAAGTCCAAGGTAATCTAGATATATAAATTAATATGACATAAAAATAATCAGTAAATAAAATACAAATAATAAAATATATAATCAATAAATAAACTTTAAACTCACTTGAAAGAGAAATTAATTATATAATTTAAATTCATGAGTTTCATCTTCCACCCTATCTTAGTAAATTAGCTATTTATATTAAAAATAAAAGCACACATTTTATTTAGGGTAATTATCTACCGTCTTTCTGTTTGTTTTAAATTTTTCAAAAATATACAAATATTTTATTATAATCTTAGTAAATTAGCTATTTATATTGAAAATAAAAGCACACATTTTATTTAGGGTAATTATCTACCGTCTACTGTTTATTTTAAATTTTTCAAAAATAGACAAATATTTTATTATAACTCTTGAAATATATTATAAGGAAATTAAAAAGCAAAGAAAGAAATTGAAATAAAAGAAAATGGAAAACGAATAAAAGAAAAACTTCTCGAAGCTTTGTTTATATAGGCAAAAGAATGAGGCAATGTCACTTTCATTATTTTGATTTATTATATTATAATAATTATTATATTATATTATTATATTTATTATATTTATTATATTAAAATATTAATAATTTTGTAACAAACTCTTAATTTTGTCAAATGGCGGGTCCCGCTACTTTTGACAAAATTTGAGTGTGTTGCCATTTTTAAAAAATATTATAATATAATATATTTTATTTAGTTATTTAGTATTATAAATCAGCTGCATTTTTTTTATCTTCTGCTTTAAGTTTCGATTTCTCCTCATTCTCAAATTATTCCTACAATAACAAAATATAATAATTAAAATAATATAATAAAACATAATTTACGTAAAATTATAATTGGGGAGCAATAAGATAAAATATGAGTTATGAGTACAATAATTAACACTATAAGAGATAAAACAACAATTTGAACTTTATAAAATATATATTTTCTAATGTTAATCAGTACCACTAAAATATAAGAAAATAAAAATTTTAATTTATTAAAAATTATATTTTTTTATCTGTTAATATATTGAAATTTATTTTTTTAATAACATCTCTATTTTAATAAAGTAAGAATATTCTTAATAAAAGAAGTTTTATATATATTCATTACCTAATTAAGGATCCGTTAAATTATTAAAATAAGGGATAAATTAGAAGACAAGTAGAACACACACACTAATATAATGTATTTTATCTAGTAGTGTATTCAAGTGTGTGTGTTTTTGTTGTCTTTTAATATGTATTTTTGTTGTATTTTAACTTATCCCTTACATAAATAATTTAAGAGATCTCTCATTGAAAAATTACTTTATATATGTATATACTACATTTATTTTTAAATTTACATTAATTTCAACAAATTATTTACTAATAATTTAGTAGGTATATCTTTCTCCATATATATGTGAGATATAAGTTTTATCTCTAGTTAATATAGAGCCTTATAGACTATTAATTGAACTATGAACTATGCTGAAAAGACTTCTGCACTATAATATAAATATATAAATTATGTTCTTATATAATGTAATAACTTTAGAAATATTGAATTGAGCTACAAATAAAGAAGGGAAATATTATATGAGTAATGATAGACATTTTAAATTTTTTATCTCAAATAAATATATCAAATAATGTGGTATTTATTAATTGGTTGATTATTTTTTATAAAATCTAAGTGAATTAATTGTATTGCCTCACCAACCAATCGATAAATGCCACATCATTTAGGATAATTATTTAGGATAAAAAATTTAGGATGTGTAGCACTACTCATATTATATATGGCATAGATTATGAAGTTCTAAACTAGGGACCAACATGTTTATTACCGGCCATAATCGTAAATATCTTTTTTCCTCTCAAAGACATTCATAAACCCTTGTGTGATTTTATTATTTGTAAACAAAAATTTTGTGTGTGGTGTAAATAAAATTGTAAAGGTAATAAATAAAGAGTTAGTAATTGGTAGAGAGAATCCTATTGTTGGAGAATTGACGGGTGAAGCAGACACGCAATAAAGTGAGATTGAGAAATAATAATTACATAGGGACACTAAAATTAAGTGATTTGACTTTTAGCCTACGTTTACAGGCGAAGACAGAAAAATATTTCACTAATAAAATAAAGATTATAAATATTAAAATATTTTATCTCACAACCCAATATTCAATTACTCTCAAATTCTTACAAGTCTCTCAGCTCTCTCAATTGTGGGATGCTAAGCTTCAAATGAAAGCTTGTATTTATAGGCAACGATTTGCATAAAGTCCATTTTACAACACTTTAAAAATAAAATTATTAAAGTGGAGAAAAGTCCACATTTGTGGACGTTAAACAAATGTTACTCTTGACGCCTATTACAGTTTTAATCTTTTTGAGGTGAAAGAAAAGTTGCTATGGATGATTTGGACTTGGAAGGATTTAAAAGATGGAGTTTGAAATAACGGGTGATGATGATGATGATATAATCTGATTTAATAAGAGGATAATTTGCTTTGTACTTTTATGGAAACCAATGGGTACCAAAAGTTGCTATGATGATTGATCTGGTCTCCTTTTTATGATGACATTTTGCTTTTCTACTAGTTAATTTACAGAAAGAATATCAAGGTCTTTGATAATAATAACCGAAACGAATATTTTGTTAAGAGGAACCTACTACTTAATTTTATGTGACTGGATGGGAATTTACAATTGATAAGTTATTGAAAGAATAAAAAAGATTGTGAAAAATATATTTGACTACAATGGCTTCTAAAATTTCTTTTCCTTTTTTTTTTCCTGGCTTGTCTTTTGTAAACGAAAAATAGTTGCAGATCATAAGTTCGTTAATTTAGGCATAAATATTTTTTCGTTAAAATTCAACCATAAATATAGAATAAACGAACAAAAAACTATAGTGAAGAGTTTAGAGAACTGGTTTGGCAGCACCAATCTATACCAGCGCCTCTAAAACAATTTAATTATTAAACTATTCGGTAATATACTTATATTGGACTAAAGATCCTCATTTTTAATAATATAAGATAAGCTTGCCCTCAAATTAAAACCATTAATCTTCAGTTGTTTGTGTTTAAAACTTATAATGCAAACTGGATTTCTTAGAATTAGAGTATCATATTCCAAAGTCACCACATTATGTCACGTGTCCACTCCTATAAATAAAAAGAATTATTTTAAGAAAAAATAACACTCAAACTATTCCGAGAGAAATGACACCCAAACTATTTCGGGGAGTGACATCCAAGCTATTCGGAGGAATAACACTCAAGGAAAAATTTCCTTGGAGCTCATAAAGATGGCATGAAGGGGAATTAGTTCTGTAACCCATTAGTCTAAGGAAATTATACCCAAAGTCATAAGAGTAAGGAAACAGACACATACGGAATAAATGTGTATGTTTTCCCACAATCAAATTTATATCCACATGTACAACAATGACGAGTGACACATGTCATTAAGATAAGGGTTCAAGGCAAAACCCTAAATCAACATCACCCATCATCTATAAATAGAGGCCACCTCCATGAGGAAAATAGTCTCTTGACCAAAATACAACTGTCCATTTTAGAGAGAGAGAGCTTACATTCTTCATATTTCTTTCTTTGAACAAACACTAACTTGGGCGTCGGAGTGCATTTTTCAGGTACCCTCTCACTAGAGTCAAGGTCCAAGAGCGTTGCAAGTTCTCCACCAACTACAAGTATGTGTGAAGATACAATTTCAGCCCCTTCAATGACAATTCTTGAAACACAAATTAACACAAATGTGAGCAGAGTTTTAGGGATTCTCAGTGCTAAGAACTCAAAGGGTCACCTAAATGAGTGTTATTGAAACTTTAATTCATAATTTTTCTCGTTGAGTATGCAAAATCTCACATGCAGAGACATGGGTTTTGTCTTTGTTGTATGTATAAGAGTAATTGTCTTATGATTCTACCACTAAGGATTAAAAAAGCAAAAGATTTTGTTTTGCCTCAAAATGGGAACAGTTACTTCAAATACAGAGCAATATTGTATAAGCTTATAAGCAGTAGAAGAGCAAAAGCAGAGTCTTACATTAAAATTAACAAACCTAAAAACAATACACTGCAATATTGTATGACGTGTATTGTCACACTACTGTTCTTAAAACTCTTACACACATGTGCCGTAATTTTCTGCCAATTTTTTGTATCCTGATAGACATAACATGATCGTTCTTCTGTCTTACAGAGTTACAGTTTTAGCCCTGTAACAAACAAGTTTGTTGAGAATTCTATCTGAATCTTCCTCTACTCTGTCATTTCTCTCTATATCTTTCTGTCTTCGTAACTTGGATTTTACAACATGGGTTGAAAATATGTGCATGTGCTGGTTTTCAGTTTCAATTATCTAAGCCTGGCTAATGATGACATGCACGTTATGTCATTGTAACTTGTCGTTGTTTGAATTTTGGCTTCCTTGATATTAATGGTTTGAATTTTTGACATCTTGGCAATTATAAGAGAGTATAGTTTCAAAGTTTTGTTTTCTTGGTAGTTGGAGAAGTTATGGGCATTATGGCTTCCGATGATTTTGATTTTGAGGATAAAGCCGGGTGGTCTTCAAGGAATGAAGAAATATTTATACGTATATTGCATGAACATGTGAAAATGGGAGATTTGGATTCCAAAACGACATTTACCAAGAAGATATGGAGTGTTATAGATGATAAGTTATTTGCAGAAACTAATAGAAGATACACTGAGCCAAAACTTAGTCAAAGTTCAACCGGTTACGCAAGAAACATCGTGAATTTTCTGATCTAATTAAGCATCCTGGCTTTGAATGGAATCCTGTTACAAATATCGTTATTGCACCAAATAGTCTTTGGGTGAATTATACTAAGGTATATGTTCTACTTTCAAACTGTTACATAAGATTTTCCAATGTTCAGATTGCGTACTTATATATCATTTTGTTTTTGTAGAAAGTTCCTGGTGTGAAGCCAAATCGTAAAAAAGGTTTGGAGCACTTTCACATATTAGGAGAGATATTCAGCACAACTACAGCAACAAGTCACACGCGCCTCACATTGAGCCAACTTTCTCCAACCTCAGATGATGCATGTGAACTTCCAGAAAACTTATTCAAGGCTAGAGCTCCTGTTCATGTACCGAAGGATGATGATCGTGTGGACCTTGCAGCAGAGCGTCAAAAGGTAAAAAGAGTCCGTAGGTCACTCGACCAATCATCCGAGAATATTCCAGAACTTTGGGACAAGATGGAACATTACATGGAGATCAAGGCAAAACGCTCTGCTTCAACTAGGAAGACTGAGATGTTTTCCATCCAACAATGTGTTGATGCTGCTGAGGCATTGGAAGATGTTGACGCTGACACTTTTGACAAGCTGATGAAGAAGATTATACATCTTGAATGGAGAACAGCTTTTCTTAGCATGAATGACGAGAGGAAGAGAGGTTGGTTGGCTAGTTTGTAATATATCGTTGCTTTAACTCTGAAAACTATTTAGTTTTTAGTAAGTGTAGTTTAGTTGGATTTGGATACATTAATCACTGATCCTACTTTTGTGGTCTTAAATTGGATGAACTATTTCCATAATTGTGTCATGTGCATTTAAGCAAATCCAGAATTTCGGCAAATGTTTCTGGATTTGCAATAGCTAGTCGATGTATTGTCTACTTGTTAGTGTGTGTTTGTTGTTTGTATTTATGTTGTTTTATTTACTTTTCTTCTCTTTTTTTTCTTTTTCACTTATTTTTGTCAATTTATAGTGGATTGTAAATTAAGAAGTCCAGCTTCCTTTTGCAATAATAATAATAATAATAGTTTTTGTGAAAAGTTTTTGCACAGTATTGACAATTTAAAACTCAGCCAAATATGTTATCTTTATATTTTATACAATCAAATCACACCAAACCTTAAAGAATACAAATGCCTAAGCAAACCCAGAACAATAAACTTTAATAGGCATGTACAACTCAAATGAAACAAAGAAATTGAAAATGCTGCACCTGTGCGATGTCTAACGAACTGAACCCACTTTTTAAGAATGTGCAACAACAGATTCTAAGCCCATTTGCTTCCTTGTTTTACCCACAAATAAGTCTCTAGATTTGATAAAGCCAGGAATACAACCAATGGTGGTCATAAATGGCAACTGTGCCACGGCATCTTTCCTCCCCAGGGAAACAATTGCGATTGCTGAATGTGGCCGATGAGTTGCCATTTTGCTTTCTCTTTCTCCAGCCATCAATACCTTCAAGTTCTTTGCAGCCACTTGAGCATGTTTTTGTGCTAAAAACCCCTGTTTAATTTCCTGTCATGCATTATCCAACCAGAAATACGTATTAGATTTTCAAAATGAAAGTATGAAAAACTATCTAGGCCACATAGCATTCCTCGTTGTAGCATTCCTCGTTGCAAAGCTTAGTTGAAGGACAAACATGCAATGCAGATAAACAATTTTGATAGACAATAATGACATCAAAATATAAGCTAATACTATGTTAATGAACTGACTATACTACTCAACAGCAATTCAAAATCTCCTTGATTAATTATCTCATAGTCAATTTGAAACATTACGTATGAGTTTATTGCAACTAGATTGCCGTAGTTAACAGAAATTGAGAACCATAACCAAATAAAGTGCTTCTTGACCCAAGTCAATTAGCAATTTCATCAAGCATTGAAATAAATACTATTGGTTTGTGCTCATAAAAGCTAGAATGCTTGAGGAAAACTCATAGAAGCACTTACTCGAATAGCAGTAATATCTCCAATTGCAAATATGTTCTTCTGACCCTTCACCCTTAAATTCTTATCAACCATTAACATTCCATGAGTATCCAAACTATCCTTCAATATAGTATCCTTAAGCCAATCTGAACCTACTGGTTTTCCTGTGCATAGAAAATGGCAATCTGCTTTGATGCTATCTCCTGTTGAGGTCCGATACATGTCGTTTCCTTCTGAAACTGAATCCAAATTGACTCTTTGCCCCAGCTTCACATCAACCTTTTTTGATATCAACCAATCTAGAGTCTTATCACCGGCTTTAGGTCCAATAAATTCCAGCAACCTCGACCCCTTGTGCACTAGAGTAACCTTCTTCTCTGGGAAGTCAACAGCTATTTCTCCAGCAAGCTCAACACCAGTGGGACCTCCTCCAACGATCAAAATCGAATGAGCAGATTTAATCTTTTGATTCTCTGTCAGTGCAAACAAAACAAAGTTAACTTGAGATTACAATAGCAGTCTATGACAAAGCTAATACTACGAATTAGGTGGCTTTGCATAATTACGGTTTTTACCTGCTTGATATTGATTAAGCCTCTCAGTCCTAGTTTTGGGGACAGGATCCCTGTGGCCGGTGGCAATGACAAGATAATCATACACAACACGGTGACCCTCTGCAGTCAAAACTTCATTTTCAGTGATATTGATTGCAGGAGAAGCGACAATACGACCATTGACGAGGTAATCTCTATGGTTAATCACTGATCTCTCTCCAAAAGATGGCTCCACCATTGCCCTTAAGCTTCCCCATGTAATCTCAAAATACTCTTTCCTGTTTCAATATCATTCTTTCTTAAAACACAAAGAATAGAATAATCCCCCATATAAAGAAAATTCATAGGCACAATTCTTTAGCCACCAAATTTTATTAACTACCCTTTGGTGATTTATTTGCAAGATGCCCTTCTGAAAATACAAATTGAAGCTTTCTTTTTCAACAGCTTATCATTTTATGACATATGAAAAACAGAATATTCACATATGAAGCAACAGAAACAAGAAAGATTTTGCTTACGGGTCAATGAGGGTAACATCAGCACTGAATTGTAAGGACTTAGCAACGAGGGAACCAGCAATCCCTCCTCCGATCACCACCACTCTTTTATTCTTTCCTTCGGATTGTTGTTGTTGTTGCTGCTGCCTCTCCATTAATTCTTTCCCAAATGCTCTGCTTTGCTTCTGCCTCTCCACTGGCACTCGGTTTAGAAAATTCAAGAGGTCAGTTTCTTATTTAAAGACTTGGCTTAACCAAATAGCAAGTCAAGATGATCAAGGAAAATGTCCGAATGCAGAGTTGACAAGTTGCCCATTTTTGACAGCCTTCCATGTTCCTTCCTTCCAGTCATTCTTATCAATTTTAAAAACAGATTTAAAGGGTGGTTGGTGGCCAAGTTGTCGTTTAAAACAATTAAGACTATAAAAGAATTGTTAGACCCCTATAGTTTGGCTTAATGAATAATTAGGCCTTACGTTTGAGAACTAATCAATTGTACCCTCATCTGATGGTTGAGCTGAGTAGATAAAGAGGCTTGTGAGGCATACTCTCTTTGTCGGTATGTTGGATTTGGTTTGTTTTATTTTTCACACTACCTCCATCAAAGTCATCGCTGCATGATCTACTGGATAGAGGTATCGCAACAGCTTAACCTCTAAAAGATGCTTAATGAAACAACTGATAAGTTGTTTTTCAGTTTATGATAATTGATATGGCTGTAAATTATATCCCATCTTCTATACAATATCTGATAGCATCTGATTATTCAGATTCTAAATCTGACACAGAGAGTGCCTGAAGATGCCTCAACTTGTGAAGATGTCAAAATATTTTCTTGTATTTTAAGTAATGGGTCGCTAATTATTGCTTGATATATACAGCAATTTAGATTGACTTGTGTTTGGCAATCATATGAACATGCCTTTTTTTTTTTGGTAGTACTCTTTTAATTTATATCTAACACTAAAGCGACTGATCTTATGAAACATTAATTTGTTGTACTATGTTCCAAGGACAAGCTACCCAAAATTTGACGTGATAGTGGCACAATATGGATTAGGCAAATACGTTTTAGATTTTGGCTGCTCAAAATTAAATATGGCAATTACATAGAATACATTGTTGTTAAAGTACCTGAAACAAATCTTGCGTTAATAGGGGATGAAATCATAACAAATGCATCTCTGCTAACAAAAGCCACGGCAATTATCACTTACATACTTACGTGAGACTGCTGTATTTGGAGAGTCAGCTATGTATTACATTATTTTTTTTAATTAACATAGTACGAACTTAATTGATATGATAATCATATATTTAAATGGTGCTATTTAGCATTTGCGAAATGATATATTAATTTGGTAATTTGTTCCAAGTTTAAAACATTATCCTGGTTTTATGATAGTTATGAGAAGCACACAAATAATATTAATAAAAGAGTGATTTTAGTCCAACTGATCTGATATTTATCTATTTTATATTAGTTAATTAATTTTACAATCTATGAAATATATCATCTAATAAATGAATAACACATGACATGGATTCAAATTAAAATTCTTATATTAGGATCCATAATATTATTATTATTAAAATGTGCAAACAATAAGAAAAAGCATTGATAATTCAAAAAAAGAATTGAGTAATTCTGTCTGCACTAGTCTATGCTTGTTTTGTGCACAATTTTTGTACAAATAGCACTACTATTAAGTTAATTAAACATAATTTTAATTGCATGCAAACTTTTCTTGATGATATAATTGATCCAAAAGGTTGGTTTGAATGGAAAAGCCACGGTGAGAGGTGGACATTATTTAGCCTATTACTATGCTGAGTACAATAGTAGAAGACCTGGTCATAATACTAGAACCTAGAGGTAGGGTCCATTCGAAAAGGTTTATATACAACAATACTGATATTTGGCCCAAATTTCGTCAATCAAAACTACCGAAATTAATATTTTTTGCTGAAATCAAAATAAAATTGGGCGATAGCCCATCACCCACCCACTCTCTTTTGTTGACGGACCATCGCCTAGATTAAAAAAAAAAAATTTGATAGATTCAAATTAACGGGATTTTGTGCCTATTATAACAAAAATCTTTTGGTGAAAATCATTACTTATAAATCAGAAATATTCATGTTGTATCATTAAGAATCAATAAATAAATATGAGGAAGCGTATCTGAATCTATAACGCTGAATTATCCTCTAAATCCGTGTGGTTAGCCTCACATATCAACACGTTCTCCTAGAGAACCCTTTAAATTTCTCATTACACTCTCTTTGATGATGGGATGTCAGAAACAATAAAACAATACATATGATATAAAGACTATAACCACTTATATAGATAACTTTTCATGTTGCCTTTAAGTATTCTTATTTCAGCCCACCATAAAAATAGTAATTACCTTTTTAGTTTCTATATATTAAAGGCTCACACCCTATCAGATACTTTAAAGTCCAAATTACCAAAAACCTTATGGATCACTTTCAATTGGGCTTAACCTTATATAACAATCTGCAATACATAATTATTCACATATAAGCCTAATGTTGGATTAAGGATCCAACAATGTTAAATTAAAAATCCAACAATCTTCCATTTGGGCTATATGTGTAACCTCATAATTGTAATTTGTAAAAAATAACTGTATGAGCGCAACTTTACTGTCATTACCGAAATGTATCTATAACCAATCCGGTCCACCAATCATATCGACATAGGATCAAAGCGGTGTTCGTTACAACTATCGTAACTCAACCCATCAATGGTCACAATGCCAATACAACTAGATGACATGGATCATGATATGGATGTGTAGCATGGAGATTTCATGTAATGTGATCTTAACATGCCTATTTCCAACTGGTCTATCTTAAACCTTAATAGGATCAAACCTTATCAAATCAGAGTGTGAATAAACCAAAACTTCATTTATGCAGAAAATAACCTTAAATATCCATAAAATGAAATAACTGAAAAATGTCTATATCATAAGAGTATCTAAAATCACAAATTTCCACTAAAACTGAATATCCTTTACTGACACAACACCCATACGAGCAGTGTGCTCATGGA
The DNA here is from genome assembly GCA_030449835.1 of Clausena lansium. Lineage (NCBI taxonomy): Eukaryota > Viridiplantae > Streptophyta > Magnoliopsida > Sapindales > Rutaceae > Clausena > Clausena lansium. The sequence goes on along the minus strand of JASUUF010000192.1, from coordinate 6,608,270 downwards.
ATTTGTGCCGACGTGCTCTCTAGACAACTATCTACTCTGAACTCTTTCTTTAACAACTAAGAACTTAATCTCTATGCTTCATCAAGCTATTGTTGTTATTAGAATACACACTGTTGGCTTATAGTTACAAAATAATCTGAGCGGCCTATTAATGCCATCTATTATGTGCAGCCCAGTGACAAAATTCCTCAGCTATATCTCATGATTGGATACCTCATAACATGCTGTGAACTCTACTACCATCGTAGAAGAGGCTATAAGAGATTGTTTAGCACTCTTTCAAGATACAGCACCCCCAGCTAGCAGATAGATGTAGCCCGTCGTGGACTTCGTACTATCTTGGCATCCAACAAAAGCAGAGTTAGTTTACCCAACAATCTCGAGCTTATCTGACCTCCGTTATGTGAGCATATAGTCTTTTATTTTCTGTAAATACCGCAAGACCCGTTTTTTAGCTTTCCAATTGCTTAAATATCTGCCCAAAATCCCAATAACATACGCAATATCTGGTCGTGTATAAACTTGAGTATACATCAGACTTCCTACTGCTGACGCATAAGGAATCTTCTACATCTCTTTTTCCTCAAAATTATTCTTAGGGCGCTGATTCAGACTAAATCTGTCTCCCTTAGCCACAGGGGTATCTCTTGGTTTGCAATCTTACATGCCATATCTCTTGAGAATCGTTTCGATATAGCTCTTTTTTGATAATCTAAGAATACCCCAAGAGCGATCCCGGTATATTTATATGCCAAAGACAAAAGAATCGTCACTAAGATCTTTCATCTCAAAATTCTAAGCTAGAAATCTCTTGATGTCGTGCAATAAGCCTATATCGTTACTTGATAGCAAAATGTCATCGACATATAAAACTAAAAAATATATATTTGCTCCCACAGAACGTATGGTCTATACAATCATCGATCAAATTCATCTTAAAACCAAATGAGATGATTACTTGATGAAATTTGAAATACTATTGTAGAGATGCTTGCTTGAGCCTATAGATGGATTTCTTAAATTTTCAAACCATATTATTTGGGTCTTTAGACACAAAGTTTTTTGGCTGCAGCATATGGATCGTCTCATCAATGTCACAATTAAGAAACACTGTTTGCACATCCATCTGATGTAACTCAAGATTGAAATGCACAACCAATGCCATTATAATCCTAAAAGAGTCTTTCAAAGAAATCGGAGAGAATGTCTCTTTGTAATTGATGTCTCCTTTCTATGTAAAGCTCTTTGCGTCAAGATACGCCTTATACCTCCCCACGTTGCCATTCGAATCCCTCTTGGTCTTAAATATCCATTTGCAACCAATAGGTTTCGCATCTTCTAGCAATAGGACAAGATCCCATACATCATTGTCCTTTATGGACTTTATCTCCTCATTCATGGCATCAATCCACTTCTGAGAGTTAGAACTTTTCATGGCTTGACAGAAATTAATTGGCTTACCTTCCATCACTCTAATATCTACCTTATGTTCTTAGAGAAATATAATGTAATCAACCGGCATTGCATTTCTCTTTTCTGTAATGGATCTCCTTAATGGCATAGGTTCTTAAGGTAGTTGAGTTTGTTCTTCTGGAACAATTTCTGGTATAAGAGGTTCTTCAGCATTGTCTTGATCTGTTTTGTCTTGAACAAAGCCAAGAATAAGACCGTGATCAATGCCAATAACACCTGTTGGGATATCAACATATTCCTCTTCAAAGACAAAGTCCCTAACTATATCTCCCCGCGTAAACTCGACATTCTTAAACAATCGTGCATTTTCCAACTAAAAAATCAACTTAGTTGTAGGATCATAAAACTTGTACCCCCTAGATCTTTTAGAGTATTCAATAAAATAGCAACTCACCGTCCTTGAGTCTGGTTTCTTTTCATTAGGCCTATAAGGCTTTGCCTCAGCTGGACATCCCCAAACATACAAGTGCTTTAGACTACGTTTCTTGCCCATCCAAAGTTCATAAAGGGTTTTGGCAATCGCTTTAGTTGGAACTATGTTAAAGATATATGCTGCAGTCTTAAGCGCTTCTCCCTATAGTGATTCTGGTGAAGTAGAATGACAAATCATACTCCTTATCATGTCTTTAAGCGTCCTGTTTTGTCTTTCAGCAACTCTATTCATAGTAGGCGAACGCGGCATAGTGTGCTATGGGACGATACTTCATTCCTCTAGGAACTTAGCAAACGGTCCTGGATGTTGTTCACCTGAACTGTCATATCTACCATAGTATTCACATCACGATCAGATCTGACGCTTTTGATTCTTTTGCTAAGTTGATTCTCAACTTCAGACTTAAAATTTTTTTAACATGTCTAATAATTCATTTTCTTGTACTTTTTACATTTAATTTTAAAATATTGTAAAATATTTATTATAAGAAAATGTTTATAAAATAAAAAAAGTACAAGAAAAATATTTTCTTTTTAATTTTTTGCTCACAACAAAACACATATTTCTTGTTTTTAATACTTAATTTTTTATTTAATTTCTATACATATGATTTATTTAGTTTATAATCAATATGAATAAAAATGTATTTGAAAATAAGGGTAACGTAAAAGTATGTCGTCATGGAGATTATTGGCTATTTTAAAAACAGTATGGGATAAATGGTATATAATAATTACAGTAGGAGAGAAATTGACAATCTCCCCTATTTGAAATACTTTGATTTATTTCCTAATAATTGAGAAGCATCCCAATCTAGAATTTAAAATTGCATTAGGTATTAATCCTACGACTACAAAGATCACTAGTGCTACAAGGTTAACTAGTTCATACCAACATCAAACAAACTTAACCAAATAATAAAAATTGAAATGAATAACACACGAAATATAATTTCCACCCATAGCTTTAGGTGTATTCCATTCTTTTGAATACAACTATTATATATAAGAGTATTTTATAACTTAGAATAGAAAAAATATTTATAATTAACTATTATAATTGGAAATTAAACTAGATGAATAGAAACTAAACACAAAATTGAATTAATTACATTCGAATTTACAATTCATACTCAATTTTGTAATAATTGTGAGCTTTGTCAATCTTAGTTCATGTTCTAGTGGTGCAATTTAATTAATTAAAATGAATGACCTTTATGTTAAATTATTTATCAATTATGAGCATAATAATATAGCAACAGAAAGAGAGAAAGCAAATAAGAGACACAATGTTTAGAGAGTAATTTTATTAATCTCAAATGCATACAAATAAGGGGCAAAAGGCCTATTTTTTAGTGATACAACCATAGAGTGGTAAGTAATACATCATAATTATAAGAGATAACAACCCTTAAATTAGGGAGATAATGGGAGTTATAACAGATGAAAAGTTGCTTGTGAGGAGATAATAGGCCACTTTGATGAACATCCACATAAATTAAATGATTTCATAATACTCCCCCTTGGATGTTCATCCTACAAAGAATATGCCTAATTAAAACCTTTGCTAGTAAATACCTTGCCGGAAAAATACTAACGAAGGAAAAAGAGTACATTATTCATTTGTATCTTAAGGAGATGTAAATTGCTTCATTAAAACTTTACTACGAAAAACCAAATAGGACAAAAGCCTAATGAAGGAAAAACAAAACAGTGCATGTAGTATTTCATATCAATAACTCCTCTTGCTAAATATACTCCCCTTTAAAATGACATAGGTGTTTCAAAGATCAATCATAACTTGTTATAACTAACAATATTTTGGTGAAATAATCTGTATGATCAACAACATCCTTTGAAAACTTGAAAACATATAATAGATACCATCATCTTGAATTTGAAGAATATTGCCATGCATATATCTTCATAATCTTGTTGATCTTTTTAAATAAAACCAAGCTTTAGCATCTATATCAAGGAAAAAGTATGATATGCTTTTCATACTATTTTTACATTTTTAAGTTTTTATGCTAAACATATTTTAATTTGCAGTTATGCAATTTTCCAATGCCTTTGTAGGCACAAGTTGCAATAAAACATGGTTATTTGGGACCAAGAGATATACAACAATTTTTAAAATATAGAACAATTTTGAACAGTAGCAAAGCTAGAAATAATATTTCAGGTGGGCTGGATTATTTTTCTAATAAAATACTTGACTATTGTACAAGAGAATTTACTAATAAAAATTAAATTGTTCAAAATCGTTACTTTATTCTAAGGAAATTACTAAAGTACGATATATAAGCGAAAAACTAATAGAAAAGTACAATGATTAAAAAATTTATCAAAGTTGTGTCTTACGATTCTTTAGGAAAGAGAACTCATCTACTATCGAATCTAAGTCGATATCATCCGTAATTTCTCTTTCAATATAGATAACCATAGAGTTTGAAAGAAATTTATTCTCCATCTTGTTTCGAAGTGCTGTCTTAATAAGTTTCAGGGCAGAAAATGCTCTCTCTGTTGTTGCTGTTGAAACAGGAAGGGTTAATACCAAACGAATCAATCTGTCAACCAAGATGTACATCTCTGACTTTTTGGTCTTAGCTAATCTTCTACACAATTCGAAAAGAGAAGTAATATTCTGAAACTCTTGAAGGGAAGGTACATCAAACTCAAATCATTCTAATTGTCTTCTCAAAGCTTGTACCTCAATCTGAGTGAAATCCTAGGGATAAAATCTTTTAGCAAGACTACAAATGTCTTCAATTTTGAGTGACTTAAATGCATCAACATGATTTAAAGCTGAACTGAGAGTTAGAAGTTCCATCGTTTGCTCAGTAAACCTATTATTCAACTCCACTAACTGAAAATCTATTACAGCATTGAATAAATCAAAATGATAATAATGCTCCATTGTAATATAATCATTCTGCTGACAAGAACGTCTTGTGCCTGTCATATGGCGAGCTCTCATATCAAGCGTATCTATCTCATTCTTTTCACAAAATGAAACCACATTCTTAATAAATCTTCCCAACCATTATCCCGCATTCTTTGAAGAAGTTTTTTTGTGGTTGAGACTAAGTGTACATCATTTAAAATGTCTTGAGATTTTGCTTGTAATGCTTGGCAAAGTAAATCGCTCATCCCCAAAACTGTTAAATAAATGCAAAATAAACACAAACTTAAAAGATCTCATTGTTTCACACACACCTTTAGCTTCACCACGTATGCTATTGTTAGGTCCACGCTTTACCAACTCTTCAAGAACTTTATGAACAACACTGAACATATCAATTAACCTATTGACAGAACGGAAATGAGAGCTCCACCGAGCAGCTCCAGGTCACTGCAAAGTACGAATTTGATTAGCCCCTGTACCGGTTTGAACTTCTCCTGAAGCTATCAAATCTGTGATTTCAGCTTTCTAAATAGATTTCAACTCAGCAAGACATTTAGCAGAAGAAGTCAGAACATTCAAGATCAAATTTAGTGCTTAAAAGAAAATCAATGCATTTGGCACATCTTTAGATGCTGCAACTAGTGCAAGTTGTCGTTGATGTGGAAAACAATGTACATAATATGCATATGGACAATCTTTCAAAAATAATGCTTGCAATCCATTCCATGCTCCCCGCATGTTACTAGCACCATCATCCCCTTGCCCTCGTAAATTTTCAACTAAAAAATCGTATCGTGCAAGAACATTACACATTTTTGTTTTCAATGTTGCTGATGAAGTTTCCATGACATCGACAACTTCAAAAAAACGTTCACGAATATATCCACCACAATCAACATACCTCAAAATGATAGCCATTTGCTCTTTACCAGATTCGTCAAGTGCTTCATCTACTAGAATACAAAACTTAGCATCTCCAACTTCTTCACGAATCTTGTTTCTCACTCTGTTTGCAAGAATATTTAGAAGCTACTTTTGAATGTCAGACGACATATACTTGGCATATGATGGAGCATTTTCTAAGACAACTTTAGCAATTTCTTTGCTACATTCCACCGAAGGCCTTATCATCTCTATGAAATTTCCTCAATTTTTTGATTTAATTGATTCATCATAGCCTCTAAAAGCATAAGCTTGCTTTGCTAATCATTTGATAATAATAATTGAGGTCTTCAATCTTAGCCTATTCTCTAAAACTTATTGTGAAGATTGAGCATTCATTGCTCTCTCAATGTGTTGAATTGGATTACTTAAGTAGCCCCAACTTTGCATTACATTATTGTGATGTGAAGATGGACCCTCTTCATGCCATAAAAAAGCATAATATTTTCCACATTTGACTCTCTTCAAGCTCTGAAACCCTTGAACAATGAATTGTTGATACTGCGATGGAACTTCATAAAAAATAAAGCATGGAAAACAAAATGCTGTATCTTTTGCCTCAGAGTACTCAAGCCAAGGAAATTCTTTAAACCAAGAATATTGAAATCCGTGTTCTTGTTTGCCATCAATAGTTAATGGATAATCATGTAGCTTAGGCTAACACGGTCCTATTTTAATGTACATCCTTCGAATTTCATCACGTTGATTAACAGGATATGTCGTTATTTGACGACGTAATCCATGATCACGTTCCAAATAAGTATTTCTAGTTTCTTCAACTTCAACCTTTTGAGACTTAGGAGGAGGTTGCTCACTGGAATCATGAGCATCAACTTGAGGAGCATTATCTTGAGATGGTGATGGTTGACTGTTGCTTACTTTCTTAAAGAATGAAAGTAAAGTTTTTCTTGGCTTGATTAATTGGTTGTTTGACATTGTACCCTATTATAATAACGTGAATTCCTTTACAAAAGAAACGAAATAAATAATAAGAAACTAACTTAAAGTATTGAAAAAATAAAGCGAAAAAATTAATTGACAATTTGGCAATAAACTAACTAAAAGTCTAACAAGTGTTAATATATAAACAAACTTATTGTATTGAAAAAATAGAAAGAAAACAAAAGACAACAGACATGAAATTAAAGAAAGGCCATTAAACCAACAAAGAGCACAATTCATTTCTAACTATTGACAAGTTAATAAAACATATTATATAAAAACAATATAATCTATAAAAAGTAAAAGTTATGGGACATGAATTAATAGGAAAACGTGCTAAGGACAATACATAAGCAATTCGATTTAAAGATTACATGGAATGGAACAAATAACACTCAGAGATTAATAAAATATATTAAAGAATAAAAACAAAATAATCTTTAAACTATTATTTTAGTATAAAATTACCTTTTCTTTTGATTTCTAAGTTGGTGTCTGTCTATTTGACTTTGATGGTGAGAGAGCTAGAGCTATCAAATCGGAGGAGAGAGAAAGCAAGAAAAGTGTAGAAAGGTGGAACAGCCAAACACAAAAAGTAATTGTAAACCTAATATATTATTTTTTTATTTAAAGGGTAAATTTGTAATTAACAAATTTTTTTTAAAAAAAAAATCTATACTGGGCTACAGCCCGGCATAGCCCCAAAGTACCTTCGTCTCTGATTTTGAATATGAAATACTTATAGTATTTCTATAATATCAGCATATCACTTGATAAATTTCAATTCATAAATTCAAATGTCTTCTTTCATTTTAAGATCTTTCATCTTAAATTTTATTCTTAAAAGAAATAAATTCACAAGCTCTTCAAGAGTCTTTCTATGATGAAATCATCAACACATTTTGCAAAGATTGCAAATTTAATTTTTAGTTTTAATAAAATCACATAGCAAAGTGAATAATGACATTTGCCACTTATAATAAATTTTCACTCAAGTGATTATACTTTGATAAGTCTATATTGCTATAATATACACAACTATGATTATAACTTTATCAAAAACATATAAGATGCAAGCTTTTTGATTTAGTACTTCAAATACTTGTTTCAAGCATTTTATCCTCAAGGATAATTACATCGATTCTTCAATTTAATTTTGACATACTATTGTTTAGATTCACATTTTATTAATAAATTTTACGACTTCAGGGGTATGGGCTATAAGTTCAAAATTCTTTAAAATTTACTAATCAATTTTACGTCTTCTAGTGTATGGACTATATGTCTAAATATTTTTAAAAAAATTAGCCAATCATATAATTTGATAATCTTCACATTTTTTGATTTGGGATCTCAAAAATGTTTATCATAACAACTAAAGTTTATTGACAAAAATCTTATGTCAATTTCAATTTTTCTCTTGCATCAAATACCGACGTACAATTGATCAAATATTTTTTTATTATTTAATATATGTGCCCAATGAGATCTTTTGAAGCTTATAATACATATGTCTCTGCAAGGGCTAAAGATCTCTTTTTTCTTAATTTGCATGCATGTTATAAGTCAATTTGAATCTCTTTGTTTCTCACCATTTACCTCTTCGAGGGTACTTGAAATTCATTTTTTAGTTGGTACAATATTCCTCACCAAGGGCAATATATTCAATAAGTTCATTATAGATCAAATATTTTTGCTATACATGCAAACATGGTCTCTTCAAGAGCACCAAATTATTTTACTTCAACTTTTTAGAAATTAAAATTTTCCACCAATTGATCTATAGCTATCACATGCTTCAGGCGTTCGTATAATTATTTGTTCCATCATTTTATCCTTCAAGGACATCATATATATCAACCCATAATCATATTCTGTTTGCAATTTTTTACTTTTACATATTAATAAATTCATCTAATAATTAATCAACAATGCACATTGTTAATAATCCTTTTGAGCCTCAAGTTCAAACTAATTTACATAAATATTAAGATGAGATAAAGTGATACATACTATTATCATAAAATCAAATTATTCATCACGTATAGCTTTCCTCCCCCTCGTGAAAGGATGAATTTTTCATAAAATATGTCATAAGATAACTGTGAATAATAACAAATAATAAATTATTTTCCTAAATTCATGTCCACTTCATTGAAATAAAAATCAATAATCAAGAAAATCTTTTGGCTCTTTGATTAAAATTCTTGTGAATTTTCTATAATTCAATACATAATCATTAGTCTCATTTACAAATTTATCATTGCAACTTCATCATTTCAAACTATTTAAGAAACTCTAGACTTATTACACTTCTAGTTCATCAAAAATTATTTCAATTTTGAATTTGTTCCACTTCGAGTGGTGCAATATATATAGTGCAATCATTAATACTTAAATGGTGATCACTAAAATGTCGATAATGTTAGTCATGGCATGTTTAACACTAATCCCACAATTATCAAATAAACATTCGCTTCAAGGAATGAAACTATATCACTAGTAAGATGAGACTGATTATTTACATCAATAGCTTAATATTTTATTAATATATAAAGAGAAACAATAGCGTCAATATACATATTGACAATCTCAATTTGCTACTGCAGGAACATAAATGAGCTATAAAATATTTACACATATCACATATTCTCTTTATATATATTCTTGATGATTTTCTCCTCATACACATATAAAAACAAAAAAAATTATATATGAGCTTTTATTCAATCTTTTGATGGTCGCATATTTCCTTTAAATTGTTTCAAAGAAACAAATTATCCATTTGGATATTCAATTTTCATTCCTTGAAGGAGATAAAAAAAATTCACTATAATAGTTCAATCCTTGAACTTTTCTATAAATTATGTTATTTTTTCTTCAAAATTTTCAAGGAAGCAATTATACCTTGTTTATATATTCATTTTGTAACTCCTTCCGGGAGATATGGAGAAGAAAATTCATATAGTCTTACATGACATATATATGAACTCATATTATTTGTTTAGTCCTTTAGGGACATGTAAAATATACAGTTATACAGTGAATTCTTTATGTAAAAGATGTTGGTGAATAATATCATAATTTTAGAATAGTTCAACAGGAACATCTTTTGAAAGAAAATCTTCTTTATTTGTAGTGCAATCATTCAAGGATGCATTCTTAATTTTCTTTCATTCTATACTACAATATTCACACTTCAGTTGAAATTCAATATTAAAATTTACAAATCAATTTAACTTTTCCAGAATATCAATGATAATAAAATAAAATTAATAGGTAATTGCATAAGAATATAAATAATGATGAATGAAGAGATGAATTCGTTATGCTAGAACATCAAGATGTCATAAACATGTAATAGTCTACATGATCAGATAATATCTAGATAGTCAAATATATTAAGAAGAAAAATATGCATACCTTTGTATATATTTACCGTACAAAAGGATCCAAAAGGAGACTTATCATACAATCTCTTGTGGCTAGAGACCTGTACTGATAACGTGTTAAATTATTTATCAATTAAGAGCATAATAATATAGCAAGAGAAAGAGAGAAAGCAAATAAGAGACACAATGTTTAGAGAAGAGTTTTATTCAATCTCAAATGTATACAAATAAGGAGTAAAAGGCCTCCTTTTTTAGTGATACAACTATAAAGTGGTAAGTAATACATCATAATTATAATAGATAACAACTCTCCAATTAGGAAAATAATAGGAGTTATAAGAGATGAAAAGTTGCTTGTGAGGAGACAAAATGTCACTTTGATAAACATCCACATAAATTAAATTATTTCATAACACTTTAGACATTTCTTCGTCATGAATAAAACATTGTCGATATCTTTTGGTTTCAATTACAATTTTTTTTTCTAACAAGCTTAAGTGATTGAATGCTAGCTTCGGCTGATATGGCATGACAATTTGTCACTTCTTATTCCAGCTCAGCAGAAGCCAGTAGCATTAGCATCCTCTATTCTTGATATATAATATGGACAACGTTCTGGGAAAAAAAACTATAGATTATAATAAATTTATAATTAAGGATGAACATCTAGTTTAATTTCCTACTATCAAATATCTTATAGTATTGTATATTTACATAAAATAACTATATACATGATATATAATAGGGAAGAAGATATTTCTTACCATCAAATATCATATAGTATCTTATAGTATTGGAAACCTCCTGAAATGGGTGGTGTAAAAGTTAATCTGATGGTTTATCGAAAGGAAATTTAGATAGTGCTACGGCGGGCGGGGTTTTTAGGGATTTTAGCAGACCCTTTTTAGGGGATTGTTGCATTCCTTTAAGAGTTCATACAGCCTACTATGCCCAGGATTGTTGCAGCTATTTTTGCTATTGAGCTTGCATACAGTAAGGGTTGGAGAACTTTATGGCTAAAATATGATCTTATGTTAGTTTTACATTTTTTTAAAGCAAAAAGTTACTTCAACCCTCTTTGGACCTTACGAAATCGTCGGTTGAATTGCTATCATCTCCTCAGCCAAATTGACTTCAGAATTAGCCACTCTTTTCGTGAAGTTGATTGTGTGGCAGATTGTATGGCAAACCTAAGATTAGAGTACTAAACACTGTGGGATAATCCACCACATAACAACTTTTTCAGCATTTCTTTTGCTATTGCAGCCTTCTAGTTATTTTGAGGGATAAAGCTCACTATGTCAACCATGAGTAAGAGTATATTGTCATTTATCTTTAATAAAGTTGCTTCGCCAGTTGATATTCAAATATATATAGGGAGATTGTCAGTTTTCCCCTACTGTAATCAATATATACCACTTACTCCCCTGTTGTTTTTATAATAGTCAATAACCTCCCTGACTTCATAAGATTACAATATTACCCTTATTCTTAAATGCACGTTTATTCATATTTATTATAAATTAAATAAATCATATGAATAAAAAATAAAATATTTAATATTAAAAAATATGTTTTGTTGTGAACAAAAAATTAATAATAAAATATTTTTCTTGTATTTTTTTATTTTATAAACATTTTCTTATTATAAATATTTTACAATACTTTAAAATTAAATGTAAAAAGTACAAGAAAAATATTTATTGTTTATTTTATAATAATTTTTTATTTATCATTCAAGTTTTCTTCTAATAATTTTTTTATCATTTTATAATAATTTTCTTATATATTTATTATAAGAAAATATTTATAAAATAAAAAGTCCTAAAAAAAATTTTATTATTAATTTTTTTCACATCAAAACATATATTTTTTGTTTTTAATACTTAATTTTTTTATTTTAATTTCTATTCATATGATTTATTTAATTTATAATAAATATGAATAAAAGTGTATTTGAAAATAAGAGTAATATTGTAAAATTATGCTGTCACGGGGGTTATTGGTTATTATCAAAAGAGCATGGAGATAAGTGGTATATATTAATTACAGTAGAGGAGAAATTGGCAATCTATATATATATATATAATAACTATACTTGATATATTTTTATTTTAAATAATATATATAGGTGATTAATTTTTTAAAAATAAAATTTTTTTTTTTTGTCATTCGATAAATTATTTATTTCACTATCACTACTACAAAAATGTAAAATAATGGCCCATATGTTATGATGGTTTTTCTTAGAAACCGTCATTAAAAATATCTGATGACTGTTATTACATGAATGGTCATAATATCTAAGCTTTACAATGACAGTTATTTCTTTGTAACTATCATAAAATTTCAAGCTAACTTTTAACCATGGTTATTTATAGAAACGGTCATTAAAGTGTATATTTACAATGACGTTCTTTTATACAACAGTCATTGTATGTCTAGATAAAAAATAGTATTAATTTTAATGACGGTTCTTAAAAACTGTCATTAAAAGTATAAATTTTTAATGATGGTTTTTATATACAACGGTCATTATATGTATAGTTAAAAATAGTGAAAATTTTAATGACGGTTCTTAAAAAACTATCATTAAAAGTATAAATTTTTAATGATGGTTTTTATATACAACGGTCATTATATAGATAGTTAAAAATAGTTTGAAGTATTAATGTTAATGACCGTTTTACTATTCAACCGTCATTATATGTATAGGGTTTTAATAACCGTTATTAAAGAACCGTCATTGATAATAAGAATATTTTTTAAAAACGAAAAGAAAACCGGCCTTAGGATTTAACCTTAACTCTCTAAGCACCCACGCATGCAGCCGCTCTCTCAGGCCTCAGCAGCCCCTCTCTCTCACAGCACGCACGCCGCCGGCACACACAACCGAGCACAGCAGCACCAGGCCATCAGCATTCCCTCTCTCTCTCACGCTCGCACTCACGTACACGCAGCAGCAAGCCAGCTCGAGCAGCCTCTCTCTCTTACTCTCTTCGTCTTCGCTCGCTCTCACTTAGGCATATGTTCATTTTAATTACCTTTCATCTCAATTTTATTTTTCATGCTAACATTACTCTACTCTTCAGCTTAGAATCAAGGCAAATGAATCAGCTGTGCTCCTTCAGCCAATGTGATTCAATCTATAGATTTTGAAAGTTAGGGTTAAGGTTTGGGTTTGAGGGTTATGGACCCCTACAGTAAGTACAAACTTTTGATTACTTTTATATTTTTTGTCTCTCCTCTTCTTCTTCATTTATTATTTTCAAATTTTTTTGGTGATATGAAATAGCTATTAAGGATAAAATATATGAATTTTTAATTTTGGTTGATGGTAGACAAGGAAGCAATATGAACGATGGATAGAGGAGGAGCATAATAGGTTTCTAGAAGCCCTGCAGCTATATGGCCATGCTTTGCAACATATAAATGTTTAAACTTTTCTGATGTGCTTTTTTTTTTATTTCCTTTGTGAAGGCATGCTCTTGAAGTTTTCTATTTTTATTTCCTTTGTGAACTTTTCTCATGGCTTTGCAAAAGATTATTTTTTTTGTATCTGGGGATTTCATAGCTTCAAGTTATTGTTGATTACTGTTCCAGTTAGCATTTAAAAGATGGATCTTTATCTTGGCAATGTGTCAACCATAGTCTGGGTGGTCTTGATTTTATTTTCAATGCAGTGGAGTTGTTAATTTTAAATTTTATGTTTTGACTGGAAAGATGGCAATGGGAAAAAGCTATCTTCTTACGGAATATCGTAGTGGGTTTAAACTATTTTGAGCTTGTTAATTTTTTCTTTTATGTTCTCAATTCTAATTGAAGGAATGATGTGAATTCCTTTACATGTTTATAAATGTAGGGTATCAGAAAGCTCTGTTGTGAGCTATTGGATTTGAAGAATGCTGTGGAAAACTTACGTGGTAATGTGCACCAAATACTTGGCTTTCTTAAGGTAATAAACTGTTAGTCGCACCCTTAAAGTTTTAATTCTAATTTAAAGTTTTGTTTTTTCAATTAGAATTAACAGTATTAATTCTAATTTATGTATGACTATCAAATCAAATGAAGATTTGGTGGTGTTACCTTTTACTTTTTGCAACTTACTTTTCCAAAAGAGGATTGGATTTTTAACAAGTCTAATCTTATCATTTTTTCATAACGTAAATTACTTTAGTATTTTTGTAAGTGAGTTCCCCGAAATTGAAGTAGTCCTTGTAAAAAGCTAGGTACTAGCAGCCACTAGGTTGGATTGGTTTCGTTTAGTTTTTCATTTCTTTAATTAATATTGTATATGATTCTTAGTAGATTGCAATATTTCTTTAGGTTCTTTTATTTTTGTTGGCATTGATTACAAAGTATGTACAAAATACTAACAAATGAGTCTAAAGTTCAAGTTGCCATCAATAGAGAGGGAAACTGCAATCCGGCCATCTTATTATTTGTACTCTTTATGAGGAAAGTTTGCTTGTGTTCGGTAATTGGAATTTCCTTTAATACATGTTTGCCTTTACTGTCAGGTTTTCATGCTTAAATTCTTGCAATTGTGTGTATGCTCATTATTACATTTGAGACATTATGGTAGTATTACAAGCTCCATCTTAGAAAATTGCTTTATTATTTTTTTTAAATTAAGATGGCTTGACTGAATTGAATAGTTTGATTAGGAATTGCATATTTAGTGTCCCATTAGAACAGAGATAGCATCAGAGAACTTATTTAAGGCTACTACATAATTAAAATTTTGAGAAAAAAATTGATTATGTATTTTTATTTTTTTTTGAAATTGAGAAGAAAATTGCTTGACTGAGATGAATAGTTTGATGGGGTATTGCATTTTTAGGATTCCATTGCTTGTTTTTTCTCACTTTCTTTTCCATAGCTTTTCTGGAAGGCAAGAGAATTGCATGGTCATTATTTGGTTTTTTTATATTAATTAATAAAAGAATCTAATGATAATTTCTTTTTCTTCAGGTTTGTAGTGGTGGTGGGCTTCACATATAGATATTTGAAGACTTAATGAGAACTCTGATGTGGTAGACTTTGGGAACTATGTAAGTTGTCAGTGGTGGATGCATTTGCTGATTTGTGATGGAATTCATTTGGATAAATATGAAATTAGATATTGAATATTTTATGAGAATTTTATTTTTATGTGGTAGCATTTTTTTAGATGAAGAAAGTAATATTAAAGATGTTTGTGCACTTTAGATTCACTTTTAATGCCAATTTTTTGTATATGAAACAATTACAATTTCAATTTTATAAAACAATTGATATAGATAAATTATTAAATTGGTTTTTTTCTTTATAGTCAAGCAAAAGATGACCATTCTTATAAAGAACATATAAAATGACGGTTTTGATTAAAAACCGTCATTAAAAATTATGAAGAAATATACATTAATGACAGTTTTTTCCAATAACCATCATTAAAAGTATTACATTAGTGACAGTTTTGGTCATTAAAAACCATGTATATTGGCAAATAATGCCATCATCATATATAGACATTTTATGACGACTATTGAACCGTCATAAAAAGTGTACCCCTTTTAATATCACGGCTTAAGATGACTGTTTTAAAACTGTCATCTTATGTCTTTTAAAACCATCATAAAATGTCTATTTTGTAGTATTGTATTGAAATCATCTATTGGTAAAAGTGTTATCATATTATCAAAATATAAATTTGTATGAGAATTTGTGACTATAGAACTGCTCTTTACTTATTAACATATGTTGGATGCTTTATCACTACCTCAATTTATTTATGCTAACCATTTAGTTGGTACTATTAACCATGAAATTGTTTCTTAATAACTACAATTCTAGTCAGTCAAATTTACCAATCAAATTGATCACGCCTTTTAAAAGCACGGCACAATTAGAGATGGGCTAAAGGAAGGCACGTAAAATAGCCCGCAATAAGTACGTTTCACTTTTTAATGAAACTAAACTTAAAATTTTATGATTTTATGAATAAATTGATACTGACTCTTTTAATGTAAGTTTTTAAATCATTTAATTCTTAGTTTAAAAAAAATACTCTAATTATTTTATATTTATAATTTATTAAATGAATAATTGATATCATGATTTTAATAAATAAAATTATAAATATCATGATTTTATAAAATGTATGTATTAATGTTATTATAGATTATAATATATGACTCTATGTAAGTCCAACTTAACCATTAAGTTAACCCTCAAGAAAAAAATTATTATTATTGTTATTGTTGTTAAGTATTAAAAAAGAATTCAAATACTGAAGAATCTAAGTTAGTAGTTAGTATTACATTTTCTTACTATCATTAGTTTATTATTATTGAATATAAACTTAAGTTTTAAATTTTTGATTCTATTGAATTTGACAAAAAGCACATGGACCCAAAAAAGTACATAAGCTTAAAAAAAGTACGCCAACAATTTGGCATTCCCTCTTAAAAATAAAAAAAAAGAAAAAATGCTTGTCGTACTTTTTTCTTATGCACATCACGGCACAGCGCGCATAGGCACGGTACGAATAAAAATGGCACACGTGTCGAGCCGAGCCTAAGTAAAAAAAAATAGGCATGTCATGGCACGCATGATGGACACGACACACACAAGCATGAGCCTGCATGGGCCTTCCGGCGGCCATCTCTACTTGGGCTTGATGTAGCTTGTGAGCCCACTATTTTGTTTAATAGTTCAAGGAGCAAGGTCCACGAATGTATTTAGATATTGATACAACCCAAATAAACTCGTGTTGAAGCTTTAAGCTTGGTTGACTTGTCAAATAGATTTGGGGCCTGAATAGTAATGGCATGCTGTCAATAGTGGTGTGAATGCGGAGTACAAAATTGAATAATGGAGACCATGATTTAAGGTCCTGTCTTAGCAGTAATACTGCAGTTTGGGGAAAAGCCCTAATGCTTACTAAAGCTTAAGGCTGGAATTCAGGAATGGTGACAACTTAGAAAGTGCGATTGAGGGATGTTTTAGGGTTTCTAAGCGTTTGGCAAGAATGAAGGTCTGTTGTATGCGAAGGAAGGTGTTTTGATGGTGATGGGATAGTAAGAAAGGCTGGTTTCAGGTTTCGAGAGGTTAATGAAACTGAAACTATAATTTGTGCTATAAGTTAATAGATTCACAATCAAATTACCTTTCAAAGAAAAAAAAAATCTCATTATATTATCCATATATTATAACAAATTTTAATATACATACATATATATACACATAAGGTGCAAGGTTATAATAAATATACACATATTTATGTTCAAGGCTGAGATTGCTTAGCTATTGATGATTTTATTTAGTTGTGTAATGATTTTCTCTCCTCTTTGAAGATGAGGGAACAAAAAGCTCGAGCAGAATAAATTCATTACTTCCATACAAGGTACAGAGGAACCTGCGAGGCTACGACCTCTGATTCTGATAATATGATTCTATTTCAAATGATGCATTGTAATATAAATAACCTAAAATAGAGTACATTTTAAATTTTTTTCTTTTTAACCAATCATTTAAATTATCAAAAATAACTTCATATAGCTCTAGAAACTAGATTAAACGAGAAAAATTTAAGATCATCAAGCATGAATAACAATAACAGGGCCGCTATTGCTTCAAGCCATCAGTGACCAAGCCAAAATGAGACTGAGCCCGGTTTTCAACCCGAAAGGAATTGAAAATGAAACGAGAACCTTAAGTACAACTACTCCTTAATTCACTTTGAAAATAATGGCATATCGGCAAGAAGAGAAGATGCATGTGAATAAAAGTGGGCAAACAACCGAGCAGGGTAGCAACCTTACTCAGACTTTATTTTCCTCTTTGATTTCTCTTGATGATAACGCTCTGAGGACCCTAATGAGGTAACATCACTGTGACCCCCCTATGAATGGCCTGTCAAATGATTGGGTTCATGGGCACGTCGACGTTTTGAAGTTTTTGATGGCTCCCCACCTTCAGGCGAAAATATTTTGTATCCGCTATTTCGGGTGTAGGATGAATGTTCCAGTGCTGGCTGTGAATTTCTTCGCCAACTACTTTGTCCAGAACTCGCAAAACGATGATTTGACATTGAAGCTCCACTGGATGTCACAAGCAATTGTCCGATTTTGTCAGGATTGAATTCTTCTAGTTCTTTAGGCTCAGGGTGATGGACTAGGGAAACCCGCCGTGAAATCTTACCAACTAACATCAAAGTAAACTATATACATCAGAACAAATGAATACACTTTAGCATCATCTCAAGTTCACAAAGTTCAGGCTTATTTATAACAATTACCAGCAGAACAAAGGTAATGAGAGATGATTAATCAAATGAATACATAAATAAACAATTTTTAAATAAAAATCCAATATCTAAGCATCAAACACACAAAATCAGAGATTTAAATCTCCCTATATTTAGAAAAAGAAAAATGTCTTAATTAATGCCAAAAAAAGGAGGTAGAAATGTAGACTAAATGTCTACAAAGAAAACAAAAAATAAGGGAGGGGGCAACAAATTTTATAAAAGATCACACCCAGAAAATGATATCAATCTTATATAAAACCATCTCAAAAGCCCTTTCCAACCTAGATGTATAAAGAAAAAAGATCTTGAAAATCCTTGAAACCAATATGAAGCAAATGATGAACTCTCTCCCACGAGCCTGCATATAATTTCTCATTTATTCTCATTAAAGATACAAATTTTCCTTTGCAACCATAAAATCCATAAGAGCGATAAAACAATGCATCCAAAGCACTCAGTAAGGATTTGGCTTTCTACCCTTCCACAAAACAACTATTTTCCGAAAGTAAGGATTCACAGGAACCCAGAATGGCCGAGTGAATCTTAGCCTCTTTTAAAACTCCAGTCACAAATTCAATTGTTAAACGGATGGCTAGATGTCTTTTTACTCTTTCTAGACATCACATGTCATTATGGTGAAAGGCGCATCTTCGGATGATTTCTTTGAATGACTTCCTTGGTATTGATATTACACAAGGCCAAAGACCCTAAGCCCATGTTTTGGTTGGAAGAAATGGTAGGAGAGGAGACGAATGGAAATGAAAGGGGGAGAGAACATAAGTGAAAATGAGGGTCAATCTCATTTTCATTATTTGGTTGGACATAAAATTAATTTTTCTCCCATTATTTCTTTCCCCTCTTCCTTTCCTCTCCTCTCCTCTCCTTGTATTTCTTCAAACCAAACATGAAGTAAAGGACTTGAACTTTGGGTGGGATTTTAGCCTTTCAAATCATCTTGAAATTTGTAATCACACTGGAAAGGTCCTCTAATAACCACTGAAAATATGATTTACAAGATGACCTTTACCCAAAACCTCCAAATCACAGATTTTAATCTTGTGCCTCTAAACTATAAACACCATTTAAACAGAGAATTCAGAGGATACAGATAACTTATTTTTAAGCACGGTGGAACAAATGAATTGTAACAATATTGCTGAAACTATCAGTCAATAGTTTGAGATATATCAGTTATCACATGAAAACCACTATTCCAATTTGGCCCAGTTTAGCTAAAACAAAATTAATTCCAATTTTCAGGTTAGATGAAGATGAAGCATGAATGAACAAAGTAAAACCCTCCTGATGTGGTATCAGGTTAGGTTGGATTATGAAGCACTCTAAAAAGTTATAATTTTCCTTTCTTTGGTTGAATTTTATTAAATATCGGATGATCTTCAGTATAGTATAAAAGCAAGCTCAAAGAATTAACAATATGTAGAATTGTAATAAAAGCTCCACTCAACTGGACCATGACAAGGTAACAAATGTATGCAGACATATTTGCCTGAATCCTACAGAGAACTTTCAAAACTAACTTCTCTCAAGAACTCATTCTGGGACAAAGAAGGCTGTAAATGTCCATATAGGCACCTCAAAAAGAAAAAAAATTGGTTTACTGATGCAGGCGGAATAAAAATTATATAATTGTGTACACAGAATAGATAGTAATTCTTCATGAAGCAGAACAGCAACAAACCACCACCGTGACAAATGTAAGAAGAAGGGAAAAAATTCAAAAAAATATTAGAACGAGAGAACATATATAAGAATAAAAGGAAAAAAAGAATAATCCTTCAAATACATACCAAATTTTGGCTCTGATGGATGGTTAAGAAAAACCATTTCATCTGGCTCTTGAAAGTCATTGCTGACAATATCATACACTTTTCCTACCACAAAATATAACAGCAATTCATCATAATAGTGTCACGAAACGAATCCATTACAGCTTAGCCATACAAAAATCATACTGATACCAAGTTGCAAGCAATGCAAGGATTACACATATATACATGCATAGAGAGTTATTCAATAGTACTGTTGTTTATATATACCAGATGAATCCTCAAAACTGCCCAACCGTCCATTGCCACGGAGCTCAAACAACAGTTCTTTTCCATCAAAATCAGGCATCTGAAGAAAATATATATATAATAAAAAAACCAATAAACTCATATCCCAATCATCACTAATGATTAAGCTGATACTAATAAAATTTTCCAGCAAAAAGACTAAGTTGCATTCACAAAAGACTCCAACGAGTTCTCAATAAATGAAACAATAAGTCCTTATGTAAAATAATAGCATTCAGTGTTTGATATATAGCTATTACAGAAGTTAAATCATTGATAAAAAGAAAACAAGAAAGAAATAACATACTTGCTTATAAGGCCATTGAATAAGCCAAAGCTCGGTGGAGTCCATTAAAGAAAGAGCAACAAGAGGGTCTCTCAATTCTTCTTCATATTCTTCTGTAGGTTTGTAACCTTCTACAACGGCATCATCCATTGCCTCAATCAAACTCTTGTTATTTAGGGATCGAAGTCGTGGGCTGCGATGGCGAGACGTGGTGCGGCGTGGAGGAACCGCCGGCGAGAGAGATGACCGGGTTTGAGAGGATGTGGATGTTGATGTTTGAATTTGGGGTTTGGGATCGGCTGATCGGGTTTTAGGATTAACTCGAATCGAATCGAAAACCGAAAAAAAAAATTTGGGTTCGGTTCGGGTTCAAAATACAAACAATTAATAATTTCATAGCAATAGATAATAAGTAATGCAACAAGCATTCAAATGAGGGGAAATTCACAATTTCAAAGTAATTTATTGAACTATAATGAATGCCCAAACTACTTGAGATGATTTTGTAGGAATAATTATTTGGCTCAAGACTCAAGCACAGGTAAACAAGTGATTAACTCAACTGGTATGCTACTTGAGAAAGAGAGACGTCCAGAGAAAGGAGAGCATGCAATGGAGATTGCTCACTGTTGTGTGTGTGTGTCACATAATTATAGGGTTGGCAAAATGCGGGTTTGGGTTTAAAAATCTGGCTCAAGCCTGTTAGAGGATAATTATAAAGGTTGGCATGAGCCTCGGCTGGACTTAGGCTTTTATTTTTTTTTATTTTTTTTAATTATTGTAAATTTAAAATGATACAGAAACTTGTAACTTTTTCAAAATAAATTAAAAAATTTTATAAGGCAAAAAATATTTAAAAATAGTAATAATAATAAGAATAAAAAGATAATTAAAGTAAAAATGGAAAAAAATTATTATAAATATTATGAAAAATAAAATAAAAGGAGTGTTAAAAAAAAGACAAAAGCTTAATTCATATTTTATGTTCATTATTGCACGATATATATAATTTGTTTCATGTTTTGTATTCTGTGTTTCATGAATTTATTATCCAAAGGCCCTTAAAATTTTTCTTTTTATTCCCCATTTCATGTTTAAGTTCAAATTTCATGTTATATGTTAAGAGTTTCATTTTTAATATTTTGTGTGTAAAATTACAGTTGGTCTCATATTTTATATTCATTGTTGTATGATATGTGTAACATGTTTCATGTTTTGTGTTCTGCGTTTCATGTGCTTATTATCCAAATCTCCTAACATTTTTTTTATCCCCCGTTTCATGTTTAAATTCAAATTTTATATTATATGTTAAGAGTTTCATATTTAATGTTTTACATTAACTTAAACACTTAGTCTCATATTTTATGTTTATTGTTGCATAATATATGTAATATGTTTCATGGTTTTTATTATGTGTTTCTTGTCATTATTTTCCAAATCCTCCAAATTTTTCATTTTATCCCCCGTTTCATGTTTAAGTTCAAATTTCATATTATTGAAATTCTAGCTAGGCAACCCAAGAGAGGGGGTGAATTAGGATTTAAAAAATTTATTCAACAATAACACCACAATTCAAATACCAACCACAAATCAATTTAAATTAATGTCTTAACAAATTGATAAATGTAAATTCAAGCAAATGAACAAGTAAAGAGATAAGGGATAGAGAGAACAAACACAAGAGTTTTTACGTGGTTCGGTAACCCGCCTACGTCCACGCCTCCAAGCTCACCGGGCTTGAGGATTCCACTATCCAAGCCTTATAATCCAAGGCTTCAAGATCTTACAATTGACTTCCAAGGTGTCGATCAACCTTTACAACAAGAGATTATCCCTAATCTTTTAACCTAAATGTATCCCAACACTTCCAACATTCAACTTAATTTTACAAAAAAGATTACAAATGATTTCCCTTCACACAATGTGTTTGATTACAAATGAAAGTTCAATATGTGAATTAATGAAATAAGTAAACAAATTTAAGCTCAAGATGTAGAAGGTTGGTCAATGATAATAGTTGTGTTCGTTCCTCTTTATTTGAGTTTGAATGAGCCTTTTTGTAGTTGGAGAGAAAAAACTAGCCATTATTCACCTTTTGACCATAACCGAATTTCCGCTTGATGTTACCGCTGTGGCTAGAATTTGAATCTTCGGACATCCGAAATTCCGTTTCTTATAAATCGAAATTTTGTTTCATTCCAATAAGTATCTCTGACGAATTCGAACTCCACCTGTCATATTCGGAAGTCCACTTATCGTAATCGGAACTCCGTTTGTCGAAACCGAAACTCCGTTAATCTCCAGAGCACTTTTTGCTCATAATCGGAATTCTATTTACCATAACCGGATTTCCGCTTGCTCTAGTTTTGCTACAATTAAAAACTTTATGAAATTATAATTTTGCCCCAAAACTTGTAGAAACTATTCTACGGCCCAAAAACTTCATAAAATCTTTCAAATAAATCTATTTCTGGAATTTATAATTTATACTTATGAATTCCAAAAATTACATCTTTTCAATGTAATCCATAAGACATACAAACACCCATTTTCATAAAATCATTTTTCTTTTAAACAATAAATCTTGTTTTATAACATTTTAAAGATTTATTCAAAACATGTGGCTTGTTATCATCAAAGTCAATATATTTTATAACTTTTTAGGCTAACAATCTCCCCCTTTTTTATGATGACAAAACACATCAAGTATTTTGAAAGTTTTTAATTAATGAGCAATATAAAATTCTTTTGGAAAAATTTAACATTTCAAAATCCAGCATTTTGTCTTTTTGTCTTTCTATTTGAACATAAAAACATAGTCCAAATGCACATATATTTCTCCCCTTTTTGACATCATCAAAATTTAAATAATAAGGCATCTCCCTCTATCAATTTCCAAAAGGTAAGTAATGCATGAGTAATTAATAATCACAATTAAAAAAACAAGACAATTAAGCTCATTAAAGATCTAATGTGATATCTCAATTCAATTCAATTCAAATAATCTCATATGTATCAATATCTCAAAGTGCATGTATTTCTCCCCCTTTAAATATTATTTAAAGCAAGTATGGAATGCACAATCAATAACTTGTCAAAATCTTATTTATACACAAGAATGGGAGCCTCGACAACTGAATAAATTAACTAAATCCCTCGACATCTGATTTCAGAGCTTTAAATCCAACATGAATTGCAGCCTCCAAATGAGAGAACTTTTGAGACAAATTACCTCACAGACACCACGCGGCAACAAACAACCTATGAAATGAATCTTGAACCCATAGTACAAGCACATCTGCATCATTACTCTCCTCAATCATGGCCCGTAGGCAAATCTGTGATTAAAAAGGAGTTTAACTCCAACTAACAATAAAATCTGTTAATATGTTCTGCAGTAAAAAGATAAATAAAGAGCAGATTACGTATCTGTAACTCCTTTTAATGCTTTAATCAAAGGACAAATTAATAGACATTACAAAAAAAATTTAATTTAAACAAAGTGTTTCTTGCAACAGCAAATTTAAGAATTAAAACAATTAAAATGCCCTACTTCCCAGTTTTAAAACATAAATCACTCAATTGCTTATAATCGTCTACCTCAAACCAACTCACCATCTTCTAATCCTTCAAAGGTTTCTCTTTTCCTCCATCATCACTTCCTATAGAAATTATGACAATAAAATTAATCAACTATACTACCAATAATTCGAAAATCCTAAATTGACAAAATCCTAAAATTGCTATAAGTTGCAGGCACCATAGTTGTTCAATGGCAGCAAGGAAAATTAAGAAAATTGACTTGAAATTTTCATCAATGTGCTTAATAACTACCAAGATTTCAAAATGAAACCATGCATGCACAGAAAATTAATCAAATTCAGTCAAAAAAATATATTATGAGAAAATTCAGCCAAACCATGTAAGTTTATAATCTAGCTGAGCAATATCAGTTAAATATCCAAAATAAACTTGAAACAAGCATAAAAATTTTTTTATAAAAATTTGAACTCGAACAGGCTTAGCAAAAATATTAATCTCAATAATACAACACTAAATAAACAGAATTTCTTTATAATGCATGCAAGACATTTTGAAATTGTTATAAGATTGAAAACAAAGAAGAGTTTGAGAAAGAAAAGCTAACAGATTTTTAAAACCTCAAGCACTCAAATAAATTTTCTCTCTCAAAAACCCCAATCCCTAACTAGCCGCTCTTCTATTTCTCTTCTTTCTCTCTCTTTTCTCTTTCACGATTCTGTTATGCTCTGCTCTCACTCTCATTTCTTCTTTTTTTTTTTTTTAAAGCCACTCACGGTCATGGTAGAGCATCGCGAAGTCGTGTCGCGCGGTGGTGTCGTGCATTGCGAAGGCAGATCGCGAAGACAGTGACGCAGTAGTGTCGTGAAACAGTGGCTGTGTAGAGGTAGATTGCGTGGAGCTAGTGGTGCCGAGGCAGATCGCGTGGTGGTGGAGTTGGTGTCGCGCGACAGTGACTTGTGGAGATGCAGAGAGAGCCACAACACAGAGAAGGAGAAAACAAAAACGAATGAGAGAAATTAGGGATTTTAGAGTGTTAAATGTGTAAGGTAACCAGCATGTAAAGTTACCCATTTTTTTCTATTTTTCATGGATATTAAATCACAACCGTTGGATTCATTTATGTTGAATCCAACGGTGAATGCTTTGCTACGGTACGGTAGAGGGACTTTGAGTTGCTTTATTGTAGCAGCAGCCCCCTAACTTAAATGTTTTATTGAATATACGTATCGGTACTCGTTAAGTACAAATATTATTGTTCACTTTCTTGAGTATATGTGTTAGTACTCGTTAAATTATACATGTTATTGTTCACTTTTAGTATATATAAATTGTAATTATAGTATTTCTGAATCATTCTGTAAATAAAATCTTTGAAATTTTATATTACTTATTTAAGTAATATAGATTTTCTATAAATTGAAATCTTCCTAAAGTGTGGTGTTCTAGACAATCGCCTAATTTAGCTAATAGTAGAGTCAGCTCTGTCACACCACACCACACCACACAAATTAAACATAATATGTAAAATAAAACAAAAATAAGTGAAAGGAATGCGTACCGTCAGAGTGAGTCTCGCAGCCTCTCACTCATGGGGATTATTGATGCCACTAATGCAATGATCGAAGTTACCCTAGCTCCAAACTATGAAGATCAAATCCAACAGTGATTTTAGGGTTTTTAATTCAAATGATTTAAGTGTTAAATTATTTATCAATTAGGAGCACAAAAATGTATCAATAGAAAGAGAGAAAGCAAATAAGAGACACAATATCTAGAGAAGAATTTTATTCAATTTCAAGTGTATACAAATAAGAAGCAAATGCCTCTTTTTATAGTAATACAATCATTGTGAAGTAATAAAATAGATTATAATGTAATAGGCAATGTTCCCTAATTTAGGGGGATCATGGGAGTTATGGAAAGCTAAAAGGTTGGTCATGGGAGATAAATTAAAATTCTAGCTAGGCAACCTAAGAGGGGGGTGAATTGGGATTTAAAAAATTCTTCAAAAACAACACCACAATTCAATACCAACAACTCCCACAAACAACAACAATAATAATAATAATTTCAAAAAGAAGTAAAAGTAAAGAGCTAACGGTAGAAAAGAACGAACATGGTATTTTTACGTGGTTCAACAAACCCGACCTACATTCATGCCTCCAAGCAATCCATGCTTGAGGATTTCACTATCCAAGCCTCAACCCAAGGCTTCGACAATTTATAATTCACTTTCATGGTGTTAATCAACCTTAACAACAAGAGATTATCCCAAATCTCTTAACCTAAGTGTTTCCCACACTTACAATCACTTAACTTTGATTTAAAATGAAGTTTACAAAGATTTTCACTTCACTCACATAATGTGTATGATTACAAATGTAAGCTCAATATGTGATTAGATGAAACAGATAAACAAGTATAAGCTCAGAATGTAGAAGATAGCTCAATGATAATTATTGTGTTCGTCCATTGATTTGAGTTTGAATGAGCATTTTTATAGTTGGAGAGAAAAACTAGCCGTTATTGACCTTTTGCCCAAAACCGGATTGCCATATATTCTAATCGAATTTTCGCTTGATGTTACCGTTGTAACTAAAATTTGAATATTTGAAAATCTAGATTGCCGCTTGTTGAAATTCAGAACTCTAGTTGATTCCACAGAGTTTCCTCGATGAATTCGGATTGCCGCTTGTTGAAATCTGAAACTTCGTTTGATTCCAGGATGAATCCAGATTGCTGCTTTATAAATCCGAAATTCCATTTATTCCGGAATGTTAAAGACTTGAAAAACAATGTACGGCTTGAAAGATTTATCCAATTTTAGACACTCCAACTTCTTTAATAAGATACACATAGTTTGTTATCATCAAAATCAATATTATAAATATAGTAATATTAACAATCTCCCCCTTTTTGATGATGACAAACACTCTATGTATTTTGACATTCATAACCAACAATTATAAACTCCCTCTGAGTATATGACATGTATGATTCATAAACAACATATGCAACAATTTAAAACTCCCCCTAAATATGTCATACAATGTCAAATACAATACATAAAAAGCATGTCAATGATTTCAACCTCTAATAATCAAGTATACATATAACCAACAAAGAATGCTCAAAATGCATGTTACTTCTCCCCCTTTTGACATCATCAAAATTTAAACAATAAGGCATTTCCCCTTATCAATTTCCAAAAGACAAGTAATGCATGCAAAATTAATAAGAGCATAATATTAACTATCTAAGCTCCATTATTAAAAAACACATTTTAGAAAACAAGACAACTAAGCTCATCAAAGATCTATTTCAATATAACTTAAGTAATCTTATATGCATCAATATCTCCAAGTACATGTATTTCTCCCTCTTTCAATATCATTTGTAGCAAGCATGGATTGCACATTTTAGTGCATACAACATGATGATAAACAATTAAGAAGATGAAATCAAAGCTCATACAATCACTAAAATCAAACAAATCCATCATGATAAGTTACCATGCTATCATTATATATCTATCCATCAAATGCACTCAATGTTATACACAATGATAATTCGATCATGTAAACATAATCAATATGCTTTCACAATTTCAAGCAACTATCCATCCATCATTATCTACTCAACATAATCCATGGCAAGATTATCCATTCACATCATGTTAATGCACTTAATGTCATAATATGATAACATAAGAATGAAACATGTACTTAGAATAAAGTAAATGACCATATTATAATCAATAATGCGAGAATTGTTACCAGAGCAATTAAAATCATCTTGCCTCAACATTTTCTTTTATATCATGACCAAATGATCATCCTCACAAGCTTTCATTAAGGAAACTCTACCATTCCTTGATTGTGGAACCCACAAAAAAATATTCAAGTTGTGCCCTTTGCTACCCAAATATTCTTGGGTCTTTGAGTGTTAGATTTGGTTTCTTTTGGAACCCAAACACAATTAATTCCATAATATGCATTCTTCTTAATTGGACATACATAACTCATATGACCATTTATATTACAATAATAAGAAACAATTTTATGGTCATTAGAGGTAGCCTTAACAAAGTAGTTTTCGTAATATTTTTGTTTTAAGTTAGGCTTATACCCAAGTCCTCCTTTATCAAAAACGCATTTTTGAAAGCCAAGCAATTTTTCTAAATTCTTTTGCCATTTGTGAATCTCAACACAATGTCATTGAGATCATTGCTCTTCTTTTTAAGCACTTCATTTTCTTTGATCAAATCATCAACAAGTGACTTTTCATGCTTAAGTGAAATGCTTAGTTTTTCTTTAAAGGAAATGATTTCATTTTGCAAGATATCATTATATTTTTCAAGACATTTAACCTTTTCTTTTAAAGAATCATTTTCGTTTTTTAAAACATCATTTTCATTATAAGGCTCTATCATTTTGTTCTTCAGGCATGCATTCTTTTTACATATTCTTATCCAATTATCATGCAATTCCTTAAAAACATCATACAGTTCATCATAGGTAGGGGAGTCACTTACCTCAACAAGTTCATCAAATGATTCTTCCCCAATTGCCATGAGAGCTAGATTTGACATCTCTTGTTGTTCTTCATCATCAAAATCACTTCCATCATCATCACTTTCAACTTTAGAATATTTGAATGCAAAGCTTTTCTTCTTTTTATCTTCATCAAATCTTTCATTAGCTATTTCTTCTTCATATAAAACCTCAAGTTTTCTCCAAATTTCATATGCATTTGTACAATCCGAAACTCTATGAAATTCTTTCTTGTCTAAGGCACAAAATAAAGCATTGATAACTTTGGAATTTAAAGACATCACTCTCTTATCCGACTCACTCCACTTACTTAAAAGTTTAGAAATTTCTTCTCTATTTTTATTTTTCATCCTAGGAATGAATGGACCATCATAAACTACTTCCCATATTTCATAGTCTAAGGCTTGTAAAAAGATTCTCATCCTAGTTTTCCAATAAGGGTAGTCATTACCATCAAAGAATGGAGGTCTAGTGGTGGATTAACTTTCTATAAAGGTTAAGCTAGTTTGGGTTGCTATAGATCTTTTACTCTAAATGGTTAAGTCCTAACAAGAGAACCTTGCTCTGATACCAAATAAAATTCTAGCTAGGCAACCCAAGAGGGGGGTGAATTGGGATTTAAAAATTTCTTCAATAACAACACCACAATTCAATACCAACAACTACCACAACCAAGAATAATAATAACAATTTCAACAACAAGTAAAAGTAAAGAGTTAATGGTAGAGAAGAACGAACACGATATTTTTACGTGGTTTAGCAAGCCACGCTTGAGGATTTCACTATCCAAGCTCAACCCAAGGTTTCAACAATTTACAATTGTTCATGCCTCCAAACAACCCACGCTTGAGGATTTCACTATCCAAGCTCAACCCAAGGTTTCAACAATTTACAATTGACTTTCAAGGTGTCAATCAACCTTTACAATAAGAGATTATCCCAAATCTCTTAACCTAAGTGTTTCCCACACTTACAATCACTCAACTTTGATTTGAAATGATGTTTACAAAGATTTTTCCTCACAATGTGTATGATTACAAATGTAAACTCAATGTGTGATTAGATGAAAGAGATAAATAAGTGTAAGCTCAGAATGTAGAAGATAGCTCAATGATAATTGTTGTGTTCATCATTGATTTGAGTTTGAATGAGCATTTTTATAGTTGGAGAGAAAAACTAGCCGTTATTAAATTTTGCCCATAACCAGATTGCCGTTTACTCTAACCGGATTTCCGCTTGATGTTACTGTTGAGCTAAAATTTGAATATTTGAAAATTCGGATTGCCGTTTTTTGAAATCCGGAACTCCGTTTAATTCTAGAGAGCTTTCTCGATGAATCCGGATTGCTGCTTGTTGAAATCCGAAACTCCATTTGATTCTAGAGAGCTTCCTCGATTAATTCGGATTGCCGCTTGTTGAAATCCAGAACTCCGTTTGATTCCAAGATGAATCCGAATTGCTGCTTTATAAATTCAGAATTCCGTTTATTCCAGAATGTTAAACACTTGAAAAACAATGTACGGTTTGAAAGATTTATCCAATTTTAGACACTCCAACTTCTTTAATAAAGACACACATAGTTTATTATCATCAAAATCAATTTATGAATATAATAATGTTAACATAAATACTATGTTTGACGTACATTCACATAATTATAGTTATTTTATAACATTAAAAATATTTTTTTATATAATTTTAGACTTTAATATGGCCAGCTAAGACCGGGTCAACCCGGGCCCAAGCCAACTGGACCAAGCCTTTTTGCAATCCTTAGATGAGAATTTTATAGAGAAAGCCTTTTGACAATCCTAAAAGTACGTGGTTATTTGAATTTTTGAACTCACAAATTTCATTTCTAAACCCTTTTTTAATTTGAGAATTTTACTATCTAAAAAAGTGTTTGAAAAAATTACTTAATTAACTCTTTATTTTCTTTCTTTTCTTAATTTCATAAATTCTCATCAATTTATTTAGATATATTCTTTTAGCTGTAAATAATTGGTATTACTAACTAAGAGAAACAAAACCCACTATTTAAAAATAAATATCAACAAATTTTTATCAATCATGAAAGTTAATGAATATTAAGAAATAATTTTTATCAAACAAAAAAACTAATGAATACTAAGAAAAAAAAATTCTTGTATATAGAAAGTATGAATAGAGATCATGACATATTAAGAAAGACCAAAAACTGTATTAAAAAGAGAGCAAAATTAAGTATTTAGTTTACAGAATGTGAGAGTAGAGAGAGAATATGCAATTGTAAGGTAGAGAGAAGGTAGGTGAAGGGTTATTTTTGAGATTTTTAATAATAAATTTTTTTTAAATGGGCATAGAGAGGAATTTGATGGTTTCAAATAGTCCCACAAATCTAAAAATTTCTTATAAAACTCTTTTCTAATTGAAATTACTTAAATAACCAAGGATAAATTAATTTATTTATTTCTTATTTCATTAAACAATTAAATAAATTATACTTTTAAAAAAAATTTTACGTCTACCCCATTTTAATTTCAATTTATATTTTATATTGCAATTAAAAAACAATTTTTTAAGAAAATTATAATGGCATATTTGGTTTAAAGAAATAGAAGAAGAGGAAAGGAGAGGAAAGGAGGAGAGGGGAAAGAAATAAAGGAGAAAGATAAATTTAATGTACAACCAGACAATAAAAATGAGATTAACCTTTATTTTTACTCATTTTCTCTCTTTCTCTTTCTTTGCCATTCATGTCCTCTCCTACTATTTCTTCCAACCAAACATGGGCTGAAAACCAATGGATGTTGATAACTACGTACTAGGCTATAGTGCTACTGATTTCTAGTTCATATTACAATTGTCAACAAATCTTGAATTACACCAAAACTGTTGTGATTCATATTTACCAAAAAAAATTATAAAAAAAGCCATTTTATTTACTTTTAACATCCTGGGTGAATTACATATTTTTCCACTAGTTGAATTATAAGGTGATAAAATAATCTACAATAATTCAATACATTGGAATTACATGTTTATTAGGCGCAAATTATTTGTATAAATATGGTGTTTTAATCCAACCATATAATATTTTTATGCCATATTAGTTTGCGTCATGAAAGCAGATATTTATATTTTGAGATGACCTAAGAATAATAATAACCCCTTTTCACAAATATTATAACAGCTGGAATAAACAAGATAATTGTGAAAATAAACACAGAGGATTTATCGTGAGTGAATAAATAACAGAGAAAAGAAAGATTACCGTCGGATTTATAAATTTCATGTTTTGTTATACAAAAATAATTACAACGAATGACATCTATCTTGTAGACATTACTTTTTCATGAATGTGTACGTGTCTTTAAATTATGCTTATATATATATATGTATGTATAGATATATATATATTTAGCTTACCTTTAAAAAAAAAAAGGGCTATTCCACCGTATTTGTGATTGGATGATTAAGGAGGTTGAATTTTGGTCGTAGAATTTTTTTTATTATTTGAAATATTGGAGTCTACTAAAAAAATATTTTATCAAAATTATGTCATTGTGTTTTGAGTATCAACTTATATTTATTATTTATATTTCTAATATTTAATAATATTAATCAAATGTTTTAATTTGATGATATTAATGAAATATAAAAGGTAAAATGGCGATGAGAAAGTTAAATACATTTTAATTAAACAAAACATAAGCCAAGAAATATGAGATGTTGATTTTCTTAATACTTTATGAGATGAAAATTAAATGTAAATTTTTTTTAATCTGTGTAAGATGGCAGATCAAGCAATAAAATTTGGTGTATATGTATGTCTTGAAAAGGCTACCGTAGCCTCTTCGATGATGATGTTTTAAGTTGCGAATAAGCTGCAAGAAGGCAATAGCATTTGCTTTAACACCAAATGATTTCGGCCTATGAGCTTTTCTGGTGGCAAATATATAGTTTAACTGTGACAGCAACATCTGGTTTTATTGCCATCAAAGAGAAGGTCGCTGACGAGCACATCAAATCCCTGGTGGTGCTTCAATTATCCTCTGAGTCTTCTATTTATTTTATTTATTCGTTCTTACTTTATCTCTTTCCCTTTCTAGTTTACTTGGTTGCTAGCTGTCTGTATACTTTATAGCCATAGAATCTCCCCTAGCATTTAACTTACTTCATTAACGACATTTTTGTTCAATTGCCCTTATTGGTTTATTTCCCTATGATACTTCCTTAAATCATATATTGAAATTATATTTAATTTACTCCTATGGATTTTTTTTCTAATAAAGGCCAAATCTATAACTCTGTACTTAGTCCAGTGGTGAAATGACTCCTTTATATTGTTTAGGAATTTGAACTAACTTTATACTAATTATAATATATATATACATACAGTGCTGTATAGAGCTATATTAGGTGGTATACAAGTATATGGCCATAGTTCCCACCAGTGGCGGATTTAGAAAAATAAGAGAAGTAAAAATTAAAATTTTATGGGTTAAAGAGTTTTAACATATTTAATGCACACTAAATTAAATGATAGTAAAGTCACCCATATCATTTAATTTATGTGTTTATTTTTTTAATTAAAGCGTGGGCTTTCATAATCGTCAAAGTCAGAATTTAAATTTTATGATGGGAGTATTTTTATAAATTTAATAAAGGTTGTTTTAATAATTTTAACAGGACTAATTAGTAATTTTTTCTGGACCGTTATTTTCTCTTCTAAATATACCCCACAACCCTTCTGAAATAATTAAATAAAAAGAATTTGAGTACATTAATTATATGGTAAAATACTTGTAGTTTAATAGTAAGAGTGGTTTTTAATAGTTTTAAAGACTTGGGTTCAAATCCTAATATCCACGTGATTTTATTTTTTTAGATATTTAGTGGAGATTGCTTAGAAAAATTAAACATTTAGTAGAGATTACTTAGAAAAAGAATACTTTCACAAATATGACCACAATAAGATCTAACATTTAAAATAAATAATTTATTATTATTATTTTTTAAATTTTAGAGAAAATAATAGAATTTGAGTTTTCAAGAGATTACTTAGAAAAAAATTACTAAGAATACTTTTATAAATTGACCACAATGAGGTCTAATAATTAAAATAAATAATTTATTACTATTATTTTTTAAATTTAAGAGAAAATAATATAATTTGAGTTTTCAAAACTTTAAATATATTGAAATGAATAATTAAAAAAAATAGATACCTCAAATTAAACTAAAATTTTTTAAATTAAACCCCCTAATTTTATAATCCGGTACGTACATGATTCCAGTATTTCACCCACTCTATGTCACACCAGCTTCGAGTATATATCTTGAATCTTGATGATTCTAATCCAATCCACAAATATATTGTACCCGCAAACAATCATGCTCTCGATTTTGATTGTGATCACTGTGTGACTATCAAGTCATCAGCTCCAAGACTGTCAACAACCTTCTCCTTCCACAATCATATCACCAGCTGCTTCCATTTACTTTTAACAAATAATTTTTACTTGTCTTTCTTTAACGTAATTAAATTCTTATAGATATATATATATAGAAATTTTTAGGTGTGGAAGCTCTTATTTTTTTTTTTCTATACGGACAAACATTAAGTCATATAATTTAATAGAATTAGTATTGTTTAATTCACTATAAAATTATATAATTTAATAAAATATTTTTATTTACTCTATTAAATTATATTATTTTATTAAACTATATGACTTAACAATGTGTATGCCCGTAGATTAATTACATCATGCACTTGCTCGACAAGATAATTAACATGGTCAATGGCCATACATATCACTCATAGCTGCGGGTTGCTTGCTTCCTGAATAAACGTACTGAAACAAAAGTTCAGGATGAGCAAGCATATTACTAAAGCGAGGCTCCTGGCTCCTCTATAAGGGAAGGTGGTTCCTAAAAAAATGAGGACACTGTATGAAAGAAGGATATATATATGTATATATATATATTCCTTTTTTACTTCTTCATATCATCATCTTTTAATTTTTTTAAGTTTCAGAATTTGGTATGTGTAATAATGTATATTAAGTTTCAAAATTTAGTGGCACCCTCATTTTAATGTCTTATTAGAGAATATAAATATATTTCTGTAATGATGATATTCTCATTTTAATAAAGTGAAGATGTTATTATTAAATAAAAAAATATATATTTTAATACATTAATAAATAAAAAAATATAATTTTTAATATATTAAAATTTATATTTTTTTTTATTTTAATGATAACAAAATGAAGACGTTTGACTTTGGCACATGAGGTGGCGGGTTTGGCTAGGTAACATAACATAATGGAAATGTATCGGATTGCAAATCCTGGAATGACGGTTCCACCCTGTCCTTGGCCTTGGGGAGTGGCAAGCAGCACGGAACTTTAATTAATCAAATGGCATAAGGGGGCTTTCCTTTGTTAGAAATCCACACACAACACACTGGAACTTCCAAGTTCTCATTAAATAAGTACTATATACATATTAATACGCACATATTTTCTTAATAGAAACCTTTGATTTGGAAGCCATTTTTTTTTAATTTTTTTGCTAGTCTTACAAAGAAGAAAGAGATTTAGAGATACTAAGGCATATGTATGAATGGCAAGGAAAGAAGACCAATTTACAGGGAAGAGGAAAACTTATGGTAATTAAATGATGGCTTATGCAGCCGTTTTCAAGAGAAATGATTTATTTAATAAACATATACCGTAAAAATAAGGCAATTGCTAAGTTACTCTTCATGTAACTTACTTTCCTTTGAAAACAATACAAAAAGTTGTAACACATATGTGACCCACATATTATTTATTAGAGGAATAAGTTACATGAAGAGTAACTTAGCAAGACCCTAAAAATAAATAACTGCCAAAGATTACAACGCTGATGGCGCTGTTTTGAATGGACCCTCAGTATCCCCACGTCATACAACACGAGCCAGATGATCCCCCCACATAATTGAATCTTTTCAAACATGACGTCATCTTGATGTTATATTGTAAAATTACCAGCCGTACGATCATATATAGTTTACTGTTATCCTTCAATTCCTTTTTTAGTTACCACTTTTAGCCTATTCTCACATCAAATTTTCATAAGTCCTTATTTGGTCTAGAATTTTAAATTGTGGGAAAGTTCGAAAAAATTTTAAAACCGTAGGGTTTTAAAGGATTAAAATTTAAAGCACTTAAGCAGTGTGATTTTAAAACTTTCCCGCACTTTAAAATTCTGGATGGGAACATTTCTAAACTTTTATACATATATATATATATATGGGTGGCCAATAGGCCATGCCGTGCCAGCCCAGCCCATCAAAGGAAAGCCCATGCATGCTTGTACCAGTGCGGTGCCGTGCTGTGCCTAATTTTTTTTTTGCCTAGGCCCGGCCCGGCACACATACCGTGCTTATGCATGCCGTGCCATGGGCCGTGCCGTGCTTTGCTTAAGAAAAAAAGCACAACAAGCCTTTTTTTTTAAATTTTTTAAGAATGTATGCTAAGTTATTGATGCATTTTTTTTAATTCTATGTACTTTTTTTGAGTTCATGTGCTTTTAGTTAAGTTCAATAAAATCAAAAATTCAAAACTCAAGCCCATATTTAATAATAAAAACTAATAAATAGTAAGAGAATAATAATAACTATTAAGTTAGATCACATTGTATTATAATTCTTTTTATATTTAACAACAACAATAATAACAATAAAGTTTTCTCAACGATTAACTTAATTGTTAACTTAGATTTACATAGAGTCATAGGTCATAGTTCATAATAACATTATTACATTCATTTTATAAAATCAAGGTATTTATCATTTTTATTTATTAAAATCATGATATCAGCTATTCATTTAATAAATTATAAATATAAAATAATTAGAGTGTTTTTTTAAAGTAAAAGTTAAATGAATTTTAAAAAATTACGCAAGCAAAAAAATATATTAAAAGATTCAATTTCAAATTATTTCTAAAATCATAAATTTAAATTTACTTTTATTAAAAAGTGAAATGCTTATTGCATGCTTTTTCACGTGCCGTGCTTTTAAGGTTCACGTGTCTAAATTTCTAAGCCTAGCCCGACCCACCTACGTGCCGTGCCCGTGCTGCGTGCCCCATCGAAACTTGTTCGCGCCTTGCCATGCTGTACGGACACGTGCCATGCCTGTGCCGCCTGGCCCATGGGCCATCTTTATATATATATATATATATATTGAGAACATGCTCACCTTAATAAAGTGAAGGTACCACTAAAATATAAAAAAATAAAACTTTTAATTTATTAAAAATTATATTTTTTATTTGTTAGTGCATTAAAATTTATATTTTCTAGTAGTATTCTCATTTTAACAAAGTAAAGATGTACTTAGTAAAAAAAATTCAATATACATATTCATTATCTAATTAAGGATCCGTTAAATTATTAAAGTAATGGCTAAATTAAAAGACAAGTAAAACATACGCTCTAATATGTATTTTATTCGATAGTGTATTCAAGTGTGTGTTTTTGTTGTCTTTTAAATTATCCCTTACATAAATAGCTTAAGAGATTTCTCAATGAAAAATTACTCTGTATATGTGTATACTACATTTATTTTTAAATTTACATTAATTTCAAAAAATTATTTACTAATAATTTAGTAGGTATATCTCTATATAGTCTATATATATGTAAGATATAAGTCTTATCTCTAGTTAATATAGACTATTAATTGAACTATGAACTGTATTATAAATATATAACTTATATTCTTGTAGAATCTAATAACTTTAGAAATATTGAATTGAGCTACAAATAAAAAAGAAGGGAAATATTATATATGTCATAGATTATGAAGTCCTAAACTAGGGACCACCATGTTTATTACCGGCCGTAATCGTAAATTTATTTTATTTTTTTCACTCTCAAAGACATTCATTAACCCTTGTGTGGTTTTGTTATTTGCCAACAAAAATTTGTGTGTAGCGTAAATAAAATTGTAAAGGTTATAAATAAAGAGTTAGTAATTGGTAGAGAGAATCCCATTACAGTTTTACTCCTTTTGAGGTGAAAGAAAAGTTGCTATGGATGATTTGGACTTGGAAGGATTTACAAGATGGAGTTTGAAATAACGGGTGATGATGATGATGATATAATCTGATTTAATAAGAGGATAATTTGCTTTGTACTTTTATGGAAACCAATGGGTACTGATTGATTTGGTCTCCTTTTTATGATGTCATTTTGCTTTTCTACTGGTTTCTACACAAAAAATATCAAGTTCTTCGTTAATAAAAACCGAAACCAATATTTTGTTAAGAGGAACCTATTACTTAATTCTATTTGAGTGAATGTGAATTTACAATTGATAAATTAATGTAAGAATAAAAAAGATTGTGAAAAATTTATTTGACTACAAATGGCTTCTATAATTTTTTTTTTTTTCCTGGCTTGTCTTTTGTAAACGAAAATATAGTTGCAGATTATAAGTTCGTTAATTTAGGCATAAATTTTTTCGTTAAAATTCAACCATAAATATAGATAGAATAAACGAACAAAAAACTATATTGAAGAGTTTAGAGAACTGGTTTGGCAGCACCAATCTATTCTATACCCACGCCTCTAAAACAATTATTAAAGTACTCGGCAATATACTTAATACGAGAGATTGAGTACCATTATCTTAACTTGTATTAAAATTTTCAAGCAGATATGTACATGTTGTAATGAATCTCAGAAACTCAGAATATCACTTGGTACCGATTTTGATAGGGAAAAGATAAAGCAAAAAAATAGAAGTCCATCAAGTGACTTAGTCCTTGAATAGATCAGCTTTCGAAATCTTACAGTATGCTTCCTATGTTAGCGATTACCTAATATTGGAAAAGATGGGTTGGGGCCCTTTGTAGATTGGAGAGCCTTTTTTGAGCTTGGATGTGTGAGAGATTCTAAAAGCAAGGATGAGATTTGTCATCAACTCTATCAGAGTATTTTTTTCTTGTACACTTAGTGATGTTGTGAGTAGTTTTAGAAGAATCGCTTGAATTATGTAGCTTTCTCCTATAACTCATTACCAATTCTTAATAGAGCGTCTATGAGTTCGTTCATGGCAGCAATCAAGTTATCAGAATGCTCCTTCTTTTGCTCCATATCAAGTTGACAGTTGATGTTTTGAGCTTCGAGTTGGGCATCTAGCATGCTACTATTCCTCTCTAGAAACTTGATCAATGGATCTCCCATGTTGGTGTCTTTTCCAACAAGTGAATGACTATCTCCTTAGCCTCCATCTTTCCTGAGATGTAGATCGATTGCATGAACTTGGTGGATGCTTTGCTTTCACTGTATCCAGGATGAAGCCAAAACAAATCACAAATTCTTTGTTATCTTTTACATTGACATTAACCATTGATATAGATTCCCAACATTACAGAAGATGGCATATATTGGGCTCTGTTGTTGAGAATTATTACACTTTATCAATGGAGTTCTGGTTAGTGCAAGTAGCTTTCCTATATGAATTCTGTACCAGGATGCATCCACCATTTTTCAAGGAGATAAGAAGCAGGGGTTTAGTTAATAGTTAAGTCTGATTAATTTGAGCAGGGGAATTGAAATCGTGGGTCATGAAACCAGAAGTTTTATTAAAAATTAGAATCATGTGCTGAGAAATTGATTTTTCAAGTATGATCATTCTCATCCATATGAAAACAGCAAGTTTAATGATTTATTGACCATTTTTAGTCTCAAGGAAGAAAATGCCGTAATTTGGTAGATACAACTATGATTCTGTTTGAGTTTCTCCCTACTGAATGGTTGGTGCTGCTACTCTGCTTTGCATTACGAAGTTTAGTTTCCACGAGTATAACCACGATACAGTAAAAGAGCCAGCAATAAAATTGCTCTCATTATCAACAGAATAGCAAGAGAAAGGGAAGGGGAGAGGTTGAAATAATGAAATATACGCTACTATCTTATCAACACATTCATCCACACTTGCCACTGCATAACATGTTTTACTTGTGAGTGCCTCCTGCAACGTGCGTGTGATCTAGGATTTATAGAAATAACTTGTAAAAATTAAGAAGTCAATGCTATCTGTAGTTATGATAATTTTTACTGGAAAGAAACTTCAGTTTCACACTTAATTACCTGAAATGTGCAATTGAGTAGCAACTTTCTTGCTGGGACTCTGTGTTGCAGTTGTTTCCTTCTAAGGATTGTGGCCAATTTCCTGCTGTGGAGATGGTCCAGAATCTGAGAACGAACCATTTTCTGCTGCAGTATTTTGGTTGCTATCAAAAACTGACTCAGCCTGTTTTTCCTCGTCATCATCATCTTCCTCTGCCAATGACATGATCTCATACTGATACCACACTGCTTGCATTTCTAATGGTTGTAACTAATGTCAATGGAACAGCTGGCATGGCAAAGACAGTCTAAAACATCATAAACTTCTCTATCAAAAAACAAAAAAATTGGCAGTGTCATATCTTTCCTCAAGTCACTCCTCATCACCCAGGAAGATTCTTTCTCTAATTCTCTTCCTTTATCTGTGATTCCCATCTTTTAATTTTCTTGAAATGTACAAGAAGATTACCCCATCTTTTCCGGCATTGTACTGGTCGTCTGTTGACACCGTGCTGTTTACAGTGTGCAGCAACCGAATCCCACTTTGGTTCACTCTGGTTCTCTACAACCTTCTTGCCTTGTATGAGAACAACAGTTTCCTGTCTGGTCCATCGAGAGTGTCTTGCTGTCTTACTCCTGTCATCAATATTACCATCAATTGCCTGTCTTCGTTATACCCATTTGGCAGAGAGCTGCCATCTTCTTGGTTATCATTTGACCCCGGACTAGCAAAATAATTTTAGGAGTCTAGTTTTGGTTTTAGCAAATTTTGTCTGGTGTTGCCCAGTCTTTTTGGTATCTTGTATCAGACTGGAATGGACAACAAGACATGTATACATTTTTTTGTTTTCATATCTCAAAATGGGACATGATAAATAGGAAAAGCACACTATTAACTAATTTTCAATTATGGATACATATAGACCCTTGCCATACTGAAACAACTCCTATTGTTGGTATTAAACCAATACCAATTCATAAAAATTAAAATCGTCCACTGGAGAATTGGCCCAAATAAAGAACTTTAATATAATTAGTTGATTTTTCTCCCTAGCAAGATTTTTATTTTTATCCGAAACGTGGCCGCCGCCCTTTCTATTATTAAAAAACATTAGATTTGTCTAAATATCATTTTGATTCTTCAAATTGAAACAAATCAGAGCTTTTAATTCTCTACTTATTGAGACTGTCTGAAATTCATTCTTTTAAAAGTTAAAAATTACTATCTCTGCTCTCCTGGTTTCAGGTTTGTCGGATGATTCTTGTGTATGGTTAACACTGTGGGTAATTATTTTTTCTCATATTAGAATAGTAAATGATAAATCAATACAACAAAGTCAAGATTAACCAATCAAAACGCCAAACCTTAATTAAACTAAAATGAAAAAGATAAATAACAAAATACTTGCAATACAACTCAACATGGAACTACAAATAATAAAATACTTGCAATACCGCTCAACATGGAGCTATAAATAATAATATACTTACAATACAACATTACAACTCCACATGGATCCATTATTTAAGACTATTTATGAGTTGAAGTTCTGATCCCTTATAATTTAGATTTAATTATTCATCAAGGCCATTAGCGAAGAGAGAAGCAAAAACTTCCATCTGTTGTCTCTCCAATTCAACCCCAACCTCAACGGCACCATCTCCATTTCTACTCTCCTGCAATGTAACTGCTCCATTTCTATTTATAACAATCTCCACCGTTTTTGGCTTGCCCCATCCAAAATCTGACGAGTAAAAATCGATACGGTTTGACCCGGTCACCTTAAGCAGTAGTCCTTGTACTCCACCCCCTTTCAGGATTTTCAATGAATTCATTAAATCCACAATCTTCCTCTCTGATCCTTGAATGACTTCCCTCTTTATCCCGTTAACCAAATCACTTAACTTATCCGCAACAAATGCAATCCCATTTTCCGGACTCAAGACATCACTTGCTTTTGCAGAGGCAACATATCCAGTAACACAGTTACCAAAATAATTAACCGGAAGAGGAGGATCCAACCGGCTCCTACAGTCTGCTGCAACCCGCAACACAACAGTTGTATCGCCTTCTTCTCCCAAGGCTTTAACCAGGCAAACGTAAACATGAGCACAAGTAAGCACATACGGCGACAAGCGAACTTCTTTTTTCGACTGTCTAATTAGCACTTCATTTCCTTGTACCTTATCCCTCAGTTTGTTCATGTCTTCACGGGTCAATTCGAAACTCTTTCGAACCAACTTGGAATCCGCAGATACTTCTAGAAAGGGTGTCATAAGCTTCAAGCTTCTTCGTGTGTCGTTGGATTGAAAAGTCATCCAGTGGTTCGCATACAGTAGGTCGAGCCCTTTCGGGTCTTTGACGAGAGTCCGGTCAAAGCATGGGGTTAGCTCGGATGGTAATGATAATAACAAAGCATCATTAGGGTTTCGGTTTTGTTGATCCAACGGGAGGAGTTGTTTGCATAAATAAGCCCAAGATCTGTCAAACATTGGCTTGCTTTTTCCGTCAACGACAGCGTGGTGAGTTACCGTGGAGATGCAAAAACCTTGACTTGGAAACAGAGTTATTTGTATAGCAGTCACCTCAGCTTTCTCGTCGGATATCGACAACCGGGGTGTCAGATGCTGAAACTCAACAGCTCCGCGGATTCCGTGGTTGCAAGAGAGGTGGTTGAAGTCGGCGTCAGACTCAGCAACCGTGACCGAAACGCCGTCGTTTTGGTCAGGGAAGTAGTAAATGGCTGGCTTTGCGGCTCCTGTCGGCCACATAATGTGACCGGCGAGAGGGAGGTAATGAAGGAGAGTGAGAGAGAGAGAGCGCTCCAGCTTCGGGAGGACCACTGAGTTGAATGAATCGCGAGTTAAGCCAGTGATCTGATAGAATAAGAGGCATTCTGAAGGAGGATATCTAAGTAAAAAAGTATCGAAATAGGTGAGCGGCAAAGTGAAAGCGGTTGCTGCTGGTGAAGGCCCGATTTTGCTAACCGAATGTATTTTTACGTTCACACTTTTTTGCGCCATCACGATGAAGGTTGCCAAGAGAGAGTGAATTTGTTTAAGAAGCAAAGCTAAACCCTACTACCCCCATGTTTGTACATAGCTTTATAAAAGCAATAATGATACAGCCATACAATATCCTTCGTTGTTCTCAGCCACACAATATCCTTGGTCATTAGAACGGCAGCTCTCCATGTTGGACCCACC
This sequence comes from Clausena lansium, assembly GCA_030449835.1. NCBI lineage: Eukaryota > Viridiplantae > Streptophyta > Magnoliopsida > Sapindales > Rutaceae > Clausena > Clausena lansium. The sequence continues at coordinate 6,565,109 of JASUUF010000192.1, read as the reverse complement.
ATAAAAGTATTACAGAATTTATTTATTATTGCATAATTAGGAAATAGAACCGTGTGAACTTTGAAAAAAAAATTATTCGTTAATAATTATTACAACAAAAATTATGTCATTAGTGTGCACATAATTTAATAATACACTAATCATTAATAATTTTTACACACTAATAACATAATTATTAATTATTAATAATTATTTTATTTATTATTATTAATAATCATTAATAATTATTTATTAATAATTATCAATTTAAAGTAAATTCAAAAAATAGGTCGTGCAAGTGTTAAAAGTAGGGCTGGACATTTCAACCGATCCAATCCGAAAAAAATCGAATTAGGATCGGATCGGATGGGCACTAATATCCGATCGAATGTAAATATTCCAACCCGATCGGGTTGACTGTTAAAAAAAAAAAAAATTTTAAAAATATAAAAACTAAAAAGCTCGCCCAAACATACACACACCATTACACCTGTCACTCAAACTCAACTCAACTCTTTCACTCAACACAACAATTTCAACTTCAACTTCAACAACTCAACAACAGCAAACACAGAGGCGACACACAGGGCCACAGATCGGGTTGGCTGCCACAGATCAGCCGAGCACCACAAGCAGTGAGCAGATCGCCCACGCCCAGCTCGAGCAGCGAGCACCATAAGTCCATAAGCATATCGCCCAGGTGCCCAGAGCCAGCAGATCCGTTGCCACCACAAACGCCCACGTCTAGCACGAGCAGCGAGCACCACAAGCAGATCCGTTGCCACCGCCTACGAATCCGCTGCTCCACCATGCCTCCAAGAGATTCGAACCCAGCTACTGCAGCAACCCGAACCCAAACACTCGCTTTACTAAGTTGAGGCTTCCAATCTTCCATCAATGGTATATACCTATATATATAAATAGTTAATAATTGTGTAATTGTGTATTTGTGTATAACTGAATGAGTGGAGTGTTTAATTAATATATTATATATTATATGTTAAATTGTTAATTAGTTTAATAATATGTATTATGTATTGTTCAATTTTAATAATAAAATTAAGAAAATTAGTGTATCGATTTTTTTATCAATTGTTAATAATTATTTTTTTTGGTATGAATAGATTAAGTAAATTAAATATTGTGTTATATATTATATATCATATGTTAAATTGTTAATTAGTTTAATAAAACGTAATATGTATTTTTAAATTTTAATAATAAAATCAAGAAAATTTGTGTATTGATTTTTTTTGTTAATTGTTAGTTGTTAATAATTGCTTTTTTTTTTGTATGAATAGATTAAGTTTGGACTTTGTGTTAATTTTAATTTTTATTAAGTTTGGACTTATTTTAATTTTAATTTTAATTTTTATTCATTTAATTTCATAGTACTTTCTTTTTATTTTAGTTAGTTGAAAAATTAAGAAAAACTGCTCAAAAGCAATATAAAAAGCTCAAAATAAGAAGAAAAAAAACTCAAAAACAACTCAAAATTGCATGACTCAATTTTGACCCGATCCCGATATTATCCGATTTCACCCGACCCAATCAACCCAAATTAATCCGAATTAACTCGAACCCAATCCGAAACTTAGCTTATCCGAATCCGATCCAATCCGAACTCAATCCAAATATTTGATCCGATCCGAACTAATTCAGATCGGGTTAATAGATCGGGTGTAGTTCGGATGAACAAGTGGCCAACCCGATATCCGATCGGGTTGACCTGAACCCGACCCAAACCCGAAAATGCCCACCCCTAGTTAAAAGTGATGGTATTTTAAACAGACTTTTCCATTTTGGCTACTTGTATCGCAGTGAACCTAGTTTAGAAGTTGGATTTAAACACAAAATTATTTGTAAGACAGAAGTAAGCAATTCAATTCCAATGGGACAGCAAAACACACATTCACAACATCAAGTATCACATGCAGCAGAATACTTTAGTATTAGCAGACTCAGCAAATTAAACGAACAAACAAATGAATACAACAGTCTGAGCAAACTTAGATTAAGCATATGACTTTAATTGATTTTCAACCTCGTCAATACTACCACTTGAATCATTTGAAACAGAACTTCCCATACTAAAGTGAGCTCCCCACAATTGCAGTTCAATATGCCGTATCATACCAAGTCCACTGGGTATCTCAGAAATCAATTTCACAATTCACAGGCATATTCTCTTTTTAACACCAACAACCTCAATGGAGCGATATATTCAGCTAGAAACCCAACTAAATTTAGCAATCCTTGAACAAGTACACAAATTTAATAACACCCATTATTTTTGCACAACAAAAAGAAGCTCAAACACAGCACCCATCAGACAAGTCACAAGTCATATCCTATTTTCAACACCAACCACCCTAATGAGCTATAATTCAGCTAGAAACCTACTAAATTTCTCAAATTTACCAATCATAGAGCAAGTACGCAAATTTAGCAACACCTGTTACATCAAAATACCAGCCCAACGCAACCAAGCTCAAATAAGCACCAAATTCTACCATTTTCAGCCCCAATGATTGGAAAAAAAAAAAAAAAGATTTTTGAGTCTAAAGATGAACAAACTTACTTGAGAGCAAGCTTTCGATAAGCCGTTTTAATCTCCTTATCAGAAGAATCCCTTGACACACACAAAACCTCATAAGGGTCTCTTCGAAATTTATTGTTCCAACCATGCAGAACTAACTCGTGCAGCCATTCTTCTATCACTTCATTCACAAAGCATGATGCATGATGCCTGCTAAAAGTGAATTGATCGTAGAGCTTTAGAAACACTACCTGAACCAAATCGCATTTGAGACTCCTGGCAAGTGCGAGTGCTTCATGTCTTGAGATGACTTTATGCCCTGCATATATACATATTATCAATCACTTATATTTTATTTCCACTATGTTCTAACATGCAAAGCCAAATGCAACACAAGTTTCACAATCACCAACAAGTTTATGGAAGAAATGCTGCTTATAGCTTATCATTTCATTAAAGCCCACCACTAATGACAAATAACTAGAATGCCCCCTCCATGTCTCTGTTTTGATTATAAACTGATCATTGAATTTTAATCCTAGCCTTAGACTGAGCATTTAATACACACACATTTTTCAACACATGTCCCCCACTTTGCAAAAAACTGAAAACAATTCTCAATTGTACGGCATTGAGCAACAATATAACATGGACATATACAGTAAATTCCTAACTTTGTTAAGCAAATTAGAACAAACATACCTTCATCTAAAACCAGCCAAACAAACTGAGCATTGATTTTATCATTTAAACGCGTCCCACTATTTTACTTCTCATCCTTCTTCTGCTGAGCCTGAAATTGAATACATTAACCATAACCACCACTACTCATATGCTAATATCACAAGCCAAACAATGCAGAAAAATTCAACAAATTTTAAATCCGGTAACACGCCAAAATAACAATTATCAAACAAAACGAACAAATAAATAAATAAATAATACTCAGATTAAAGATAGTTGCCATAAAACATACCAATGAATTTTTTTCACGAATTAGATTGATACCAGTAGGTTAGCCATCCAAAATGAACAAAAAAATTTTGATGCCCAGATAGTGAGTTACTAAGTAATAAAAAAAAATTAATAATTACCCAAACTGGGGCAGCAAAAAACCTCACGTTGTTGCAAAAATCATTAGGTGTTTTAACAGCACTGTCCCAAAATGGCTTCTTTACCTCACAAATTTTTGGGCGTGAAACGTTGTGATTAAGCGAAGGAACTTGAATGTAATATCTTTTGAACTGATGCGTTAACTGTTTGAGCCTCATTATCAATAGTACATGCAGACAGAATAATTATTATTTGTTAATAGTTAACAAATATTGATGAAAACAGCAGCAAGCCCAGTACCTGAAAGCAACAAAAAGAAATAAACGAAAACAGTAAGCATAAAATCAAAGAACAACCTTGAGAAACAGAATAATGGGATGAGCTGCTCTGTTATTGACAGTTATATTGTTGACAGTTAATTTAGGAGAAGAGGAAGAACATGTACATGTCATAATAAAAAAAATGAATGCTTCAATGTTTTTATTCTGTAATTATTTTCTATTTATTTTCTGTAATTCTTTATTTATTATTTATTATTTTTTTTCATATCAGCCAGTGCAGAATACCTAATTATAATAATTAAATTTATAACTTGTTATTTATCTCTTTTGTTTAATTCTGTTGATTGTTGGAGAGTAATTACTTTATAATTGTAGACGCCAGTCCAAAATAAATGTCAAACATAATTTCCAAGTCATGTATCACCAACATAAAATAAGTTCCAAGGAGCAAATCAGAAAGAGATCGATTGATAAAGATTCCAGAACACTGAATAAAGCATTTATGTACACATGTAAAGCTGACTATTCCATGGGGTCATTACACATAAATTTCCTTCTCTGCTTTCATGTCTCCAACATCAGATTGGATCCTCAGGAAATAAATAAATGTTTAAAAGGGGCAAATGGGTAAATTTACAAGAACTTTGAGTTGTTTCAATGACTTCTTCCATATACCACCTTTTAGAAATGACAGTGTTCCTAAGTTGAAGTTATTCTTCGTTCAGATCAAGGTTAAAAGTCAAGAATATTGTGAAATTAACCTAGGTGGGGGTTTCTATGCACATGGAGGTGAGCTAAATAAAGTTCATCATTCCTCAGGAATAGGATCTAACCAAGCCAAAGTTAACAAAAGATCTGGACTTAAATAGACCACCAAAAAGGAATCTAGTAGGAGAATCTTGCGATGCTGATTTTTAAGTCTTCAGGGTTGCCCTTCACCTCAAGTATAGTCTGGCCAATTAACTGTCGGATGAAATCAATTATTTAAACATCAACAGGATACCCGGATGCACCACGAACATAGAAAGTATTGACAGCTTTGCCTGATTTAGTTGTAACTTCTGCTCTCGTTACAGTGAGGCCATTTTCCCAGAAGATGCATCTAACATCAGATAGCAGTCCAACTCTGTCTGTAGTGCATAATTCTAGCTTCAATCCCTGAACATGGAACAAACTAATCAATGGGAATATTCATAAAGATTATGTTTCATTGGGCTGTTTTCTTGAGTTGTATTTGTTAAGCGGAAAAATCCATTTTAACATATCAAAAAGCACATTGTCATTGGCAGATGCATGTAAAAGAACATAATAAGACACAGGAGTGGATGACAAAGATGAAAGATTCTTGCCTACAGTGGGTCTGCAAGCACGGTTAGATTCTGACAACAGAAAATGATAAAAGAAAAATTTATATTTATTCTCAAAATCATCCCAATTTCTAAATGAAGGGCAACTTGAAATTTAGTAAGAGATGAGGCTAGGTAATTAGTTTGTTAATAATTAAAAAAAAAAGCATCATTTCAGTAAAATTATGGAACTTCTTTGCATAAAATTTAAAACTATAACTCCAAAATTGAAATATGTGATTTTCCACTGACCTCAGAAACTCTTCTCTCAGTAGCTGCTTCTAGACAGTGTATCACTCTTTCTCTCTCTGCATCTAATTTCACAGGGATCCATCTATATGCCTGATAAAGTAATCCTACAAAACTATTCCATCCAAAAATTAGAATTAACAAAACTTAATGAAATCCAATACATTTTTTATCCATAGAATCACAGACATCAAAAGGCAAATAGTAAAAATAAAAAATACCTGATATGCTTGTAGTCCTCAGCATCAATATTGGCGTGAAAAACAACATACTGCATATCTGTCAAAGTGCAAATTGTACCAAGGAGAAGCTTTGGCCTATCTTTACTTGTCATTGTAACCACTGAGTAATCTTTTGTTGGAAAAATCACACACTTAAATGAATAAATTGAAAAGGAAGAGACGAAGAAGAACCTTGAGGCATGGAAATGGAATCGTTTTGCTTTTCGCACAACAGAAGATGAATCGTTTAAGAAGAAGCGGTGGAAGTGTCTAAACTATTTCCGTTATTATTTTATTATCTATACGGTTTGCTTCTTGGCAGCGAAAGTCGAAACGCTTCATTTCAGAGGCACAAGCTTGGCCTGGCTTCTAATCGTTGGATTAATATGCTTTAAATAATATCAGGAATTCCCAAGAGTCACTAATAAACACCAAATCATGATAAAAAAGATCTAAACACTAACAAAAATAAGCCAATTTATGAGAAAATAGAGAAAATAAAAAGATGAACAATGGTGATGCCACCTCACCTCCCCAATCCCCAGCTTTATATATATATAGATTTGCTATTATTCATTTTTCCTTTATTTTTACTGGGTGTAAGTTACATTCAAAACGATATGATCTTGGTTCATGAAAATTATATCAGTCTTTGTTAAAATTTAATTGGAGTGCGTGTATAATAAGTATGAAAAGTGACATGCTTCAACAAAAAAAAAAAAGAAATAAAAATATTGTATAACTGAAAATGAGTAGATGCTAAAAACGTTAATATGAAAGAAATGGAAGGAAACAGGGAGACTCACTATTCGTTGCTCATGAAAGAGATATAATGCAATCATCTCCTTCAGCTCCTGAACTGTTAACTTTAATAGATGCCTCAGATTCCTGTCTGATTTGTTCGATAATACCCCCACCTTTGCCAATTACACTACCAATATTTCCAGCAGGACACACCAAACGAAGAGAAAATTCCCTTGCAGATGCTTCATCTCTTCGTGCAGAGTAATTCCCATAAGAACCCACAAGTGGAGCACTCAAGTACACGCCACTTGATTGATATATGTTAGAAGAAGAAGTCAGAAGCAGGTGCTGCGATCGTGATGGATTCCCATGAAGGCGAGAATATGCACTGGCTAAATACTGGTTGACATCAAGCATGTATCAGAAAATCCCATTAGGCATTAAACAAAATTACAAAATAAAAAATCATGAAAAAATTTAGTTACTTTTGTTTTTCCAGACTATTATTCATAGAAATTACCTCAACAGACGAATAGAGAGATAATAACAAATAATAGATCAAACCAAAACACCTATTTCGATCAAACTGTATGGAAACCTAATACTGAAAAACAAATAAAATTCCCAAATTCCACATGCCCTTTTCAATTTTCACTGCCGATTGAGCAAAAAAATAAAAAAAACAAACTTGCACTAAAATTACCTGCAAAAATTACAAATTTACGATCAAATCATATAAGGAACCCAAAACAAGAAAAGAAAAAGAAAGAGATCGAACCTTGACAACCATAGTGGACTCTATAGCCACTGAGCAATCCGTTATTCGCGAGCCAAAGACCACAATCACTCTACTCTTATAATCAAGTTATAAGCCAAACAAACCAATAACCTATAACCTTAACCAGAATTTAATTTGTTCCTGGACCCGATCTTTCATCCTACACCAGTTAATGAAGCGATGGGAGACGTTTTGGCATCTCCTTGTTTGGAGAGTGAGAAAGAGAGAGAGAAAATGAAAGGGAAAGTTTGCGCGTGCTGTGTCGGGCGTGTGAAATGTTATAATGGAAAAAGAAAATATAAAAAGACAGGAAAGAGGAAGAGACACAGGCATTAATGGTTACATGTGTTTAAATATTTTAAATAATATTAAGAATTTTAAGTGTCCCAACAAATATCACGGCAAAAAAAATCAAAATATTAATAAAAATAAGTTAATTTATGAAATTAAACATAGTATAAAAAAAAAATTATTGGTGATGTCACCTTAACACTCCAATCTTAATTTTATTTAATTATATATATATATATATATATATATATAGAGAGAGAGAGAGAGAGAGATAGACTGGCCAAACCTTTTTCTGTTCGATTGTGATTCTCAGGAGCACAAAGTGCAGGCGATGATGAAATTGGATAAAAAGTAACATACTTTGCAGCCAAGCGAAAACTCAAGTTCTAATACAGGAAAACAAATTGTATGAAAAAATCTTCAATACTTACAGAGCATATAAAAAAAGTGTAATGATACGCTTACTTAGTAGGAATACTCTGTTTATATCGCAACACGTGGCATCTTATCAGCCACCGTTGATTGGGATTAGAAAAATAGTAAATAATAAAATCAACCCATGTCATACAAATGGTAATAAATGATTGGTAACATATTAGTTAACAAAGTATACGAACCCAGTAAGCTAGCATTAATGATAAAAAAATATTGCTAAATATCCAATAATAATGATGAGTTCATTGAAAAACATTAAACTACTTCCAAAAACAAATGCACTTCCCTGAATGCTTAATTCCACTCCTAAATAAATCAATCAATCAATCAATCAAGCAATCAACTGCTTAATTCATTCAGACTAAAGCTTAAAAGAGCAGAGATAGAGAAGCAAACCTCGTGAGCCGAATTGAGTTATTAGAAACACATCGTATTGCCTTTGATCAGAAGCAAAAGCTGCAGCGATGGCCTGCACTTGACAATTAATTTCAAATTAAAGCTAACAAAATAAAATAAATCAATTTATTTTATGAAAATAAGAATAAAGAGATTCATTTACAGCGATAGGGTAAACATCACCCTTGGTGCCGAAGGCCATGAATGCAGCAATCGGTTTCTTTCTCTCTGTCAGTGTCTCCATTTGCGATGAAAATGAATTTTTCTCACAAGTCGCAAAATGCAGTAAATAATTTTAAATTATATTGGGCTTCTTTGAAATGACCAGATTGCCCCTGTTTACAAATTGTAAAATCTTGTCGGATTTTCGGCCGAGAAATCATCGAAAATCTTGCGAATGCCGAATAGGGGTGAGATAAAAATATGAAAAATACTTTTTTTTCCTAAAAAATAAATAAATATTAAACGACTATTATAAATATTATTGTTTAATATTGTATTATTGTAATTTTACAAAACTTTTTAATTTATTATATTTTTAGCATAGTCAGTTGACTAGTTAATTAAATGAAAAAAAGCCAATTTTCTCCCTTTAATAGTAGTTTTTGTCAATTACAATAGAATAACATAGAAAACAATATAATACTTAAAACTAAGAAATACAACCGTGCTTCGCGTAGCTTTAAAAAAAAGAATTATTCGTTAATAATTATTACAATAAAAATTATATCATTAGTGTGCACATAATTTAATAACACACTAATCATTAAAATTATTACACACTAATGACATAATTATTAATCTTTAATAATTTAATAATTACCTTATTTATTATTAATAATAATCATTAATAATTATTAGTTTCAAGTAAATTCAAGAAACATGTAGTGCAATCGCTAAAAGTGATGGTACCGAAAATTTGAAAGTGGACTCATTTAATTCATGCACATTTTCATAAAAATATAAGATTAATTTTTTTAATACTAAGAACAAAATTAATTAATAAGGTATTAAAATTTTATCATGAAACAAACAAATAACTTAACACAAATTTTAAAATAAATAACCTACACCCAATTTATTCAATTATTTGCTTAAAATACAAAATGGTGGCATTGGATAACGTGATCATGATTTCTTAATAATATTTTCATGTATTTGCATAGTTTGTTTTAATGAATGATGCAAAAATTAATTTTGGCATGGCTTTGACGATAAAACTTCAAGATGAAGTTGTGAGAGTCAGGTAAGAGACAAAATAAAATTGCATTTGCATGAATAGCCTAAACAATTTGCTCAATTGTCCAAATCGATCCTTTTGCCTCATAAATCATCACATCAATCATCAATAATGGTTAACGTAAGTTGTCCATAAATAACGTAACGTAATATATGACTTTAAATTCTTAGTGGATACGTATGTATTGAATATAATGAACAAGTAATATTAGTAATAATGTCTAGAACATCATGCGCCCTCTCACGAATATAAAAATTGGTCATGCATGAATGAATAAGCAAGTGTCATTTGCACTTAATATTTGATATTATTGTGACAGTTACCAGAAACAATTTAGTGATTAATTAAAAATTAATTAGAATAGAGGTTGAATTGAAAACTTGAAAGTGGACTTATTTAATTCATACACGTTTTCAAAAAAATACAAGATTTATTTTCTAATACTAAGAACAAAATTAATTAATAAGGTATTAAAATTTTATCATGAAACAAACAAATAATCTAACACAATTTTTAAAAGAAAAAAAGTGTCATTACCCTTGTACTAATTTTCTACACCGTTAATTCCTGCCAATCACGCCCAAATATATGTCCTTCATAAGCAGCTATAAAATCTTTTAAATCATCTCATGTCTGGATCAAACTTTCAAATTTGTTGAAACTTTGTATTGCTTTTCTGGATTTCTTAGTCAAACGGGAATAATATATAATTAAGTTTTATTGAGATCCAGAGGGACCGTAAAATCTTCAATTATTAATGTTTTTAATGCATTAAATAATTCTTAATGTCGTTGTATATCTAGTAATTTGAATTCTAAAAGTTAAGGGGAAAAAAAATTGTCCGTTCATTAAATTATTAATGTTTTTGTTGAGGGAAGATGAAGGAACTTCCTTTCTATATTGATTAAATTATATGTTATGACGCGAAGAAATAAACAGTCCATTTTTATATTTTATATTTGTCCTTTCACTATTACAAACTCTTAACTAATTGATTGTGTTATTTAAGTTAAAACTTTGTTCAAACTTTAATTATAAAATTTAATCACATGTTTGATTTCTCTTCGCTGTTGGGGGACAGAAAAAGGTGAAAAGTGGTGAAAAAATAATGAGAAGACATAACCAATTTATTAGATAATAGATGAGATGTGATAAAATATGTATCACAAATCAATAAATAAGTGGAAATAAAAAAACAACAATCACTTCTTTTTATTTTAAGAAATAGATTTTTGTATATAACCTTAACGTCACTCAAATATATAATATTCATGGTATTGAATTATTGGTCATTTTTTATTATAGTGTCATTGAAATATATAATATGTAAGTCGATGATGTTGCTTGATATATTGAACTAAAAATATTATCTTCTGTCTCTCTTCATTGAAATCACACTCGTGCAATTCATATTTATTTTTTACATCATCTCAATAAGCCATTCTTTCAATTTCAAAGAGCAATGAAGAGAGATGAATGCAAATATCATTTAAATATCAAATATATTATCATGATACAGGCTACTAATTTTACTTGTATTACACTTGCTACACATAGAGAGAAGAATACTGTATATAATTATCAAATTGAATTTAATTTACTTTAAATCTTCTAAATCTAGACCATCCACCAGGTGTGCCTAATCACTGTGTGTAAATGGTCATGTACTTTATACAATACTGCAGGAAATAGGAAAAGAAAAAGAAAAAAAATAAAAATAAAAATAAAAGAATCTGATATCACTTTCTTTTTATCCACACATTTATGTACAAGTTTATTAATAGAAAAAAAAACAAATAAATTTAATAACTATCAAATATCAATCAGTTCAATTACGCTTTCTTCTTGGCCGATTGATGTTCCTTCTCCATATGTTCAAAGAGGCTTCCATCATAAACAGCTTTGACTGTGTCTTTATGCAGCAAACCATTCTTGTCCTTGCAAAGAACATACAATATCTTTCATTCTGCGTAGGCAGCAACCTTGCAAATTGTTTCAACATCTTAAAATTCTTATACAATGCTATCCTCACTATTTAATTTCGTTAAATTGATTGCTGAAATTCCAAAACAGAGTAAGTTAGCAGAATAAAGAGGAAGGAAAAAACCAACCATCCTCCGTAATCATTGGGTTCTCTATTAGCTTTAAGCATTCCCTTCAGCTCATCGGATGTCAAAGCATTTGGGTGCATACGTGCATGCTTGGTGAAAATTTCTTCAAACTTTGAACGAGTAAACCTATGAAAAATATTTATTATATTCTGAAACTCAATTTAGGTTCGTCATAGCCAAAGAGAAACTTGTTTTCAAGAATTGAGAAGATTTTGCAGCTGAGCTTGTCTAAGTCATAGGCTGAGTCAAGTTCATTCAACAAAAAAAGGGTTTTAATATACGCTTGCTTTATTTAAGGCAGCTAAACCAAGAATCAATGACTGAAGAAAGTTTACGAAATTGAGAATTACTGTTTCACTCGATACAGAAGGAAGATTCCTCACATTAAGTTCTACCCCAAAAGGGAAGTTGGAAACTAACTGTTGAACGTCGTTGATGCCAGTACCGGGCAATAACAAAGAGGTAATATATTCATGCTTCCGTGTTGCCTCAGGAATATCTTGCTTCATCAGCTCTGGCTATGAAGACACAGGAGGGTCATAATTCCTAGCTTCTGCAAATACTCTATGAGTATCGTGCATAAAACCAAACTGCTCAACATCATGGTATTCTAAATTACTGCACGGGAAGAGAAAAATCCTATTAACCAATATCCAAAAAGTGTGCATTGTAACTAAACTAAAATTAATCGTGCTTGAAGTTGTACATGGCAGATGAACCATCTGCTGCTGAGACCTCCAAATTGCTTTCTATCGGATTAGATGCCACTGCTGTGGGAGGTGCAGAAGCAACTCCAGATTTATAGGTACCAAAACTCAAGTGTGAACAATCAGCAGCTTTTGCAAATGGTTTGGAAGCACCACTACACTGTGATTCTCTGTTGGAGGCATTGCTAGTTCCTCTTTCCCTTTATTAAGTTGCTGCAAATTGGCCACAACTGATGATACTGCTGACACAACATCATCACTCAAAGATGCAGAGTAGTTTTGGGAAGACAAATCTGAAACATTGGCTATTCCTGAAAAATTAAGAAAGACAGAAAACCCAAGATCATATTAAAGGAAGATAACGACATTAGGTACAAGTTCTTGAAGAGCTTTCATTCTCTCTGCAATTCTCTCTCTACGTAACTGCAACAAAACAAAGAAGCCAAATTCACATTAACACCAAACAAATTAAATAAAGATGGTAAAAATTAGAGAATTAAAAAAAAAACAAAACGAAAAGGAAACTAATAAAGCTTATTTACTCTTTCAGCTATGCTGTGAGGGTCAGTAGCTTGACCTCTCTTAGCCCTAACCCTTTGTTTAGGCTGCTGAGCCAGTGTGTTTCCACCACCATCAGTTGAACCACATGTCTGAGCCTGAGTCTGGTTCATCACCGACGCTGGTGCCCCAAAGGTCTGCCCGGGCATCGTTCCTCGCTATATATAAAAATTGTATTAATATAGGTAAAACTTTCTTGGTAATATATGCGTATGTTAAGTATTTACAGTTGAAATCATGCTCACAGGGCAGAGTTAATTCAATAAACTTACCTGAAGATGTTGAAAATGTTAAGGCTGGTTTGAGCCATGTAAAGATCCAGTGAAGCCATTGTAGAGTGCTTGCACTGAGCCATCTCCTCCCTATATTAGTAATTTTTTTAAACCCAACCAAAAAAATAAATAAATCTTCAAAAATTAATCATAATTAAACTGAACTGAAAAATTATATCTAGAGAGAGAAAAACAAAAAAAGAAAAAGAACCTGGGACTTAAATGATGAGGCGTCAACGACGTCGTTATCACCACCATTTCCAAGTGATAAAGGCAACCCGATGCCACCTCTAGTGGCAGCCATCATGATTTGTTAATGAGCCGTTAAAACGCCAAATCAGCAGATCATTCAAAACCCTAAAGAGGAATTTGAGTAAATAAATAAGGACAAATCAACATAATTGTTTAAAGAAAGAGAAATTGGTTATCGAGCCGCTAGGAACTACCATGTTGAGTACAATCTACAATTCAAGCTGTCACTGTCCGTACACTTTTTGCATTTTTCAAGTTTCGATTTTGAAAGAGTTAGAACTCCGACCACACATCGTGGACTTCGAAGATTGAGAATACAAAAGAAAATTAAGAAAAAGTGTTTCGATTTAAGGGATTTTGTTTGGTTTCCCTTTTTTTTTTCTCTTTTGTTCAGAAATTGGATGGGTGAAAGAGTGTTCTGATGGTGAGTGATACGCTAAAAGGGAGCGGTTTTGGCGGGTGTGGTTAGAAGGCATCGTTAAAAATCACTAATGTCTAATGAAATAGATGTAGCAGTGGCTTGCCAGAACCCTAGGTTAAGCATTGGCAATGCCATTTTTTTATCCCTCAGATCAATTTTTGAATGTGTAATCAAGTGTAAAGTGTGAAGAGTGAGGAATTTGATTTTGACGGATGATGATGATGAAGATTCGAAGACAAATGGAGGGATTATACAGTGAGAAAATGAATGAGAATTATACGTACGTTTTTGTCTTCAATTATAGATGTTTTCAATGCTTTAAATAATACAGGAATCTCAAAAATTACCGTAATATAATAAAATTAATAATTAATAAAACACAAAAGAATGAAAAATAATGAAGAAATATGTAGAAAATATAAAAATGAAGAACAGTGATGCCAAATTATTTCTCTCAATCTTCAACTTTATTAGATTAAAGATAATATGAAAAAAAAAAGAATAACGATGCCACATTACCTCTCTAATCCTCAACTTTATATATATATATATACATATGTGTGTATGTATGTATATATATATATATATATATATATATATATATATATATATAGTCAATAAATAAGTGACAAGTGTGTAGAGTCACATGTGTTGTCTAGTGAGTTGTAAAGCAAGATTCTTTAGTGATAAGGATGAGCTGTGACGAGACATAAAGTATAATGATTAGATTCCCTAAGTGACATAAAGTAAGTGATGAGTTGTAAAAATAGATTCTCTAGAGAAAATGACAAATGACGTGTCCTTGGGTTTATTGCAAAAGGAGATTCCCTTGGTGCATATAAAAGGCTCCGTGTTGTAAAAGGTCATCTCTAAATCCAATAACCAATCGAGTCTTGTAATATATTTAGAGAGCAATAAACTTTCTCTTGTTCTTATTTTTCCCTCTTTACTTTCTCTTGTTCTTATTTTTCCCTCTTTTTGGTATCAAAGCTACCATTCCCAAAAGGAGTTCCTGAAAAGTTTCTATAACAAAGTATGCTCTGTGGTTGCCGCCTGGACGGATCCTCCACATCAGAAACTTTATAGAAGCCTATAGAAGTCTTTGCTTCATACAAGGATACTTTGGCCAAGTGATCTTCAGTGAAACCTCTAAGCAAGTGTGGCGCTCTGTTGAGAAGGCCAGGATAGAGCTGTGTGTTTTAGGCTTATCACAAGTAAGGAGAAAATTTTGTTGAACATCCTCCTGGATATTAAGACTCGGGTTAGGGCAGCCGAGGACTATAGACAACTAGAAAGTAGTCAAGTCTAGAGCAAGCATTTCTATGATGGAAGTTCCTTCATCCTCATCCCCAACCATAAACTTTCACTTTAAAACTCAAGAAGAAACCCAAAAGTCCATCCAACCTTTCCACCTAGATCCCTTAAACCCCTACAAGTTCTATAATATAAATACCCTTGCTTCTT
The DNA here is from genome assembly GCA_030449835.1 of Clausena lansium. Lineage (NCBI taxonomy): Eukaryota > Viridiplantae > Streptophyta > Magnoliopsida > Sapindales > Rutaceae > Clausena > Clausena lansium. The sequence goes on along the minus strand of JASUUF010000192.1, from coordinate 6,549,772 downwards.
CTATCAAATCTATTGTCCCTTTCATGCAGCCTAAGCGTAAATTGGTATATAAGTCTTCTGAAATCCTTGTACAGTCTATTTCTTCTAGCTCTAAAGAAACCTACCTCCATGTTCTATCTCCTAAAGACATCAAGAGGTACAGATCTGAAGGCTACAATGGATTATACCTTGGAACCATCATAATTGGTCTCCAACCTGTTTTCTAGCAATCCTTGATACAAGATGGAAAACCTTTGAGAATGCCTTGATCTCAGCAGTGGAAGTAGGTCTCAACTAAGGGCATGTTGTTATCCAGATAGAACCAAATTTTGCTCTGGATCTACACAAACCCACTCTCCTAGAAACTATAAAATTGTTGATCCAGTTAAATGGGTTAACAATGAATCCTCACGAATCAGTAGCAATGAATCTTGACGAATCAGCCCTTGCAGTACATCACACCATGACCTATAAAGTCCAATCCCATATGTTCTCAATGAGCCACACCAACCTTCCTATCACCAGAATGATTGGTGGTGAAGGAAGAATCATCCAACCCAAAACCTTCAAGCAAAATCAGTTGATCTTCCCTAGTCAATGGATTAGTGAGTATGAGCAGAACAACAGGCCCCTGCAGATCCATGAAGCTCCACAAGTACAAAGAATGGCTAAAGGAAGAGTATCAGTTTCTTTTCCAAGAAAAAACAAAACCCTTGTGTCTATATGAGAAATGTCAATTGCTAGGCAAGCATCCAGAGTCATGTACTCACATGTCTAGAAGATCCAGATCAGTTAGACACATGGGATCGATTGGAGTAATCAATGCTCCAGGAGTAAGCGAGGAAACACTCAGGCAGATATCTGGAGAATTTGCAGCAATCAGGTGGTTAGTTCGAAAGACAGATCCAACAGAATTCGGAGTAATCGAGAAAGTTGTTAATTGGAGTAACATAAATGCTTTGGAACAAAACAAAGCATTAGAGGAGATTTTAGCACAATATTAGCAGCTTGCAGAACAGATCTAAGAACTCCAGAACCAGATAAAGAAGAATAAGAAAATGAAGAGGTTGACTACACAGCAATTGTCTGAATCACAAGAACCTCCCAAAAGAATTACTATGCTCAGATTCACGGGAGTAGATAGTGATTAAGAAAGAGCAAGAACCCTGCAATGCTACCAGGATTATTTTCAAAAAAAGAAAATATCTTAGAAAAAAGACAAGCCTTCTAAACCAGCTCACATTTGGGAAGAAAGTCCTTTTGGTAACAACACCAAAGAATTTTGGAGAAGTTATGAGATGCCTCTACAAGAGCCGTGGCCTGTAAAGGCAACTGGTTGGAATGATGATAATGAGTTAGATGATAGTACTTCTAGAACCATTTCCTCTCGGGAATCTACTTCTTCTCCACCAATGCCAATAATGATGGAAAGACCGTCTTTTCCAGTCAATCCAACATATATGGATGCAACAAGAGGAAGATTCTGACAATCTACTCATGAGACTGGACAAGCTTCAGGAGTATCATCAACAGGTGAATCACAACAATAGCCACCACCACAACAATTTCCTCCTCCACAACAACAGCCTGAACCACAAGCACTAGAAACTGAATGGGATACACTGGTCCATATTCCACATGCTCCATCAACACAAACATTTTGGAACATTGATGATGTCAAGCTTAAGGACAGAGCAGCATACTTTGAAAAGATGATTGCATGGTATGAAAGTGAAAGCCAAAGAGCTCCTCATCTCACAAAAAGAGCTCTTATATTATTGGATCTTTATAAAGATGGTGGTACTCTCATAATAACATGCAAATGGAGTACATCTTAAACAGATCAGAACCATGCACTGGCTTTATAAACAACTTGATTGCAGACTTCTTGGCACAGAAAATAATGCAGTTGAAATGGCAGAAAAATAATTCCTGTAAAACAAGTGCTGCGATGTGAGGAAGCTTGAAGAATACTACATGGAGCAGGAACGTCTTACTATGTCTTTAATAAACAAACAAACACAGTAAAGAGAGCATTTATCTTCAATATGCCAAGACCTGTAGCAGAAATGATTGAGGCAAAATTCAAAGCAGAAGGATTAACTGAGCTATCAAATTTCAGTCTAGCACGACTATACCAGATAACCAGAGAATTAATTCAGAACCATTGCAGAAATCAAGAGTTGAAGAAACACAGAAACAGATAGAGAAGACCTCTCTGACAAAGTACTGCAATGCTGAACCCAACAAGTTTAGATGCCAAGAATATAGTAAAACATGCCAATGCAAGCCTAAGTTTCATAAGAAGAAAAACTCTTGGAAACCATTTAAAGGCTGGAAACACAGATTCGTCAAGAGGCGAAAATTCTAAAAGAATTCTGACAAATGTTTTATTTGTGGCAACAAGGGGCATTATGCCAAGCAGTGCAAGTCTAAGAAAAGCATCCCGACCAAGCTCGTGCAGATGATTGAAGATCCAAACTTCCATGATGAATTCGACAAATGGACTGACAAAGCTTAAGGTTCTATATTTGCGGTAGAACTTCAAGATCAGGAGTTCGATGCATTTATTGATTCTGATGATTTAGATTTTCCTGACGAACCAATCCATATGATCGAAGAAGCTGATAACCCACAAGAAGATCATGCTTTCATTGGAGACTTGACTATGCAGCTTGGTCCGACATTTCGACCTTATGTGAAGGTTGTACTAAAAGTCACAGAAGAAAATCAGATTGCTCTTACTACTTTAATTGACACACGTGCAGTATCTTCCATAATCCATGGGAACTGTTTGCCAAGGAAGTTCCATATTCCCACTCAAGTCAGTTTCTCTGTAGTAAGTGGAAGCAGCTTTTACAGTCATAAGTATACCAAGCCCATTAAGCTGTTACCATTTGGCAAAGGGCATTGTTTCTTTGCTTATGACCAGACTGGCGAAGATCTTCTACTTGGGACTGATTTTCTCAGCCTTGTTGCCCCATTTACCTTCCACCTTGAAGGTTTCAGTTATACTGTTGTCAATCCCATTGATAACCAAGCTCATTTGTTCTTGATTCCTTGGGTTGAACAACAATCCATCTTTGGGAAGGGTGAAAAGAATCAAATTCGGTGCAATCCAGTCCAAAAGTTTGAACTTCAGTACAAAGAACTATTACAATGCTGTGCTAATGTTCCAAACAAGTTTTGGTCCAGAGAAAAGTACTTTGTTTCCCTGCCATACAAAGAAGGATGGGTCATACCCCATCAAACTACTTCTCATCCAGGAATGCCTCATGATGAAGAAATGTGCAAAGAAGAGATCCAATCCTTATTAGACCTCAAGCTCATCAGACCCTCCAAGTCTCATTGGGCCAGCCCAGCATTCTATGTGAACAAACATTTAGAATAGATTCGAGGAAAGAAGAGACTAGTGATTGACTACAAGAAGCTGAATGACTGCCTACAGGACATTAGGTGTCCTATAACTAGAAGAACTCATCTCTTGAAAAGAATAGCGTCTGTAAAGATCATTCTAAGTTTGATATGAAGTCAGGATTTTGGCAAATTGGCATAAGAGATGAAGACAGGCACAAGACAACATTCATAGTTCCTCATGGTCACTATAAATGGAATGTTATGCCCTTTGGATTAAAGAATGCTTCATCAGAATTTCAGCATAGAATGGATAATGTCTACAGATCTATATCAGATTTCTATCTGATATACATTGATGATGCTCTTATCTTTAGCAGAAATGAAGAAGAACATGCCAGACACCTTTTATTATTCAAAGAACTTACATTCAAGCATGGTTTGGCATTATCCGAATCTAAGATGAAGATAGTTTTCGAAGAAATTGATTTTTTGGGACTGCACATCAAAGATGGACACATCATTCCTCAGCCACATATTGCTGGAAAAATATCTCAATTCCCAGACCAGCTGTCAAGCAGAAAACAGATTCAGCAGTTCTTAGGAATTATCAATTATGCAGCAGATCACATCCAGAATCTTGCAAAGATGACGAGTCAGATTTCTAAGTATTTAAAGAAAGGAGCAACTCTGGTTGGTAGAAGCAACAAAAGCAGTAAAGGAGTTGAAGATAAAATGTCAATCACTTCCTCCTTTAAAGATTCCTGACGGTGGACACCTCATCCTGTAAACAGATGCAAGTGATCATTACTAGAGTGCATTATTAATTGAAGAATCCGATGGAACAGAAGAATCTGTGGCTATAAATCAAGGCAATTCAATGAAGCTCAACACCACTACCCTTCTTCAAAAAATGAAGTTCTAGTAGTGATCAAATGAATTAAGAAATTCTAGTTCTTTCTTTTTCTTCTAGTAGTGATCAAATGAATTAAGAAATTCTAGTTCTTTCTTTTTCTAACCCCTTTTGTGATTGAAACAGATTACAAATATCTTCAGGGGTTACTTAAAAGAAAAGAATGAGAGATTCCAGATCCTCAATTTACAAGGTGGGCAGAGAGCTTGTCAAGATTCAAGGTCGAAGTGAGACACATCAAAGAAGAGTCTAATACAGTTGCAGATTTCCTTTCCAGACCAATCATGGCATTCTCATTATCAACAACTTGGAGCAAGAAGAAGAAACCATTAGAATGGAATCAAGTGCCAGTGACTATATCTTCTCCACATCCAAGTACGAGCAGGAGATTACCATCCGACTGGTCCAACACGAAATTTTCGTACAACCCATCTGAGCTTCTTGAAGCACTCCCTATAGAAATCAAGGACCAGATCTTTGATAAAGCTACAGATCACCTCACCTATCCAGCAAGCTCTGAAGATACGGAATGGAGAGTTTGGGCACTCACTCCTACAGGATATTCAACACAGACCTGCAGACAATGAGGATGAGAAACTACTGCACTACAATCTGTTTAATCCTTTCCCAAACTCGGACCAGATACATGAATTAGTCTTCTAGACTCATGCATATTTTCATCATGTAATTGATGAAGAAACCAACTGGGGACACTTTGTGATTTGCGATGCTGCACTAAAAGCATATTATGCTTATTGGCTTCTAGTCAACATGTATCCAATGGCTATTCTGTTTCAGCCTCACATGATCCACAGGAGCAGGAGATACAACCATGGCCGATGGTTTGACAGACTGTTCGCACTAATCTTCGAAGACCCACTTACTCTGAAGCTGATCAATGGATATCAAATATCTCAGATCACTATTGTCATAGTAAAGTTAAGAGATATTTGGGGACGTGACAAACCACCACTGGTTCGAGTTGTAGATCATGACCATATGAGAGACGAAGATCATTCCACGTAGGGAGGATGCCTACATGCTCGAAAAGCTCTAGCAGAAGTCTACAATACAGAACCCATGTACAATACTCATAGTCCTGTTTCACCCAACACTTAGACAACACCTGACCTCTTCTATAAAGAAGAAATTAGAAATAGTATACTCTAGAGTGATCACTATGAGATGAAAATGAGAGAATACTATGATGATTGGCTTCGACGTCACGGACGCAAAAGCGAAGCATCACCTCGATGGGTTCTACCACCTCCTCCAGAAGAAGATCCGGCATGGTATATGGATGTTATTGATGAACCTTTGCCAGACATGAACCTGCCACAACCAAAAATAATAGACGAAGATGATCTTCTTGAACAACAGATAATGCAGTAGGAAGAATAGAAGATTCATACAGCACGGATTAACGGAAGATGATAGTGGACCCTACCAGCAGAAGCAATGGTGAATAGTAATCAATAAATAAGTGATAAGTGTGTAGAGTCACATGTGTTGTCTAGTGAGTTGTAAAGTAGGATTTCTTAGTGATAAGAATGAGCTGTGACGAGACATAAAGTATAATGATTAGATTCTCTAAGTGACATAAAATAAGTGATGAGTTGTAAAAGTAGATTCTCTAAAGAAAAGGACGAATGACGTGTCATTGGCTTTATTGCAAAAGGAGATTCCCTTGGTGCCTATAAAAGGAAGTCCTTCGTGTTGTAAAGGGTCATCTCTGAATCCAATAACCAATCGAGTCTTGTAATATATTCTGAGAGTAATAAATTTTCTCATGTTCTTATTTTTCCCATATATATATATGTATGAGACTAAAGATCCACATTTTTTGCACAACAACGTCGTCGTTTTGACTATTTCGCAAAAGAAACTCCCAAAATTTATTGAAAACGAGATTCACTTTTTCGTATCCGGCGTTTTCCTATCCAAGGACCAGGACCAGGACCACACGCCAGCCAGGTACTGTTCTTCTTCTCACTCTATATTGGGCTTCAAATTAGAACCATTAATCTTCAGTTGTTTGTGTTTAAAACTTATAACGCAAACTGGGTTTCTTAGAACTAGCATAAATGAGTATTCTTGAAACACAAATTAACACAAATGTGAGCAAAGTTTTAGGGATTCTCAGTGCTAAGAACTCACAGGGTCACTTAAATGAGTGTTATTGAAACTTTAATTCATAATTTTTCTCGTTGAGTATGCAAAATCTCACATGCAGAGACATGGGTTTTGTCTTTGTTGTATGTATAAGAGTAATTGTCTTATGATTCTACTACTAATCATTAAAAAAGCAAAAGATTTTGTTTTCTCTCAAGATGGGAACAGTTACTTCAAATACACAGCTATATTGTATAAGCATATAAGCAGTAGAAGAGCAAAAGCAGAGTCTTACATTAAAATTGACAAACCTAAAAACAAGTTTTCGAAAAAATACAGCACTACCTTTCACCTAATTATTTTTTTATAACCTTGTGTATGTTGTTGTTGTAGTTGTCTCATAGGAACTCAATGAGTTTCTAGTTTGATTGAAGTATAACAGTTCTATAATTAAAGCAAAACAAGTTTTGTACCAGAACCATATGGCAAATGATAGAGGTGAGCGCTTGTATGAGGTGTATTGTCGAGCTCTTGTACGAGGTGTATTGTCACACTATTGTTGTTAAACTGTTACACATATGTGCTGTAATTTTCTGCCAATTTTTTATATACTGATAGACATAACATGATCATTCTTCTCTCTTACAGTTTTAGCCCTGTAACAAACGAAGTTTGGTGGGAATTCTATCTGAATCTTCCTCTACTTTGTCATTTCTCTCTCTATCTTTCTGTATTAGTAACATGGATTTTACAACATCGGTTGAAGATATGCGTATGTGCTGGTTTTGAGTTTCAAGTATCTATACTTGGCTAAAGATGACATGCATGTTATGTCATTGTAACTTGTCATTGTTTGAATTTTGGCTTCCTTGATATTAATGGTTTGAATTTTGGACATCTTGGCACTTATAAGAGAGTATAGTTTTAAAGTTTTTGTTTTCTTGGTAGTTGGAGAAGTTATGCACATTATGGCTTCAGATGATTTTGATTTTGATGATAAAGCTGAGTGGTCTTCAAGGAATGAAGAAATATTTATACGTATATTGCATGAACATGTGAAAATGGGAGATTTGGATTCCAAATCGACATTTACCAAGAAGATATGGGGCGTTATAGATGATAAGTTATTTGCAGAAACTAATAGAAGATACACTGAGCCAAAACTTAAGTCAAAGTTCAATCGGTTACGCAAGAAACATCGTGAATTTTCTGATCTAATTAAGCATCCTGGCTTTGAATGGAATCCTGTTACAAATATTGTCATTGCGCCAAATAGTCTTTGGGCGAATTATACTAAGGTATATTTTCTACTTTCAAACTATTACATAATATTTTCCAATGTTCAGATTGCGTACTTATTTATCATTTTGTTTTTGTAGAAAGTTCCTGGTGTGAAGCCATATCGTAAAAAAGGTTTGGAGCACTTTCACATATTAGGAGAGATATTCAGCACAACTACAGCAACAAGTCACATGCGTGTCACATTGAGCCAACTTTCTCCAACCTCAGATGATGAACATGAACTTCCTGAAAACTTATTCAAGGCTAGAACTCCTGTTCATGCACCAAAGGATGATGATCGTGTGGACCTTGCAGCAGAGCATCAAAAGGTAAAAAGAGTTCGTCGGTCACTCAACCAATCCTCCGAGCATATTCCAAAGCTTTGGGACAAGATGGAACATTACATGGAGATCTGTAGTGAACTCTTAAAACATAAATTAGAAAAGATCAAGGCAAAAAGCTCTGCTTCAACTAGGAAGACTGAGATTTTTTCCATCCAACAATGTGTTGATGCTGCTGAGGCATTGGGAGATGTTGACGCTGACACTTTTGACAAGCTGATGAAGAAGATTATACATCTTGAATGGAGAACAGCTTTTCTTAGTATGAGCGACGAGAGGAAAAGAGGTTGGTTGGCTAGTTTATGATATATCGTTGCTTTAGCTGTGAAAACTATTTAGTTTCTAGTAATGTGTAGTTTAGTTAGATTTGGATACATTAATTGCTGATCCTACTTTTGTGGTCTTAAATTGAACGAACTATTTCCACATTTGCGTCATCTGCATTTAAGCAAATCCAGAATTTCGGCAAATATTTCTGGATTTGCTGTAGCTAGTTGATCATGTATTGTCTACTTGTTAGTGTTAGTTTGTTGTTTGTAATTATTTTTTTTTCTTTTCTTTTCTTCTTCTTTTTTTTTTTTTGGTCACTTATTTTTGTCAATTTATAGTGAATTGTAAATTAAGAAGTCCAGCTTCCTTTTGCAATAACAATAATAATAATAATCATTTTTGTGAAAAGTTTTGCACAGTATTGACAATTTAAAACTCACAGCAAATATGTACTTTATATACTTTAGACAATCAAATCACATCACGCTTTAACGAATACAAATGCCTAAGCAAACCTAGAACAATTAAATTTAATTAGGCATGTACAACAACTCAAATGAAACGAAGAAATTAAAAATACTGTAACTGTACGATGTCTAACGAACCGAACATTCTTAACTCACTTTTTAAGAATGTTCATCATGATGTTCTAAGCCCATTTGCTTCCTTGTTTTACCCACAAATAAGTCCCTAGATTTGATAAAGCCAGGAACACAACCAATGGTGGTCATAAATGGCAACTGTGCCACGGCATCTTTCCTCCCCCATGGAAACAATTACCATTGCTGAATGTGGCCGATAAGTTGCCATTTTGCTTTCTCTCTCTCCGGCCATCAATACCTTCAAGTTCTTTGCAGCCACTTGAGCTTGTTTCTGTGCTAAAAACGCCTGTTTAATTTCCTGTCATGCATTATCCAACCAGAAATATGCATTAGATTTTCAAAATGAAAGTATGAAAACTATCTAGGCCACATAGCATTCCTTATTGCATAGCTTAGTTGAAGGACAAACATATAATGCAGATAACCAATTTTGATAGACAATAATGACATCAAAATATATGCTAATACTATGTTAATGAACTGACTATACTACTCAACAGCGATTCAAAATCTCCTTGAGTAATTATCTCATAGTCAATTTGAAACATTACATATGAGTTTATTGCAACTAGATTCCGTAGTTAACAGAAATTGAGAACCATAACTAAATAAAGTGCTTCTTGACCCAAGTTAATTAGCAATTTCATCAAGCATTGAAATAAATACTATTGGTTTGTGCTCATAAAAGCTAGAATACTTGAGGAAAACTCATAGAAGCACTTACTCGAATATCAGTAATATCTCCAATTGCAAATATTTTCTTCAGACCCTTCACCCTTAAATTCTCATCAACCATTAATAGGCCATGAGTATCCAAACTATCCTTCAATATAGTATCCTTAAGCCAATCTGAACCTACTGGTTTTCCTGTGCATAGGAAATGGCAATCGGCTTTGATGTTATCTCCTGTTGAGGTCAGATACGTGTCGTTTCCTTCTGAAACAGAATCCAAATTGACTCTTTGCCCCAGCTTCACATCTACCTTTGTTGATATCAACCAATCTAGAGTCTTATCACCGGCTTTAGGTCCAATAAATTCCAGCACCCCTTGTGCACTAGAGTAAACTTCTTCTCTGGGAAGTCAACAGCTATTTCTCCAGCAAGCTCAACACCAGTGGGACCTCCTCCAACAATCAAAATCAAATGAGCAGATTTAATCTTTTGATTCTCTGTCAGTGCAAACAAAACAAAGTTAACTTGAGATTACAATAGCAGTCTATGACAAAGCTAATACAACGAATTAGGAAGCTTTGCATAATTACAGTTTTTACCTGCTTGATATTGATTAAGCCTCTCAGTCCTAGTTTTGGGGACAGGATCCCTGTGGCCGGTAGCAATGACAAGATAATCATACAATTCTTTAGCCACCAACTTTATTAACTACCGTTTGGTGATATATTTGCAAGATGCCCTTCTGAAAGTACAAATATTGAAGCTTTCTTTTACAACAGCTTATCATTTTATGACATATGAAAAACATAATATTCACATATGAAGCAACAGAAACAAGAAAGATTTGCTTACGGGTCAATGAGGGTAACGTCAGGTAAAGACTTAGCAAGGAGGGAACCGGCAACGCCTCCTCCGATCACCACCACTCTTTTATTCTTTCCTTCAGATTGCTGTTGTTGTTGCTGCTGCTGCCTCTCCATTAATTCTTTCACAAATGCATTGCTTTGCTTCTGCCTTTCCTCTGGTACTCGATTTAGAACATTCAAGAGGTGGTTTTCTTATTTAAGGACTTAGCTTAACCAAATAGCAAGTCAAGATGATCAAGGAAAATGTCCGAATGCAGAGATGACAAGTTGCCCATCTTTGACAGCCTTCCATGTTCCTTCCTTTCAGTCATTGATATCAATTTAAAAACAGATTTAGAGAGGTGGTAGGTGGTTGGTAGCCGAGTTGTCAAGTTAAAAGAATTAAAACTTTAAAAGAATAATTAGTCCCCCATAGTTTTGCTTAATAAATAATCAGACCATACCATTTGAGAATTACTCAAATTGTACCCTAATCTGATAGTAGAGTAGATAAAAGGGGCTTGTGATATGCATATTCTCTTGGTGGGTATGTTGAATTTGATTTGTTTAATTTTTCACGCTACCTCCATCAAAGTCATCGTTGCATGATCTACTAGATAGAGGTATCGCAACACCTTAACCTCTTAAAGATGCTTAATGAAACAAATTATAAGGTTTAAAAAAATTGTCTTAACACTTGTTTTTCAGTTTATGATATGGCTGTAAATTGTATATCTCATCTGCTGTACAATATCTGATAGCATCTGATTATTCAGATTCTAAATATGACATAGAGAGTACCCGAAGATGCCTCAACTTGTGAAGATGTCAAAATATTTTCTTGTATGTTAAGTAACGGGTCACTAATTATTGCTTGATATATTATATATATATATAGCAATTTAGATTGGCTTGTGTTTGGCAATCATATGAACAAGTTCTTTTTGTGTACTACTCTTTTAATTATATCTAACACTAAAGCAACTGATCTTATGAAACATTTTTTTGTTTTTTGGAACAAAAAAGGCTTAGTCAAGCTAAGACAAAACTGAACGGAGAATCATTGTCCCGTACACATCATGATAAATCCAAAAGTTAAACCCAACTGGAGGTTCCTGAAAAATATGATAGCTAAGAGGCAAGGAGCCTGCATTTTTAGCCAAAAAATCAGCCGCAAAGTTATCTTCTCGATAGATATGTCTAACTGACACTTGCCAATCCGTGGTGAGGAGACACTTGATCGACTTTATCAGTGGTGTGTACACATTTGGGCCATGATCTCGGGACTCTATCATTTGAAGGATGCAAAAGCTGTCAACCTCTACTTCTGAAAAACGAATGCCGTGGTTCCATGCTAGATTTAGCCCTTGGTAAAGCCCCCAAAGCTCAGCCATACTAATGGAACAATACCAAATATTCATTCCAAAACCCCGAATCCATTTCCCAGTGTTATCGGGAATTAAACCCCCTGCGCTAGTTGCCCCATTGAGTCCTCTTGAACCATCAGTATTTAGTCGGAAGTAATGCCATCTAGGGGCTGTCCATCCAACTCCAACAGCCACCTTGCAGATCCTTGTGTTCAGATTCGTCTTATTCACCTGTTGTATTTCATGCACCCATGCTTTGATATCCGACACAACCTGAAAGCTGCACGGGGAAACGTTGGCATAGAGATATCGATTCCGCCAATTCCAAATCTTCCATATAGTAACCCCGGAAACAAGGGACCAGTTATCATCTTATGAAACATTAATTTGCTGTATTATGTTCCAAGGACAAACTAACCCAAAATTTGACGTCATTGTGGCGCAAAATGGATTAGGCAACTAGACCACAATTTTAGATGCTGCTCCATCAAAATTAAATATGGTAATTACACAGAAGACATTGTTGTTAAAGCACCTCAAACAAATCTTGCGTTAATAGGGGATGAAATCACAACACATTCATCTCTGCTAACAAAAGACACGGTAATTATCACTTGCATACTTAATTATGAGAGACTGCTATAGTTGTTGAGTCAGCTATGTATTATTTTTAATTAATTTAGTACCAAATTAATTAATATGATAATCATATATTTAACTGGTGTTATTTAGTATTTGCGAAATGATATATTTGGTTATTTGTTCCAAGTTTAAAACATTAAACTGGTTTTATGATAGTTTTGAGTAGTTTTGTTATCTGCGCAAAAACTGCACAGAACAAGCATGACGAATAATATTATTAAAAGAACAATGTTAGATATCCTAATATTTATATCAATTTTACAAGCTTTGAGATATATCATCCAATAAATGAGTGATACATAACATTAAAACTCAAATTAGGATTCAAATGTTACGACTCATAATATTATTATTACTAAAATGCGTAAATAATAAGAAAAAAGCATTGATATTTGTTTTTTTAAAAAAAATTGAGTAATACTGTCTGCACTACTATATGCTTGTTTTGTGCACAATTTCTGTGCAAAAAGCATTACTATTGAGTTGATTAAACACAATTTTAATTACATGCAAACTTTTCTTGATGATATAATTGATCCAAAAGGTTGGATTGAATGAAAAAGCCACAATAAGAGTGGACACCATTTAAACCCCTGTTTGGGGCAGCTGCGATGCCACAGAGCAGCTACCCCAGACGAGCTATTACTATGCTGAGTACAATAATAGAGGACCTGGTTCTAATATTAGGTCCATTAAAAAAAGTATACATAGAACAACATTGATATTTAGTCCAAAATTTCGTCAACTAGAATCACCGAAATTAATATTTTCCGTTAAAGTCAAAATAAAATTGGGCGATGGCCAGTCACCCACTAAGTGTCTTCGGGCGAAGACTATTGCCTAGACAGAAAAAAAAAAAAATTTGGTAGATTCAGTTTAACAGAATTTCGGGCCTGTATAGAATACTCAACCACCTAGAAGCAAACAAATTTTCTATTAAAATTTTAAATTTAGTGGGATATATGGATCCTTTTCAAGGTCTATTGTAAAATTCAAGAGCATATTTTAGATGAATATGGGTTTTAATAAGTAAATTTTGTATAATTCAATGGCATGATTTTATTTTATAAAGTCTAATTGATTAATTGGATTAAATATCTTTTGGTCTATTTTTTTTTATTATTTTATATTTTCATCTAATCAATAAATTTATATCACATCCGTTTGTACTACAAAATAAGTTTATTCAAGAGTTTGTAACTCTATCATCAAATTTTATAGTTTTTTTCCTTATCTAGGTTTCAATAATTATGCAGATATATAAAATGAATGATTTTTGTTATGCAATTTCTTTGCCTTTCATGTGCAAAGGACAAGTGGGTGCCTCCTATTATATATAGGAAAAAATTGTATTTTTTCTAAAATCGAAAATGATTCGATAGAACAAAAGTGGTTGTTTTTTGTTCCTTTAATTTAATTTATTTAATTTCATGGCAAATGGTAATTACCTGCTCTTCATGCACTCATGCTAAAATAATGCAGTAATGAAAATTGCACCAATTAACGTACACCAAACGGTAACCAATACCTTTGCCAATCTCATGAAGACATTTTTATAATAGTTAAGCAAAGCCAGAAAACTACAACTTCATAAGAGTGTGCAGCAACAACAACAACAACTCAAGCTGAAACAAAGAAAGTTGAATAAAAAGGCTGTACCTTGTAAGGTCTCACTTCTCATCTCAAGAATGTACGGTATTATCATCAGGTTATAAGCCCAATTGCTTCCTTGTTCTACCCACGAACAAGTTTCTTGATTTGATGTAGCCTGGAATCCAACCACTGATCGTTATAAATGGGAACTGTGCAACTGCATCTCTCCTTCCCAGGGAAACTATTGCCATATCTGCAGATTGTGCCCTGTAAGTTGTCATTTTGCTTTCTTTTTCTCCGGCCATTAGTAACTTCAGGTTCTTTGCAGCTACTTGAGCATGCTTCTGTGCTAAATACCCCTGTTTAATTTCCTGCCATGCAGTTATATATACAACCAATAACAACGCATTAGCAATTTCCTCAAAACCATGCAGAAAATTTTGACAGAACTCTGACAGAAACAAGGTAAAACCAGTGCCCGTTTACTCACTTAATTGAAAAACTAGATAAACTGGCACCTTTTTTCACCTTGTTAAGTTCTATCAGTGTTCTGTCAGAACTCTGTCTCTTCTTAAACATTTGTCTTTAAACTTACTCTAATATCAGTAATATCCCCAATTGCAAATATGTTCTTCCGACCCTTGACTCTCAGATTCTCATCAACTACCAACCTTCCATGAATATCCAAATTATCCTTCAATATAGTATCCTTAAGCCAAGATGAACCTATTGGCCTCCCATTACACAGGAAATGGCAATCGGCTTTGATGCTTTCTCCTGTTGAGGTCAAATACGTGCCACTGCTTTCAGAAACTGGGTTCAAATCCACTGATTGCCCCAGCTTAACATCAACATTTTTGGATTTCAACCAGTCCATAGCCTTTTGGGCGGCTTTAGGTCCAATAAATTCCAGCAACCTCGACCCATAATGCACTAGAGTGACCTTCTTCTCCGGAAAATCAACAGCTATTTCACTAGCAAGCTCGACGCCAGTGGGGCCTCCTCCAACGATCAAGATTGAATTAGCAGACCTGATCTTTTGATTTTCTGCTTGAAATTTATTTAGTCTCTCACTCCTAGTTTTGGGGAGGGGGGACTTGTGGCCGGTAGCAATGACAAGAAAATCGTACCCAACACGGGTGCCGTCTGCAGTCACAACTTCATTTTCGGTAACATTGGTTGCAGCAGATGCCACAGTACGACCATTTGTGAGGTAGTCTCTTGTGTTAATCACTGATCTCTCTCCAAACGATGGCTCCACCATTGCCCTTAAGTTTGCCCATGTGATCTCAAAATACTCTTTCCTGTTTCAATTCATTTTTTTCTTACACAAAAAATAGACTAAATGGAAAATTTCAGGAAAATGCTAAAGATACATGACGGTGGTAAATCGGTGTCGATATACCTTATTTTTTCAATTAAATGAGTAAATTAATATCGCTTATCACTATTTCTATCAACATTCTATCAAATTTTTCTGTTTGAATATCATTTCTCATTACTTAAAAACTGAATACAGAAAGTGACTTCAGCATAGATAATTAAAAGGGCTTCTAGCATTACTTGATTCCTTAATATTCACATGTGATTGAACAAAAATAATGTTCAGAAATATCAAAGGGGAGATAAACAAGATAGATTTGCTTACGGGTCAATGAGGGTAATATCAGCACTGCATTGTAAATTCTTAGAAAGGAGGGAGCCAGCAATGCCTCCACCAATCACCACCAATCTTTTATTCTTTGCTTCAGATTGTTGTTGTTGTTGTTGTTGCCCCTCCATTAATTATTTCCCAATGCTCTGCTTTGCTTCTGCCTTTTCTCTTCTTCTCGTATTCGTTATACGAGAAGAAGGAAAAGAAGAAAGGGAAGGAATGGAGAGTGGAATTGAATTTCATATTATTTGGCTTGTATAGAAGGAAATGAACACATTATTTTCAATTCAAATTATGGAAAAGCTCCTCGGAAATCTTGATTCCTTTATTAGTCTCCCATCTATCCCGGCCAACCAAACGATAACCCTAAGGACATGGCTTCACCAAGTACTGAGTCAACTGAATTAAGGAAAATGCCGTATTCAGCCATAGCATATTGTTCATATTTGTCAACATTTCTTTTGATTTGCCTTCTATTAGTATTGGAGGGTGTTCTTTTAGGTGGTTATGAAAAAGAAAAAAAAAAAAGGTACCATATATTAGAATCTAAAAGCTAAGGTCTTAACTCATACATTTATGATTCGATTTTGAGATTTAACGAGAAATTTTAGAAATGTGCAGTAATAATTTGAGGTGAGTCCTCTACCTCATAAATCATACCTAAACTAGTCAAAGGTGTTGGCTCAGCTAACTACACCCTTATAGTTTGAATTAATGATCCTTACAATTCTAGAAATATTGTATTATATTATCTTCTTTTTTTTTATTTAGAAAAAGAGATAAAATGGATTTTAATTCCTTGTTATTGGTGGGTACGTAATACTTAAATAGGTCGACACGTGCCTTGATTTTTATTTCTGTCAAATATGATGAATAGAGATAAGTTCCTTCTTAATTAGGATTGACGCAACTTATTTAACAAAAAAAAAACTTGGGGTTTTATGTGTTGATTGACTTGATTCTTTAGAACATGTTAAACTTATATGATGATTTCTATAATGTTTGGAATCTATCCACATTTAAACCAAACAAAGAGGATTTTCATGATATTTACCCCTTTTTTAATTGTTTTTCATGTTTAGTTTTCCAAAAAATAAAAAACGTGGAAAACGCGCCCAGTTGCCGTATTTGAGAAATATACCATATAAAACGCAGCTTCATGTACAAAAAATAAAAACGGCGCCGTTTTTTCTGTTTTGCGAAAAGAAACCCCCAAATCCTTTGAAAACAAGATTCACTGTTTCGTATCCGGCGTTTTCCACCCAGAGACCAGGATCAGACGCCAGCCAGGTACTGTACTTCTTCTCCCTCTATAAATATCCGTGGCCAAAAATATGCATATTTTCTCCCTGTTATTACTTCAAAATTAACTAAATTAAAGAAATAAATTTTTAATTTTTGTTAGGGTTTTCAAATTTCTGCAATGGGCTCTAAATTAAACCCATTAATCTTCAGTTGTTTGTGTGTAGAACTCAAAAGAAAAATTGGGTTTCTTGGAACTAGCTTAGCCTTGTTGTATGTACACAAATTAAGACAATGTAATTAAAGGGATTCTCAGTGCTAAGAACTCACACGGTCACTTTAAATGAGTGTTCTTGAATCTTTAATTCATAATTTTTCTTGTTGATTGTTCAAAATCCCACTTGTTGAGATATGGGTTTTGTCATTGTTGTATGGATAATGTAAATTATGCTATTGATTGTTGTTTAATGATTTGTGCTAGAAGCAAAATACTTCAAGATGGATAAAACTAATTGCCTCAAATCCATAGCAGTGATGAATTGTAATCCTCTATGCTGATGTTATCTCATTAGAACTCAGTAACTTTCAAGTTAATTCAAGTATAACAGTACTATAATGACCACAATAAGTATTACAAATCTGCACTAGAACCATGTGTCTTAAATGATAGAAGTGAGCTCTTGTATACACCATTCTTCTCTAGTCACTCACACATTGCTGCTGGAATTTTCTTTTAACTTTTCAATCCCCATAGATAGAAGATATACCTGTCTCTTTCAGTACTGTATATCTTGAATTCTTCTGAACCTTCATCAACGCTGTCTTTTTGTTCTTTATCTTTTGATTCTAGTAACTTTGATTTTGCTATATTGTTTCAAGATATGTGCAAATATGCTGCTTGAGTTTCAAGTCTCTGAGCTTGCCAGTGATCACATGCATGTTTTATAACTTGTAATTGTTTAATTATGATATTTATTTTGGAGTTCCATAATATTGGCAGATTGAATTTCTGAAATTCAAATTGGCACGTATAATTATGGCTTCCGATGATTTTGATGGTGATGATAAAGCTGAGTGGTCTTCAAGGAACGAAGGAATATTTATTCGTATCTTGCACGAACATGTCAAAATGGGAGAATTGGATTCCAAAACGACATTTATCAGGAGGCATTGGTGTGTTATAGATGATGAGTTATTTGCAGAAACTAATAAAAGATATACCATACCAAAACTTAAGTCAAAGTTCAATCGCTTACGCAAGAAATATCGTGAATTTTCTGATCTAGTTAAGCATCCTGGCTTTGAGTGGAATCCTGTTACAAATACCATCACTGCACCAGACTCTGTTTGGGCTGCTTATGTTAAGGTATATTCTGTACTTTCTCTCTGTTACATAATTTTTTCAATAATGAAATCGTATACTTATATATCATTTTGTTTTCGTAGAGTGTACCAGGTGTGAAGCCATATCGGAAAAAAGGTTTGGAGAACTATCATATATTAGGGGAGATATTCAGTGGAAATACAGCAACAAGTCAAATGCATTTGTCATTGAGCCAACTTTCTCCAACCTCAGATGATGAACGTGAATTACCTGAAAACTTAATCAAGTCTAGAGTTCACGTTGATGCTCCCAAGGATGATGATCTTATGGACCTTGCAGCGGAGTGTCAGAGGGAAAAAAGAGTTCGTCGATCACTCGACCAAACGTCCGAGCATATTCCCAAACTTTGGGACAAGTTGGAACATTACTTAGAGATCTGCACTGAAGTCGTAAGTCAAAAATTAGAGAAGATCAAGGAAAAAAGGTGTGAGTCGTCTCCGAAAACTGAGATGTATTCCATCCAACAGTGTATTGATGCTGCTGAGGCTATGGGTGATGTCGACAATGACACTTTCAACAAGCTGATGGAGAAGATCGTAGATCTTGAATGGAGAAAAATTTTTCTTAGTATGACTGATGACAGGAAGAGAGCTTGGTTAGCTAGTTTGTAGCATGTTGTTTCTTTAACTTTAGAAAAGTAGTTAGCTTGTAGTTATGTTTAATTTAGTTTTGGATACTTTAGTTGCTTATCCTACTTGTATGATATTATATTTGACGAAATGTTTACACTTTTGTGTCATCTGTGTTTGAGCAAAAGTTCCTGGATTTGATATGGCTACTTGATGAGTTGATGTTGATATATTGTTAATGTGTTAGTTTCATTGATCATATTGTTTACATTTCCTTAACTTAGGAAATTATGAAGTCCAGTTATTGTACTTAGATAATTATGAAGTGCTTTCACCAAAGCAATTTACTCTGCTTAGCGTCTTTAGCATATTTACTAAAATTGCAAATAATCAAAACAATGAATAAGGTTATTTTAATCTTTCTCAAATTTAGTTTAAACGTCAATTTAAAATTTTGCACTTTTGTGTATCAATTGCAAAGAACGGCTTTTCTTTTTTCCAAAAGCATTTTCTAAGCTCGGCCGACCAAGCATTTTCGAAAGGATTTTATGTTCTCATTCTTATTTGAGAAAATGCTTTTGAAAAATAGAAAATCTGTTTTTTGCAATAGAAAATTAAAAACAGTATATTTGATTACATTGTTTTTAAGACTGTATAATCTATCTTATAATAATTCCCAAAACAATAATTACAAAATGGAACCGATAAAAACTTATTCGATGACAGTTTATGAATGTTACATCACTTAGAAATAAATTTTGATAAAATTTTAAAATGCCTACTTATAAGGAGTGCAAAATAACTGACCCGATCCGATTCGAAAAATATTGGGATCGGATTGTTAATAAAAGCCAATGCATTTGTGCCAACCCGATCTAATTGATCCGAAAAACCGATTGGGTTGGCTTTAAAATTAAAAAAAATTAAATTGAAAACTAAACCTAAAGAGTCGTACACCACACACACAGAGAATTAGAAACAAACACATTAACACACACAGCAGCCGAGTGCCGACAGCCACAGCCTTCCTCAACTTCTCATCTCAAGAGAAACATTGAAACACACACACAGAGTTCACGGTTTCACACACACACATCGGATAAGCAAGCAGAATGA
Organism: Clausena lansium; assembly: GCA_030449835.1. NCBI lineage: Eukaryota > Viridiplantae > Streptophyta > Magnoliopsida > Sapindales > Rutaceae > Clausena > Clausena lansium. The sequence goes on along the minus strand of JASUUF010000192.1, from coordinate 6,529,836 downwards.
TGGCTAAGAATGGTAACAGCAACAAGTTCTGGAATTTAGTTTCCACTTTAGAGGATGGAGTCCTCCAAAATTAGAAAGAGTAAAGAATAAAGACTAGAGAAAAGAGAGGAATTGTATTTTGGATTTAAGGGAGCCATCCTTATTCATTTCTTTAAATACCCCTTCAAGAGAGCTACAGACAAATTCTAGAAACGGCTAAAAATATCATCTCTAACAAACCTAACAACACAGCAAAACAGAATTGCAATAATAAATAAATAACAAATTCAACACAATATCTTTAGAATATCTAAGTGCTATAATTAGTTGCACCACCATTCAGCACAAAATCTTGAAGCATAAAGGGGTTTTTGGGCTATCTCTTAGGCCTACCTTGAGCAACCAGCTATGCAGTGGTTGTATCATTACCATCCCTATGGAAAGGAGCCTTGTCCTCAAGGCTAAACTGAGGAAAAGTGGCATGGAAACGTTTCCAATTCTCTCATGTAGCTTCATCAGGCGCGGTGTTAGACCACAGCACTAAAACTTGCTCGACCTTTTGCTTATTTGCCTTAACAGTTCACTGGTCCAAAATGCATAAAGGTGTGGAATAAGATTCTGCAGTTGGTGGTGGGTGAGTGGGAATAACTTCAGCAGGATTTGGACATAGCTTAAGGACTGAAATGTGGAACACATGGTGGATACGAGATTTAGGAGGTAACAATAAGCAATATGTAACCTTTCCAACCCTTACAGCTATTTGGTAAAGACTGTAATACTTCTTGGCAAGCTTTTTACTTAGATCGTGAGCAAGAGAAGATTGTCGGTAAGGTTGGAGCTTAACATAAACCCAGTTACCAACCTCAAACTCCTTATCACGACGATGGTGATTTGCTTGCGTGCGTATTCTTTCATGTGCTCTCTAAAGATTCAGATTGACAGTAGCCAATAGAGCTTCTTTATCCAACAATGCAGAATTTAAAGAATCAATAAGGGTTTCTTCACTAAAGTATCTTACAAGAAGTGGTGGAGGCCTGCCATAAACAACTTGGAATGGTGAAAACCTTGTGGAATTGTGTGTACTGGTATTGTACCAATATTCTGCCCATGGTAAAACAGCAGACCATCTATTTGGATAGTCTCTAGTAAATGCTCGCAAGTATGTCTCGAGACAACAGTTGACCACTTCTGTTCGTCTGTTAATTTGGGGGTGATAAGCAGTGCTAGGCTGTAACTTCGTTCCCTGTAATTTAAATAGTTCTCGTCAAAATTCACTAACAAACAGAGGGTTACAATCAGTAACAATTGATCTAGGAAATTCATGAAGTCGAACATACTCGCGAACAAAATATTCAACTAATTTTGGTGTAGCAACTCCCTCAGGCAAGGCACATGAATGACCATACTTGGACAATCTATCAACAATGACCCAAATAACTATCTTACCATTTGATTATGGCAAAAAAGTAATGAAATCCATGTAAATATCCTCCCAAACTCTTGATGGTATCAACAGTGGTTGTAAAAGTCCTTTGGAACAAAAATATTCTAGTTTAGTCTACTAACAAATTAAACATTCTCGGACATGTTGCTGTACATCTCGACGCATCTGAGGCCAATAAAAATTGGCTGATAATCGAGCGTGAGTCTTTCGTTCCCCAGAATTTCTGCCAATCATCGAGCTATGGAATAGATACAGAAGGCGTTTTCTAAGCTCCATACTATTAGGAACATAAATTCTACCCTGATGGCATAGTAAGCCTTGGTGAATAGAAAAATTATTATCTATGCAAGCACCTTTCTCAATTGATTGAAGAATTTGTTGGGCCATGTCATCCAGAGCAAGGGCGTGTTGAATTTCAGTTAAGAAAGTGCTAGTAGTAACTGAAATCAACATCAAATTACCTTGTGCTTCGCTTGTCCATCGTGAAAGAGAATCAAGTCCACTGTTCTCAACTCCGGCCTTATGCTCAATTGCAAAGTCAAACCCTAACAGCTTTGTCAACCAAGTCTGTTGTCCAGGTGTCTATATAGTTTGTGTAAAGAGTTGCTTGAAGCTTTTATGATCAGTGATTATTGATAATTCTATGAAATGAGAGTTATCATGGCACTTTTAGGCTTAATTTATGACTTCTTAGAGAGTTATATTCATATTTTACAGTACTTTTAGTTAGGATATGCATAAGCATACGTTCAAGTTCAGTTTTGTTAATTTGAAGCATTTTAATTTATTATATGTTCTCATTTATGGCATTTTGTGTAGGAAATTAAAATGGACAACTTCTATTGATGGCAGCTATAGCAAAGATTACAAAAGACTTAAGGAACAGCTGGAATAATTTAAGTTACAGCAGTGAGGTTGTTGCAAGGTTGCTACAGCAAGGTCACAGCACGCAGATACAAGGCTGACTCAAAGCAATTAAGGAGTTAATTAGGGTTGATGTGGCACAAGATTTCCTTGGCATGTGAGGCAAGATTAAAACAGATCCATTGAAGATTCCTAACCTAATGAGGAGTAACCTTAGGTCTCATAATATAAAAAGGAGATTATGACTCAAAAAGAGGTGCTACCGTAACCACAAAGAAGAAAAAGAAAAAAAACATTCCTTGTATGTCAAGAAAACAATGAACAAAGAAGAATTCAAGGGCTGAACCCGCAAAGAAGAAAAGAGAACAAGTGCAGATATCTATTCAACAAGAGTGCTTCTTTGGGATTTAGTTCTTTGAATATTTTATTTCTTTTAAGGATGTTTTTCATAACTAAACCAAATTATATTTTTATTTTTCTATTAAGTATGAACTAAATTTATATGTAGTTAGATTCTAAACAATCTTAATGATGATTTGACTTCTATTATTATTGCTTTGTGTTTATTACAGCATTTTGTTTGATTGTGCTTAATTTAATTCTCTATTTCGGCTGACCACCCATTTAGGAATGCAAGCTAGGTTTGATCCTAAAAAAGGACGGCTTAGTGGAATAAATCAAAGCAATACTTGATTCTAGATTGAATTTCCTCAATTGGTTTGATATCAATTTTGAATAGGGACATATTTAATCTAGAATTAGTGGAGAACTAGACATAGGGATTCACCTTGTAGGCTTAATAGATCCAAGAACGTTTAATATTATATCTAGTTGCGGCTTGGCAATTGATCATTGTTAGGTTGCAATTTCAGGTGTAAGAAATCCAACATACGAAAGATGAAGATACATTAGGAATCTGCCCAATGCTGTAGCAACTGAACCAGAAATTGTTTAATAAGTCAATAGTCATTAAGTGAGTTTAGATTCCCAACTACACCTTAATTCTTGATTAATTTTCTAATATTCGGCATCTGGTTATTTTATTTTATTTTATTAAATTTTTGTTTGTTAGTCTTTAAGTTTATTTAAATTTTAATTAATCAAGTTTAGTTATTTTTATTTAATTACCCGTGATTGCACTAAATAAAATTATTGTAACAAGATTGATACAAGATTGATAACATCAATCCTTGTGGGGGACAAACTTAATACTTATTACTTTATTACTTGTTGAGTACATTTGCGCACTGACACCTATTGTATAAAATCAACAACAATTATGGTGAAGGGTCAGCCGAAAAGATATGGTCACCACTGTCGAACAGCTGCGGTGATTGCATACATCTCATGACTATACGTAGATGCAGATTGAAGTCTTGGTGGTAACTTCTTACTTAAATAAGCAATTGGATGTCGATTTTGGGAGAAAACTGTACCCACAGCAAGACCAGAGGCATCTGTTTCCACTGTAAAGGCTTTGAAAAAATCTGGTAAGGCTAAGACATGAACTTCAGTCAGAGCGTGTTTAAAACGCTCAAAAGCTAGGTCAGTGGCTTCGCTCCAGTCAAACCCATCCTTCTTAATCAAATCAATTAATGGGCTTACAATTTGAGCATACCCTTTCACGAAACGTCAGTAATACCCTGTGAGTCCAAGGAAACCTCTCATTGCAGTTTTTGTTTTTTGTTTGGGCCAATTTAAGAATGTTTGGATTTTCGTGGGATCAACACTCACTCCTTGGGATGAAACTAAATGGCTTAAATACTCTAATTTAGCTTGGCCAAAATTGCACATGGATAGCTTAGCATACAATTGGTTTTGGTAGAGTAACTGTAGAACAATTTTGAAATGATAAAGGTGTTCTTCATGGGATCGGCTGTAAACAAGAATGTCATAAAAAAAACTAGAATGAACTTACAAAGATAGAGTTTATTGTAGCTTGAAATGTGAAAGGGGCATTAGATAGCCTAAAGGGCATTACAAGAAACTCGTAATGACCTTCATGTGTTCGAAATGCGGTTTTCAGAATGTCAGATAAATGGATTTGAATTTGAAAATATCCACTCCGCAAATCAATCTTAGAAAAGATGATGGCCCCATGTAATTCATCTAGTAATTCATCCACAATAAGTATAAAAAATTGATCCTTGATAGTGATGGCATTTGGAGATCTATAATTAACACAAAATCACCAAGTCCCATCTTTTTTGCAAACCAACAAGACGGGTGAGGAAAATTGGCTGGTGGAAGGTTGTATAATTTGATCTTGAAGCATTTCTTGAACTTGCCTCTCAATTTCATTTTTTTGGTAATGGGGGTAGCAGTATGGTTTAACATTCATGGAACTAGATTGTGGGAGAAGAGTGATTTTGTGGTTGAGGGGTCTATTTGGTGGAAGGCCTTTTGGGATGCTAAATACAGCTGAATATTGGTTTAGTAGCATTTGAAAATCTTGGTGAAGGGTGGAACTTATGGACTGGTGAATATTTTGGATTAAAGTGAATTGATTGGTTGGGGTTCTAAACGGAAGTATTGAGCTATTAAGGTGGTCTGTTGTAGTCTTTTGAGTTGGTGAAAGGATATAGGAGTGGGGTTGGGCCGAATATTTTGAGCTCCTACAAGTTTAATAGGCTGCCCTCTATATGTAAATTCTATAGTTAGGGCTTTGTGATCAGTGACAATTTTCCCCAACTTCTCCAGCCACTATACCCCTAAAATAGCATTAGCTTTAGAAAAATCTAGTATATGAAAGTCAGCTTCAAATTCAGCACCATGCATCTTGAATTTAACTTTCGAACAGTGACCTTCGCTGTGAATCCGTTTCCCATTGCCGACAGCTACCAAAAGACTCATTGTCTTTTCATTAGACAAATAAAGGAAGTGAGCCAACCGTGGTTGGAGATAATTATGCGTACTCCCAGTGTCAATCAATACTGATAAAGGTTAATTGTTAATTTTAGCACTGAGTCTGAAGGTTTGGGGACCAGATATTCCAATCAAAGCATGAAAAGAAATTTCGGGAACTGGATTCGCTGTTTCTTCGTTAGGCACCATATCCTCCAGCAATATCTCTTCTTCTTGAAAACTTTTTGATGGTTCTTCTATCAATAATAATAGAAAAGGGCGAGTGCGACAACGATGACCGGGCTTGAATCATTCATCGCAATTAAAGCACAAGCCCTAAGCTTGGCGTGTTTGCATCTCGATAGCCATGAGACAACAAATAGGATGGGTGGTCTTCGGTGGATTTGATGGATTTGGTGGTGGAAGGGGTAAAAGTGGGGGTCGTGAGTCTGGTCGCATATTTGTTTCGTTGCAGTTAGTTATGGGTATTGGTGGATTGGTTGGTTTCCTGGAAATGGGTTTTTGGTTATAGGATTGCAATTTATCTTCAATCAATTTGGCTAAAGCAATTGCATCAGGAAGGTTAGAGGGTTTGTGAATAGCTAACTCATTTTGAATGGTTGGTTTTAAACCTGAGATGAAGCATCTAAGATGGCAAATGGGTGAAGGTTGGTGAATCTGTTACACATGTTTTCAAAGGCTGATTGGTAAGCCTCTACAGAACTTGTTTGGGTAAGTTTGAATAAAGTAGATCGATGATTAATATAGGAGGAAGGGCCAAACTTGCTTTCAATAGCTCGGGTGAGGGCTGCCTAGGAAAATAATTATTGATTGTTGTGCATCCATTGGAACCAAGAGAGTGCTTGACCAATCATATAGAAACTGGCGATATCGATCCGCTGCTCCTTTGAGGTTTCATAGAAAGAAAAATATTTCTCAGCTTGAAATATCCAATCTAAGGGGCTAGATCCATTAAATGTTAATAGATCACATCGTATGGATCTTGTGCTTTGTGTGGGTTGTAGTTGAACTTGTATAGTTTGTGTATTTTGTGGTGTAGGTGGTGTAGAGGCTAGTGGGTTTATGGAGGACCCAATCTAAGAGGGTGCCATCATGGTAACTCTGGCAGCAAGCTCTGCTATAGAGTTCTGTAGGACTTGTTGTGCACCTTGCAGGGTTTGTTGTGAATTTGGTTAGTTTGCTGCTGTTGTATTATGATTTGGCGTAGGTTTTCAAGGGATTTTTCTGTAGATTCTTTGAGTTGTGTGACCTATTCTTCAAGGGCTCAATATTGTGTTTGCATACCATCGTTTGTCATCTCTCAATGAAAGCACCAAATGATGGCTAAGAATGGTAGCAGTAGCAAGTTCTGGAATTTAGTTTCCACTTTAGAGGGTGGAGTCCTCTAGAATTAGAAAGAGTGAAGAATAGAGACTAGAGAAAAGAGAGGAATTGTATTTTGGATTTAAGGAAGCTATCGTTTTCTTATTCATTCATTTCTTTAAATACTCCTTCAAAAGAGCTACAGACAAATTCTAGAAACGGCTAAGAATATCCTCTCTAACAAACTTGACAGCACAGCAAAACAAAATTGCAATAATAAGGAAATAACAAATTTAGCACAATATCTTTAGAATATCTAAGTGCTGTAGTCAGTTGCACCATCATTCACGCACAAAATCTTGAAGCTTGAAGGGGATTTTAGGCTGTCTCTTAGGCCTAGCTTGAGCAACCAGTTGTGTAGTGGTTGTATCACAGCAACTGGCCACCAGACGTAGCAACCTAATTTTGCCCGCAGTTACCGCAGACGCCAATCAAATATGCTGCTTCGCGAGGACCGTGACCAGATCTGCTATTCCACGCCTCTAGTCCTCCACCATCACCCGATTCGATTCGATCCAAGCTCCATTCGAACTCAGCAAGGCAGAAACCTGAATTTTCTTTTTTGGCTTTGAGTTTTGGAAGATTTGATATTAATGGTATATATTAGACTTAGTAGTAATATATTATATAAATAGATTAGAGTTGACAATGGTTATGTCAAAGTGTTGCCATTAGTTTAATGATCATGTCTGAAGGATTTTCCTGTTTAGTTATGATATTGATTGTAATTTGAATTTTATATAGTTGCATGACCAACATATAGATGCTTAGCTTTTTTTTTTCCCCCAACTTTTGCAGAAGGAAGAAAAGTAAAAGAAGAAATGGCAGAAGACAAGTGCATTACTGAAACGACCTGAATTAACTCGAATATTTAAATACATATAATGCATGATTAAGTCCGACCCGAACTGTATCCGAACCAAACTCAACCCCAGGTTTTGATCCAATCTCAACTTAATTTGGATCGGATCGGGTTATAGGTTCAGGTTGAGCTCGGATGAACTTTTGTCTAATTCGATCAACCTGAAATCCGATCGGGTTGTTCCGAACCCGAATTTACCCAATCTTACTGTTCATTATTGATAGTTGAGGGTAGACACCATTTATTCAGCAGTCAGCACTCACTATATAAGAAAAATATGTGGGTAACATTGTAATTTACAAGTAAACAAATAAGGGGTTAATACATAAAATCTTATAGGGGTGTTGGTAGAAATAATTGAGAGTACACACCACTTGTCAATGTCCTCAATTTTAAATCTATAGATCATTCCACTTTTAAACTCACGTGATGGTTACGATACGGGCTTTTTGAACCTCAACATTTGATTGGGACCGGCCTATCACGCAAATGCACAAGCCTGCGCCAAGTAAAAGAATACCCCGGGCCGGGCCTGTGCCGTTTACAACCCGACGCTTCCCGGCAAATTTGCAACCCCGCCAGTTGATGAAACATGAAAGTGCACAAAAAGCACGTGCTTTGTTTGATAAAGCAAATTTGCAACACCCAAAAAAAAAAACACGTATTTAATACGTAAACACAATCTTATGTGTGATCCGGAATATTTAATAATCAATGAAAATTAATTAAATTTTTTGGTCAAAATAAAAACAGTTATAATATAATTCATACTAATGTGTGGCCATGTGCTTGCTATTCCAAGTAAGACTACCAGTGGTTGCAAAAATAATTGCAAATAACTTGAATTTTGGGAGCAAAAGGACCACCGCGTTTCCTAAATCGCACCAAATCTGGTTTCATTTCAAGGAGAACGTGCCCTAGGCCCTAGGGTGTGCCCAAATCCTTAAAATGTCCACTTCAAGTCAAAGATAACTTTAGCCACCACTTTGTTATTTTGTATTTTGTATAGTTCAATTCAAGCGGCTTTTCAAAAAAAAAAAAAAATCCATTTCAAGCATGATGTAATTTGTGTTTTGCGTATTACATTAAAAAGCTTAATTTCGATAAGGGTTTACTTTCGTTTACTTTATAATGGATAAATCAAACAAAATCATAATGTTTAGTTATGGCCGATTACTTCAATATAGTAAAAACAAATTACGTAAGTTACCTCCATTATATACAATTTATTAATTTGCATTAAATTTTAAAAGAGCATTCAAGTTGACCATGTGATAATTATATATGTTTTGTACCTCATACAAATACATTTAAGACAAGTTGGTTAAGTTACTAGAAGCATTACAAGGCAAATACATCGTTTGACTAGGGACCAAGAGCAATTAGTGCTATTTCTCTACCAAAATAATACTAATAATAATAATAAATAAATAAATAAAATTAAGTAAAACCATGTAACCCTTCCTCCGTTAAAGTAATCAATCAAAGTTTAAGCCAATTAAAATAATAAAATTAGTTGGATGCTTTGATAAGCATTAATCGCTAATTTGAGAGTGAGAGTGCATCTTCACCAATTACCAATACCAACCTCTCCATAACTAACAAGCCAAGCCAATCATTTTCTTCTGTGGTTAAAAGAAAAAATATTGTAAACGTAACCATCTTCACTTTTCGTATCTAATTTTCGTTTTACGTTAGTTGCTGATTTAATAAATAAAATAATTATAATAATAACAAAAGTTGTCTGCGTACGAAGTGAGAGAAAATAACATACGCCAGGGTGTAAGTCCACCAAGAAATCTTACTGGCTTACGTTGGCAATTAAAAATGGGTCCCATGCCACGAGGCTTATACTTAACTGACGTCTGTGTCGTTTTCCGAACCCGCATGTGCGCATGTTAGCGGATTACCAGGGAAGAATGTGGACCAATCAAAGCCTTCCAGCGTGGCAATCTGAGAAAAGAGAGAAGAAACGCGAAGGTGCAATAGTGGAGTGTGTGCGGCACACTGGGCCGTGTTTAGTGTCTGTGAGAGTATGTTATAAATAACTTATAATCACAATAATCATTTATTCGAAGTGTCAACTCATTGGGAATGTGAAATCTTTGCTTATCGTCCAATCCTGGTCAAATGTAGTTGAGTTCTGTTACTTACACGGTCAGGATTAAAAGTACATTCTTCATTCTCGTATTTCCCATTTGTTTTTAAACAAAAATGGTCTCATTGCTTTTTTTTTTTTTTTTTTTTTTAAATATTACGTATAATTGCTTGAAGTTTGGGAAGTCTAACCTAGATCAGCACAATGGCAATAAGTACAATTCAAAAATTTGCTTTAAAATCGGAAAAATATACTCCTAGTAAAAGATAAATCTACTCATCATATACCAATGAGGAGAATTGAACCTATTCCTTTAAAATTGAGGAAAAAAGAGAGATGAAAATATTCAATTAAATGATAGTTCTCTTATTACGCAATATCTGAGTTGTTGATTATGAATAATTATTGTATATTGAGATGGTATACTTTACTTTATTATTTTTTTTTTTTCAAAAAATGGTACTTCACCTTAACGTTGATATAATGGTGACAGAAAAATAGGCAAAATGTTTGTTTTGCATCTAAAAAAATATATATATATAATAATATTGTTTTGCCTTTATTTTTGTTTCCGATCATGCCAAACATCAGTGCTATTTTTTATTTTACATATGAACCATTAAGATACGTTCTTTATACAACCATATATAGCGTGTACGCATATATAAAAAGTAACTTAAAATTTTTAAAATATACTAGCCACGGAGCCACCCAATGTTATTCTTTATTTATTTTACTCCTTTCCCAAGGATACTTTTTTTTTTAAATTGAATATGGAAAATTAACTAATTTAGTAAGATTTGGTATCAATAATATCAAGTCAGCATAACGTGTGTCCAAATAAATTCGTATTTAGATTCACATTTTAGGTATAATGACAATCCAATTTGAGAACATGACTATATGAATAATCAGTTGATTTTTTAATTAAAAAAAAAGAGTCAACAACATTACAACTTACAACACTCCTGATTTTGTCGTGCCAAGGAAATTGGAGTAAATTACATTTTGAAATTAAATCACTCATTACCTTGTTAATAAGGTTTGTTAAATATTTGAGGAAGAAAACAAGAAGTTAATTATTTGGTGATATATCATTAATCGAATATAATAATGTATTTGCAAAACTTACTTACTTTAGATTGCTTATAAACACAATTAGACAGTTGGTTACAGAAGGTAACATCACTCCATAGTTGTGGGAAAAAAAATATTTATCTCAATTAGGATTAGATTAATCTGAAGTTTTTAATTTTCAAGCCTACGTAAAGGATTCGTACATAAATGCGCCCTACTAACGCTTGTGGGGCAAGCCAGGAGCCCTCCCCGCCACTATCATTGATTATCACAATTATTATTATTCCTGTACAAAAAAAGAAAAAACAAATAAAATATAAAAAACAAGACATGCAGTAGAGCTCATATGGACTTGTAACACAGCTGGTTTTGTCGGCGTAGACCGCAGCAACCCCATAAGCTCATTTTCTTATGTAACTACTAACCGTAATCCTTAGTTAAAAATTAACCACACTCTTCACTCTTTATGTATTATATATATATATATATATATATTTTTTTTTATTAAAAACAAACAAATATAATAATTATTTATTTATAATAACTATTTTTCAGCTGAGTGAGTGAACTGTGGAGTGAGTGATACGTTAAAAGTAAGGAGAAAAGGAAAATGAAAAGCATTGAATCGCATCGGAATTAATCAGACGAGAATCGGAGATGTCTCGGTGACTTTATTGACCGACAAAATTTTTTTTTTTTGAAATGACTGAATCGAAGAAGAACAAAACGGTGGCATTTCACCGAACGAACGTTCAAGCATTGTTTCGCATTCTTCGAGAAGAAGTAGAAAAAGTTCAAATGGTTTGATCTACAGAGAGATCCGTAAAATCAATCAACGCGCATTTTGAATTTGAGTGGTTGATTGATTGATTGAGAGGCTTTTAAGTAAGCAAATGGAGTCTCGAATGGATCAGTACGAGATCATGGAGCAGATCGGTCGCGGCGCGTTTGGTGCGGCGATTCTCGTTAATCACAGGGCCGAGAAGAAGAAGTAAGTTTAAGTAATAATATTAAAAATTAGAAACGGTGACGTTTTCGGTTTTGGTGATTGGACCAGTTTGTGGATTTTCTTCTTCAGGTACGTGTTGAAGAAGATTCGGTTAGCGAGGCAAACGGAGCGTTGCAGGAGATCGGCTCATCAAGAAGTGAGCTAAAAAAACTGATCTAATTAGTATGCTTTGTCGTTTTGTTTTATTAGATTTGTCGTTTCGATTGATAAGAATTTATAATTGTAATGTAGATGGCTCTTATTGCGCGAATTCAACATCCTTACATTGTTGAGTTTAAAGAAGCTTGGGTTGAGAAAGTAAGTAGATACTTCGCATTTTTGTTGTCATTTTCATTATCTTGCGAGTTTGAGCAGATTGATAAGATGAAAAGGTTTATGAATGTGTAAATTGTAGGGTTGCTATGTTTGCATTGTCACTGGATATTGTGAAGGTGGAGACATGTGAGTTGTAAATTCGTTTTAAGATCTTGATGTTTGAAGTGTTTAAAACTGTATAATTTAGGCATTCTGTTCACATTTTATCTATTAACCAACTCTTTATAACAGGGCTGAATTGATGAAAAAATCAAATGGGGCCTATTTCCCTGAGGAGGTATATCCATTACTTCATTCTTTTGTTATTGTTTTCATTATTTTGAGCTAGTGTATGAACTGAAACTTTCTTGTTATCACTCATACATTTGTTTATGAATATGAATGCTTCTCAGAAACTATGCAAGTGGTTTGCACAGCTACTGTTAGCAGTTGATTACCTGCACTCGAATTATGTTCTGCACCGTGACCTAAAAGTATGTTTATGGGTAACTGGACTAGTTTTTTGGATTTATCTACATTGCATTTAAAGATTTTATGGACTGATATATACTTCTCTTCCTTGCAGTGCTCCAACATTTTTCTTACCAAAGATCAAGATGTTCGACTTGGTAAGTTTTCATTGATCATAGTCGGGTTGACATGGACTTCTTTTTCTTCTTCTCCTTTTTATTTATTTATTTTTTTCTCTGTTAGAAAATTGACTACACTGTTATGTTCTTATTCTAAGTTTAATCTTGTTTGCTTTCTTTTTAGGGGATTTTGGACTTGCCAAGACTCTCAAGGCGGATGACTTGGCATCTTCAGTATGTGCTTTCTATGCCAATCATATTTTTATTTTTTAGTTTCATATTTATTGCCTTTAGAAAACTGTATTCCATGATTTCAGTTTCATATGAAATAGGATAAAAATAATACCTGGATTTTTTGATAGTCTGTCCTCTAAGGCATTCCCTTTTCCAGAGCAAAGAATCATAGTTTCATATATAAAATAAACATATCAACCATGGATATGAAAACTCTCCATTTGAAAACATAATTTACTGACATCTGATATTGATATGCAAGCTTAAGTTTTAGTTACTGAAATATTTAATTGTCCAATGAGCTGAAAAGTTCTAGTGAATTGATGTTGTTACGCCAACATTTTTGTTAACTTGAAATTAACTATAAATTCTTCAAAAGAGCTAAGAATATAGTTACATATAGAACATTGGCAATCACCATCTTAGAAATTAATTTAAATAATGTTTTAAGTTTCAATTTTAAACAATGATGAAATGTAGTTAGATGCTTATTTTGTAATTATGAAGCTATTTACCTTTAATACTGATAACTTGCTGGATCTTGCTGCATAATATATGATTAATATGTGCTTTCAGTTGCTAGATTAATAGCTCTTATATTTTGTTCAGGTGGTTGGAACTCCCAATTACATGTGTCCTGAACTGCTTGCAGATATTCCTTATGGTTTTAAGTCAGATATTTGGTCACTGGGTATGTTTTTTCTTGTGTCTTTATCATTGTGTATGGCACATCGGACAAGATTGGACTATTATTTGTGGCTGGATTGGACAGGATCGAATAATATAGTTCTGTCATTCTTTGGTGTAATATCAAATAAAACTAGACCGTATATAAATAATGAGTAGACTATATATAAATAATGAGTACAAATTCCAGAAGCTAAGCTAGTTAAAGTTGATATAAATCAAAACCAAGTAAATAATTAAATTTTAGCTCAAATTATTTGAATACTTTGAAATAATTTCTTCTATTAATATATTAATAAATGTATATTGTCGGAAAGTTTTTAACTTATATACTCATAATATGAATTCATAACATTTATATTTTCGCTTAGTATATTTGTAGTTATATAGTTAACCTTGATAAGATATAATTAAATATTATAATTTCAAAGCAAAAGCCATAAAAATGGGACAAGAAGACCCCTTTGGCTCCTATGAGACACCGGACTAATTGTTAAGTCCAACTTTGCAGTTCCAAACGTGGCATTGGACTATAGTCTCATCAAACAATCCAGCCTTGTGTCTAGTCCTGTGTCCTAAACATATTCTGTGATATTTTATGTCTGTCTCTCTGGCTAAAGTGATTAATTGTTGACCAGGATGCTGCATGTACGAGATGGCTGCTCATCGCCCTGCTTTTAAAGCTTTTGTAAGATTTCTCTTGATATGAATTCTATATTGGGATCAGTTTACATGAATTCTGATTCTTCATCATGGCAATTTGCTAGTGAATAGACACTTTTACATTTAGAATTTATTTTGAAAGCAACTTGATGGATGACTTCTATTCTTTTATTCTGCCTGAATTTTATTTTCATGGTGGAAGTCTTAGAAGTTTGCAAAACCATTTGACCTGCTTTGTATTGAAAGTTTGGACAAACCATGCATGTTCTCTGTGTATCTAACTGCTCTGTCTCTATATTGCCTCCTCAATTCTGAAGTTCACTGCTGTTTAATACTGAATTGTGACACCATGCTCTATTTGAAAGCACTCCGTAGTTGACCGCATTTATGCCTTTTGTAATCACACAAATTTAGCAATTTCATTTGAACCAATTTCATCATACTTCAGGATATGGCAGGGTTGATAAGCAAGATAAATCGTTCCTCAATTGGCCCTTTGCCTTCCTGCTATTCACCATCCTTGTAAGTCCCATATACTGATGTGATGCATATGAATTTGTAAATATTATGATACGTGCTGTAGTCGTAGAATTTTACCTTTTGATGCTTTACCTTGATGATGACTGGACAGTCTCTTTATTTCTAGTCTCTAGAGGTTGATGGTAGCTTAGATGAGTGCATGCTTGCATGTGTGCCTATGGAGAAAAGGAAAAAAGGGGTGGGTTGAAAGGAGGTTGATTTAAAATAGGCAGTGAAGCTCATTTTTTACAATGTATTTGTTTCATCGCATGGTGTTGATGGTCTACAGTATATAGGATGATAAAGCAGTTAATTTGTTTAATTTTACGTACACAGGAAAACACTTATCAAAGGTATGCTGAGAAAGAACCCCGAGCATCGGCCAAGTGTAAGCCTTGTCCAAAACAATGCATGTGAACTTCAAGAGTTTGTCACCATCTTGACATTTTAAATTCAAACTTTTTTTTTTAGGCATCAGAGCTTTTGAAGCATCCATTTCTACAGCATTTTGTTGATCAATATCGTCCAACCTTCAGTCCTCCAGCAACCTGCTCCCCAGAGAAAGCTATTTCAATTGCTCGTGAGTCCAGGAGACGTATGGCTGAAAGCCAAAACAGTAATAGCTCAGCTAGTGATAGAGACAGTTTACGTTCAGGTGATAGAAACATGTCAGCAACAGTGTCAAACAGCGATAATAAAGCCACTGACACAGATTTGATCTCGATTGATGATGAAGATGGCTCTGAGCAGCCCCCGCCAAGTGAGGAAGAGCATGGTCCTGATGTTTGCATTGTCAAGATGGACGAACGAGCGGTGATGAAACGTTCCCACAGTGAACAAGTATCCATTGTTGAATCTAAGCAGCCAAAAACCATCAAAAGTATCATGATGGCTTTGAAAGAAGGGAAAGTTAGAGAAAATGGTTCCCCAATGAGAAGCACTCGTACAAAGGCTGTAGGTACACCAACCCAACGCTGCAACACAGAAGCCTCACCCAAAGTCCTCAAACCCTGCCCTGTTGCTCCCAGTTTGAAGTCTAATGCAGACACACAAGGTCTTGCACCAGCAAAGCTAACATTTGATTCTGCAAAGCGGGTTCAGGGATCAAATCCTTTGAAGCATCAGGTTACAGTCATGACTTGGTGTTTTCTGTCTGATTTCTATATTACTTTGGCAGGTTCAATAGTTTCTTATTCCCCAATGATTTATTTTTGCAGTTACCTGTAATTGACTCCTCTCCAAAGACTAAACCTAGACATGATGGCGTTCCCCCTACTTGTCCTGTAAAATATATTGGCGAAGATGGACTCTCTACTAAGACAAGGCAAAGAACCCCTCCTTCCAATATGGTTAGACGGTCTCCATTTCCAGCTCGGACAAAACAAGTTGGGATTGACATTCCAAACACAGTGAGCAATACCGTGAAGGTGGCCCCAACGGTTGCACCTAAGGAGCTTGAACATACCCCTCATCAAGTGCCCAATGGTCACCTTATTCGTATTTATAGGGAAAACTCACAAGAGTCTCAGAAGGTTGTCGTTGGACATTCACGGGGAATGCCAACTGATAGCAGCAATTCAGTGTCGTCATCAGTTTCAATTCAGGCATTTGAACTTTGTGATGATGCGACAACCCCTTTTATTGACATGACTGAACAGACACACATTGATGATGATATAATTGTTCACAGTGAAGCCTCAGAATCACTCCCGCCCAGCTGCTCGCAATCTCGTTTGCATTCTGAGATGCCTGGAAGTATGTCTGGAGAAAACCAGGGGCATGATCATAAAACTGTTATGTCCTCAACCAATACCTCTGAGGATCTCTCATGTCTTCAGAATATAACTGGTAGTGATGGGAGAATAAGTTCAAATACACCAAGTGAAGAAATATTTTTATGTAAAGATGATACTCCTTCAACCGATACAACTTTAAGCTGCCCCGATATGAATGATGATATGCCTTTAAACAGGCCCAGCACTAGGGATGATACCCCTCCAAGTAGGCTCAGCACTAGGGTTGATGCACCTCTACCTCTAAGCCAGCCCTGCACCAGGGATGATCCACCTCTAAGCCAGCCCAGCACCAAGGTTGATGCACCCTTAAGCCGGCACACTACTAAGGATGATACAACCTTGAGCCGGCCTGGTACCAAGGATGATACACGTTTAAACCAACTCAGTACTATAAATGATACAACCTTCTGCTGGCCTGCAACCAAGGATGATACACCTTTAAGCAAGCCCAGTACCAAGGATGATTCACCTTCAGAAAGACCCAGTGCCAAGGACGATATACCTTTAATCAGACCCAGCACCAAGGATGATATACCTTTAATCAGACCCAGCACCAAGGATGATACACCTTTAAATAGACCCAGTAGTATGTCTGACATACCGGTTCAGTCAAATCCTCCAACTCCAACAGCTTCAAACAGTGATGAAAAATTCACCCTAAGGGAACTTTTATCATCAGTAGCAGATAAAGGAACTATTTTGCAAAATCCTTCTATTCCCTCACCCATTTATCCTACTCAAAGCAATTTACAGCTAGATAAAGGAACTATTTTGCAAAATCCAGTGATTGAAAAGTCAGCTGCTGGTCAACGTCCTCCTGCATTTGATGATGTCATACATGTTATACGGCACAGCAGTTTCCGTGTTGGGAGTGAGCAGCCATTGTTTGAAACTGTGGAAATGGGGGTTCAAAATGTGGATGTTGGGAAGCTGATAAATGTTGTGAGGGATGAATTGGAAATGAGGAACACGGCCACTCCAGTGGCTTTGAAATCATCAAGCTGCTCTGAATCTGTGAGTTTGAAATCAAACATATCTGATCAATCAGGCATCAAGGAAATGGAGGTAAGAAACCCTAATTCTGTTGCAATATCAAATTCGTCTGAGCAATCAAAACCAAATTCCCCCATGACAGAAGATGAAACACCAGTGAAAGAAATCTTAGACGTGAAGTCTTTTAGGCAGAGGGCAGATGCACTTGAGGGTCTTTTAGAACTATCTGCAGAGTTGCTGCAACAAAATAGATTGGAAGAGCTTGCAGTTGTTTTGAAGCCTTTTGGGAAAGATAAAGTCTCCCCAAGGGAGACAGCTATCTGGCTGGCGAAGAGTCTTAAAGGAATGATGATTGAGGAGTGCGGGCGGAGTTCATGAAGAATCTTCTCCAGTGGTAAGCCTGTCTAGCTTAAAGTTATTTGATTATGTTCTAGTGATTCTTAGTTTTTTTCATGCTTTTGCATATTCAAGTTCCATTTGAATTTTTAAGAACAGTCAAGGCGGTCATCTTTTTCCTCATTTTGTAATTTTTTTTAGTGCATTTTGTCATTGTACATAATGACAATACAGATTATATAATTTTTTATTTGAGCCAAATATATGGACACGCTATAGTATGTGGTGAATGTAAGTTTTAGTGCAATTGTTGACAAGGCATCCCTTCAGTTGTTCATGACTTTTATGACAACTTGACTAATCTCTGGAGAAAACAAGGTAGACTGCTTAGCTTAAAGCTGGAGTGTACCTTCATTCTTCGTTGATTTGAAGGCAAAGGCACTCTCAGCCATTGATCCAAGTGTTTATATTTCGCAGTTTTTATTTACAAAATTTGGTTCCTCAAAGAGTAGCTGCAGACTGTAAATGAAGCATATCATACTTGCATATAAATAGATTTTTATAGTTTGAAGTGAATTTATTATACTATCTCACAGTCCATTTGATGAATGACGTATCACATATCGCATTATTTGGGAGGAATACAATTTCTGATGTCTAGCATTACTCTTGAATTAACTGTTTTTTCCATAATCAATTGTTTCAATTTGTTGAGGCCTCTACGAACCCAGGGGGGATTATTAGTTGTGATAGTGAGGTTACATGACCTGAAACTGAAGTAGGCTGGGATTCCTCAACTGGATGAAATTGCACTATGATTGCATGCAAACTGATGTTCCAATTTGCACACACTTCTTTTTCTCTGAATCTTCT
Organism: Clausena lansium; assembly: GCA_030449835.1. NCBI lineage: Eukaryota > Viridiplantae > Streptophyta > Magnoliopsida > Sapindales > Rutaceae > Clausena > Clausena lansium. The sequence goes on along the minus strand of JASUUF010000192.1, from coordinate 6,511,291 downwards.
ATCTGATACATCAAGCGTGTCAGGCATTGCATCAGGGGCTGTTCCTTTCGGCCTTATTGACTTTTTCGGCAGTTATTGAGCATCAAAACGTCACCCTCGTCATAGTGACACGGCCACTTCCAATGCTAAGATAAAAGCCAGAAACAAGTGTGAATTAAATTAAACTGCACTCGGCAACGGTCGTTTTGGTTTCCTTTCCAAGAAAGTACCTTGTACTTTCATGTTACAATTGATTCCCCACGCCGAGGATTGCCGTTTCGCCACGTGTTAAAAATGGTCCAAGACAAAGGTCTGATTCCAACGAACATTCCCTGAAGAGACATTTCTTCCATAAAACCCAAAAAATCTTCTACGCGTTTTGCATTTGTACAAGCTAATTTCTCTCCTTCTTCATATCTACCTTCACCATTAACCTCAAATTACAAACACTTAATTTAATTTCTTTCCCTTTCTCTTTTTATTATGTCGCATCCAAGCAGTTTTTCCCACTTTAACATAGCATCAGCACAATTATCATCATCCCATGCTTCGCAGCCTAATGAAAACTCCCGGTGCTCCCACTTCGTCCGCCGTTTGATCACTGCACTTGTTTTGTTGTTCGTCTTAATAAGCGTCCTAAACTGTATTGCATGGCTGATTGTTCATCCATTGCGTCCGGTTTTCACAGTCAACTCCTTCACCGTATCAAACTTAAGTCTCTATAATAATAATAGAGACTCAAGAATTAAAGCCGATTATCACGTCGTATTCTCCATGAAGAACCCCAACAAGAAATTTCCCTTAGTCATCGACGATTTTGAAATTCTGCTGTTGTATAAAACAGATACGGTTCTTACAAAAGCATGGATCATGAAAGCCGTGGACTTGGAGAGAATGAGCCAAAAGAATTGGAGTCCCGAGTTTTCAAGGGACTTTGGCACGCCTTTGCATGGAAGGGAATTCAATGAGATTAGGAAAGATTGGAGCAAAAGAGTGGTTAGTTTTAATGTAGAAATGAAGATTAAGACTAAATTTACGTATGGGATTTGGTTACCTAAGAGAAGGTGTTTGAAGGTTTCTTGCATCAACTTGGTTGTTTTCTTAGAACCTCAAGGGATTAATGGGAAGCTCAGGGGTGCTGGAGGCAAAGACTGCTCTGTTCATTTGGCTGAGTCTAATTAATTATTTTTATTCTGGGATTTGTTTTCTTCTTGTGATATTCAGCTTTGTACATCCGTTTACGTTATGTGTATATGTTCTGTTGTAAAAAATATAAGTTATGTGCATATGTTCTGATGTAAAAAATATAAGGTAATAAATAAGATGCCGTAGATAATAGAATATGATTATGAATAAAGTAATAGTTGAGGTGTGCTAAACACTGTCCTTAAGACTATTTCTTCCCCTCAAAATAATATTTTGAAGCAAATAGGTTGTTGACAAATAGTATCCATGATACAATAGCTGTAATTATTTTAAGAATGCACACCCAATACAACAATTTGAAATAGGTGAGTTATGTGGAAGTGTTTGGAATATGGAAGAAGTAGAGGAAAAGTCTCTGATTTACAATAATCTGTAGACTTTCATTTATAGATTAATGGTGTCTATTCTATATACATTTTGAAATAGCCACCATTTAATTTTAATTCTTTTCTAACCACTTTCAGCATCTTTTAACATTATTTTTATAATTACCATAACTTCCTCTTTAACCAAATTTAACATACGTTTAAATTTAAATTCTTTTAATTTAATTCAAATTCAAGGTATTTTGAAATACCTATCACACATCCACAACATGTCCTTCATGATTTTACTAATTAATTGTGATTTATTGATCTTTTTTTTTTCTAGTCAAACCATGTATGTACGGACACAAAAAGAGAGAAATAATGACAAGTTATTATAATTTAGGGACCAAAATTCTTAGATTCATTCATTCTTCACGTGAGCTTTTATTATTTACTTCCATTTGATTTTTTATATAGTTCAATAATTCAAATGATTTATTAATGAAATTTTTGCCATCATTCTCAAATTTTACGTTACTAGCTAGTCATCGGACGATGTAGGTTCATGAACATTTCCTACGCAATAGAGAGGAAATGACTATTGCTCTACTGAGGGATGACTTAATTAGTCAAAATGGCGTCCAGACAAATTAATAAACAAATAATAAAAGAGTCAAAACCTTGAATGATTTCACATTCTAAAAATATTCTTATGTTTCATAATATCATAAATGGTTGGTTATATGTAGCTTTTAGGGCATGTTTGGCACCCCTCGTAATGTTGTGTTAAGAATTTGTAGCTTTTTTGGTTAAAATTTATCATACAGAGCCTTGTCTTGGCCGGTTGCCTTCTAGAACCCAGCCACGGCGGCTCTGTTTGTCCTTGTTCCCGTTGCCATCGTTGCCGGTGGACTTTACATTGACAAATCTATATATTCTTCCTTTTTTTTTTTTTTTTTGAGAGGCTATATATTCTTTTTAATAGAGTATAAAAGATTGGGACCTAATGTTATTGGAATTTGGAAGAGGCTGTGTATATAATAAAATTTAATGATTGATTTAATATAAATTATAATATGGTATATTAAATGTATATTAACTGGTTAAATTTTAACCAAAAAACCATTTAAATAAATAATTATATAATTATTAAGTTGAGTATAATTTTCACACGAGCTTTATTTCCCAGGTTATATATTTGAAAAATGCTAAAAAAATAAATATTATGCAGCCTAAAATTTTAGAATTTGTTAGTTTCGCAAATGTTTTAAGAAGAGTTATAATTCTCTTTACATTTATACTAAAAAAATTAATGTAAAAGTTCTAAAATTTAAAACTTATGTATTTAGTATTTCTCTAAGTATTAATAAATATAATTTTCTAAATATATAATTTAAATTAATCACCAAAAAGATTAATACAATACAGTGCAGCACTAACACATAATATAATTAAAAATTAATACAATACAATGTACACCAAACGATGTATAGTATTATTATAATCCAGTGCTAATGCAATACAGTATAATACAATACACCTGTATTAAAATAATGCAATACAGTCTAATAACGCACCCTTAATGAAGAACACTTTAAGGTCATGTTTAGTATTAAGGTGGTATGAAAGAAAAAATTGTAATAATAAAATAAAAATTGTTGTAAATATAATTTTTTAAAAAATAATTTTAATAAAAAAATAAATATATTATAGATTTTTTCATCTTATAAATATGAAATAAAATCAACATATTTTTTAAATTATAACAATTAGTATTTACCAAATATTTAAACAGAACATTAAGAACTCACACCGAACGGGGTGTATTTGACATTGACCTAATACGGCTCATTTCTGTTGTGCTTTATGTGCTACTGGACTCACCTCTGATCCTCCACGTTATAAAGTGTTGTATGTTACTGCTCTCAACGCTCGAGCAGTGGGTATCTTTTGGTCTATCTAATTTCAATCCAGTCCTTACTAATTAATAATTAATTCCAGCCCAACAATCCCAAAATTTTCGTTATGTAATTGAAAAGCTTTTATATTACAGACTCACGATGAATCACGAAAACTTCCTCCGCAACGAGGAGGAAATGGCTTAAGAGTACGTGTGATTCTGTATTTGAGCAGTTTTAATTTTTAAGTTATAGAACTAAAGGTCATGTTGGGTTGGGAAATGTTTAATAAATATTAGCTAGCTGCTATGACTTGGAAGCTAATTTAATTTAATTCTATATTTATATGGCAAAAAAATTATAATATGTGTATAATTTTGTTAAAATTATTATTTAATGGTTATATTTATTATACATTATCAAATTCTATTTGATAATTATAATTTTTTTTTATAGCAAGTTAGCAACTGCGATTTAGAAGTTACAGCACCTTAATAATAAACAAAAACTTAAAATCAGGAGCCAAAACAAAAAAAAAAAAAGGAAAGAAAAGAAAACACTAAAAGATTATCATTGCCAAAAACTATTTAAAAACCGAATAATGAACCTAATCATGATAAACTGAGCAATTATTCTTCCCTCCCGTACCCTCGAGCTTCCCATGAATCTCTTTTGCAGCTGAAAATTCAACAACCAAATTCATGCATGAAACCTTCAAAAGACTCCGCTTTGTTAGCAAAATCCCATACCTGAATCTAACCCTAATCCTCATTATTACATTAAAACTCACCATTCTTTTGCTCCAATAATCATTACTCATCTCATTGAATTCCCCTCCATGCAACGGCTCACAAAAGTCACTTGGAAACCTCGGACTTTGACTCTGTTGACTCGTTTTCTCCAAATACAGAGGCCCCATCCAAGTTGTTGCAATGACGGCTGCAGATTTATCATACGTCAGAGAAACATCATCAGAGCGGTCGATGGACAAGCTAGCTTTCTTGTTAGGGTTCTTAATGGAGACTACGAATTCATAATCACCCTTTACTCTCGAGTTTAAGAGAGTGAAGTTTGATACTGTGAAGGAACTGACTGTGAAAACTGGAGGCAATGGATTAATAATCAACCATGCAATCGAGTATATGACGCTCACCAGAACAAACAACAAAACAAGTGCGATGATCAAACGGCGGACGAAGTAGGAACTACGGGAGTTATTCTGAGGTTGCGAAGCATGAGATTGAATCTGAACGGCCGGTCGGGAATTGGCAGACATGGCAGTTGATGAGCTGGTAGTATCCGACATTTTATTTAAGAGTGAATTTTTTTTTTTTTAAATTGTTATATATATATACGATAAGGGCGACATAACCAACCTTTATATATATAGATTACTTTGAAACGTGTTCAACGTTTATTTGAAAAATACCACTTGAATGTTTCACACCGATAAAAATTGACCACTTTTATTTATTTAAATTCATTGCTGGAATCGTTTGGATATTTCGATTTAGATCCATTAGTACATGCTTAATTTTTTTGGTACTTTTTTTTAAATATTTTACCCTATAATTTTTTTTGAAATAGTGGATTTTACTTTATAAATATAAGAAAAATTATAATTAAGTGAGAATCCGTCTCTTATTAAAACGATTATACATATATTAATTAGGTATAGTACTTTTAATATACTCTAAAATTATTTATGGTTTGTTAGCTCCGGTGCGAACAAAGTAGACTTCTTTGAAGAAAAAGGATGCAGGTGTGAAAAAGAAAAAAAAAACACATGTATAAATTGGGGTTGAGTGTTGACTGCTACGTAGCACAAAGTCATTCCTAGCAGTAGACTTTAATTTAATTAAAGCCAAGTAATCAAAGTCGCACACTAAATAGAAGCCACATTAGGATGGGTATTTACACAAAAATACATATTATATATACAACATATTGCATGCTGACTGACCGGAAAGCAGTTCTCATTCACTTAACCGATTGATCAACAAATTAATCAAACGCACCCTTAAAAGTTCCATCGCTCTCTCTGTACAATGAACTCAGCCACGGTGAGTCACCGTCGATCACCATCATCCGTCAAGTCAAGGTGGTGACTGGTGCATGCATGCCTACGTTTAGTTATTGAATTTTCTTTTTTTAAATACAGGTATATTTTTACAATAAAAAGTCTACTCAATATTTATAATTAGGAATCTGTCAAAGATTAATTTACATCAATTATATTATAACATATATAGTCTTGATTTTTATGCTCATATTAGGATATATCCACCGCCACTAATATTATTCAATCAATTTGCATAGTGTTAAAATTGATGAGTAGATAGATATCTCTCCTACAAGTGTAAAAGTAAATGGTAAATGTAAATATATATCCACCCGTCTTGTTACATATATTCGATCATGCTTTTCAATTTAAATTTATTATCATACATGCAAAGTTGATTAAATTATTGTTTAAATGCGGGGGGAACTACAAAATTGATAATAAATATGCCAGAATAATAAATCAAGTTTTGCTGTTACACTATATTCAAATAATGATAATTTGAAAAAGAACGTCGGTTGAGTTACTTGTATTGCAAGTTTCAACGTCCCCACGATGGTTGTTTGGACTTTTTAGGCAAGAGACATCAAAAACTCCTCGGCTTGGGTATGATAGGGAAAATATTCAATGGCCGATATAAATAGTTATTCGGTTAATAATATAAGTTTGAGATCAACTTTTTTTTTATTACATAATTATTTATTAGTAATAGATACAGTAATACAAAAAAAAAAACATATTATCTAGTGACGACATCCTCATTTTAATAAAGTGATGATGTCACTAATAAATAAAAAAATATAAATTTCAATACATTAAAATATAAAAAAATATAATTTTTAATGTATTAAAATATACGTTTTTCTATATTTTAGTGAACATCCTCGTGAGAGAATATATATATATATATATATATGTGTGTGTGTGTGTGTGTGTGTGTGTGTGTGTGTGTGTGTGTGTTGAAAATGTTTATGATCTGAGCTAAATTTTTGAGCATACGTGAATATATATCCCACACTCGTGAATATTTCCATCTGCAGATAAAAGCTTGAAGCCTTATGTTTTGAATTTTGATAATCATAATTAAACTGCTTTCTCGCCTGCATGTAAGTTTGTAACAAGTATATCTATCCTAATGTGTTTTTCGAGCAAGAAATTGCTTTTAGCTTTTAGGGGTCTTTTTGGTAATTAAGTGTAGTAAATTTTTAAGTCACAGTTGTAGCTGTGGTATAAAAGTTGATCGTGTTTACTAAATATTTTTTAACAAAATTAGTAAAGTTATTACAAATTTTTTATCAAATAACTATAAGATAAATTCAATTTGATTTAAAAGTCACAACTATAAATATATACCAAGTACTTTGTAGCTAGGGATGGCAAAAAGACCCGACCCGAATTTTGGCCCGATTGGCCCGGCCCGAATTTTTCGGGCTTTAGCCCGAAATTTAGGGTCATAGGTCGGGCTCGGGCCAAAAAATTAAGGCCCGATTAAATTCGAGCCAGGGCTCGGGCCGTAGCCGACCCGATCCTAAACTTTAAAATTAAAAAAAAAAATTCACGCACGCACACACCACACACTCGCACGAGACACACACAGTTACACACTTACACTGTTGCCATGAGTTTTTATTTTTATATTTTAATGTTGGGTAGTGTTGTTGAATTGTTGTGTTTTTATTTGTATAAGACATGAGTATTGTCTTTTTTCTCCCTTTTTTTTATGTTAAGTTGTGGAATTGAATTGTAAAATTGTGTGGTTGTTTTTTTTTTTTTTTTAACGTTGGGTTGTAGAATTGAATTGTGGAATTGTGTGTTTTTATTTATATATGATGAGTTTCTTTTTTTTTTTTAAACGACACAAGTGTAAATTAAATTTTGGATATGAGTTGTGAAATTTGTGTTTTTGTTCAAGTATTAAATTTGAAATTGAGAAATAAAGCAGTGGGTGGCTGGTGCTTGGAAACAAATCAAACAATTAGAATAAAAAAATTAAGCTGAGACAAACAGTGCGGGCTTGGCCCGACAAAAGCTTGACAATGACCTGGCCCGACCTGATAAAATAGTGTTCGAGCTTTTATCGGGTCGGGCCTTTAAATTGAGTGCTCGGGTCGGGCTCGGGTTTTGCCAAGCCCGAGCCCGACCCAAAGCCTGAGCCCGACCCGGCAAATTGCCATCCCTATTTGTAGCAATATCTTTTTACTCATAACCATCCTGCAGCAATACCAAATAGGTCTTATGGGCTTTAATTTGTCAATCTCACATGGCTAGACAATCAACACTCTGCTTATTATATTTAGATATAATAATTTATTTTAGACCGAGCTTCTCCGGTGCAGAAACTAAAATATCAATTTCTTGCTGACAGAACTAAAAGACAACAAAAATATTATTCACTATTTTTACCTTTTAGTCCAGGGAGTCTTTTTTTTTTTGTGGGTATCGATGATATTGAGCAACTAGTTTTATAAATATTGATCAAATGAAACTTAAGTTGTCAATAAATTCTTATAAATTTGAATGTTTTCATATAGCTGACAAAATATAAATTTAAATCTTTATATTTTGGATATTTTTTTACAATTGGACTTTTGATTTTACTTGGCCATGTCTTCATGTTTAGGCTTTCATATAAAAATACGCACCTGGACTCCTGGAGTTCTTTAAAATTCTGGGACTGTGGTGTAAAATACGATTTCCGAAAAAAGAAAATGCTGTAAATAAAATACACGTGAATTTATATACAGTATTGTTGAAAATTTAGAAGAAAAACGAGTTTAGTGTTTTTGCTTTTTCGGATAGGGGATTTAAATGAGCCCCAAACTCATACCCTCAAGTTCAAATGTTTTGAGGAGTATCAGTTCCGTACCATTCGCCATTTGGCTGTATGGCCTAGTGGCTTATTAATAGAGTAATTTCATTAATTAGCCTTGTTGCCAAAGGCAAATGCTATCTAATAGAAATTGAGTGATAATCAATAAGATATTGGAACTTATTGGCGCGGAGATTTGGTCAACCTCAGAATTAATTTAAATGGGGGTGATATAAATAGAAGACACAGCGAATTAATGTGGTTCGGCCTTTGACCTACGTCCAAGGGTAGAGAAAATATATATTTTATTATGAGCGCAATTACAATTAATCTCTTGCTCTCTTAGCTACTCTTTTTGTGCTTGTTCTTTATACTAAGAGATACCTTTGCTTTCATAGCCTCTACAGATAAAATCTCTTTCCAACTGAAATTCATCCTAATTCTCCTATATCCTTTAGGATTTGAATTACACGATATTTTTTATCTTCTTATTGATTCTATCCGTGTTAAACTCCATCTACCTTACTTCTGGACCAAGCAATATAACTTCATTGTTGACTTTTATTTAGCTGGACTTGATTCAACAATAGCCCCTTTATTTAGAATTGGCCTTTCTGTGTGGTCTATAATCCAAAACTGGGTAAATGGTTTGTATGGACTTATGGTCCATGATTCATTTTGTTGTCTCTTACTCTTGGGGTGTATGAATTCTTCTCCCTAGGGAGCATGGCTGCTGCTCCCTATTCTTGGGAATGCGATTTCTGCTCCCTCTGAAGCATGGCTGCTGTTTCATACTCTTGGGGAGTATGTTTTTTGCTCTCTGTGTAGCATGGCTACTGCTCCCTACTCTTGGAGAGTATGTTTTCTGCTCCTTAGGGGGCATGGCTGTTACTCCCTCTCTTAGGAATGTGGTCCCTGCTCCCCACTCTTGGAGATCATGTTTTCTACTCTTGACGAGCATGACTACTGCTCCCCACTCTTGGGGAACATGTTTTCTGTTTCCTAGGGAGCATGGCTACTTATCCCTACTATTGGGGAGCATGACTTTTGCTCCCCGACGAGCACAACCTCTTAATTTCATCACACCTTTGTCGACTTTCACGTATTTTGTATAACATAACTTATTAGAGATAAATTTAGGACGTTTAATGAAAGCAAACATCTAATCCTTAAAGGGATTGTTTTGATGAAGCATCAAGACTCGCATTAGACTTCTGCTTGATATTTTCAAGCATGCCATGTAAGCTGACAACTCAATTTATAAAATGGTTTTCTACAAATATATATATATATAGCTAGGGCTAGATGTGCTGATGTGGCATCACTATTCCTCATCTTTGTATATTCTCTATTATCTAATAAATCTGCTATGTCTTCTCACTATTTCTTCACCACTTTTCACTTTTTTGTCTCCCCCAACAACGAAGAGAAATCAAACCTGTGATTAAATTCTATAATTAATGTTTAAACAAAGTTTTTAAATAACACATTCAACTAGCTAAGAGTTTCTAATAGTAAAAGGACAAATATAAAATACAAAAATGGACTGTTTATTTCTTCGCATCATAACATATAATTTAATCAATATAGAAAGGAAGTTCCGTCATCTTCCCTCAACAAAAACATTAATAATTTAATGAATGGACTGTTTCAAGCAGAAGAAGTTTAAGGAAGCTATTGATTGCTATTCAATAAGCATTGCCCTATCGCCAACTGCGGTAGCCTATGCAAATAAGGCTATGGCTTATCTTAAACTCAGAAGGCAAGTTTAGTTAGAGCACATTCTGGACTTTTCCCTGCCAAAAGATTATAGTTTGTGTTCCTTTTTTCTAAGTTATCGAATAGCGTATAGGTTTCTCCTGACTGACCTTAAGGGCACAATCCTTTTAAATGAATTAGTCTTTATCATTTTTGTTTACATTTTCTTATTCTTTAGATTCTAAGAAGCTGAGGATGACTGTACAGAGGCCTTAAACCTAGATGATCGCTATATAAAAGCATACTCACGTCAAGCTACAGCTAGAAAAGAACTTGGGAAACTTAAAGAGTCCATTGAGGGTATGTTATATTCTACCTGCATCATGGTTTGTTCCTACTCAGAGGTACACGTGTTCTTTGTAGATTTATGTCTGACATGGTGAATATAGCCAACTGCAGATTCTGAGTTTGCTCTGAGATTGGAACCTTAGAACCAGGAAATCAAGAACCAACTTGCTGAAGTAAAATCTCTCTATGAGAAAGTAAAGATTTCACCGTATATGTACAAATCATGGCCTCTACTTTTGAAATATAGCCTACTTCTAGGTCAGGCACATCAAGTTTTTAGTAATGCTTATTTCCAATTAGTTGTAAGCCTTAGTTTTCAAAATAGTGGTAACCAAGTGAATTTTCAGAAAATCTATTAAATTATGCAAGGTTCATACACTTTCGCACATGCTACCATTTCTTATTTGTAAGAGGTAGGCCTAGATGTTTTATTTTTTGATTTGTTTAGTGTTTGTAGCAGTAGGATAGTGGGCTACAATTATGGATGGTATTTGAGCTTTGGATTTTGCCATTTTCCCTTATGGTTCTAACCCAATGGTGTGTGGCTTCATTGAGTTCAATAGGATTTTTATTTTTTTTCTCTACCCCCATAGGTAAATGGATAGTGCTTAAGGAAATATTAACTGTATTTTATTAATTAAAATGTTGTTGTATTAGATTCTTCTTTTTATCTAAATCATTTGGGTTGATTCTCTTAGGAGATTTTTCAGAAGGCATCTAAAACATTGCAGAAATATGAAAAGTCGGGAACGAAAGTGAATGGGCATGAGGTCCGTGCTGCCCCAAGTACTGCACATAAGACAGGAGTGGCCGAAGTTCAAGATCTTACTATTTCTAAGGTTTTAATACTTGTTTTTTGTCCCTCTGAATGCTATTGAGTTTCATGAGAAGCTAAACTGTGTCAGCCAGTGATGCATTTGCATTTTCAAAATGGTTGATTTCAGCCTGCCCCCTGGTGAAGTAACAATCTTCAAATTGCCCCCCTTACTTTTGGAAATATCAAATCACCCACCAAAACTCGTTATTTTTAACAGTTGATTAACGTTGACCGATTAAAATACGAGAATACCCCTAACCCAACAACTAACAGTTTTGTGGGGGTTAACAAGGATAGTTTCATTCTGACATATTTTAAATTAGATGACAAAAATAAATTTATTAACAAGAACCCCCCAAATAGTAAATGACCTTTAAAAATTTAAATTAATTTTACTTATATTTTAATTTATAAAACAAATATAATAATAACAAATTTTATTTACAATATCACCACAATGAAAATTAAAAAAAAAATTCTACCCTTATCTTGAATTTAAATAATTTATGAATATAAATCATCAATCAATTAGTTGACTTTTATCATTCAAATTATCATTTTACCCTTAAATTATCTAAAAGATAAATTAACCCATAAAATTTATTTACATTCCATTAGTCATTACTAATATAATTCAATGGATTAAAAATTAGAAAATATATAAAATTTACCGAAATTCAAAAACCAAAGCCTTAATTCTAATCCCAAACTTTTGTCGGTTTCTTTTTTATTAATATTATTTGTTATAAATTTTAATCTTGTTTTTTTTATAATAATAATTCTTTCTTATTGAAAGTTATTTTAGTATATTTTTCTTCCCAAACATGAAGCTAAGGGGTAAAATTATAAAATAATTTATAATTTATAATATTTAAGTATATCAAATATTTATCATTTTTCTAAAAAAATATTTATCATTTTTTAATTCATAAATCTAAGGAATCTTGAACAGTAACCCTTTTAATTTATGATTAAAATGTTAACTTACTATTATACTTATGTTGGAGAGATATATCTTTTATGTCCCTACTGTTTTTAAAATAAAATTAATACAAACTTTATGTGCATCACTAACAAAAATCACTCTTTTAACTACAGAAGCTTTGAAAAAATTATTTCTCTTTAAAATAAGAAAAATAATTTTCTTTCTCACTTTTTTATTTTTATATTTTCTGATTAATTTCTTCATCTTTTTCCCTTTGTTTCATTTTCTGCTTTTTTCATCTTCTTCCCAAATTCACCAATAAATGTTAAAATCAAATTAATCATAAAATCATCAACACCTATTTGCTGCTTGGCATGGCCGCGCGTGGCCATCAGTTTGTTTAGAATGGCCGCTTGCGGCCATGTGTTTTTCTTGGCATGGCGGCTGCGGCTATGGGCTTCCTTGGCATGGCCGCGGGTGGCTTTGTTGGGCAATGGGCATTGGTTTTGTTGGTCTGATTTGGATTTGAAAATGGTTGTGGAGTTGTTAAGTGTGTGAGAGGAAAGAAAAAAAATTGAGACGAAGAAGAAGATAGTCAAGATGATGGTGATGACATGGGCACATTTTTAATGGTTTAGAGATCTGGGTATTTTGATTTAAGGTGAGTTTGGATATGAGTTTTTGTTAAATTTAAATTTGCTCTGGGTTGTGGTTTTTTTTCTCAATATGTTTGTTTTTTGTAAATGTATATTTTCATAAAAAAAAACTCAATGAGTTTGAAGATGGATTGTTATTTGTCAAAGTGAGGGTTTGATCACTGAGAGAAAAAAAACAAAGAAAGAGAAACCATAGACAGAAGAAACATAGAAGAAGGAGCGAGAAAAAAAACAGAGAAGAAGAAACGAAGAGGGAGAGAAAAAGAGAAAGAAAAAAGAATAATAAATATGAAATAGATAAAATATTATTCTTTTTTTTCATTTGTAGCTTTTTTAATTAATTTTTTTATTTATTTTTTAAAATAAATCTTTTAAATACAAAAAAGTAAAATTTTAATGGTTTAAAAAAAATTAGTCATATAGGTCTAAAATAAAAATAATTTAAAGTAATAGGGTACGTACTATAAATATTTAAAATATTTGTGTGTGTTTTGAAAAATTTAGAAAGATTTAGGCCTATAAAAATTAGCCTGCCCTAGGTTTGACATTTTTCTGTTATTTGACCGTTTAGAGAATGTATAAATATTATTTTACTCTTTTGGCTGTTAAAAATAACAGAGAGATAACGAGTTTTGGGGGGTGATTTGATGTTTCCAAAAGTAAAATAGGTAATTTGAAGATTGTCACTTCATGAGGGGGGATAAGCTGAAATTAACCCTTTTAAAAAATACAAATAGGCTTATCTGTGTTAATATATTTATTTTTGAATACACCACTTTTTCATATAGATAAAGAACCCATAATTGTTGTGAATATATATATTACATACATGTATGTAATATTATTATCATACTAAGAAGAAGAGTAATACTAAACTTATATAGTTGAGATACATAATTTAAATCTTAAATCATATGTTAGTTATAAGTTGATATTATTATTTATTACTAAAATAGAAAAAGAAATTAAAAAATAATAAACCAAGTAGAATTATTCAAAATTTTTTTTCGCAAGCTGAATAAGTTATTAATTGATGGCAAGTCACAAGTGCAAACTACAATTGGAATGTAGAATTAATACAAAAGTTAACAAAATTCTTATAAATTCTTTTTCTTAGTTTATAATAAAGGTAAGGGGTGGACAAATCCCAAATTTATTTATTTTTAGCTCATTACCTCTCCAAGATTGAATTCGGATAACCACCAACTAAATGAATTTACTTAAGAACCATTTGGCCGCACTCTTGAGACAATAAAATCACAAACATTTACATGCACGAGACCAAACATTAATTCACTTGTAGTTGGTGTGTGCATGTGCATGCATGGCTACCTACTTTTGTGTGAACATTTGTATCATCGTGTTACTATAGAAGAATACACACACTCAAGGGCCAGAGTCGTTAACATCCAGTCATCGACATCTAACGCTCATCTTCTCTCTACAAGAATTTTGGCAGTAACTAACATCCTCCTAAAAAATGAGATAATGATTTCAAATTCAAAGCAATTGCAAAATAGATCTTTTCCAATGAAAAAAAAAAATTGTAATAAAATAATCAGGCAAAAGCAAAAGCAAAAGAAAAAGAGTTACATGTCAAAATTATCATTTTTTTGAAATTAAATAGTATCAAAGCACAATGGGAGATTGCCAATTTCCCCCTTATTAAAATTACTATATATCATTTATCCTCCTACTATTTTCATAATAACCAATTACTCCCTTGCCGTTATAATAGTAACAGAAAGAAAGGATAAAAAAGTCATTTAACTATTATTTTCTGAATTTTAAATTCTACTCTAACATGTGACGTAAAAAATTAAGTTTTAACACAATAAAATATAAACCTAGATGAAAATAAAAGGGCTTTTTAAGTAAATTTACCCAAAGAGAAAGCGCCTTTTCATCTTCTTTACTTCTTTTTATTATTTCGGGTAGTCAGAGAGAAAGTTTCAAAATCAAATGTTTTTCAGCTTCATCTGTGTTTGCTAAAGCACTAGTGTACAGCACGTGGAGATGACTCCATTACCATTCGAGGTTAGTCAACGGTTAAAAGCACACATTTAATGCAAGTGAAAATTTTATCTTGATTTATTATTGTTTGTTGATGCTGCCGTGATAATGTTATGGGCATGGCTGAATGGGTATTTTCAAAAAAATTTTGTGATAAACATATTTGGCCTATAAATAATCTGGATGCTAATGGTGTAATTGGTATTTCGATTTTTTATTTTAATGGATAATTCATTTTATATTTTTTTAGTAGAGGGATTTATGTTAAAGAAAAAATATCATTTTTTAATTGTTATTTATTTTGAATCATGTGCCTGAATAAAAAATGTTAATTTTTTTTTTTAAGTATCATAATGTGAATATTTATATGGACAGATGGATCAAATACATGTCAAGGTTCACTTTGGTGGTAAACTAATTGACCTAGGTAAATATGAAACAGAGTGTTTAAGCTTGGTGGCCCTGATTAATGATGTTATGGAGAAAGCAGTTAATAGACTAAGGCTGGATGATGAAAAGTTCACGACAATGGCTCAAATTCCTTCTTCAGGTGCTAAGAAGTTATTAGAGACTGACATGGAGTTGTTGAGTTTTGTGAACCTAATGCTGTCTAGGAAAATTACTTTATTGCTCCTAGAAATGAAGTCATTGCCACCGGAAGCAATGCAATCAGATATTCTTGAAAATCATCAAACATCTTTTATTCCTAAAAATTCTCCTACTTTAAAAAGGATGTTTGAGGCTTATGAGGGAGGCAATAAACTTACAATTGTAGATGTAATTGATCATGAACAAGTTATAAATTGGACTGATGAACCATTAGACAATGATGATAATGGACCATTAGACAACGATGATGACAACAGTGTGGACTCTATAAATTGGACTGATGATGAAATAGGGGAAATTGAGATAATTGACAATGAGGATGTAGAAAACATAATAAACTTCAATGATAATTATAATTCTGATGATGAGGCACTTCTATCTGATTATGAAAGTGCTGATGAGGATACATCACTTGATGACTTTTATTTGAATTTAGATGAAGATAGTATTCAAAGGATGGTAAGAGAATTAAGAGCACAAGGGTTCAAACAAATGGGTGATGAAGAAATTATATTAGAGGTTGGTCAGGTGTTTTCTACTATAGATGAATTCAGGAGTGTCCTCAAGGACTTTGCAATCCAACAGGGTTGTGTTCTACATAGGGAGAAGAATGAGAGGGCCAGAGTCACTACTTTATGTGC
Organism: Clausena lansium; assembly: GCA_030449835.1. NCBI lineage: Eukaryota > Viridiplantae > Streptophyta > Magnoliopsida > Sapindales > Rutaceae > Clausena > Clausena lansium. The sequence goes on along the minus strand of JASUUF010000192.1, from coordinate 6,495,322 downwards.
AAAAAAAAGATGCAAGTGGAGAATTCAAGCTTCATTGATGGTAGATAAAATTAGTTTCATAATTAAAACAATCAAAGGTGGAGTGCACACATGCGTACCACTTATTAATAATCCTGAGACAACCAGTAAGTGGGTGGCTAAGAAATTATTTGATAAAATCAAGTCAGATCCTAGGATTTCCTCATCTTCTATAGCTTCTGAGTTATTAAGTAGATTTGGTACCACTACAAATAGAAGAAGGCTATACAGGGCCAAGAAAAGGGTATTGAAAATGTGTGAAGGTGATTATGTTAACTCATATGCTCTACTAAATGATTATGCCAATGTTTTGCTTATGACTAATAATGGTGCAACAGTAAAAATCAGTCAAGAATTGGTTGGAAACGAGAATAAATTCAAGAGAATTTTCATTAGTTTCAAAGCTCAATAACAAGGGTTCATGAGGGGGTGTAGAAGATTCATTGGTTTGGATGGTTGCCACTTGAAGACATCTTTTGGAGGCATTTTGATTTCTGCTGTTGCTTTAGATGCAAATAATGGTGTTTTTCCTTTGGCTGTGTGTGTATTTGAGGTTGAATCGAGAGAGAGTTGGACATGGTTTCTAGAACTGTTTAAAGAACATATGGATATCAATGCTAATATGGCCGTCACATTTATGTCTAATAGGCAGAAAGGCTTAATTTATGCTCTTCAATATGTATTCCCAAGTTCTGAAACTAGATATTGTGCAAGAAATGTCTATGCCAATTTTAGAAAACAGTATTCAGCTGAGATTTTAAGGAAGCATTTCTCGAAAGCGGTAAGAGCCACCAACAAGACTGACTTTGATAATGCAATGGCAGCAATAAACAAAATTGATGAAAATGCTTACAAGTGGCTGGTTGACAGTGATCCAAGCACATGGTCATGCCATCATTTTGACTCATTCTACAAGACTGATCATGTGACAAACAACATGTCAGAGTCATGGAATGGTTATTTAAATGAGTATAAAAGGAAACCAATTCTGGAGCTTCTTGAGTTTATTAGAATGAAGCTTATGAAAAGGATGATAAGGAGGAGGGAGAAGTGTGAGGATTGGGAGTCAGACATACCTCCAAGAGTACAAAAAAAAATTGCTAAGATTGCTCATGCTGCAAGACGTGTGTCTATTGTAAAAGCAAGCAAATATCAATTTGAGGTTGTAGAGATTATGCCTGACATGGAAAGACATTATATTGTGGACCTGAACAAATGGTATTGTGAGTGTGGTGGGTGGCAGATGAGTGGGCTTCCATGCAAGCATGCCATGCTTGGAATTTTACGTAGTCATGGTGAATCATCTGATTATATTGACAAGAGCTTAATAAGGGATGCATATTTACTTACTTACTCAGCAACAATTAATCCCCTTCCAAACAGAACTAGTTGGCCTAAAGTTGATATGCCAGTTTTGAAGCCTCCTGTGAAACAAGTTCAACCCGGGAGACCTAAGTTGAATAAAAGAAAAGAAGTGAATGAAGCCAAAAGAAAACCATTCTATAAGAGAAGATTCACTGTAAAATGCAGCATATGTCATGAAATGGGACACAATAAGAAAAAATGCCCAGCTTATAAGTTATAAATATTAAATATTAATAAACTTTTAAAACTTTATTGAATTGACATACCTTTTGACATTGTAATAGGAGAAAGATGTTGGGTCAAGCTCTGCCAATTCCCAAGCGCCAGCAGAACCAGATGCTCTACCAATAGGACTAGGTAGTGGACTAACCTTAAAAAGCTCATATATTTGATGTCCATGAAAAATAATGATACTCATTTTTAGGAACAAATGCTCACCAATCAACTGGACAACAACAATTACTAGCATACATCACAGTGAGGCAGAGTATATTAAGGTTTACGAAGACTCCACAAGCACAATTTAAGCAAGTAGTTGCACAAGCATAACCAAAACAAGTAGCTTCACCACCACAAGTACTTGCACAAGCACAACCTGAACAAGCACCAGGTAATATTTAATTTCTATGTTAATTCCTTATTTTTACGTCTACGAATAATAATTAAATTAATATTTTTTAGGAAAATATATAAATGGACAACAACAACCACCTGCATATGTTATAGTGAGGCAAAGGAGGGCTAGACAAGGGCATGATCAAGGAACGGGTAACAACAACAATAATAAGGTTATTACTACTGAGCCTATTCTAAAAAAAGTCAGAAAAGAGCGCAAACATAGGTTGAATGCAACTCAACCATCAGCATCTAAGCTTGATAGCTTTGGTGGTTGCATATAGTATCAGGTAAAATATGGTATCTAATTAGTTTTGTTAACTATATAGTAGGGAGGTAAGGTGGCTTCATTTGTTGGGTATGTGGCAACAAAATTCATACTCATTCCAATATGATGTTTACTTTTTAGCTATGATGGAATCTTCTTATACTATGATTACATTTATTTTATATTCCATTGATGTATCAAACAATTATTCCTTGATTTTGATTATAACGAAGATATACAATTTTATTTAATTGTTTTTTTTGGGGCAATGTGGTAAGATTTTGTTGGATTTTTTTTTGTATTAAATTATTGAGTATTCATATTTTTGCAAGAGTATAATTATGGAGATAGAGAATATATATATATTTTTTTGATGGATGGAGATAGAGATGTTCGAAAGGATAGAATATTGAGGAATGTTTGTACAAGGAATGTGGCTTGACAGACCTAGAAGTGACGCAAAATTGAGCTTCTTGCAATTGTGTTTTACGGGTATATATAGATTAATTCATGAAATTGAAAAATAGTCATTATTTTTCATGTTAATATTCATTTTTTCAATCCACATATTAATGGTGGTTAAGTCTTTTTTAATCTAAAAGTAAGGGAATTTTTAAAATTGCACTTTGTAATATATTAATTAAAACAAAAATGGATAATTGTGCAATTTTATCCATTAGAGCTAAGAAAATTGGCGCCAATCTCTTATCATTTGGATACTAGGGGCAAATAGGTAAAAGCACTCAAAAATTGATCAACGTCTGTTACTGTTATAACGGCAAGGGGGCAATTGGTCATTATGAAAATAGTAGGGGGGTAAATAGTATATAGTAGTTTTAATAAGGGAAAAATTGGTAATCTCTATATGAACCCACTAAACTACTTACTAAACACATTTATTAAATAAACTCACTCTCAAATAATAAAATTTTAAATTTTACTCAACAAATTCATCTAAATACCCAGTATACCCTTACTGAACCCAATTTGTATAAAATTGGTGTTTTCACTCATTAAGCACATTATGTTCATTTATAAGCTTTTATTAACTAATTTATTCTTATGAATGTATAAGGATGCAGTTTTTATGAATTTATTTTTTCTTTCATAAAAATTTCATAACCGAGTGGCTTATTGTTAATTCTTTTAGTACAAAATTTGTGTTGAGTAAAGTTTCCTAAAATCAAGAAAAAAAACACTAATTTCGTGTTAGTAATGATGATAAGGATGAATTCGTTAACAATGGAATTTCCCTTGTGAGCAAACATGGAGCTATTGCTGGAATTTTCGGACTAAACAAATAGCCAAGTTCTTTACTGCTGCAACTATGAGGTTTCATTTTTTCACTTCTCCTCCTGCCTTCCTACAAACGGAAACTACCCGGCAACCTTTCTAAAGTTTGGCATTGTCATGAGCTATGGAGAAGGTATATTAATTTTTTTTTATTAACAGTATTTTGTTTTTTAAGGGGAAGATATTTTGTTTTTTGGCAATCTTTCTTTTTTCTAAATAAACAGTCACATAAATTTAGTGTTATTTTTTTGTTATCCTTACATATAGAATTCATCATCACTAATTTGTGTAGAGTTAGTGTTTTTACTCATTGGAATTTTTATCTTAAAAATAAAAAGTTATGCAGTAGTAAATTTTTTTTTTCTATATTTTAGTATATATAATTATAATTTGATTTATAAGTATTTTAATAACTAAAAATTATTTCCAAAAATGGGTTTAGTAAATAGTTTAACGGATTAAAATAACCCGACCCATATATAAATTTATGAAAGCAGTGGTTAATAAAGTAGTTTCATATTTTGCCCCCCAAGACTTGGCTAAGTGATTTCAAACAATTTTATTTACTTAGTCATCAAAGCTCAAATCTTACGAAAGATAAGAGGTTAAAAATTATAATTGGGCTTTATCCACTCCTTATCTTAGAGAAAAAAATAGTAAGGAAAATAGTAAGGTTATGTTTGGGGGCTTGGATAAATTGTGAGATTGGATTAGATTTTGAGATTAATAAAATAGTCTAATCTAAGGCATGTTTGGTTGTCATGGACTAATAAAATAGACTAAAATTTAGTCCAAAATGATTGGGATTATTAGTCCTTATATTTATATGGGTTTAAGTGGGATAAAATTAAATGAAGAATTTGTGTCCTCTTTATCACTCTTTTCTTTTTCATTTAACTTAATAATTTAATAAAATTAAACATAGAAATTAATTTCATAATTTTTTTAGCCTGTAATTTTATTTTATATAGATTATCAAAATTTTATTCATTAATTTATTTAAACTAGTATTGAATATTAAACATAAAAATAATCAACTATTTCTTATTTCTTAATATAGTGTTGAATATTAAATATTAAAGTCAATAATTATCAATATAATTTAAAAATATTATATTATTTAAATAGTTATGTAGTCTTATTGAATTAAATTAACATAGTCATATCCAATATTATATCAAATAAAAAATAATATCATATAATCCAATGTAATCAATCTTAAAAATTAATCAAATCCAATCCTGTCTTTTAAATCGTAGCCTAATTGTATATCTTCGTTAGCCTTGTTGGCAAAGGCAAATAATATCTAATAGAAATTTGGTGATAATCAATAAGATGATAAAGTTTAGTAGACATAAATTTAAGACGTTTAATAAAAGCAAACAACTAATGGATAAAACTTGGTGATAATCATGTGTTTATTGAAGTTTATTAGAAATAAATTGAAGACGTTTAATAAAAAGCAGACAACTAAACTAGCAACTCATTAGATATTTTTGTGACTTTTATCATTCATAGCAAATACTTAATCGAGAAGCAGCCGAATTTTTATTCCTTCCTTTCCGTCACTTCTAACTTTTCCCAATACGACGTCGTCCACCAAACGCTACTAATACAACAATTCACAGCACCTCTCTAAATTCTCTCTCTCTCTCTCTCTCTCTCTCTTTCAGTTCCCGTCTCTCTTCGATTCACACACAAATCAAATGGAAAATTCGAGGCCCGCAACCGGATACCCGGCCCCGAATCCCAACGGCTACCCGCCCCCGAACACAGCCTACCAGTACTCGGCCCCACCGCCGCAGTCCCAGCCCTACAGTTACCCTCCCTATTACCAAGCGCCACCGCCCAACCGTCGCAAAACCCTGCTCCGTTCCTTCGTCGTCGCAGCCATCGCCGTCACCGTCATCTTCGGCTGCGCCCTCCTCATCTTCTGGCTCGTCGTCCGCCCACGCATCCCGGAGCTCCACCTCACTTCCCTCTCAGTCTCCAATTTCTCAGCCAACCAGTCCCAAGTCACCGGCAACTGGGACGCCTCACTCGAGGCTTACAACCCTAACAAGAAAATGAGGGTCTCCTACTACGACGTCGTTTCGGGGATTTACTACGACGGCCACATGTTATCCCGGACGCAAGTCCCTCCATTTAGGCAGGACACTCGGGAGAGGACGCCGTTGAGCGTCAAGTTCTCGGTGATTGACTCGTATGTTGAGCGGAAAGTTGCGGATTCTATGAATGCCGAGAGGGCAAGTGGGGCTGTTAAATTCGATTTCAGATTGGAGGCTATTGCCGGGTTCAAGTACGGCGGGTGGAGGACCAGGAGGAGGGTGATTAGGGTTTGGTGCCCCGACGTGCCGGTTAACGTTTCAAGTAAAGGATCGGGAAGCTTGGTGGGTGGTGCCAGGAAATGCAGGGTTAGTATGTAGGCTACTGAGAAATTGGGTGTGTTTTGATGTTAGTTTTAGTATATGTTTTCTTGAAGGATAGCTAGATTCTTTTATTAACTAATATGATTCAGATTTTAGTGCGAAGTGAAAGTGAGTTGTATGATGCAATGAATTGATGCAGTATAGATGTAAATGGATTAGGGTTTTTGGGCAGACAATAGGTGTGTTTATATCTGTCTAGTCTTTTCCCTTTTATGCTATTATTGATTACCATTGTTTATGTTGATTGAATTGGTGTTATTTTCAAATGTCATTGAAGTTGGAGAAGATAAATACAAATGTCATAGTTGTGAGTAGTTCGTTACTTGATACAATATTTATATTTAGAGAAGTTTCATCCTACAATAGGGGCGAATGTGTTGTTCACGAGACAAATGGCAATGTAGTGGAATTAGAATCTTTGTTAGAAGATTTACAAATGGCTGAACAAAAGTCTGAAAAAGTAAGAGACGTTTAAGAGGTTTCACAATTTTACATAAGTCTCATACTTGAATATGTATGCGTATATCAAGAAATATTTTTATTAGAATTGTTTCGTTTGGTTTTCTCTCTGACATGATATACTTATCCTTTTGAAGAAAGGGAAATTAGGTGTGTGTTAGGAATTCTTAGATAAATAATGTGTGTTAGGAATTCTTAGATAAATAATGTGTGTTAGGAATTCTTAGATAAATAATGTACTGCTCCTTAGTAATCTGTAGTTCATGGGATTTGGCAACTTAGTGAATCAGAAGCTTCAGTATGTTTTTTCTATGCTATCGGGAACTTTTCATTTTCAATGTGAGATATGATTTAATGTATTCCTAATGCTTGTGACTTGACTCATGATTATCGATATAGAAAATATTGACAAAGTTGGGCAGGACCTGGAGGTTAAGTTTTAAATTAGGAGGGAATGGCCTTAAGGGTTTGGCTTAATGGTCTTTGGTTGGATGCCTTTTTGTAGGCGAGCATGATAATGGCAGATAGTGCCTCAGCACTTTAGTTAACATTTCTCTCTTGAACTTGCACTTGCTATGTACTAGTATACTTGTTTGCCTGTTGATGGAAGATAGTGTTGTCACACTTGACATTTCTCCCTTGGACTTTCACTTGCTTTGCATTCTTTTGCTTGTTTTCCCCTTAGCAAATGAGTGTAAAACAAAAGTAAAATAGGTTAGGAAGAGAGGTGAGGTTACTATTAAATTTCTTTTGGTTACAATTGGTGTACATTTCTTTTACTAGGCTTGACGGGTTAGCTAGTTATGATGATAATGGCCTCACAAAAGCCAAAGTTTAACCCAATAGCCATGATTTAAAATCAAAATAAAAACATTTGGGCTCATCTGCATTATGTCCAAGTGATGACAAATCCACATTTCTTATAATACTCCTTGGATTTCCTTGCATTTGAATTTTTTTATAGGATATAATATGATACACTATTTAGACTACCTAGTTTATTAGGATGATCCCAGTTTGGGTAAATGTTTTTATTTTGTTTATTCTTTCACCTTCACATCCATTTGGATTATTCTGGGAAAATTTTGATGCTATATTTACTTAGACCATTTCCTTGATTAAGAGTGGTGATATGCTGCTGATTGGGGTTGATAATGCTCCTGCCTATAATTACTTCATTGTTCGGTGGGTGTTACTGTATATATTGAAGAGATCGGCCTATTTTGTGCATTTTATTTATTTATTTATTTACTTTTTGAATGTAATAAATTGCCAATTGCCCTTTCAATGCCCCAAGGCCCTTAACACTTCAACTCATTCTTTCCTGTTTCATTTGGTAATGAATGATGATGATATCTTGCTAGATTTACTTTCATTTAAAGTAACGACTCCTCTTTTTATTACTTTTTTCTGCTCTTGTTCTACTCTTTTGCTTGGAAGTGTTTGTTTCTTTTCCCCTACAATGTTCAGTGCTCTTTGCCTTCAAGTTCTTCCACCCTTGTATAATGTCAAATATTCTTCGATTCATCATTACTTTCAGTTAGATACTATTCATTGGTTTTTTTCAACTCCATTGATTTTGTCCTTTGGTCAGCAAGTTCTTTTGGTATATGCAATCTTTTTCAGAAAAAAGCTTTCTGTACTCTTCGGACATCTAAGCCTTGCTATCATTAAGATAACCAAACAGTGTCAACTTTCTGTCACCAGAAACAGAAATAGGAACATATTGTAAACTCGTTAAGGTGTGTGTACTTTTTGTTATGCAATTCCAATCGGTCATGTTGTTTTGAGTGTTGAGCCAGTTCGAATGTGTGATTTGAGAAGTTACAACTTGTGTTCTTGTAGTATTTTATATGTTTTTTTGTTTTCTGACAGATTGGTTGTATGAAGTGGGAGGTGAGAGTTGGACAAGACAGGGGAGTTTATATGGATATAATTATCAGTCATTCATTATTGTTTGGAGAAACTAATCAAACAAGTACATCAAATTATCTAGAGTACAACCATTTCTTTCATCTTTTAGCCTTTAATCTTGACCCAAAATGTGGTAACATCGACTTGTTCTTCATCTTTTTTATCCTTCGAAAACCTTAGAACCATGAGGTGCCTACAGGTCTACTAGTGCTGAAGGAGAGATTCAGCTGGAAAACGAATTTTATGAGCTTAAATTAATTTGTTTTATTATTACTATTTTTTCTTGGACGGGAGAGTAAAAATTTGTTGAATGCTTAAGATTAGTTAGCTTTTTCTATTCTGGGAAAGTGTTCTTGATCTCTGTTACATCACATTTGTGGTGTGATTACCACTATTTCCATTGATTTCTGGAAAATAATTGTAGGAGTAAAGTTATGGTATTATATATTTTACGACTGCTATTGCTGGTCTAAATATGTTCAAGTCCCCTTTGTTTCATTCCATTATTTTTCAAAGGCTCAGTCTTAGGTGTACTTGTGAATACACTTGTTCACTTGTGATATGTTCTAGTATGTTTAATAGTAGGTTGGTATATTGTTGGACGCCAATTATGGCTGATGGAGAATCAGCTGGCTTCTACTGTTAAAAGTGCTTTTGGGAAGAGAGAACCAACTTTTAACCTTTTGCCTCTTAAGTAGTGGTGAACTTTGGGCAATCCTCTGATGTTCTTCACGACTTCAAGTCACTCGAAGCTGCAGTGTGCATACATTTAGGCTGGCTTGAAAGATGTCGCTGCATTCAATTGATTGATAATTCAAGGCAATGAGCTACTTAACAGTGTGCGAGCGACCTAGGGGTTGGTTTTTTCCATTATATCCTAAAACTCTAAAGTTTTTGCAGTTTGATCAAATATTATATACAATTGAGCACTGGCCAGAAACCTATTCCTAACTTGCAAGAAATTTTTGTAATGGCTGCCTTATTTGTAGTATTTTAAAATGAAAGAAAGAAAGAAAAAGAAGGAAGATAAGTTATTCTACTTGAGCTTTGTAGCAAAATGATTCCTTTCTTTCTTTTTGTCAATTCATTTGGCATTTTTATGCTTGAGATGTAATGCCTCTGGAATCTTCAACAGATGAATAGAGATAGAGACTTTTTTATTTGCCTTCATCTCTTGTTCATACTTTTGTATTTTGGTCCCTTCTTTCAATTTCGCTTGTTCTTTGAAGAGAAGAAAATAAAGCTTTAACCTTAACAGGAAACGATAGTTAAGGTTCACAGAAGATCAAGACAATTAAGGAAACGATAGTTAATGTATTGGTGTCTATTATTAGACTACTATTTAAGATCTTGAAAATATATTAACAGGAGCATAATGTTAAGTCTTAAACAGGGGATGGCAAGAAAGTTTATAGTGGGAAGAAAGAGATTGGAAAAGGAATATGTGGTTGGTTTAATTAGAACGATAAGATCACATAATCAAAAGCCTAATGACCTACATGTTTGCTTTGAAGCCAAGCGAAAAATTGGAACTTTGTGTTTGTTTTCACAAATGACCATCAACATATATAGCAACAACTCATAAATCACCACAACCACCGAGTATTCAAAATGATATATATAATATGTATCATCCAAGCTAATAAGCCTAATAATATGTTTTTTCTTTTGAAATTGTTACAATAAAAAATCTACTCATAGGCCGAGCATTAATTTCGAAAATCTACACCCACTAATACATGAGGAGAAATTTATCATTATTTAAAGAGAATGAGCCCAATTGGATTCGAACTCTCACCCTATCATGGCATGAGTATTATTGGATAGATATGACAATGGTCCGGGATGATATGGGGTTTGACAGTCCCACTCCCATCCAAACTATTTAAAATGGGACAAAAATATGGACCAAGTCTCATTCTATTTGTATATTTGTGATCAAAATTAAGGCTAACCACAAATTGTTCAAAATCTCACCCTATCCCAATTGTCTCAAATGTCCCGAATGTCCCACTTAATTAACATTTTAATTTCCATTAACATTTTTAATAAGACTTAATTTAAAAATTTTCATATATTAAAATAACTATGTTTTCATTAACAACACAAGACGTTAAAAAGAACATCTCCAATACAATTAATTAATCAGTAAAGAGTATTATCTATAGATAATTACATAATATGTAATTAATAATATAAAAAAAATAATGTTAAACATATTATCAGTTAAATTAATTGGCATGTTCGGGATTTCACAGGATCCTAAGATAAATCTCAATTTTGTCTCAAATTAATAATTTAATCAACTTAAATCTCAAATTGTGACTGCTTTTAAAATTGATCCTAATAATATGAATCAATCCCGTCCCAATGAATATGGGATTCCGAATCCCTTTTGGAATTTGTAAAAATTTGACATCCCGACCATGGGGTTACAAGCCAAAATGGGAGCTTGGATAATATTAATAATTAATAATAAGCATAGTTTTTCAAAGGGCCCCAAGAATGATAATAGAAAGTTCTTAATTTATTCTTGAAGCAAAATAATCTTACTTTTATTTTTGTGTTGGTGAGCTCCTATGATCGGTTGGTAGACACTAGACACCATTGAAAGCAATGTAGGTGTCCATATATTGTGTGTCGTTTTTTTTTCCTTTTTTTTTTAATTTTGAAAGAAAGAAAAAAATACTAATTTAATGGTCACATCAAAATTCAAATATCGATTGTTAAATATTGATGATTGCGACGTCATTTTTAAGCAAATTTTTTGTAGATAAACTGATTGGAACAAACATTTACGTTAAAAGTATATGAAAATGAGCACCGCAGGTTAGCTGTCATGCAAAACAATCGTGATAGCTTTGTTCAACATCAAATATACTAAAATTACAATCTCTTCATTAACTTATAATGTGTGTGTGTTGCTAAAGCATTTATATTTATGTATTAAATGCTTAAACTTTGAGGAAATAGTCTAATGTTTGGCCTTACATATATACTCATCCTCTATTAAATGCTTAAACTTTGAGGAAATAGTCTAATGCTTGGCCTTACATATATACTCATCCTCTACATTAGTAGAACCATATATATTTCAAAATTGTCCATTTCTATAGTGAAGGCGAAGCGATATATTTATCGAGTCTCTCTGTGTATATTAATAGGAGAATATTTTCTTCTTAATATTTGAAATAGTTCATTCCAAACTCAAATATCTTTGAATGTATATGTTTGATAACAAAAATAATCTAAAAGGTTGTGATAAGTTTTTAGTAAAGTATAAAAGATTATCCCCTCGCTTAAACCACACACAAAACTTTGTCATTGTGTGCTCATTCCTTGAATTAATAGTATCTATGCTTTCAATTATTTATTTATTTATTGGCTTTTAGGCTTGGAGTATATTCTAGAGATTGATTGTTCATAGTCTAAAAGTGTTGTTGCCGAAGAATCTGGCTTCCCACTATCCCACTATATTGTCACCTACGATTCTATTTTTACCTCTTTTTGTGGTAAAGAATGTTCCTTCATAAAGCTCAACTTTATTCCCCATTTATCACTTTGATTCAAAGTCTCCATGCTGAAAAGCAAATGCTGAATCTTGTGATTCCCTTGCGCACAAGAAAACATCTGCTACACTTGTAATGTTCATTGGAAATATATTGTACTATATATCACTTGTATATATAAAACTAATTTAATTTACAAAAGAAAAAAACCATTCTAAAAGCTCTACTTGAAAAATTAGTGTATAAAAATGTTTTTAAACTTTTAATCCCTCTTTCAGTTCCAGACATTTTTGAAGGCACAACCGCACAAGCACCTTCTTCAATTTAGTTTTTTAATGATTATTTAGAATTTCAAACAAGTAATATATATATATATATATATATATATATATATGTAAAATAAGGTTCCTAATTAGGTGAACATAGGAGAATGAAAAAAAAAGGCAAAGCCGAGGATAGATCAAGATTAATTCATGCATGGCACATGGTCCAATTAAATGCAATTCAATTATCAAGTGCACTTGTCCAAGTCAATTCAATTCAAAGCAGCATCAAACACAACTATAATTGTCGTCTTCTTAATTTTGACACTGCTTCAGCCTCTGCATTTAACAATGATCAAAGTTCAAACCGCAGCATGTGACATGTTTGATTTTATGCATAGCACTTTAAATAACAATATCTCGAAATTAATTGAAAGCCAATTTATAGACCTCAAATCAAATGCATGCGTTATATTATTTGATATTTCACATGCAACAATCACAGTCAACGTCATGGGAAAATATTGTGAAACAAAAAAATGAACAATTTTTTTTTTTGTTTGTGGTGAATTGAAAATGTTACAATAATTAACAATTGTTTACGATTGAATCACAAGTTAATTAATTGCTATTAAATTCTCGGACCAAGTCAACCAGCTCCGAACAATAGTCTAATAACTCATAATATTCTTTAGGAGTTGACTTCAAATGCAAAATTAATTAATGTAAACAACTTGATTAAAAATTTCTTCTAGTTGCTCAACTTAAGAACCTTTCGTTAAGGAGAGATTTAAAGTAAGTAATAGGTTATTACAAAAACTATAAGGAAATAAGTGATGAAGTGATCACGATGGAAAAAGTGACAATCTCTCATATAAGAACAATAAAATTTCAGAAGCATGATTTTAATGTTATTGAACTAGAGAGAAAAAGCCTAATAGTTCTTATAACCTAGTCAAAATAGGGTTATATATTGTTATGATAATAATACAAGAGTAGTTAGGTAAACATTTCCATAGAAAAAATTTATGGAGATGGATTCAAAAGATTGATTAAAAGTAGGAACCTGATCTCCTTACTTATAATAGGTAAATTTACTTCTTAAGTTTACTTATTCAGAGAAAATGTTTGCCAAAATAAGAATATCGAAAAAATTGAATAACCTAATAAGTACTAAACATCTCCAATTAATTTGTCAAATATTTATAATATTCTAAAATAATTTACCTCTATATATTTTGTCCAAGATCACTTTATTTTTTGAGTAATTTTACATTTCTTAAGTAGTATCCTAATTTCTTCATCTCATATACTATTAAGATGACGTTTTTCATCACTATGAAATAATTTATTAGTCCATTTCACCCGTCGATGTATAAATGTCAATTTGCTTCCAATTGCCTAGAAGAAAGGAGTGGAGAAATGCCTCTCCAAACTCAAATTTTTGAGTTCGAACCTCAATAACATGTGTATGTTAATTAAGAAAATAGTACTTAATAAGTATAATATTTTTCTTATTTTCAATATCAATTGTGCCTTTATTTTTAACTCCTTTTTGGAGCCACATATTTTCTACCAACACACCAAACAATCATAAATTCCTTTTTTAACTGCTTATGGGGCCAAAATTTAGATCCGCCTCTTTTCTATATTTAAAGAAATGCCTTTGGCCAAGTGGTTAGAATTACTATCCTCATAATTATAAGTGTAGTGGTTCGAATTCTATAAAAGTATGGTAGGGATTTAATTCATTCCTTAATTTAAGTGAAGGTAGTCCTCTTTCGTTCGAAAAATGTGTAGAGTAAACGTTCCTCGAATATTAAAGAAGATAAAATTGAGACAGTGCTATATAAAATTTAATGTAAATTAGTCCAAATAATTATCTAATTGTAAATATCAGTAATATTCTCATATAATATGAGTTATAATATAAACATTAGTCTCGCGTAATTAAAAAAAAAAACAGTTCACACAAAGTTCAAAATATAATACTCGTCAAATTCAAATCGATGCCAACAATTCACCATCAATAAATCCATACAGAGTACTGCTTGTACACATGCAATTCAGTTCCATTTAAACCACGACCAAGAAAAGGCAGCGGACAGAGCTCAGAATCAGAACAGACCCATCGTGAAATAATAGCAACAATAATTTTATTCATCCCACTGAAATTTCACATCCAAGTAAAATAGTCGGTGACAAAAATTAATACCCTTACCATACTTCATTATAATTACTTTGGCCCCCACTTTTATTCTTTCCAGGCCGTTTCTCTTACACATATAAGATAAGGTCAATTTTCCACCACCCATCTCCCCTTGTAAAATTTGAGTAAACTTTCCTTTTTGTCTTCGGTTTTTTAAGGTTTCGGTCAATTAACCAGTTAGTTTCTAATTGATAGACTTAATTTTTTTAAAATAAAATAATATTTTTTTATTATAATTTAAAACTCAAATATATTTGACATATAACATATAAAAAAGATTTTTTTTTTAAAAAAAAGAGATTTATTAAGCAGATTTTAATGAATTTGTACAATAAAGATGATTCGAGAAATTTTCTGAAAATAGATGTACTAATTGAGTAGTTAACTAAAAATCTAAGAGACTAAAGAAGTGTATACCAATTAAATTATTTATTACTTACCTAATTGATCCCGTAGCTACGAAAACATAGTATAATTCACAATGTGACCTACAACACACGCCAAAATTTTTTTCTCTATATAACCCTAAACTCTCCATTCTCTTTATCTCTTCTTTGTTCCTTTTGCATTTACATTCAAACAAACAAATAAACAAACAATGTCTGAAAAGGACTGTGCCCACAGCCACGACGACAGCAAGAAGCTCGTCCGGTTCATATTCTACGCCGTCGGCGGGTTAATCGTCGCCGTTCTTCTCATAATCTTCCTCTTCTGGGCAATCACAAGGCCATCAAAGCCAAGCTTCATCCTCCAGGACGCAACCCTCTACGCATTCAACCTCTCAACTGGACCGTCGCCACCGAACGTCCTCACGACGAACCTACAGGTCACGATCTCATCGAGAAATCCCAACGACAAAATCGGAATCTACTACCAGAAAGCTGACGTCTACGCCTCCTACCGAAACCAGCAGATAAGTCTCGCCACATTGCTCCCCGAGACCTACCAGGGCCACAAGGACGTCATCGTCTGGTCCCCGTTTCTGTACGGTAACTCCGTGCCGGTGTCGCCGTTTGTGGCGGCGGCCTTGAGCCAGGACTTGAACGCCGGCATGGTGTTGGTGAACGTCAAGGTTGATGGGAGAATCAAATGGAAAGTTGGCACTTGGGTTTCTGGAAGATATCACTTGCATGTAAATTGTCCTGCTTATATTACATTCGGTGACAAGAGTAAAGGCATTGCTTCTGGTGCATCTGTTAAGTTCCAGCTTGTGCAGAGCTGCACTGTTGATGTTTAATAATGATCAACATTAATTTGTGCATCTTCTCATGATTAGGGTTTGTTTAATTTTTAGTTTCTTTGTTAATTGTTGTTATATGAGACTTCCTTTTGGTTAATATAAAATTTATCTTTCGGGCGCTATTGATTTTTATTTTTTTTAGTTAATGTCAATGAATTAAGCTTTGATTTAAGATATGTCATTGTGACATTTGCATGGAAAAGGATACGGGTGAGGATGACATATCAAGTTGGGTACCACATGGGGGGTAGGAATTGATTGTTGTTTCACTTGATTGTATTTTTATTCGAGTAGAATTACAGGATGGGCCTTGAGTTTTTGGAAGCCATTTGGATGTTTCTGCTTCACATTTTGCGAAGCAATTGGATTCTTTTTCTTTGAATTGGAAACACAAAATAGATTTTTCTGTATTCAGATTTGTTGTTTGACAATGGTTCTTTCTCATTGGGATAGCAAGCCGTAGTTTCTTTTCAGTATATATTATATGCTAATACCAAAAAGAATTTGTTTAATAGTATAACAACTAGCACATATTTTGGATCATGTTTTGAGGAAATTGGACAGTGATTAGCAGAAATTATAATCTCTAGGGTTAGATTAAAGAATTTTAAGAACTTCCCATGAGCTTATTCAACTTGAAAAAATAATTATAAATTTGGTAGTTCTTTCCGTTGATTCCTAGCATGACTTAGAAAATATTAAAAGGGTATCCGAATGACTAATTGCTTGATTCAAGTAATATTCTTTGTAGTATGCATATAGGTCATGAGCTTTTGTTATTATATATAATTATATATATTCTTTGTGGGGCATATAAATGAAATCATGAAAGGTGTTTGTTAAGGGAGAAAAAAAAATTAAAGTTCCTGAGATAGAGTGAAGAGAAATCATATGTAGTTTCACTTTGCTTCAACTTTATAAAAGAAGAGTTGCATAGATTCTAAAAGAGGGATCAAATTCACCACCTACTTTCTACTTTACCACCAGCACTGAAATTATTAGGGTTTGGTGAAGTTGGAACAATTCTAGCTGATGGTCCTTTTCACATCATCTTCCATGCATTATCATCAATGAATCGTGTAATGTAATGTTGGCATAAATAGTATAAAATTAAATCACCTTATAGTGGGAATCTCCATTAGACCTTGAAATAGAAAGAATAATAAGCAATATTATGGTCTTTCAAAACCATCTATATTAGAAAACTTTTATAGCAAAGAATTAAACTCTTTAAATTATTATGAAACATTAGCTTTAAAAAAATCTAAGATTAAATTAGAAGGCTTAAGAAATTTACAGTAGTAGATGAATTTTCATAAATTAGAATATTTAGGTCTAGAGATTAATAACCTATATTGAAAGAAACATACAATTCTCAATATACGCATACAACTACAATATTACCTTAGCCAATATAGCCAATTTTAATGGGCCTGAGTAACCAAAATAGTCCAGA
Organism: Clausena lansium; assembly: GCA_030449835.1. Classification (NCBI taxonomy): domain Eukaryota; kingdom Viridiplantae; phylum Streptophyta; class Magnoliopsida; order Sapindales; family Rutaceae; genus Clausena; species Clausena lansium. The sequence continues at coordinate 6,478,284 of JASUUF010000192.1, read as the reverse complement.
TCACTCGGCCCAAGTGTTCATCCCAAGTCGAATTCTGGTGACAGATTACTAGAAGCCCAAGGAAGCTGTTTAATAAAACTATAAAAAGGCATCAGCTGGGAATGGGATGACGATCAATCCAGCCAAATTTTATAATAAGGGATATTACTTTTATAAGTAATGTAAGATATTCAAAAATTTCATTCTAAACGTGAACATGGTATGTTTTTCTTTCCAAATAAAACTTCTTCTTTTTTTTTTTTTAAACTAAAACTTCATTAACTAAAAACTGATACATATATTTATCTTTACGTGCATAAACATAAATCTCACTTGGAGCTTCCTCTATCCAAACTCTCTCGACAGAATTACATAGAGCCAATTTAGCTAAATGACGTGCAGCTTCATTACAAGATTGTGGAGTAAAAAATTACTTGAAAAGAGCTCTCAGAAGACAACAAGGCTGCTTGAATTTCAGAGATTAACTACCCCACTTCACATCTGCTTGCAATTCTGCTACTAATGAGATTAACAGCAATGAGAGAATCTGACTCAATTATAGCTAGAGCTAACTCGCTGTCCATCGCTAATTGAATTCCTTTTTTGCACAACAACAGCTTCCTCGAACTCTACATCGCCAGGAAAAACTACTTTGCAATTAGAAGCTGCCATAACTTCGCCTTACGAATTGCGAATTAATACTCCAATAACACTTCTCTTAAGTAGATATTAAGTTGAATTTTTAACCCACATAATGAATGAATATGAATTGTTTGGTTGATAATGATATCTCACAAAAAGAATGTAATAAAATAAGAGTATTTTAGATTGAAGTCGGTTAGTTTCATAAGTTTAGCTAACTATCAACACATGTTTTTGTGTTTCATAAGAAAAGTCAACAATTAATTAAATCATGTCCATACAATTGTTTAAATAATAAGTGTCCAAATCTCCTATAAACTTAAGAAAAGATTAGATTATGCACCAATTGATGTACTAGTCGCAACTCATGGATCCTTCATATAGAATTTACTCTTCAAGTTTCAGAATCTAAACCAAAGTAATTTGTTAAATAAAATAGGATCTTGCGTGCTATAAGGAATGTATATATATAATATAATGAATTTCGTATATAAAGTAATAGTACAAAGATATGAATGAAAAAAGGAAATTGATAAACAGACAAAGATGGTGATAAGATGTCGATACAATAGACTACAACTATACGGGGTTACAATTCTAAAAAGAAAGCAATTCTAAAAACCCAGTTATTTTTTTTAGTCAACTTATCTAATTTGTCTGTTTTCTGTTCAAGTACTGTATCCTCATGATCACTTGCAGAGTTGTTGCTTAAACCCTAACCTCTGGTTCCTCAAATCATATTCCACGTAATAATTCTGCATCTGATAATTCCCCAATATTATCGCCGGCCCACCATGCTCCTCCCTGCCGGACACCACCGTCAAACAAACCGCCGAACCTTCACCAACCACCGCAAAATAATTCTCCACCGGCAGTGTCACCGCAGCACCCCCCTTGAAATGCAACTTTAACTCAGGGAACGACGCCGTTTTCTCTCCTGAAACATCAAAACAGGGCCTCAACCCCGTCAAAGCCTCAACTCCAAGACCCCTAGTATAGTTCCGTTTCTCCACCATTTGAGATACAAACTCTTCGGCCAATGGCTCGAACAACTCCGGTGCCATGAACGTGAACGTAGTGCCAGAATCAACAATGGTGCCTCCATTTCCATCACTATCCGGCGACAAGTACTTGTACGGTACTTTAACACGCCGGCCACCGACAGTGATCCGTCTGAGACGAACGTAGTAGTAAACCGAGAAGGCATTTCTTTCAACAACACTTGGGTTATTTACAAAAGGCGTGTAAGTTAGTCCAGTTGTTTTCTTGTCAGAATCTGAGCGGCCGTTGTCAAGAATCAGAGAGCTGGTTCTCGTCGTGTCGTCGAACTTGTGTGACAGGAGGCAGTAAGAGAACTTGTCGAGGTTGAGCTGACTCGGAAGTGAGTTTTTGCCGCGGCCGAACCCGGCAATGCCGGCCGGCTGGCGGTAGGATAAAACAGAGCATCCGACGAGGAAGTTAGGTATTATTCTGTTGGGAAGATTTAGGGTTTCTAACAGAGCTATTCCTCCTGTCAAGCCGGAGCCGTAGAGGACCAAATAAGATGGGCAGATTTGGGTACAGTTTTTTGAAGTGGCCAAGGGTTCATCATTACAGTCTCTGCATTGTACGCTTTTGTGGTGAATCCAAGAGCATTTAGGGCTTTGGCAGCCGAGGAGCTCTGACGAGGAGGATTGTTCGGGAATGAAAGAAGGAATTTTTGAGGTGAAGCAGTTCTTGCACTGATAATGGTTTGTGCATGGGAACCAGACAAGGTCACTGCCTGTGTCTAATATCAAAGGGATGATCTGTGGCGGAGTGCCAAATGAGAGGGAAATTGAGTAACCTCCATAGCTGTGAGAAGAGAGCTTGGTTGTTGTTGTGGTAGTGGTGGTTTTGGTTGGGGGATTTTTGAGGTGAAAGGCTCTGGTTAACGACGAGGAGACTAGAGAATTAAGGTTTTGATATGAATCTCGAGATGTGTTCGTGTGGAAACGAGAGAGGGAGAAAGTGAGGGAAGTGATTGATGAGGGAAAAATGGAGAGCAGGGTGAAGAAGAATATGAATGATAAACAGAGAGCAGAAATATTGGAAGCCATGATTATTGTTGCCCAGAAAGAGGGTACTCCTTGGGTTTATTTAATGTGGTTAATAAAAAGGAAAAGGAAATGGGTTAACGTCAGTTAGGTTTTGAGTGATAAATTTGCAACTAGTATAATTTCATGTTCTTGTGAAGAGTCCCATCATCAATAAAAGTTTTAAAAAATTTTTTAAATAAAATTATTTAAATAAAATTATCTTTATCTTTTTTCAACATTAAAGAGTAAATTTTTCCTCTTATAATATTATATTATATTTTTATCTCATAATTATTAAAGAGATAGAAGTATTATAATTTCTTAATTATTATTATTTCGATGGACGAAAAAATTTAATTAAAATAATATAAATTTATTTTTATTAATTAAAATAATATAAATTTATTTTTATTTAAAGAATTTTTTAGAAGACGATTTAATTTTTTTCTCCTTTTATTTACTATATGAATAAATATTTAAAGAATAAAATAAAATAAAAAATTGTGATGCTCTGATGCATTAAATTTGGAATAGCAAAAGACAACCGTCACCGAGCAACAGGCATGGATACAACATAAATGCATTTCATAATCAAAAGCATTAATTACTGAATGCAACAATACAATCGATCTACTGCTGACCTTCTTTTTCCTCACGAGCTGTGTGGGTCATGAGACCATAGGAGCTTAGGTGATTAAGCTTTCAGCTGCTGCTGTGCAGGGCAACACAGTACATAACTTTTTGGCTAAATGCTATTTCTGTTTGTAGGTAACAGGAACGCGGACCACATTCAATATTTCTGTTTGTAGGTAACAGGAACGCGGACCACATTCAATTTGTTGAGGGTGAATGGCCCCTTATCATCTCATGTCGTGCTTGGCTTGCTGCCTACATGTAACGTTAAAGGTCAGATGCGTAGTTGGCAAATTTTATATAAGCAGCCAAAGTTTGCACACTGCTTGGGCGATCCCCCTAAAGTTGACCTCTTCAGCAGCAATGCAGAGAAACATACCCTACTACAACATAATCCTTGATAGAAGTATAGAACCATCTATACCAAGTTTTTCATGCAGTATTATTACTGCTTTAAGTAAACAGAACTTGTGCAAAACCAATACTGAATGAACAAGGCAAAATCAGCAGGTACAGCAATGTGATCACTGCATAAACAACAAACTAGTACAAAATGGGAGGCCAAAATGATTTGTAGACAAACAGGGCAGGCATTCAGAAACAGTCTCTGTGGTTAGCACGTATTAGGAGAAAATGAATAGTTCAATGTTGAAGCTTCGAATTGTTGTGGCCATAGATAGAAACATTATTGTTCCTTTGCTTTCTTGCGTGCCATAAAGCGCTCTTTAGCAGCAGCCAGTGCATCTTGACTTCTTTTATGATGGTCAGGCTTTGGTTGATCACCAGATGGTTTCTCAACTGAAGGTTTTTCCTGCTCTGAACTGTCTGAAACTGGCCTGTCAGATGCTGGGTTTGATTCTGAGGACTCGATGCTTCTTCTAGAAGTCGAAGTTTCAGCCTGAAGCCCTTCTCGCCCTCTGGAAGACTCAGAAGCTGAGTTTGAGTGGGCAGACAAATGTTCTTGCTCTGATGTGTCAGCAGCTCTTTGTTCTTCCTCTTTCTCTGGCCTTCTTTCTCCAGCCTTCTTGTCTACCTCTTTCTCTGGCTTCCTTACTTCAGCCTTCTTGTCTAAATTCATTGACTCCTTCTTCCTCCCACCAAAGGCAACGTTTTTATCAAGGTGTAAGTAAAAATCACTCACGTCAGCCTTCTTGGTGACCTTCAGAACAGAGATACGAACATGAAACAACAAATTAGAAAAATAGCTGAATAAGGAAGTTCATTAGATGCAGACTATAGATTTTTAAAACATAACATGTTAACTAAGATATAAAATCATACAAGTGTCAATTAAGATCAGGTGGGAAATGATTTCAAAATGCACTTTATGTTAAATACTAATTCAATTCTATCAAATAAATACGACTCAATCACACAGTAGTTCATTAATATTTGATAAGCAATAAAGTAGGGGTGGGCAAATCGGGTTTCGATTCGGGTTGTTCAGGTTTTGGTTTGGGTTACAACCTGGTCGAGTTGGAGAATTGAACCCAATCGGGTTGAAAACGCGAACGCGAACCGAACCAAATTAAAATTCAGTTCGGTTCAGATTCAGATTCGGATTTGGATTAGCAATTCAGATCGGTTTGAAAATTTGGGTTCGAATTTCGGTTTGGGTTTAATAGGTAGCGGTACAGATGCGCCACACTCAGTGGTCACAAAATTTTCACCAACTAACAGAATGAAGAAGAAGAAGGAGAAGCTCGCTGCTCTAATTAATCCTTAAACACAGCCATACAAACAAAACACCTGAAGCCTGCCTTTTTATCTTTTTACTTCTTCTATTGACCATTCAAAAAACTTGGTCTCAATACCCCTATACCCCAAATTTGAGCCAGTTTACATGGCGGATTTTCTCAATTGCAAATTATCTTCTATTATATATATATATTAAGTCTAACCCAATCGAGTTGCAATTTCGGTTTGGGTTCAATCCGAACCGAAATTGAAACCCCGATTGTATAGGTTAACCCGAGCCGAATCGGATTTTCCCGATCCGAATGCCCACCTGTCCAATTAAGGATGCACTAGATATGGTGTCAGGCAATAACCTAATGCAACATCAACAACAACCAAAAAAACAAAAAACAAAAAACAAAACCAATAGTAACTGAGATTAAATGCTAGTAACATTTTATGATTTGTACACCCATAGCTGTAGATAACTTTTGCAAAAAAATAGTACATCAATGTAAATCAAACCCATCCGAACCCTCATATGGCGGGATGAAATACATCCATCTAAGATTTCTTAAGTTATCAAACCAATAATCACTTTACAAGGTATATTATCCACTTGATACATATCCTAAACCATGTCCTAAAATTCACCTGTGGCATATTTATGCCAAATCTACAGAATACAGACTGACCATACAAAATAAATTTGAAAATGTCACTATATATGAGAAAAAAAACTCCCCACATACACTAAAGGCAGGGTGCATTATCAGATTCCCTAGGTGCAAGGTTGCTGCCTTCTTTGCATAGTGTATACATAAGGAGGCTGCTAAGACCCCATGCTAAATGGTATGAGATTATTGCATCAGATTGTTCTAGGGGTCCCAAGGGCTTCTATACCCAGAACACAGCACTTATAACAAAAGCATTGCCCTAAAACTGTTCGTAGTGATTAGTATCACTTCATAGTGCATACAAGGGTATTCCAGCACACATTGGATGCAAGGGTGCTAGGCTAGAGCCACTACCTACAGCGGCACTTGCTCATCCAATCTTGCACAAGGTGCCAGCAAGTACCCCATACTATAAGATACAGGAACTTTGAGACTCATTAAATGGTTGTAAAAACTTTGGTTCCCTCCACCCCCATCCAAAAACAGAAAAGGTCAAGGTAGTGGATTGATTGAGAACCATACAAAGCATTTGCACTACCCTTCATATTTTTATGCAGAAGCAAAAAGGATAAGCTTCCAACAGGATTACTACTATGATATGGGTCAAAAGCATAACAAGATAACAGCTTTATATCAAGCAAGGATAAAATTTATGAGGGCCAAATAATTGGATTGGGGCTGTTTGATTGTACTTTTTGTACATACAAGGGCTCATGCAAACTAAGGAAGGAGAAAGCATCATAATGAGCTTTAGATCTGAAAACTTGAAGATGGATTTAGTGGAATGAGTGGTTGAAGTTCACTGTTTTCTTTTTCCTACCTCATCTCATCATGCCTTTCGCATTTCTTCCCAGTGACTGAGAAGACAGTAACTATGCAAAACAAGGATGGGGGAAGTTCAAAATAACCAATATTTTATTTCCCTCAGAAGAAACGAACATAGATATCAGATAACAAATTTGACCAAACACAAGAAGTCTCCCCACTGCCACATGCCTATTTTGAACACCGTAACACTCTTACAAGAGCATATCTATTAGACTAGCTTAATGAACAGAAGTTAGCATCCAACCAAGATAGATAAAATAGCTATTATATGACATTTTCTCCAAAATAAACCAAATAAAATATATTTGTGTTTCTCCTATCAGGTAAGAGCATTCTAGCAAAATAGATGAGATAGCTATTTCCAGTCGTTTCAAAAGTCCCATTATGAAATGCCCGAAAAGACTATCTTACACCTCCATCAAATTTTGGTTCACAAGACATGTTGAAGGACAAAATGACAGATAATGCATTTATCATTATGATAACTCAAAAATATCACATTGTGCCCACAAATTGTACGTGCATGCAACCAAGATCAGAGGAACTGAAGAAAAATTTTAAATAAAAATTTGTAAGTACCAGTTGAATAACTAATTTTAACCTTATATACTTCATGCAGATCAGTAGATGAGATGCAAAAATGCTAAATTGAAAAAAATTCAAATAACAGGTAAAAGTAATCAGATGAATTTAAGCAGTAACATAATTAAAAGTGTAAAGATCACAAAGGAAAAGTTAGACATACATCATCTCTCTCATCTCGAAGATCACGCAAGGCCTGTTCACGAGCAAACCTTTGCTGCTCTTCAAGTTTCCTCTTGTAAGCACCTGTAACAAATTTTTCCTTATCTGCGAAAAGGTGGTCTTCCTTGCTTCTCTCTTTAGCAAGTTTCCTCTCATAGATTATATCATGCTCCCGCTTTCGCTCTTGAGCTTTGTGAATCAGTTTATCAATATATTTCGGCTGCATCAAGATACAATCACACCAGTTATTTATTACAATCAGCATACCATATAAAATAAAACTAAATTAATCAATGATTGAATTATTATTATCATTATTATTATTATTATTATTATTTGTATATACCTGTGTGTCTGCACGATCCTGCACTTTCCTGCGAACACTTTTCTGCTTCATCTCATCAAAACATCCGTCGTAATCAAACACATTTGGATCCTCTGCCAAGGCCTTCCTTTGCTGCTCCTCAATCTTTAAAATTAACAAAAACATGACAGTTAATTTTATTTATTTACAAAAAAATAGACAAATAACCAAAATAAAAACAAAAATAAATAAATCAGAGAATCTTTTACCTCTTTGAGAGCCCTGTTCTTGCTAGCTTGGCGGGAGATTTCTTCCTCAACGTCGTCGTCGCCGCCGCCGTCGTCGTCATCAAGACCAAAAGCCTTAGGCGGTGGCAGCGGAGGTTTCTTTGTTGGCTGTTTCCTTTGTTGTGCCCTAAGTTGCAAGCCGTATTTACTCATGACTTTTCAATTATATGCTGCGATTGATTTTGAACCAAATATAAATCTCAAGAACGCTAATTATATAAAATTATTGATGTATTAAAAAAAAAGAATGAGGAGAGAGAATGAAAATCGTCGGGTACCTGAGTCGGTTCAGCGGCTCCAGCGAACGAGTTTAAAAAACTTATTAGGGATTCTTTTTGTACAGAATTAGGCACGTGCTCAAATTAAAGCTGTGATAATATGCTTCTTCTTCTTAAGTGTTTACGAAATTAGAATACCGGATATGTATCGGTATTAGGAAAGGACTGATAAGGGAAGAATCAGTGAAAATTTCCAGATTAGAGTGCGGAAACGACGTCGGCCATTGCTGTTGCATAATTAACATTTTCATAAAACGCGCTGTCGTTTTTATTTTTATTTATTTTGAAAAGTTGACCATTTTCTGACTTATTTGAAGAAGAACGAGCACTAAAAACGAAAACTCAAAATCAACCTAAATTGGAATTGCAAGGACCGTATACCCTTCCTCTATGCAGCCTAATTTTTTTTTTTTATAATAATATTATATATATTAAATTTTTTACTTTAAATAACTATCACAAATAATTTAATATTTATTAATTAGTTACAATTAATTCATTTAGATTTTTTTAATAAAAAAAAAATTTACAAAATATTCCAATTTTCTTTTACCAAACAACAAAATCTGAAGATTAAGTGGCTGTTTTTTTTTTTACTTACTATCTTAATTAATTTAATTTCAATAAGTTAAATCATTAAGTCCGTTTATTTTTTTAATTTAATAAAAAATTTTAGTCATTAAGTTATTAAGTTAATTTTTAGTCATTAATTAATTTATTTTTTTTATTTTTACCTAAATAAAATTTAATAATTTATATTATTACCTATTTTTATAACTTGTGATAATATATTTATAAACTATTATTATTATTATTATTTTATTTTTTCAAAATAGCATTATTTACCTTCATAATTTTTATGGATATTTTTCATATAAAAATATCATAAACTACAATAAAATTAATTAATATATACTAATTTAGAATATAAAATATTATATTTAATTAAATATAATTTATGTTATGATAATATAATATTTTTTTTAAATTCTTTGAGGTATCTATTATTTATTTAAAATTTAAAATTTATAAGAATATAAATTAAAAAAAATATTAATTTTTAAATTAAAGAGGATAAAAATGTAAAATACTTTATGGCTACCCTGACCATGACTCTCCCAGTCGAGCTTTCTCCATTCTTCTGGTAATCAATCACCAATTCAGCTCTTTGCTTAACACGGCACCTATTATTACAATCTCCAATAACGGTAAGTTTCTTGAAAATTTTCACTCATCTTCTATACTCATGCTTAGATTGTCCTTTTCCGTGTCGATCATGAATGCTTTATGGGTTTAACATACATGTAGTATCATTTGAATTTGCGGTATGACAATGATCAGATTGATTGGTTTTCCTTCAACTCAATGGATTTTATCTTTTATTCTTTTAATTTTCGAGTTCTTTGAGCATAACTGAATGAATTTTTCATCTTAATAGGGCGAATGGTTGCCTATAATCTTAATTGATAGTTTATTAGTTCTTACGATGTGTTTCTTGTTAATATGAAACGGAATGCCCGGGATTGAAACCAATTGCTCAGTTGTTAAAAACCCACTATTTGCCAATAATAGTACAGCAGCTTCACTGGTGGGCGGACTAAATTTATGTTCAAAAAGTAATCAATTTTTTTAGTTTAATATAATGCCTTCAAATTAATGCTATATTGCAATTTGCAGGTGTTAAGAGTTTCTTTTAGTATGCGTATCAAAATAGTAATGGTGCTTATTAGCCTTCTGATGCCGGGTATCGAAAGAAAATGTAGGATAGTCTGTGCCCTTGTGTATTGTATTCTTAGTTTTTTATTTGTAAGCACCAAGCAGCTTCTGTGCAGGAGTGTGTTTGATAAGTGTCTCTAGTGCTACCAGTGAAAATCATATTTGCGTTTTTTGGAGCTAAAGTTTCTAATGCAATCTTAAGCAAGTAGTATTTTGGTTGGCTTGAAACAAGGTTCCAGTGTTTTTAAGTTTTGATGGTATACTAAATTTTAATGCTTGTATTTTAAGTTCTCATACATTTCGAATCCCTGCTCTCATTCTGTTGCTGGGTTAATTCGATATGTTGCTGATTTGAGCAATAGTTAGTTGGCTTGTAGCCTTTGATAATGTTAGAGTGTTGATGGATTCTTGCCATCTCAGCTTATTTTACATATAACTCAAAAGCTTCTGGTTGGTACAAAACTGTTATTAGGCAAGCCTTTTGCATTCACACAATTATGTGAGAATACTTTTGGCAGATGCAGCAATGATAGCTTATTAGGATAGAATTCCAATTGTGTATTTTTCTCTGTTCATGAACTGATCTAAATCTGTTTCTTCGAAACTAGACAGGTAGCATGGGGAACAAACCTGCAGTGCCAGTGACAGTGAAGCAAGAAAGGGAAGAAATCTTTTTGAAAATTGTACCTCCCCTGGACCGTGCTTATGTCCGATGGCTTGTTCGGGATCTTGAGATGATTCATGGGTTTACTCCTATAAACCCACATGCAGTAAAACCACCAGATCATTACATTGAATACATGCGCTTGTATGGAAGGTTGGATTTGGACTTGGACGATCCTGATCTCGCCCATTTGTTCAAGTAGATCATCTTGTAATATATAGTTTGTTGTAAACGGAATATGATAATAACTTTTAAATCTCATACTCTTTTGTTGGTGTCTGCAATCTAGAAAGTTCTTTCTGATTTTTGTCGAAATACATGTATATGTTTTCTATTGTAGCTGATGTTTCTTGGAGGTCAGGAATGATGGTAGTTAAGTTCTCTTTCTTTCTCTCGGGACTCCTCATCCGCGCCCCCCCCCCCCCCCTCCTTCCTCTCCCCCTCACCCCCTCTTCTCTCTCTCACTAATATTTGATAATTCGCTGATTCACAATGGGGTTGGTGTTAAAAAACCAGCAACCAGAAGCAGAATATTAGGTTATTATAGGTTCCCATATTAGAAAACCAGGGAAACTAAAACTATGAGATTTTCGTAACCTTTAGATGATTTAAATGGATGCAAGTATAGTTACTGGCTTTGAAATTTAAGTTGTAGGGTGTAATAATGATTGTAGAGATGCCAAAAATATGCTTATTTAGCTTTGTTGTGGTTCTATCCAAGCCAATGAGAAAGAATGTGCATGCCCAGTAATGCCACCATCAACATGACTGAAAGTGCTGTTTCAGTTTTGGCTTTCAACCAAGCATATGGGGACCTACTCCTAACAATCATGCATGGACGGTGAGCCCTTTCTATCCCAAATTCAAAAAATTAATAATAACAAAATTGGTCAACATTTAGACATGCTTTGTTAAGCAACACTATGCTATGACTTAATGAGGTCACGGGTCACCTCTTTCAATATTTGGAATTAATATATAATTCCATTAATACTGCTTGCTTCTGAATGGAAGGTTCTTGGAAATTGATTGTTTTCTTAAAATTTTTCTTTTCATAGTTTGATGGGTTTTAGATCAAATCATAAAAAAGTTCAAGAAAATCAACAAATAAAAGCCTTTTCTTTTCTCTTTTTATTTTTAATTAAAAATATATATTTACTCTTTCAAAATAATTTTCGATTAGTCTCGGGAAATGATAATCTTTTAAATAACTCTTAAATTATTATTTTTTTAAGGCCTAATAGTTGAGGAGCCCAGCCCACGAAGAGTGGGGCGTCTACTTTAATATTGCGTGGCGCAAACAGTGCCTCAAAAAATTGTTAGTGACCGAATGGTGACAAAGTGATGAGTTGGCGTTAGGGTTTGTTTTTTTTTTTTTTTTTTTTTTTTGGTTTTGGGTTAATGCGCGCCAAGCCAAATAATCGCCTCTTTCTTTCCGTTCATAAAAGGCGCGAATCGCCGATTCGAACCCTCTTGTATTTCTCTTTTTACTTCAAGAGCTTTACTATGTCATACACCTTACAATTTAGTCCATATCCGTTGCCATCAAAATCGCTCTAGTTTATTAACTTACCGTTTTAATACAATTTTTAATTGTTTCGACAATAAAATTATAAAAATTTTGTTGGGATTTTGATTTTTCGTAAATAAATTTGGAATTTTTTAAATTCAAACTGTAAAATTACTAACAATTATAATAATAACATCTATGGAGCAACATATAATCACCCAAAAAAAAACTTTAAATAAATATACATGATTTTGTTGTTCACACCGAATTGTTACAATTTGACATTAAATTGTTAAGGATCAAATTTAAATCTACATATGCATATTCTGACTAAATAATAGCGGAAAAATTTGTAGTATTATATTCATATTTTAAGTTAATTTTATGATAAAAAATATATAAACTAATTTGATCAAATAGACCGAGGTTGATAAAAAAATATATAAACTAATTTGATCAAATAGACCGAGGTTAAAAACTTTAAATTATTTTTAACTTAATTTTGTCTAAATAAAAATAATAGGAATTGTAGCTTTTGAAATATTGAGACAAGGTTTGTAATTATTTTCAGAAATTCAATAATTAATAAATGCGCAAACTTTCCAATAAATTATTAAAAGGCTTCCTTCCTACACTTTCTCAAAAGTCAAGTTGACTTATATCACGGCGCCAAACAGGACCCAATTTTAACCGGACTTTAAAAGTTAAAACGGTTATGTATATATTATTATTCCCATTTATAAATTATTTAATTGGCTAATTATTTTATTTTCTTTTTAATTTTATTTTTTCATAAAATCAAAATAAATTTTAATTATTAATCAGGTTCCCTCCACATCAATATCCGAACCAAATTCCCTCCTTCCCCCACTCTTTCCCTCGTTTTCTGCTCACTTTCTCTCTCTTTCTATCTCCCGCTTTTTTTATTTTCCTTCTAACCAAACACCCTCCTCCAGATCTCTCCCCCTCATCCTCTCCAATTTCTTCCATCCAATTCCTTACGATTACGTCCGCTACATCACTCTTTGATCTGCTTCCCTTTCTTTAAAATCCCCCAAACCCTCACAAAATTAAAAAAAAATTAATAATTAAAATTTCGTTTTTGTTTTATTTGAATTTGTATTTTTATTTTTTAAATTGGCCATGTCGAATTCTCAAACGCCGCAGGACAACTCCACGTTTAAGCGGCAGCTGCCGTTTTCGGCTATGAAGCCGCCGTTTTTAGCTCCCGGTGGTGATTATCACCGCTTCGCCGCCGAGGCCCACCGCCGACCCGATCAGGAAGCCGAGGCCATCGTTGTTAAAACTCCTGTGAGTTTTCTCCTGTCAAGTTGGTTTTATTTTTTAATTTTCTTTTTTTGCCTGAATTTCACTTTTTTGGGGTTCTGTGTTACTTAGCAATTTTAAAGTTGTGGTTTTTGTTTTAAGTGTAATTGCGAGTTATTGGTATGTGATGTGTTAATTGCATGAAGATCTGGTTCCTTAGAGATTACACTTGTGACTTTGGGATATTGGGTTGGGGATATTAGTGTGATAAGAATTAGTTCTTGGGGACCATTAGATTTGTTAATTATTGTATTTTTTTGTAGCTGGGCAGTGATTGTTTATCATTTGATGAGAATATCTGTTTAGTTGTACTGATTCTGTGGAGTTTTGGTGTCTGGTTGACTATTGACTTTACCAAGTTTTCTTTCATTAATGGTGGCTTACTGGGTTTGTAATATATTGTGTGTTAAGTTGCAGCTGATTTGGAGCTGTATGAATTAAGATACCAATTGGGTGATTGTTTGTGTTTTTATTCTTGGTTTTGTATGTGAATCAGTGTGCTAATTAGGATTGATCTCAACTTTTTATTTGTGCCTGGTGTTGACAGTTTCTGAGTATCAGTATAGTCAGGAGAGGGGACGGGGATGGCCTATTTTGTCATGAAATTACTAGTTTGATTTTTTATTCATTTGATTGCCTGTTTCTTTGGTTTGTCATATATGAACGTTTGGATATTGTGAATTTGACTGACAGCATTCCCTGTATGGTATGTTAATCTCTTTTGTCTTTTAAATGGAGCTAGATTTAGTTGATCTGAGCCTTCATGACTGTCAGCAAGTCGCTCAACTGTTTGTTGGGACCTTAGTAAATAAAGAAAAATTCTTCTCTTTTCCATTGAGGGTTAAAGGGGGTTTAATAGCAAAGCATCAAGTATTTTCACACTCTGATCTTTCACAGTTGGCTGTTGTTACTTATTGAACTCTTACAGATTCAGAATTTTGTTTTGTGCTTAATAGCATTTCTCCGTATTTTGATATATCACTTGTTATGCTTCAAGTAAAATGTAAAACACATAAGAAACAAGAAAACTTAATCATGGCTAAGCTTAATTTCAGCTTCTGCTTCTACTCTTTCCTCATAATGTTAAATAGTTGCCAACTTCAGTTGTTCGATAATATGCATAGTTTGGAAGTTTACATCTATTGACTAGATACCCATAGAAAAACCTCCACTACCAAAGAAAAACCCTACTGAGTTCCCATTTAGGCTTAAAGTTGACAGTCTGGAATCTGTTTTGCTTGTCTCAAGTGCTTGTGTATTCGTATGGCATAAAAATTGATTTGTTACTGAATTATATCAATTGACAATATCAGTATACATTGGTGTAGCCTACTAAATTTGGGACCTTGCCGATGTTTTAACTATAAAGAATCTTACACTGGCTACAGCTGAGATGGTGACCAACATTGATTTCATGAAGCAATGCCATCATTGGATTAGTATGGTTAGATTTTAGGTTGCATGCTAGCAGGTAGTTCTTAGCCCATCATTCACTTATATTGTGAAAAAATGTTTGATTAGCAAGGAGGCTTATGAGCTATATGCATATAATGATTAGAGTATGTCCCAGTAACTTTCTAATCAGTGCTATAGAAATTTGTGCCGCATTGTAGACTTCATATACATGCCATAGATTTTCTGGTTCTTAACTAATAATAGAGGAGCCCTAATTTGAAACATGGATGTTGGATATGTAATTAATTAGTTAAAATCATGTGATCAAAACCTTCTATCTTGTCATATGGATTTTCTTAAAAATGACACAGATTTGTGATTATTTATTTTGACATGGTACGATGATGCAGTGAGAGAAACTGTATTTATCATGGAGTATTTCACCAAGGGAAATGGTTAACAAAATAGTTTGACCTCTTTAAATGGTGCCAGAGATGTAGCTACAGTAAATGACTAAATTGTTGAAACTTAAAGAGTGGTGAGCATGCATCTTAGTTTATCATACATAGTGCATGATTTAGGTTGCGGTTCTTTGTTTTATTTAAACAAATGGTTCGGATATTTTCCCCAGTTTTTGGGTGGGACTATGCTTAGGATTTCCGAGTGTATGTATGTGATGAGATAGGAAAACATTTGATCTTCCTTGTGTCATTGTCCATCTCCTTTCAATTCAGGTGGTTGTATGTTATAGACTAGTGTGTGAAAAAAAAGATTATTAACTGGAGTTGGTTTCTCGAGTGAAATCCTGTTTCTTGGTGCAACTTACGTGTGTGTTCTGTATGATTCTTTTAATTTGCTTTCCTTAATTTTTATGCTTTTCTTTTGGATCAACCTTGCACTGAAATTTATTTGCTCATTTTGCTTATTGTGGTTTGCAAAACTGATTGGTTTCTTTTAGCAATTAAAGCGAAAGAGTGACACAGCAGATCATGATGCTGAGTCAAGTGAGAAGACTATTGGTCCTGGATACACTGAAATAGTTAATAGCCCTCTTCAGACACCTGTATCAGGAAAAGGAGGAAAGGTACAAAAAACATCAAGGCTTGCGAAGAATAGTAAAATTGGACCTCAGATTTCTGCTTCTAATCTTGGTGAGTACCACCGCTTAAATCTTGTGTAGGAAGTTCTCTGTTCTTAATTCTGCAATAGATTAGCTATAGGCTGGTATAAAACTGGAAAATCAGTTGGTGCCACCTTAGTATTTGCATAAACAAGTCTATTTTCTGTTGACACCAGCAGAACATAAGGAACAAAAGTTGATATATTTGATGAGAAAAACTCTTATTCGACAGGTTCTCCTGGCAATAATCTCACACCGACTGGTCCCTGCCGTTATGACAGCTCTCTTGGTAATTGTTTATTGCATATTCATTTGTTTATTCTTATTATACTTTTTTTTTTTAGATGAAATATGGTTTCTCTTCACAAAGTTTGATTCATACCTTGTGAAACAGAGAAATTACTTAAGAATGTTGTTTACTGTATTTCAGGGCTCCTGACAAAGAAGTTTATCAATTTGATCAAACACGCCGAAGATGGTATTCTTGATCTGAATAAAGCTGCTGACACTTTAGAGGTGACTGTTTTACTTGTTAATTTCATCCCATCCTACATCATAACTTTCAGTTACTAGAAGGTTTTCCCTTGCCACAGGTGCAAAAGAGACGCATTTATGACATAACAAATGTCCTAGAAGGTATTGGTCTTATAGAAAAGAAGCTCAAGAACAGAATTCAGTGGAAGTATGGGCACAAATCTTGATTTTTTAACCTTGATGTCATTTGTGATTGTTTAACTGTCTTAGTTTTTAATCTTCATTAACCTGTACTCTCTTCAATGCTAGGGGACTTGATGTATCAAGGCCTGGGGAGGCTGACGAAAATGCTTCGAGTTTACAGGTATATAAATTTCCAAAGTCTTGGCTTGAACAGTCTTGGAAAACTTTGCTAAATCAGCCCTAAAATCATCTTAACAACATTCAATATTCTGTTCGTCCTCAACACCTCTCTTCTGAATCTGTTTCCTAAAATTATTGTATAAACTCTATTGCTACCACTATTACCACAACGGAATAACTGGTATAGGTATTTATATTACTTTAGCCAGTACTACCTTACACAGGTTTCAATGGATGTTACTTTTTTGGATTTAATTAATTACAAAATAGTTCCCCCCCCCCCCCCCCCAACCCACTCTCCAGATTTCAACCATTTTGTTATACTATACGAATAGTAATGCATTAGAAATTTTCACTTGTAAATTCTTATTTTTCAGCTCTAAACTTCCAATTTGATTTGATAGCTTCTTTGGCTTTGCAGAGTTCTTCATTTTTTTTATTCTCTTCATTTTTTTTTTCTTTTTTTTTTTAAGTCATCAATGTGATTTTGCAGACAAACTCGATAATTCCCCCTGTGTCGACTAGTTAGCGTAGGAACAAGAAACTTTCCCCCCTTGTGTCCAACCTCAAACCAATCTTTTGCTGTAGGTTATGCCGTCCAACCATGCACTTTGACTGTCTTTATTGCTCTTCTTTTATCTTATTTATTTCGTGCTGACAATACTAAGGATGGTGAGCAGTTAAATAGGATTTGTTCATTCTAGCCGAAATAGTTAGGACGAGACTTCCCGGAGTTGCATTTGGTTGGTTATCATATACTGATAGTGATGGATCATTCACAGTTCCTGTGGTCAATTAGCAGAATGTTAACAAAAATATGGTTGGGAAGTTGGGAATTACAGGATTTGGCTTAATCAACTCTTTCTTGTCTGGCAGGCAGAAGTAGAGAGCCTTACCATTCAAGAGCGTCAATTAGATGAACAAATAAGGTTACACAGTCACCTATTTTATTCCTCCCTTTAACACTGCTTGTTTACAACCATTAGTTTGCTCTGACATTTCCAACTTATTGCAGAATAATGCAAGAGCGATTGAGGGATCTTAGCGAAGATGAAAATAATCAAAAGTACTTTCCTTCTCCATTTACCCATTACAATTTATTAGCAACTTACAATTATCTATTAATCGATCAGCCAATGATTTAATATTTTATGATCTCAGGTGGCTTTTTGTCACGGAAGACGATATCAAGGGCTTACCCTGCTTCCAGGTTCACTTTTTCGTTTGTCAGGCTAGCACTTATGTTTTAGAGTTGGTGGTTTTATGATCACCTTACATCCTGAAAACAGAATTTCTTGGTTGTACGTGGCGAATTGAGTATGGTTCAATTGTTTCCTGCAGAATGAAACCTTGATAGCTATAAAAGCTCCACATGGCACAACTCTGGAAGTCCCAGATCCTGATGAGGTAAACCCAAAAAGCATGTAAAAGGCATGGAAAGTTCATTTGCTTTTGTATGTGCAAATTCTGAATTTCATCCTTTCTTTTCCAGGCTGTTGACTACCCTCAGAGAAGATACAGAATAGTTCTCAGAAGTACAATGGGTCCTATAGATGTTTACCTTGTCAGGTACAGTTACTTCCTGTTGGTTAAGAACAATAACCACTTAAACCAGTTTTTGGATGCCGTCTCATTCTGTCCTTGTCTCTCTGTCATTCTAGTCAATTTGAAGAAAAATTTGAGGAGATACATGGTGCAGACGCACCTCCAAACTTGCCATCAAATTCGGGCTTTAGTCAGAACCAGGCAACAACAGTGATAACAGAGGAGAGCAGAGGCAAGGAAATTGAAGTGCAAGAGCAAGATGCTCAAGGAATTTGCGCAGATCTTAGTTCCTCTCAGGACTTTGTGAGTGGGATCATGAAGATTGTTCCCTCAGAAGTCGATGTAAGTTTATGTTCTTACTTGGGTTCTTTATTATTGCTTTCAGAAAGATAGAATCTGGCCAGTTACAAGCAATTTTGTCTTTATAAGCAAGCAGTATGTTTCAATTTTCCAGTTATCTGAAACTTATACATGCTAAAATGATTTTGAAGAACGTTTTGTTTCTAAATAAGAATTATGTCACTTGAATGCCTAGCCCTAGGGGTTCAGCTTAAACAGTCAAGTGACTTGGGTGGGGTTTGGGTAGTTCCAGGTTCAAGTCTTAATGATAAAAGAAGTAGGAAACAGGCTTTACTTTTGAAGCAAAATCATTCTTGGATCAGTAGTTTATACAGGTGTAACTTTAAATTTCTATGCTTTATTGTCAAAGAAAGGGGTTATGCTAGTCACAAGCATTCATTTTATCTGGTTGACTTTGCAGAGTGATGCAGATTACTGGCTTTTATCAGATGCTGGAGTTAGCATCACAGACATATGGCGAACTGAACGTATCCTTTTTATTAACATCCTTTTGCTCTCCATAATATCCTTGAGAAAATAAATGCTGAATCCCTTGACTCGACTAATAGCTGGGGTCGAATGGAATGATTTGGGTACACTTCAAGAGGATTATGGCATGCCTACTGTCAGCACGCCACAGCCCCAAACTCCACCACCCAATACTGCAGAAGCGCCACCTGCTGCTGCTAATACTGGAAGGTGAGTGAGATATGTTGATAAACGAGAAAGTAAAGATACATGGTCTTGTTGTCTAGAACATGTTATGTCCAACCGTTGTTCAGTTTGATAAACTGGAGGTGCGGCTGAAGGTGCTAAGGAGTCATCAAGATTCTGAGGCACTAAAGAATAGGAAGAGGTATTGGGATTGTACAGTCGAGTAATATATATGATCTGATATGATCTTAGTAGATAAAGTATGTATTTGTAGTTAACAGCCCTGTATATTACAGCATACCTTTTCACTTTGTTGTAGTGACAAGCTCAGATGGTTAGCTTGACTGGCAAGTAATAGATAGGATTATATAGTATCATGTAATGTAATGGTAAAAATCCTGTTTGATCATAACTTCAACAAGAGATCCGAACTATTCTTTTGCTTTCTATCGGTCGGTGTCGTGACAATTTAGGCGAGAGTGTTATGATTTCTGCTGCCAGATAAAGCTCACATTTGCATTTGCTGTTAACCAAAATGTCACTAATATATAAGAGAACATATGAATCTAGCACCAGAGAAACTAAACAAAAAGATGGGCATTATACATTAAGCGCCTTGCATCTAAGAAAGAATATAAGCAAGTTATTTCTCGTTTTCAACTTTCTTTCCGATCCACCCAGCAACAACAGGAGTGAGAGCTACAGTTGGAGGAAACCTAATTGGAGATGCAGCCTTGTGTGCAGCATATGCCAAAGCAAATGTCCCGACCTTTTCACCAGTTGCATCAGTTGAGATGCCCACCTATAATTTCCAATTTCCAAACACGAAGTTGTTATTAATCTAAAAGCTGAAATTTGCAACACAAGGAGGCTATAGCTACTTGGGCTTTCTTTGGTGGTTTTAATCACCTTCAGCAGCAAAGCTTGAACATCAACTCCAGCAGCAATCAGCGCGTAACAGAGAGAGAACGAGATCAAGGAGAGTGTTATAGAAGTGGCCAGGTATGCTCCTCCATATTTGGCTAGCAGCTCCTTCGCTTGATCCCCCTTTGATTTCTTTTTATCACCTTCCGCATTTCCTTCCTCTTTGGACTTGAATATCTATAGAGTAAAAAGATGGATCATTTAATTTTACCAATCAGGAGATATAATAATATACAACCGCAGAAGCAATAATTTTCATTAATTTCACTAAATTTTTTGGTAGCTCCTAAACATTGGAGATAACTTTTATTTCATGGCTAGAGCTTTCATTTCACAGCAGCTGTAACTTTTAAGCCAGAGCACTGCAATATCAAACGAAGCCTTCTTCTACTATATCTATATGTGCATGTAAATTAATAAACAAAATGATCACCATGGCCTTGCCACTGAATGATCAGTCTTTAATTAATTTGCACGACTAGTAATTCATGCTAAGCAGTTTCTTTCATCCTATGAACACAATTGT
Source organism: Clausena lansium (assembly GCA_030449835.1). Lineage (NCBI taxonomy): Eukaryota > Viridiplantae > Streptophyta > Magnoliopsida > Sapindales > Rutaceae > Clausena > Clausena lansium. The sequence continues at coordinate 6,457,622 of JASUUF010000192.1, read as the reverse complement.
CAAAATTACTTCTCAAATAACTACATCCACAATCATACCAAAAAAACACGCTTCACTTGATTTGCTAGCAGATAAATTAATCGATCATTACAATTAGAATTTACACTTGAGATGCCCAAATAAGAAAGATAAGTGAAATGGGTACCTGCCAAAGGCCAGCTTCGAGGCCATACTTCTTTGTAATTTCCTCAGCAGAAGCAGAAGCAGAAGATGAAGTTTTTTCTTCTGTCTTTTCTTTGATGGCTCTGACTTTGGAGCTTTTCAAGATGGGTTTTGAAGATTGAATTGAACCAACATAGCAGAATTTGGAGCTGTTGCTGCTATTCAAGATGGAAGCTGAGAAGAGAGAATGGCTTAGGAGAGTTGTTGCCATTTTCAGCAAAAACCAAAAATATCATCTATCTACTCAAAGCATACTCTTTTAGTTCTGAGAATAGAAGAAGGTACAAAAACCTTGGCAAATTTGAGGCACAAACGATCCTCCAACAGCATGTATTAGCTTGGACAAATTCAAAAAGGTTATTATGGTCATTTGCAGGGTTGTGTTTTTGTCTTGTCTAAACCAATTAATGGTCAAGAAAAGGGCAAGTAGAGCATTAAAATGCCTGAAAAATAACCAAGAGTCCTAGATGATGGTGTCTGTGCTTTAGGTCTTTTCCAACCACACCCCCACCAAATACAAATCACACCCACTGATTATATATATGGTTAAAAATATCATTTATTTTTTTTATTTATTTAAAGTAAAAAAGATGAAATTAAAAGTTACAGGAAAAAATGCCAAATCATGACGTAAAGAATTTCATGCTTCTTAGAATAAGGATATGGTAGAAGTGAAAGGAGAAAATATGCGTCAATTTTCATATTGCAGAAACATCAAATGATAATCGATTCGAATCGGACCTGTTTATTAATCCTGTTAAGAATTTCAAACACTAAAATATAAGTATATGATAACAGAATTTGATTAATTGTGTAAACAAGAAGCATTAATCTCAATTATTGTTCCCGATTGATAATTTGAATTTGCCATCATTTGGTGGGATTTCTTCGATCATCTTACCGTGATTATTATAGAATTTTCAACTAATGGAGTATAAACGTTTATTTCATGATTCATCTAATCTAATCTCTTAAATCCAACGTATATTCCATGAGTTTCGTTTAATTTAATTATTTGTTGCATATATATTTAATAAATTTAAGATAAAATAAAAAATATTCTATATTGTAATTTATCTATTAAAAAAAATCAATTGGTCGAAAGGGGAACATGTATGCTCTCATCAATTAATAGAGTCACAAATAGTATTATACGAACTAATATAATATGTTATTTTTTTCAATTATGTGGGTCCACAACAGCTCCATAGTAAAATTGACAAGTAAATTTGAAACTTCATCAGGGTAAATTAATTAAACAAGATTAGCCATGATGCTATAAACATATTATAATAGTCGTTTAATCTTTATATTTTACCTAATTAACTACTAGATTATTCAAATAAAGTATTTAGACTTTGAATAATAAGTGATGTTATTTAAATTGTGAAATCTAAACTCTTTTTACCCATCATAGTTTCATCTACCATAAACACACGCTAATCTTTCCATTAATCTTACAACAAGAAAGCAGGAAAGTTTGGAACCATACTTCCGTTACTCTTATCCATTTAAAATGCAACAATAAACTAACTGAAATTCAAACACTCTCACAATCTATTCGGTACAATCTTATGCATATTTAAAAAATAATCACAACAACATTTCAAAATAAATCAAACACATGAAATCCAAATTTATTTTGATTAGGATATACACACACACACACACTTCTTTCTATTCTAAATTAATTGAGAAAACTAACATCGTCCATCTCTTCTTCAAACAAAGAGAAAATATGAACTCCAAGAAACTTTCTTTCATAGCCAAAATAAAAAGCAATAGCTTCCCAAGACATACTAATTCTAATAACCATATTTACTTATCAGCCAGCGGTTATGAGATCAACTTTCGTTCAGCTCCAGACGTAGCAGTTGAATATACCTCACTCAAGGACGTTGTGCCATCGATGAAACATAGTAGAAGTGCTTATTCAAAAGCTAAATTTCAGTTTCATTCTTCTCTTGATAATATTCCTATGAGTAATTTTCTTGTTAATAGAGCTGCATGGGCTTACTTATCGCCAATGCCTGCAACTTCTAGCACTTCACATAGAAAGAAGTTTTTTATTCGTGCATGGGATGAAGTTAATTTGCCGGTGAGAGCTTGTGTTAATTTTATCAATAGACATGTTATTTCCAAGATTACGCGTGTGTTTGATAAGGTAATGGCAGCAATCCATGTCTCACGATTTGCATAAAGCCATTGGAACGGGCTGTCGCAAGGTTCTTCCAAGGATCAGAAGCTTCTACCAATTATGCATTAATACAAGACGATTTATATTCGTGTTTGTATATTTGTTTTATTAGTATTTTTTTTTTATTACTATGACCTCTATCACAAGCGAAGATGGTTTTATTTTGAACCCAAGCCTCCAGATTTCAAATGGATGCTAATTTGAGAATAAAAAATTAGAAATGTTAAATTTTTGTTTTTTTTTTTTAGTTATTTGTTGGAGATTACAATTTACAATGCAGAAGATAGGAATTCGAATTAATAAAACAAATCACAATCAAGCACTTAATTAATTTTCTCCAATATTTTAATAGTGTTTGCATACATATATATATATTTTTTTTATTTTAATTTTCTCCAATATTTTAATATTTTTTGTTAAAATTTTATAATCTTTTTTTTTTTGTCAAAATAGCATTTTCCTTTTTTTATAATTATTATTTTTTAATCTTTGCTCTTAATTTGCAATCTACTCTGATTATTTTCTCGAATCTTAACTTGCTCAAACTATTCACCCACTTAGTGCGTAGGCTCCAAAGTGGCAAATAATTTCTATTTGATAAACAAGTAAAGCAGAGACAATAACAAGCACTTTCTAACAAAATATGACTTGTTGGCTGCTACCTTAATCATATTAATAATTACATAGAATCATAGAATAATGTTCTCTTGGAATCACGTAATATCATTTAAAGACACCATTAAACCCCCAAAACATCGCCCCACAGGAAATTGTACTTAGCAAGGGCGATTCAATCTGTATTTTACTTTGACCCAAATGATATCTAAAGGAGCATGCCAAAAAAAAAAAAAACACAAATTTAATTATCTCAGTGTCATTAGATTTAAAATAGCTTGAAACGGCTAGCTAGCTATAATGTTTCTAGCTAGTTACAAAAATAACAACAATTAATATGTCGCAGTAAATTAAGAGTAGAGAAACTTCATGATCCTCACGCTTCATTTAGTGTCATAATTAAGCCTAATCTCAAAGCCCTTAAAATTGTCATTAAAGCTTTCTTTCAACAACATTGTCGAAAATGACTCCTACCCAAAAACAGGCTTCCAATTCAAATCTCTCAATAGGCAGAGATAAGATAAGGACTCTTACCAGAAAAACCTTCTAGCTAACTAAAAAATAAAATGCCAGCTTAATTGCCATAATAAATTAAACTCTTTCAAAATCTAAATATATAACATCTTGCATTGCAAAACTCATCTCTCTCTTTCTCTCTTTTTCTTATCAATGATCATATGTCTACCAATAATAACAAAAAAACTCTCCTCAAAACCATATGCAAAGCCAAAGTCATTGGCTGTGGCTGTGGCTGTGCCGAGCCTAAACTTTCTGATGTATATGAACCAACACCAAAACCTAAAAAAGCCTCCAATGAAATTATTTCCCACAATCCCAAAACTTGTTCATCTTCAAGTTCTGGTTACAAAAACACTAGTGAAGATTACATTTCCATTACTACTCAAAACTCTGAATGCGAAACCGATCTGAAAGTATCAAAAGTACTCAGCCCTTGCCCTAAAATTGTTGATAGCATTGCTGTTGTGAAGGATTCAAATGACCCATATGAAGATTTTCGACACTCGATGCTGCAAATGATCATGGAGAAAGAAATCTCCTCAAAAGATGATCTTAAGGAGCTTCTTAATTGCTTCTTGCAGCTGAATTCTCCTAGTAACCATGATATTATCGTTCGAGCTTTCACAGGGATTTGGAATGAGGCCGTTTCCAACAGACCACAGAAACCCAGTGATGATCAGTCACATGAATCCTAGCCTACCTAGATTGGGCGGGGCAAGTGCGAATGGCCATGTGAAGACATTGATTTCATACGTGGGAGACTGCATGGGGTTGGTCAAGACCTTCTTAGAGAAGGAAATTTGGGTTTATGTGGTGCTGAAAGAAAGATGTACGTACACATACATGTTGCAGTTTTGCAGCTTGTGATTTTGACATTAATAATGGTTGAGAGTCAAGGGTTTTTTAATTTTGTTTTTAACGTGAAACTGTGATATGCATATTTGGTTATGTTTTTTGACCATTCATATATACATATCTACAATATTCAAGATTGTCATTTAAAACAAACGGTACAGTTTTAAATTTAATGTCAGTAGTTGGCTATATTTGTTGGTAGGTTTTTTTGCTCAATATGATTATACAACCGTGGCTTGTTAGAGTTTGCATTTACAACACCACATATAATATATTTGTCTTCCATGAATTAATTTGCAAAAATCATGAGAGATCAATTATTATGCAATTTTATTACAAGTATTTGATCAAAATTTTCTAACTAGACACTGTCTAAAATTTTCATCGATCCCTTGTATGATCAGAATTATTGAGATGTGCTTGGTTATCATTTTGATAGATGAAATGCATATAGCATAGTAATCATACTGGATTCTTCAGATTTGTTAGACTAATTAATAAGAATATGATAATAAAATAAAATAAAAATTAATAAGAATATGATCTTTTTATATCGTATAGCTATGATTAACGCATGCTTTTGCCACCCAGTACTTCATTTCTACATACTCGTTAATTGAGTGTATGATATAGACTGATAATAATTGATTGTTCTACCATATTATCATTAGAGTTACAAACACTTTGTATAAACTCATGTGTATATATAAAGTGATGTAGCATGAAATGATTAGTTGATAAATCAGATCTTTATTTTGTTCTCCTAATCAATGAATCAGTCGAACACTCTAGCTTGCCAATTCTCTAAATAAATTGATCGATCATAACTTTCGAATATAAAAAATATATATAAGTTAATAGTGCAATAACTTGGTAAGTCACTTATTTTTGGAAGATGAAGAAGCAGCTGCACAATAGGAGAAGGAACGAGAAGAAGAAATGCCTTTGCCAAAAATATCAATGAATACCCCTACAATAATGCCATGGTTCTTCTTCTTATTCATCCTCAGATACAATGCCAACAACTCCTCTAGATGCTCCCAATACTTTAGTCCATAAGCCTCAACCATTTCCTCCATCGATCTTCGAAAATCCGAGTAAGCATCCTCAGAATCTATGGCTAGCGCAACACAATCCTTGAATTGGAACTTAGCCGTCTCTAGTATTGAACTTGTGTTACCCGGATGGAAATGCAGTCTCTTTGATCTCAATGCCTTAATGGCCATCTCAAGCAACTCTTCTCCGGCATCCTCCGGCCCCGGCTCTAATTGAAACGTGGCTGTATCACATACATTAACAGAGGTGACACCACTCTTAGACATGTTGCTTTTGGTTGGGTATGAAATGGTTTTGAAGTGCTTTAAAGCTGGCCATTTCCATGAAGTTTTGATTTTGGTATTTTGCAAATCCTTGTGGAATAAAGAGAGTTTCATGTTTGTGAAGAAAGTGAATTCCCATGCATGTGTACGTTTTGATGTTGAATTTATAGTATGAAGTGTTGTAGCGTTAATTATCAGAGGAAAATGTTTGATAGGGTCTTTCATGGTGAGAATTATTGCAGCTTTTTCAAATTGATCCTTTGATCTATTTTTTTTTTTTTTTTTTGGTTTAGAGAAAATACAAAATCAATACTGTTTGATGTAACCTTTCAATATAAATTACTAGCACATGCATGCTCAATTTACTTCAAAGAAAATAAAAAAGATATTGCTCTTATTATTTTAAATATTTAGATATCGATGAGAAACTTCATTCAACAATACCAACTCTTACCCTCTATTATTACTCAAATTTAGGTAATTGTAATCACAAAGAACATTTCCTGCCAACAAACTATACGTATGGGACAAAAGAGAGCTATTATACTGCTATTCAAAAAAGAGTTACCTTATAATTAATATACAATAGGAATTACATAAAATGTACAATTTTAGAATTATATATTTAGAATTTCCGCTTAAGTTTAAAGAAAAAGAATAATAAAGAACATTGAATCAATGATAGCTGGTGACAAATGATAACATATTAATTCTAAGCAAATTCTCTAAGAAGTGCATATGGTACCTACTCATAATGACATATTTCTCAATGGTAATTATCATCTACTTTGCTTTCTAATTGTCTGGTCATATTTATATCCCTAACCAAAATGGTGGGGGCTTGGGGCTAGAGGCTGATTTAATTGCAATAAAATGAATTGGTGAAATCTCTCATTCTAGATGGCTTACGTACCAAAAACGAATGCATTCAATTGTTACACCAAAAATTCTTTGCAATTAACTGAAGTGGATCAACTACCACATTTCAAAACATGTCTCGATCGTGCATGAAATTATAACGAGTGGCATTAATTAGGTCTTGGCAACTGTTTAAAATTAAAGCTCGAGCGATGGCTATGGCCTTATGGGCTTAATTTGTTTTATATTTAATAGAAATTGGGCGCTCATCGTTTCTGCCATTAAACTCTATAAAAGCCAATATTACAATTTTTTTTCTTTCGTATGAATGATGTTGAAATTTTATTAAGGAAGAAAGTGAGAAAAGAACTACAAGACTTGTTAAATAAGCTTATATTACAACTTCTTTGATTTGCCATTAGTTCTTTTATTTGCGCATGATTAAATTAGACTAATCATTAAGGTTGGACTGTAATAAATTTTAAAAGATTCAAATGTTTGAGTTCCAACTACTAAGTGGCACAGACCTATAGGTTGGCGAATTTTTATTATAATTAAAATTATTTATTATTCTATTTGGCCACCCAATAAATAAACGTCACTTCAATTGATAATTAGAAACTCATATCTTAACACGTCTAATATTATTACTCATATCTTATATGCAATTTGGACTGAGCATTTTAAGCGTTGGATATCATACTTGCAAAAGATAAATGAGCCATTTTCCCTAATTTATCCATGCCCCATTTTCCCTAATTTTCTCCACATGCCCCGTTCTTAAAGTCTGTTGGGTCAGTCCATCATAAAGTCTAGTTCGAAAATTAAATTAAAAAAAAATGATGAAAATGTCTACTCTTACATTAGAAGAAATTATAATTCCACATTAGATTTTATCTTATTTCACGAATGAGTTAAGCAGGTGTCAATTACTAAAACTCTATTTAGTATATCTTTTCAAATAGAGCTTATTAGAGTAGAGTTTTATAAATAAATTTTTACCAAAAAGAAAAGTTATTTAGTTGTCAATGAGAATTTTATAAAAATTATAAAATAGAATTTTTTTTTAAAATTATATGATAAAAAAAATAAAATCAGAATGTAAAATAAATAATTGATATTTTAGACAACTATATATATTTTTTAAAAGAAATCTTTAACCTGCACTCCCAAACGTCTAAATTTTAAGCTTTTGTTAATGAAAATAAAATAATTTATTCTAGCCCCAAAAGCTATTCTCAAAAAATAACTAAATAACAATAAATATTTAAAAAAGAACTAATGAGATACTTATAAATTATACACTAGGTCAAGATACTAAGTCATTGAGCGGACACGATGAGGTTATGAAATTTTTGAACTTATTTTATTATAAGAATGTTCAAAATCTAGAAGGGCATGCGAAAGTTGACTGCCCTGCCATAGTTGACCTCAACTTTGATTCGGTCTAATCTCCTGAATCACGAATGAAACCCAAACTTAGCACTTATTTAATCACATAATTTTAGTAAATGAAAGTCAAATTATTTGCCTTAGAAAAAGTCAAATTATTTGGCAAATTGATCCAAATCCAATCCTCAATGGTTACTTAACAGATTGACCAGTAATGAACTCTCTACCCAAATATTATCCCTGATTAATAGAAAAAGAATTTATTTTCTTTAATCACCAATTAAATTCCTTATTAATTTACAAATTGCACTTAAAAAAATCAATTTAATATAATGAACCAAAATTATATTTAATACACTTCTAGTCCATACAATACGCCGGCATGTTTCTCCGGTCCGTCATTAACGAAATACACATCCCTAATTTTCTGAAAGGCATGCCACGTCAGCAAGCTATCCGAACCGGCCTGGTGGCACTTCCCTACCGCCCGGTTCACATCCAACGTCCGAGCCACTCGGTCCAGCCCACCATACAGGCTCTGGCAGAACCGCATCATGTGTTTGACGTCATAAATGTTGTCACCGAAAAACACCCTGAGAATCGTCAAAAACTCGTCCAGGCCACCGGGCAAGCTCCGGCGCGTGAGGATCTTAACCAAGTACCCGAAATCGTACGCGCTGTGGAACGTGACCCAACTCACCGACTCGTTGCAGACGAGTCCCGACGACATCATCAACTCGGCGAACCGTAGGGAGTCAACGCCCTCCTCCCGGTTGCGCTCAAAGTCAATCCCCTGCCGTCTCAAAAGCTCTATCGAATCCGGCGCGTGGGCGTCAGTCGCGACATCGAAGTCCCGGAAGTTGAACTCCCAGATGAATTTGTTGCTCCCCCCGGCGCCCAAATCGGGCAAGTTACCGGAGGAGTCAGAGAGAGTGAGGCCCACCTGGATCAAGTTCAAGGCGTCGACGTTGGATTTCAAGACCTTGTAGTGATCGGACGGCTGGGGCCGACGGGGGTAAGGCTTGGTGGTGGGGTCCACATCGGGTCGGTAAACGAGACCGGGGAATTCGGTGTCCATGGAAATAAAAGGGTACCGATCGATGACTTGGCTTATGAGTTCGAATTCGGATTCCAAATTAGAGGCCCAGACTTCGCGTATTGTTATTGAATTCGATGAGTCGGGATTTGAATCTAAATCAGTAGAAAAATCCTCGACTCCCATGATGATAAGCTAATAGGTTGCAGCTCGAGGCTTCGTGGGTGAGATTTGAAAGTTGTTATCGCTGCTCCTGTTGGTGGTGGCTGGCGTTGCTTGTGAAAAGCTCTGAGAGATAAATATATATATATATATAATAGAGAGAGAAACTGACGATGGCTGCTTGTGTTGTGTTTCCTGGTGGTGGGAGTAGGAGATGTTGCTTGGAAAGAGGGGGAAGTGAGTGTGTGCTTGTGACCGATTAGCGACTGCATTCAGTGTAAGGAAAGTCAGAGCCTACGCGTTGAGCTTTTGACTGAGGGGAGTTAGTGTTACTCGCACGAATCAGGACTTGGTCTCAATTATTTGTTGTGTGGTGTTCGTTAGTTTTGTAATAAATTGTATTTTGGGATTAGAGTCATGCAATGCACACTTTTGTCGTTTTTCATTTGATTTTTAACGATTCGGATTCCTTGTTCCGTCTGGCAAGTGAGTAGAATACAGCTGAGTGTGCATCCCCACTTGGGATTGGGTCACTGTTCTGCTGTTAATTCAATTCAATGTTGTATTGTACCGTATTTGATGATATAACTGACTTTGTTTGTCTAAGAGCAATGTATGTGTCTTTGTGACGTGTAAGTTTCATTTTTTAAGTATATATCTTATTAAATTATTACATTATTAGTAACTTATATCAACTTAAATTTTTTTTTTTTTTTATACGATTGGATTGTTGGTTGTTAAATAATCAAGGAGTTACGTGAGGCTAATTCTGGATCGGCTCTACGTTGAAAAAAAAAAAAAAATGTAACTTAGCATATGCCTTTCTCAAGATTAGCTACATGACATCTACAGCTACACTAATGATTTAGAAAAACAGTCACACTTGTGTCGCATTAGATGCTTGTCTGTCTGCAGCATCTATCATAGGTTTTTTCCTTTTATTTTTATGAAAATACTGTACTGTTTTAACTTAGGTAGCATTTATTTTTTTTTTTTTGGTCTGAAATATTAAATATTAATAATATTTATATTTATTGGTTTAACACATGACAAGTTATAAATAGATTATTTGATTAGTAAAAATTTTTACCTTAACAAAGAATGAAAAATAAAATATTTACCTAACACATGTATTTTTTTTTACATTAATACATAATACTTATAATGTTATTTTTAGTATATTATATTGATAATTTTTTTTGTTAATTACATATGTCAATCAAGAATTGTTTAATCATTTGAATTAAAATTAATTATTAAAAAATTCAAAATCTATTATAATAATAGTAAATATAAATACAAAGAGATGGACCTATTATAAAACACACTCACCTACAATCTATTATGTTTAAAATTCTCATTAAAAAAAATAATAATTGAATACATGCATATAACAAAAAAAGGATAAATAAAAAATAATAAAAGGATAATTTATACAATAGAAAATAAATTTATTTAGTAGGGGTATAAATGAGAGATAATATTAAAGTTCTATTCGGATGTTTTGCCATTCAGATAAAAATAAGAATATTTAACTTTTTCCATTTAGACCTAAACGTCTTATAATCAGATATAAGTGAAAGAAAACAAACAAATTAAAAACTGTAAATGTATGAAAATAATTAAAATTCGGACTTCAGATAAAAAAAAAAAAAAACAACCCCTTAATGTGTTACGCAACATTTGAAAAGTCTTACAAAAAAAAGTAAGAAAATTGTTACTGATAATAAAAAAAAAATTGGACGATTACAAACAACTTTTAGAAAATTAAGGGCTGGTTTAGTAATATTGTAGCTTTTAAAATAATTTATGTTAGCTGTGTTATAAAAATAATCAACTATGAAAAGAATCAATTAAACATTTAGTAAAATTTATTTTCAAAAGTGTTGTGAGTTTTAAAAGCAGCTATATGTGTTTGGTAATTCATACTGTTAACTTATGATAAGATTGTAAATAATTGAAATGGACATACTATTGAATAAAATTATTTACATATTTATAAACATTTATATATAATATTTTTATTGTGTACATATAATAATTGATAATTAAAATAAATTTTTTTATTTTGTTATTTCTATCTCTTTAAATTTAATGATTTTATTTTTTAATTGAATAATGATAATTTTAGATTTTAATAATATATGTGAAGATATTTATAGAATTGTATAAATATAAAATTAATTCTCAAAATTAGATTTTAAAAAACTACTTATTTTTTATTTTTCAAAACTGCAGTAGGATGAGATAATTTTCCCAAGAGTAACTTTTAAAAAATTTTTACTAACTACCAAAATTAACTTTTAATTTTACCACGTAATCTGTACAACAACAAACAAATCATACTCATTCATGTATGTTGAGGTTGAAACTTGAAAGATGGCGGGGCCCTAAATCTATTGTGAGTTGGTTGGAAGATTATCCAACGGAGATATTCTGAATTCTTTGTAATCTGGCTTTCATTTTAATAGAAGTTTCATCCAGCTTTCAAAAAAAAAATCTTATAATGTTATCATGAAAGATTTTCTAAAGATGTTGAAGGATAACGTTGACTGATAATTCGGAATTTGAGATCATTGTAGCTTGATAGAGAATTTTTTATTTTTTTTTAAAAAGTTGATTATTCCTTCAGGTAGTTCAACAAAACATAAAAATCACGTTTAAATGATCATGTAATATTTTAATAATCTTATATTGTGTATGTAATTAAATTAATGATTTTTAATCTGGTCGTGTGAGTATCTTCTCGTCTGGCATCAAATTTGTTTAATCAAGTTGCTAATAACAAAATAAAAAATAAAATGTGTGATAATACAATCATCATCATGTAACAATTAATAATTATCAAAACAATTGAGGAACATGCTTAGAAACTCCAATTTAGAAAAAAAAAAGTTTTTTTCATTCTTAGAGTTTCATAAAATAATCCATTTTATTATTGTTGTTTAAATAATAGTTCATTTCCTCCCCTACTTTTTAAATAATAGAGGTAAATTTATAAAATAGTGTTTTGAGATATTGTTTAAAAAATAAGGATGAAATGAGTTATTATTTAAACAATAAGAATGATTGTATGAAATCATAGGAATGAAAAAGATTTTTTCCCCTCCAATTTGCGCATTCTCTTTCCCACTTTGAGATTTGATAGAAACTTGTAAAATTCTATATAATTAGAAATTGCTTTCTTCATAAGTGACCATGGATATAGGTTTATTTTTTTTCCTTTTTAATTAACACTACATTTTCTATTCATGAGTATCCTGAAATCTGCTACTGATCAATTGAAAGCTAATTTTCTATGTACAAAGTGAACTTTTCTACCCCAACTTATATTATTTTGAAGGATATCTCATATCTATATATATATATATATATATATATATATATATATATATATATATATATATCATCAGTTTGAGATATAGGTTGACTTAATAACAACAATCTCTATATTACCTCTAATAGTGTTAATTGTAGTAGATTATTTTATAAACTGATAAAAAAAAAGGGTAACACTTTATATGCGTTTAAAAAATATTATCAAAATTAAAAGAGAAAATTATAAAATTAGTAAATTTTAAAAAATTTACTAAACCTTATTTTTGATAAACAATAATTATGAAATAATAAGATCCTTTTGATGTTTCAATGATAGCCACTCATCGAATTAACATAAGAAGAATCCAATAAAGTATAGATACAGTAAAGTTTGGAATTTATTATTTTTATTTCCAATTAGGTTTTTATTTTTTTATGCTCTTTCTAATAGCCTGTGCTCGTTACAACCATCAACTTGATAGATTAAAGTATAAAACAAGTAAATCACAATCATGCCTCTGCAAATATTTGAAATGAGTCAATTTTTATAATAAGTGAATTTCAAGTGAGACGGCTACAAGGTGGGGTCGTTCTTGCCCGCGAGTCAAGCTTCTACAACTTGGTGTTTGTTGGTCGTTATCACTCGAAGTTTCACTATTACAAGCATCCCCATTTAGCTTTGACAATTTCAATCCTTATATTTTTTGTAAGATTTAAATTTCGAAAAGAAAGTTCTTCCAATGCCCACAACTTGGGATAGACAACCGTAATATTAAGATTTAGCAGTTTGGTAGCATTGTAATTTTTAAAAATAATTACTGTTAGTTGTACTGTAAAAATAATTAGTTGAGATGAAAATTAATTAAATGTTTGATAAAATTTATTTTTAAAAGTACTATAAGTTTTAAAAACAACCATATATGTGTTTAATAAATTTTACTATTAAACTACTGTAAGAATGTAAATGACTGAATTGAACATAATATTGAATAAAATTTATTTAAATATTTATAAACATGTATATAAAATATTTTTTATTGTGTATATATAATAATTGATAATTAAAATAAATATTTTTTATTTTTAATTTTATTATCTCAATATAATAATTTTATTTTTTATTTTTAATTTTATTATCTCAATATAATTGGTAATAATATTAATATCTTTAAAGTTAATAATTTTGTTTCCTAATTAATAAGGATAATTTTGAAATTGTATATATATAGTCTTTATGTAGTGCGGGCACCCTCATTTTTTTTTTTCATGCGGACACACTTTAAAACTGCGGGTTTAAAAAAGTTAAGTTTTAACTCTCTTAAACCGCAAGGTTTTAGAGTTCATTAAAAATAACAAAATGAAGACGCTCACACCTAAGAATGATTATATATATATGGAATTGTATTAAGTATAAAAGTGATTCTCAAATTCAAATTTTAAAAAGCTACTCATTTTTTGCTTTTTAAAATTTACTGTAAGACGGAGTAATTTTGTTAAAAGTAATTTTTAAAAAAATTAACAAACACTAAAATTATCTTTTAAATTTTTAAAATTACTTTTGAGTCTCTCAAAAGCAATTTTAAATGGACCCTTAAGGCATCCTAAATATGCCCCACAAATTTATTTGGAAAAGAACTTTAGATTAGGATTTTTTTTTTAAGACACATTAAGGTCCATTTGGAATTGAACATGCTGATTGTTTGTATTGCTACTGCGGTTTGGATAAGCATCAATATTTATTCTTTATTATTACTCAAATTTGGGTAACTGTAGGTGTAAAGTGCATTCACAGTCATTCCAACTACATCCATCATATTTTGAAATAATAAAGTATATTGAATTCACAACCATCCCAATTACATCCAAGAGGCCATTACTATGAAAAGATATAACTCATAATAAACTATACTAATAAACGAGATACATAGTTGGTTGATTTTATTTTTCATCATTAATGTGATAATAAGGACATGTCATATGCCATAAACTATGTAGCATAGCATCACCCTTGTCGCAAGAAGAAAAATGCTACTACGTTTCTCTCAATCTACTCTTAATCTTAAATTTTGCATTTAACATTTTATTTATTCATTTGGAATGAACATGTGGAGTTTGATGTTTAATCGCCAAGCATAAAGTTTTTTAGCAGTTTAAGTGGGTTTATGAGAGTTATGGAAGCACAGCCCAGTCAAAGGTGATACACTTTGATCAAATATTTTAAGCGCATAAAAGGTCTCGAGATTCTTAGAAACCAACAGCTCCATACTATCCTGAAAATAATGAAGAAAATATCATTTTGGATGAAATTAATTTAGATAAAATGTGTGATTAACTTCAATTTTTCTTTCTTTTTCAGCGTAGCATCAATGGCTAACTGACAATTAAATTCTCTCTTCACTCATGTGAATGAGATTCACTTTGAATCTCAAATTAACCTCTTATATCAGCTTAAATATAAGTTTTATCAACAAAACTAGTTGGTACTTATAACTGACTGACTTCAATCATATTATAATTAAATATAGTTCGAAATGACTTTCAATAATGACACTTCATTTGTCTAATTTCTTGACATCAAAACATCTAGAATTATAATTAAACCAGGGCGCAACACAGAAAAAGGTCAGTTGTATGAATTATTATTACAAAGTTTATAAGTTACACCGACAAGCAAGTAGTTGAGATTGATTTAATTTTTTTATTGCATGCATAGTTATTGATGTGAACCTATCGATGTAGATAAATTAAGTTAAATAAAAAATAGGATCGTATTTTCAATCATAATTATTCAAGCTTCAAGTGTTCTCGACATTTATTAAATTTTATAAAGGTGTTTTCTAGCCTATTCTATTTTATAGTATTTTTATTGTGATGGAAAACAAGTTCTTAGCAAGCATTCTTTTGGCTTGGCTAGGGACCCTTTTTATAATAGTAATTCATAACTTACAAGACTTTACACTTCCTTCCATCAAAGAAGTGGAATTAATAATCTTTACATTTTCATTATAAAAGTGATTAATAAACTCTAAAATTATCCCTTAAAACAAGTAAGCGGGTAATTAATATGAGGTTATCTCTATATTTATTTAAACAAGTGACTTATCATATGGACTGCATAATGAAAATTCTTACAATCCACTCATCCTATAATAAAAAATTAAAAATGTTAGATGTGCATATGAAATCCTAGTGTAGCGCCAGGAATTCGATACAGAAGAGGCTAACCTATGCAACATCACAATTTGATTATTTTTTTCAAAGAAAAGTATTAAAATTATAAAATTTCATTCAAACACGTGGTTTACTAATTTATATAATAATAATGATTCTTAGTCATAGATTAATTTTTTTTAAAGATCTCATTATTTATCATATGATGTAGATTGAACCTATTAATTCGTTAGTACTTAAAATCATAAAAACTTTTAGTTTTAGCTCTAAGATAAGCTTGCAGATGTAGTTAGTTGAGAGATTTGGTGGTGGCGATAAATTGTTAAATGAAAAAGAGATAAAAGAAATAAATTGTCATTAATTATCTTCGTTTGATAAGGAAACTAACAAACAAAGGAAGATAAGAGAAACTATTTCAATACATATATGATAAATCCTAATTTTTCAGAGAAGAAAGGAGTAAAGAATGAACTGAAAAGAGACACCCTTGTATTTTAAAAATTTCATAAATTTAGATGGTTTTTAAGACAATTGATGATAAATGGATTTTTTTAAACAAAAATAATTTTTTTTAAGTCAACAGTGATTCAACCCCTTCTCGGTACCATTTGGCGACGCCCTTGCTAATCTTATTAGCTTTTAACATGTTTAAGATTGGAGAAAATCTTTTCCATATAAGAGGTTTCGCATCAGTTGTATAATAAGAAATAAGTTTATTTATTTATTTATTTTTTTAGATTGACATTATAAGAAACAGAAGATTTAAAAAAACTTAAAGAGAAAAAGTATTTTCCAGTGACTTTTTATATTTCTATTTTCTTTTTGCATTCTCAACTTAACCTCGCTTAAATGGAAACCACACCCATATTAATTAAATTAACAATAATTGGCTTCTAACCCATTGACAAATGGTAATCCCTGCTTTGAAATACTTTAAGCGCGTGTTTCGTTGGAGAAAGTGGTAGAAGAGGAGAGAAATGAAAAGAGGGGTGGAGAAGTGGGGAATGAGTGAAAAAGAGGATCAATCTCATCTTTCTTTCCTTATATTGTTTCCCTCTCGTCCTTTTCTCTCCTTATATTTTTTCAAACCAAACATGCCATTGGGCATATGTTCTCATAGATTTTTTATTTTGTATATGTATAGTATTCTTATTGAACTAGTGTAATTTCGCAGAACTTGATCTAAATCAAAGACTAATTTTCACACACACACACACAATTGATTGTCAACAAATTTATTTGAATGTGTGCGTGTGTCTATATATATATATATTAAAGTCCTAATCTAGTCCAAAATTTTAAAGTTTAAGAAAGTCTGGGAAAGTTATTAAACCGTAAAGTTTAATAAACTTAAAACTTAAAGCACATAACCTGCACGGTTTATGTATTTTCCTAAATTTTTTTGCACTTTATAATTTCGAATTAGACACACACACACACATATATATATATATATATATATATATATAATATCCTAGTTTATTGACAACTGGACATTTATTTTTTATTATTATGTTATTTTCTTAAAAGAGAAACAACGTGGAGAATCAAAATTACATAAATCTTTTTTTCCCCACTTTTTAAAGGTTTGAATGGAGAGAAGAAATTTCACCAGTAAACACCCACCAACTGTCAACCCAAAAACTGTTAGACCGTTACCCCGTATTATTGCTAAGCGTGGTAACTGAAAAGAGCTTGGGACCAGAGGCAACGCCAGCTATGTGACGTAGCTCTGTTCATTCTGTGTTAAATGATTTTTTACTACATTCTTTTGAAAATTCATTTATTTGATCATTTATTGGTAAAAGTAAAAACCATTTACTTTGAATTGCAGCATAGAGCATATAACTATTTCTGCTGAAACATCAATCGTACCTGTAAGCACACCATTTGGCACCATAGATTTTAGCACTGTTACAAAGACTACTACCATTTGGTCCATTTGCTACAACAATGCACAGCAATATAAGATAAAAGAGGAATTTAAAATTTCTTCACTTGGGTAACAGAGCAGAAGCTGTATAGATAGATACAATAACAAAAAGTAGCTTAGTTCAGGGAAACCAAAATTTTTGCTGTCGATTTGGATGGCTGATAATCCCTTGTAAATGAAGAGAGTTTGACAAAGCAGTAGACAGTGAATCCAAGAGAACAGAATGATAATCGGCACACAAACATATTCGAACACACAATCAAACAAAAACTTGTACTAACAGTGCTATATGATTGACAAAATCCTAATCCCTGGGTTGAACTCTCATAGACATACTTGGCATAAAGAAATCTTGCATGCAAAATATATAACAATATAAGAATGATCAAAACCTTTCTGCCAATCTGGCAGTCACTGCTCTAAGTTTTGAATACACCTTTCCAGCAGGAGATCCTAAGATGAGACTGCAAAGGGAATCCCTTGCAATCTTAATATTGGCAAAAGATCCTAGTATGTGAATTTTTGTATCAGCAATGACAATCCTTGTCTTTGTTGCATTTTCGATTGCAAACTTTGTTTTGCCACCTTTACCAGAAAGTCTTCCAATGGCACGCGACAAATGCTCACCTCTAAGTGTCTTGACATCCTTGATCTCAAAAGATTCCACATACAGCTCATCCAAACGCAAAAGGGCAATGGCATCAATAACATCAAAACCAAGCATGAACGCATGAACGAAATCTGCACACTTCTGTAGATTACTTATGTCTGGTGTGTCTGCTCTAGTCTTCAATTCAACCCTACGAGCCTTGAGGTTCATACGGATGTCAATCTTCATCTGCTCGAAAACTGGAGTGTAGATATCCATCCATACTTTCTTGAGAGGCGAATATCGATGAGGTGGAACATTAACCTTCCGAAACTGAACTCGACCATCAGACATTTCATGAGCCTTCAATGGCTCAAACAGGGGCTTTGGTGGCAGAGGCCCCGATTCATTTTGTGTTTGAGATGAAACTGTTTCAACATCCATGGTGAAGAACCGCAAGATCTGAACAGATAAGAGGTGCATAAAAATGACTGAGCATTACTAGCAGCAAATCTTCAATATACCGTTGTACACATTTTAAATAAAAAGGATCAGAGACTGGAAACAAAACTGATTGAATTAATTTTGACATTTTTTTCATCTTTAGAACATTTAACCTTGCAAGAAAACGAACAACACCAATAAAACAAACAAGTCTGACAAAGTTATGGACGCCAGCCTTCATAGGTCAAATGTTAATCAAATTCTATCCAAGCTTAAGGCCCTTGTTTGGTATTGTGGCTGGACAGCTGTAGCTTATAACTTACCGCACTAAAATTTTTGGTATATACATACCGCTATAGCTTGGATTCTAAATTGATTTATCTCATACTTGTACAATGAAAAACCTATAACATCTTTATATTTTTGTCAAAATTATTATCTAAAAATCACATTTACTCATACTATCAACTTTTATTTCATAGATATATAACTTTTCTTTTTTTTTTTTTTCTTTTTTTTTAACAGCAGCCATGGCACCTTAATACAAGACAGTACCTAAACAATCAATAAGACCCCACCGAAGAGTTATAAAAAAAGAAGATAATTTGGTATCACATGAGCATTATAATTGATCAATTCATCCCTGTTAGTTATTCAATCAGCCATCCAAACAGTTGCAACAGCCAAACAGCTTTATCAAGAATTCATGCATAAATGTCTTCAAAAAAAATTAAATAAAACGAAGATTCTAATTTTATCACGTTTCAATCTACCAAAAACAAAAAATAATTGTACATCGTGCCTTCTTCTATTTTTTAAAAAATAAAATAAAAAAGAACCGAGTTACCTGGTACGAGCTTTTTTGTCTCTCCTCTTTGTCTATGGCGGCTATGGCAGTGTGAGGTTCAAAGAATTAGAGAGAGGGGGTTCTGAAGTGTGGCTATTCACACCGTGCAGCAAAAATAATAAGAGCTGTCGGATGATTAATTAGATGGAGAATCGACGGCGGAGATTGCATTTGAATTAAAACCAAGAGGAGGAAAGAGGAGACGACGCGGGGGGGGTGGTGTTTGGGAACCCGTAATTTGGGTTTGTTAAAAAGTGGACCGGCGTGAGAAGGCTGAGACAGTATTATAAAAAAAAAAAAATATATATATATATATAATAATAATAATAATAATAATAATTATCTAATGAGGAAAATGAGAATGTCATTAGCAGATTAAAAAAATATAATTTTTAATATATTAAAATTTATATATGTTTATTTATTAGTAGACATTTTAAAGTGAAGATGTCTTCATTAAAGAAGAATATATATATATATATATATATATATATATATATATATATATATATATATATATATATATATATATATATATATATATGCGCTTCTGCATCTGAAGAGGCTATAGAAAACTGGTCTTGTTCCAACACTCCAATCCTACTGCTAGATTGGGGAGCATCAGGAGCAATTTCGACTTTTTTAGAGGAAGAAGAGGATTCTATCCTATCTAACTGTTCTTTAATAGCTTTAGCAAAATCTGATTTTGATTCGTGAACAAGCTTTTGACTAGTCTTCGAGACTTGGAAAGGCTCGAAAATAGGTTTTTTAAGCTTTTTATCATCATCAGACTTTGTTATCTTTGAAATAGAAATAGGAGAAACAGTTATGGTTGACTGTTGGAATTGACTTTCTATTCTTGTCAACTGTTTTCCTATAGTATTTAGATTAGCATTACAGAAATTATTCTGTTGAATAATACTATCTAAGTTTTTATCTGGGTCAGTGACTCTATAGTTTATATTGATGATGTTTTGATCTTTTCCAATACAATTGATCAACATTTTAAGCATTTAAAGACTATCTATTTTGCTACTAGAAAAGCTGGTTTGGCCATTTCTAGTTCTAAAGTATCTTTATTCCAAACAAAGGTCCGATTTCTTGGACATTACATTTCTAAAGGAACAATTACTCCTATTGAAAGATCTCTTGCATTTGCAGACAAGTTTCCTGATAAGATTCTTGATAAAACTCAATTGCAAAGATTTCTTGGTAGTCTAAATTATGTTCTTGATTTTTGTCCCAATATCAATAGGATCTCAAAACCCCTGCATGATAGATTAAAGAAAAATCCTGTTGCATGGACAGATGAGCATACTAAAGCTGTTAGGTTAATAAAGAATTCGGTAAAAAATATTCCCTGCTTGTTTCTAGCAAACCCTACACTACCTAAGATAGTTGAAACTGATGCATCTGACTTAGGTTATGGTGGTATCCTAAAACAAGTTGATAATAATAAAGAACAAATAGTACAATATGTTTCTGCACATTGGAATAATTGCCAAAGAAATTATTCTACTATTAAAAAAGAAATTTTATCTATTGTTTTATGCATCTCTAAATTTCAAAGTGATTTACTAAATAAAAAATTCTTACTTAGAATTGATTGTAAAGATGCAAAACACGTTTTAGAAAAAGATGTTCAAAACATTGCATCTAAACAAATTTTTGCACGATGGCAAGCAACTTTAAGTGTTTTTGATTTTGAAATTGAATTTATTAAAGGTGATAAAAACTCTGTTCCGGATTTTCTAACCAGAGAATTTCTCCAAAATAGATAAATGCCGCCCAAGAAAAAAGACAAAAGCAAAGGAGTCCTCAAAGACCCTGTGCCTCAAACACCTTCTAAAGCTTCCCCTCCTAAAGAAAAATTGCTATCTTCAGCAATGCCCATAAAGTCTTGGATCGACATGGTTCAGGAAGAAGAATCACAGTCTAAAGCCATTGCTTCTGAAGAACAGGTAAAAGATTGGATGACCTCCATTTCTAAATCCCCTGAGCTCATGCTCGCATTACAAAGTATTTCTAAAGACAAATCTCTTTCTCAGATTTCAGAAAAAGAAAAATCTATTTCTAAAGCAATTTCAAAACCTTCATCTTCTAAAGAAATTATTTCTGGTGAAAGCTCTTCTTCTTCACAAATTGTGGTTTCCCAACAAAAGCTTTCACAAAAGTCGGATTGGGTTATTAAAACCTATCAACAAAACATTTTAACCATTGAAGATGAGTTTTATCACTCTGATCCTTTTCAAACTCTTTCAAAGTTTTTTCCGAAGGGTTGGTTTTTTAAACCATGGGATTTAACAAAACCCCAATCTTTTTATCAAGACATCTTTGAATTTACTGAATCAGTAAAATTCAAGCATTTCTTTCTTTCTGAAGCCTATTCTGAGCCAGCCTATTCTACAGCCACAATTCTTAAAGTCCTTAGTCCAAAACAATGGAATGACCAACTCCATAAACCTAAAGCTTTTCCCGCCAATTTCCAAAACCGTTTAAACCATTGGTTGTCTTTTTCCTATTGGGACTACCAGCAGGCCTGGTTTAATACATTTTTTATTCAAAACCCAAAGAAAACCCACTCTTGGTTATTTTTCTTTAACTAAAAAATAACCGTATTGGGACAAGCAATGGTTATATAGTGTAATATAGTGTAAAGAATTTGTGTTGTTCATCCTTTTATTAACATCTGTGTGTCTGTTGAATTTTTTACTGGTAGTAAGTCCCGTTTTAGGATAAGAGTTTCCGCTTAGGGCAGTAAAACCATACCTGTAGACATTTATATAGGTTTTATTTAAAGGTCTTGAACTACATGGATTCTCTACTCTGTAGAGCATCCTCCTTCTCTAGCTCTTCCTTCGGGAGGACTAGTGTTTCAAAGAATATTGTGAATTCTGAAGAATTCATAATTGCAGACTTTGATAAACCTATTGATTGTTGGGAATTACCAAAGATTTCTAAAGACATGATTTATAAAACAAAGAAGCTTGATTTTCTAAAGACAGATTATGTCATAAAAACTGAAGAACGAGATATTACTCTTTCAAAGCCTTTTGAAACAATTCAATTGTTTTCGGAACATTCTCTAAAGCATTTAAAAGAAAAGAAATTTAATTATGTGCATATTGGTTTAATCCAAGTCGGAATAAAACCCCTTACTAAAGAAGGCTTAGATACTTCCATCTTAGCTGTTTTAAGAGATGGCAGATTCATCTCTTTTGACGATTCTTTACTTAGTAGTATCGAATCGAGTCTCTGTAAAGGCCCTATTTCGTTTGACTGTTACCCAAACATCACAGTCTCCCTTAAAGACAAAAATATCCTCAAAAGCATGATTCTTCAAATAAAGACTCACAATTACCATATGATTGAAGGGTCAATACCTATTGCATTGATCTATAAAATTTCTTACAAGGCAATGCATTCTACGTTTAATACGCAACATAAATTCCAGTCTAAAAAGGATGAGACAATTCTCTTCCAGACTGATATGTCCAGAGCTAATACTGTTGTCCCAAGGCCAATCCAATGGAAAGATGTTCATCTTCCAGAAGAATGGATTTTGGATGGAGCCTCTGAACCAGTGATTCCAACACAACTTGAGCCTAATACAGAGTTGCAGAATGTAACTCAGTATTCTGATAGCAAAGTCAAACTTTCTTTCACAAGGTCTACTTCGTCTAGATTCTCTGATAGAGAGTCTGTTTCTAGTATTCCCTCAATAGAAAGAAAGTTTTCTAAAGTCCCCTCTGTCATAAATCTTCCATACAAAGACCAACCTAGGTTTTCTACTTCAGATATTCCTAGTTCTTTTATTCGTTCTGTTGATTACACTACTAGTGTTCCCCATCCAATCTACACTAGTAATCAACATGAACAAAGAAAGGAAGAGAAAGAACCTTCTCCTCCAACATCTCCTACATTTTCTGCTATTACAGAAAATGTAATTGGTGTCCTAGAAAAGGATTTCGAACTAGATAAAACTCTTCTGCACAAAGATTTCTATTCTGGTTTAAACAAAGAAAAAAGACTTTGGTTTTTTAAACAATTTTTAGACCAAATAAAGCAAATTCAAGAAGTTTATTATGAATTTGTAAACTCACATAAAGTCCATATTTTATTTTTTGATTGGTTTGAAATGTATGTTTCAGACAACAACATTTTTTACCCTTTTAAAAAGACAAACCCCATTACTACCAGAAAGAAAACTCCTGAGTGGAATCTTTCTGATAGTGATAGAATCATCGCATCTGAACACCCTCCTATGAGAAATATAACTATTGATCATGGTGAGCCTCCTGTTCAAATTAAAGCCTCGCCTTATAAAATCCATAGAGTCAATGACCCAGATAAAGACTTAGATAGTATTATTTAACAGAATAATTTCTGTAATGCTAATCTAAATACTATAGGAAAACAGTTGACAAGAATAGAAAGTCAATTCCAACAGTCAACCATAACTGTTTCTCCTATTTCTATTTCAAAGATAACAAAGTCTGATGATGATAAAAAGCTTAAAAAACCCATTTTCGAGCCTTTCCAAGTCTCGAAGACTAGTCAAAAGCTTGTTTACGAATCAAAATCAGATTTTGCTAAAGCCATTAAAGAACAGTTAGATAGGATAGAATCCTCTTCTTACTCTAAAAAAGTCGAAATTGCTCCTGATACTCCCCAATCTAGCAGTAGGAATGGAGTGTTGGATCAAGACTAATTTTCTATAGCCTCTTCAGATGCAGAAGCATTTGAAGAAGAAATTGAGTCTATACCTAAAGCTAATAAAATCCATTGGGAATTAGCACTTCCTACTACTTCTCATTCTCCTCCTGATCTAGCCATTGATAATAGGCCTAGTGCAATAAACCAGTCTCGGTTTAATGCATCTTCTGTCTATGAATGGAACATAGATGGAATGTCTGAATATAATATACTTGGCCTATTACAACAAATGACTATGGCAGCAAATGCCTATAAAACTCAATCAGGAACTTCAGACAAAGCCATTGCAGAAATCCTTATTGCGGGTTTCACAGGTCAACTTAAAGGTTGGTGGGATCATCTTCTCACTAAACAACAACAGTCTGACATTTTGAATGCTATTCAAACAGATGAGGATAAAACCCCCATTCTGGATTAATATAATAGCCCCATTCAAGATGCAGTTGCGACTTTAATATTGACCATTTCCCTCCATTTCATAGGTGATCCTTCTCACCTACGAGATAAAAATGCTGAGTTACTACATAATCTAAGATGTTGGAAACTTAGTGATTTCCAGAGCTATAAAACCACCTTCTTTACTCGTCTCTTCCTAAGAGATGATGCAAATCATATTACTTGGAAAGAAAAATTTCTTGCTGGTCTACCTACCATTTTGGGTGAAAAAGTAAGAAATTCTATTAAAGCCCTTTACGATAACCCTATCCCTTATGATGAACTCACCTATGGAGAATTGGTTAGTTTCATTAATAAGAAAGGTTTAAAGATCTGCCAAAATTTGAAATTACAGAAACGACTAAAATGGGAGCTTAGAAAATCTAAACAAGAATTAGGAAGTTTCTGTAAACAATTCAATTATGACCCCTTTAAAACTTCTACCTCTAAAGATTGTAATGATAAGTGTTCTTCAAAACCTTACAAAAAACATTACAAATCAAAACGTTACAAAAGATTTTTGCCTGAGCCCAAAGATTCTTCTTATAAGAAGCCTTCAAAGCCTTATAAGAAAACTCAATTTTCTAAAAGAAAAGGATCTAAAGCGGTCCCTAAAACTCCTTTTAATTATAAAGAAGCCACATGTTTTAAGTGTGGAAGAAAAGGCCATACTGTAAAATTTTGCAGAATAAACAAAAAACTCCATGAACTTGGTCTTGATGATGAAACACTTTCAAAAGTTACTTCTTTATTGACAGAATCTTCTGATTTTGAGTCCTCCATGACAGGAGACAGTGAGCCTCTACAAGTTGATGAGTTAGTTGACTCTGATACTTTTAAATCAAGCGATAGTGATTCTGACACAGAATCCCTCTTTTTAAAGAAAATCAATGTTTTAACTAAAGAACAAGAAACTTTTCTTGAATTAGTTAAACATATTTCAAATCCTGATTTACAAAAGGAATATCTTGATAAGCTTTTAAAAACTCTTGAACGAGATGATAAAGCAGAGTCCTCTAAAGCCCCTATTTTAAAGAAAAATGCTTATGATCTTACTGAAATCCTTGATAAAAAGAAAAACAAGAAAAATACACCCAGTATTCAGGATCTTCAAAAAGAAATTAAAGAAATTAAGCTTGAAATATAAGAATTAAAAGAAAAACAGAAAAATGACTCTGATACTATCCAACTTTTGTTACAAAAACAATTGGAAAGTAATTCGGATAAAGAATCAGAATCCGACAATAATGACAATGAAACCCAAAATATAGACAACATTGAATCATTCCCCAATGATTTTCTTTTTGTCTTAAAGCAAATTACAACAAGAAAGTATTGGATAAAGATCACATTAATCCTTTCAAAAGATTTTGAGATAGACACAGTTGCCTTATTTGACACTGGTGCCGATTTAAATTGTATAAAAGAAGATATTATCCCTAAAAGATTTCATGAAATAACTCGAGAAAGACTCTCTGCAGCAAATAATTCAAAATTAAAGATCACCTCTAAAGTTGATGCTTCTATTCCTAATGATGGTTTTGAATTTAGAACTTCTTTTCTTTTGACAAATGACATACACCATGCTGTCATACTTGGAACTCCTTTCATAAACCTCATTACCCCATATACTGTCAACTACGATGGTATAGCCTGTAAAATAAAAGGCAAAAAACTAAAATTCCCTTTTATTGAAAGACGTAAAACTCGAAATTTAAACATTGTAAAAGCTTGTTCTGTTTACCAGAATCAAATCAATGTTTTACTAAAGAAAAAAAAAATGATTTATTCTATCTACAAAAAGATTTAAATGTACAAAGAATCGAAAACCAACTACAAACTGATTTTATAAAAAAGAAAATTTCTGACTTCAAAGCTTTAATTGAAAAAGAAATTTGTGCTGATTTACCTTCTGCTTCTTGGGAAAGAAAACAACATTTGGTTGATCTACCATATGAATCTTCTTTTGATGAAAGACAAATTCCTACAAAAGCTAGACCTATTCAAATGAATATGGATCTAGAACAACATTGTAGAAATGAGATCAAAGATTTAGAGTCAAAAGGTTTAATTGTGAAATCAAGGTCTCTTTGGTCTTGTGCCGCTTTCTACGTCAATAAGAACTCTGAAATAGAAAGAGGAACACCTAGATTGGTGATCAATTACAAACCTTTAAATAAAGCTTTAAAATGGATTAGGTATCCCATACCTAACAAAAAAGATTTGCTTCAAAAACTCCATTCTGCATTTACATTTTCAAAATTTGACATGAAGTCGGGATTTTGGCAAATTCAAATCCATCCTAAAGACCGGTATAAAACTACTTTTACAGTTCCATTTGGACAATACGAATGGACTGTAATGCCATTTGGCTTAAAGAATGCGCCTTCTGAGTTTCATAGAATTATGAATGATATTTATAATCCTTACTCAGATTTTTGTATAGTTTATATTGATGATGTTTTGATCTTTTCCAATACAATTGATCAACATTTTAAGCATTTAAAGACTTTCTATTTTGCTACTAGAAAAGCTGGTTTGGCCATTTCTAGTTCTAAAGTATCTTTATTCCAAACAAAGGTCCGATTTCTTGGACATTACATTTCTAAAGGAACAATTACTCCTATTGAAAGATCTCTTGCATTTGCAGACAAGTTTCCTGATAAGATTCTTGATAAAACTCAATTGCAAAGATTTCTTGGTAGTCTAAATTATGTTCTTGATTTTTGTCCCAATATCAATAGGATCTCAAAACCCCTGCATGATAGATTAAAGAAAAATCCTGTTGCATGGACAGATGAGCATACTAAAGCTGTTAGGTTAATAAAGAATTCGGTAAAAAATATTCCCTGCTTGTTTCTAGCAAACCCTACACTACCTAAGATAGTTGAAACTAATGCATCTGACTTAGGTTATGGTGGTATCCTAAAACAAGTTGATAATAATAAAGAACAAATAGTACAATATGTTTCTGCACATTGGAATGATTGCCAAAGAAATTATTCTACTATTAAAAAAGAAACTTTATCTATTGTTTTATGCATCTATAAATTTCAAAGTGATTTACTAAATAAAAAATTCTTACTTAGAATTGATTGTAAAGATGCAAAACACGTTTTAGAAAAAAGATGTTCAAAACATTGCATCTAAACAAATTTTTGCACGATGGCAAGCAATTTTAAGTGTTTTTGATTTTGAAATTGAATTTATTAAAGGTGATAAAAACTCTGTTCCGGATTTTCTAACCAGAGAATTTCTCCAAAATAGATAAATGCCGCCCAAGAAAAAAGACAAAAGCAAAGGAGTCCTCAAAGACCCTGTGCCTCAAACACCTTCTAAAGCTTCCCCTCCTAAAGAAAAATTGCTATCTTCAGCAATGCCCATAAAGTCTTGGATCGACATGGTTCAGGAAGAAGAATCACAGTCTAAAGCCATTGCCTCTGAAGAACAGGTAAAAGATTGGATGACCTCCATTTCTAAATCCCCTGAGCTCATGCTCGCATTACAAAGTATTTCTAAAGACAAATCTCTTTCTCAGATTTCAGAAAAAGAAAAATCTATTTCTAAAGCAATTTCAAAACCTTCATCTTTTAAAGAAATTATTTCTGGTGAAAGCTCTTCTTCTTCACAAATTGTGGTTCCCCAACAAAAGCTTTCACAAAAGTCGGATTGGATTATTAAAACCTATCAACAAAACATTTTAACTATTGAAGATGGGTTTTATCACTCTGATCCTTTTCAAACTCTTTCAAAGTTTTTCCCGAAGGGTTGGTTTTTTAAACCATGGGATTTAACAAAACCCCAATCTTTTTATCAAGACATCCTTGAATTTACTGAATCAGTAAAATTCAAGCATTTCTTTCTTTCTGAAGCCTATTCTGAGCCAGCCTATTCTACAGCCACAATTCTTAAAGTCCTTAGTCCAAAACAATGGAATGACCAACTCCATAAACCTAAAGCTTTTCCCGCCAATTTCCAAAACCGTTTAAACCATTGGTTGTCTTTTTCCTATTGGGACTATCAGCAGGCCTGGTTTAATACATTTTTTTATTCAAAACCCAAAGAAAACCCACTCTTGGTTATTTTTCTTTAACTCAAAAATAACCGTACAAAGCCTTCCAAATTGGTCCCAACAGTGGTGGAACTATTTTGGGCCAAGCCCAGAAATCCTTAGCCCAAATGTAAAGAACTGTTTAAACTTTTTTAAAGCCCACTATATTCCCTCCGATTCAGAGAAAAGATTTTCCCCTTTCCTCTGCTTCTGTACAAATTTCTTCTTACCTTGGGTTTGGATGTGAAGTCTTCAATTCCACACTCAAGAAGCCCAAATGCTTCTCCAAAGAACCTTCAAAGTCAAGTGGTGGTCCAAATTTGATGAACAGTCAAAATTGACTGAAGCCATAATCCATAAATGGCTTTCTTCATCAGGCCACCTTATTCCTACTGTTGAAGAAACTAAATCCCAAGGCACTTTCCTCGCCCAGCGCTCAAAAGCCCAATCTCTATTGGCCACTGCAAAAATAGAAGAGGAATATTTCAAAGTAATGCATCAGCTTCTCTCCTCTCGATCTGCATCTTCCGTGGTCAGTTCTTCAGAAGATGAGGAGCCATTTATATATCTTGGAGATGAAAATGAAGATGATTGTTTCGGTATTTTCTCTCCTGCAAAGCATTGTAAGTAGTTTTGTACATATACATTTCTGTGTAAAAAAAAAGAAAAAAAAAGAGTAATTTCCTTCCCTGTAATTATTATGTTTCCTTGTAATTTTCTTTTGTCTTTATCGTCTTTTGGACCTTTTCCCTCTTCACTCACTATTCTCGTCACGAGAAAAAAGCTGTGGGGACAAGTATCCATTTTTCTTTTCTTTTGGGTCCTACAAAGTCTTATTCCACCGAACAGTAAAGATGCTGTCTCCACTCACGGGATTCCTGGGGATCACTCACCAACTCTGGTCCTACCCACGTGAAGACACAATTATTTCTTCTTTTACTTTTGTAAAGAAATGGAGGTTGGGTATATAGTTCCCATTAACCCTCAGTTGGGGCATCCGACAATTCTCTCTCTCTCTCTCTCTCTCTCTCTCTGGTTGGGAAAATGAACTGAAGTCTTTCAAGGAATTCATTCCTGGCTTCTGATTTCCTTCCTCTTCTTCTGTAAAATTCTTTAAAGTTTTTAAATAAAAAGCATCCTTTAAATGTAAGTAAAGCATTCAATTTTATTATAAAGTTTCTGTATTTTAATTACAAAGCATAGATCTAAGGGTGAATGCTTTTAAATTGTATGATCGCAGACTGATAATTCATATAAGATCTGCCATAAAAGTTGTTACAAATCCTCTGAGG
The DNA here is from genome assembly GCA_030449835.1 of Clausena lansium. NCBI lineage: Eukaryota > Viridiplantae > Streptophyta > Magnoliopsida > Sapindales > Rutaceae > Clausena > Clausena lansium. Next base: position 6,427,711 of record JASUUF010000192.1, on the reverse strand, counting down.
CACAGAGACCTGATCTCTCCCCTCAGTTGTAACTTCTCTTCTCCCTTCACACTTAGAGCACCATTTCTGGGATCCAGATTTGGTACTGTGTATGTATAGAAAAACCCACCGTAATGCATGTTTAATTTTGTAAAGCCTTGTGTTGCTTAGGTTTGCTTAAAAAGAACTCAAAATTTTTAAAGATAATATTTTAGTATTTGGTTGGAATCAGTTCTAAGTCTGATCCTATTCATATTAATTCAAAATGTTTAAATTTTGAGTTTTAGGTCTTTCAATAAAAGGGAATTTTAGTTTTTTGCCTTTTATTTTACAGGCTATACCATCGTAGTTGACAGTATATGGGGTAATGAGGTTTATGAAAGGAGTTCCAAGTATGACAGCATGGTGTATGTCATTTGTCAAAAGAAAAGAAGTTCTAAATTCAAAACCATTCATTTTCCCAACCAGAGAGAGAGAGAGAATTGCCGGATACCGCAACTGAGGGTTAATGGAAACTATATACCCAACCTCCGTTTCTTTACAAAAGTAAAAGAAGAAATAATTGCGTCTTCACGTAGGTAGGACCAGAGTTGGTGAGTGATCCCCGGGAATCCCGTGAGTGGAGACAGCATCTTTACTGTTTGGTGGAATAAGACTTTGTAGGACCCAAAAAAAAGAAAAATGGATACTTGTCCCCACAGCTTTTTTCTCGTGACGAGAATAGTGAGTGAAGGGGGAAAAGGTCCAAAAGACGATAAAGACAAAAGAAAATTACAAGGAAACATAATAATTACAAGGAAGGAAATTACTCTTTTATATATATATATTATTTTTTATTTTTTATTTTTAATACAAAAAGTGAGGAAAAGATCATCACTATAAGAGGCATCACTATAAAAAAAAGACAAAAAAAGAAGGTATTTGTTCTTTACTTATAAGCAATTGAGATTGAAAATATTTTTATGTCTTATATTTACTTTCTCCTTTCTCTCTTATTATATTGTTAGGCTATCAATTGATGAGTAATTTAGCATTACCTATTTCTAAGACTTTTTTTCCGACTACTTTCCTCACTCATGGTTTCTACAACATTTTTTTCTTGTATAATCTATATGTTAAATTAGTTTTAAAAAATGTCAAAATTATTTCGAAAACTAATACATTAAACTATTATATATATTTTTAAATTTTGAAAGGCATTAAATCAGCTAGTATGGAGAAATTCTAGAATAAATTCAATTAATACATGTATGACATGTGTATTTAGATTTAATATAATAATCACTTGTATGATAGTTTGTTAAAATAAATGTACACATGTCATAGCATGATTTATTTATTTTGTGACTGACATAGTACCTCTGATATATTATAGAATTTCTCGTATGTTAGTCTGTATTTTTTTTTATACACTACATAACCACAGCAGAAGCTCACTTGGGCATTTAAGCCGAGCATAAGAAATTAAAGAAGATTCTCCCCTCTCACATCCCTCCCATTTTTTTTTTACCCATTATTTAATCACAAAATTTAACAAAACCCAACAGTAAAAGCTAAAATTAATAAAAAAAAAAGGTCTTCTAAGTACTTGAAAACTTTTTACTTCTAGTTTTGTTTGATTCTAAACAAATCGACTGCACTGCACTGCACTGGCAATTTTATTTTGTACCAATTGAACTGCATTTCGCTTTAGTGATTTTTACTTTGTTAATAATCAAATTAGTGTTTGGATTGAATGCAGGTGACAAGACTCAAAAGTATATTACTCCCAAGTATAAGAGTGTCTTGTTATAATATAATCCGGTGAGTCCGGGGTCGAATCACAGGAAAATGATTTAAATTTATTTATTTTAATTTATCCCAGAAAAGAAAATAAAAATAAAATATATGTAGATTAATTTTTGAATGAAAATATGGAATTAAATAAGTTAGGATTTGGATCCACTCTTAGTATTAAATACAATCTAACAAATTCTTTTGATTATTTTTATTTAGATTTATTGCCCAAAAGATTAATTATATAAATTATCATTATTTTCTAATTAATTTTACTATAGATTAAGTACTTAATATGCCAAAATTTAATTTGTCTACAATAAGTCAAAATACAATTTTGCCATAGTTTATACTAAGATATTAAGAATTTATTGTGCCAAACTCCATTGTTTGTCTACAATAAATCAAAATTCCAAAATATAAAATATGGGTAGAATTAAATAGAAAATAATTTAATTAATATAATTAAAAATAGAATTTGATTAAATCATATTTATTTTCTAAGAGTTTCACCTTACCCTAACTATAATTATTTAGCTAGACATAGTTGAAATAAAAATAAGTATTAAAACTAAATTATACATAATTAAAAGAAATAAAAACAACTAAAATTAGAAATAAAACTAAATTTATTATAAAAATAATTACGAAAAATATTAAAAACACAACTAAAATTATTAATATAAACTAAAGAGAATTTAGGAGAAAATTGGAGAAGAAGAGCTCTCCAAATACATGAAAATGAGGCTATATTTATAGGAAAATTCGTTCATAATCCAGTGCTTTGCGGTCCATCATAAGCTTTATGTATGCACTTCACACAACCACTAGATCAAGATCTGAAGGCTGGTCAAACTTCACAAGTCAACATGTCACGTGGCATCATTTGAAGCGTCTGATTTGGTCAAAGAACGGTTGAGATTTGGCGGGTTAATGGGCGAATCGGGTCAACCCAAATACAAAGGTTCGGATCCTCCAACCCAACTCACCAACCATAGCCAAGTGGCACGATCATAGCCATTGAATTATGAACGGTTGAGATTTGGTTAAAGTTGACAACTATCCAGTGCACTCATATCTATCGTAAGCTCATTCTTTTTTATCCAATAGTATGCTGCCACATCATCGGTCAATGCCATGTCAGCATACTGTATATGTGAACGGTGTCGTATATGTGAACAGTACCGTATACGTGAATAGTGCCGTATACATGAACAGTATATATGACCCTTTATGTCTCTCCTAAGGTTTTCGGACTTCCGGAATCCAAATTTGACGTTCGTTTATCTGTTTGGAGCATCGAATTCCGTCAAAGTATTATTTTACCTAATAAACACACAAAAATACATAATATCAAATATTTAAAATCTTAACTAGAAATTCATAACATATTACATAATTACAAATATAAATTATAACATAAGCACAAAATACCATTTAATCACTAGATAAAAATATAATTTTTAACACTAATCAGCAGGTAATGGGGATGATTACTTTGTTGATAAATTAGTTTGTCAGTTAACAATGCATAACGAGTGCAATGCATCATCATCTAAAATTACATGCGCCTAATAGCGTCAATATTTATTTAATGAAGAATTAACTGGACAAATGATAGATGTTTAATGAAATTATGACTGAAGAATGCACACTGATTTGTTTTTAGAATGTGAAGGATATAAGAAACCATCACAACTTGTTGATCTATTCTTATTAAGAGCAAGTCTAAAAGGATTATAAATGTAAGTTTTGCATGCAAGTTTTCGAAAGGATGGATAATGCTATCTTGTTGTAGTTAAGGATAATAGGATTACCGATTTGGTTTGATTTTGGTTCGACCCAAGACACTATGAGAGCTTCTCTACAGAGGGTGATTTTCTGGTAAAGATGGATACTGGGTAGCATGGAGGAAGTTTTCTGGGGATGATGACGGTTGGGAAGAACCTAAAATCACAAAAACATCCATTAGAGGTTGCACCAACACTCTGACGGTCAAGTTCGTAGGAGGTTGAAGGAGATGATGGGTTTCCAAGAAACCCTAGAATAGGAGAAAAGTTTTGAGTGTTTTATAAGTGAGTGAACTTACTTCCTTTGTGAGACTAACCTAGCCTTTTTAAAGTGGAGTGCCCTGATGGCATCTTTGTGTCCTTTTGGACACGTGGCGAGCCAATATTGGTGGTTTCACTCCACAGATAGGGTTTTTAGGGTAATTTGGCCCCTTTTATGGAGGCTTTTGAGCTTGCTTAGGTTGGACAGTTGTCTATTTGAGGACAATTTGTGTCGGCAGCATATCCTTATCCCTAATTAGCTCATATTGAAATGAACCAATTGGGATGAGGAGTACTTGATTTCACTAGAGATGGTGCAAGTGGCTTTGTCTGTAGTCCTCCCTCCTCAATTCTGACTTTGGCTACTTGTAAAGAGATATTTTGGAGACAATCTGAGAGGGGACCGTACTGTAATGATGTGTCTTGGCACTATTGGAGAGGCTGTCACTTTCCCGCCGTCCCATGTAGGCACATGGCGACTTGGACGTACTGTAGGAGACATTTTTCTATTACTCTCAGATGACTTGGATAGTTAACGTTGGTTCTTTGAGATCTTCCCATTTCATCCTCTCTCTTCAGCTTCCCGTTCATTCTTCACCACAGTCTTGAGTCATATTCCCTATGTGTCATGTCCTTATTATATGTGGTCTACATTTTACCACTAACAATTACTTATTTCTTTAGATATTCCATGACTACCCTTCTTTTTAAAGAAACAATTCATTTAACTTAGTTATACTTCTTCAAGTGAGGAAGAAATGCTTCTATTTTATTCTCCTTCATTATTTTTCATATTAGGAATTTGTTTTGTATATTTTTTAGTGTGTAGCTAGAAGAATTTGTTCTGTATATTTTGCATTCAACTTTGATGATTTATGGAAAGAGCTATTCTCCAGCTTAGTCTTTGTGCAGAGTGGACCAAGCAACTTGTAATATTTAGCTGCTGATATGTTATTTTCTACTAATTTTATTAATTTTCTTTATTTCAAAAATAAAAAACAAAACCCTTTTACGTTCACTACACTTTGGACTTGTCCAAATCAAAATAAGTCAAAAGAAAATTCAAATTTCGAATTCGAATCTTCGAAATTCAATTGATTTTGTTTCTATTCTCAATATATGGAATATTTTCTATTTCTAAATTATGTTTATGAAAAGATATTCATTTTTCAAACGCTAAGGTGTCAATAAATATACTAATATGTTCCTATATTCTTGCAAATTACTATTCTATTTGAGTTAGGTTACGTCGGCGTCTCCCCAAATTCATGTGCCTCTGCAAGTTCATCAAAAGTAGGTGAGTATACCAAAGAAAGGAATTATCAATAACTCTTTGATTGTGATGGGAGCAGGAAAAGAGACAAATCTATATAGAATTCCCATACGAAGATCATTAATTATTGAAGAAAGAAAAATGAGTTTGTTTATCCAAATCTGAATTCTAAAAAAATAGCAATTAAATCCATTAAAATGTACTTTTGTTTTTAGTTTGATCTTCTGCTCAAAATAAGCAAACTCCAAGCTACCTTTTGGGAATGATTTGATTTCGATGAACCATAAGCAACCCCAAGCGACCAGTTACAAACAATAAAAACACAATGAATAAGGAAATGAAAACTATACAATTTTTGTGCTTCTGTATTTCCATTTTTATTATTATTATTTGAGATTAGTATAGGGCTAGATAGACTCGAACCATAGACCTCACAAATCGAACTAATTCTTATCAAAATGATTTGAACTTTTTCAAAGACCTAACATGCATTTTTTTTTTTTTTTGCATTGGCTCTCTCATTAACTGATAGAAATATTAGTTAGCCTACCATATTTTTTTCTCAACAGAAAAATAAGGAATGGCTCCGTGTGCTCTAATTCATTATTTGGATTTGGATGTAGGAGCACTCCCAAAGTGTTTCAAAGAAGGGTTATCTTGACGTAGGTCTGCTTATATCCTAGATCAACCTAAACGAAATGGAGTCTCTATCATCCTAATTAAATAATCACATATGAAAGTTCATATGCCTTAAGGTTCATAGAATGAAAAGAGAATTTTTGAGGTCTTGATACTTATTATGCCTAGCATTGAATATACTAAGTATTTACCTTATCAATCTCTCAAATCGATGATGGATTCTATTTGGTTCCTCAAGGGCGCCCGAATCGGACTGAGCCATTTGTCAGGCTATTGTTCTCTTGTTTTGTTCCCTATAAGTCACGAAGTCAGGCATTATTTCTAAAAAAGATCAATTCTTTTGATTACATGACAGACTTCTCTGAAAAACATTGGCACAAGTGTAAACAAGGTGCTCTACCTAACTGAGCTATAGCCACTATCCTTATGATACATATTTTATCATATTATGTTGATAATTTCTTGTCAAGATAAATATTCCATGATCCCACACTATATCTCTTTGATCTTTTGGATTGGTATTGCTTAGAAGTCTTATTAGATTTACACTCCATCGATGGGATCTGATAAATCTCTTTTTCTTTTTTGTTATAATGATAAATGACCTACTTAACTCAGTGATTAGAGTATTGCTTTCATATGACAGGAGTCATTGGTTTAAATCCAATAGTAGGTAGAAATAATTAGATACCATGGCCAATGGTATCTAATAAGTTTTTCTACTCACCTTTGTTTATTGATTTTGTATCTTTTTTATCCTATTCAATTTGGTTTTTGAATTGAAACCTTTTTCCTTTCGTTAGAATCTGATTCCACTTGATTGAATTTAATTTGATTCAATTGGCAGAATTAAAATAGGGGGTATAAACAGAAATTTGTTGGATTATTCCATTCGGGTGCACCAACTAGTTATGAAATCGCATTGATAACCTCTACTCGTGTCCTAGCTCATCTAAGAGCTATATTTGCCTCAATATCACTACTCTTCTCCACATCATTATTGAACTTGATCTCATTTTCAAGATCAACCAATCGACTTTCAAAATATCAAGTGGGTGAATAAAAATCTTGAGAAAGTCGTTCATTATATCTATCATTATAGACAATACCCGCCATATTATCTATGGAGTTTGAAAAAGGCCACAAGAAACATATAATTCAATGTGAATGTTGCAGAGGTTACTAATTACCACTGTTAATCTGATATTCTGATTCCGCTACTAAATATTGTGAGGGTAGCTGTTCGAATTCCCACAAAAGCATTGTAGGGTTTAATTCCTTTCAATTATGAGTTAAAGCAGTCTTTTCTATTTCGAAATGTGATGGAGTAAAAGTCCTTTGAATATTAGAGAGAGTAAAATTCAGACAATATTATAAAAGATTTAATGTAAATTAGTCCCAGTAATTATCTGAATGTAAATATCGGTAATGGTCTCATGTAATATGAGTTGTAATCGGAGCAATAATCTCATGTAATTTAAAAAAAAAAAAATAGTTATACTTCTTCAAGTGAGGAAGAAATGCTTCTATTTTATTCTCCTTCATTATTTTTCATATTGGGAATTTGTTCTGATTATTTTGCATTCAACTTTGATGGTTTATGGAAAGAGCTATTCTCCAGCTTGCTCTCCGTGCGGGGAGAAGGGGGACCGTGCAACTTGTAAGATTTAGCTGCTGATTTGTTATTTTCCAATAATTTCATGCGTTAATGTTGTCTTGTCAGATCTCATTGAATTTCTTGCCTATTAGTACTAGGTACATTAATGTTCATGCAATTTTGCGGACTAGAATTATTTGTGTCTGGACACCCCTGTGCATTTCTTAAAAATTTGCAGTGATCTGTTTTCTATTCAGATGAATAAAACCAAGCGATTAGCTAAAATAACCCTCACTTTAAAGCATGTGAGAAAACCTTTTTATTAAAATTTAAATCAAACGGTACAATTGGAAATTAACATTATAATTTTAAATAAATTATAATTATAAAAAATTAATATTTTGTGATTTTTTCACTTTATTAAATTTAAGAGTATTCTTATAATTGAAACCTTTTTCCTTTCGTTAGAATCTGATTCCACTTGATTGAATTTAATTTGATTCAATTGGCAGAATTAAAATAGGGGGTATAAACAGAAATTTGTTGGATTATTCTATTCGGGTGCACCAGCTAGTTATGAAATCGCATTGATAACCTCTACTCATGTCCTAGCTCATCTAAGAGCTAGATTTGCCTCAATATCACTACTCTTCTCCACATCATTTACTAAAATAATGATCTCATTATTTAGTAAATGATGATCTCATTATTCCCTCTTCTAGTAAAACCACCCATTAGAGCCATTGTCAACCATTAGTCGTTGAAGCAGATTCTTAAAATACCTATATTTATAGCTATGGCAATAGGCCTGTGATTTGGTAATACGTTTATTTGTCTACTATTAGTAAATAAAATGATTTCTTTCATTTTTGAATCCCAAGCAATTCGATTAAGAGTTAGTACATAAAGATTTAAGGTCATTTCTTCAAATTACTCTCTATTTTTAAGTTTGTAGCCTTCGCAGTAACTTCATCTATGATACCTTCCAAATAAAAGGCCTGCTTAAAAAGACCATCTAATTCTTCGGACAGGATCAATTTAAACCCTCGAATAGTTTTGGTTAGACTTACAAATTTCCCTAGGGAACCGAAAAATACCTAGGCTACGAAAAAGGGTTGTGATAAGAAACGCTCAATTTTTCGTGCCTTTACTATAGTTAAACAATCCTCTTTGGACAGTTCATTCAACCCAAGGATAGTTATAATGTCCTGAATCTCTTTGTAACATTATAAAATTTGCTTAACTTCATGCGTCGTTTTATACTGTTCCTCACCAATGATATGAGGTTGGAGCATAATTAACATATAATCTAAAGGATCAACAACTGGATAGATATCTTTAGCTGCTAATCCTGTTGATAGTATAGTAGTAGCATCTAAATGGGCAAATGTCGTAGCAGGAGTGGGATCAGTCAAATCATCCACGGATACAGAAATTGCTTGATTAGAAGTTATAGGCCCCTTATTAGTAGAAGTAATTCTTTTTTGTAAAGAATCCATTTCAGTACTAAAGGTAGGTTGATGATCCCCTGCGAAAGGCATTCTACCTAATAAGGTGGATACCTCGGATTCCGTTTGGATGAAACGAAAGATATTGTCGATAAATAGAAGTATATATTGTTCATTAACATCTTGGAAATACTCTGCCATAGTTAGGGCTGTCAAACCAACTCTCATACCAGCTCCTGGTGGTTCATTCATCTGACCGTAGACTAGAACCACTATTACTCCAAACTCTTTCATTTTCATGTAAAGATCATGTACGATCACTGACTTGGCTAAATATAGATACATCCCAGTGGGCTTTGGCAATGTTGTTGATCAATTCCATAATGAGTACTATTTTACCCACCTTGGCTCCCTTAAATAGTCTGATTTTTTCTCCCCGACAATAAGAGCTAAAAGATCTACTACTTTAATTCCTGTTTCAAAAATAGATAATCTTCTATCTAACTGTATAAAAGTAAGCGTAGATTTATGAATAGGGGATGTTGTGCGAGTATTTATAGGACCTAAATTATCAATAAGCTTTCCAAGCACGTTGAAAATTTATCCTAGAGTCGCTCCGTCGATTGGAACACTTAGAGGAGCTCTTGTGTCAGTTACTTCCATACCCCTTGTTAGACCATCTGTAGCACTTAGAGGAACTCATGGCTACAGCTCTAACTCAATTATTCCTTAACAATTGCTGTACCTCGCAAGTCACATTAATTGGTTGATTGATAGTATCTCGACCCTTAACTACCAGAGCATTATAAATATTATGCATCTTGCCGAGGGGAAATGCTACATCCAGTACCGGACCAATGATTTGAGTGATATCCTAGACTTTTGTTTGCAAGCGCGGAAACCCCAGGATCGAAAATAGTAGGATTTATTCTCATAATAATAAAGTGAAGTATGTCAATTTTTTTTTTAACTTGATCACATCCAAAAAAATAATCTTTGATAGCACGTGGATCGGTTAATTCAATAAGAAATGAGAGTTAATGCTCGATTTTGTTGGTACCGTCCAACCGAATGCAATTCAATAGTTTCCTTATGCTTATGCATTTATGCAATTTCAATGAAAGAATTTTCAAGTTAAACCAATCGATTTTCAAAATATCAAGTGGGTGAATAAAAATCTTGAAAAAGTCGTTCATTATATCTATCATTATAGACAATACCCGCCATATTATCTATGGAGTTTGAAAAAGGCCACAAGAAACATATAATTCAATGTGAATGTTGCAGAGGTTACTAACTACACTGTTAATCTGTTATTCTGATTCCGCTACTAAATATTGTGAGGGTAGCTGTTCGAATCCCCACAAAAGCATTGTAGGGTTTAATTCCTTTCAATTATGAGTTAAAGCAGTCTTTTCCATTTCGAAATGTGATGGAGTAAAAGTCCTTTGAATATTAGAGAGGGTAAAATCCAGGCAATATTATAAAAGATTTAATATAAATTAGTCCCAATAATTATCTGATTGTAAATATCGGTAATGGTCTCATGTAATATGAGTTGTAATCGGAGCAATAATCTCATGTAATTCAAAAAAAAAAAAATTATACTTTTTCAAGTGAGGAAGAAATGCTTCTATTTTATTCTCCTTCATTATTTTTCATATTGGGAATTTGTTCAGTATATTTTTAAGGGTATAACGAGAAGAATTTGTTCTGATTATTTTGCATTCAACTTTGATGGTTTATGGAAAGAGCTATTCTCCAGCTTGCTCTCCGTGCGGGGGGACCGACCAACTTGTAAGATTTCGCTGCTAATTTGTTATTTTCCAATAATTTCATGCGTTAATGTTGTCCTGTCAGATCTCATTGAATTTCTTGGCTAATAGTACTAGGTACATTAATGTTCATGCAATTTTGCGGACTAGAATTATTTGTGTCTGGACACCCCTGTGCATTTCTTAAAAATTTGCAGTGATCTGTCTTCTATTCAGATGAATCAAACCAAGCGATTAGCTAAAATAACCCTCACTTTAAAAAGCATGTGAGAAAACCTTTTGATTAAAATTTAAATCAAACGGTACAATTGGAAATTAACATTATAATTTTAAATAAATTATAATTATAAAAAATTAATATTTTGTGATTTTTTCATTTTATTAAATTTAAGAGTATTCTTATAATTATAATTTTTTATTTTTTAAAATTTTATAGAATAAAATAGCCTTTTAATTCATTTCGGAATAAAATGATTATATTTAGTGTTTAAGCAGTTGATTGATATAAATTTAAAAATAAAAATAATTAAAAGAATATGTTAAAATTTTATGATGGATAAATATATATACGATAAAAAAAAAAAAAAAAAGTGGTTCAATCGTAATTTTTTCATATTAATTTCATTTCAGAAAGTGCAAGACACTGCAGTAAAGTTTGAAATCTTATTAATTACTGGTCCATGGACCAAATAATGTGGCTGTACTGTGTACGCGTAACACGTTTGCGTTTATTGAATAGAAGCAGAGGAGGGTACACATGCATTTACGTGAATAAAAAAAGCTTCTCGAGTGGTCTGGCTCTCTTTATTATGTGTTGTGCATCATTATTATCTTGAACATTTGAATTTTCTTCAATGTGGAAAATAATAAAACAAAAGAAGATGCTGTAGATAAGTGTAAATAAAGAAAAAATAAAAATAATAGCAAAGGAAAAGACATTGTATATATGAGTTATTATTACAAAGTTTACAAGTTACACCGACAAGTAGATGAGTTTTGATTTAATTGTTATAATATTGCATATATATGACTGTATACTAACAGTTGATGATGAGATTTAATTAGTTGAATTAATATATACATGGTCCCTTTCAATTATCTGTCAAAACTTTTACTAGCTCAACTACCATCAAAACCATTGAGTGCATGCATTAATAATGGTTAAATTTTCTCGCTTAATTACTTGCCCCAGTCTTTACCACTGTTGATTTAACTGGCTGCTACATCAGAAAAATAGTTGCATGCATACAAATTAATGGACACACATATATATAATAACCGATTGTCATCAAATATATACATATTGAGTAAAATGATATTAGATAATGGCGATGCTGCTCACCCTACCATGAGCAACAGTGTCAAGTGGCGTTATTTGGTTAATTTACAGTTTAAATACTCTTCACAAGGAGTCATAAAATTTTATTACTTGTAGAGATATAGTCACCATATAGTGATCACTAGTACTCATTAGATCATTTTCATGTACATATTTATTGCATGATTTATTCAGAACTGGGCAAATAATTTATATTGTTCCTTTTTTTTCCTTTTTTTTCTTTATTCCTTATACCAATAAATAAATAAATAAAGAATCAAAAGTACATAATGGAGATGATTAGTCTCACTCACTAAACACCAACCCTTACCCCTTATTATTACTTGAATTCGGATGATTGTAGATATAAATCACATTTATGGTCAGTCAGTTGAATTGTGCAGAGGGGCTACATAAACCATTCTTCTCTCTACCCATTCTTTCCAAATCTAACAATATGCTAATACCTGCACTCTTTAAATCTCTTCCCACAATGAGAGATTGTACCAATTGAACAAACTGGCAGCCCAAAATCGATTCACACAACTATGAAAAACAAACATTAAACTTACAAGAACAGGTACTGATGGAGAAAAAAATAATAATAAATGAGGTTTTTTTTTTTTAAACTCAATATCACTACTGTTTTGCCACTTGTCTCTTCATCCTTAAGAAACTGCAAACCTTGACCTAAGCCAAACTCAGGTCTGAGGCAGTTGTGGATTATATGGGGATTGAGGAACCAGACTCAAAAGGGAAACATTACAAATTTTATTTGCTTCAAATTTAGACTTATAATAATAAACAAAAGAGAAAATTAGAATTACATTAGGATTTGTTGCAAATAACTCAGTGACAAATATATAATTAAGCAGTAATGAACTAATATATAAAGTACCCTAAAAATAAGAGTACCTTTTCTTTCCTCTTTTCTCACAGGCACATCAAACTGCCCCATGATGAAGAAAAAATAGAAACACACTTGAAAAAGAGAATTAAAATACACCATAAAGTTAGGGGGGGGGAAAAAAAAAGGGGCCACATAACCTAGCTAGCTAGCTCGCTCGCTCAAGCTTTATTAGTTGCTTGCCTTCTTGTTGTTCTCTTCATTGAGAAAATCAAGCAACACAGTGCTTTTGCATTTGGGGCACTTTGGATTGGCAGCAGACAACATAACATACATAAGGCAACGAGGGCAGCCGACGAGTACCATTGAAGTTGTTACATGCACAGCCGTCGTCGTCTCTTCGGGCTCCGATGACACGCATGAGCTTTCCGGTGACACTACTTCCCACGAAGAAGAATTATTAGGTGATGGCTCGTTTGGTGGTGAATCAAAAATAACCGCCTGGTTATTGTTGTTAGCCCTAGGAGGTGATAGGTTCAGCGTCAATTCAAGCTTCGGAGTATTGTTATTACCTCGTCGACTCATTTTGCTCTCCTCTTCGCCTACGAAATTAAACCTCTAGCAGTGCAGTAATAACAATAATATTAATGTCAATTCACCTGTGATTATAAAAATTACATAAGGTTATGTGTATTAATTCATATACAATGAAACGGTGAAGTGGGAACAAATTTAGAGAGAAACACAAAAAGATAAATGAAAGTACCTCAAGTGATTTATGTATGCATGGATATGCATATAGAACAAGGGGTTGCAATATGTAAGGTACTTTCGATCGGTTTTGGTCCTTTTGAACCTCTGTAGGCAAAAATATATATAGCAATTTTGAGAGAGCGTGTATCTGAGAGAGAGAGAGAGAGATTAATTAATATTGTTATGAAAAAGAGATACATTAATTGGTTAAGGGGAAAAAAATTACCAAAGTTAGGAGAAAAAATTATTGTAAAAGGGTTGGGTTTCTGTTCAAAAATTAAATCCGTTCAATTTTGATTAGCTAGACTCAGTCAAATATATTAATCACATAGCTATTATAAGCTACACATATAGGTTGTCATGAAATGAATTTCAAAGTATGTATATGGGGCTTAATTATTGTCATTACTCATTACCCATATTATTATGGTCATTATAATTTTAGTTGGAAGGTGATTAAATGTTCTTAATGGAGAACCTAATATAGAGGGCAAAAGTAATAAACTAAATGGTAAATATGCATTGGTGGCGGTGGGTTAATTATATATCTTAATTTGGTGGCTTATCATTGTTTTCACTTTTCACGTAGACACACCAGTTTTAGCTAGACAACTGAAATTCAACTACCTTCGTCAATCTTGCGGTTATAATTGGCATTACGATATACGTACACAATAAATCAATGACAACCGTCCATAAATGTATGTCATTCTCACCAGATGGTTTTTTTATTAGTGATATACAATATAATTACAATAATTTTATTCCCTCTCTAATATTTAAGGAACGTCTAGTTCTGCCTTCAGACAATTAGATATTTTTTTATTAGTGATATACAATACAATGATTATAATGATTTTATCCCTTCTTTAATATTTAAGGGACGTCTATTCCTATCTTTAAACAATTATTTTAAATATTTTAAAAGGGAGTAGACTGCTTAAAAAATTAAATCTCTATATTAAAGTATTAGAGATTTGAACTCATACTCTCACATATTTTGTGAGAATATAGATTCTATCACTCGACCAAAGGCCGGCCAATTGGTTCTCCACATATCGGTGATATCAAATTAAGAACGACAATGATGTCGTGCAAAGATAACTGAAAAATTGATACTAAGATGGCAGTAAAAGCACATTATTTCTCTTTGAAAAGACAACGAGTACAGTTGAATGCACGAGACATATAAGAGTTGGGTTTCATTAATGAAAAGAAAAATCAAAAGCAAACTAGGCACACGAATAACAATGAACTTAAGACGCAAGTAGGTTCAATTAATATTTTTAGGTAGTGATCAGACCCGAAATAAATTAAGCTTATATGGGTATGCCAAATTGTGGATGCGTTAGCTGCTAAGTTACGTATAACTTACACTAATTTAAAAATAGTTAGTTAATACTTAAAAAGAGCAACTTGTAAAATAAGTGAGAGGCCAAAATTAATTACTTTTGGGTTTGATGTAATATTATATGATAGAGAGTAAATATTAGTTAAGTGTTCATTTAGCTTTTATATCTTGAAAATATCTTAAGATACCTTTATTATTAAATATGTTACACTCTTACTTTACTTTTACAATAATACCCTTGCTATAATAATTTTGACATTAATTTTTTAATCTATAAAAAAATTGGTTATCAAATTAACTGATAATTACTTATTAGAAATAAAGAAATAAATATCAATATGAAACAATTGGTATGTTTCATACCCTTGCAACAATCGTGCTGATTATTATTTATGAATAAATTAATATCAATCAATTTAAAGTAATGTTTAATACCCTTACAAAAATCTTATAAATAATTTTTTTGTAAAAAATTAATTTATCAAATTAATCCTAAAAATAAAATAATATCAACTAATTTTTATTTTACTTTTAAAGCTAATTTGATAAATTCAATTTTTTTTATTAATATCTTCAAGAATATTGTTGCAAAAGTATTATTGTAAAACTAAAGAAAAAGTAAGGGTAAGATTATAATATAATTACTAACATGAGTGTAGTAAGGTATTTTTTTTTTAAATATAAAGACTAAACGGATTCTTAACTCAAAATATAAGAATTAAATAAATATTTATCCCTATAATAGATAGAAATATATGATACCTTGAGAGTTCGTTATATATGCATATTATGGAGAAGGTCTTTCCACGTGAGCTTTCAATATCTAAAATAGGACACAATTTAATTGTGCTTAATGATAATTATTAGTATTATATATTAGGTATGACTATGACAAGATATCTAAAAGATTAATGCAACTTATATGGCTGAGATATTATTCTCATTGTGTTGATTTCTGGTGTTAATTAAAATTGAAATTGTTATACTTTATCTCGGTTATTGGGATCACGATTTTGTTTTGATTTTGAGCTTTTTACGTGTGCTGTTAATTTAATTTTGATAAAAACTTTGTTATAAAGTTATTATATAAACTTCCATGAAATTTGATTAAACAGCTTTATTTTGTAATTCTGAAAAAAAAAAAACATAAATAAAGCAATGCAAGATCTTATAAATGAGAAATATTTTGTCAATCACATAAATGATGATACACCGTAGGCATGATACTGACGTATCATAAGGAGCTAGGTCATAACCGCATAAGTGCATTCTGATTGTGAAACCAAGAGTATCCAGGCATTTATGATATTTATTTTTTCTTTTTAATTGTTCAGGGGCATAAAATAAATGTTCATTTCATCCTCCATCAATTATTTAGTTGGTTATCTGTCATTGTTATTCACTTGTTTTCTTCCGCAAGCGTTGTAACTAAAATACAAAATTATTTATATAAATTATGAGTAATGCTAATGATCTTAACATTTAAATTTCAATTAACGTGGTATTCATCTATTAAATAATAAAAAAATAAAAAATAATTTTATACTTATTATTATCATCCATGGTATTATCTATAAATTATTATGTATAAAATATAAATGATCCTCCTGTGTTGGGCCCGTGCATGGTTGCACGGAGGGGCCGAAGCCGAACTGTGTGAATGGGCTTTGGGGTCACTGGCCACCCCAGACTGGGCTGACAAAAGTTCTGGGGAAAAGAATACAGGAATAAATTGAAATAATACATATTTGGGGCCCTCATTTTTACATAATTTGTATTATAACACGAGTCATTTAACATGTATGCAGATTCATACCACTACATATGATCGAATGAGACGTGATATTGTTGGTGAAAAAAGATTATTGTAACTTGTAAGTGACCTTTTTGAATTTCATGAAAACCTTCATTGGAAGCAATACTTCAATTCAAAAAGTCATTCACTCCGAAAATAAAGAAGGCAACGGCAATTTAAGAGGCAGATGTCGCCGGTTTCTTGAGCAGCCATTAATAATTGCTTGTTAAGAGGAGAATCTTTTAACTGCCAAATAAAGGGTGAGTCGAACAGTAAAGGCCACTGATGGGCGTAGCTGTTACATTTCTCCACAAATACAATGATTGATTCAATTACTTTTTTCTTTGAATGGGTTACAATCATTTTGAAACCTATTGGGAATATGAATTCAACCAGAAGTATACCGACCATTACCCAGAAATTTACTGAGAATTTAGATTTATAAACTTTATAATTTAATCTAAAAATTTACGGAACATAGATTGAATATCTATACCTATTAAGAGTTCGAAATTTTAATGCAATATGAGAAGAGATATATCTACATCCACACAAGAGAGCACTCGAATTAATATTCTCACTTTTTACCACTCGGCATTGTTTGATTCATTCAATTACTTAAATTGGTATAATATTTGTGTTGAAGCCATATAACCCATATAAATTTATTTTCACCAACCTATGAAATGTAGACAGAACTTAAATGCCCTTTAAATTTAAATTTAGTCGGTTTCCATTACGTCACTTTATTTATTTTAGTTGTAACCTTTTAAGTTGGATACATTATATATATATATATATATATATATATATATATATATATATATATATATATATATATATATATATATATATATATATATGTGTGTGTGTGTTCCAAGCAAGGATTCTTTACTATAATAAGGTTAGGGATAAATTAAAAGACAAAAAAATATAAGACTCCAATGTAACATATTTTATCGTGTAACATATTAAAATTTATATTTTTTTGTCTTTTAACTTATCCCCTGCTTTTATATGGTCAAAGATCCCCAATTAGAAACTCACTCTATATATTAACATTTAACATTTATTGTAGATAAAAATTATTCTTACTCAGAACTCAAAATGTCGCAAGATCATTGAATCGGCCTGTACTACTTCAATCTTACAACAGCAATTTTTTTCAGAACACTTTTTGCAGGGCAAATACAAAGGCAACATTTTAAAAAGTTAGGAGCTACTTAAACCCATTCTTTTTCTTTCAACACCCAAATTTTAATGAATTTTTTATTATTAAAACATTCTTAACCAAAATTACTTTTTAAATTTAGTGAGAAGAATAATAAACAAATTAAAATTATTAAATAAACAAATTAAAATTATTATCATCGATTCGTTAAAAGTCCGAAATCTTATATTCACACTATTATAAGAAATGACATGAGAATCAAACCATATAATACTCTAATCAGATTTCTAACCAAAATGTTACAACTATCCGCATACCAGACTTAAAATCACTCTTGACATAAGGTTCTTTGCCTGTATAAAATTGTTCCATGTGAAAATAGCAAACTGCATAGACAAACATCATAAAGACGACAAAAGGAAAACCCACAATTAGAGTCAACAAAGCAATTAAATCTTCTGTAAATAATCTTTTAACACATTTCTTTTCTCAATTTCATTGATCATTGCACAAAAGAATGCATGCATCATTTCAGATATGCAATCTAAGACAAGCAGAAAATTTACCGTCTCAAGCAAATACATTACAGTGACCAAAATGTTATCAGCAAGTGTATCCAACTGATGCCACTAGCAGTTATCATTTTAAATCAATTTCTTCAGTATTTATTATGAAATTACAGTCGTGCTGGTGTACTTTTACTTCAGCGATGTATATTATTCTCACTTTTTGGACTGTTTTTATCTTTATTTTTGCAGCAATAGCTTCACCCTCATGCTGTTATAAAATTACAGTCATTTTAGCTCTTTGTCTTTTGTTCTACCCAACCTTGCTCAGATATTCTGTCATAAGTTTGATGCATTACTAGATTACCACAAAAACACAAATATCATTTCACTTATCAATGATTTCAAATGGGCATGGTGGCCCTTTAACGTCATGAATACTCCTATTCTAATATAAAGTATATAGAAGATACATCAAAAGAAAATTTAAAGTGATTGGCAGAACGAAGGTTTTACCACTTACAAGTTACATTAATGATCTGACAGAGGCTGGTTAGGATCTAGCCTAGTCCTCCAGGATCTGCTGCCGTTCAAGCTCAATAACATGCTCAGTCATATGACTTACGGTGCTATTTCTAGTGTCATTATTTCCCCTGCACTGCGACAATTGTTCCTGTAGACTTTGCACAAGTTCATTAAGTCTCTGAATGTTCTTCTCTTGAGATAAGATAATCTGCAACAAGTGAAGAGAATTTTAGGGTTAAAGCTAGATTATATAGAACTCCAAAGCCATTTGAAACTTTCTCAATACAATATTGCAGACTTTTGCCTGGAAACAAAGTCACCAGAAACCTGTTTATATCTATCCTACTTGATAACATAAGGCAAACCACTTTTCAGAAGAATAATTTGTAAAAGGACAACTTTGTAATGAAAGAAGCTGCCGCAACAGCATCAGACAGAATTTGGGTTAAAGCAGAGAAGAAAGCTGGAAAAGTTCCTCTAATAGCCTGATGTATGACAATCAAGGCTTGATACTAATTAATTTTTTTTTCCACTCATTCTCGTATAATCGGATTGTATTTTAAGCATTTGAGTTGTGTTTCTTATTGTTTGGTTTAATTTCCTGAAGTATTTTTCTTGTAAAGTAGTTTTTGTGTTACTTAATGGGAGTATATATGGGAGTATATTTAGGTCTTTAGCCACTACAGATGGAGCCTTACTTTTTCAGGTTTCAGTTCGGAGTCCTGATCGTTATTATTAAATTATTCAATGAAAGAATTGATTTCTCCTTTTTGTCTTGTTCTGTCTTTATTGGTTCTGGATAATAACAAAAAAGAACCAATGTTAATCTAATACGTTGAAAGTCTACAATCTATCCGCGGAGGTAGGTGAGCTCAAGAAATTTAAATATTCTTTGAAAGCTAAAGATTTACAGACTGAAAGGCTTAAAATATAACAATGTTTTCTACAACATTTGGAGAGTTGGAGATATTTTAAATGAGACACCAGAAAAAAAAAAAAAAAAAGATTGATGAATCATAGCAGGAATCAAATTGACATAAGGCAGATTAAATACAAATCATAACCTAAAAGCATTCATAATGCATTTAAGACTTCAAAGAGAAGACTGGATATGCACAGTGGTCTGCAAAAGAGATGGTAACAACTAAAAACGAAGATTTAGCGCACAAATTTTTAGTATTATTGAAGTAATACTATTGATTTAAAAGAGATACCAGGCACTACTTAATAAAGTCATCGCAATCGCACTGTAATGTAAGAGAGATGTAAAGATTGTCCGCGGCCAAGAGAAATATATAACAGATGAACTAGGAAGATCAAGCACACTCTATCACAGCAGAACTTTTTCCTATATTCGACCACTAACAAAATATTATTACAATCATAGCTAGGCTGGCTATTTTCAATTTAGATTAGGGGCATGAAGTATAGCCTTATCCAGTCAGAAACAGGATTTCAAGAAGCCTACCGTCTAATCTCCCAATGGACCACCATAGAACCATTCGAAAACACATGTAAAACGACATCGCAAAAGGAAATCAATCCTACAAGCGAAGTAAACACATTACGAAGTTCGATATGCAATTTGATAAAATTCCCAAGTTCTGATTCAGCAAGTATGTATGTATGTGTGTGTGTGTGTGTGTGTATATTAGTACCTTCTCTTTAACAGCTTCTTCCCGCTTCGAGATTTGGTGCTGCTTCTGGTTGATAGTGGGAGTCGAGTCAAGGTCAACAACAAGCTGTTGCCGCCACTCAAATTGGGAAGTAATTATGAGTATAATCAATAGAAACACGAGTAGAAAGGGTCTCGACATCGTTATAAGCAGCTCTCACAAAATCCTATTCAACAGCTAAAACTAATCAGTTCATTAAAACCAAACCAAAATTGGCAAAAATTACTCATAATAGAAAAATGCTTCATCTAAAGAGTCAACACCCCCGCCAAATAAATAACTAATCCAACGGTCAATTTGTTTTCAACTTTTTGACCTTATTTAATTAAATTAACTGAAATAAAATTGAAATGAACGAGAGAGAGTGAAACTTACTGATCGAAGCTGAATGGAAACCCTAATTTCATAATCGATCAACGCATCTGCAAAATTCCTTTTGTGTTGAGAAATAAAAAAAAAATGTGTAAATGTAATTTGCTGTGTTAGTCTTCGGCCTAATTGAGAGATTCAAAGAGGAATTTTGTTTTTGAAAAAAAAAAATTTATTTATTTTTATTTTTTTCTTTTTGGGGGGTTTGGTAAGCGCTAACGCCGGAAATTAGACAAAGGACTTTTCAGTTCATTGTTTATTTGGGAACATTTTTCACTGCGATTGCTGACTTCTTTTAAGACTTCAAAGGTAAATAAGGCTACAACTAGAGATCAGTACCGTAAATTGGATGGAGCGGCGCAACTTATAACGAAAATAACGCTGAGACCCCCCAGAGTTTTCTCTAAATATTCAAACGTGCCCCCTAATGCTTCGGAATTATAACATCGAACTTCATTTCGTTACTGTTTTGACTTTTGAGCTCTTTTAGTTTTATATGACGATAAGATTAAGAACTGTATAATCATGGTCAGCATTTAACATTTAAACAGGTTGACATGTTTTATATTAACAAGTGGCACAATTTGGTTGATATTGATGGGAATTTGACTTTTGATTGTCTTTTAATTTATCAACCAATGAAATGTTAACACATAAAGGGTAGTTTTCCCCAGCGTTGTTTTAGCGTTGACAACAGTGAAATTAAGAGACACAAAATATTACGCTAGACTCTGCGAACTTGAAATTGTTTTTGAATTGGTATTTTTAAAAAAGAAAAATGAGAGCTTTATAGTTGTTGCATTTCGAATTTAAATATATGTCCGGTATCATTTTCTGTATCATATATTTTAAAATTAAAAATAATAATATGTGTTTGGTAGATACAATTATTGTGAATTAAACCCTTCATAGTCTCGGATTCAACTCACTCCAAGACCAGTTCTACTCAAGATGCAAGATAATGAATCAAGAAACCTAATCCAAGAAATGTTGATCAAGAACAGAACAAATCAGACACAAACACAAAAGAATTAAGTGGCTCAGCACCTGATTATGGTGCCTACATCTACTGAGGAAACAAGCTTCAAGATTTCACTATATCAAGTTCAAGAATTACAGAGAACTTTAGACGTATACAGAGAATACAAGGAATGAAACTTTACTCTCTCTTTTAGCTCTCTAATTTCTAGTTTAAATTAGTGAAGAATGCACCAGAACTAGCATTATAAGGTTGGTTTCTGGGTTTATTAACCACCAGTTGGTTCCCGCAAAAAACATAACAACCACAATTGCCAATTGCACCTGATCTGCATGTGTATGTTTAAGTGACTTCAAAATGGTAACAAAATCGTGTCGTTTTGAAGTGTTTTAATATTGTTTAATCACGTGTGCTGCACGTGTCTAACTTAATGGTTTTGAACGATATTATCACCAATGTCGGTTTGACTTCAACAATGCATAAAACGACAATTCATATGTACATTCTTCCTCAAAATGACAAGTCGGTCGAATGAGTTTGAGTTCATATTCAGCAACAATGAATATATGTTCGGTAAAAGTAGTTTTTACTAACATTTAAGTCATAGTTAAAATGCAATTGTATACTTATCGTTAAAAAGCAATTGTTTAACTAATACATACACCAACATACTATAAATACTTTAGTATTAATTAGGGTTAATAAAAAAAATTCCATTGCTATTGTTTTTACACTATGTGATTTATATTCTTTCACACACACACACACACACACACACATACATATAGAATCCTTCTCTAGTGAGGATGCATACTAAAATATAAAAAAAAACACATATTTCAATACATTGAGACTGTGTTTTTTATCTGTTAGTGGCATCCTTATTTTGTGTGTTTATTTAGTAAATGAGTTTTGTTAGTAGTTTGGCGGATTCAAATAACCCTTCCCCTAAAAGAAATTGTCCAATAGTTAATATTCATTAAGTACATATAGCTTTTACTATTTTGCTCAAGTTCAATCTTTGTATTTTGTACTAATGGGGTAAATATAATATTTTGTGTTGAGGTGTTGGCCTTCATTGTGTGATAGCATTATTATTATTTTTTTAATTATTTCGAAGAACCTAAGGAATGAAAGGATCACTCATACGTTGTTGTAATTAAAATTTTTTAAAATATCTATTTGATCATTGTTCAATTTAGTATTGTTTAAGAAGCGAAAATAAAAATTAGAGTTTAAAAAAAGAGAATTATACATTGAGTTTGGATTGGCTTCAATAATAATTTACATCATAAATATTTCTATAATAAATAATTTTATTTACACTAACAAATTATTTATCTAGTTTTTAAAGTTTAAATAACTCCACCCTTTATAAATTTATACTCCTCAAAGATAAATTAGTAATCGGTGAAACAAGAGTAATGATATTGGCACTTCTCAATAATTTTCTCGTAACGCCTCTAAATATGCCCCATTTAATATTTTCAAAGCAAACTTTTTTCTCTTTTAACACCACCATCAATTCCGTTAATACCCTTGTTCACTGTGAGGAAAGAAATAAGTAATGAAAGAATGGGTATTGTAATCTATTTTGAAGCCTTGAATTTACATAAGAAAATAGGTGGGGTTTGATAAAGAAAAAGAGGACAATATAAGAAATTTTAGTAAAATATTCCATTTTAATATGCAGAGAACTCGTATTTTCTAATTTATGGGGAGTGGAGAAATTTCAGCAAGATAATAAGGAACCTCCATCAAGAAATAGAAGTGATGAGATTTATATTATGAAGAAATTTCTTCTTTAGATAAATTTCTTATTTTAGAATGCTTGAAACACAAAATTATATGGTTGTTTCAATTTAGTTACATGCATCAATCAAGTATCAAAAACAGAAAGAAGCAGAAATAATATAGGACACGCGGATTTTCAGAGAGCTAATAAAGAGATGTTTTAAAAACGAATTGTGCGTGTCACAGGGTTTCATTAGTTTATCTATTTGTCTTTTAATGTAATTTCAGTTATGGTTAAAATTGAACTAAAATGGGGTTTTAATAGGATTATTGATGGGGTCAATTATGCTACTCCTTAAGTTTTTAATAAATGGATTGGTGTATTACGGCTTGCTGTGTTAGCCCGGCCCCTTTTTGGCACATTGAACTCGAGGAATCAAGCGTAAGTATGATTTAATCAAAACCATTAACCCATCCAACTCTTTGATCTCGTTTTATTTAATTTTTAATTTTTCTGGTTTTAATTTTCTGTTTCAGGATTACGTTTTAATAGTGCAATGTCTGTGAAAGATATTAAGCAGTGCTATTTAATAGTATATTTGCTTAATGTTATTAACCCGCTTGCCTTAATAACTTTTCTAAATTTTAATAAAGTCTAGAATCCTGTACCAGATCGGGACTATATATAATAGTAATACGAGACATTATCTATTCAACCTGGCTTGAGGTCACTGGTGCAACATACCAACCTCTTTTGTTAATTATTTAAATAACTGGGACATTCCAACTCTGACTTCTTTGATTAAAATTAAGCTTTGGGAGCTAGCTAGCTAGATTTCTAGCTACCAGCAAAATTAATCACGTGTACGCAGATAAATTAAACTACTAATTTGGTCTTGGTCTTAAGTTTTACTTCTCAGAGAACATGAGTTGAAAGAAAATTAAGGCTGCACTACAAGAATTTCATTTATTTACAGCATCTTATATACAGCGTTCCTTAAAGAAACACTATAGTAAATAGTATAGACAGCGTTTTAATTTGAAAATGCCGTTACAAATTATTTATTTTGATTAATTGTAGCGTTAAATTTTAAAACGCCAGAGAAGCTATTTGTTATGCGCCACCCCAACGTTATTCCCTGCACCCTCCAATTAAAAATAACATTTACTTTTTGCTGAACGCATCTTTTTTTTTTTTTTTCACTTAAAGGAAACTCACGCTAAACTCATGATCCTGGGTTCACTCTCAAATTAAAAAAACTCACAATCTTCAATTTCAAAAAAAAAAAACCAATTCACGAGCTTTACTCTCAATCCCCATAATACTCATATTATACTCATATTGTTAACTTTAGATTCAATTTCATTTAACACAACTAGAAAGATATTGCAAGGATTGTTTAGATCAACAAAAGCTTAAAGTTGAAATTGCAGTAATCGCTAGAATTTCTGGTAAATTTTCTCTCATTATCTCAGCTACATGTGTTGATCAGGCAATTTTTTCTCAGTTTCTTACAATTTCAAGTAATTTCAGATTGGACGTTGATTTGAGAGAAATAAAAGTTGTCTTCAGTTTCACGATCTGGTAAATTCTTTAGCTCTGTTCCTTTTAACTTTCAGCTGTATGTATTGATTAGGTTTATTTTCTCAGTTTCTTAAGATTCCAAGTAATTTCAGTTTGGGCATCGAAAATAAAAGCTGTCTTTGGCTTAATCTCTTAGTTTATTCATTTAAATTTTGTCTAAATTTTTAGCTGCATGTGTTGATTCAAGTAATTAATTTTCTTTTCATCTTCTAGTTATGTATTTCGAATTTGAGTTAAATTTAAATATATTCAAACTATAATGTGATTTTGGTACTTGTGTTGGCTCAATTATGTAATTTATTTACTAAATTTTAGTGCTTATTATTTTATACTTTTAAATTGTAGTAGTAGTTTATATATTAACAAGTGAAGGACTCATAATGGATAAAACATGGGTGAATCTTCCAAGGTTTTAACATGAATTGGTATTATAAAAAAATTAAATCAAATAATTTTGTAATCAAATAATTAAAGTATAAAATTACTTTTTACGTGTAGATTTTCTAAGCAGTATAGGGATGGTGCTCGAAAGTTTGTCAACATGGCTTAAGCAAGTACAGGGGATGGTGATTATATCACTTGCCCTTGTGCTAAATGTCGAAATCTCTGTTCCCAACATGTTGGCATTGCTTATGAGCATTTGGTTTTAATTGGAATCAATCCTAATTACACTACTTGGGTTCTCCATGGGGAAAGTCCAAGCGTGCATTTACAACATACAAATTTGGAAATGTCTGATTCTTATGAGATGTATAAGGACACTTATGATGAGCCTGATGAAGATGCTGATCAATCTGGTGATGCTTATGAGCAGCCTAATGATCATGAAAAAGTATCTTATGAGAGAGAAGAGGATGTTTTTATTCAAAAGGATGATGTTGAAGCTCCTCTTTATCTTGGCTGTACAAAGTACACAAGGTTATCAGCTGCCACAGTTTTGCTCAAACATAAAGTTGATAATGATCTATCTGATAAAAGCTTTACAGAGTTACTTCAAATCCTTAAAGATATTCTTCCTCGAGAGAATACTATTCCAGATTCTATGTATTCAGTAAAAAAGTTACTGAAGGAATTCAACTTAGGATATGAAAAGATAGATGCATGTATAAATGATTGCTATTTGTTTAGAAAAGAGAAAAAAATATGGACAAATGTCCAAAATGTGGTGCTTCTAGATGGAAAGTTAATAAATGCACTAATAAGATTAAAAAAGGTATTCCAGTAAAGGTGCTGCGCTATTTTCCAATTATTCCTAGGTTTAGGAGGATGTTCAATTCAGAAATAATGGCTGAGCAATTAATATGGCATGCCAAGAATCAAAGCCAAGATGGCAAGATGCGACATCCTGTTGATTCACCGGCATGGAAAATAATTGATAGGAAGTGGCCAGGATTTGCTTCAGATCCTCGAAACCTTAGGCTTGGACTTGCAACTGATGGATTTAATCCATTTCGTGATCTTAGCTCTAGATATAGTTGTTGGCCAGTGATATTAGTGACATATAATCTTCCTTCATGGCTGAGCATGTTGCAAGAAAACTTAATGTTGACTCTATTGATTTCAGGTCCAAAACAACCTAGAAATGATATTGATGTATATTTGGAGCCACTTATAGAGGACTTGAATGAATTATGGAACAATGGGGTAAATATGTATGATAGATTCTCTAAGTCCATGTTTAATTTGAAAGCCATTTTAATGTGGACGATTAAATTTTCCAGCTTATGGTAACCTAGCTGGATGCACTACAAAAGGAAAATAACCACACATGTTCTTATTGGTTACACTTGACTTAATGCAGCGTTGGTCCAATGCTGCAAAAAGTAAACTTTCTTATAGTGCTGGCAAGTGTGGTATTTTAGAATAATGACTTCCAAATCAACAAAGAAGGACTCAGAGAAAATTCGCCTGCGGAATAAAGATTTAGAGACTTAAGAATGATGATTGATCGAGTTATTTTCAATCAGAGTGAAGTAAGCTTATGCCTTTTCCTTTCTAAAAAAATTTGGACGATGGAAGAAACGATAAAATTAGGCCTTGGGGTCGTTGGGTTCGGTATTAATGCACCAAATCGGTCTCAACACGATTTTGGAAGAATTTTAAAGAAGAACAAATTAGGTTTTAAGATTTAAGTACATAGTGGTGGTCCTTCAGAAAAAAAAAAATATATATATATACGTATTCAGGCAATTTTATGGATTGACAAATATATATATATATATATATATATATTACACAACACCTTAAAAATATCTTTTTATAATACTACAAAAACGACAACGAGATAGGATATTCAAACAACATTTATTTATTTATTACGAGGAGGAATGATTTGATGAGCGCAATCATGCGCCTTATAGTACACAACTGATTTAGGAGATCTAGTACGATTGCACATACACAAATAAAATCCTTATTACGAGTAATGCTACATTTACATAATTAAAGAATGGTGTCAATAAGTAATGAGAATACAAGATTCTTAGCATATTCTTGATCATCGTGTCCATCTCCAAATTGGTACATGCATTGAGCCATCCTCGACAAATTCATCACAATCCCAATAAAAATGTCTGACAAGTAATTTTGGTTTCCAAATCGATCACTGTTCATCTTCATCCATGTCTCAGCAATCAAAATTTTGTATACGTAAGTAATTTGTATAAGGACAACTTTGTAACGAAAGAACCAATGTTAATCTAATATGTTGAAAGACTACAACATATCTGCAGAGGTCGCTGAGGTCAAGAAATTTAAATATTCTTTGAAAGCTAGAGATTTACAAACTGAAAGGCTTAAAATATAACTAAGTTTTATACAACATTCGGAGAGTTGGACAAAATCAATCACTGAAGTCTATAATATTTTAAATGAGACAAAAAAAGAACTTGATTGATGAATCATAACAGGAATCAAATTGACATAAGGCACTAAGGCAGCTTAAATACAAAATCATAGCCTAGTAGCATTCATAATGCATTTAAGACTTCAATGAAGTGATGGGATATGCACAGTGGCCTGCAAAAGAGATGGTAACAACTAACAATGAAGATTTGGTGCACAAATTTTTAGTATTATTGAAGTAATACTATTGATTTAAAAGAGATACCCTGCACTAGTTAATAAAGTCATCGCAATTACACTGCAACATAAGAGAGAGGTAAAGATTGTCTAAGGCCAAGAGAAATATATAACAGATGGACTAGACAGATCAAGCACCCCTTATCATAGGCTTACAGCATAACATTTTCGTATATTCAACCACTAACAAAACATTATTACAATCATAGCTGGGCTTGCTATTTTCAATTTAGATTAGGGCCTTATCTAGTCAGAAACAGGATTTCAAGAAGTCTACGGTCTAATCTCCCAATGGACCATAATATCTATATATGTAGTCTTTCTCTATAGTTTGGGGCCCTCATTTTTTTTTTAAGTAAACACATTTTTAAGCCGTTTAGTTTAATAGAGTTAGTACAGATACAACATGAAACCATACGGCTTAAAAGGGTGTCCGCATTAAGAAAAAATGAGGACACCCTCACGTGAGATGATTATATATATATATATACTAGTCCGATCTGGTTCAAAATTTTAAAGTGCGAAAAAGTCTGGAAAAGCTTTAAAACGGCATGGCTTTAAAGGCTTAAAACTTAAAGCACTTAAACCGTGTGGTTTTAAAGCTTTTTCGGACTTTCTTGCACTTTAAAATTTCAGATTAAAACATACATACATATATATATATTTCAAAATACGGATTCTAATTTCTGGCCATTGGATAAATCAAACGGTTGCAAGCATTTGCCACATATATGGGTCCCATCTTAATTATTCTTAATTTTTTTTGGAGAGATAAAAAGCAAAATCACATGATACTGCTTTATTTTCCTTCTCTTTCACTGGATTTCAAACATCAAAACAAAAAAAATATAACCAATGGAGCTAAAATCTCCATAGATCCAAAACAAAAGCTCTCCAAATAAGCCAAATCAAATCACTCTAACAAAGCCAAAACAAAGAATTCCGATGAAGAAAATCAACCACTGGTCCAACAAAGCTATCAGCCACCTTCCATTTTCTTTGTAAGTAAAAAATTTAAGTTTTTTTCTCTTTTTTTGCTTGTTTGATCAAAGATAGCCAATACATTGTTGTATTTGGGTGATTTGGTACTCAGTTTGCTTTTTCTTGTTTGACTCGCTATCAAAATACAGTGTGCTTAGGTTGACCCAGTATAAAATCTTGATATGAACTTGTTTCATTTTTGTAAAATTTGCTACTTTATTATGCTTTATGCAGTAAAGGAACAGCAACCTGCGATTTATAAGGTGTGGCCTAAATGTCAGAATGTAGTTAATGGATTCAAGGGAAATTCAAATGGAGATAAATATTCAAAGAATAGACAAAGATGTGTAAAACAAGTTATCAAATTGTTAAAGACCAAAATGTATTTGGCATTGCTTTTGTCATTGGATGTTTCTTAGGGATAACAAGTGTGTTGTTTAAATCATTGAGTTAAAAGAATGTAGTTCTTGATCTTGAAAATATGAGAACTTATTTGCAAGTAACAAGTGTAATGGATCCAAAGTTTTCAAATGGTCATGATGATCTTAATTTGCACAAACAAAAACTGCAAAAGATTACACATCAATGAAACAAACAAAAAAGTGCAACAATGGACCCAAAATTCTGCATCAATTTAATATCCTTTAAAGGTCCATAATTTGCATCAATTTGACATCTACTATATAAAAATCCATCATCTTGTAAAGTAAGTCAAACAAAAAAAATTAATTAATCCTATTTCTAACGGGAGACATTAAATTCATATAAATATAATATAGTAAATTGTAAAATCAAAATTTTAACAACAGATACTACCTATGGAAGAGTAAGTGTAGCTACCATCGTCTGAATTCGACAAATTCGGATTTGTTTCCTTATCCACCATAGATCTAAATCATATGAAAACAATAACTTGTGAACAAAATACACAAAGTTACAAAAGAAATGCAATCACAAATAAAGACATATTTACCTGTTGAGGAGCATTGAACAATTTCTTTTATCGTGGGACTGACTAGCTTGTCCACATCCATTGCAACGCCTATCTTTCTCTTTTGCCTTCTCCTTTGCCTTTTCTTTTCCACATTTAAGCCGTTTGCCACACCCTTTAAACTTGACTTCAAATGGTTCGTTGAACCGTGGTTGTCGAACAGAGCTATCCTTTTCTGATACTCTCCTGTTTTTGCCACTATTCATTACTGACTTAACTTTTTTCAACAGATCTTCCAAGCTATTAATGAACATCTAACTTGCTTCTTCACTTGAAACAACTTGATCAATCACATTTGAAGGAAAATGAAACAACCTTTTCCTCCGCAAGAATTACAATTTGTCCTTATAGTCATTTATTTCTTCTCCATCATCATCCACAACCTTCTCTAATTTAGCTACTTTATCTCTTCAAAATATAAGCATAAGGTAACAAAGAATGTAATTTCTTCAATAAGGCTAGTGTTGTCTAAAATTCTAACTATGCAAGTGTACGTATCGAACAAGTAATAAAGTGATGAATGAGAGTGTCGAACCCACAGGGACTAGTATTATCTTATCACTATCTATCAATTTATATCTCCAAAGTCTAATCCAAACAACTTAATAAAAAGTCTTAACTAAAATTATAACGGTAAATTAAATGCAAAATAAACAAGAAGATAATCAATGGATGATGAAACCTAGGTTTGTAATTTCTCCTAGCAATCCCCTTATTAATTTAGTCCAGTTCTTCTAATTAACCTAATTCAATTATCACTCAGAACACTAAATTCTCTACAAGCCTTTTTCGATGGTCAAGTAGATATATTACTCAAAATCAACCCACTATATTTCTATGAGGATCAATTATAAGCAATTCATTAAGTTCAAGTTCCTTAACAAGTGCATATGCAATCTAAGTATATTCATATTTCAGATTAACACATATTATCATATTTAGGTCTAGAGATGCATGACTCTTTTGATATCTATGCAACTACACATGTGCTATTCAATTGGTGATCAAGCAATCAAATAGATTAAGCACAAAATATGATAAATCAATAAAAAATAATTTTGAAGAACTAAAAACATCAATCAATTAAGGTTCATACTAGGTTCCATTACAAACCTAGATAAAAATATTTAGTTCATAACAAAGAAGAAAATAACATCTATAATAAAATAAAGCATCATCATAATCTAAAACAAGAGAAGAGAACATGGGTTTAGTAAGAAAAACTCTTAGAAGAAATCTTCAATCTTTTGATCTTCAATCTCCGTGGGTACTTGTTGCTTTCTTTTTATTTTCTTTTCTAAAGACATCTCCTCTCTTAAAAACTAATGAAAGACCCTTTAAATAGAGTTTAGTACTTTAAAATTGAGAATCCTAAGGGTTTTAGGACTTAATTTCCGCACAAAAATAAAATTCATCGCACTATTCGGTGCAGCTGCCACGAATTTTGGGCCACAATCTGATAGAATCTGTCTTAGGGTAGCTGCCCAATAGGTCATGGCAGCTGCCACGAGTTTTGCTGAAATTACGAAAATGCCATTGAAATGTATTTCTTTGATTTCTTTGTTTCGGCTCCGCTTTTCTCGATCAAACTCGCACCCCATGCTTCCAATCATCAATGCCTACACAAACACACATACAACAAGTAAAATAACTCTAAAATAATTAAAAACAATGCAAATCCCATGCTAAACTTGGTTATTAAAGTGGTGTAAAACCACCTTATCAACTAGAATGTGTTTACAAGGGATATCTTTTGTTACTGAATTTCTTACAAAGACATGAAATAAAATTTGTATTATTTTCATGAATGACTTTGTGCACATTACAAACATCTTTTTTTTTTTTTTGCTTATAACATTATATATATCTTATTTTCTTCATCCTCACTTACAAACTCAATCAGATGTGACAAGCTATACAAACTCAATCAGATGTGACAAGCTATCCCATAATGCAGATTAAAACTTATAAAAAATATCATGTGTACAAATTTCGGCCATTTGCTTTTCCATATTATTTCATGATTAGTCTAAGCATGCTGGCTACTTGACACTCTAGCTGAAAACACACAATTGACATATGCAGGCACCCATTATTATCTGATTTGATACACTTCCTATAGCTAGACATTTTCAATCAAATTTGCTTTCTCAATTACATCCACCCATATTGCATCAAACTCTTCGGTGGTATTTGATTCCCAAATGAATTTCTAAAAGTGCCTATAATGATCTCAATACGCTACTGTATTTAACTTTTCGAAAATTTTGTTTAAAATGTGGCACAATATGTGATAAGTGTTCAATAAGGCTTGATGAATAGCTTTTGTCATTGCAGGATCTTGATAAGTGATAATCATTATTGGGTCATCACCTGGCATAGCTTCCTTAAACTGTTCAAATAGCCAAACAAATAACTCTATAGCCAAACAAATAACAAAAACAATAGTTTGACCATGGTTATTCACTCCAACTAATGGTGCAAAAATCATATCATAATGGTTGGTACTGTACAAGGTATCGAATACAACCACATCCTTATAAAACTTGTATACCAGTCAACTTATTGCATCAGCCCAGAAACAATCAATTATTCGATTATTAGATCTAGACTTACTTTTGAAAAAAAAACATAGAAGATGGTTATACAACAAAGATGCATCATGCCCTTTCAATTCATTCTGCTAATCTCTTTTATAATTATAAATATATTTTTCCACGCAGCTTAAGTTTTGCAAGCCCTTGGCTTGTAATTCAAAAAGATTAATTTGCTGATGAGTTAGGATATTTACTAATGCAAACTATTGACTTAAGCATTTCTTTACCTATAAAACAAACTGATGAGACCTCAGTAGGTGTCTCCTACGAGGAGTTGTTAATAGGGCTAGGCATCAGATCGGTTTTGGAATAAATTTTCGATTTGGGTTCAATTCGGATCTAATATTTAAAAAACCATTCGGTTTTTTTGAAAAATAAAAACCGAAGGTTCAGTTCGATTCGGTTTCGGTTTCGATTTTTCTTGTTGACTTTCGATCAAAGACCTTTTTGCAAAATTTTACAAAAAATATTAGGCATGCAAACATTTCCTAAATATTGGGCCATACTAAAATTTTATAAAGACCAGGGATCCAAACGATATTATCCAAAGCACTTCATCTTCAACCTTCGTCTCACGCACAGTATCGTAAGAAATGGAAAAAGAACAGTGGCAAATGCATACCCACATATAGCTAATAAATTTAATGTTATTAATAATTTAATACAATAAATCAATAATAATAAAATACGGCAAACATGAAATTAGAAAAACCAATTTAAAAAAAAACCAGAGCCATTTAAAAAAAAAAAAGAAACAGAGCAAGTTGGCTGGAGAGTAGAGACGGCGAGGCTAGGATTCGGTGGCAGCAGCAGTTTAACAAACTCATTAAACTATAACTCATTAAAATAAGGCAAAGCTTGGTAATTACGCGAGACCACGAGAGAGGAGAGCGATGTTGACGGCAAAGCTTGAAGGTGTGGCATTTGGCGTTCGACGCAATAGCCGGGAAAGGGAAGTTCCGTTTTGGAATTAGAGGTGTGGCGTCCAAGGTTTTGAGAGAGCTAGAGAGTTGAGGGATTTAGGGTTTCGGGTGTGCGGCTGTGGGTGAAATGTGCTCATATATATATATTGTATCCTAAAATTATGAAAATGCCACTGCAATCGGTTCGATTTGACTTTTTAATTTTTGATCCGAAATCAAACCGAAAAATTTAGTTCGGTTTGGTTTTAACACATTCTATTTTTTAAAGTAAAAAATATCGAACCGAAACCCAAAAATACTTAACCAAACCAAATTTTTTTCGATTTCAGTTCGGTTCTGCCTATCCCTAGTTATTAATGAGTGATTATGCTTCTCAAAAAATATGCTAACCACATATTTACTGGATTTTAACTTCATCACTGCAAATTTTGAACCATAACCATCACGTACTATAGGTTGATGCCTTTTCGACCCACTACCCATACAAGCACTTGATTGTGATGATTTTTCTTCTTTAAAGCACACAAGCTCCTTTCTCAGTATGTCATTATTGTCCTTGCTTTTTCTATTAGAATGATTTTAAATGCTAAAATCAGCCTCTTTGGCATACTTCTTGTAAAAAGCAAAAACTTATTCAATACACTCATTAACAGTCAGAAGCTACGTTAAGTGCGTGCAAAGTTTCCCCATAGCTTGTCTGATCACCCATATTCTCATAATCCGTCAATTGAAATAGAAAACAAAAGACTCGACATCATTTAAAGAAAATTGAAAGAAGAAATGAAATCAAATTGGAACCGAGTCAACCAAAAACAACTCAACTCTCAACAAAAAAAAACCAAACTCAGCACCGAGTCAACCAAAAAACCAAGCACAGCACAACTCATTGCTGAGTTAACCGAAGCAGCTAAAACTCACCATGAGGCAACTAAACAACTCAACTTAATATCAATTCAACCAAAATCTCAACTCGATATCGAGTCAAACAAGAGAAAACAAACTCAGTACCAAGTCACCAAAATACAACAATGTAGTGACTACCTTTGCTCAAACAAGCAAAAGAAAAAACTGAAATTTGGATACTTACGAAGAAGATTGAAGGTGGCTGGTAGCTTTGTTGGAGCAGTGATTGATTTTCTTCATAGGAGTTTTTTGTTTTGGCTTCATTAGAGTCATTTGATTTGGCTTCTTTAGAGAGCCTCGTTTTGGATTTATAGAGATTTTAACGATGTTCATTAAAATTTTTACTTGAAGATCAAATCAAAATTAAAAATAAATAAAGAAAAAGATATGAAACTTGAAATGAAACTTATTAAAATTAAATATAAATATATTATAATTTGAAATTTTCATTCACGGTCTAGAATTCGATCACAAAAGATTAAAAAACAAGCTATCTTAAAATTAAGAAAATTTTGATAATGAGCTTCTAGATTTTATTCTTAGTTTCCCACATCTCTTTTTTGAATTCTAAATTCTGATCTTTTAGATAATTAACTAGCAACATGTCCTGTAATAAAACGAAAGTGATTTATAATTATGTACTGTTAAGTGTTTCTTACTTTTAAAATTAAACTTATATGATAATAAATTTACTAAGCAATTATATGCTACCACGTCAATCAATAGCCACAGACTCAACTAGAATGTTTACCAATTTTTTAAAAAATAAATATTATTATTTACGTGGGTTGGGTTGGGTTGGATTAGATGGGTTTATCAAAATTAACCGAACACAACCTAGTTATTAATTGGGTTCTAAAAAATTAACCCAATCAACACGTCAAAATTAAATTAAGTTAGGTTGGGTTGGGTTGGGTCCATTGGGTTAGTTGGGTTTGCCCACCCCTATTAACATTTATCTAATTACAATTAATTCCCAATGTTGGAGTGATAACTCGAAATCAATCTATGTCTATTGTTGTCAATTTTATGCAATGGGTGTCTGTGTGCAAGTGGACATAACAAGTAATAAAGTGATAAGTATAGATATTATCTTCACAGGGATTGATGTTATCGACTTTGCTAGAGCAATCTTATTCAAAACAATTATCAATGCTTCAACAAAAGAAAATTAAAATTAATAAATTGAAATTCTAATAAAACTAAACAACTAACAAATTAAGAATTATTAAAATAAACAGATGTCAAACACAAGTAAGTAATCAATGACAATGTAGTGACTACCTTTGCTCAAACAAGCAGAAAAAAAAAAAAAGAAAAAAAACTGAAATTTGGATACTTACAAAGAAGAATGAAGGTGCCTGATAGCTTTGTTGGAGTAGTGGTTGAATTTCTTCATAGGAATTTTTCGTTTTGGCTTCATCAGAGTCATTTGATTTGGCTTCTTTGGAGAGCTTCGTTTTGGATTTCTGGAGATTTTAGCTATGTTCATTAAAATTTTTTGTTTTGATGTTTGAAATCCAGTGAAAGAGAAGGAAAATTAAGCAATATCACGTGATTTTGCTTTTTCTCTCTCCAAAAAAAAAAAAGCTAATTAAGAATACTGAAGATGAGAGACTAGCCTTTGAAATGCTTGCGGTCATTTGATTTATCCAAGGGCTAGAAATTGAAATCCACATTTTGAAGCAAAATGCGGGCGCCCGCGCTTATATTACCTTCTCTTTAACAACGTCTTCCTGATTTTAGATTTGGTGTTGCTTCTGTTTGATAGTGCAGTCGAGTCAAGATCAACAACAAACTGTTGCCGCCACTCAAATTGGGAAGTAATTATAAATATAATCAATAGAAACACAAGTAGAAAGGGTCTCGACAACATTACAAGCAGCTCTCACAAAATCCTATTGAAAACTAAAATTAATTAGTTGATTAAAACCAAACCAAAATTAGCAAAAATTAGTCATAATAGAAAAATACTTCATCTAAAGAGTCAACACCCCTACCAAATTAAGAACTAACCCAATCGTCAATTAGTGATTTCATAGAATTTGAATTCCAACAAGTAATTCAAATTTTGTTGGCATTTGTGTAAGTTGAAAAGTGCTAATTATCCAATCTATATGAAATAAGTTTCATGATAAAAAGCAATAAAATTGAAGCTCAATTAGGAATTACTAGGCTCAAGACATACAAGCTTCCTAATACACTCATTCAGATTACCCAAACATACAAAACCCTGCATTGACTATACTATATCCTCCGTCTATGACCAAATTATGCCCACTCACATACTTAGACTCATCACTTCCCAAATAAAGAGCAGCTTCAGCTACATCCTCAGGCTTAAGAACAGCCCCATTAAGATTTGAATAAATGCCATCATCATCAAGCTTGAAAAAATCCTTAAACAATAGAGTTGAGACCACATAAGGTGACACACAATTCACCCTAATGCCAAATCGTCCAAGCTCCACAGCAGTATTCCTCATCAGCCCCACAACGCCACTCTTTGAACTTGTGTATGCATGCGGTGTAATGCCACCAATGACTCCGCCAACGCTTGCAGTTGAAATTATGCTGCCGCGTCCGGCGGGTTTCATCACCCTAGCAGCATGTTTCGTCCCCAAAAATGCACCAACGAGGTTAACGGAAAGTGTGTGCTCAAATTCAGCCTTATCATTTTCGAGTATGTTAGGTTTGGCTTCAGCAATAATGCCGGCGTTATTGAACATAATGTCTAGCTTTCCGTACTGAGAAATGGCCGTGTTAACGGCGTTTTCGATTTCTTTTTCATTGGTTACATCACAATGGACATAGGAGCAGCCGTTGGCTAATGATGATGAAGAGGATATGTCTTTGCATATAGATTCGCCCAAGTCATCTTTAATATCTGCAATGAGTACTTTAGCACCATGTTTTGAGAAGAGCCTTGCAGTGCATTCCCCAATGCCTCTTGCTCCTCCGGTAATAAGTGCCACTTTGCCTTGTAGCCTACGCAACATCAAATTAGCACGTACAATTTAACATCTAATCAATGCAGATAGTTGAGAGTCAAGACTCAAAACTATAACTTAACTAAAGCTAATTAAGCTTATTTGACAGATAGCCAGACAAATGATATTTGGAATTGGTAAGAGTTTTGAGCAAATTAAACTAACCTTCTTGCAGCAGCTGAGACAATTGAAGCACTGCCCATTATTATAGCACGTACGGTAACTAAAAAATGAAGATCAATTATAGTGTCTTGGGGATCCAAAATGATGTTATTACCCAGCAAGTTTTTTCTTCTCTTTCTGAAAATTGATCCTGTTATGGATATCGCTAAAAAATCTGTCTTATATCCACACCACTCCTGATGGATCACGTGTCACTTTGTTGTCAAGTATCTATCTATTCAATGCAAAATGTTTGTACGTAAAACACAGGAACATGCGTTATTGCTTTCTTTTTATTAAATGCTCTCCACGCTTCAATAGACATTATCATGCAAAAAGTGAAAAATATGTTTGTAACATGCAAAAAGTGAACAGAAAAAAAATATGTTTGTAAGGACACCCAAGATTTCATCATCCATTCCATAGATGAAAAACTACTAGCCACGCATAAATTTTTTAAACAGTGAAAAATAAACTAAACAACACCTATCACATAGCGTGTTTTTTTATTTGGTGACACACATCATTGGAATATGAACTATATACCCTAATTATGCAAATATTAACTACGAGATTGGACGCAGTGTTAACAACCATGAATTCGTTAGGTGAAAAATATTACATCCAAATCCAATCATGTATTTCACGAGGCACCTAACAAATAACACCTAATGTCAGGGTAACAATGCCAAAAATAATATTGAGATTCTCTTATGTTCTAACTCATCATCAGTAAAAATACACGTTAGTGATTGGTAATTGATAAATAAAGAAAATGAAAGTTAAATTTTCTTATACAATATTACTAAAAAACACATGCCACAAAATCTTTAAAAGCTCAGCAGACAATGTTAATCTAATAAGTAAACATCTACCAAAGAATAATAGCATTTTTCCTTAATGATTTGATAGTTTACGATTTGGTTTTGAAAAAAAGGATTCATGCTTTCGGATGTCCATTTCCCACCTACCTATTAAAACTTTTTCAAAAAAATACAATGATCAAACGTTGTTTCATAGCTTTCTTCATGAGGGCTTGACACTTAGGCCGTCGCTTTCAATAAAGAGAACGACTCGCCCACCAAATCAAAATCCTTCAAAATAATACAACGATATTATATTTATATATATATTGGAAAATATTTTTTATCTAAAATTAAAGTCCGTGATGGATTTACGACATCGTAAATCGAATTTTAATGTTATAAATTGATTTACAACATCATAAATCAGTCTCGGATATAAAGCATACATACAGTCACACACATATATATAACTTCTGGTAAGGGAATTAAATTTTCCATCCGTGAATGTGTATGTGCGAGCGCTTTTCCAATTAGAGAATCCTTGATTGAAAAAGCATCCTGGAGGCTTTTGGTTTAAAGACCACCATTTGGCTACACAAACCAAAAATTTATTTAAAAAAAAAAAAAGAGGCCGTTGGATTAAAAAATCCAATGGCCTAAATCTAGGTCCCAGAATATATATATATATATAAGGTAAGGGATAAACTAAAAGACAGAAAAAAAAAAAACACACACACACACTATAATGCAGTATACTTTGTCCTGAAGTATATTAGAATTTATATTTTACTATCTTTTAGCTTGTCCCTTATTGTATTAAAGTAGGAGAACCCTTACTAGCTAATGAAATATATATAAATACTCCAACTATGATGAAATAACAAATGACTACAAGAATTATTGAAGTGTAACATTTTACTACTTTAACTATGGAAAAAATAATATTTTGCAACTTTTTGTTAGTTCTACTAACCAAATGTTGACGACATGATGATGTCATTAGGGCAAATATGTCTTTGTATGAAATCTAACATAAAGTTATGAATCAGCCCAAAATTTGAAAGTATTATAATGCCCGTAATTAATATTAAAGCCGTAATTTGTAATAGCTAATAATGTTTGAAATGTTAAAAACAAAATAATAAAAATTCAAATTTAGAAAATAAAAAAATGTAATTATGTTTATTTTGTTACATTCTCAAACTTTTGGGGCTGTTTTAGAAATCACTAAAAATCTTTTTTTTTTTTGGAGTTATTGATAAGGGTAATTTTGGTATTTTATATGTCAACTAACAATAATAAGAGAAAAGTAGTAAAGCATTTTTTTCATAGTTAAGGTCACACTCTAAACTGTGAAAAATGCTAAGTGTAGAGAAAGATGAGAGAAATAAAGAAGAAAATGGAAGAGAGAGAGTGGGTGGGTAGAGAGAGAGAGGGGGTAAATTTCTCTCACCTTTCTCTCATTTTTCTCTACACCAAGCACCACTCATAAACTATTATATTTCAATAGTGCTTGTGGTAGCTTGTTATTTCACTATAGTTAAGGTAATGAAAGAATAATAATCTTAAAGTAGTGAAAGAATATTAATCTTATATATACAAAATAGGGGCTGGGCAACGATTGAGTTCGATTCAGTGTAAAATTGATCTAAATTGAAAAGAACTAAAATAAAGTATGAAATGAACCAAATTAGTTATTAGTTATTGGTTTTTCAAATATAAGTATATTTTTATTTTTTTACATAATTTAATCATTTTATTATTTTTAATGTCCTCTTATATCATGTTACGTGGTATTATTTATTATAAAAAATAATATCAAATTTTTTTCAGTTAAGTACCAGTTCAAATAAATTTGAATTGAGAATAGAATAAAAAATTCGGTTCGATTCTCAGATAATATTTATTGATCTTTCTGAAAAATGTAAAACTAACTGAAATAAAAAAAAAAGGAGCCGCTTTTAGGAACCTGTTCGGTTCTGCCCACTCTTAATATTAAAGATCGAAATCTCCAGTCGCATTCGATCTAGAGTCAAGTAGCCCTTCTTCCTTTTTCACAAAAACCTAAAGGCGAGGCTATGTGTGGGTGAGGATGAGCTTCACCCGATTCAAATTTTCAGAAAAATTACATGTAGGTTTTCCTATTCCGTGCATTTAGAATGTTCCTATTAATATTTTTTTTTCTATTTAACAATGGGGACAGACATGTGGCCCTTTCAACTTTCAACTTTACACAATTTTTTAGCCTTTAGATTATTAGTATGTACTTAGCTAAAGCTCGAGATAGATGATGGCGTGGCTTTTCATTAATGAAACGAATTAATTAATTTTTTTCCACAAACACTTTTGCTTGGATTACTTTGCTTAAATTATAGTGTCAGATTTTATCGATTAAAATGTTTAGCACCTGTTATGTATAATAATTAAAGAAAAGAATTTACATTTGAACATCAATTCAACCTTATGATAATGATTTTAATGTATTTCTTTTCACATCATACTGTGGAGAGACTTGAAACTTGTTTTAAGACAATGAAAATTCTATCTTTTTTTTTGTTTTTCCCCCGCAAGTTATATGTATATAGAAATTCCTTTGTTTTGATTTATTACGTTATTTGATTTGAATTTGAATTTGAATTTTTCTCTTTTTTTCCTCTAGATTTGCACATAAGTTTCAAACCTCCATAATATGATGTGAAAATAAACACATTAACATCATTATTAATTTATCATAAGCTTGAATTGATATATGAGTGTCTCAAGGTACAATATCCTAAGGTAGCGTAATCAGACTTTTACTGACTTATTTTCCAAATTCTTTATTATACATGAATAAATTATAGAAAAAAAAAAGTGATTTAGACCCCCAAGTCAACAAAATGCAAAAATAGTTTCACTTCTGGAAGCCAACATGACTAATGGATTTTTACAACGTAATTTGTTTTCCATGTGTACCATTTAGAAATATTGACAGAAAAAAGTTAGAATAGCTTCAATCATGACTAACAATTTCATGCACATTTATACAAGTAATTTTATAATAAGATTATCTTAAATTAAGGGATAAGTTAAAAAATATTTAAAAAATAAATGTCAATATATTTCAAAATAAAATACATTGTATTGAAATATATATTTCTTATCTTTTATTTTGTTCTTTATTTTAATAAAGTAAAAGATCCATTATTAAAAATTTATTTTACTAACATGTGATAATTGACAATTTATATTGGAAACCATATTTTTCTTACTTTCCTGTTCTTGTTCGGCCTTTTTTTCTTTTTTAATCTCTTTGATAATTCCTTCTCTTACCAATTTGTTTCACATAATTTTCTCTTTCATCTAATATACCATCATGTTTCTCTTGTTAATATAAAGAAATACAATAATCAAATGTTGTTTCTAGATAAGAGAGCTTATCTATTGAGCATGGTCTCTCTGCATAAGGAGAACGATGACCGCATGTCAAGCTTTAAAAAAAAAAAAGAGTCATGAGATCCAAAGCTCTACTCCCTCATTTTAACTATTTAATTAAATTATTTTACAATCAACAGAATTCTACTTGCCTATTGTAAGTATTCAAAATAATATTATTAAATAAGGAGCTCTATTTTCAATCTGTAATTTAACGCAACTCTGCCGTAAATTTAAAATCTATCGAGTCTCTCTTAGTTGTATCATTTTTTAACTTTTTATTTTTTATTGAATTACTTGATATTATTAGGAATGACATTATGTTATATATAAGCATTGGGTTTTTTAAAATTATTTTATCAACTGTGCTAATTCTTTTATTTATTTATTTTTTTCAGACATAATTAATGGACTTCAATGCGATACTCAACTTGTTCATGCCAAGGAGTAGAGCAAGAAGTCTTGAATTCATGTTCAGAAAATGATGATAATGCTTATTTACCAGAAGTGAGACGTGATCGGAAGCCCAAGTTAGGCCAAGAATTTGAATCACTAGACGATGTGCTTGAATTTTACAATAGATATAAATGCAAAGGATGCTGGCTGGATTTAGTGTTAGAATTTACTCCAGTAAAAAGGATAAAAATACAAAAGAAACTGTAGGGAAGGAGTATGTATGTTTCAAAGAAGGAACATCATTCAAAACAGACATTGG
Source organism: Clausena lansium (assembly GCA_030449835.1). Classification (NCBI taxonomy): domain Eukaryota; kingdom Viridiplantae; phylum Streptophyta; class Magnoliopsida; order Sapindales; family Rutaceae; genus Clausena; species Clausena lansium. The sequence goes on along the minus strand of JASUUF010000192.1, from coordinate 6,385,001 downwards.
CGCAAAAAAAATAAAAAATAAAAAAAATAAAATAAGGGTCAAGGACTAACTCGATCGGGAAATTATATTGTCAGCTTGTTCGTGGAGAGTCACAGCCATCCATTAATCAGCCCTCAAAGAGTACAACTTTAAATTCAGCTGCAAATGTTCCGACTCATCTGCAAATAACTATCCTTGAATTGCAGGCCGGGGTACGTATTTTCGGTTAGAGGAAGAAAAGAATGTGGCATTTACTTCCACCATAAAGACAGATGATGAAGATCGCATTAATAATTGTTTTATGGTGATGTGATTGTATTTGATACTACTTAACACGAACCGTTATAGCATGATTTTTGAACCGTTATGGTCAACAAGCAAGCAATTATATTCGCTTGTTCGTTCTAATTAAGTGATGAGACCACTGATTTGAGAAATTTAAAAAGGCTGGTCCCCCTAAAATGATAAGGAAAGCTGTTGCCCATGCACTTGGCATATCTTAAACAAGTTATTTTAAAAAATGCATTTGGGAATTACTTACATACTCGAGAAGAGTTTGAAGAAAGCAAAGCAATTGTGGAATAGCTTGTTGTTTGAAACTGAATTGATAAGAAATGACGATAATCAAATTTTGTGTGCAAATAGCATTACTTGTGAACAACGAAACAAAATTTTAAAGAACCAATTGCCGTTCGGGCAAAAGGGTGTAGGAAGCGACTCAAAAATGGGCCAAGTGAAGGGTAGGGCTAAGGCTAAAGGAGGACGATGTTGTCACGTGGAAAAGTTGGACAATCACGTGATAAAAGAAATTTTCCAATAGTTAATAGTCAGTAATTTCTTTTTATTTACACAAACAATTTATTTGCCCAAATTTTTAAAGTGCAAATAATTCTACTACTACTAGAAAAATGCGTATTCTTGATACATATTGATATGTCACGAAAACATCATTAAATAATGATAAATACGCAACAGATATGTGTGTGTCATAATTTTATGTCAATTTCATGATACATATATTTATGTCATAAAATTATGATAGTTGAATGTCATATTTATTTTCTAATTTATTTAATAATTATTAAAAATAAATTTAATTACAATATTGCTATTATAATACCCCGTCCGTCGCTTTACTTAAATTATTTATTTTATGTTAAAAATATTAGAAAACAAAAGTAAAAAATGATAAAACTACGTCGTTTTTTTATTTTCTACTATCAAAACAAAATTTTTTGTAAGTGTTGAGACAATTTGCAAAGCTGAAACGAAACCGTACCCGCGACCAGCAGCAGCAACCAAACCACACCTATGGCCATAAATCATTAGCAGGAAACTTAAAATAAATCGATTGAAACCAGAAATCACACCCACGACCAGCCGCCACGACCCGCGACCCACGACCACACCACACCCATGGATCGAAAGCCAGCCGCCGACGAGCCCTCTCCCCCAAATCGAGTGAAACCCAGCTGTGTCTCGGTCACGACCAGCTGTTAGGAGCCCACGACGTCCTCCTTCCGTGTGTTGTTCATGGTAATCCACTAATCCCATGTGGGCTTGTTAATTCCCACCGTAATGCCTGTCAGTTGTGGCAGCTCTCATTTGACTCGTCGGCCATCAAATCACTACAGCTAGCAGTCGCGACCCACGGATCCAGTACGCGTTGACCCACTAACCTAGCAGGCAACGTCTAACCAGCAGCGACTACACCAGCACGACGACCGACGAATTTAATTAATGGGTTTGTTTTATTTTAGCTTATGATTAATATTTTTTTAATTTTAATTTTCTAGGTTGTTTAAGATGTTGAGAAATACTACCAACAGTGCGATTTGGTGGGTTTTCTTTTTCCTTATCTTTTTTTTTTTCTTGTATATTCAAATGTCATCTCCTCACTTTTAAAATTTGTTTAATTTCATGATCCAAATATATAATAATTGATCTAAAATCCCACTTGATAAGCATCCTAGTTCTATGGAAGTTTGAATGTTAACCTTAAAATTAGAAAAATTAAATCTTGCTATATAAAATAAAAACATGTTGTAATTTCTAAAGTATCCTTGATTAGATTTTTTTTAATTTTAATATTTTCTCGCTGCTCACAAGTTGCTATATATATCCTTTCAGGCTTCAATGTTGTTGGCTTCAATTGGCAACTGAAGTAGAATCAATTCTCATGCATGGGACGGGGGAATTGCTCAACTTATAATTGGTAGGTTTATGCCTCTGATCAAACTCATTTTGCCTCTCCAGAAATCTGCAAAATTAATTGGTATTATCATTTCGGTTAATAGTTAGTAATTAATTGATAAAAGAAATTGTCCAATAGTTAATAGTCAGTAATTTCTTTTTATTTACACAAACAATTTATTTGTTTGTGTAAAAATTACACAAACAATAAAAAAAGAGAAAAGGTGATTGTATGATGGCTGCAATTCTTGTGTAATTTTTTGTCAGCTACTTTAGTATTTTTGTTTTTTTATGCATATCATGACAGATCCACCAAGGTGGATGAGGGGGTAACACTGAGTTCAGGGAAATTGCAGAATTTTGGATGGAAATTAATCATGCAATTTAATTAAACTTTTGAAATTAATTATGCAATTTAATTAAACTTAAACTGACGGTATATAATATATTGACATTAGGGTTAGAGTTTGATTTAACTATTGTTTAAGTAATCTAGAGTTTGATTTGGCATTAAGCAGAGAGTGTCTTGGATTATTGTAGTATCTTCTCCCCTATGCATGTTGTGAAAATCTTTGTATTTGCTTATAACTAGTGTTTTAGTTATGCATGTTAGGCTGTATATATTTCCTTGGTTTTTATTTATGCTCTTCAATTGAGGGATTTCTGATTTCCAAAGGTTGCTGGGTTGACTGTTGATTGATTTTATTGCTTCAATTGGTGTATTAGTTTATTGCTGGGTTGATTGATTTTGGTAAGCTGTAACGGTCATCTCATTGAGTTGCTGTTGATTGTATTTTGATGCTTGAATTGATTGATTGGATTTTGAGTTGAAAGATGCTGTTGATTGAATATATGTTCTTTTGTATTTTTTTGTCATTCTACAAGTGTTCCTTTTACTGTTGGGTTTCACTTTTTTCTGATCTCAAAAAGCTTGCAAAGGTATTGGATCCTGCAGCAAGCTGAATTTTGTTGTAGTTGTAGTTGATATTACTGCTCTGAATTTGTTGTAGTTGTAGTTCATATTGTAGTTGTAGTTGATACTAGTGTTCTGAATTTTGTTGTAATTATGCAGCAAGTTGAATTTCTAATTCTATTACTGTTCTGCAGCAAGATTGTGTCATTTGTATTGTAATTGATTTTCAGGCTGAATTATGTAATAAATTAATTTAAATTATTGTTCTTTTATTACATATATTTCCATTTTTAATTTTTAATTCTAGCTAATTATATTGGCGCAAAAATAATTTTTTTCAATAAAAATAAAAAATAATTTTCAATTAAAAATATATAAAAATAAAATTCCCGCCAAAATCAAAATGATGAATTTCATGTCAAAAATATTATTTTCCAGCCTAAAATTTTAATAATTTCCCGCTAAAATTTTTAAATAAAAAATTTAAAATTAATTATATTTTTTGTGCCAAATTAATTATTTATGAAAATTAATTAATTAATAATCAATTTATTTAATAATATAAATAAATATGTTATTAGTTTATGATAGAAGAGTGTTATGTTATGAAATATTTATGACATTTATTTTATAAAATCAATGATTTACTAAACTATTTATGACAGTCGTATATCATAAATTCACGATAGAAAAAAAAAAAACCGTCATCCTAAAATTTCTTAACATAGGCTTCCTTGACATATGAAAACCGTCATCCTAGGGGTCGGATGATGGTTAAAAACCATCAAGAATTCACGTTTTTCTAGTAGTGTACCCTTATAAATTTATCCTCATCAAAGATAAATTTGTTACCCGGAGAAACAAGAGTGGTGCTATTGGCACTCCTCGATAAGTCTCTCCTAACCCCTTCCCTAAATATACCCCGTTTAGTACTTTCAAAGCTAACTTTTTCTCTTATAACACCACCATCAATTCCGTTAATACCCTTGTCCACTGTGAGGAAAAAAATAAGTAGTGAAAGAATGGGTTTTATAATCTATTTTGAAGCCTTGAATTTACATAAGAAAATAGGTTGTGTGTGTGTGTAACAATTTTCAAGTGCAGGTGCTTAAATTCAGATTTTGTGCGGATTCATTTACATCATATGGTATTATAGCTTTTGTGCAAGAATATGGTGTACTAGTGAATTCATATTTTTCTTCTCTAATGCAGATGCCCGTATCTTTTAAAATACGGAATGATTGTATACACTATATGATGTATACATCAAATCGGCATTTTAAAACATGCAAACATCCGCACATGAGGATAATTATATATATAGTAGTTTTTTATTGTGGGCATCATACATAATGGCAATAGGGACATTATCTATTCAACCTAGCTTGTGGTCACTGGTGCAACATACCAACATCTTTTGTTAAATAACTAAGACATTCCAACTCTGACTTCTTTGATTAGAATTAAGCTTTGCGAGGTAGCTAGCTAGATTTCTAGCTACTAGGAAAATTAATCATAGTGTATGCAGATAAATTAAACTACTAATTTGATCTTGATCTTCACTTTTACTTCTCAGAGAACATGATTAGAAAGAAAATTAAGGCAAGCAGGAGTGGTATTTTAGAATAATGACTACAAATTAAATCAACAAAGTGATCCGTGAAAATTCACCTAAAGGAATAAAGAACTGGATATTTAAGAATGATGATTAATGAAGTTATCGTCAAGCAGATTGAACCAAGCTTATGCCTTTTCCTTTCTCAAAAAATTCGGATGATGAAAGAAATGATAGAATTAGGTCTTGGGGCGTTGGGCTCGATAGCTATGCACCAAATCAGTCTCAACACGATTTAGGAAGAATTTTAAAAAAGAACAAATTCGATTTTAAGATTTAAGAGCATAGTTGTAGTCCTTAAAAAAAATAAATTATATTTAGCCATTTCTATAAATTGATAAAAATACAATATGTAGACATGTCTTAGGAGATATATCATTTTTCAATTTATGCACAACAACCTTAAAATATCTTTCTATAATACTACGAAAATGAAAGCGAGATAGGACATTCAAACAATATTTTATTTATTTATTCGAAAATGCTATTTGTAGAGAACCTCAAGAGAAACTGGAGAGAAACGGCACCTAGTGGTGTCGTTTTCGCTCCTCCCATAGCCACGTGTTGAGCCACACGTTGAGCATTTGAAAAGATAAAAAATAAAGCTGAGACAAATATCGCTCTCTCTCTCAATCTCCCTCGTGACACCACTTCCTCTGAATCTCTCACTTCTTGTGTTCTTCACACATCTCTCTGAATCTCTCCCTCGTGACCACCCCTGTCGGCAGCAACATGACCAGCGATAAACACATTGTATCAGCAGCAAAAGCTTTTTCACGATCTCTCTTTCACTCCCTCGCGACAAGATTGCTGTCGGCGACGAGAAGACTGCCCACGCCGACGACGACAAGACTCGTCACACCGACGACGACATGGTGATGGTATTATTTCACAATCCTTCTCACTCACGCTCTTGTACATATGTAATGGGCAAAAAATGAAAAAAAAAATAGAATGGGTGGTGCTATTTATCTATGGTTTTGGGTCACCGGAATGTAAAAGCATGATAAGATTCTAACAACAAAGTGGGCTATGGGTATATGAAAGGAGCAACTGTGTTTCTCTGTTAGAAAATATCTTGATCTGTGTTAATTTTAAATGTGTATAATGGGGCTTGAATGCATAATAAGTTGAGAAAACCAATACATGCTAAAGCTCGGATTGTTTGCAACTGTGTTTCTCTGTCAGAAAATATTTTGATTTGTGTTATTTCTTTTATTGTGCTTGCTATTATTCATATAAACTCCCTGGTTAAATTATTTTATGGCTTTACTTTATTCATGACATTGCTTAAATGTGTATAATGGGGCTTGAATGCATAATAAGTTGAGAAAACCAGTAAATGCTAAAGCTTAGATTGTTTGAATGCATTCATTTACAATTACACTAGGAATTTCAGATTTTATTTACACTGAGATAATGATTTTTTCCTGGGGATTACATTGATTTTATTCAGCTGAAGTTGCCTCTATCTTTGAAAATATGCTTTGAGCAGTGCAGATCTATGTGGTCCTTAGTCTAAATTATTTTCGCTAGGCAACAAGAAGAACACAGAGAAAGTAAAAACCTCTCTGTTTCAAAGTAGATATTCATTTGGAAATAAATTGCTTGTTTTTTGCCGTCTGTCTATAGAATTGATTTTTGTGCTCGGTTTTGATGAAAAATAAAATGAAAACTGTTTTGTTTGAGTTGTTGCAGAGTGCTTTGTGCTATAATGCTCTATTTTTTTGGCAGTTTAAGTAGTCTATTAATGACAGTGTCATCAAGCACAAGTGAAATTCGAAGCTCACAGAAAATATGTAATGGATGCGGTAATCAGATGGAATTGTCAACATCACGTATGACAAAGAATTCAAATCGCAAATTTTGGAAATGTAGAGGATGTGAGAACTTTCAATGGGCAGACGACCGTAAACCTAGTGAAGAAAAAAATGATTTGTTAGTGAAGGAAGTTAGGAAGTTGGCATTGGAGATTGAATGTTTGTCTGCTAAAATTCAAGAATGTGAACTTCGAAGGAGACAGACACGAGGATATGGCCTCATTAGAATACTTGTGATAGTTGTACTATGTTTTATATTTAAGTGTTATTTTTAAGCTATTTCAATTTGTACTATGTATTAGGAAAAGACTTGGAAAAAATTATAATAGTATTTTCCTTTGAAATATTAGTACAAGCACAATAGTGCAATTATCAAAAAAATCACTGGACCAACAAAAATGATAAGAAAATATAATAGTGCAATGATTGATATCATCAAAATCATAATATACATACATCATTAATTCGTCACTACAATTCGTCATTTTAAGCCAAATCTAACTGAAATGATAAGAGAAAAAAAATCTGAATAGAGTACAAGTCCAACATCAATCACGGCGAATGTTATCTTCATTACATTGTTGATGTAGTAATTGTTGGAAATTTCTATTTTCAGATCCTTCATAGGTCATTGAAGGAGAAGGATAATGCGATTGCACAGCATATGGTGGGAGTGGGATTGGTTGCTATAATACACAAAAAAAAAATAAATTTTATTACATTCAGAAATTTAAAAATATAAGTATACATTAAAAAATTGTGAGTTTAAGACGACAACTTACTGTGTGCCAGTTATAAGGAAATGACTGATAAATATTATTTCCACTAACTTGAGATGGGTATATAGGTACCTAAAACAAATAAAAAAAATTTGTTAAATCCATATTAAATATTTTAAAATAAAATTTCCTCATGTATTTAATTCTTACATTATAGTAGCCTAAAGTCTCATATTGGTTGAGATTTGCATTACCAGTACTTCCTTCTTGAAACATATGATACTCAACATCATACTTAGTAACATATCTTCGAAATAGAAGAAAAGTTTAGAATAAAAATTCACAAGCTTACTAGAGGAACTGTGTTTGTCTGCTGTATGGAGATTTCATTAGGCACTTCATACGACGATGGAGCATTTTCTTGTAAATCCTGTCAAATTATGATAGACAATTAAACGAAGACCTAATGGAATTAGAAAACATTATTTTTTATTTTTTAACAAACCTTGGTTTTTTATGCAGTCTTGTTCTTGTGTGCAGGTTTCTTACGAATTGAAGATTGATTCCTCAGACAAGGAGGACGGCCTTTACGACGTGCCGCTACTGGATCATTGATTACATTCTTAACATTGTTGCTGCTGCAGCTTATTTCACCTGTAATAGGTGGTGAAATAGTTGTTTCCACACTTACACACCGAATTTGCTTAGGCAAGTCTTTTAGTGCCTTATTAATCCAATCCAAAATAAATTTGTAACTACTTTCATCATCAGCAGCTATGTTTGCAACCTCACTGAAAGCAATACACATTTTTTCATATCTCTCCTGCTGAATAAAAAAATGCTACACACCATAACTAACTTAGACCTTGCTATAAGATCTCCTCACATCTTTCCTCCACCTTGATAAAATGTACATTTCTGGAAGTAATTCAACACTGTTACGTATCAACACTACAAGGGCATGTCTGCAAAGAATCCCCCTAAACTCAAACTTTGAACAAATACAGCTAACTTCAAACCCAGCTTCTTCAAAAACAACCTCAAAGCTTCTTTTCTGACCTTGCCTATATGATTCAATGATTTCATATATTGAGCCCACAGAATCCCGTGTATCACAATACATTAGTGCAGTTAATTCTTGTTGAAATTCTTTAAACTTAGAAATGGTATACACCTCTTCAACTTGCTTCTCCATCTCATATCTTGTTACACATAGAGTCCTCTTGCTGAAACACTTGGCATCTGCTTGCCATTCTAACTCCGCTTTCCTTGTCAACGCATTTTCATATTGCTATACAAACTGCTTCAAATTTGTTTTTGAATTAACAAACCCATCAAAAAATGCATTCATACTCTCACTTCGCTAAGTTGTTGACATTCGGGCCTAAAAATTGTCTTTCAAATAGCATGGAACCCAACGATGCCTCTCATCATATAAACCATTTAACCAATCATTATCCCATAAATCATATATCATAATCATGTCATGCCAAGCTTCATCGAACACAACAGGGCTCAGCAAATCATAAACAGCAAAAAGCAATGAAGAAATAATACCTTCATGTTCTTTAAAAGCCCCTAATTTCTCAGGGACCTTCTTCATTATATGCCACAAACACCATCGATGCCTACTTGTAGGAAAAACATTCTCAATTGCCATTTGCATTGCTTTGTCTTGGTCCGTAATGATACCAATGGGAGGAGAACTGGACATGCATGATAGCCACGCCTCAAATAACCACGTAAATGTCTCTGTATCCTCGTGTGAAATTAGTCCGCATCCTAACAAAATAGACTGGCCATGATGATTAACTCCGACAAAGAGAGCGAATGGCATGTCATATTTGTTAGTAAGATATGTGGTGTCAAATGTGATGACGTCTCCAAAATATTTGTAAACTGCCCTACTCCTCGGATCCGCCCAAAACACATTCTTTAATCGATCTTGCTCATCCAAATCAATGCTAAAAAAAACCCCCTTACATTCAGCTTGTTTTTTCTGGAAATACTTTAGAATTGCCATAGCATCTCCTTCTCCGAGCTGTAATCGCCTTACTTTGTCAACAAGATTTCTACAATCTTTTTCCAAGAATGAGACATTTTCATGCCCACCAGCCTCAACAACAATCGAATTAAAATTCTGTGCAATATTAATTCCCGCACAATCATTCATTTCAATATGCTTTTTTACACTTGCACTAATTCTAAGGTTACAAGGGAAATACCTAGCCTTGTCCGTACTTAATGCATGATTGTGTTGAAGGTTTAATATTCGAAGGATCCATTTTCCATCTTCATTTACACACCCTCCAATTTTAGGCTCACAACCAGTTTTGCAATGCGGTTGCAGCTTCAACACATTAGTAGATCTACTGTCGGGCTTGCCACTACGACCACATGCGAATGTCACATATTTTTCAATCCCATCACTCCCTTTCTTACTAGTTAGCTTCTTCACAAGAAACCCTTCTTGTTTACCATAGGCTCTGTAAAACTCAAACATTTCCTCGTGACTATCAAATAACATCCCAACAGCTGGCTTATATTTTTCCGGCTGCATATCTTTGATTACACGCTCATTTTCCAAAATTTCCATTGCTGCAAAATAATTAACATTTCTGTTAAGAATAAGTTGCTATAATAGAAATGTGTCTCTATTAGCATTCAGAAATTTGTTAAGTTGAAGGTGCGCTTTTTCCACCCATTCTCGTGCTCTCTATTATATTTATGGTTCTAAGGATCTAAACAACTTTTTGATTTGATTTTATTACTTCTCTGTTTTAGTCTTAAAAATATTATATAACTATTTTACTAAATGTGCTCCTCTAAGATCTAATTTTTTTAAAAAATTATTAATAGACTTTGAAACGTAACTATAATATCACTACAAAAAAATGTATTAACTAATTAAACCAACAAAACTAATTAGTTATTACAATTATTTTTTATTTATATTTTATTTTTTTCAAAGACTGGGAGGTAGGAAAAATCCAAAGATAGTGAAATGATACCTTTGGTGATGACTTTGTCGTCGTCGGCGTGGCGTTGCCAGTCATGTTGCTGCCGGGGTCTTGGCCATGAGGGAGATTCAGAGAGATGGTGAAGAACACAGCAAGTGAGAGCGATGATGAAGAACAGAGCAAGTGGTGTCACGAGGGAAGTTGAGGGAGAGAGAAGCTTAGTCTCAGCTGAGTTGCTTTTTATTGTTTTGACCAAATTTTTTAATTTTTAAAATGCTCAACACGTGACTGGAGGGGGAGAGGGGGGGTGGGGGAGAAAACGGCACCACTAGGTGCAGTTTCTCTCGAGGTTCTCTACAAATAGCAGCACTCTTATTTATTATGAGAAGGAACGATTTGGTGAGCGCAATCATGCTCCTAATAGTACACAATTACATGCTTATTTAGGAGATCTAGTACAGGACTACACACACCTAAACAAAATCCTTATTACGAGTAATGCTACATTTACATAAATAAGGAATGGGATCAATAGGTAATAAGAATGCACGACCCTTAGTATTTTCTTGAATACCGTGTCCATCTCTAAATTGGTACATGCATTAAGCCATCCTCGCCAGATTCATCGCAATCCCAATAAAAACATTGTACAAGTAATTTGGGTTTCCAAATCGATCAATTTTCATCTTCATCCATGTCTCACCAATCAAAATCTCGTATATGTAAGTAATCTGTAAGAGGACAACTTCGTAACCAAAGAAGCTGCCGCAACAGCATCAAACAAAAATTGGGTTAAAGCAGAGAAAAAAGCTGTAAAAGTTCCACTAATAGCCTGATGTAATACAAGCCAAGCTTGATACTAATCATTTTTTTCGGTCATTCTAGTATAATCGGGTTGTATTTTAAGCATTTGAGTTGTGTTCCTTATTGTTTGGCTTAATTTCCCTCAAGTATTTTTCTTTTTGTGTTGCTTAATGGGAGTACATTTAGGGTGTGTTTGGTGCATGGGATTATAGGGTATAAAAACACTCTTCACATTCCCATAATCCCATGCCCATGTTTGGTAGAAAAAGGAGCTTGGATAATGGGGCTTGCTAATGCGGGAGTGCCCCTTCTTTTTTTTTTTTTTTTTAAATAATAATAAATAAATCAATATAATATAATATAATATTAATTTTTATTTTCTTTTATTTTTCATTATAATTATTAATTAAAAATTAATAAATTTATTATTTATTATTTATATTTTAATTTTTATTATATTAAAAATATGCTAAATAATGTATTATTTAATTATATTATAATAATTAATATATAAAATTGATTAATATTTAATAAGTTAATATAAATAATAATAAATACTTAAATAATATATAAAAATAAAAAATATAATATTAAATTATTTAATTATATATTATTAATTTTTATTTTATTTTTACATTATAATTATTAATATAAATTAATAATTCAATAATATTATATTATATTTCTATTTGTACATTATAATTTATTAATAAATTTATAATTTAATATAACTAATAATAAATACTTAAATAGTATATAAAAGTATAATATAATATTATATTATTTAATTATATTATAATAATCAATATATAAAAATTAATTATTTTTAAATAATTTAATATAACTAATAAATATTATTTTCTAAATATATAATATAAACTAATCACAAAAAAAATAATATAGTATAATTAAAAATTAATATAGCGTAGTGTAACACCAAACATAGCATAACATAAAATTAATATAGTACAGTGTAACATCAAATACTGTACAGTATTATTATAATACAGTGCTAATGCAATACAACATAATAGAATACACCTGCATCAAAATAATACAATATACCAAACGCACCCTTAGATTATTAGTGTGTCCTTCGCTAACACTAAAGATAGATGATAGTGTGGCTTCTCATTAATGAAACACATTAAATTGTTTTCCACAAACATTTTTGCTTGAATTATTTTACTTGTTTTATCTCTTTTAAAACATGTTTTTCCCTTAAATCATAGCGCAAGATTTTATCGACTAAAATGTTTAGCATCTGTTATGTATAATAATTAAATAAAAGAATTAATATTCGGGCATCAATTCAACCTTATGATAATGATTTTAATGTATTTCTTTTCACATCATATTGTGGAGAGACTTGAAACTTGTTTTAAGACAATGAAAATTCTCTCTCTCTTCCCGCGGCGCAAGTTATATGTAGATAGAGATTCCTTTGTTTTGTTTTATTGCGTTATTTGTTTTGAATTTTAATTTTCCTTGTTTTTCCCTCTTGATTTGCACATAACTTTCAAACCTCCATAATATGATGTGAAAATAAACACACTAACATCATTATCAAATACCAATTTATAAAAATACCTTTCAAAAAAAAATACCAATTTATAATAAGTTTGAATTGGTGTATGAGTGTCCCACGGTACAATATCTTAAAGTAGCGTAGTTGGACTTTTACTGAATTATTTTCCAAATTCCTTATTATACATGAATTATTTATGAAAAAAAAAAAAAGTGATCTGGACTTCCAAGACAACGCAAGGCAAAATACTTCACTTCTGGAAGCCAACATGGCTAATGGGTTTCCATGTGCACCCAATTTAGAAAAATTGAGGGAAAAACGTTATAAGAGTAACTTCAATCACAAACTAATTATTTCATGCGCGGGTATAATATGAGAATCTTAAATTAATAGATAATTTAAAAGATATAAAAATATATATATAATTTTTAATAAATTATAAAATAAAATATATTATATTGAAAGTATGTTTTTTTTTATTTTAATAAAATAAAAGATCCCTTATTAAAAATTTATTTTTACTGACACGTGATAATTGATAATTTATATTGGGGACGCATATTTTTCTTACTTTCCTTCTCTTGTTTATCTTTTTTATTTTCGCTTTGATAAATCCTTCACCTAATAGTTCGTTGCATGTTATTTTCTCTTTCGTCCAATATTCCATCATGTTAATATTGCGAAATGCAGCAATTAAATGTTGTTTCAAAATAAGAGAGCTGGTCTATTGGGCATGGTCTCTCTCCATAAGGAAAGCGAGGACCACATTTCAAGCTCTCGAAAAAAGAGTTGTAAGGTCCAAAGCTCTGCTCTGCTCTGCTCATGAGACCTTGACACGTGGGAGAGCGACCCGTCCACCAAATGCAATGTATTATTTAATAAGGATCAAACTTTACTGACTATTTTATTTGTTTCTTTTTTTCAGGCATAATTAATAGACTTCAATGATACTCAAACTTGTTCATGCCAAGGGGTTGAGCAAGAAGCCTTGAATTCATGTTCAGCAAATGATGATAATGCTTATTTACCAGAAGTGAGACATGATCGGAATCCCAAGTTAGGCCAAGAATTTGAATCACTAGACGATGTGCTTGTATTAATGAATTTTACAATAGATATATATGCAAAGGATACTGGATTTAATGTTAGAATTTATTCCAGTAAAAAGGATTAAAATACAAAAGAAATTGTGGGGAAGGAGTAAAAATCATTTTAATATACAACCATTTAACCGAACATTGACCACCCGCCATGACCCAACGGCGGCTGGTGGCGGTGATTTGGCACCTCCGGAACCACCCCCACACGCCGGCAAACCCCATCACATCCACGTTCACGCCCAAACCGTAGGCCAAAAACGCGATCCCAATCTCAAATCTCGCCCATCACCACCACCACACATGTTACCATTGATGAGGACCACCTTCTGCCACCGTCCATCTCCTCAACTCAACCCAATCCCTTACGCTCCCGTCCTTCTATAGATGTGATTCGAAAATTTTTTGTTTCTTTAAGTTGGAAATATAGTACCCAGTTTTCTTTATTAGATAATCGTCATGTGTTGATCAAGCTTCAACTTGAAGAAGATTACTCACGTATGTAGGTTAAGTAGACCTGGTATGTTAGTGGCAAGTCCATGCACATTTTCTTTATCTAGGTATCTCTGCCGTATTTGCCAGTTGTGGAAAAGTCACTTGTTTTTTATCCAATTTTTAAGGAAAAAAATATAGAGATAGAATTTTAGTATTTTAGATAGAGTTTGTTTTCTTGTTTCTTGGTCTGCAGTTAGTTGTTTACTTTCCTACTCTTGCACGTTATGTAGTTTAGAATCTATATATGTATTATGTAATCCTATTGTAAATAAGAGAAAATGAGATACATATTTCTTCAATAATTTTCTCATGGTATCAGAGCCGCTTTTTGATTCTTGGGTTTAGTTTTCAATTCTATTTGAATACCAATGTCAAAGAACAGCGAGCAAGAAACTTTTGAGTTATCTTCAGAGCAGTCGCAACGGCCTCTACAACCATCAAGTCATGTTTCTAGTGATAGTCCATCACTTCATATCACAACCCATAAATTGAATGGTCAGAATTTTCTTTAGTGGTCCCAATCTGTGAAGTTGTTTATCAGAGGTAAAGGGAAGATTGGTTATCTTACTGGTTCAATTAAAACACCAACTGAAGAGGTGACTGAACGGCATAGCGAAAGCAGAATTGATAGGATAGGAGAAACTAGATATCGTTCTAGTAATGGACCAAGCCAACGCGATTAACTTACACTCTAATCGAAGCGTGATTAGATCCGTTCTAATCCAAACGACTCAATGAGATTTAACGCGTTTGGACTCAATGAGATTTAACGCATAAAGCGAGATTAGATGACGCTTAATCCAAACGACTCTACAAAAGAGATTTTGATAGATAATCCCAGAGGGAATTATAAAAGGAAAATTTTAATGAATAATTGAAGTTATGAAAACAATAACAAGACCTCTTTATTTATAATAGAGTAAAACTACTTCAAAAAGAAAAACTAAATCACAATTTTCATAAAAATAGAAGACTAAGACACATTCCTTAATTGACTCTAATTAAAATAGAAAATTGATTTTTAATTAATTAACTCTAATTAAAATTCTAGAATCCTAAAATAAGTAAAATAACGTCCTACATCAAAAGGACCCAAAATTTCAAACTTGGGATGCTGACAACTCAATGATCATGTCATGGTTAGTGAATTCAATGGAGCCAGAGATAGGTCAAACTTACTTGTTTCTGCCAATAGCAAAGGATTTGTGGGATGCTGTCACTGAAACCTATTCTGTTTTGGGAAATTCTGCTCAGATTTATGAGCAAAAAACTAGAATTCAAGAAACCAAACAAGGTATTTAAGGAGTGACTAAATACTACAATATTTTGAAGGGCTTATGGCAAGAATTAGATCAGTACTATGATGGAGAGTGGGAATGCGCTGTTGATAGTGCTAAATATAAGAAGATGCTAGAAAAAGAACGTGTATTTGAATTCTTAGCAGGCTTGAGTTTAGACCTTGATGAAGTCCGTGGGCGAGTACTTGGCAAGGAACCTCTTCCTTCTACCAGGGAAGTGTTTTCTTATGTAAGAAGAGAGGAAAGTAGAAAGAATGTGATGATGGGAGGTTCTTCAGCAGAGAACTCAACCTTGATCTCTGTTACACCAGAAACTCCACTGGTTGGTGGAATAAAAATCCAAAAGAAGAATGATGAGAAGGACAGAGTTTGGTGTGATTATTGCCACAAGCCAAGACATACCAGAGATGCATGTTAGAAGCTTAATGGAAAACCTCCAAATCTGAAAAATAATAAATTCTCTAGTCAACATAGTCGTGGTTTCCAAGTTGTACGGGAGAATCAGTCGAACGTTGGAGAATTCGAATCTCAACTCTTCACTAAAGAACAGTTAGAGCAACTGTACAAGTTTTTCAATCAGTCACAATCTCTCTCAAATCCTTCATCCTCTAATTCTTTAGCCCAGAAAGGTAACAATTTCACTGCTTTATGAGTTGTTTATAAGAAAATAGACCTATGGATCATCGATTCCGGAGCTACCGATCATATGACTAGCCATTCTAAATTATTTTCTTCATATATTCCATGTTCTGGTAGTCAAAAAATTAAAATTATCAAGGATCTTCATTGCATTGCTAAATTCTCCCCTTCCTATTGTGAATTTCAAGACATGTGTTCGGAGAAGAAGATTGGCAGTGCTAGAGAGGTAGATGGTTTGTACTACTTCGAGGAAGATGTAAGTTTGTATGGAGAAGCTTAGACAGCAAATAGTGAGCTTTCTTTCTCTGTTGAAGATAAATAATATTGTGGCATCTCCGATTAGATGATCCTAGTTTTTCTTATTTACAACATTTGTTTCCTTTACTATTCAAGAATAAAAATCCTTCTCTGTTTCAGTGTGAAATTTGTGTATTGTCCAAACATCATCGTTCATCTTTTCCTTCACAACCTTATAAAAAATCTGCGCCTTTTTCTCTCATACACAGTGATATTTAAGGACCCTCTCATGTTACAAACATTTCGGGGGCTAGATGGTTATAACTTTTATTGATGACCACACTCGTGTTTGTTGGGTGTACTTGCTTAAAGAAAAATCAGAAACTGTAATAGTTTTTAAAACTTTTCATACCATGATTCAAACACAATTTCAAGCAAAAATCCAAGTCTTTAGAACTGACAATGGAAGAGAATATTTTTCTACTACATTTGGTCATTATTTCATGGAAAATGGCATTGTGTACCAATCTTCTTGTGTAATACTCCTCATAAAAATGGTATTGCTAAACAAAAAAATCGACACTTGTTAGAAGTTGCACGCTCTCTTATATTCACAAATGGGGTGCCAAAACAGTTTTGGAGTGAAGCCATTTTCACGGCATCATAATTGATAAATCGTATGCCTACCCGAATCTTTAACATTCAGTCTTCATTAAATGTTTTCACATAATTCTACCCTACCGCTAAGGTTTTCACATCTTTACCACCAAAGATTTTTGGGTGCATCGCTTTTGTTCACGTTCATACACATAATATGAGCAAACTTGATCCTAGGGCTTTAAAATGTGTATTTCTTGGCTATTCTTCTACTAAAAAAGGCTACAAATGTTACGATCCATTGTCTAAAAAATTCATTGTCACAATGGATGTTACATTTTTTTAAAATAGATCTTTCTTTCCCAAAACTTCTCCTCAAGGGGAGGATCATACTCAAGAAGATCATTTTTTGGAATTATCTCTTCCAATGCCTATTATGCCCTGTGTATCTCCTGTTCCTTCTACAATGCCATCAACTGTGAATAATGAAAAATCATTAGAGAGAGTTCCAGAACCAGAGCTTCAAGTCTACACACGACGGAATTCGAAAAAGTCAAATCATCATTCCTCTCCTTATTGCTAAGACTCGGATCCAAACATAGGCAACTTGGAACTTGCAGGTAACATTCATTCTAATCCTATTTCAGAATCTGTTTTAGAAACTACAAATGATCTAGATGTCCCAATTGTACTATGAGAAGGAACTAGGTCTTGTATTCTTCATCCAATTTCTAAGTATGTGTCATATCATAGATTATCTCCATTTTTTAGAGCTTTTACAACTAACATGTCTGTCATAGCAATTCCAAAATCTGTACAGAAGGCTTTTCTATTCCAGAATGGAGAGATGCTGTGTATGAAAAGATGAGAGCTCTAGAAAAAAACAAAACTTGGGAACTAGTCAAATTACCAAAAGGAAAAAAACATGTAAGTTGCAAGTGGGTTTTTACAGTTAAATATAGAGCAGATGGGTCACTTGAGCGGTACAAAGCTAGGCTCGTCGCGAACCAAGAAACATTTGCTCCTGTGGCAAAGATGAATTCCATTCAGGTTTTGTTGTCTCTTGCAGCAAACTTAGGGTGGCAAATACAATAATTAGATGTTAAGAATGCGTTTCTTAATAGAGAGCTTGAAGATGAGGTATATATGGATCTACCGCTAGGTTTTAAGAATGAATATGGCGTTGAAAAAGTGTGCAAGCTGAAGAGATCACTTTACTGCTTAAAACAATCTCCTCGAGCTTGGTTTGACAGATTTACCAAATCTGTTTGTAGTTTTGGGTATTTACAGAGTCAACCAAATCATACTATGTTTTTTAAACACTTCACTAATGGTAGTGTTGTGATCCTCATTGTATATGTAGACGATATCATCTTGACTGGAAGCAATGTGATAGAAATGGAAAATCTCAAGAAGGTTCTTACTGGAGAATTTGAGATGAAGGATCTTAGACCCTTAAGATATTTTTTGGGCATGAAAATTGCAAGATCTAATAAAGACATTTTTGTTTCTCAAAGGAAATATACTTTAGACTTGCTCAAGGAAACTGGCATCTTGGGATGCAAACTTGGAGACACTCGTATTGATCCTTATCACAAATTGGGATATTCAACTGAAGGGAAATCAGTAGATAGAGAAAGTACCAAAGATTGGTTGGTAAGTTGATATACTTGTCTCATACTAGGCCAGATATAGCCTTTGCAGTAAGTGTTATTAGTCAATTTATGCACTCTCCATGTCAAAAGAGTACTTGGAAGCTGTTTACAAGGTTCTCAAGTATCTGAAAAAAAAAACTCCAGGAAAAGGTCTACAATTCAAGAAAAATAATAATCTGCAAGTTGAAGTATATACTGATGCATATTGGGCAGGATCTGTTATTGATAGAAGGTCAACTTCAGGGTATTGCACTTTTATGGGAGGAAACTTGGTAACTTAGAGGAGTAAGAAGCAACTAGTGGTTGCAAGAAGCAGTGCTGAAGCTGAATTTAGAGCAGTAGCACATGGTATTTGTGAATTGTTGTGGTTAAAGAAGCTACTTAAAGAATTGAAGATTACCATTGATGTTCTTATGAAGTTGTATTGTGACAACAAGGCAGCAATTAACATTGCTCATAACCCTGTTCATCATGACAGAACTAAACATGTTAAAGTGGATCGTCACTTTATCAAGGAGAAAATATAAAGTGGTTTGATTAGCTAGATGATATTCTTACTAACGGACTTCATAAATCAGTTTTTGAGTCACTTACTACCAAGCTGGGAATGATTGATATCTTCGAACCAGCTTGAGGGGGAGTGTAGAAAAGTCACTTATTTTCTATCTTATTTTTAAGGAAAAAAAGATAAGGATAGAATTTCAGTTTTTTAGATAGAGTTTGTTTCCTTGTTTCTTGGTCTGCAATTAGTTGTTTACTTTCCTACTTTTGCACGTTATGTAGTTTAGAATCTATATATGTTATGTAATTCTATTGTAAATAAGAGAAAATAAGATACATATTTCTTCAATAATTTTCTCACCAATGTATTTTATTCATTGCAAAGATATCTTATTTTCTATTGTTAATGCTATTGGTAAGCCTCTGCAGGTGGACCATGCTACTGCTGCTATTAATAAGCCCTCAGTCGCTTGAGTTCTGAGTGAGTATGATGTTTCGCGGCCGTTGTTGCCCAGACTTTGGATTGGTGAGGGTGATGATGGATTTTGGCAAGATGTCATTTTTTAGCGTGTTCCTTTATACTCTACTTTGTGTAAGCATCTTGGGCAATCTGTTGATGCTTGTTATGTTCTTAATCCTAGGCTCCGGAAGCCCTAGCAGCCTATTGGTCAGGGTAGAATACTATTACTTTTGATAAAGTCAAGATATATGTGTCTGATACTGCTATGCACCTAAGGGTGGATTCTGAGGGGGTTCGGTATTTGCGGGTTGGTGATACTGAGTGTCCTTCGGCCGATGCCTGGTTGCCCATTCCCCATGATACTACAGAAGATGGGTTTGATCCCATTTCTATGTAGAGAGTTCAGGCTGATGATGGTTTAAAGGCACCTGCTTCTTTGGGAGATGTTGCTAGTTGTGTTGAGGTCACTAACTCTTTTTTGGATGATCCATATGTTCAGAGGGTTTCCACTGATACTACTTTTTTTTCGAGATGCAATAGAGGACATTCGCTCCCTTGCTGGAGGATTTAATTCCCATTCTACAAACATCCCTTTTCAGTCTGATATGGAGGTTAGCTCTGATGGGAATCCTATGGTTGATGATTATTTTGCATCTGATCCTGGGGTATTAGAGGACGTGATCTTGAGATTTTATTATTGTTGGGCTACATGCCTTTGGTTCTAAGAAAAGATTTACTTTGGTTACTGGTCGCAAGTATCGTAAACGGTTCTCTGGGTGTTTGCGTTAAGCAATCCTATTCAGTTTGCTAATTTTTTGTTCTTTATTGCTTTTTGCTTCTTTTTCCATTTATTGGTTGTCTTTGTTTTTTTGTTTGGATGTTTCGGTCTATGCCCCCCTCCACATGTAATCTCTTTTTTTTTTTTAACTACAGGTAAAGGGATTCCGCCTAAACCCTCACCATTCGGTGATTTTTAGTAAAAAAAAGAAATTGTGCGGAAGAAGTTTGCAGGTTTCTGAGAAGGAACCACATCCAGAAAAGACACCCACACATATTAAAAATAATAATAAAGAATAGATCGACTGGGAAGGTCGTAAGACAAAGCTTGCAGTGGTGAGAACAAAATCGGGAAATTATATTGTCAGCTTGTTTGAGGAGAGTCACAGCCATCCATTAATCACCCCTCAAAGAGTACAACTTTTCAGCAGCAAATGTTCCCAACTCATCTGCAAATAAGTATCCTAGCTTGTCCTTGAATTGCAAGCCGGGGTCCGAATTTTTAGGTAGAGGGGGAAAAGAAGAACAAATTGGGTTTTAAGATTTAAGAGCATAGAGGTGGTCCTTGAAAAAAAAAATTATGTTTAGGCATTTTTATCAATTGACAAAAAAACAATACACAGACAGTTTCTACGGAGATATATTATTTTTTCAATTTACGCATACCACCCTTAAAATATTTTTCTACGATACTACCAAAACGACAATGACATGGGAAATTCAAACAACATTTATTTATTTATTATGAGAAAGAACGATTTGGTGAGCACAATCATGCGCCTTATAACACACAATTACATACTTATTTAGGAGATCTAGTGCACGACTGCATACACCTAAACAAAATCCTTATTATGAGTAATGCTACATTTACATAATTAAAGAATGAGATCAATAAATAAACAAAATCCTTATTATGAGAATACACATCCTTAGTATTTTCTCGAACACCGTGTCCATCTCCAAATTGTTACATGCATTGAGCTATCCTTGCGAAATTCACCGCAATCCCAATAAAAACATCGAGCAAGCAATTTGGGTTTCCAAATCGATCACTCATCCATGTCTCAGCAATCAAATCTCGTATACGTATGTAATTTGTAAAAGGACAACTTTGCAACGAAAGAAGCTGCCGCAACAGCATCAGACAGAAATTGGGTTAAAGCAGAGAAAAAAGCTATAAAAGTTCCACTAATAAATAAGGCAATGGTTTAAAATATAACTATGTTTTATACAACATTTGAACAGTTGGACAAAATCAATCACCGAAGTCTATAATACTTTAAATGAGACAACAACAAAAAAAAAAATTGATTGATGAATCATAACAGGAATCAAATTGACATAAAGCAGCTTAAATACAAAATCATAGCCTAGTAACCTTCATAATGCATTTAAGACTTCAATGAAGTGACTGGATATGCACAGTGGTCTGCAAAAGAGATGGTGATATCTAACAATGAAGATTTGAGGCACAAATTTTTAGTATTATTGAAGAAATACTATTGATTTAAAAGAGATACCAGGCACTACTTGATAAAGTCATCACAATCGCACTGTAATGTAAGAGAGTGGTAAAGATTGTCTGCAGCCAAGAGAAATATATAACAGATGAACAAGGCAGATCAAGCACACACTCTGTCACAGCAGAACTTTTTCGTATATTCAACCACTAACAAAGCATTATTACAATCATACCTTGGCTTGCTATTTTCAATTTAGATTAGGGGCATGGAGTATAGGCTTATGTAGTCAGAAACGGGATTCCAAGAAATCTACCAACTAATCTCTCGATGGACCACTATAGAAGCATTCAGAAAGAAAGAACAACACATGCATGTAAAACGATATCGCATAAGGCAATCAATCCTACAAGCGAAGTAAATTGGATAAGGTAAGCACTAACGCCGGAAATTAGACAATGAGCTTTTCAGTTAATTGAAGCTCAATTGGGAACATTTTTTACTGCGAATAGTTGACTTCTTTTAAGACTTCAAAGGTAAATAAAATGGGAATGTCCGTTTTGTGACTGAATCATGTACTCGCCTCGTTTTGTTAAGAATTCTCGCAACTACCACTAGATATCATGAGCTGCATCAATGGAAAGTAATTTCATAGAATATGAATTATAGCCAAGTGATTCAAATTTTGGCATTTCTGTAAGTTGAAAAGTGCTAATTGTAATAAGTTTCATAATAATAATAAAAAGCGATAAAATTGAAGCTCTATTAGGAATTATTAGGCTCAAAACCTCCAAGCTTCCGAATACACTCATTCAGATTTCCCAAATATACAAAACCCTGCATTGACTTTAGTAAATCCTCCATCTACGACCAAATTATGCCCACTCACACACTTAGACTCATCACTTCCCAAATAAAGAGCAGCTTCAGCTACATCCTCAGGCTTGAGAACAGCCCCATTAAGATTTGAATAAATACCACTCAAACCATCATCATCAAGTTTGAAAAAATCCTTAGCCAATGGAGTTGAGACCACATAAGGTGACACACAATTCACCCTAATGCCAAATCGTCCGAGCTCCACAGCAGTATTCTTCATCAGCCCCAGAACGCCATGCTTTGAACTTGTGTATGCATGCGATGCAACGCCACCAATGACTCCGCAAATGCTTGCAG
The DNA here is from genome assembly GCA_030449835.1 of Clausena lansium. NCBI lineage: Eukaryota > Viridiplantae > Streptophyta > Magnoliopsida > Sapindales > Rutaceae > Clausena > Clausena lansium. The sequence goes on along the minus strand of JASUUF010000192.1, from coordinate 6,362,075 downwards.
TTGAAATTATGCTGCCGCGTCCGGCGGGTTTCATCACCCTAGCAGCATGTTTCGTCCCCAAAAATGCACCAACGAGGTTAACGGAAAGTATGCGCTCAAATTCAGCCTGATCGTTATCGAGTATGTTAAGTTTGGCTTCATCAACAATGCCGGCGTTATTGAACATAATGTCTAGCTTTCCGTACTGAGAAACGGCTGTGTTAACGGCTTTTTCGATTTCTTTTTCTTTGGTTACATCACAATGGACATAGGAGCAGCCATTGGCTGATGATGATGAAGAGCCTATGTCTCTGCATACAGATTCACCCAAGTCATCTTCAATATCTGCAATGAGTACTTTAGCTCCATGTTTTGAGAAGAGCCTTGCAGTGCATTCCCCAATGCCTCTTGCTCCTCCGGTGATAAGTGCCACTTTGCCTTGTAGCCTGCGCAGCATCAACATTAGCATGCACAATTGTAGCATCTAATCATTCTAGCTAGTTGAGAGTCAAGATTCGAAACTAAAACTTAAGTAAGGCTTAAGCTTTGGCAAATAGCTAGGCAAATGATGGTTGGAATTGGTAAGAGTTTTGAGCAAATTAAACTAACCTTCCTGATGCAGCTGAGACAATTGAAGCACTGCCCATTATGATAGCACGTACGTCAACCAAAAATGAAGATCAATTATAATGTGCAGCGGATCCAAAAGGATGTTATTACCCAGCGAGTTTTATCTTCTCTTTCTGAAAATTAAACTTGTTATGGATTTCGATCTCCACCGAAGCAGTACAGCATCAGTCTATATCCACACCACTCCTTATGGATCACATGGCACTTTGTTGTCAAGTATCTGTCTATTCAATGCAAAGCGTTGTACAGACAATGATACAAGAAAGGAACGTGCATTATTGCTTCCTTTTTATTAAATTCTTGCCACACGTTTATGGACATTATCATGATTTGTTGAGAGTCATACCAAAGTTCATAACAAGTGAACAGAAAAAAAGAGCACCCAAGATTATTTTATTGTCCATTCCATAGATGAGATATGAAAAACTATTAGCCACACATAAATAGATGAGATATGAAAAACTATTAGCCACACATAAAATCTAACACCTATGGCATAGCGTATTTTATTTGGTGACACACACCATTGGAATATAAATGTTAACTACGAGATTGGGCGCACTTGATCCAAACCCTAAATATAATATTATTGTTGCAGATTGATAATTGTCTGGTAATGACCACAACAATACAAAGTATTAATCTTTTTAATCTTAAATTTCCTTTTTGTGGTGGAAAACTGGAATCTAATTTCATTCATCACTTTGAAGAATGGTGAACTTGTGGTTTAGTCAACTAGTTACATGTAGCATAAATATGCAGCAGCAACACTGATGAGCTGTGTCTTTGGCTGCTGCAACGCATACTCGAATATCAGCAGCAAATCTAAAATCAAGCCAAGCTAGCACAACTTGGCTTGAGAATTTAGACTCTTTGGCTTGAAATTTTGAGCGGCCCGTGCCAAAATGCTATGCAATATGACTACCATCTTGCTCTGTTTTGGTATCAAGTTGTGTCATCATAAAGTGGACAAATGTGAGTTCAAAACTCTTAGACGAAACCCATATCCGCAAGTTAATCGTTCAAACATCAAATTATAATAATACCATGTAGATGTAATAATTTACATCAGTGCCAGAGGTCCTTGTTTAAAGCAGCGTGTGTGAGGTTTTTAATTGGCCAAAAACCTCCAAGTAGAAAAATAAATAGAACCAGCAAAGTCAGGAGACCAAAACCTACAGATGCAAGCCGATGACGGATGGTCATACTCGCGGATTTAATCAGCACACATTGCGAATGCTTCGATTCTTGACATTTTGATTTCTCCGAAGAGGGCTTGTTGAAACGAGAAAGCCCCACTTTTTGTTTCCTCAATTTGATTCGACGATTCGCCGTCCCTTGTAAAGGACCTGCTCGAAACGAAAATGTTTCCACTTGCTTTTCAGAGTTCCTAACAGCTTCCTGCTGACTAGCAAGCACAGGTGGAAGAGGTGGCATGGCAGACAGTGGAGTTTCATCGAGATTGATTATATCATCGTTCAGTATATCAGCATAAAAGTCTTCTTCACCTGGACAATCCTGTAAATTAGGCAAAATGTATAGAATCATGAATATGGAAATTTTAAAATCATGTTGAAGTCAGAGATCTGACCATTATGTTCAAGTTGAGTTTGTAACTTCAATTAGGGGATGCCTTCTTTCCCTGATTATTTAAATTTGAATCCTAAGCAACTAGAAAAACTTATAAGAGCATGTAGCATGCAAAGCGATTTTATCTGGACAATGATGGATATGATAACTAATAACATGCAAAACGCGAATCTTGATCGATAGCAAGGACAGTCACGTCGCCCGTCTTGTGTCAAACAATTGCGTAGTGCAAAGAATTCATGTAAACCAACCTTCTGATGGCTGGAAGATTCTGTCGGATTAACATCATCCAACAATTTCTGATCGGCTTCAGATGCTGAATCGGTTATTGAGTAAGAATCATGACTGCTACTACACTTCTTTGAACTGGATTCAACAGCCTTGTCCCCTTCAGACATGCCTGTCTGATCAGTAACTCCTTCTGACACTGCACGGTTACTGTTATGCACTCTTCTATGTTGAGCAGCTCGGTCTGAAGTGTTATTCAGACGAAACTCACTGTTCTTTCTCAGACGGCAAACTACCAAAGAATCCTGTAAATTTAAAACAGCAGAATGCAGCAAAAAAAATCATTAACTCTTACAGGGGAAAATAGCATATTTATGCTACAGACAGCATTTTATAATCAACTCATGGTGGTCCACTGAAATGCACCCATATGTAATATTTCCCATCAAGTACAGCTATCAGCAAGTAATGACAAAATCATGTCCCAGATTAACTGATATTTTTAAAGGTACGTGCCACCAAAAGGAAGAGAATTTATACAACCAATCTTCCCAAAACCATGGCACCATGCGCCTGAGTACTGTAAGTTAGAAGCTGGCACAATCATTGGAACTCCCCAACCCAATTTAAAATTCAAAGGACAAGAACAAAAAAAATAAAAAATCAGCCTCGCTAATCCTAAGTCTATGAGGTCTAGGATCCATCTACCCTTACTCTCCAGATGTACAGAAATATCTATCACATGCCTCCACCATCGAAAAGTTGCATGCAGGTATACATGCATACATAGACATAGTTGTGAGATAAAAATTATTTTTTCTCACAACAACCATTAAGAAGGTCACATGCATGCAGAAACGAATATATGCAAGATGGGCTTCCATCTGTTTAATAAAGATTTGGGCTTCCATCCGTTTAATCACTACATGGGGTTTGTGACACCGAATCCTTTGCATATTCGGTCTTACATATGTTGCTTGCTTAAAATTGCATTAGAAATCATGCTGATTTCGAATGCTACTCAAATTTGAAAAGAATCTGATGAGAATTGTATTTCTGCTCTGATTTTAACATTTGGCAGCTGATAGATTAGATATAGCCATGACCAAGAGACACAGTTCTGATTGTATTTTTCATTCAATAAACCAGTTCTTTGTCACAAATCGCATAGCAACCACAACCTTGATAGAAAGAAAATTAGTGTATGCAGCATCCTGAAACATGATAAGACAACAGAAAATCTTGGCATCCTTTTTTTTTTTTTTTTTGGGTTTTTGGGTTGAATTTTAAGTTCAAAGGGTTTATATAGAAAATAATAACTATAACTTAAAATTTAAATTAACTCGAGAGTACATAAGAGTTCACTGTTGAATTCATGGAGGAAAGCAGGAACTAACCATATTTGGGTACTAGTAGTTCAAGTTAGAAATTCCATTTACATAGCAAGAGTGAGACTATGACTTAACTGTAGGACTATATGATCTCTTAGAACCAAACAGTTGAGGAGAGATGAGACAAGGTGAGACATAACTGATCAGTCCACATAGCGCACAACAACAGTGAGAATAGCAACTTACAATAAATGGCTAGCAGAGTAAGTAATGCTTATAGTCAAAATAACTGAAATCACCTGGGATCCCCCCTCCATGCAATACTCGTGCATAATCCATTCTGTCCGTTCTCCTTTTGGTGCACGACCTATATGGAACACGAGAGTCCTCTTTGTACCAATCACATTAGTACCTGACTTAACATTACGTTCTTTGCCAGTGGCTTTCCAGTAACCAAGTTCAGTCGCCCTCCTACTTTGTGAGCCATTTGGGTATTTTCTTCCACGAGCGCAGAAGAAAAACCATTCATTATCAGATTGGATGACAGATTTTGCTGGTTAAAAATGATCCACCAACAGTCAGCATCTATTAACAAAAGAAACTACCAAATCTAATTGCATAATGATAAAAAGCCATAGAGAAAATGGAAGAGAAAAATAATAACAACAAGCAGAACATGTTTCAGCATTTCATGCGCAAATGAATACCGACGACAGATACTTTAAAGGTTCAAAATTTTCTTTGTCTGCCCTAATAACGCAAACAAATTTGTAAACAAATCTCTTTTATTATTCCTAAAACAAAAATATTATAATAACATATAGTAGTATTATTAAAAAGTACATTCGAATTCCCAAAAATTATCCAAATGCAAAAGCTCCACACAACTTGCTAGGCTGCTACACTAATTTCACATATTATCCTTTAAGATTATTGATACAGCCACAAATACCCTTGCAATAACTGAGTTGGTAACTTATGTGAGTCCTGCCCCGGTGATATTTTTACCCAGCTAATCCATTCAACCAACGCGGTTTGTAAACAATTTGTTTATTAAAATATTTACTTGACGATTTGATATTATAACTAAAAAGTTTGACTTAAACTGAGGCATAATTCCACCCGTAAGTTTTCTAACCATTTACTTATCGTCATCAACCGGTTGAGAGTCAAGCTGATCAAAGATAGTATTGGGTGGGAATATTTAGCGTAAATTAAGACACAAATTCCATCCAATTATTTAAGTCAATCCAACAGTTGAAATGCAAAATCCAACAGTCAAATTGCGTCAATACTCATTTTATATTGTAAGCTTTCTAAACCGTTAGATAAAATTTTTTAACAAAAAAAGAAAAATGGACGGTTCAGAGTTCGCATCCATAAACTTGTGTCACTTTCACAAGAAGATATAACAAATTTAAAAAATTATATAAATAAAAGCTAAAAGCATAAGAAATAAAAAAATTGAGAAAAAGAAAAAGCGAGCGAACCTGGCAAGTCCCAAGGCTCGTATCTACAAATCTCAATCTCAGAAATGACCTCAACGCACTTGTCAGAGCCTTCCATCTTCTTCTTCAGGTAATAAGATATCAATTCCACGTCAGTCGGCGAAAACCTAAATCCCGGAAACATCGACGACGCCTCTATCGACATCTGCGTCTCTCTTGATACCCCCGCCATCTTCTTCTTCTTCTTCAACCAATTTTGTTTTTGTTTTTCTGTTTTGCTTTTGATTGTTGTTGTTTATTTTCTTCTTTTTTTTATTCTTTTTTTCCCTTCTTTCGGTTGCTTTCGGGTCGGTGTTTGCCCCCTTTTTTTTTTTTTTTTTTTTTTTACTTTTTTTTAAGTTTATCGGGTAAAAGTAAAGTGGTAAACGAGCGAAAGAAAGAATTTGGAGTTGATTTAGCTTCTCAGTGCTTCAACCCAATGGCAACAACGATGGTTATGCTTTGCTTTGCTTTGATTTTGCTGCTTCCCTTTTTTTTTTTTTTATTTGCGTACGTGTCGAGACTGTCAACGACACTTGGCCCAGTTAAACCGTTGCTGTGGCTGGGGCGTAATTCTCACGTGTCATTATTATAGGGCCAGACCGACCGCCAGCAAGGCAGTTACTGTGTAATATATTGGGGCAGCTTATGTGGATTGCGTATTTGATTGCCACCTGGATCATTTAGTCAGATTCTTCACCCCTGCAATCTCCAGCTGGAATTACGAATTTACCATTAACATCCTGCTGTTTTAATAAACGCTGACAAAACGATATTTGTAAACTGCATTTTTTTTTTTAATATACATCATTAGTCCCAAAATTTTAAATTCATACTCTTATGACATATATGCCCAAGAAATTGAGAAAAGTTAAAAAAAAAATAAAAAAACATCTACCGCATCATCACTGAACCATCTCTCTTTCAATATTTCTCCCAATATTTCCGCTTTAAAAATAAAGTCTAACAAACATAAACTCATAAAAAAAAAAAACTTATAAATAGAAATAGGTAGAATCAAATTGGTTAAGAAAAAAAATCTGGTTCATTCTAGTTCTTTTTAGTTTTGGTTCAGTTCGTTCTCACAAAAAAAAAAAATGATTAACATGAACGAAAAATCAAACTGAAAATTCAATTTAGTTTTTATTTGAAAAACTAAAAATTAGTACCGAATCAAAAAAATCGATAATATTATTTTATAAAATAATAATAATACCACATGGCATAATATAAGAGAATATTAGAGACATATTTATGTCTTAAAATTATAAAATTATGTAAGGAAATAAAAATATATATATTTAAAAAATCGATAAACTGATCTGAAACTAACTGATACTCAATCTTACTTATAAATGTACACTACTCTATTAAACGTAGTGATTTAAGACTTTTTTATTTTTTTGTGTTGTTTTTTTTTCTTATTTTTAGTGACTTAAAAGAATTTAGAAATAAGTCAGGTGAAATAGAATATGAAGTCGAATCAATCGATTATAAAGTTTTGTGAGTCAAGTACAAGTTTGAGAAAGTCAAACAAGTCAAGTATGAGATTGAGAAAGTTGAGTACAAAGTCAAGTGCGAAGTCATGAAAGTCGAGAAAATTAATATAAAGTCAATTAATTTCTTGTGATTAATGTGTCTTTTTAGTATTTTCTTAATATTTTTAGTATTTTCTTAACTTTGGATTATTAACTTGTAATCTCAAAAATCATACAATGAATGGTCCAATAAACACAAAACATTTACTATTAATTTGGTACTGAGATCATTAAATTTGAAACCAAAAGAACTTGAAACTCAAAGTAATGAACATAAAACTTAGGACCACTAACTTGCAACCCTAAAAATCCTGAAATTAATGAATCAATAAACATAAAACACCAACCATTTACTTAATACTGAAACCATTAAACTTGAAATCAAAGGAACTTGAAATTAAGGGCAATGAACATGAAACTTCGTATCATTAACTTGCAACCCGAAAAATCATACAATTAATGGACCAATAAGCATGAATAACCTACCATTAACTTGATACTGGGACTATTAAACTTGAAACCAAAGGAACTTGAAACTCAAGGTAATGAACATGAAACTTACGATCATTAACTTGTAACCCTGAAAATCATAAAATTAATGGATCAATAAACATAAAACACCTACCATTAACTTAATACTGAGACCATTAAACTTGAAACCAAAAGAACTTAAAACTGAGGGTAATAAACATGAAACCTGTGATCATTAACTTGCAACCCTGAATATCATACAATTAATGGACCAATAAGCATGAATCACCTACCATTAACTTGATACTGAGACCATTAAACTTGAAACCAAAGGAACTTGAAACTCAAGGCAATGAACATGAAACTTAGGATCATTAACTTACAACCCTAAAAATCCTAAAATTAATGGACTAATAAATACGAAACACTTACCATTAACTTGATACTAAGACCATTAAACTTGAAACCAAAGGAACTTGAAATTAAGGGTAATGAACGTGAAACCTGTGATCATTAACTTACAATCCCGAATATCATACAATTAATGGACCAATAAGCATGAATCACCTACTATTAACTTGATACTGGGACCATTAAACTTGAAACTAAAGGAACTTGAAACTCAGGGCAATGAACATGAAACTTACGATCATTAACTTGCAACCCTGAAAATCATGAAATTAATATACCAATAAACATAAAACACCTATCATTAACTTAATACTAAGACCATTAAACTTGAAACCAAAGGAACTTGAAACTGAGGGCAATGAACATGAAACTTCGTATCAGTAACTTGCAACCCAAAAAATCATACAATTAATGGACCAATAAGCATGAATCACGTACTATTAACTTGATATTGGGACCATTAAACTTGAAATCAAATGAACTTGAAACTCAGGGCAATGAACATGAAACTTACAATCATTAACTTGCAACCTTGAAAATCATGAAATTAATGGACCAATAAACATAAAACACCTACATTAACTTAATACTGGGACTATTAAACTTGAAACCAAAGGAACTTAAAACTGAGGGCAATGGACAAGAAACTTCGGAGCATTAACTTGTAACCCAAAAAATCATGCAATTAATGGACCAATAAATATGAAACATTTACCATTAACTTGATATTGAAACCATTAAACTTGAAACCAAAAGAACTTGAAACTGATGGCAATGAACAAGAAACTTCAGAGCATTAACGCAATTAATAGACCAATAAATATGAAACACTTACCATTAACTTGATATTGAGACCATTAAACTTGAAGACAAAGGAACTTGAAACTAAAGGCAATGAACATGAAACTTGAGATCATTAACTTGCAATCTTAAAAACCATACAATTAATGAATCAATAAATATGAAATACCTAGCATTAACTTAATAGTAGGACCATTAAACTTAAAATTAATTTTTTTATTATTATATGACTTTTATTATTAAAATAATAATTATTTTATTATTACTTTATTTGTTATATATTATAATAATCATTTAATGAGCAACCGGCTGCTCCAAGTTATTATTATTATTTTTTTAATGAGTGGCAGCCAAAGCCAAACTGCCAAACAATGGCCATCTTGTTTTTAATTTTTATTCCCTGCATGTATCACATACATGCATGATACATGCAGGTACTGTAGCATCGGCCAAAAACGTGAACTAGACAAGGTATATCTGTGATATTTTGGGATGAATGGGACATATCTGTTTCAATTTCCTCGTGTAAAATTGTCGTCTTGTCAGCATTGAGTTCACTGTTTACCGTTCGCAATCATTTTTTTTTTATCAATAGCCCTCTAGTCTATTAGTAGAATAGTACTTGCTCTCACAATACTAAAAAATAAATGTTCAAATTTCATAAAAATAATTATAAAAATTTAATTTATTTTAATTATAAATAGTTGAGCAGAAGAAATCTTTTTTCTTATCAAATATAAGTGGAATAGACATTCTTTAAATATTAGTGAGGGTTAAAATCTGTGAGATGCTATATAAGAATTAATATTAATTTATTTCAGTAATTATCTAATTATAAATATTAATTCATATAATATGAATTGTAATCTAAGTATTTGTATCACGTAATTAAAAAAAAACATCATTTTTCCTTCATTATTTGAATTTTAGGAATAAAATATTCATACATGCATGATAAATTGATAATTATTAAAAATAAACAAACTAATTTAAAAAAAAAAAAACAGAAAAGTCCAGAAGCCTGGCGGCTGCGTGTCTAAAACGACGACGGCTAATCGTATGACAACATAAGCAAAATATCAAACAGAGAAAGAAATAAGAAAGACCAGAAATGGCGATGGTAGCATCCGACGCACCACTCTTCGCCGAAGTGGACATGGGTGCGGACTCGTCCGCTCCCACGGTTCGCGCCACCGTCGTGCAGGCCTCCACCATTTTCTACGACACGCCCGCCACTTTGGGTATTGGCCGGCCTCCATTCAATTCAAATAATTATTATTTTTTTTAAAATTAAAGAAGATAAGAAAATGTTGATTGTATTGTGATTATTATTTATAACAGATAAGGCGGAGAGATTGTTGGCTGAAGCGGCGGGGTATGGGTCCCAGCTAGTTGTGTTTCCAGAAGCATTCATCGGCGGATATCCCCGTGGTTCAAATTTTGGCGTGACAATCGGCAATCGAACGGCTAAGGGTAGAGAAGAGTTTCGCAAGTATCACGCTTCGGCCATTGATGTTCCTGGTTAGTTCATTATTCTTCGTCGTTTGGCTGAAGCACTTTCTCACGTCATGAAAGTAATTGAAGTGCCCTTTTTTTTTTTTTTGGGAGATTGGTGTTTTTGTACTTTGGAAAGAAATTGCACTTGATAGATGTTCTTTGGAAAGCATTTCATATTCTTATTTAATATAGTTTCCCTGAACTAGAGATGAGTGCCTTTGGGATATAGGAAGCATTTTTAGGTTGATAAGTACTTTTAAAAAAGCACTTAATAAGTTGGTAGATTATGTTTTATCTACTTTGTTATCCTAATCATTAGTGGATCTATGGATATAAACTATGGTTTTTGATCTTTCTACTCGCATTATGCTTGACCTCTTTATATCTGTTGATTGCAGGTCCTGAAGTTGAGCGATTGGCAGCTATGGCTGGGAAATATAAGGTTTATTTGGTAATGGGCGTGATAGAGAGAGATGGGTATACACTGTACTGCACTGTTTTGTTTTTTGACTCTCAGGGCCATTTCCTGGGGAAGCACCGAAAAATCATGCCAACAGCATTGGAGCGTATAATTTGGGGATTTGGAGATGGATCCACAATTCCTGTTTTCGAGACTCCAATTGGAAAAATTGGTGCTGCCATTTGTTGGGAAAATAGAATGCCACTTCTTAGGACAGCCATGTATGCTAAAGGTTAGAACTTCAATTACAAATGCATTCTAATTTACCTTCATAATAATACTTGGTGTTTTCTCCAAATTGCTTGATTCATGACTTTTTTATTTTCTTTGGATATAGTTGTGTACACTTGAGTATTGATTTCATAAGGCTGTGAATTTGGTTGAAAGTTTTAAGCAGTGGTGTACCCTGCCTTCTGGTAGTAAAGTCTTCCCAATCCTGAATATGGTTTGATGCTACTGATACAATGTCCCAGCTCTTCGGATTTTTATCTAAAAAGTTGAAGAATAGCTCCTGCTTCTTAATATCATTCAGATCAAATTATTAATGCTGTTTTTGACATGATAATATTGTTACTTTCTTGAGATTGTATTGTTTCACCTTCTTTGTGCAATCAACTATTGATACCTTACCTTTGCTTATAAAACTCTACTGTTTCCAGGTATTGAAATATATTGTGCACCTACGGCTGATTCCAGGGAAGTTTGGCAAGCATCAATGACCCACATTGCCCTTGAGGGTGGATGTTTTGTTTTGTCGGCCAACCAATTCTGTCGAAGGAAAGATTACCCACCTCCTCCAGAATATGAATTTTCTGGCACAGAACAGGATCTTACACCAGATTCCATTGTCTGTGCTGGAGGCAGTGTTATCATATCACCGTCTGGGACTGTTCTGGCCGGACCGAATTATCATGGAGAGGCTCTTATCTCAGCAGATCTAGGTAAATCACTGCTTTCGGTTTATGGTCACCTAAAACTAAATTTTCTTTGGAACTTTTGCTGAGCCTTAGTTGTTTCACTCCATGTTGTCTTTTATAGAGAATTATCAAAACTAAATATATTTTTAAATACCATGTTTGTATTGAAGTTGCCAAATTAGTTTAGAGGAAAACCTGAAATTATAGACTGTATAAGGTTACTTGGAGTTGAAAGACCCTCAAAGGTGTCTGCAAATTTGAAAGTTACCCTGCCAGTGGTGCCTTTATTATTTGAAAACTATTCACAAAGTCACATTGTCTTGTTTTTTAAGTCATAACAATTAGTATGAGTTAACTGAGCCAATTATAAGACCATTCTATCTATAAAAATGTTTTTTGTGGAACACCCGTGTGATATGGAATTTTAGAAACATTTCTTGTGTAATCTTTAATGAATCTTCTTATCTGAACAAAGGTAAAATGTCATTTTATAGATATCTTACAAGTGTTTCACAGATTGTGTGGTGTCCAGTGATCATCAGGAAGACAGATACTACTATGAACGTGCTGTTGGAAATCATTCCTTCCAATAGGTTTCTGGTGCAAGCAAATTGAATTTTAGAAAATCTATTCATAGGCAGATTAGTGGCAGTAGCCGATGTTCTGGCTAACAAAACCTAGAACATTTTTGGCTAGGCCATTATTGTAGGACTTTAAAAATTATGGACGGAGTTTTGATTTTGCGTCGAAAATGCAGTAGGGTGTAATAGGTTGAACATATTTGCTCTCTCAATATTGTGCGTGCAATAGATCTAGTTAAGAATATTATACCTGGTTTGATCCTAACTAGTAACTTCCTTTGAAGAAAGGCAAAATAAAAAGTTTCTTTTATTTGGAATCCTCCAGAAAACATAATCTTGTCTGATCCAAGACTATGCTTGGACAACCTTTGCTGTCTTTCTATTTTGAGATATTTTATCTTTCAGTCAGGTGTCTGTTCTGTTTTTAGAGCGGAATACTGTTTCTGACCATTATCAATGATGGCCAGATCTTGGAGAATTAGCACGGGCGAAGTTTGATTTTGATGTGGTCGGGCATTATTCAAGACCGGAGGTCCTTAGCTTGGTTGTGAGGGATCATCCTGCAACCCCAGTTACTTTCACTTCAGCATCTGCGAAAACAGAAGGTTCTCACAAGTAGTTAATTCTGGCTAGTGCTGAGTTATCATGCAAATCCTTTGGCCCTCTAATAATCAGGCAGACCCTTGTTCCATGACCATCTACATTGACAAGGTCAGCTGCGTAATTACTGTTTTATCGACTTCATGCTGACTTCTCTGCATTATTGCTCTTTTATCTTGCCCGTACTGACAAGTCTCTCAACTCATTGAAACTTCCATATCTTTTTTCTTCTTTGGCAAATGTAAATTGGTGTTGACGGTTTTCTGCAAATTGTTGCTGTCATGCTTTGCTGTAATTTCTGTGATTAATGTATAAATGAAAAATTCTTATGTGACTCTTAATAAATTTACCTTGGATTTTGCTGCATGTCAATCTTTTTGTATTGTTTGCGGGAATTTTCCTTGGATTGGATACAACTGAGATTTAGGGCAAATTTCAACGTGGGCTATATGGTATTAGATTAGTTCTGGAAATAAATATCTCTAGCTGACATTCAAAATTGCCCTACCTTTGGGGAAAACTCTGCATGAAATGGATGCTGCTAGGGGCTTTAATGCTTTTTGAATTTCCGGAGGAAGTGCATATTTTCCCCAAATCTTCTTACCTAATGGTACATAATAATAGTATACACACAAATCACTTTAAATATACTAAACCTGGTGGGGGCGGATTGGTCTGAATGGAGTGGAGGGTGATGGAGGACATGTACAAAATACATAAAAATTCGCCATAAACCATCACATCAACATTTTCAAATAGTGCTTGTAGGCTCAGATTGCTATTGTTGTCTAGTGGTTGTGCTGTGGAAGATAAGTTGCTCAAGTGTTTTGCTAAACCCTCGCACTTTGTGATTATTACTTGGTTTACTAAATTAGAAATATTCAACTTTGAAATAAAATCTATGGAACTTTGAAAGTCATTTTACCATACACCTATCAATTTGTACATGACAACTAGAGTTTTCATTCAGAGTAGTTGTGGTTTTGAAGCAATAGCACCACATATCAATCAGAACCATAGTTAGTTTAGGGTTTTCGAGATGTGGAGGAACGTAAACCTCGTTGCTTTCTTATACATGCGTACTTCTAGTTCTAAGCTATAGGGCAGAGATAGACAAAATTTTCAATTGAGGCCCATTATTAGGAGTTCAGACAACGGTCTTTAGTCTGTAGCGTTTGCTAATGATATTCGGTATTATGAAGATAATTTTTCTTGTCAATTAATATCGAATGCTATTGATATAATGTTGTAATATACAAGTGTAATATTGTATGCAAAGATTACTGAGAGTAAGCGACCGGTAGATTGTAATGGTTGCGTATTTAACAAACAAATTCAAAAAATATAAAACTTAGGCAACTGTATAGGCTATACAATAGCATTCCCCAATATAAAAAATCTTAGAACTAGTAAACCCACAAAAGAAGTGCTAATGTTGACAGATTAAGAAGTTAGGCAGATGAATTTGGAATCACATAATTGATTGGTTAAACACGTTGAAGCAGCCATTTGTAAATGTGCAGTTCAGAATAAAGTCACATGCTTGACGGCGCCTTCAATTATACACAAGATCCACATTAGGCCGATGCCTTTGGCTCTTAAATCAATTATAAAGATTTTTCAACATCTGGTTACAAATTTTAGGCTGGTTCCACGTTAGGATCGACCGGGGTGTTCTTTTGGCAGATGCAATTATTTTTATACCTGTCTAATCTTTCTTAACCTACTTATGTCATGTGCTGCTTTCAGTTGGGTGGATTAGGCCGATAGACTTGGCGAACGTTTGAAACAAAATCTAGAATGGTCAAGAGCGATCATAAAATAAGATATCATGACGGCAGCGATGGAGTAAGAAATTTAGTTTATCGGGGCCATTTAACAAAGAATTTAATATACGAGATTGCAACTTAAAATTCATGGACATTTCAATTAAATTCATATGGGCATAGATTAAAATTCTTCAAATCATGAGCCAGTTCAATTAAATTCACGGGACAGAGACTTAAATAATGGATGTAATTTAAAGATTTTTTTTAATCTTTAAAGATTTTGTTACCCCCAACCCCATTTGCTCTATACTAGCTCTACCCTTATCGACAACCCACCACTTGGGTCTGATTGTTGTTTGTCACCTCCCCACCTTATATTCGGAGAAGTACAGATTTAATTTTGCTTTAGATAAGTCCCGACATTACTATAAAAAAAAAAAAAAAAATGAACCTAAAACTTATATATTCCATCGGAATGTGGAGCAAACCTTTTACAATTTTATACAGTGTAGCGAGATATTTCAGACAAAATTCAATTTCATTGAAGTAAAGAATGCTACTTCAAAACATATAGGCAACACATGCTGCAAAACTCAAGTACTCATAACAGGCTTTGGACCAATAAGTTTTACCAGATCCTTACAGCCTTGTATAATCTTCTATTTACAACTTTGTTTTTCTGAAATTTTATAGATTAATCAACACAAAAAACATCCACCTGGGGGAACATTTAACCTGCAAGCAAACTAGCAAAAAGAATTACTCTTCAGAGCTTGTTGACATCCGCCGTTCACATCCTGTTTCCTCAAGTCATCGCCCTGACTTTTCCGACCAGCGCTACCAGGATCCTGCACAGGCAAGGATTGTCCCCATTGCCGTGTAGGACTTGCAAAGCTTTGGAGTGGTATCATCTTTGGACCAGATAGTATATGGTCTCTAAGACTCTTTATGGAACGGTATCTTTTAATTTCGTCAGCATGATCTTGCGTTTCAGTCTGTGAAAGGATCTCGGCTAATCTTTCCCTGTCGATCCCCCCTGGATGTTCATGGAAGCTCTGCTCCATATTAGAAGATCCTTTTCCAAAGCAAATGCTTCCCCATTGAATTTTCTCTATAGATTTCCTCCCTTTAAATACTTTGTCAACCGATACCCTCTTCAGATCATCTTGATCATCATAGGCATAACTCCACTTGTAGCTGTGGCTACCATTGTCCATGTTTAATTCAATGGAATGAAGATCACTATCAGCTGAGTCGTCCCCATCATGCTCGTCTCCGTTGGCTGGTTCCCGTTCATTCTCCCCTGTCACCCCATTTTCACAGGAACCAAATTGGATTTTCTTCAAATAAGCTTCAAGTTCCTTGATTCTCTCAAAATTGGGGGACATATCACCATTTTCTTCACCCTTCTTGGTTCTCAAGTAAGCCTCAAGCTCATTTCTAAGCCTTTCCACAGCTGCATTTTTCTCCTCAAAATGGTATTTAGCCTCTGAGAGCTTCATCTGGACTCTCTCCTCACGCAACACATCAGCAAGTTGAAGCATTTCCCTCTCCTTTTCCATCTCTTCCCTAACTTTATCAGATTCTCTCTTTAGTTCTTCAAACTCAGCTCTGTCTTCTCCAATGCCTCTAGCTAGCTCATCGCAGACTTGCTCCATTATATCTTTTGCCCTTTTCTCGCTCTCAAGCTCTTTCATCGCATTGGACAAACACGCCTTTGTCTCTGCCAATTCTTTCCCAAGCTTCTTGTTCAATCTCTCTGTTTGTCTTCTTAGCTTCTTCTCTACCTCAAGCTCTTCTGCTATGCACGCTATGGCCTCACGAATCCTCTCTCGCTCCTTCCTTCTCCAAGCTGCCTTCTCCTCTGCAAAATGTTTCATGAGGTATTCAATCTCACTGTGATTCGAACGCTGCTCCTTGATCAATTGATCAACTTGGACGCGAGCTCGATCAACCTCAGCCCGAATAGCTGAGATCAGAGATATACCAGAAGAATGCTGTTCTTCAAGGCCCCAAACACGATTCAAAACTTTCAAAAGCTCTTTGGATGCAGTTAAACCGCTGCTAACATCCTTCAAACGGGTTTTGATTCCAGTTATGCATCCATTATGATGCTTGCCTCGAGAACAAAGAGCTTCTATCTGCATTTTTTAGCAAGAAATCAATTTACTTATCTTCTCAAAATCTTCATACGCCTACTCTCAATAAAACCACCCAAGAATCCTGTAGGAATTTATAAATTAACGATGTAGAAAAACATCACAGTTGATGATTTGAAAAGATGGGCTATTTTATATTACATCAAATAATGCACCGGCCCAACATTTCTTATGCATTACTCTGTCGTTACATAACACTTCTTATCTTTTCAAACATGATAATGTCTCATTGAAAACGACGCAAAAACTATGCCGTTTTAGAATTTAGTTGTCGTTTAGTCCTACCTCCATCATTCCATCATTGCTAATTAAATTTGAGTCCATTGCCCCCACATTGCAATCACTCACTTGAAGCTTATGAGATTGAGACCCCATTGATGTTCTTCTCCTACGTGCAATAATATTGCCTCCAGATCGATCCATTTTCTGCACAATTCAGTGACACAAATTTTAAAAAGAAAAAACAAAATCAACAAAATTTTCATTAAGATACACTTTTTTAAAAAAAAAAAAAAAAAAAGAAGTAAAAAATCCCACCTCTGAAATTGGACTGTAAGATGGATCTGACAAAATTTGCTTATCTTTTGGTGAGGGGACTTTATTGATTTCCCACAAAGTGGCAGCAAGTTTTCTTGCTGAAACTGACACTTCCTTGGCTTTAAAACCACAGTGATGAGAAGTCAAATTGCCCTTTGATTGTTCAGGTGCTGGCATGGCTAAAGATGGAGATTTTGTGCTCGTTTTCCATGCAGGAACCGGCGTGCTTGAGAGGCCGCCGCCGCCACCACTTCGCTTTCCTACAAGAATTGCGCGTTTAAATCTGTATCTTTGGACTAATGAAGATGATGAAGACGATGAGCAGCCTCGCTTTCTGATCTTGCTTCTTGTTGTTGTTCCTCCTCCTCTGCTACTACTTTTTCCTTCTATATTTCTTTGGCTCTGCCATGACATTGTGTGACGATCACACACACAGCCGCCACCCCCCCAAAAAAAAATCGAAACTTTCACTCAATTATGACAACCCAACAGCGAGATTTTCAAGAAAACGTTAATTTTTAGTTTTGAAAAATGAAAATGGAAAGTTGTGTAAGGCGTATCACTCGCTATATCAAAGTGAGTGAATGACAGAGGCTTGGTTAGTGATGACTAAAGAAATAGTGAAGACTCAAGAGTGTGGTTAGTGGTGACCCATTTGTTAAAGATTTGTAAGGATTTTGATTTTGACAGGCAAGTGGTAAACAAAACTTTCTTTTTCCTTTTTTTTTTTTTTTTTTTTTTTTCTAGGCAAGTGAAATATTTATGGCCTTGATTTCCTCACAAAGAAGGAAAAGAGAAAACAAAAAATAAAAAAAGAAAGGAAAAGTGACAAATATCAAAGATGATTCTTCTTCTTCTTCATCTAATTTGTTGTTGTAATCTTTTAGCAGCAGTAGCAGTAGCAAGCAGTCTTAAAGATGAAATAATAAAAGAGTGGAATGTTTTTGAAATGATTTTTTGATTTTTGAAGGGGATAATTGGACTTAAAGAGTTTGGCTTTGATTCAGAAATATTAAGAGGGAAAAATGAAAAGAAGGCAAAAGCAGATTCAGACACACAGAGAGACAGACACATTAATGCGGTTGCGTATTCGTTTGATTAAAAAGACGAGAAGCAAGCAGACGTGGCGTACACGTGAGCGTAGTGGCTATTCAAAAAAATCAGGTACTTGGTCTTGCTGCTGCTTGCATGAGTAAATGAAAATGAACGGCCTCCCTCTATCTGTTTTTACAAAGTTTTGCGTACGTCTCCTTCAACTCTTGCAATATTTTACAACTTACCTCGTACATAAAGTCTTAAAAGTAATGGGATCAATCGTTTGAAAAATATAGAACTCCGTTTGGTATGTTTTTTAAACAGAGTTTATTTAAGTAAAATTTTTATTAATAGAATTTTTACAAAAAAGATTTAGTTATTTATTTATCAAAGAAAATTTTAATTAAAAATTTCCTTAATTATTTTAATAAAAAAGTTATTTAAAGTTATATTACAAAAGAAATGAAATAAGTAAATAATATTTTAGATATTTTAACATTTTAAAAAAATTTTCAACATGCATTTCCAAAAGCTCAAAATTTGAATTTTTTTATTAGTAATTGCAAAATAATTTATTTAATCTTCAAAAGCTCTATTTATAAAAAACAAACAACAATAAAAAAAAAATTAAAAAGAATTTATAGGATTAAATAAATACTTATAGTCATTAGATAAATTATAACAAACAGACGTATTAAAATAATAAATAGTAAATTTGGTTAAAACATGTGTTACTTGTGTTACAATCTTTTAAGACATGGAGAATACAAAAATCTTATTTTGGTATTAAAAAATATTATATACTTAAATATTTCTTATTTGAAAAAGAAAAGTATTGTCCTACAGAAACAAGCTAAAAATAATTAGTATAAATACTTCGTTAGCACAAAACAATATGAGTAATGCGTTGTAATTATCAAAGAAGATAAACTAGTCTCTCAAGTAAATAGCAACATTAACATCATCAAAAACAATCCAAAATCAATTCATGCTGCTGCAACCAATCTTTCATGATTTTGTGTGGCAACACTATACCCAACTTTCCTATTGTCCACATATGCAATTAAATAATGAATAATTCTAAAAGGTGAAACTATCACTTAAAAAAAAAAACTAATAAAATTGGCTAGCAATACTGTTAACTTCTTTGAAATTGTGAGTAAAATAAAAAGCTGAGTGATGACATCTTAGTGCGACAATTTTAATGTACTAAAGGAATCCAAAGATTTAGATAAATAAATGTTTTATTTACTATAAGCTACTGTTTAAATTGTTAAAATTAGCTTTTTAAAAGTTATTTAAATAAATATGCTAGTTTATTCAGCTAATAAAATTCTTTAAAGATAAATAAAATGTTTATGGAGTTAAAATTCAGCTCACACCAAAATTAAATTCATGACTAATCGGGCGTTTCCGGTTTGTTTAAGAAATGCATAAATATGCGAGGGCGATGAAAAAATATATGTATAAAAGAAGGGTCTCTTCACAAATATGAGTAACATCAAAAAGTACAGCGTAATAGTGAATGTAGACCAAGTATTAATGGCAGTCAGGTCAATCAATCAATCAATCAATCAATCAATCAGGGATCTTTCAAACACAAAGAAAGAAAGAAAGCAGAAGGTGTGTCACAGAAGAGCAAAAAATTCGGAGAAGGTGAAGCCACGAGGTGCGGCCCCACTAACGGCTCAATGATCTGGGATTTCATAATCATAGCTGTAATTTTACAGGAAAAATCCTCATGGATTCAGGCCCCACTACTTGCACCTGCTCCCCCCCTTTTCGCTTTGTCTTTGTGTTGTTTGATTTTGTGGGTGGCCAATCCTACGATGATCATGATCTTTGGCTCGACTCTACTAGTACTATCTCTGGCAAAAGATTGCAGAATCTGCATGTTCATGGACCACCATGCTCATCATTACCAGGGTGTCTTTCTTTCCCTATAACTCCCATCTTTCTGATAATGCTTGCTCGCAGCCACTTCATGACTTGGTTTTTGGGCCTTCTCTTCTCTGTGTCATAAATGGAATATTCGGGCTTGAGCCATAAATTTCAGCACGAAAACATTCCTTATTTACTTTCACAATTTTTTTTCCCCCCTTTTTCGTGGGTATTAATTGATTGAAAAAAATTAAAATGTATATTAGGGGTCATGCTATGTTAATTATATATTATAACAAGAATAACCTTTGAGTTATCAGTAAAAATCAAGAAGTTGTAGCATGTGAAACAATTAAAGTGTCATGAGCGACGACTCATAGTCATAGATTTGTTGCATGTTAAATTATATGTAACACAGTCCAGTCCTCCTGTATATTATAGATAAAATTATACTCTTAACAAACTCTATGTTTTTAGGATGATATATTGATTTTTTTTATGAATTAAACTAATTTTTCCTA
Source organism: Clausena lansium (assembly GCA_030449835.1). Lineage (NCBI taxonomy): Eukaryota > Viridiplantae > Streptophyta > Magnoliopsida > Sapindales > Rutaceae > Clausena > Clausena lansium. The sequence goes on along the minus strand of JASUUF010000192.1, from coordinate 6,341,652 downwards.
CAAAATTCTTGGAGGACTTTAAAATGATGATTTATATTTCGTATTCAATTTGAGATACATTCATGTGCATAAACTTTTAATATTATCAAGTTAGATATTGTTATAAAATTTATCAATTAGGAGCACAACAATAGATCAAGAGAAAAAGAAAAAGCAAATAAGAGACACAATTGTATAGAGAAGAATTTTATTCAATCTCAAGTGTGTACAAATAAGAAGCAAATGCCTCCTTTTATAGTGATACAATAATTATGAAGTAATAAAATAGATCATAACACAAGAAATAATGATCCCTAATTTAGGGAGATCATGGGAGTTATGAAAAGCTAAAAGGTTGATAGTGGGGAGATAAATAGTATGCTTGATGAACATCAACATAATTATAATTATTTCATAATACTCCCCCTTGGATGTTCATCTTACAAAGAATATGCCTCATTAAAACCTTTGCTAGTAAAAATCCTATGGGAAAAAGACTAGCGAAGGAAAAAGAGTATACTATTCATTTGTTCTTAAGGAGGTGCAAACTGCCTCATTAAAACCTTACTAAGAAAAATTCAATGGGACAAAAACCTAGTGAAGGAAAAAGAGTACAGTGCATGTAGTCCTCTATATCAATGACTCCCTGTGTTAAATATGCTCCCCCTCAAAATGACATGGGTGCTTCAAATATCATTCATAATTTATTGTAACTAAATTAATTTGGTGAAACAATCTGCAGGATCAACACCATTTTTTAAAAGCTTAAATATATAAAATAAATTGGAGATACTATCATTTTGATTGAAGAATATCGTCATCTATACATCTTTGTAATTTTGATATTCTTCTTGAATAAAACTAAGCTTTAGCATCCATATCAAGGAAAAAGTATGATATACTTTTCACTCTATTTTGATATTTTCAAGTTTATGCTGAACATAATTTAATTTACAATTATGCAATTTTTCAATGCCTTTATAGTCATAAGTTGCAATAAAATATGGCTCTTCGGGACCAAGGCATATATTATAAATTTTAAAGTATATCAATTTTTGAATAAGAAATACTTATAGTATTTCAATAATATCAACATTCCACTTGATAAATTTCAATTCATAAATTAAAATGAATTCTTTCAATTTAAGATCTTTCATCTTGAATTTTATTCTTAAAAGAAATAAATTCATAAACTCTTCAAGAGTCTTTTCGTGATGAAATCATTAATTCATTTTGCAAAGATTGCAAATTTAATTTCTAGCTTTAATAAAATCACATAGCAAAGTGGATAATGAAATTTGCCACTTATAACAAATTTTTCACTCAAGTGATTACACTTTGATAAGTCTAGATTGCTATAATATATACGAGTATGATTATAGCTTTATTAAGAATATATAAGGTGCAAGCTTTTTGATTTAATACTTTAAGTACTTGTTTCAAGCATTTTATCCTTCAAGGATAAATACATAGATTCTTCCATTTTGACATACTATAGTTCAAATTCATATTTTATTAATAAATTTTAAGACTTCAGGTGTATGGACTACAAGTCCAAAATTCTTCAAAATTTTTGCTAATTAATTTCACATTCTATAACGTATGGACTACATGTCCGAATATTTAAGAAAATTTGGCCAATCATATAATTTAATGATCTTCACATTTGTGATTCAGGATCCTGAAAATTTTATTGATAAAATTATTATGTCAATTTCAATTTTTTCTCTTGCACCAAGTACCAACATTAAATAAATATTTTTCATTTTCAATATCTATGCCCAATTGAGATCTTTTGAAGCTTCTAATACATACGCCTCTCTAAGGGCTAAAGATATCTTTTTTTCAATGTGCACACGTGTATTTTATAGGGCAATTTGAATCTCTTTATTTCTCACCATTTACCTCTTCAAGGTATTTGAGATTCATTTTCTAGTTGGTACATTATGTCTCTCTAAGGGCAATGTATTTAATAATTTAATATAGATCAAATATTTTGCTATACATGCAAATATGGTCTCTTCAGGAGCACCAAATTATTTCATTTTAACTTCCTAGGAACCAAATTATTTCATTTCAACTTCCTGGGAATTAAATTTTTGCACCAATTAATCTATCACATGCTTCAGGCATTTGTATATTTATTTGTCTATCACCATTCGTTGTTCAAGAACATCATATATATCAAACCGCAATCATATTCTATTTGTGAAATTTCACTTTCACATATTAATAAATTCATCCAATAATTGATCACCAATGCACATTGTACAATAATTATTTTGAACTTCAAGTTCAAAATAATTTACATCAATATTAGAACATCAAGTTCAAAATAATTTACATCAATATTAAGATGAGATAAAGTGATACATAATAAAATCAAATCATCCATCACATATAGCTTTCCTCCCCCTCGTGATGGGATGACTTCTTCATAAAATATGTCACAAAATATTTAAGCATAAATAATGGTGAATCATGACAATAATAAATTATTTCTATAAATTCATCTTCACTTAATTTAAACAAAAATCAATAATCAAGAGAATCTTCTGGCTCTTTGATTAAAATTATTGTGAATTTTCTATAATTCGATATACATAATCATTAGCCTCATTTGCAAATTTACCATTGCAAATTCATCATTTCAAACTATGTAAGAAACTTTAGACTTATTGAACTTCTAGTTCATCACAAATTATTTCGATTTTTAAATTTATTCCACTTTGGGCGGTGCAATATATGTATTGCAATCATTAATACTTAAATGGTGATCAATGTAATGTCGATAACTTTAGTCATGGCATGTCTAGTATTAATCCCACAATTATCAAATAAACATTTGCTTCAAGGAATGAAAATATATCACTAGAAAGATGAGACCAATTATTTACATGAAAAGCTTAATATTTTATTCATATATAAAGAGAAACAATGGCTTCAATATACGTATTGACAATCTCAATTTGCCACTACAGGAGCATAAATGAGCTATAAAATATTTACACATATCACATATTCTCTTTATATTTGTTCTTGATGATTTTCTCCTCATGTACATATAAAAACAAGAAAATAATATATGAGTTTTTGTTTGATCTTTTGATGATCTATTTCCTTTAAATTGTTTCAAAGAAACAAATTATCCATTTGGATATTCAATTTTCATTCCTTTAAGGAGATAAAATAAATTACCATGATAATTCAATCTTTGGACTTTTCCATATATTATTTTATTTTCCTTCAAATTTTTCAATGAAGCAATATGACTTGTAATATTCATTTTGTAACTCGTTTTGGGAGATATGGAGAAGGAAATTTGTATAGTCTTACATGACATATATATGAACTTATAATATTTGTATAATCCTTCGGGGACATATAGTGAATCCTTCATGAATAAGATATTGGTGAATAACATAATAATTTTGATATTAGTTCTTCAGGAACAGATATCGAAATAAAATTTTCATTATATATATAATGCAATCCTTCATGGATACATTCTTAATTTTCTTTCATTATTTATAATATTCAACCTCCAAGGATTTTAATATTCACACTTATTTTAAAGAGGACAAAAATCAATCTCTTATGGTTAGAGATTCGTGCTGATAACGTGTTATAAAATTTATCAATTAGGAGCACAACAATAGATCAAGAGAAAAAGAGAAAGCAAATAAGAGACACAATTGTCTAGAGAGGAATTTTATTCAATCTCAAGTGTGTACAAATAAGAAGCAAAGGCCTCCTTTTATAGTGATACAATGATCATGAAGTAATAAAATATATCATAACACAAGAAATAATAATCTCTAATTTAGAGAGATCATGGGAGTTATGAAAAGCTAAAAGGTTGATAGTGAGAGATAAATAATATACTTGATGAACATCTACGTAATTATAATTATTTCATAACATATATATATATATATATATATTAGCCCCTGAGAGTGTGACCCAGTGTTTTTTGAACAGCTCTATTTAACTGGTCATTCGGTTTCGAATTTTATGGAGGTGAGGACTTAAAAATAAATATGTACTTTGTCCATCCATTATATTATATATATATATATATATATGACCAAATAATTAGGTTAAAAGTTGATAATGATTCAAACATGGCAGTATAAGATTCATTTTGTTGGCCATGTTGTTGACCAAAAGATAATGCCTCAGATACTGTAACCAAAATAATAATGTTAGAAGGTTTTTAACCATTTTAGGCAGTCTAGCAGTACTAAAATTTTAAAATCACTAGTTGGTCAAAGTATTGACTTGGTGAAAAATGTTGATTGTGTGATCCTAACGGTTTGATTTAATATCAAAGTTTGGCCATTGAAATTAGTTATGTTAGTTTGGTGGGCACCAACTAAGAATATTTGAGATATATTCATGACAATTATACGTTTTGATCATGTGTTTTGTTTATCATTATAAAATTAAGCAGTATTTTAATTTTTAATTCTAAATAATAAGTTATTGAGTAACAATATGAGAAAGTTTTGAACGCTCCGATCTATACACCTTTATGCGTTCGGTGTTTTTTGGTACGTGCAATTGTGAACTTCTCTACTAATAATGTAAGAATAAATACATTTACAGTAAAAGCTAAACGAATAAAATAATATACACAGAGGGCACTTAAAATTTTCCTAATGATTGTGCTATGAGGGCATGTTTGGCCCGCGGGTTTCAGGGGATATGAACTGTATAAAATTTTCAACAGTATTTTTGGTGCAGATAATTGAGGTGGGGGTATATATGTATTAATTAGTTTTGGGTGGCTTAAAAAGACCCACCCACCCCCCCTCCCCTGGGTTTATGCGGGTCTTGGCACTTTTTTTAAATTTAATTCTTTAATTTATTTTAATTATTTATTAAATATAAATATTTAAATTATGGCCGGCAACTAAATCACCGCCGCCCGCCGCCATTATTTTCAATATCGTTTGACATTTATATTAGTACTAATAGAATTCTTCTCTTATCGAGCTCTACACAACGGTAGAGTTCGATAAGAGAATTCTGATGATACTAAATATGACTTAAACGAACGATGTTTAAAAATTTTCGTTAGTGGTTAGTGGCGGCGAACGATGGCTGCCGATGATTAATTTTTTCTATTATTAAATTTAAAAAATTATAATATAATATAATATAATAATATAAAATATTAAAATACACAATACATTCCGTATTTACGCCAAACGTGGGTTAATGTATTAAATAATACATTCTACTACAATACAATCCAAAACAATACGGTGCACCAAACATACCCTCAATGTGTCAGGCGGGGTGACTAAGAGTCTTCATTGGGCTCATTCAAAATCTGATCCATGGTCCGCATTTGGATTGCGTGAGCCTACATATTAAAAGCGTGTAAGCCCAATGGGCTAAGTCGCTTACATGGTCTAAAATCTGAATTAAATCATTCAATTGACCTCCTTTTGCCAACAATCTCAATTGATTTTCGATTTAAATTCACAAGTAATTAAGAACATCTAATTTTATGCACGTTTTTAATCAAGTTGGTTATTCCAGAGTTAGCGCATATAATTTGTGGAATTTTTTCTTCAAAAAAAGTAATGGGTTATGGGCATTATTTTCAAATTAAATTAGAACCCATTTGGCCATTTCCCTTTTTAGCTTGCCAATAACTATGCTACTTTAGACACCAAAGTTTAGGATAGAAATATTTTACACAACAATAGGCAGTTAAAGAAACTGAAATATATCATTCATTCTACATTAGATTACACACAAATACAAAGGAACTTATTTTTCAAAGTAATCCTCAGTCCTGCCCTTGAATCCAATTTGCCCAAAAGTAAGGCACAAGAACAACCCCAAGTGCCATGTAACCAACCACAACCTGCACATTAATTTCACTTTATATTAGATTAGAATAAGCTTAGGGGATTCTTAATTATACTTCAAATAATTTTACCACTCAAGGAATGATATATATTATATCCGTTGACCACTAATGGTTCCATGGTCTAGTGGTCAGGACATTGGACTCTGAATCCAGTAACCCGAGTTCAAATCTCGGTGGAACCTCTATTTTTTTTAATTTTAACTATTAACATCGAATCAATGAAATGAACTGATAAAACATTTAATCATGGGTATTTTAAAGATCCTCAATTTATATCTAATCAAAGAAATGAACTGACCAGAACTGAGAAGTGAGGGGAGGGGGGGTGGGGAAGTGAGCAAGCTCAGTCCCAATGCTCTCAAAGAAGAGCCCCGTCAAGCTCTTGCCGTTGATTGCTGGAATACTCGATGGTGCCAGCCATCCGATCAACCCAAACCCTATCACATTCAAATCCGTACGTAGCCAGTCTCTCTCAAAGCTGAAATCATTAGATATTATTCATCAATCAATCACTCACTCACCATTTTCATCATAACAAAATCCAACGGCCACGATCACGATTCACTTACCATGTCACCTTTCCCCCACGTGCACCCGCCACCCTCAGTGGGTTCCTAGCAGCCACCGGAGACTTCACAAAGCCTGAAATATCAAAAACAATTAAATATGCTACTAATATAATTATGTTCATATCCGGACGTCCGAATTTTATAAACTCAGAGTTATATATAAAAGCATTAAAGATTATAAAAATTAATTAATTACTTGAACTGAGAGCGGTTCTCTTTGGGGAAGACAATGAGGAGCTGCCGAGTCCTGCCACGGGCGATGAAGAAGCAAATGCTGCTGCTGATGCTGCCATTTTTTTTTTTTTTCAAATTTTTCCCTTGGTTGATGATGCTGGAATGCTTGTGAGTTAGCAAAATATGAAATACTGGGATTTTGTTTTTGTATGAGATGGAGATTTTGTGGAAGAGAAAAAGATTTCTATGGATGGGTTTATCGTCCAATGATATTCTGCCAGGTAGGATTTGTATGGATAGAGTGGGGGTACTTTGCTGATTTGTTTATTGCTAGCCACTCTGAAAAATGTTATCCTCACTCACTTCACGCGCTACCACTTACAATGCTAGAAATATCTTAAGTTGGCCCATTTTCCTGAGAATGGGCTCGGCGGCCCGATTCATTTCAACTTTCAGCTTTCATAACAATTGATTTGTAAAGACTAAAGAGTTTGTGGAAAGACATATCAATTTCATAATAATTGAGATTGATATCATATCAATTAATTTCAGCTTTCATATCAATTTCAACCTATGAAATTGATTCCCACATAATAAATAAAGTCCACATAAAAAACACCTAACAGTTATTGTATGTTATAATTAATAGGGGTTAAAAAAATTTTCTTAACACCGATTACATTTTTCAAGATTATTAAATATACACGAGATCGTTTTCATTACAATCTTAATTAAATATCCAAAATTGTCAAAAAGTATTTGGTTTGGTTTAGGTCCTATAGAACTCTAAATTTGTACCATGGTTTGGTCAGAAAAAGGAGGCAGAAATGGGAAAATGAACGGCTGGTCAAAGTTGAGGGCATGTATTATTGCTTAGCCCATTGGCTGGTGATCTTGTTCTTTGTAAAACAAATTGTATGTTTGATAATAATTAATAAATTCCTCTTTCATTGGACAAACAGACTCCAAATATGAGAAAATGTTGTTAGCTAAGTATGAATAATTATTTCAGCTTTAAGGGTTACGACCTTGAAGGACTATTTATTGTTATCTTTTATAAAATTGACCTAGCTTATGCTATAAATTATAAAAGTGACAAACAAAACTTAGATTTTATAATATCTTGTACACAAAAAGATGTCTTCTGGGTCAGAGGAACAGTGCTTATGATACATCAATATATAGCATCGGTTATTTATTTATTTATTTATTTATTATTGTCATTATTATTTGTATCAAAATTTTCGTTGCTTGTATCAAGAGTTCCATTACAATCTCAACTTTTTCGTTACACATATCTAAATTTTAAAGACTTGAAAAATGTAATAACGTGACGCATGTAACAGAAACTTCTAAAAAAAAAAAACAACGAAATTTTTTGGGGTAATTTTTAGATACTTTTCTTGAGATTTGGCCACATAGAGAGAATCTATCGATAATTGACATATCACCCCCTGAACGTGTATAAGTATTAGAGTGCCGTTTGGTATTGAGGATACTGAAGGGTAATCTTTCCAACTTGCCTATATAATCGTAGAAGAATCGTATAAACAACAACGTAGGGGTGGCTTAACTGTTCAAGCAATTAGCTTCAGCTACTTAAAATGAGTGAAAGCACTTATCAATACCATAATTTTGTGTGCTTCATCCAAGCTAATAATTCAACACAAAGAAGACCGAATCAATTCATAACTGAAGGGAAGTTCTAATGGTAGCTTCCTAAGTCAATTCAATTTCATGTTTAGCTAACAGTAATTATAAAAAGAGCAAAAACCCACATGCAGCTTCATCCAAGCAAACACCCATTTCTCTAAAACTCAACTTGCCCACAAAGCTCCCTATCACAACTCTCACATTCCGGCTCCATCCATGGCTCTTACAGCCTTAATCACAGCCACAAGGTGCTTCCCATACAATTGGTAGTTCCTATTATTTGGAGAAGAATTAGCAAACTAGATAGTAAAATGCCACGTATCAATATGAAGCTTGCAGTGATAAAAAATACCGAGACGACGCTGGCTCAGTCAGGATACCCCGGGTACCAAGTATTCTAGTACCCGATGTACCTCGCATGATAGAGAAGATCATCGAAACAATGTTAGTTCAGTCAGGGTACCCCAAGTACTCAAGTATTCTAATGGTACTTGAGGTACCCCGCGTAACAAAAAAGATGATCAAGATGATGATGGCTTAGTCCGGGTATCTAAGGTACCCTAGTACTCCCAAGGTACTCGAGGTACCCCGAGTAATGACAAAAATATTAAGAAAATATCTAGAAAAAGGTGTCAGACGATGAAGAAGGTATTGTCTTAGGAAGATTCACCAAATCAGCTACAAAAAATAAGGAATCAATCAAAGGATATTGTGTTGAGAAAAAGATGACAGCCGCTGCCACGCCCGCAGACAGTCCAAAAAGGTACTGTAAGGATAATTAGGACCACTTGCCATCTCTTGCTACGCCCACAAATCCTCAACGATTACAGCAGAGGTACACGGGACCACCTCTCTGCGCCTAACACGTGTATACTCTCCAAACTTGCTCTGCACACATATTCAAAATATTCTAACAATAATAAGAATAAAAACAAGAGTATTTTCGCCATGTCAGCAAGGTTAGTGGCGGATCTAGAAAAATAATTTACTGGGGCTAAATTAAATAGTAGCAAAATATAGAAACTAAAACTTGAATATATAAAATTTTGGTAATACATTTACACTATAATTGTTTACTACGCGGTTTCATATTCTGAAAACGTTGTGCAATAGACTCATTATCAATGCTATTAAATACACATTTTTCTACATAAACAATTAAATTATAATTTATCCATTCATCTCCTATCCGATTCCGAAGTTCATTCTTCATGAATTTCATTGTTGAAAATGTCCATTCATCTCCTATCCGATTCCGAAGTTCATTCTTCATGAATTTCATTGTTGAAAATGTTCTCTCTACTGTGGCTGTGGAAACTGGAAGAACTAACAAATATACTAGCGGATACACCTTATCTTTTTTTTTATCTCAACTATTCTTTTAGCAAGGTCACCAATTCCCTTCAATCCTGCAAACTTGGTACTAGAGCGCATATCCATTATGTAAGTTTGAAGCTGAGATTTAAGTACCATAAGCTCTATTGGAGAAAAATCATTTGGATAAAATTGAGCAAGACGTACTAACTTGTCCTTATCAAAAGCAGCAAATGAGTCATTTGGACTTAGACATGCCAAACAACGAAGCAATTCCATATTCACCTCATTGAAATGATTATTTAGCTCTTGAGGTTGCAAATTTAAAACAGCAAAAAACAGTTCAACTTGAAATTAATGCATGTTTGAGATCTCTCCAGCGTTACGTCGTGATCGACCCTACGGTAAAAACACATCATTCATGTTAGGGACATCAATATCATGATTCAAACAAAAATAAGAAACCTCACAAAGTAAAGAATCCCACCCATCATCTCTCATCATTTGCAAGTTTTTCTTACATATTTCAACCAATTTTATGGCATTTAGAATATCTTGATAATTTCTTTGAAGTGCTTGTGACAACTTATTTGAAAGTGCAAGTATATCTCTCATCAAATATAGACTAAGAGCAAAATCAAAAGATTATATAAACTCTACCAAATAATTAGCTTGAAATCTATGTTCACTAGAGTTTGACTTATCTTTTGCAACTATCTCAAGCACACTAATTATATGTGGAAATAAAGAGATTATTCGAAGTAACGTACCATAATGTGAACCCCAACATGTATCACCAAAACGTTTCAATGTAGTCTCTTGATATTGGCCTCGCCCACTCGGTAGGTCATTATTTTCAAGTGCTTCAACAACTAAAAGTAATTGCTTCTCTCGAAGAATATCTCATCGTTTACATGAAGCCCCAAGAGCATTGACAACATTAGCAACTACATTAAAGAAAGAATTAACTTGATCGTGTTTTTTTGCCACAGCCACAATAGCTAACTGTAGTTTATGAGAAAAACAATACATATAATAAGCACACTCATTCTCATTCATAATAAGTATTTTAAGACCATTGAACTCACCTTGCATGTTGCTAGCCCCATCATAACCTTGCCGCGCAACCTAGATATACTCTATCCATGCTTCGAAAATAACTGATCAAGAGCTTCCTTGAGCAAGATAGTAATGGTACTAGTAACATGTTTAAGACCTATAAAACGCTCAATAACAAACTCATTCTTATCTACATATTGCAATACAACAACCATCTACTCCTTTATAGATGCATTACTAGATTCATCAATCAAAATAGAAAATAATGTATCACCTATTTCAATAGAACAAGCCTTTGCTATATCTTTTTGAATTGAAGGTGCAATCAACATGTCATTTCCGGGAGCATTCTTCAAGGTAACTCTTTTGATATCTTCATTGTGATTAGCAAGAAATCTTAGAATCTGAAGATAATTACCTTGGTACTCGAATGATCAGACTCATCATGTCCACGAAATGCAAGCCCTTATTCTAAAAGAAGTCGAACAACATCAATGGATGCGAATAGGCGAGTTCGATATTCTTTTCGATCTTGATCAGAACGTTTGTCAAAAAATGTTCGAACATTCTGCTTTTGTTTCATTAAATCTGCACAATCACTTCTGCCCTTGTTGTGAGCACTATTAAGACCTCCATCATGCTCTTCTAATCTTTCTAGTTTCTTCTAATTTGAGAACCCATTTTTCGTAAATGTCTCACACTTGCTTGCTCACCAATTTCTGAATGAAAAGATAACAACATAAACAATATGCAGCATCCTTTGATATATTATATTCTAACCAATTTTCGTATCTATTGAACCAAGCACGATTGAATCATCGCTTTTATTGTCCAAATTTAGATTTACAAAAATTGTGGAATTTAGGTTAACAAGGACCCATTTGTAGATATGCTCTACGAACTTCATCTCGAACATTAGGATGGTAAGAAAAAATTAACGGTCATTGTCCAGGATCAAAAGGAAGTTTTGACAAATCTAAATCAAACTTATTTCGTTTTTCTGGACCATTTTCATCTCCCTCTGGAAATGACGGCATCATTCATTTTCTTTTGAAATACTTTTCCATATCTGTTTCAAAATTATCTATGCGAGTACTTATATAAAAATAAATTTATTACAATTCAAAAAGACTCAATGTAAAGTGTGTTCAGTGTATAAGTAAACTAATAGCTATAGATAAAATCACAAAAAAAATAATTGCAAAGGCCAGAATTATTCACTTAAACAATTACAATTGGTATAGTCGTATAGAGATATATTGACATGTGAACAAGAATAAAATACTAAATTATTATTTATTAACATAATCTGAAAAAAAAAATCTGAGAAAGACATGTTTACCTGAGATAAAGAATCAAAGATGATGTAAAGCAATAATGCTGCGTTTACTTATCAATAATCAGAATGGGCTGGAATCGGATGACCTGGAATTGGAATGAGAAATGAGAATCAGAATAAGTTGTTTACTTGAGCTGCAGGAATCGGAATCGAAATCGGCTGGAATTTCATTGATGTGTTTACTTTATCTTGGAATCAGAATTGGAATGAGTTAAATGGTAGCAAATTACTAAAAAGACCTCAATAATAATAATAATCAAAATAAAATTATTGTTAATATATCCATTAATTATATACTTTTATCATAATAATAATAATAATAATATTGTTAATAGTTATTATTTATAATAATTATTGTTAATATATTAATTAATTATATTCATATATTTATATATTAATTTATTGTAATAATGTTTATCATTAATAAATAATAATATTAACATTAATATATTAATTAATTAAATTTATATATTGTTAATATATTAATTCATTATAATAATTTTTTTATTAATAAATAATAATATTAACATTAATATATTAATTAATTATATTCATATATTGTTAATATATTAATTTATTATAATAATTTTTATTATTAATAAATAATAATATTAACATTAATATATTAATTAATTATAATTTATCATTAATAATAATAATAATAACAACAACAACAACAACAACAATAACAATAATAATCAAAATCACAAATAATCAAAATAACAACAATAATCAAAATCGGCAAAATCCCAAATAATCAAAATAACGACAATAATCAAAATCCCAAATAATCAAAATAATAACAATAATCAGCTATCATCATCATCATTTTTGCCCAAAAAAAATCATCATCGTCTTCGTTAAAAAAAAAATTGTAATTTCCATAACATTGTGCTCATCTCTTGACTGGTGGTAGCAGATCCAGAAGACGAATGGTGGCAAGACAAGCCCGAGCACAGCGGCAGCAGATCGATCGCGAACAATGCTGTAGTAGATCGATCGCGACAGTAGCACATCGCGACGAAGCGCAGCAGTAGATCATGACGAACGGTAGCAGCAGATTGCGACGGCAGAAGGATGAATGGTATGATGGCAAGCAGGACGAATGGCCAGCAGCAAATCGTGAATTTTTGAGCTTCGATTTGCCTTTTTTCTTTTTTTCTCCACTTATATTTTTTGAATTTCAAAGTGGGTATTTTTGAAATATTGGAAATGTAGCGAAGAAAATTTCAGTATTTTAGGGAATGAGATTCTGATTCCTAGTCCCCCTACGAGAATCAGAACTCCTGAAATCAATACAAATTTTACGTGGGACCCGTAGAAATCATTCCCATTCCCAGCAATAATTTTACTAGCAAACATGTTATTGACTCTCATTCCCCCATTCTGATTCTCATTCCTTGTTAGTAAGCATAGCATAAAAGCAAACTCACTTGCCGATCCTACCCACCTAACCCCACAATAAATCACACCCTCATCCTTTTGCTTTCTTTACTAAGATTATGAGGTTAAAGACTAAAGAAGCCACTGTTTGCAGCTTGCTCTTTTCATTCAAATTTCAAAGCAATCCCTAATTACAAGTGTGGCACTGAGGATTCAATTATTTGGATTACAAATATTTTGGGCCGTGGGCTTTGTTTTTTAAGTTAAAGTATGATTTTTACAATTATTAAAATAATAGGTTAAATTTTAAAGGTGGGGCTATCTAATAATTTTACAGGGGTTGTTTAGATTTTTTTTTAATTTTTGAAAAAGAAGATAATTTTTTTTCCCGTGGGGCTAGCACCCACTAGTCCCACTGTGTATCCTCCCCTGAGCAAGGTACACTAATAAAATGACGCTAGGTGGCCAAATAACCCGGGTAATCCATATAAATATATTTATAACTCATTTTCAAAGCACAAAAATAACTCACGTACAAACTAAAGAGGCAGAGGTCATCTTCAACCTTGAGCCTCCATTGTAGAGGGCTTGCAAGCTCTCGAACCTAAGATTACCCAACTCTGACTTGAGCGTCAGAGTGTGGTCGCCGGCCACCCTCGGCTCCACCTCTTACCCTTGTTTGTTGTTTTGTAGGCCCAAACCATCTTTTCAAGCTCTCTAACCCAAAGTCACGACCTCTCATCACCCTCACCGGTTTCCCACTCCCCCTCCGTCAAAACAAAGGCTAAAACAGCCAGCACACCCCGGCTAGGCGAGGTGCCTTGCATTCCACCCTATAACAAATTTCATTGTTATTAGTGGGTTTTCCCCTCTCAACTTGCTCACCCTAAAATCCACTAAAAACACCTATCATCATCCTCCAAGTACTTCACCATCTGCTCCAGCGTCCACTTTATCCACTTAGGAGTGGCTGCTGAAGGCCCTTGGTTTCTCTTCAACACGCTCAACTACTAAGCCTTGGCTTTTAATATTCAACGAGCATTGTCGTCGGAGAAAGGCGTTCTTGGGTTCTTTGATCTGGGTTTCGGTTTAGTAATGTTGCTGCCGTCGCTTAAGGACCAGGGGTCTGTGTGCACTATTGAGTAGGACTTTATGGGGATTTTGGAAGTTTTTTTTGGGTTCGAAAGCAGGAACTGGAAATGGTTGGTGGTTACAATGAAAGTGGAGTTGAGGTGGGGTTGGCAAAAGTCCTGGTCTGGGGCGGGTTCAGGCCTGCCCGAGACCGGCCCGGATCACAAGAACAGCTGCTCGGACCCAGACCAATGCCCAGATTGAGCTCATGGGGTCCGGGTCAAGCCCGGAACCTCCCGGGCTCCGGATTTTTATCCGAGCTTTCTTGCCCGCATGTTTGCTGAAGCTGAAACTTAATTTTTTTTTTCGGCATCAATGCAGAATGTGTCACAGTATCACAAAACTCACAATTGATGATTGTTGTGTGTGTGAGTGTAAAGAACACTACTCAGTACTCACAATTTGGACATAGATTTTTTTTTTTAACTTATAAAAAATACAATACACATTGTAAATAATAGCAAAATTCAATATATCTGAACTGAATTAAATGGAAAAAAAGCCCTGTAACATACAAATTCAAAATCTCAGCTAAACTATTTCAATCCACTTTACAAATTTTAAGTAAATAACACATAAAAATTATTTCAATCTACTATCTACTACCTAAATTCATTCAATCTATCAAAAATTCAAAGCACAATAATCACCAAATAAATTTAAATAAATTTAAACAAATGTAACATCCAACATATCATAAGTTCATAACTATAATAGTACAATACCAATTACCAACAATCCAACATATCATATGAAAATCCCAAAATATCAATGTTATCTTCGACATTGCGGGATGAAACTGGAGCACTCGATGAATTGATGTCAACATTGTCCGACATTGTGTTGCTCTGCTGACTGTTGTTACAATAGCAAAGATAACAAAATCAATTAATTTTAAGTGAACAAAATCAACCCATTATTCTTCCTGGAAGTGGGGCGGATTACCAAATAACGTAAAATCTTTAACTACAAATAAGGAAACAAGTGCCTTCTACTTCTATAAGCAAATCAATCACAGATTTGAATTGAATTACTTACTAGAACCATTTTCAGCCTTTGATTTACAGTTACAGAGCATCACTATATGTATATATAGAATGTTATTAAGTACTACAGAATTGTCATCACAAAAGCGAAAAATATTCTTCTTGCAAATCCCATCATCATTTAGACTAATTAAAATAATTAATTGAAAAAAAAACAATTGAATAGGCAGAGGCAGAGGGCTTCTTCTTTTCTCGTAATTAAACAATAAATAAATTAATAATATGCAAATCTTGAGATATGATATGAATGAAAAAGAAGGTTGATATTGAAGATGAACATATCAACATATCATCATCAAATGGTAATTAAAAGGAATCCAAATTTCAAATTAAAAAATACAAAGCATATACATAACATCCTAAAAAAAATCGAGCACAGCATCAAAAAAAATACAAAGCATATACATAACAGTATACCACCAAATAATAATAACAATTTACAATTTCATTTTTTTTAAATGAGTTGAAAAATTATATGAAAGGAAAAATTAAGAAGTAAAAACATCAATACCTTGGGTGGGGTGGGTGGGTGGCATGGCGGTGGTTGTGATGGCGCAAAGAAGATGGTGGCGCAAATGTTTGGCCGAGAAGTGAGAGTGCGGTGAAGTAACAATGATGGCGGAATGGTTGTGATGTGCGCTGGCGGTGTTTTGACGATAGAAGGGAATTTTGCGGTTAGGGTTCAGTCTTCATTTTTATTGTTTTGTATTTATTTTTTTTATTTACTTAAAAGCGGGACACGAATATGTCCAGGTATTGAAATGCAATACCGCGCGAATGTTTGGCTTAGGGAGTCCATTTGTTCGAGTTGAAGTGAGAGGTTGTAGTGTAGACACTTTCTTTGCATAGATGCTTTTGGAGGAGGACGTTGGAAATGAGTGGTATGAGAAGAGAAGTGAGAGCTAAGGAGTGAGGTCGGAGAAGAGATGATACAACAAAGGAAACGACACTCTAACGTTTATACACATCTAGAGGGTGATATGTCTATATTGATAGATTCTTGGAGTGTGGGAGGGGAGGTATCAAAAAATTACCCAAAAATTTTGTGATATTGATAGAGTTAAAGCCATAGTCTTACTGTGAAATGATTTAATTGTTGTGTGTGTGCTTTGTGTTTTGACGATAGAAGGGAATTTTGGGGTTAGGGTTCATTTCATTTAGATCTTCATTTTTATTGTTTTGTATTTATTTTTTTTATTTACTTAAAAGCACTTTTTAAGTGACTAAATTGCATTGTCATTCGGAGACTCCGAGTTTTTTATGCCAAGACCGATTTGACCGTGGATGCGGATGAAAACTCCAGTCCAATTGGATCAAATTATGATTAGATCGGGTCAAACCTAATCCTATCCGAAGAAATCAAATTACACACAAACCATCTATAACACAAATTTGTGATCCGAACTATATTTAGATCGTATCGGATTATAAGTTTTGATTGAGTTTGAATTACTTTTTTTTCCAACCCGAAACTTGATTGGGTTTATCCGAACTCGAGACCTTTTTTAAATCATAAGTGTTGGCAATTCTCATGCAAAATAACGATACCGGATTGGCTCGATCTTAATTCTTGGCCCTTGTGTCAATATATGAAGATTTCTGAATAACCAAATCCCGCCGGCTTCCGGCTCATATACATACTCGTTCAAAGTCAAAAAAGTAATAGACTCGGCGGTCCTTTAGTTTTATTGCCACCCATAAGCTTAGGGAGTCCATTTGTTCGAGTTGAAGGATACTGGAGGTTGTAGTGTAGCTGATATGCTTTTCTTTGCATAGATGCTTTTGATTTTTGAGTAACGTGGAATTTTTTAAATAAAGTATAAAAATACATTTTTATTTCAATAGAATATAATATCTATCTCATTATACATTACAAATTTATAATCATTTATCTTTTTTCTCGATAAACTTATAGATGTAAATTCTTTTACTAAAGTAAGTGCTATGATGAAGTAAGATATACTTATTATAATTTCATATGTACTAATTTTTTTAGAGTTTAAAGAAAGTTTCAATGGCATTAATTCGTAACAATGCCTTAGTGAGGGGAGCAGAGCTGCAGAAGTGAGGTGAGAGATAACCACCATTATTGTAGTGTGGAGTAAAGTGTATTGTACTTTCATCAACAAAGGAAACGACACTCTAACGTTTATACACATCTAGAGGGTGATATGTCTATATTGATAGATTCTCTCTAAGTGTAGTAAGGTCAAACCTCAGGGGAGGTATCAAAAAATTACCCAAAAATTTTGTGATATTGATAGAGTTAAAGCACTATAGTCTTACTGTGAAATGATTTAACTTGAATGTGGTAGAAAAACGTTCTTTCTTACTTTTTGAACATAAATAATAATAATAATAATAATAAATTGTATTTTAAGAAGATTTGTATAAAAACTAAATTGAAAGCAGCATAATTGAGAATGAAATGAATCAAACAACTTTTATAACTTTATACATCACTTCTTTGCACTGAAACAATTTTGGTAACATTCAAAAAGAAATTAAAAAAATAATTGAATAAACGAATTATGAAGTAACTCCAAACCTTTTTCTTTTGCCTATTTCCCCCTTTTCTCCCACTAGGCCACTAATATTTTAAATGTACAAATTAATTAAAATTATCTTATCAAAATGAAGGACCATAATGCAAAAAAAACAGTAACCCCAATACACATACAAGCCATATCCAAAACTCTCTCTCTTTTATCTTTCTTTTCTTTTCTCACCCTTTTCCTCTCCATAAATTCCTCATACCTCACCTTCCCATTTTGCCCCCCTTCCCCTCTCTTTCTCCTCTTCCCATTCTCCATGGCCTCCTGCAAAATTACCAAACTGTCCCTTCCACTCAAACTCCTCCCCTCCATGTCCTCCACTTGCATGCTCACCTCCCTCACGTGCACCTCCCCTCCCTCCATCTCACTCCCCACGCACGTGACCGCTACCTCACACTTCACGTGCTCCATCTCTGATGATCCTGACCGTCCATTATTGTTATAATCTCCCGCCATGATCGTCGCGAACCTCGGCCGCAGTACATCACCCGCCAACCACTGCCGCTCCACGGTAACCGCTCTCCCGCTCGATATATTAACCGCACGTTTTTTAAATGGATCAACTAATATCCAACTCAGCGTTAAATTTTCCTCAACATCTTTTAGCCACGTGTCACCTTCACATCCATCTCCACGCAGCATCGGTGTCGAAACCGACTCTTTGGAGTCAAACAAATCGACCCGAAACGGCGCCGTATAAAACCAACCGGTTGTCGTTGCAATCACGTGGGTTTTTGATATGATGAGGGCATTTTTGTAGTAAATATCCACGCAAGAGATTAGCTCGTCAGGAAGATGACGATCAAGATTGCGTTGTGAGGGCTGGCGGAGGTGATCGAGAACGGGAAACGCATCGGAGAAGAAGGAGCGGTGGCCAGCGGGGAAGGTGGAGACGACGCGGCTGACATTTTCGTCGACGATGGAAGGCCACGTGGCGGTGCAAATTTGGCGCCAGAGATCGTCTCCTGTGGAGAGGGCGTGGAGTTGGGAGGAAGCGCAGGAGGTGGCGGCGAGAGCCGGGCCGTCAAGGCGCGTGAGGATGTGGGTCTGGATAATGTCTTGATGGACAGCGGAGATGTGATCATCGACGGTGATTGCGGATGATGATGACGACGAGGAGGAGGAGGAGGAATAAGAAGACATTTTTATTTGAATATGTTCCAAGAGTGATAAGAGAGGCGTGAATTTATTTATTTATAGGGGGATTCCCATGAAGATAAGTAAAAGTCAAAAGTGGCTGTCTTGACAATCTGTTTTGTCTTATTAGGAAAGTACTTCGTAATCCCCTGGTTTTGAAAATACTTTCGTAATGACAATATATACACGAAGATATTCGAACACTCGATTTTAAGAGCGTTTGGGACCGCGGAGGCAAGTGAAATAAGTTAATTGTATTGTGCTGATAAAATAAATTATTAATTAAAAAAATAATTTGATATTTAATAAATTATATTGTTATGATTGCTGTGAATTTAAAAAGTTGTGTACATACATTTGGTAAATTTTATTACGAAAGTATTATTTTATTATATAATAATAAAAATTGACATAAGTTTAAATTATCTTTTAATTTTAGAGTATGTTTAATAAATTATTTGGACGTACTTTTTTCTAAATAAGTAAAATTATATAAAGTAAAAAAAAAACTCAATTAAATAAAATATAAAAAACTTTATAATCTGTTACATAAAATATGATAAAAATTCATATTAGATTGTGGCTGTAATATGATATCTAATAATTAATATATTAGGGTTTATGGATAAATAAGATATAATTATTTTTTTTTAATATTAAGATTATAATATGAACTTTAAAAAGACGTGGCAGCTTATTTAATAAGCTGCTTATGAAAAGTAATTCCCTATCTGATTTTAAAAGTTACTATCAAAATAGAAAAAATTATGAAATAAGCTATTTTTACAAAATTTACCAAACATTATTTTTATAAAAAATTATGAAATAAGCTTATTGCATTTCAATCGCAATCCCAAACGGGGCCATAGAGAGAGAAAGAGAGAAATTCTCTCATATCTGAATAAAAAAAAATGAGGACACCTGTACATAAAAATAATTAACACACACACATATATATATATATATGAATGATACTGAATTTTATTTAAAAAAGAAGAAAAATTACAAATTCACTCATTTGATTTAATATTTAAGGAGACCACAGGCATCTGAAATAAACTTCTACGAATTAACAAAATAGGAGAATCATTCCACCAATCATAAGCAGAAGATTTAACCTTAAATAAGAAAGCTGTTAGCCACTAAATTAATATTATAAATTTGGGTCTAATTACTCGAGGGTTTGGAAACGCATATTACGTATGTGTTACTATTTAGGCCACATATATCGACATATATTTAATGACAGATAAAAAAACGACATAAAGATGGCTTTATTTTAATTATTTGTTTATATATTCTCCGTCTAAGAATGGTTTTAATATTTCCATTTAAAGAACTTATCAAAAAGTCGAATTATTATCTGGTATCCAACTTTGCCTTAGAGTGAGACCATTAACTATTAACTAACTTGCCAATTGGACGCCTTTATGATAATGATTCATGAAAATTCGAGTGTCATGTTGTAAACGTCACATTTCTACTTGTATGCGTGTGAAAAACGAGAAGATTGAATGTGATCTTTTAACAAGTTGTGCTGAGTTCGGATTGACTTTTAATTTATTACAAATTTGGGTCTTATCACGCATTCGTGCTGCCCATTTATTTTTCAGTAATGATTGATATTTTAATATTTAAATATAGTTTAAGATTTTAATTAATGTGTGTCATTTATTTATTGGATAATAAATTTTATAGTTTATAAAATTACTTAAACTCACTTCAATAGATAAATGACACGTCAATTAGGACTTAAAGTAGAATTTAAATATTAAAATACCTACCATTACTCTTTATTTTGGGTGATTTATACTATTCGAACTCTTGACAATTGTGTGTTTAAAGAGTATTCACAGCCAGCCGCCGCACAAGAACAACACAGGTTGGGCTAATATTAATATAGTTTTCAATGAATTTAATTGCAATTTTATCGGTTTGATTTTAAAGAATTCGAAATTGATTCAATCTTATCTAGCTGGAGAAAAAAAAAATTCAAAATCCTTAAACTAAAATCTTGTAAGATTTCTGATCAATTTTAGACTTGTTTCGTATTGAAGTTGGGTGGTTGTAGCTTAAAAGTTACAGTACTAAAGTATTTGGTAAACATTAGTTGCTGTAATTTATAAGATAAGTTGATTTGATCAATCACTTTTATGATGAAAAACTTATAATATCTTTATTATTTTTATTAAAATTATTATTTAAAAATTATGATTATTACATACTATTAACTTTTATTTTATAGTTATAATTTTTTTTTATTAGTAACAGCTGCAGTTTAAAAACTACACATTTCAATACCAAACAAGAACTTAAATAATTATTTTTCTAAATTTTAATTTTGATCAATATCAAGATTATGCAATTAAAGTTATAAAATCACATGCATAATAATGATAAAATACTAGACGTTCTCATTTCTACGCATCCTGTAGCCTACGGCATGAATCAAGTTGCTGGTGCGTGCTTTAAGATAAGCCTCAAAGTGTCTACTCGTCAGCATCACCACTTGAAAAATTTTTTGCTTGGACTTTCTGGCAGAGTCCTCTGCAATTTTATAGAAAATTGACTCTCGTGTACAGTGGCTATCCCTATTGTTGATATTTCAAACCACTTGATCTTGTACAGAAGTTTATGTACAATTATCTCAAAGGTAGTTTTCAAAACACGAATGTCAAACTTCAAGTGATGTTGAAAATTCAAATGTCATCCTTAAAATCTTACCCCAAATAATATGATGATGCTATTGCGAATTTATTTGTGGAAGTCCTTGATAAGACTAATAAGAAACTTGATGTATGATAGGTTTATAACTTTATCCTATAAAATAATTTTGGAAGATTATCAGTTTACCCTCTATTAAAATCAATAGATATACTACTTATCCTCTTATTATTTTTATAATAGTCAATAATCCCCCGACAACATAATTTTATAGTGTTACCTTATTTTTAAATATACTTTCATTCATAATTATTATAAATTAAAAAAATTAATTTATACATTTTCATTTTTAAATATACTTTCATTCATAATTATTATAAATTAAAAAAATTAATTAATTAAAAAATTATTTTCAAATACACTTTTATTTATAATTATTATAAATTAAAAAAATTAAGAATTAAAAATAAAAAAAATATATTTTCGTGTGAATAAAAATTAATAATAAGATACTTTTTTTGTACTTTTTGTTATTTTTAAATATTTTTCTTATAATAAATAAAAATTTTATATTTTCAAGATAAATTATCAAGAAAATGACTAAATTTACACCTCTTTTCCTTTAAATATTTGATGCTAGGGAGTTTTGGATATTATAAAAATAATAGGGAATGAATGATACATATTGATTTCAGTAGAAGGAAAATCGGTAATTTTCCAATAATTTTTTATGATTTCGCCCAAATTTTAAGAGTATAATATTTCGCCCCAACTTTCTGTAAGTGTTGAGCATATATATGCCCCTGAGTATATTAGCTCAACTGACTGTGAATGCACTTTGTGCCTACAATCATTTGAAGCCAGTTTAGAATTGCGATGGTTGATCAAATAGGTTGCATTTGCTATGCAGATTAAATAAGCTGCTAATTAGAAAAATAGTTAGATGTTTAGTAAACTGTGCTGTTGCTGTTGGTGTGATTTGAAAAAATAGAGTACATGCATTTGTTAAATTTTATTGTAAAAATGATGTTTTAGTATATAATGACTAAAATCGATATAAGTTTAAATTGTCTTTTATTTATATATCAGGGGTTTATGGAAAATAATATATAATTATCTTTTTATTAAAATATTAATATTATAATAATAATTTTAAAAAGACGTAGTGCCTTATTTAATAAGTTGTTTATAAAAATCAACTTGCTTTTAAAAGTTGTTATTGATGAAAAAAACTTATGAAATAAGCATCCTTTAAAAAATTTACTAAACACCATTTTTTTTTATCAAAATTTATGAAATAAGCCGATTATAGCGTTTCAACTTTAATCCTAAACTAGACCTAAGTTTCAATAAAAATATGAGTTAATAATTGATATTTAGTAGACGAGGTTTCTCATCACATCCTAACTTTTTTGAAAATAATTAAAAAACTAGATCATATTTAATATAAGATTAGAAGAAATAGAAATCAGTGAGCATATTGGTGGAGTTAATTTCACAAATGCATTATTTTGATAGCATATCCTAACTTCAACTTAATTGAACGAAAACTAAGCTTTATCAACTTGATCTTGACGTACTTTCACGGCAATTTCAACTGATGAGCAGCTATCAACTTGATGCGCTAAACGATTGAGTGCGCTTGTAAAATATTCCGACTTTGGATCGTTGGACGTTAATTAATTTTAAGCTACAAGTCATGTGTCCTAATCCTCGGGTAGCTTTAAAGCCCAAATTTTAAGCAACAATTGAGTTAGTTGCTAATCACCTAATTGTAGCCAAATTGTCAATTTTAAGTTACTGATGTTTTCTTTGGAATGATCCCCATACTAATGATGATGGTTTTCTAATTTTAGCAACTTAGAGTCCGCTTGGGATTGAGGTTGGGCAGCTGTACTTTTTAAGTTATAGCAGCTAGTATTTACTAAACACTAGCTGCTGTAGCTTGAAAGATATGTTGATATAATTTTTCACTTGTATGATGAAAAATTTATTATATCTTTAATAATTTTGTTAAAATTATTATTTAAAAATTATATTTACTACATATTATTAACTTTTGTTTCATAATTATAATTTTTTTTTCATAGCAGAAGCTACAGCACCTCAATCCTAGGCGTATTCTTAACTACGAATCCGGTCTTGGCTCTTAATCTGTGGTTAACATAATCGCTCTATATAAGATGACACAAGTAATGACAAGAAGTCATTGTTAATATCATAGATTTAATTTTTTAAATTTGGGACCTAACTTATGTCCCGCTTAGGATTACAAGTAGTCGCTGATGATATCATAGGTTTTATTTTGTAAATTTCGGATTTAATTTAATTGTGGACACAAGTTGGTGTTTGGCCTGCTATAATTTCACTTCAGATTAAGGTTGTATCATCAATGTGCATGAAGAAGTAATTAGTTATTATTATTATTTTTTTTTTGGAGATTCGACATAGATACGAAGGCCAACAAAAATTTGAGTTTGTCCATTATGATAACAGAAGCAGCCATTGCGTGCACTACGTGTAAAATCATCACTAGTAAATATGTAAGATAATCATTATTTTAATGAATTTTAATTTTTATTTTTTCAAAGATTCTTTTATTAATTTACTTATTTTACTTTGAGTTTGACTATTGACACCCCTCCAATATCCTCTTAAAACCCCATTCTCATTTGTATTTCCTTTAATTCCAAAAGTATCCTTTTAATCATCCCTCCTAACTTATTATCATTTCCTAATTTTTAAGTAGTTTTCTGACTCTTAAATTCATATTCGTCTTTTTATTTGCTTTGTAGCATTCAACAAAAAGTTCATTTATTTATAAATTGAGCAATGATAGATATCCTAACATATAAATCTCAATTAGAGTCCTAACTGATATGACATTCATCTATTGGATGGTGATTAAATAATTTTACTATCTATGAAATTCATCATTCAATAGATGAGTGACACATAGGATGGAGACTCAAGTTAAGACTCAAATGTTGAGATCCCTAATATTAATTACTATTATAAATTTATGAATGGGAATCATTGAATTGATATTTATGGTTTTAAAATAGTATCAAGTATAGAAATAATTAATCTACAAATGAAAGAAAATATAATGAAAAGAAATTGTTTTAGAATTAGGCAAATAAATTAGATACATGAGAGGTCACACACAAGTTTGTTTGGATTTAAAGAGTTAGAAAAATAAAATAAAATATTAATTTGTTTAATTAGATATAAGTTGGTCCTTAAATGTAATTTCAATAAAAGAGCGATTTAATTACTCCACTCTTCACTTTTCATTTACAAGTTTTATGTTTTATTTACATAATATATATTTTATTTTATACTTAATGATAATTTACAAGTTTTATATTACGTATATAAGATTCTGTTGTGTCTACTAATTATACATTAATTTATCACTCATATGTCAATTTACTTGTTTTACTATTCATTTATTAGTTTTATGTTTCATTTATATAATTTATGTTTTATTTTACACTTATTATTGATTTAAAATTTTATGTTACATTTGTAAGTTTTTGTTTTGTTTATCATTGACACATTAATTTACCACTCATATATTAATTTACTTGTTTTACATACCATTTACAAGTCTTATATTTTATTTACATAATTTATATTTTATTTTACACTTAATACTATTTTACAAGTTTTTTATTACATTTGTAAGTGTTCGTTTTGTTTACCGATAAAATGTCAATTTATCACTTTTATGTTAATTTACTTATTTTATCTTACATTAATATAATTTATATTTTATTTTATACTTAATATTGATTTATAAATTTTATGTTAAATTTACACATCTTATATTTTATTTACATAATTATGGTATTAATGTCGTCTTGATTTTAATCACGTCTTTGCAATTACAATTCGTTGATGATAGAAGCACCTGTTTGTTATAAATTTTAAATTTTGTATTAAAAGATATAAATTCGTTAATGGAACAAAAAGGTGTGAAAATATAAAAATAAAAATTGTGATAGTATTTTTATTTTTTTTTAAAATCTAATTGAAATAATGAGTTGCTTAATGCCTAATTGCCACCAAAATTCTTGACTGAATTAGTCAACAATGCCAATAAGGTAAACGTAGTTGAATGCGTTTCAGTTGACTGCTTCCGAAAAGTGCTTTCATTTTCGGAGCCTGCAAATGGATGCTCAACATTTTGGAAAACTTGACTAACATTATTGAAATTAATTGGGCGGTTATGATTGTTGACGTAGTTATGTAGGTGCTATTTTTCAAAGTTTGCGAATGGGGGCGTTACTACCATTTACCCAACAAGTGGATGGAGTTATTATCATCATCCCTTCGGAAATGTATCAAATTCTATGTTTATTTTGCATTTGCCCCCCATTATGTTTAATACACTAGCGCTAAAGCCTACTCACTTTTATAATATATGCATTATGGTCCTGACTATTGGGCCCTTAATTTTATTGATTTTTTTTTTTTTTTTTTTTGTTTTAGTCATCCTAAACTTATAGCTTCTTCTTTTCGGCCCAAATCAAACCAAAATCCGCTGCACTAACTTGGTTTATTTTTCCTTATCATCATTTTGAGAGACTTATAAAACCTAATAGTTATGTCATGTCATGTCATGGTGCCTATTCTCCATTCAATAATAATAGGGAAAAGAGAAATAAGAAAACATGTTCTTTGTTATAACTCATAAGTTCTTTATAACACGTACAATACAACTAGAACTTTCATCCACGCTAGAGTGAAAAAAAATAATAATAATAAAGTAGGGTAAAAAAGAAAGAGAGAACATGGGCACTCAAGATTGAAACTTTAATATTAGGCCCAAATGTCAAGCATTTGATAGCCCATTTCACAAAGGCCCGTTCGTGTTCGATGTCCATTCCTCCTCAATATTACGTCTTTGCTTGCGCATATATATATATATATATCGCCTTGATGGGATTGGAGTTGAAGTTTGAGTTAATTCTTTACACACGTAAAGAAAGGTGAAATTATTATTATTTTTTAAAAATGAACGAATTTTCCTCTTTGAAAGATCTTTTTTATGAAGATTTGATCAGTAAAATAAAAGATGATACAGAACAAGCATTCAAGATCCTCTATGGACTAAAAAAGCGCTAAAATATATGCCAAATTGCCAATAGTGGCTTCAATTTCATCTGCAGTTAAAACCAACAATGCAATGAGAATTCAAAGCATTTTCTAAAAGACAAACGATCATCACATCCAATAAATTTGCATGATTATGCAACTCTCATACAAACAATAAAATTGCAACTCTTTGTTAAGAGTTGATCAAATTTTCGTCTTTCAATAATTCCCTGCTGTTACATACTTTAACTAAACGCTGACGCCGCAATTCAATGCAAATTCTTTAGAAATAAACACATATATAACCATATTATAATAATTACCAAAGGGGCTGAATTTCCCGAAATTGGGCAAGAACCAGGTCAAAATTTTGATTTTGAAAATCAGCTATTTCTTTTGTGTGTATTGACTTAGGATTTCATCAAACATGTGTTCCTCCTTTATATTGATGTTAAAGCGAGAGAAATTTTACTAAGAATTGATTTGAATTTTGATTTTGATCAAATAGCACAAAATATAAGTGTCCAAATGCAAGAGATCTTAAATATAATATCATATTAGTAGCTATTTGAGACGTAACGACTTAAAACGACTAGCTAGCTAGCATTAATGTGGAGAGTTAACATTATTAAAAAAAAAATTAACAAATAAAATCAAGCAAGCTTATCTAAGAATCCACAGAGTCTGAGCTTGGAACTTAACGATTATGAATCAATCATTCTAGTAGCATCAGAAATTTAACAATTCCCGACTTATTCTACTTTCCTCATTTCTTAATTCTATATATATATATAGTTTTTATCGTATCTTCAAATTTGGAATATGTTCAAGATCATGAAGCATATTTTATGGGGCATTAACTTTATGATATTGGTCAAACGGCGATGTCGCATTTAAGATGCCAAAATTTGCTATAGGAGAAATTGGCGATTAAGAAAAGAACAGCAAGACTTTAAAAGGGCAACAATGAAAGCAATATAAGACAAGAGAAGAGCTAGGAAGAGGCAAAGTAGTGGAGAGTCGAGAAATGAATCTTATGCATGAGCCAATTAAATAGAGCATTTTCAATTTTCTTTTTCACGTTTCCTCAAGTAATGGGTATAGATAATATGGGTGCGAGCTAGTTTTGTTGGTAAAGGATTTTTTTTTCTTTTTTTTGGGTAAAAATAACAATTTTGAGATTTGAACTACTATCATATAAGTGAGCAGAAAATTGAATTGTTATTAGATTATAATTAAAAACAGAAGTATATATAATTAAAAAAAATGCTGCTTTGTTCAAAATAATACTGCTCGAAATTCTTTTGGCAAGCCAAAATGACCTGTTTTCATGCTTTGCTTGCATGAAAAAATTTCCGGCAATATTTCCCAAGCAAAGTATCTTTGTTGATAGAAAAAGAGGCGGCAAAGTTTCCAATGTTTACTCAAATACTTATATAAATTGCATTTGTTTTAAAATAGACATACAAATTTCTTTTTATTTTTTTTATTTTTTGATATATTAAATCATCTGGTATTCGAAGATTACATTGGGCCTCGATTAATTCAGGTTCGAGCTGGGTAAGACCACTGGACCAGTAAATATTTTGTTTAATCCAGATTCAGTATATTAGTATTTTGTTTTAAAATAAACATATTTTAAAATAAATTTCTTTTTTTTTTTACTATTATATGCTTTGGCTATAGTCAAAACTTTCCTAATAAACACAATTCTAATATTACTATATATGAAATAAATAATTAAGTATGTTTTTGGTAATTTATTTTGAATATTAATGAAAATTATTTTATTATTATTTATTTATCCAAAATATTTACTACATGCATGCTTGTGTAGACGAAATATACGTCAATTTATTCACGCTAGCTAGCATGCGAGGTTGCTTGTAGTATATATAAATATGCCTGTGAGAACAACTTTACATTTTCTATGAAAACACATTCAAATTAATTTTTTATTCTTGTAAGTTCCAATTAATTACATGAAACAAAGTAATGAATTAACAATAAGCAACTACGTATATATACATCTTCTTGTACACATTTATGTCATGAACAATTCTTTTTCTCTTATCTGAAACACTTTGAATGCCCAAAAAGCTACAAACATGAAAAACCCACTTGCAAGACAAACATTATTCAATGTCCTTTCTGCCCTTTTTTTTTTCTCTTTTCTATCAATTTTCCTCATCAAAAACTCCTCGTACCTCTCTTTCACTTCCTCTCTTCTCCCTCTCTTCCTCTTCCCACTGTCCATAACCCTTTGCAAAATTACCAAACTATCCCTCCCACTCAAATTCCTCCCCTCCATGTCCTTCATTTCCATGTTCACTTCTTTCACGTATAACATTTCCTCTCCTTTCTCTTCCCTTCCCCCAAGCGTCACCAACACCTCACACTCCACCCACTCCCTCGCCGAGAACAATCCCCACTGTTGATTACCAGCTGCGGCGATCACCACTGCATACTTCACGTGCAAGTCACCTGTCAACCAGTCTTCTTGCAAGGAAACCGGCCACCGGCTGGATAAGTTCACCGCCCGGTTTCTGCTAGAGTCGATTATTATCCAGCTCAATGTCAAGTTCTTTTCAAGCTCTTCAAACAGAATATTTGCTTCACTCACAAAGGGTATTTTCGTCAGGACAGAATCGTTCGCGTCGACCAGGTCAATCCTGAAAGGTGGGAACTGAAACCAGCCGGTTACTGTCTCATTCTCTGAAACCCTAGAGAAGGCTGGATCGTTTCTGTAGTAAAGATCAACGGCTGAGATTATCTCTTCGGTGACAAGTAAAGAATCATCATCATGAACGCGTTTTGAGGGTTGTTTTTGGCAATCAAGAACCGGGAATGAGTCAGAGCAAAAAGACCGGTGACCTCCGCCGGGGTAAGAGGAGACGAGGGTTTGCACACGTGGGTCGTTAGAGGAAGGCCACGTGGAGGAGCAGATATGTTGCCAGAGTTTTTCTTGTGTGCATAGAGAGTGTAGATGAGATGAAGTGCAAGCTGCGGCAGCAAGAGTTTGGCCGTCGAGTCGAGTTAAGATATGAGTCTCGATGATGTCGGGAAGCAACGTTGTGATGCTTTGATGGCTTGTAAATATTGTGGGACAAGGAGAAGAAGCCATTGCTTCTTAATTTTTACCTCAAAAATGGAGTTTGAATGTTGGGTTCATTTATAAGCAAAAGGGTTAGGTCTAATTGGTCTAATAAAATGTTGAAACAAATACGACAAAAGTGGATTAGTTTTAGAATTATATTATCCAATCATAACATAAGTTAATTTGCTTGAATATAACGAGCAAGATTTATGAATTAAATTCCAAAAGTCAAAGTTGGTAGGCTGGGCAGTGGATGAAAAAAGATCAAGGACCTATCTTCATAAACATTTTATTAAGAAAGGAATAATAGCCAAGGTTTTTTTTTCTTTTTTTTTTTCAGTACTTTAGATTTAAAAAAATAAATTTATAGGCTCTTGGACTCGTGATTGAGTGGTTTTCAAATAGTTTTATTTAATTAATCACTTGAGTTCGAATCCTAAAAAAAATAGAGGGTTAAAAATTAAATTGGACTTTAATCCACCCTCTTAAGGAAAGTAAATATATAGATTTTGTGATTTTTTTTATTTCTTTTTTTTACAATTACAAAACACAATCATAAAATAAGAGGTTTATTCAATAGGTTTCAAGTCGCTTTCTTCGATTAAATCTATGTTTAAATTTGAGGAGAGATAAAAACGTAAAAAGTCATTAATCTATAGACTTCATCAATGCCCCCAAACTTTTTTATTTTTCTATTTAAAATGTCTGTTCGTGATGTACTTGTTTTATTATTAAATAATAAAATGAAAGCTTATAATGTACTTGTTTTATTATTAAATAATAAAATGAAAGCTTATAAGAAAAAATTTTCAATTAATATAAAACCTTTTTTAAAATTAAAGAGAAAAAGAACTACTTTCAAATTTTTTGGTTTGGAAGCCTAATGAAGTCATCATGATTGATTTCGCTACCCGTAAGAAATCATAACTTGTGAATTGGGACCAAGACCTTATCTTCTCAGGAAAAGTAGATGAAAACGTTTGCCATATGGAACATAAACGTCACAACACAAGTTAGGATATTCTTTTTATTCACTTGCAATATTTCTATTAAAAAAAAAAACCAAAGAGAAATATAGTGTTGTTTTTCTTTCAATACTCTGGTGCGAGAGATTCATTGCCGTGACGGGGCTTAAATTTAGTAAATAAACAATTCTCTCTGAGAGTAATGCTACGATTACATAATTGGAATGAAAGACGTTAAGACATGGTCTGTGTATCCAATGTGATGAACTGAGACAAGCAAAGCAAAACCAAATGATTTCAAAAACATAATTCGTATGATAAAACAACAATGTTCTACATAGAGTTGTGGTTCTGGCTTATTGATAATCATTCAAGCAAATTTACTTTCAAGAAACGTGTAACACGGGTGCGACTCCCATATTGATGTGATACAGGTACAATTGAGGTCGTGGCCACTGCGAAATTGGACCACATAACAACAATGGCAAGCATTAAATTACAACCCAGGCTATCATTCCGTTAAAGACTCGAGATGGTTGGACTCGAAAAGCAAAATGTGAAGTTAAGCATCAGAAACCCTGCAGAAAGAAAAGCAAGTCTCACCGTCAAAACTCGCTGAGTACACCTGACAGTCAAGCGTCTCAAAGAATAATAATCAAACTCAATAAGAGATGAAGAGGTGCTCAACTGAAAGAGTTTCAAATAATTCACGCAGCTCCATCACAGAATAATCAATCACTCATCACCCCAGGTTGATGGTCCACCCAATCCAACTTCAGGCTCCCGAGACAATTGAACTGTCGGACCCATACCCGTGTTTTTAGATTTCTTCTTCTTAGCAGAAGAGGTAACTAAGGCATCGACCGAGTTGAATTTAGAAGCTTCATTAACCATATTGTTGTCACCATCAAATCTAGGATTTCCTGCAATATCAGCGGAGAAGAGCTCTGAGAAAGCAGTTTCTCCATTGTCAATAATGTCAAGTTCTCCTTGTTTCTCCTTTGGCTGTTTCTTCTGTTTCTTTTTAAAGCTCTTATCATCATCGTCAACTTGAATGTTTTTGCTCGAGAGATTTTCACTAGTTTTCTTTCTCTTCTGCTTCAGATCTTTCTCCATATCAACATCTCCAGAATCATTTAGATTGCCATCTTTGTTTTGACCAGACACAATGCCTCCAGAGTTCTTTGCATCATCAATAGCAACAAGCTCCCCTTCATTCTCTTTTGACTTCTTTTTCAATTTCTTCCCTGCTGCTGAATCACTTTTGCTCCCCTGAATTTCTTTCTTTGAGAGGTTGTCATTTGTTTCTTTATTGCCATCTCTTTTCTTTTCCTTGTGAACTTTTATCTTGTCATCAGCATTATTTGAGGAATCATTAACCTTATCAACTATATCGTTCTTTTCATTTTTGGTGATTTTATCTATTGGTCTAGCGTTGAATATATGCAAATTTGGCAATAGATTTTTGACCTGCAATAATATTGAACATAGATTAATCTTGCTAGGAGCAGAATTCTTGAAAGATGATTTACATGATAAAATGACTGCGATATTACCTTCTTCACCCATTTATGATATTCAGCTACAGGGTTTCCTTGTAGATTGAGGTTATTTAGACTAACTAATGACTTTAGCACCTGCCATTCAAGCATGTTGCCATCATGCAAGTATATAGAAAAAACTTGATGAAAAAAAATATAAAAGAAACAAATATTTCAATGCCTCACCTTCAATTCTGACTGTCTTGTGATCAAGTTCTTTCCCAAGTCTAAATTTTGAAGCTTCTTATTAAAAGCCAACTCGGCTGGGAGAGTCTAGGCAAGTGAGACAGTGAGACAGTGAGACACAGAAAGAAAACATAAGAAATGAACAAGATATCAATTGCATTATCAACAAACAAAAAAATATAATGAATTTGAGGACAGCTTGCTATCAATAAAATGACCAAAGGATACATGGCTTACCTTTATGTCATTGTGAGCAAGCCTGAGTTCTTTCAATTCTGTGCAAGACTTGAGTGAAGAACCAATAATCTGAACTTGGCAATTTGAGAGAGAGAGCTGGAGCCAATTTAGACTAACAGCCTTAGCAACAGTCTTTCAAAATATTAGCTAAAGACAATTAATGACCAAAACATTGCTTACCTTTGTAATAGATTTCATATTGAGTAGAGAATCGCCAATTTCGAGAATTGGATTTCGAGAAAGAACTGCAGGAGAATCCCAAATGCCAAAGAGTATGATTCAGGTTCTACGGTCTAAATGCTAAGACAAACATTTATCCCAAGAATCGACTTAAATTCCAATATTGACTTGATCTGAAAGCAAAGTATCATCAATCCCGAACATGTAAAATCAAAAGGAATTGCACACAAGTTTGCTATCTCCTCAAAATTACACAGGTTTGCTCTCTACTCAAAAATCCTAGAATAGATGTTCGACCATGCCTTCACCAACCACTGCTTTAAACCAAATCCTAGAAAAGGTAAAATTAATAGAATTAAAGAAATAGTGACGCTAAGAAAAATGTAATTGTTTCTTCTCTAAGAATTACCGCTCTTATTCCTCTCCCATTTTCACCAAAGTTCTATATAGACAACACCACTTGAATAAACATTGGCTAGAGCATGTAATGTCAATCTACTAACAAACATCAACCAATGAACAAATTTTATCAAACACAATGTAATGTGAACATGAAGAAATAAGAATTCATACCAAGAGTGTTCAATTCCTTCATCTGATCAAGCTTGCATATTGAAACAATCTCATTGTCTGCAAAACCCAAAAAGAAAAAGAAACTAAAAAAAGGAATGATTCCCATATATTCAGATCACCAACTTAAAAATAGTTGCTGCAATAAGCGTCTAAATCTTACCATTCAAAATTAAAGCACGTAAGCTCACAACAGACATCACCTCATCCATTGATCTGAGCTTATTTTTGCCCGCGTTCAATACCTGAATTTCAAAGACAGAACAAAATGACTGCAGAACAAAGCTCATCATTTCCAAACCTAAACTACTTCAAACAAGTAGTTTAGTTCGAGCAAGTGTCCCGATTGACAATAATAACAAACGAATAAAAGATTTTGACCAAATCGCCAGTAACAAGAAGCATTGAGATCTTCTTATGGAAAAACAAGATTCTATTATAAGCAATCATAAATCATTTAAATGTTAAAAGCAACCGAATGACACTTACAGTGAGCTTAGAGAGTCCTTCGATTCCTTTTAGGCATTGCAATTTGTTTTGCACAGCTGATAGCCACTTCAAATTCACGCAATGCTTCAGCCCCTTCAAATAATGTTTATTATTTTTTTAAAAAAATGAAATTTAATGCCGAAAAATTGATAAAGGCGTAAATTTATTAGTGGGGTGTTGAAGAAATTAATGAATGGTACCTCAAGAGAAGTGAGGTTGTTGGAGCTAAGGTCGAGTCTCTCCAAGTTGTTGAAATTGGTCAAGCAAGAGACGTCGGAGAGAGCTTTGTGGGTGAGACTCAGAGATTTTATGGAATTGGGGTCGCCAGTCTTGTTGTCCTTCAAAATCTGCTCGGTGCTCAGTCGTTTCATGATTAGGCTTTGAGAATTTGCTAAACCCTAGCTTTCAGAGCCTCCCTTGACTCTTGCTGCACTGCAGGGCTTATCACTCCACTGTACGGTACTCATTTGACGTCAACCGACACGTCGTTTTATTTTATGAAATTGTTTAATGAAAGTGCAGTAGTTCCGTGTTCGAAATATTTACAAAAGTATCCCAAATATTAGGTAAATTCACAAATATATCCCAACTCCATTACCCCCAAGAAAATGTGTAATACCTTCTTTTTAAAGTTTTGATGAGGATAAAAAAATTCACCTACTAAACACCCATTTTTATCTCTTATTATTATTATTTAAATTTAGGTGATCCCTTCCGCAAAATATATTTACGGGCAACTGAGCTGTGCTCAGAATGCTTGTGTTATATTTAGCTCTTAGTGGAATTCAAACAACTTATCACACGTACTCATAAACAATGCATACATGTATATCATTTCACTCTTCAAATTACTTTCTTCATGCTATAAGCATAAATATATAATCAATAAAATTAACACTTAACAGAACAATTATATAATGTTAAGAGTTTTGTGATGGGTTTTAAAACGTGAGGGTGTTTTGATTAATTTCTCCGGTTTGGCTCATTTTCCATTTTGAAATACAGCAATTACATGTCATTGATCTCAATGGAGATCCTCATTTCGTACATGTGCTACCTGATATTTGATCTGTACTTCTAAACTTAGTATACAGAAATGATAAAATAACAAAATATGAATAAAAGATGAAGGGTCTGGAGATCTAGACGCAAGTAGCTGGGATTTGCTTTCCGAAGAGAGTTGGTTTAACATTGGAACAAAAAGATGTCGTTTCAGGACCCTCAGCCTTAACGTTAACGCCACCGTACACCAAGTTTATATTCCCAATCTCAACATTTTGGCATGGAATCTTTTGGCTACACACAAGACTTACGGCAACGTTGGTGGCTGAAGTGCCTCGGATGTTGTTGAATCTCACATGGCTGACCTTCACTTGCGAAGGAACCTGTAAAATATTAACAGCATGTAACCATTAGCTGTCAAGTATAAGTGAGTGGTCTGTGCTTTAAAATTAATTAGCTAGGTGAAGCATAATAGTATTGCAGATGAGTGAATGTTTACGAACCTTTATGTTACATTTATTATGTGGGCAATACTGTTGATCTATGACGATGGGATTTTCCACATTGTTCATGACAATGTCTTCAAAAGTTAAATTGGAGGCGATTCCAACGTGAGAATCAGGCCATGTTTTGACTCTAACCCCGTTATTTGTGCCTGTGAAGGTGCAGTTTCTCACAGTCAATCCAACAACTTCTTCATCTTTTGTATCCTTTCCCAGGCTACCAACACTGATCCCATGTCCTGGTCCGCAAAAAATGTCAGATACTACAATATTTTTACTGCCTTGACCAAGAGAGACACAGTCATCACCGGTGGCTATCACTGAATGTGATATCTCAATCCCATTTGATCTTCCAATATGAATTCCGTCAGTATTAGGACTATCCGCATGTGCTGTGATTTTTAGGTCATTTAGCTTCAGGTTGTAGCAACCCAAAATGTTAATGTGGAAGTATTTGCTATCAACAGATTTTATTCCAGTAATTGTTGAGTCGTTCAGGAAATTGAATCGTATAGACTGTCAATTAGACACCAAATCAATATTAACTAATTATTTAATCCTGTTTCATTAGCAGGGTTCACCAAAAAAAAAAATGAAAGGAAAAAAAAAACCAGAGCATTGTTAACAAGACTAACTGTGGGAAGCTGGCAATCGGAGTTTTTGTGGCATTGATTTAGTGGCCATGCAGTTTCGCCTTGGCCGTGGAATGTTCCTTCGCCGGAGAGAGTGAAGTGTCTGAGATATTGGAAGGTGATCCAGCTTTGTTTATCGGGTAGTTCTGATAGGCCAGTGGGTGCCTGGACAAGCCCTTGAAGTTGAAAGGAAATTGGAGCTTTGCATGGGCCTTCAAATTTGACAAAACTCACCAAGTATTTGCCTGGTGGAACCAATACTGTGTTTTCTATTCCATCCCAGTTGCAAGCTTCTCTCCAAGCAGTATCAAAAGCCTATATTAAACAAACAAGAATCAAATAATTGTACTATTTAATTAGTGCGGTGACTATATTTTCAAGTAAGGCTTTCATTTGGTATTGTTGTTTAGCAGCTGTGGCTATTAAGCTACGGATCTTATTTTTCTTACCTTACTGTCATCCTTAATGCCATCGGCCACAGCACCAAAGTCCTTGACGTTGAAAACTCTGTTTGTTGCATCGATAATTTTTACCGAAGTAATGAACAAAACTAGTATTGAAAATGCTTGCTGGGAGTAGGAGCTGAAATCCATTTTATGACTGATTGAAGTGAAAGTGATTGTATATTCTGATAAATTTGAGTTAAATTCTTTTTTTTTTTAATGGTAGATCGATCATTGTAGAGGCATTTATAAGGTGTGTGAGTGCAGTTCCTCCACTAATTTTGAATCCTCTATTTAGAATTTTAGCCTTTGAAAAAAAAAACCAACATGTCTTGTTTTAGCATTATTTTGGGAGTAACTTCCTTGTAATATAATGGTGGCTGTAAATTGTTTATTTGGTACATTAGTTCCTTCGTTATAGTAACTTTCACCATCCAGTTTCTAACAAATTCTACAACATACATATTTCAAAATCCAATTCTCGCTTTAGACGGTTACCAACTCAGGGACAACAATATCTTTGATCATATATCTCTAGTCGGGTTTCCGAATTTTTCTTCATGAAATTAGTGAACCGAGAGCTGCTGGCGACTCCAATTTCTATAAGGATTGTTCAATCTAGTAACAACTATCTATTCGAAAATAATCTTTCATGTATTATAGTTAAACATCCAAATAAAAATATAAAAAAATAATTATAGAATTGAAACGGGTTTGGAGTACTCATCAATTAGCTATGACAGGACGAGGTTTTTACAATCTTTTACCACGTGTACTTATAGATAAAAAAATTTAATGATATATATAATTGGGAAATTAGCTGTGACGAGGCTTTCACAATGTTTTACCACACGTCTTTCCAAAAAAAAAAACTATTTTGGAAACCTTGTAATTCAACTTAATTAGGATTTTGTATTTTGTACTTTTCCAACTTGGGTTCGGGCAACTTAATATTCGGAGTCCTAGTAGCACAAAGTATTCATTCATAATCATTAATAATAAATAAGTCCACACAACATTAGTCTGATTATCGTCTAAAGTTCTAGCTAAATTACATATTCAATTAACTCCCTCTCTACTTCGATTTCGGTATCGTAGAGTTAGATTTCTGCTGATCTTGAAGATGGCGGATGAACAATCAACAACCAATAGTAATGCATTGGGGATCAGCTTTGTATCAGAGGAACAATTGGATGAAGCTAAAAAGACAAGAGGCGAAAGAGTTGAAGACGGGACAGCACAGAGAAACAGGCCTCTTCACGAGGTACTGAACGAGAACAAAGCCAAAAAGAAAAAGGAACTCGAAGACCGCAGGAAGCACAAGCCTCCGAAATCCTTGGACGAAGACGAGGTCCAGTTTCTTGATGAATGGGAGTCGTATAAGAAGGAAAAAGAGCAGCGGCTTGCTGACGAAGAGGCCCTGGAGCTTCGGCGTTTCAGGGCAGCCGTGGCATCACAATGTGTTGCTTCCAAGGAAACAATAATAAGCCATAATGACGATGATCCTCAGCAAAGAGTGATTATTGGGAAGAAGAATCCAGCGTCTCGTTCCTTGAGCTCGATTATGAAAGTGGTGCCGCTGGCAAAGAAACCCAAGAAAGATGTTCACAGTGTTGCAGCAGAACCTTCTCCCGATGCGGTGAAAAAGATTGATGCAGCAGAAAAATCTCCGGAACCTGCAATGCTGAAAAGAAATAGGGGTGATGCTGATCATAATAAATCCCCTGTAACAATAAGTCTGATTTCATACGGCTCTGATTGCGAAGATGATTATTGATTAGTATATTATTTGTTTATATTGTTGTTGTTTCAGGAAAGCTTTGATTTATTTATGCCTTTTGTTGTTCTTCCCACAATCAACTAGAAATATTAATACACACTTAATAATTCCTGGAATTATTCTACATGAAATCTATCGAGCACAGCTTAGATTTTCTACCTTAACTAATATTTGAGAAATATTTACTCTAATCATATTTCGTAAGAGAAAGGACGGCTCCTACTCAACTTGTTCATTAATTAACTCAAAAGTATATTTTTCCTCTCGCAAGTGACAAGTAATCATGGATTGTATTTACCATTTTGAGACATGTACTTTTTTCTATATTGAAAGGGTTAATTTTGT
Source organism: Clausena lansium (assembly GCA_030449835.1). Classification (NCBI taxonomy): domain Eukaryota; kingdom Viridiplantae; phylum Streptophyta; class Magnoliopsida; order Sapindales; family Rutaceae; genus Clausena; species Clausena lansium. The sequence goes on along the minus strand of JASUUF010000192.1, from coordinate 6,302,689 downwards.
ATTACTCCTTCGTGAAATAATAATCTTTAAAATACTTTTTAAATTATTTTAAATCTTAACTTGCCTCTTATTTTTTTAAAGAAGATAAAAAAATTTTCATTATCCTACTCTCATTTTTCACTTATCTTTTGAATAAAAATGAGAGTAAGTTGAAGTTTACAATAGTTTGATGGTGTTTTAAAGATTGTTATTTCACAAGGGATATTTTAAAATTGAACCATATTGAAAATAGTAATACAACACTTTTTAATTTGTAATATCTCTAAAGATTTATCCTAAACAACATGGTGGCATCCATCCATTAGATAGTGGAAAGGTAAAATAAAATTTTATATTCTAATTAATAAATGACACATCACTTAATAAATAAGGACTAATACTAACTACCAACAAAAGAAATTATGAAAGATGGTTATTCACATTTTTCTCACTTTTGCTGAAAGATTACACCATGGTGCAAAGAAATAAATTGTCAAAAGTTATAAGAATCATAAAATTATAATCCAACATAAGGCAATTTATTAAGAGCAATGATTAGATTCCCAATATTTGAGTTCTAACTTAAGTCCCAATGTTATGTGTTATTTATTTATTAGATGATGAATTTTATAACTTATAAAATTACTTAAGCACTCTCCAATGGATGAATAACGTATCAATTAAGAATTAAAATAGGACTTAAATATTGGGATACCTATTATTACTCATTTATTAATTTAGAGTGTTTATGAGTTCAAATATTGAATGAGAACTTAAATGGTATTGTTGATATTAAGTGAACCTCAGGGATTCCCATGAAATTATCCCTAATAATTAATTATTATGAATAAAAAATAGCGAACTGCCATTGGACAAGAGAATGAGATAACGTCTCTTTTGCTCCTAATCATTCTCCATCAAAGCAAGAGTGCAGTGACGCAGTCTCAGTCTCACAGAGCATAAAATATCCTTCATCTTCAAAACAAACAATTTAGCCAAGCAACAGGCCAAAAAAGCCCAACAAAAAATGGAGGCTCTTTCAAGAATTAGCTTCTTAACAAACTACACTCACTCCCATTTCCCTATATTCTCTCCACTTCCTCATACCCAGAAGCCGCTTTCCAAGAAAACATCACCAACATTCTCTTCTTCTCTCTTAAGAACAAGCACTCGTCCAGGTCAGCCACCAGTCTTTGCCCCTTTTTGTGACGCTTCTTATGCTTGCCACCGAATTCCTATTTCAGTTTTTGTGTTTTTATTTTCTCCTTATTTGACTTCTCAGTGACTGAAGTTGCTGAAGAGGATGTTCTGCAAATGTTCTTTAAAGATAGAGAATTGAATGGAGATTTTATTTCCAAAGCTTCTGATATGTTTTGGCTGAAGGGGGCTTTGAAATTTGTTGACCCTGATGCTGATGCTGGCAAATGTGCTGACAATTCTGAACAAGCTCACCAGGTAGCTTTCTTGATTTTGATTCATAAGAATGTATCGTAATCTTTTGTTCGGATATGCAATTGCCAGTTCTAATGTCTCTTCGTGTCCTCTGTGGTGGTATAGAAGTATGATAATTTCAAACATTTCTGGTTTGTGGAGCATCTTTCTCAGTACTTTTCGTGATTCTTAAGAGTCTCTTAAGTTTGGACTTTGGAGTATGGACAGTGGAATTGGTTCTATCACTAATAATGGAGCAATTTAGCCGTTTCAATGAGAAATCTTCCAAAATTGTTTATTTATTTAGTTTTGTGAGTGCCAAATGAGAAGTTACTGAATAATATAATTTTGCCAAATGGAAAAAAAAAAAAATTGATTCATTCAATATCTTGAAGGATTTTCGAACTTAGTCAAGCTTGTATTCTGTTAGAATTAGCAGTAGCTTGTACACTCTCCCTTGTAGGCTTTATAAGACATAAATTACTGCATAAGGTGCAGCTCCTCATCACAATTGAGGCTTAGACTGGGGTAGCACTGCTGTTTATAGAAGGAGGACTCATTCGGTCCCAGCGTTGTGAAAAAGTTCCATTGAAATTTGAAGCAGTTGACAATGCAGATGCTTTATTCTGATCTCTCATATTTCACCTCTTTAGCATTACACTGTGGCATCAACTCCATTGTTGATGCATTTATGAATTCAAAGTGCATACAAATTTCCATACTGGTTTTAGCTACTCTCTGCTTTAAAGTTCCTTAATTTAATTGCTAAGTATATGCGTATGACATTCTGTTCGTTTTTATTCTGATGTCTTAGGTGATTTGATTTGCTTGTGCTTTATTGATGGTACGGATATTTGTAGGTCATAGAAAGTGACAATGATGATGGATTTTTGAAACTATCGAAAACCCGTGAGTGGCTATTCGGTGACAACTCTGCACCAATCAATAAGAAACCTTCTGCTAAGGTATGCTTTTTGTTGGCTATCATTATATTATAATGAGATTGCTTGTAAACACTCTCTCCCATCTCTCCATCCTCCTTCCCTCCCTTTCTCCCAATTTCAGAAAAGCAGGGGAATTTGTTTTAAGTTTTATATCTGCAATTTCTTACTGCTAACCAATGCATGTAAATACAGGCTTTGCAGGATGGCAGTGAAAGAAGGAAGAAACTGAACTTTCTTAAATATGAAGCTGTATGATACTTCTCTTGAAATTAGAATTTCTCATGGTTAGTTGGTTGTTGATGTGATGTCAATGCCTGCAATTGGGATCTTTCTGTTCTGTTCCACTATTTCTTCTAAAAAATTAGATTCTCTTTACATTTGAAATTTAAATTGTTTGTTGTTATCTAACTAAATTAGAAAGAGCTGATTAATAAATGAACATATGGTATAAATATGTGCAAGGGTGGACAGGTTTTCTCCTTTTGGTTCTAGGGGTATGATTTCATTATATTTAAATCTGTAGCTTTAATCTTGCCAGCCGAATCAACTGGTGTTCACCCTGTGACTCTGTTTTTGGTTAAAGGCTGTTTATATATTTTCTTGTTGGCAAACAGCGCTTGAAGAGATGTCTGTTAGCAAATGAAGCTGTAAATTTGGTTACTTAACCTTATGTTTTGAAACCATATTTCTCCAATTGGATTCCCAAGTAACTGGGATAGGACTTAATAGATTTAGTTTTATGTTAAAGTAGGTAACTGTTAATAGAAAGAGCTAAGGGTTCGCAGACTAGGTATGGTACCTGTATGCTTTTATTTTTCTATTTAAATTGGTTAGATTTGAAAACTATTGCTGGAGTCTTACCTCTCTACTTAACTTTTAGTGGAGTGGTAACTTAATAGGGAACCGGAGCTAGTTTGATCAAGTTTTCTTGTATTTGGATTTTCTGATGTGTTACTTGGATTATTAGAAAATTGTGTTTGTGGTTCTTGTTATAGCACGGTTGTTGTTATGTTTGACTTACATGCCATGCGTGCGAGGTACGTGTTAGACTCTATAGTCTCGGGCTCTTATCTCTCACTTTAAACTGTTAGGTTGTAAGGTAACTTGACAATGTTACTGCATAAAGCTTGCTTCTGCACCATAGTACTACGAAAGCTGTTTAAGATGCTGATTTTCGTACTTTGATCTTGCAGCTCAAGAGGGAACTGATGCTTTTGTCAGTTGGCATTGGAACTGCATGTAGTGGGTATTGTTTGATGACACTCTCAGTCCAGGTAATATCTTCACAGAAAATTGAAGCACCAGTATTTAAAGTTGAAATTTTTAATATCAAAACTTTCTCTAGCTTCTGTAATGGAAGTATTGAACTTTGCACTCTGTTAATTTGCTGAAAGATAGGATTTGAAATGAATATGAGGATCTGGTGACAATTGCTCTAAACTACTTTTTTAATTATATTTTCATCTATTTTCAGTATTTGGCTGCATAAATTGCGACAGAGTAGGCAATTTTTTTTTCTCCCTACTCTACTTTATTGAACGGATTCACTCTTTTTCTTTAAATGTTAAGTAAGATATTCGTGAAATATTGTAAATTTTGGGCTTACGTAGAAATGACCTTATTAATTTTACAGGCAGCTTTTAGCTATGTGGTTGGAGTTCTTTTCAGGTAAGCTGATCTTTTTATTTTCAATTTATTTATTTATTGTGTTTTTTGATAGGAAACATAAAAAACTTGTATTAAGAAGAAAAACATGTACAGAAAGTGAACTAAGTATAGTATCTATATGACTAAATGATCTCACAACAATATTAAGCTGATGTTGGTAATGGGCAGAGAGTTAGATTTTGGGAGGATTGTTGGATTAGGGAGGCTGCTCTCTGTGATCTTTTCCCTGAATTATATAGGATATCTCGAGGTCATGAGTGCTCTATAGCTAGCATGATTAAGTACTCTGTTATGCAGTGGAGTTGGGATTTTAAATTCCTTAGAAACTTGAATGATAGAGAATCTGAACAATGTGCTGAGATGCTTGGGATCCTACGGGGGGTTTATCCTAATGATCTGAGAGAGGATAAGAGAGTCTGGAATTTAGATAAATCAGGATGTTTCTCCACTAAATCTTACTTTCTTAGCCTCATAGATAACCCCAATGCTTCCTCATCCCCTCCTTCTCATCTGATTTGGAAAGCTAAAGTCCCCACCAAGGTGAAGATGATGGTTTAGTCTGTTGCTCATAGAAAAATCAACACAAATGACTTGGTTCAAAAAAGAAGACCTAATATGGCATTATTTCCAGAATGGTGCGTTGTTTGTAAAAATGCATCAGAGAATGTTGATCATCTATTTCTACATTGCACTGCTGCTTACTTCTTGTGGTCTAAGTTGTTTAAGGCCTTCAATCTAAGCTGGTCAGCTCCTGCCTCATGTTACTCCCTCCTTTTGGAAAGTTTTTCTTGCTTAAAAGGGAGAAAAAAAGCAAGGGTTCTATGGAATTGTGCAGTCATGCTATTTTTTGGGTCCTGTGGAATGAAAGACACCAAAGAATCTTTGATAACAAAGCTGGGGAAGATCATTCACACCTATGGGATAAAGTGAAGTTCTGGGCTTCCCTCTGGGCATCTATTACTGCTGAATTTAAAGACATCTCTTTCTTTTTTATTCTGCTTAATTGGGAAGCTTTTGTATCTTAAGAAGGATGCATTCTTAGTGAATTGATGTTTTGGGGTTTTGGGATATTTTTTGATCTCTAGAGTTTTTAGAGTGTTTGGCTAGATTGGGACATCACATCCTTATTTTTGTGGATTTGTAGTCCCACCAATCAGTGTACATTTTTCTTATAGTTTATATAATCCTTTGTTTCTTAGCAAAAAAAAAATGATCTCACAACAAAAAGAAACCCATAAGCACAATATTAAGCCAGCACCCCTTCCATTTTAGATGAATGAAGAAGAAAGAAGAATCTTGAAATTCCTTAGTAATGACGCCCAAAGAAAAGCTAGTAATCCCAATCTTTCCCACAAAAAGATGATGTCTTCCTCAGAATCTTCACAACAACCTTCAATTTCTTTCAAGCCAAATCACCCAAAAGTGGCCAGAACTGAACATTTCTGTAACACTCTAGCTTTTTTACCTTTCCCTACAGCATGAATAATCTCTGACAGCTAAGAAATGCTAGAAGCTGGAATCACTCAAGAAATTCTAGCTGCCTGAAGCAATTAACAGCATTGTGACAATGCAAAAACAAATGATCTGCACTTTCGCCATTTCTCTTGCACATGACACATCAAGAAGGAGACAAGTGCACATTAGGGTGTCGTCTTTGAATAGCATAGTTTACCTAGAGCCAAGGACCAAACAAAAAGTGGAACTTTACTAGGGTCTTTAGCATTCCAAATCGCCAGGTAAGTTGATCTATTTTCACTAAGGTTAATATTTGTTAAATTAATACCGTGATGAGCCAGTTTTCGAACTCTAAGCTCAGTGCTGAGTCCTAGTTTTTGAGCTATGATTCAAATGGAAGGTTTATGAATAATAACAACACTAAATAGTGCGATCAGTTATAAAAAAGAATGGTAGATTCTGCTGTTTCAGTTGCTTTAACAGAAAACCTTTTCATCCAACCTATACCTGCCAATAATGTAAAAATAAGTGTATAAAGATATTATAATGCAAGGAAACCATGATAATGTGAGAAGTAAAGTTTCCACCAAAAATTACTGTTAGTCATCCACAGGATTTTTTGGCCTAAAAAATCAATAGCTGGAGAAATGGCCCATGGGTAATATATCTTCTATCAAATATTCTCGACTTAGTGGACTCCCTCGAGTGTTTTCTCTGTGGAGGAATTATCTTTGTTTGGTCTACTTGGCACTCCAAAGAGCTAAAAAATTTAAAGATATCGCTCATTTTTCTAGTTTAGGAAAGTGAAAAACTCCGAGCAGTGCTTTTAGCACTTTTTTTGATAGAAACTGAAAAAAGGTTTATTAACGGCAGGAGACCATCTGTTCTTATTACTGATCCTAATTCTGGTAGTTTAACAAACCTTATTTCCAGTGCAGTTGCTTGTACCTTCAGCTCTTATACCAACATGCAGACCGTCTGTCCAAGGAAATGGTTCCTCAGATTTTCATGCAAAAGAAGTCCAAGAAGTACAGATTAAATCTTCTGCAGTGTATTTTTAAAAAATTTTTTTTTAATAGCTTCTTTGTAGCCAAGTTATTCTCTGTCTCCGCCTTGCATAAGCAAACATTTCCTTTTCTTTCGTAGAATTGGAATAAGAAGTGAGGACCTTAAGGACTTCTTAGAGAGATCCATCAAGGGAAGTAGCCTTGCTCTTTCATCTCCAAGGCTTGTGATCCCGGCTACAATATATGGTTTGTGGGTTCTGTCTCATCGGTATTTTGCCAATGACTTCTTTGATTTCCAGGTAGCAATTAAAATAATTTTTAGTGTTGTCTGCAGCTGTTTGTATAAATTTTCAAATCATGAAGCCCTCAAACTACTAGCATAAATTGTGTTTATTAATTTGCACATTGGTTCCTGTTTATCGCAGATTGTTCCAGCCATGGTTGGCATGTTTGTGTATAAGGCTGCTGCTCTTGTTCAAGTTTACAGAGACAATGAAGACTTGCAAATAGTTTTTCCAGAACATGAGGAAGGTTCAAGTGACTGAAATTATCCATATTAGTATTCTCTCGGATTCTGAAATATTTTGAAGCAGAAAATGCTTCCCAAAGACTAATTTGTATGGACTACCATCAAGCTTCTAGTGGAAAAAGTGCCCCAAAAATCTAAGTGGAATGATTCAGTTTTCCGAGTGGCTCAATGGGCAAAGTTGACTGGTTAAAGTTGAACTTCAGAGATATGTAGGCAACTATCAGGCATGTCTTCCAAACTCCAACAACTTTTATACCAATCTTTTTATTGCCACGAGATAATGACTGCCCAAAAAAAATTGTTATGATGGATGATATAGAACCATCTGAGTTTGTAACACTTTCACGGTTTAGGGCTTTTTAGCACGATAAACTTGATAAATTTGAATTATCAGTAATCATCTGAAATGGGATGCCAATCCTGTTTGAGAGATTCTGGTAAAATTTTTGTGACGCAACTGTGATTCCTTTTTGATGCCCTTCACCATGATCTTTTCTTAATTATATTCATCTGTATGTTTCTATATTTCTGCATAATTATGGAAACCATGCAAGCCGAAAGCTTTTTGTTTAACTATGTAGTTTGTACTCAAAATCATGTATTGTTTAGGAAGGGATGATTGCAGAGTTTGTGGCACAACTCCAATCATAATAGAAGAATATAATATTTCTAGCATCAAGATGCTTTTTTTTTTTTAACAGGGAAGGAAGTCTTGCTAAATGTTCTTCACCCAAAAAATATCTAGCTTTAATAATAGGTTTGTAAACAATCTCAAACTTTTCTTGATTAGCAATACAGGATGAATACGGATGGATCCATTAGATCAGTAGCTCTCTGATTTAGTCTAAAAAGTGTCCAATTTTAAAGGATCCAATCTTTCTGCTTTATTGTATAATACTTCATTTCTTGTTTAAAGTACATTAAACAACAATTTAATTGAAAAAAAAATACATAAAACAACACACTGATAAACATGAAAAACTCTAGTAACATTTTCTTACAAGGCATCCAAATCTATCCAAACAGCCATCCAAGAAAGAACAGTATTTGTACCTCCATCTTCTACTGATAAGTAAAGGGCCTATGAAACACCAAAAACCCAACACAAATCCAAGTGCCACGCTTACATACAACAACCGGTCAACTTCATCTTCATCTTCATCTTCGTTTCCATTTCCATTTCGATCTTCAGGTACAAGAGCATTCTTCTCGGGACAATTAGGAAGTGGAGCTCCGCAGAGATTGTTGCTGGCAAAACTGGATGCATCCAAGCTTTGCAACTGAGTGCTTGAAGGAATTTTCCCGGTCAAGTTATTGTAGGATAGGTTCAAGTGATTCAGAAATGACAAACTTGACATACTTTGAGGAACCTTACCAGAAAGTTGGTTCATTGAGAAATCGAGGGATTCAATTGAACTCATATTTCCAATATTCTCTGGAATTTTTCCTGTAAAAAGGTTGTGGGAAAAATTTAATGATCGCAATCCCTTAAGATTTGTCAGTTCCTTTGGGATTTCTCCTGAGAAATTATTCTTGGAAATGTCCACGATTCTTACCAAATTAAGAATGGTGTTATATTCAGCCATAAACCCTTTCATCACAACTGATGCATCCTCAAAGACATCTGAGACGCCTCCCCTTATATATGATATGGCATTATCCTGATCAGATAAGTTCGCTGCCACCATAGCAGTGAAGTTATTGATGCATCTTGGTATGATCCCTGAGAGACTGTTATGTGCAACGTCTAAAATTTGTAGAGAATTTAGACGACAAAGTTGAATTGGCAAAGACCCATGAAACTTGTTTGATCGAAGATTGAGAATCGATAAACCTGAGAATCCTTCTCCCATCCATGATGGAATGTTGCCAACAAACTCATTGTCTCCCATGTCGAGTACTTTCAAATTTGAGCAATTTTGAATTGACATAGGAATTATTCCAAACATTCTATTATTGCGAAGGTTCAATAATTGAAGAGAACTTAAAGTTCCAATTGAGACCGGAAGGCTACCAGAAAAGTTGTTGTTACCTAAATTCAGCACAAGCAAGTTGGGCCAGTTCATCCAACAATCAGGTATATCTCCAGAAAAATAATTTTTTGAGTTTGAGATATACATAAATGTTGTCCGACCTGCTCTCCCCATTACATATTAAATGGAAAATGGATCCTGACAAAGCATTGTTGGAAAGATCAAGTAGACCCGGGAAAGGTATAAGAGGCAATGAACGGTCAAAATTTGGAATCACACCATCGATTTGGTTGTTAGAGAGATTCAAGTACACATACTGGGAAATGGAATTCCAAAACCAACGAGGAATAGTGTCTGAAATTCTTGTGTTGGATATGTCTAGAAAAAACAACTGCTTTTGTGAACGAAGCCACGACGGAAATTGAGGCCCTAATTGACATGACCTCAATCGTAATTGTTCAAGTTGAAAAGGAGGAACCCAACTCGGATTGACTTTCAAGGTTAGCGAGTTTCTAAATGCTGAAAATGAGGTCAATTTTGTTAGATTGACGAAGTGAATTTCAGAAAGAGTCCCATTCAACTTGTTGTTCGACAAATCTAGAAGTTCTAAGTGAGATAATTGTCCCAAAGACATTGGAATAGCACCATTCAGCGTGTTATTGAAAAGATCTAATTTTGTAATAGATGAAAGTTCTCCTAGAGCAGGTGGAAGTGGACCTGAAAGAGAGTTGTCTCTCAATTCAAGAGTGTGCAGACTTTTAAATTGCCCTAGTTGATTTGTCAAGTGACCAAAAATTTGACAACCGCTCAAAACCAGTGACTCTAGTGCATATGCACCACATGAAGAGAAAATATCTAAGATTTGTGATAAGTCTTGGCTCAATTTGACATACGAGACGTCTATTGATGTTAACTTACAAAGTCTTATAAATGATGTTGGAATCTGCCCTCCAAGTTCTACATTGAAAGAAAGGTCGAGTGTTTTGATAGAAGTTAAAATTTCAAGACTCATTGATGAAATTGTACCTTGCAAGCGATTACCACTAACAGAAAGGAACTCAAGATCATTAAGTTTAGACAACCAACCGGGTATTGTAGAATTGAATTCATTAGAAGATAAATCAAGATGTCTAAGAGACGTCAAGTTTCCTAGTCCAATGGGGATTTTACCTTGAAATTGATTATCGCTTAGATCGAAAAAGACTACATTGCGAAGACCAAAAACCCAACTGCAATATTGAAACAAAGAGTTATTAAAATAGTTTCCGGAAAGATCGAGGGCCTTAAGGGAGGAAAAACTAGCAGAGGATGACGGAGGAAAGTGATGGAGTTCACAGGAAGACAACTTTAATACTTTTAAAGAAGGGAGTGAGTTTATCGTCGGTAAAGTATCAGAGGATTTACTAAGGTCAACCAGACTCAGATCGAGGTGCTCAAGCAAAGAAAGACCAGATAGCCATGAAAAACTTTCAACTTGTAACTCATCATAATTCTTACTGAGATCAAGATACCGAAGATTAGAGAGATTTCCAAGTTGGTAAGGAATCATTCCTGCAAATTCGGCTCCTGAGAGATTCAAGTATCTAAGGTTCTTAAGAGAACCAAGATATTTGGGAATCTGAATTCCTTGGAAATCATTACCGCTTAAGTCCAAGTAAATCAAATGCTTTAAGTCAATCAAACAGGGATTTATCTTACCAACCAGCTTTGCCCCCGTGCCATAACTAGAATTAGGGTTTCGGAGGTTTAGCTGAAGGACATGGCCAGTGAAGTTGTTACAAACAACACCATCCCATGCACAGCAATCTTCATCACCAGTATTCCAAGAGGCAAGACGGTTTGAAGGATCGTTGAGATCTTGCTTCAACTTTAAAAGCGCTTCTCTCTCACTGTCTATGCAACCCACGTTAGAGTTGCCAATGCAGAAGCTGATGCTGATCATGGTAGCTAAAGTAAATAACTCAAGAAAAAAAAGGGCAACAAAAGCACTCATGGTTGATTTCATTGCTGTGGATAGTGATGAATTTATTATGGGGAAAGGAAGTGTTCTTATGAGAATGTTATTATATTGCTTGATATTTATATTGTCCTCCGTTTGCCCGTATGATACGTTTGCCTCCATCGAATTTGGTACGTAATAGTATGATTGAAAAGGATTTACGATCTCAGTCTCACTTTTCTGCAAGAAATTTCTGTGCTTGTTGCTTTGGATCATCATCAAGTCTTCAAAAGTCATTAATTAACTGTTTGATTTGGCCCCTTGGTGGACTTTCAATTTGCATTATTACAGTGGGAGATAAAAAAAAAAAGAAAAGAAAAGCTTTAAAAAGGGAATTGGATGGCTAAAATTATATAGTGTAAAGTTTAGAGTAATAGATTAATTATGAAATTTCAGAGTTTTATGTATAAGTTTCGTATCGACTACGACGGTTAAGTTTTGAATCAAATGTTTTACAAGGCGTTTTCAAAACAGAGAACTCATAAAAACCTGAATCGAAAGGCAATTGATATAGGATTTGTAATAGTTGGTTTCATTTCTGCAGGACAATAATTAATCTTATTGGATTTGTTTTTTCTTAATCTATAAATTTATTTCTCCGGGTCATCCGCCAACATTCATATGTCATAATGGTATGTAGATCAGTACCACGTCAAAGAACTAAGGAAATATTATGACCACACTCTTACGCTTGTCGGCAAGAACTTTCGTGCTCAATGCTTTGGGTCGTCAAATTCTCAATGTCATTGACTTCTATGGGTCCTCCAGTGAACTTGCATTTTGCATTTTTAATTAAGGGGAAAAAAATGTTCTTGGCCATTTTATAGCATTGAATAATTATTAAAATATTTAATTACTAGTATATTATTAATATTTTTTAAAGAACCAAAATTTCTCTTTTTATTGAGACAATTCCTCCTAAAAATGGTAAAAAGGCCTTATCCGAATCTTGGTCTAATTGATGTGACCCTAAGTACTTCTAGGATTTTGGCCTGAATTTAAGGGGCTAAGGGTCGGGCTAAGACTCAAGGAATCAAGCCTGATTATATTCGAATCAGGGTTAGGGTTAGGGCCTTACCGAAAAACTTGAGCCCAATCTGACCCCTTGCCAGGCTTAGTTCCTCCACCATCGAACACCGCACTTGCTCCCGAGTTAGATGCATGCATGATATATTGTTTGGCTACGTTTGAGACGCATGATTGAATTAGACTAATTATTAGAATTAGAGTAGATTAAATTAGATTGTATTAGACTGAATTATATATAGTACTGTACATGTTTGGTACAATATTGAATTGGACTATTTTAAATTAAATTTAAATAAAGTTTAATGATATTTAAGTTGATATTTTACATAATACTCAAATAATGATATTAATGGATATAATATACTATTAAATAATAATTTGAATATTTAATATTCAATTTTATTGTAAACAACTAATTGAATAATTTTTACATTTAATATTCAACACTAGTTTAACTAAATTGTTGAATTAAATTTAGATTTTTAATCTTAAATTAAATACAATTTAAAATAAATTATTGAATAAAATTTTGATACTGAATAATATAAAATTCTAGGTAAATAAATTATGAAATTTAATTTAAGTTAAATATTAATTTAAATGAAAAAGAAAAAAGTGATACGAAGGACAAAAATATTTCATTTAATCTTATCAATCTAATCATACTTAAATCCACATAAAAATAATGAGTAATAATCTTAATAATTTTGGACTAATTTACTAGTCCTGATAGCTAAACATGACACAGGATAGAAGTAATTTTTTAGTCTCAAAATCTAATCCAATATTCCCATAACTTAATCATGCTCCTAAACATAGCCTTTAGTTATTGGAGAACTCTCTCTCTCTCTCTCTTTAATAAGCCTTAAGATTTTTTTTTCTTTTTTCTTTTATTGCTCTTTGCCAGGTGGTCTATTAACGTGACACACGTGTTCACTCAAAAATCGAAGAATTAGAGCAAATTAGAAATGATAAAAAGGAGGGGAAAAAAAAAGAAATTGAGGTTAAGAGAAATAAAGTAATATAACTAAAAAAGAAAAAAAAAAAAAATTAAAATGGATAAGGAAGAAAGGCCGAGGAGGGGGAGAATTAAAAAAAATTTAAAAAAAAAAAGAAAATGGTTGGTTTTTTTTTTTAACTCTAAAAAGAAATACTTTGAACACCTTATTTAACTTAAAACAAAATAAGTTATTGAACACCCTTATTTAAGTTATTACAGATTTTTTTAATGACAAATATTTACTGTTAATTTTAACTTACTCCAATAAATTAATGCACCTCAATTTTCTTTCAAATTATTGAAAACATCAACTTACTCCAAAACCCCGTTATCTAACTTAGAAATGATCTTATTAATTAATTATACAAGCTACATTTAGCAATGTGGTTGGGGTTTTTTTCTAAGGTTAGTTGATTTATTTTCAGTAAGGTTATTTTTTGATACATTAATACCTTGATTAGCCAGTTTTTGAATGATTATTGTCAAATTAGGTATGATAAAAATTAAGTATTCTAACCGAATAAATATGTGTATAATTTATTATTTTTTTATTGGTTGATTTCATTGATATGGGTATAAATTAATTAATTATACGAAAAGGAAATGTGCATAAGAGGATGGTATCGGATTGGTTGCTATAAGGTCCACTGTTTACCCAAACAATATTCGAATTTGATTAATTTAGAATGGTAGAATTGAAATGCATTTATTATGACCACGCCTTTCGGCAAGAAATTTCCATGCCCAATCCTTTAAACTTGGTTCTAGTATTAGGGTTTTTGCTAAGTTACAACTTGTGTAACTTATAACTCATGATAAAATATGTAAGAACTAATAACATGACAGTGAAATCCACTGCCATGTTGCATGGCTGATAAGTTACACAAGTTGTAACTTAACGAGTTCTCTAGTAGCAATGTCATTGACTCTGCTCAGTGGACTTGCAGCAATCTGCATTATTAGGCACTTGTCACTAAAAAACTTAACGTGAGCCCCACGGAGGAAAATGGATTTAGTTGCCTGCTTGATGCAAATAATTGTTGACCTGTTTGCTTTTTTGATTGAGTGAAAAAGATAAATTCGTGTCATTTTGGCAAAGCACTACTCAAGAATCGAGAGACTGAGAGCAAACTGGAAACTATAGAAGATGAAGAAATTATTTATAAAATGAGGTCGCGAGAAATAGAGAGTAAAATAGATAAAGAGGAACAGAAAAGGAACAAGAAAAATTAAAATCGAAGAAAGAAAGGCCGAGAAAAGAAAAGAAAAAAAAAAAACTAGAGAACACAAATGTATTAGATGTCTAAAATGAAATACTGTAAATTTGACGATAACAAAATTTTCTGAAGTTCGAGAATTTATGTTTTAATTGGCTATGTATTAATTTTTGTATCACTCCTAACCGTTAATTTTTTAGCCTCTTAGGAGAAGTTTCCAAAACAAAGAATCCATGTGAGTCAAAATTGAACCGCAATTAATTTTGGATTTATGAGTCGCATCGCTTTAAATTTGCATGGGAAAGATAAATTTATTATTTTAAATACGTTGATATAGCTTATTTTGTTTACCTGGATGATTGTTGAAAATAATCAAAATGGCGTTAGTAGCATATTAATATTTATTTTAAATGGTATTTAGCAACATATTATGTTTAAGAATAATGATCTAGCGAACAATTATATTTTTTTATGGTGAGCGACAGTACTACGTGACACTATCTAGTTAATCCATATTTTATATACTATCTATAAAGAATTATAGGATTTTACTATGTGTCCAAGTTTTGGCCATGTTATAGGCACTGATACTCAATAATACATTTGTTATGTTTAATATGTATGGGGATGCATGTTTTAAGATTCGTTATAGCCATGAGTAGTTTTCAAACCACACAAGTAACATGGATTTCCAAGAGGTAAATCCAAAGAACTATATATGGAATATTCATATGAACTTTTTTTTTCAAACTGAACGTCAGAAGAAATCTTAAATCAATCCCTCCATTATTGTTTTCTCTACAGCTTTCTTGAACCGAAAATCATTACCATATGAAATTGAATGCTGAAGTCCAATTGGAAGTTGCAAGTATATTAATTAGCTGATGGCGCTTTCCACTTCTCTTTTTTAATGTTCATCAAAGCCACGGTACATTCATGATTCATTCTAGATTTCCTTTATAGTTTCCTAAATATCTCCCCAATACTTATGAAACTTTTTCTTTTGGTTTTCACTAGACCAAATATCAGTTATATAGCAAACAAGCATAGTCACATTCCTCCACCTTCCAATTATTTAATTGCAAATTGAAATTGCAAGAACATTCAACTGAAATGATAAATTTAATGGCATCGCTCAAATTCTAGTTAATTTAGGGAAGCGAAAACTCCATTTTTTTTTTCTGAAGTGTTGTCTGCAAATGTTTGTATAAATTGTCAAATTAGCCATGAAGCCCTAAAAAAACTAATTAACAGAATTTGTGTTTATTCATTTGTCCAATGGCTCCTGTTCTTTGCAGCTTGCGCCCCATATGGTTGAGATGTATGAAGCTGCAAATGAAGACTTTCAATTTGTCTTAGTTTCCAGAAAATAAGGGAGGCTCAAGTGACTGAAATCGTCCAAATTACTTCATTTCTAGCTTAAAAGTACATAAAACAATAAATTTTAGAAATTAAAAAAAGGACATAAAACAGCAGTACAGCACACTGACAAATATGAAAAAATCTATTAACATTTTCTTACAAAGCAGTCAAATCTATCCAGAAAGCCATCCAAGAAATGACAGTACTTGTACATCCATCTTCTGTTGACAAGTAGAAGGCCAATGAAACACCAAAAATCCACCACAAATCCAAGTGCAATGCTTGCATACAACAACCAGTCCACTTCATCTTCATCTTCAACTTCGTTTCCATTTCCATCTGGATCTTCAGGTACAACAGCATTCTTCTCAGTACAATTAGGCAGTGGAGCTCCGCAGAGCTTGTTGCCGGAAAAACAGGATGCATCGAAGCTCTGCAATTGAGTGCTTGAAGAAATTTTCCCAGTCAAGTGATTGTGGGACAGATTCAAGTGATTTAGAAATGACAAACTTGACATACTTTGAGGAATCTTGCCTGAAAGTTGGTTCATTGAGAGAGGGATTCGATAGAACTCATAATTCCAATATTCTCTGGAATTTTTCCAGTAAAAAAGTTGTGGGACAAATTAAATGATTGCAATCCCTTAAGATTTGTCAATTCCATAGGTATTTCTCCTGAGAAATTATTCCTGGAAAAGTACATGATTCTTACCAAATTGAGAATGGAGTTATATGCAACCATAAACCCTTTTGTCACGATTAATGCATCCTCAAAAATGTCCGAGAAGCTTTGTAGCCCCCATCGATAGATTATAGCATTCTCCTCATCAGATGAATATGTTGTCGCCATAGCAGTGAAGTTATTGATGCATCTTGGTATGGTCCCTGAGAGACTGTTATATGCAACATCTAAAATTTGCAGAGGAGTTAGACGGCAAAGTTCAGTGGGCAAAAAGCCATGAAACTTGTTTGATCGAAGATTGAGAATAGACAATCTTGAAAATCTTTCTCCCATCCATGTTGGAATGTTGCCCACAAACTCATTTCCTCCCAGGTCAAGAGATACCAATCTTGAGTAATTTTGAAATGACAAAGGAATTATTCCAGAATTTATTATTGCGAAGGTTCAGTGACTCAAGAGAACTTAAAGTTCCAATTGAGTTCGGAAGGCTACCAGTAAAGTTGTTGTCGCCTAAATTCAGCACAACCAAGCCAGACCAATTCATCCAACAATCAGGTATATCTCCAGAAAAATAATTTTTTGAGAGTTTGAGATAAAAAATGCTCTCTGATCTATCCCCCCGTTACATATTAAATTAAAAATGGACCCCGATAAAGCATTATTGGAAAGATCAAGTTCGGGCTTCAAATCAGGTATAAAAGGCAGCAGACCGTCAAAATCTGGAATCTCACCATAGATTTGGTTGCTAGAGAGATTCAAATATGTATACTGGAAAATGGAATTCCAAAACCAACGAGGAAGAGTATCTGAAATTCCTGTATGGGATATATCCAAATTCAACAAATGCTTTTGTGAATGAAGCCAGGATGGAAATTGAGGCCCTAATTGGCATGACCTCAAGAGCAACGTGTCGAGTTGAAAATGAGGAACCCAATTTGGATTGACTTGCAAGATTAGCGAGTTTCCATATGCCGAAAATGAATTCAATTTTGTTAAATTGACAAAGTGAATTTCAGAAAGAATTCCACTCAACTTGTTGTTGGACAAATCTAAATATTCCAAGTGTGAAATATGTCCCAAAGAGAATGGAATGGAACCATTTAGCGTGTTTTTGGAAAGATCTAGATGTTCTAAGAGTGAAATTTGTCCCAAAGACAATGGGATTCAACGTGTTGTTGGACAAATCTAGATGTCGTAAGTGTGAAATTTGTCCCAAAGACAAAGGAATAGAACCAGTCAGCCTGTTGTTAGACAAATCTAGATGTCGTAAGTGTGAAATTTGGCCCAAAGAAAAAGGAATAGAACCACTCAGCTTGTTGCTGGACAAATCTAGATGCTTTAAATGTGATATTTGTCCCAAAGACAATGGAATGGAACCGCTCAGCATGTTGTGAGAAAAATCTAGATATTCTAAGTGTGAAATTTGACCCAAAGACTCTGGAATAGAACCATTCAGTACATTGTTGGAAAGAAATAGAGTTGTCAAAGATGAAAGTTCTCCTAAAGCAGGTGGAATGGACCTGAAAGAGAGTTGTCACTCAAAATAAGAGTGTGCAGACTTCTAAGCTGCCCGAGTTGATCTGTTAAGTGACCAGAAATTTGACAACCCTTCAAAACCAGTGACTCTATTGCATATGCACCACATGCAGATAGAATATCTAAGACTTGTGATATGTCTTGACTCAATGTGACAGATGACATTTGGATTGATGTCAACTTACAAAGTCTTACAAATGGCGTTGGAATCTTCCCTATGAGATTTGTATTGAAAGAAAGGTCGAGTGTTTTGACAGAAGAAGTCAAGTTTTCTAGACCAACAGATGAAATCGTACCTTGCAAGGAATTAGCTCTGACAGTAAGGAACTCAAGGTCTTTAAATTTGGACAACCAGCCAGGTGTTGTAGAAGTGAAATCGTTGAAAGATAAATCAAGATGCCTAAGAGACGTCAAGTTTCCCAGTCCACTGGGGATTTGACCTTGAAATTCATTATCGCTTAGATCGATAAAGACTAAATGACGGAGGCCAAAAATCCAGCTGCTATATTGAAACAAAGAGTTTTGAAAATAGTTTCCGGAAGGATAAATGGCGTTAAGGGAGGAAAAGTTTGCAGAGCATAGTGGAGGAAAATGAGGGAGTTGGCAGTGTAACAACTTTAATACTTTTAAAGAAGGGAGAGAGTTTGCAATAAGTAACAAATCAGAGGCTTTGCTAAGGTTCATCTACTCAGATCGAGATGCTCTAGCAAAGAAAGACCAGATAGCCATGAAAAACTGTCAACTTGTAACCCATAATCAGAAAGCCTACTGAGATCAAGATATTGCAGATTAGAGAGATTTCCAAGTTGGTGAGGAATCATTCCTGCAAATTCGGCTGCCGAGTTATTGAGATATCTTAGGTTGTTGAGAGAACCAAGATATTTTGGAATCTGAATTCCTTGAAAATCACTCAAGTCCAAGTGAATCAAATGCTTTAAATCAACCAAAAAGGGATTTACCTTACCCACCAGCATTGACCTCCCGTAAGCGTGGGATCTGGAATCACTATTGCTGAAAGGATTTCCAAGGTTGAGCACAATGACATGGCTAGTGAAGTTGTTACAAACAACACCAGCCCATTTACAACAATCTCCATCACCAACGTCCCAAGAGGCAAGACGGTTGGAAGGATCTTTGAGATCTTGTTTCAGCTTTAAAAGCGCTTCTCTCTCGCTGTATTTGCAACCCACGTAAGTGGTGCCAGTGCAGAAGCTGGGGTTGATCATGCTAGCTATAACAAATAACTCAAAGAAAACAAGGGCAACAAAAATACTCATGGCTGATGCCATTGCAGCGAATGAAAGGAAGTGTGCTTATGAGAAATGTTACGATATTGCCTGATACATATAATGTGGCCTCTGTTTGCCTATATCAAATCAATTTGGAATAGTATGTGATCTCACTATTCTGCAGGATATTTCCGTACTCGTTGTCCTACTTTATTTAAAATTTTGAATCATCAAAGTCTTCAAAGTCATTAATTAACTTCTTCCTTTGGGTCCCTCTGTGGACTTAAACTAATTCGCATCATTAGGTTGGAAGATTGAGATACATTAACATATAAGTCGTACTCGTGGATAATCTTCGAGGAAAGTAAATTTAGCTGTCCACTTCATGCAAATTGATGACCTGTTTGCTTGTTTGACTTATTATAAAAAAAGATTTTTTTTTATCCATTTTTAAGCATTCAAAAGAATCGAGAGACTGAGAGCAACTTATAAAACATGAAGGAGGAAGAAAGTAGAAATTGAGGCTGAGAGAAATTATAAAGAGGAATTATAGAAATTATAGAAACATGACAGCTATTTATTATAAAAACAATAGCAATAACAAAATTGAGGTTGAGGTTAAGAGAAATTATATAAATTATAGAAATGTGACAGATATTTCCCCTTGGTACTATTTGGCGTAGTTTTATCATTTATGTACGAATGATTTCATATTTGCTTATATATTATGTTAAATGCTGAGTTATATCATATGATTATGGATAAGCACTAATTTATTTATATATATAAATTATGTCCACTCACTGAGCCGCAAGCTCACTATTTTCTTATTTATCTCATTTCTTTCAGGTTTTTGCAGGATTTCATGCAGCTCATTTTGTGATATAATTTGCATTTTGAGCACATTTATGTTCATATGTTATTTGAAATATATGTATGTGCAGTGGCATGTGAAGTGTGCAATTTTCGAATATGTTTTCGAATGAGGCACGGATACTATTATATGGTTATAGCAGATGACCGAGGCCAATTTTACATATTCATGGATTAAATTTATGTTATGAGCTTTAGATATAAGCATGAGATAGTGACGATGCGAAAACATTAAAAGGTTGAATGATAGAAGACACTAAATTTCTAAATGCTAAAAGTTTTTTTAAAAAGTTTGTATGAACAAAACTAGGGTTTTGGGCCCTTTTTATACTAACCTTAAATATCGCGAATTTACCAAATTAAGTAAATTCATAATATTATTTTATAATAAAATTCTTCTAATCTAAATAAGAAAAATAAATCAAACGACGCCCAAATCTGATGTCTAGAAAAAAAAAAAAGATAAAATCCTGAATGAAATAGGACAAATAGGAAAATAACTTAAAATGGCAAAATGACTAGGAAAGAAGTGGAATTTTTTACTTGAACATGGGGCAGAACTGCACAAGCTATTTCGAGTTTGGTTAGTCTCGTTGTAAGTATCGAAACGGTATATTATACGCCCAAAATGAATACTTGTAGCCTAAGTTATAGCCTCTGAAAAGTACCCTACTCATTCTACCCAACCATCCTATATCAGATAGATAACTCAGTGAGATGTCACACAACGCGCTTCGAATCTGATAGAAGGGTCGTGGCGGGCGTGTCACTTAGCTCCAGCTTTAACCGCTCGTAAATCACCTCTAGATAACTTGATGCAGCGGAAGTTTTATGTTCTTATATTCCGTTGATTCTAGAGAATACCGGAATAAAGAAATTAACTAAATTCACATTGATTCTAAGAATACCCGTGAATCTAGGAGGGTTAAGACTCGTTGATTCCGCAGAATGCTGAGAATTTACTAAACTCAAACTCACACAAAGCTTTGAAATCTAAAAATATTATTAAATTAAAGTCTCTCTCTGCTTTCAAAGGCTACAAGAGAGGTTTATTTATACTAACTACAACTTATCCTATTTGACTAGAAAACCTATTTTAATAAGACTTATACCTAAATTAGGAATACAACTCAAATAAGTAATGCCTAAACAATAAAACTCTAAGTAGGAAACTAAATTAAACTAAAATACAAATTAATTAAAATATTCTTAAATATTATAAATTTCAATCTAATTAGGATTTCTTCAATTTCTTGTTCTCCATCATTCCAACCAGGGTGGAGAAAATTCGTCCTCGAATTTTGCTTGTTGTAGTCTCCAAGAACTTATTCTCTTGTATAAGGATTATTTTTCAGAATAGAGTTTTGATGTAGACAACGAACCTTAAATTTTCCAATTTTTGTAACGATGTCCATCCAATCACTCCAATAGCATAAAATAAATTCTTCCATCGACAATTTTTCTAAGAATACCTTCTCGTATTGTTCATGTCGAATTTCAACATAATTGAGGAAAAATGATTTTTTCTGATAACCCACTAACCGTTGAAAAATATCGTAGCCTTCTTTGTCTTCTTTTGGCAAATCCTGAGAACAATAAGAGATTGTATCAATAACTACCTCTCTTTGCTCCACAAGATCAAAAGATGTATGAATGATTACCTATTCTTGTTCCACAATATCAAGATAGTCATCAAATCTCGGTGGTTGATCCAAATTAATGTCTATGTGTGGAGAATTTGTTGTAGACATGAATGGCCAATTAATATTCTCCTTGAAAGGAATAATATTGTCAAGTGAAGCAAAGTCATCATTTTCCTCATTATCCTCATAACATGCATCATCACTAGCCACTTCGTCAAATCTATATCTCTGCTGTATGTGTAAAGATTTTCTCTTTCGAAGTTTCTTTAAATCTTGAGCAATCAAATGCAAAGTCCGTAACATATGAACCAAAACATCTTCTTTGAAGATGAAGCCTTCACGACGATGTTGTGGTTTCATGATTTTTTTATGGGTTTTTTTAATGAGATCAGAAAATTTAAGGGCAATACTATAATTAAAGAAAGAACAAGGCCAAAACTATAAATAAGGAAAAGATGGGGTTATCGAAGACAGTGATTGGAAAATTGGACGAGGATATGTGGATTTGGAAGATTTGATGGTGAGGAACATGATGGAGGTGGCGGTGAGGGTTAACTCACAGTGGTTTGATCGGAAAATAGACTTGAATTCAAGGTTGTGGTCCTTGGTTCGTGGCGATTTTTTGCCCTGCAGTTGGTGTAAGGATGGTCGGGTCTTGGTCAGTGATGGCTGGGATTCTAATGGTGATGTTGGCTGCCGGTGAAGGTGGCTGACGGCGGCGGTTCTAGTGGTGCAAGGCCGCGGGTTTGGGGTGGTTATTGTGGCAGTTGCGCAGCTGATGAGGGCGGCGGTGGCTGGCGAGTTTGGTGGCAGTGTTGGCTGGCTGAGCGGAGGAGCTACGTGGCCGTGGACGGTGGCAGCTTTGGTGGTGGGTGTGGCGACTAGGGTTTTAAAATTTTGTGATTTTCTTCTTTCTTCTTTTTTTTTTTTAAGCTAAATGGGTTTAAGGAAAAAAATAATAATAATAAAAGGGTAGGTATTGAGAACAGTTGAGAACCAGGCTTTTAGCTCTGATACCAAACTGATGTAGCGGAATTTTTATGTTCTTATATTCCGTTGATTCTAGAGAATACCGGAACAAAGAAATTAATTAAATTCACGTTGATTCTAAGAATACCTACGAATTTCGTTGATTCCGCAGAATGCCGAGAATTAACTAAACTCAAAAACTCACACAAAGCTTTGAAATCTGAAAATATTATTGAATTCAAGTCTCTCTCTTCTTTAAAAGGATACGAGAGAGGTTTATTTATACTAACTACAACTTATCCTAATTTGACTAGAAAACCTACTTTAATAAGACTTATACCTAAATTAGGAATACAACTCAAATAAGTATACCTAAATTAGGAATACAACTTAAATAAGTAATACCTAAACAATAAAATTCTAAGTAAGAAACTAAATTAAACTAAAATATAAATTAATTAAAATATTCCTAAATATTATAAATTTTAATCTAATTAAGATTTCTTCAATTTCTTGTTCTCCGTCATAACTGAAAGGATTTTGGAGGTTGAGCTCAAGGACATGACCAGTGAAGTTGTTACAAACAGCACCAGCCCATTTACAGCAATCTCCATCACCAACTCAAGAGGCAAGACGGTTGGAAGGATCCTAAATATCTTATTTCAACTTTAAAAGCGCTTCCTTATAAAAAAAAAAAAAACTTTAAAAGCGCTTCTCCCTCACTTTCTATGCAACCCACGTAAGAGTTCCCCCTGCAGAAGCTGATGTTGATCATGCTAGCTGTAGCAAAAACTCAAGAAAAACAAGGGCAACGGAGACACTCACGGTTGATTTCATTGCTGTGGATTGAAATCAATTAATTATAAGAAAAGGAAGTGTGCTTATGAGAAATGTTATGATATTGCTTGGTATTTGGAATGTGGCCCGTGTTTGCCCATATATAATTAATTTGTAATAGTATGTTCGAAAAGAATCAATGACCTCACTTTATAAGTTTGTCTGCAAGAAATTTCCGTGCTCATTACTTTAAAACATCAAATAACTGTTTGCGTTGTGTACCTCGGTTATGTGGACTTTCAATTTGCATTATTAGATTGAAAGATTGTGCCACATTAACATAAGTCACGCGTACTCCTGTGTAATTTTCGAGGAAAATAAAATTTAGCTGTCTACGTCATGCAAATAAATTTTGCTTGTTTGCTTGATACACCCTTCTGTCAGATTAGAGGATAATAGATTTACAAAGTTTGAGAATGGTAAACCTTTTTTTTTTTTTCAAACGCACTATTCTTTTATAATGATAAACAAGTGGAACTATTGGCACCCTCCATTATTCTTTTAAAACTCCTATTTTATTATAATTATCTTTAAGAACAAAGTTTGAGAATGATAAACCCTTTTTTTTCAAACAAATGAGTGGAACTATTGGCACCTTCCAAAATTGTTTTAAAACTCCTATTCTATTATAATTTTATTTAAGAACAAATATAAATAAAACTAACCTCACTTATTTTTTACTCTCTTTAATCTATTTTTTGTTAATGAAATCTAGGTGCTTACCAAACCTTAAAGACAATATCTTGTAATACTTAGAAGGTTTTTCACCAAGTGATTAAACCTTCGTATATTTAACAAACTTCTTTGCCAAGGTCAAATCATTTGCTGCAACTCAAGAAAAATCAATAAAACTCAGTTTTACTTACTTTACAGACCAAATTAAATTGAATTAATTTTTTTTTCCTCTCTCTCTCTCTCTTTCTTTTTTGTAGTCTCATCTATACAATTAATTTGTTCAAACTTAAAACAATAATAATTTTCTTTTTTTAATTTAAATATTTTTATTTTTCTTAAGTTAATATTTTTGAGTTTTGTAGAGAGAGAATATTTGGAAAAGGGGATTATATTATTTAAAAAAAAGGGTATTGTTGGCATTAAAGAGAATATAATTTAAAAAAAAAAAAGAGTTTTTAGATGATTTTGGAGGGGTGCCAATTGTTCAACTCATATATTACATACAATATAATATACATGTCCATAGAAATAGAGCCCAACATATAAAAGTTATATAGATAACCTCAAATAAAATCCAACACAGAAAATTAAATTAAATAATTAATCAAGGCTTTTTTTTTTAATTAAAGTAATGAAGGGGTTGAAAAGAGATACTTTATATGAACGTGAACAAACTATTAAGTGATATGGTATAAAAAGAGTGATTGAATAAAGCAAATGAGTGGACTTGCAGATCAATTTCCATACTCGATCATTTCGAATTTTGGATCATCATTTGAAATTTCCGTGTCATTGACTACTATGGTTCCGTAAGTGGACTTGCAATTGATCTGCATTTATTAGGCATTTATCACTAAATCACCTAACACGACCTGTTTGCTGGGAATAATTGATGACCTGTTTGCTTGTTTGATTGAGTGAAAAAAAAAACGACAAAAATTTGTTTCATTATATATATGTGTGTGTGTGTGTGTAAAGCAATGAACTCTTTGACATTACAGTTTTCGAATTAAAAGCCAATCTCGTAAGAGGGATTGGTGAATTTGAGACTGAGAGCAAATTAGAAACTGTAGAAAACGAAGAATATAGAAATTGAGGTCCAGAGAATAGAGAGTAAAATAGATAAAGAGAATAGAAAAAGAAAAGAACAACCTAGAAAAATTAAAATGGAAGAAAGAAAGGCCGAGAACAGAGATAAAAGGAAACAAAAAGACTAGAGAACAAAAACGTATTAGAGGATTAAAATGAAATAATGTAAATTAGAGGGTAAAAATTTTTTCTGACGTTTGAGAATTTATGTTTTAGCTTTTGGCACGCGCATAAGTTTCTGTATCACTCCTAATCATTTTTGAAACATATATTTAAGAAAAGTTTCCAAAGCAAAGAATCCATGGAAGACCTGTCAAAAACAAAGAATCCATGGATGAGTATGAATCTAATCAGTGGCGACTCTCAAGATTTTTTTTAGTTAATTATAAAAAAATTATTGGAACTTATATAAGAATTTTATATTAATTAGTTATGTCGTCTATTCAATTATCATCAAATTCCTGTCGGAGTTTATGATCCATCTGTTGGATTATTTAATCCAATAATGTTGGATCCTTAATCCAACGTTGGGCTTATATGTGAATAATTATGTGTTGTGGACTGTCATATAAGGTTAAGTCCAATTAAAAGTGATCTAATAAGGTTTTCAGTAATATGGGCTTTAATGTATCTAATAGGGTGTGGGCCTTTAATGTGTAGAAACTTAATGATATTCTAATTCTATGATGGGCAGAATTAGGAATACCTAGTGACAACATGATAAGTTGTCTATATAAGTGGTTCTGGTCCCCAGGTCACACGTATCTTTCTATTCTTTCTGACATCCCATTATCAGATAGAGTGCACAGAGAGAATTAAAGGGCTCTCTAGGATATACGTGCTGATCTGGAAGGCCAACCACACAGATCCAGAGGGGATTCAGCGTTATGGATTCAGGTACGCTTCCGTATATTCTGTTATTGATTCTTGGTGATTTGACATGAATGTTCTTGGGTTTATATGTGATGGTTTTCACATAAGGATTTATTATAACAAGTGGTATCAGAGCCTCTTCATGTTGAATTATTGAGAATCAAATTTATTTTGATCAATACTGAAATCTATGGTGTTCTTGAATTTGATAATTATGGTATTGTTGAGTTTAAGAATAAATTTATAATTATTACTACAATTCAGAAATTCAGAATGAAGGAAAATAAAAATTCTAAAATTCGGTTTCCCTAAGGTTAAAGTTTTGTGGCCGGTAGGAAATTTCGCAGCAGCAGTAGCAGCGATCGCGTGCCAGCAGTACGGATCGCGCGAACCAGAGAGCTTGTGACCGCGCGGCAGAGGGAAAGCCACGGGATCTGCGCTGCTCCAGCGCGCGCGATCCGTGCGCTCCGTGCTGCTATCAGCGCTCGTCGCTGCTGCTGCTCTTCGGCGCTCGTCTGTCTGCATCGCTCTCGTCGCTTTTGCTATCGCTCTCGCGACGTGGGCTATTGGAGCACGGCACGGTGGCGCGCGACCTGCGCGGCCGCCGGGCGTGATTCACGCCCCAAGCGCTAAATATGCGCTGCGAGCGCGATGGGAAAGAAAAGCGAAGAAGCAGCTAGGTCGTCGCGCAACATGGTCGCGCGCGATTTGCGAAGCGCGCCGTCGCGTGGTTTCCTCTTTGCTACGCGGCCGCGCTGAGGATTAAGAGTTGCAGCTTTCAGCCGCGGCAGTCGGAGAAGAAGAAGAAGCAGCGGCCATGGCCGCCGCTGCTCGAAGAAGAAAAGAAAAAAAAAAAAAAAGGAAAACGGATTAGGGTTGGATCAGGATCCGGTTCGGGTCAACCGAACCGTCCAACCCTGACCCGATTGGAAAAGAGGGTTAGATTTGGATACGGGTCGGTTAATCCGACCCGAATAGTGGCCATATGGTACAGTCCGACCCGGTCAATGGTTGACCGGTCAATAGTTGACCGGTCAATAGTTGACTGTTGACCGGACTTTGACAAAAAAAAAAAATTTTAAGGATAATTTTTGGTACAATTTTAAATTCAAATATTGATGTTTGGTTATATGTATTTTGAGATAAATTAATTGAAGCAACATGTCGCCAAAATGACCTCTCTTGTGGAAATTAATTTATTTTGGAATATAAACGGTTTTGTACATGTAATTTCTGTAAATATCGATCGGCCCAAAGGAAGGTCCATATTTAACAAAGTTGCTTGTGCACTTGTGGTAATAAATACGTGATGATTATTCGATTTTACGTGTGAATAATAAATCGGCCCAAAGGAAGGTTTATTGTTTGACATGTTCTTATTATCAGTGATTTGATTGCTACACCAAGATATCACTTACAAGTTAATATTTTGTCCAAAGATGAAATATTAATGGAGTGCCTGGTATCTTGAGATGGGGTTTACCTTTATTTGAATTTATTATTGTTGTTTTGAGACTTATAGGAGCATGTTTTGATTGTTAATTGTTCTCTGTTTAGTTATGTCTACTGCTAATATTACTGCCAACATTAATTCAATTCCTATGCTAAATGGCTCCAACTTCAAGTCATGGCAAGAGAACCTCTTAATAATTCTCGCGGTCATGGATCTTGACCTTGCGTTAAGGGTTGATTCCCCCCCGCCTCTTACGGATGAGAGTACTTCTGATGACAAGAAGGCTTTGGAAAGGTGGGAGAGATCAAATCGCATGTGTATAATGATCATGAAGAAGGCCATTCCGGAAGCATTCAGAGGCTCAATGTCTGAAAAGACAACTACAGCTAAGGAGTTCCTGGAAGAAATTGAACAAAGGTTTGTCAAGAACGAAAAGGCTGAAATTGGTACGCTCTTGACAAACTTAATTTCAATGAGGTATACGGGTAAAGGCAATATCAGAGAGTATATTATGGAGATGTCTCATCTTGCTTCTAAGCTAAAAGCACTTAAGCTTGAACTCTCTCAAGACTTGCTAGTGCATCTGGTTCTAATATCCTTACCAACGCAGTTTAACCAGTTTAAGTTGAGCTATAACTGTCAGAAAGAGACTTGGTCTCTAAATGAGCTCATATCACACTGTGTTCAGGAAGAGGATAAGCTGAAGAAAGATAAGACAGAAAGTGCTCATCTAGCCTCTACCTCTAAGGGCAAGGACAAGGGC
This sequence comes from Clausena lansium, assembly GCA_030449835.1. Taxonomy (NCBI): domain Eukaryota; kingdom Viridiplantae; phylum Streptophyta; class Magnoliopsida; order Sapindales; family Rutaceae; genus Clausena; species Clausena lansium. The sequence goes on along the minus strand of JASUUF010000192.1, from coordinate 6,274,475 downwards.
AAGAAACGGTACAAGGATAAGGAAGCTGCAGTTACAGCACCTCAAAAGCAACAACAAAAGAAATCAGGTGTTTCAGAAGGTACTGGTTGTTTCTTTTGTGGAGCTGAAGGACATAAGAAGAAGCATTGCACCAATTATCACGCATGGCGTGCTAAGAAAGGTATGCTTCTTAATTTGGTTTGTTCTGAGGTTAATTTAACTTCGGTACCTAGACACACATGGTGGATAGATTCTAGTGCAACCACTCACATCAGTGTGTCTATGCAAGGTTGCCTGAATTGCCGAAAACCAAGTGATAGTGAAAGATACATCTATGTGGGTGATGGCAAGACAGTTGAAGTTGACGCAATAGGCAAATTTAGCTTATTATTAAGAACTGGATTTTATTTGGATCTTGATGAAACATTTGTTGTTCCATCTTTTAGACGGAATTTGATTTCTATTTCTGTTTTGGACAAATCTGGTTTCTCTTGTTCATTTGGGAATAGAAAATTTAGTTTGTTTCATGATTCAAAATTGGTTGGTTCTGGTTCTTTGTCAGATTATGATAATCTTTATTTGCTTGATACAATTGCTTCATTTGGAGAATCCCTGCAATTATGTACACGAGGTGTTAAAAGAAAATTAACCAATGAGAATTCGGCTGCGTTATGGCATAAGAGATTGGGTCATATCTCCAGACGGAGAATAGAGAGACTTGTGTCAGACGAAATTATCGACCCCTTAGATTTTACAAATTTTGATATTTGTGTTAATTGTATTAAGGGGAAACAAACCAACAAAAGGAGATTTGAAACCAACAGGATTTTGGACGTCTTAGAACTCATACATACAGATATTTGTGGGCCATTCCCTACGGCGTCTTGGAATGGTCAACAATATTTTATGACGTTCATAGACGATTTTTCTAGATATGGCTACATATATCTCCTTCATGAAAAGTCACAGTCCTTGGATATGTTCAAAAATTTTAAGGCTGAAGTTGAGAATCAACTCAGCAAAAGAATCAAAAGTGTCGATCTCGACCACAAAGTGAGTACTATGGTAGATATGATGGTTCAGGTGAACAACGTCCAGGACCGTTTGCTAAGTTCCTAAAGGAATGCGGTATCGTCCCACAGTACACTATGCCGGGTTCGCCTACTATGAATGGTGTTGCTAAAAGACGAAATAGAACGCTTAAAGACATGGTAAGGAGTATGATCTGTCATTCTACTTTACCAGAATCACTCTGGGGCGAAGCACTTAAGACTGCAGCATATATCTTTAACAGGGTTCCAACTAAAGCGACTGTCAAAACCCCTTACAAACTTTGGACGGGCAAGAAGCCGAGTCTAAAGCACTTACATGTTTGGGGATGTCCAGCGGAGGCAAGGCCTTATAAGCCTAATGAAAAGAAACTGGACTCAAGGACGGTGAGTTGTTACTTCATTGGATACTCTGAAAGACCAAGGGGGTACAAGTTTTATGATCCCACGACTAAGTCAATTTTCGAGTCGGGAAATGCACGGTTCTTTGAGGATGTCGAGTTTGCGGGGGGAGATACAGTTAGAGACATTATCTTTGAAGAGGAACATGTTGATATTCCCACAGGTGTTATTGGCGTTAATCAGGGTCTTATTCCTAGCCTTGTTCAAGACACAACAGATCAAGACAATGATGAAGAACCCCCTATACCAGAAATTATTCTAGAAGAACAAACTCTTCCACCTCAAGAACCTATGCCATTAAGGAGATCCACTAGAGAAAGAAGAAGTGCAGTGCCAGACGACTACATTGTATTTCTCCAAGAACATGAGGTTGACATTGGAGTGATGGAAGATGATCCAATCAATTTCCGTCAAGCCATGGAAAGTTCTAACTCTCAGAAGTGGATTGATGCCATGAATGAGGAGATAAAGTCAATGAAGGACAATGACGTATGGGAACTTGTCCCATTGCTAGAAGGTGCGAAACCCATTGGTTGCAAATGGATATTAAAGACCAAGAGGGATTCGAAAGGCGATGTGGAGAGGTACAAGGCACGTCTTGTCGCAAAGGGCTTTACACAGAAAAAAGGCATTAATTATAAAGAGACTTTCTCTCCGGTTTCTTCGAAAGACTCTTTCAGAATTATAATGGCATTGGTGGCGCATTTCAATCTTGAGTTACATCAGATGGATGTGAAGACAACGTTTCTCAATGGTAACATTGATGAGACGATCTATATGGTGCAGCCAGAAAACTTTGTGTCCGGAGACCCAAAGAATATAGTTTGCAAACTTAAGAAATCCATCTATGGGCTCAAGCAAGCATTTCGACAATAGTATTTCAAGTTCATCAAGTAATCATCTCGTTCGGTTTTGAGATGAATTTGGTTGATGATTGCATATACCATAAGTTCTGTGGGAGCAAGTACGTCTTTCTGATTTTATATGTCAACGACATTTTGGTTGCCAGCAACGATATAGGCTTATTGCACGAAACCAAGAGATTTCTAGCTAAGAATTTTGAGATGAAAGATATTGGTGACGCCTCTTTTGTATTAGGCATACAGATACATCGGGATCGCTCCCGAGGTATTCTTGGATTATCACAAAAGAGCTATATCGAAAAGGTTCTTAAAAGATATGGCATGCAAGATTGTAAACCATGTGATACCCTAGTTGCTAAAGGAGACAAGTTTAGTCTCGATCAGTGCCCCAAGAATGATTTTGAGGAAAAGGAAATGCAGAAGATTCCTTATGCGTCAGCAGTAGGAAGTCTAATGTATGCTCAGGTTTGTACGTGACCGGATATTGCGTACGTTACTGGGATGTTGGGCAGATATTTGAGTAATCCAGGAGTAGACCATTGGAGAGCAGCCAAAAGAGTCTTACGATATTTACAGAGAACAAAAGACTATATGCTCACATATCAGAGGTCAGATCAGTTTGAGATCATTGGGTATACTGACTTTGATTTTGCTAGATGCCAAGATAGTATGAAGTCCACGACGGGCTATATCTATCTACTAGTTTTGGGTGTCTTGTTTCTGGAAGAGTGCTAAACGAGCTCTTCTGACAAACCTCTTCTACGATGGCAGCAGAGTTCATAGCATGTTATGAGGCATCCAATCATGGAACATGGCTGCGGAATTTTGTCACGGGGCTGCGTATTGTAGATGGCATTGATAGGCCACTCAAATTATTTTGTGATAATAAGTCAGCAGTGATGTATTCCAATAACAACAGGAGCTCGACGAAGTCGAAGCATATAGAGATCAAGTTCCTAGTTGTTAAAGAAAGAGTTCAGAGTGGACAGTTGTCTATAGAGCACGTTGGCACAAACTCCATGATTGCTAAGGGATTGCCACCCAAAATGTTTCATAAGCACACTGCTCGTATGGGATTCATGTTGTTAAAGGATATTCAGTTTTAGTGGGAGTTTGTAATTTTAGATGCTCTTGTAATATAGACATTTTTCGGTTATTTCGGTTTATGGTTATTTTCTGCAGAAATAAGGTTTTAGTTTGTTCACACATTTTGATTTTGGTAAAGTTTGATCTCACTAAGGTTTAAGGTAGACCAATTGGAAATAGGCATGTTAAAATCACATTACATGAAATTTCCATGCTACACATCCACATCATGATCCATGTCATTCAGTTATATTGGCATTGTGACCATTGATGGGTCTAGTTACGACAGTTGTAACGAAGGCCGCTTTGATCCTATATTGGTATGATTGATGGACGGGATTGGGTATAGATACATTTCGGTAATGACAGAAGGGTTGAGCTCATACGGTTATTTTTACAAAGCATAATTATAAGGTTACACATATAGCCCAAGTGGGAGATTGTTGGATTATTTAATCCAATAATGTTGGATCCTTAATCCAACGTTGGGCTTATACGTGAATAATTATGTGTTGTGGACTGTCATATAAGGTTAAGCCCAATTAAAAGTGATCTAATAAGGTTTTCAGTAATATGGGTTTTAATGTATCTAATAGGGTGTGGGCCTTTAATGTGTAGAGACCTAATGTATTCTAATTCTATGATGGGCAGAATTAGGAATACCTAGTGACAACATGATAAGTTGTCTATATAATCCCCAGGTCACACGTATCTTTCTATTCTTTCTGACATCCCATTATCAGATAGAGTGCACAGAGAGAATTAAAGGGCTCTCTAGGATATACGTGCTGATGTGGAAGGCCAACCACACAGATCCAGACGGGATTCAGCGTTATGGATTCAGGTACGCTTCCGTATATTCTGTTATTAATTCTTGGTGATTTGACATGAATGTTCTTGGGTTTATATGTGATGGTTTTCACATAAGGATTTATTATAACACCATCTTTCAACTTCAAGCTCTCTTTTTTCATGTCTCCTTATCAAAGCTTAAGTTTTTCAAATTAAAATTAAGGAGCAATTAAAAATTATAAAACAAATATTTTGAAGAACAAGACTTATTTATGTCCCTTATTAGGTGTATCACATTACCAAGTTTTCCTGCAAGAAATTTCCATGCGCATTACTTTGGATCATCAAGTCTTCGAAGTCATTAGCTACTTGCTTGCTTTGGGTCCCTCTGTGGATTTTCAATTTGCAGATTGGAAGATACAGTAACATAAGTCGTACTCGTGGATAATTTTGGAGGAAAATAAATTTAGCTATCTACGTCATGCAAATTAATGACCTAGTTGCTTGTTTGATTGTGTATGTATAAAATGTTAGGAATTTTTAATTCTTGTAAGTAAAAATATAAAATAAATAATAAAATCAATCGTACAATACAAGGAACGTGGACAAACCATGACCGCCAAGGATAACGAAAGAAAAATCCACTTATAAACTTACTATTTCTCTCAAATTAGAAACTGTTTACTTGTAGAGAAATTAATTGTTATATTATGCAAACAAGTGAACTCAACTTTTCTATATACGTAGTAGTTATTTCTTATAGAACAAGTATTCATTTCCTTATAAGTTCCAAAGAAAAATTACTTATTACTTAAATAGGAATCCTACTAAATAAGAAAACTATTGAAGATGAAGCTTAAATTTGGAAATCTGGAATCTTGTCCGACATGATGGTTACAAGTTGTGTGTGTATATGACTTGTCAGATGGAAGAATTCAGGGAGCTGTATGACAGATAAAGAAAGTCGGTTGGAGGAATAAGTAAATCACGTGATTCAGCATGTGATTTACTTACTTAAAACGGTAGCCGAGCTTGACGTTTTAAGTAACATAATAGCTGAGGCTTTGACACCTGTCTGACGATTATTTGAAAGGCTGTTAGAAGCCGTTACATATGCAGGAGGCTTCTGGGTTTTCTATTAGCAAACCCAGAAACTTTGGCTGATTGATACAGGACCTTTCTAGGTCATTTACTCTTTGTATATAAAGCCATATGAGCTGTTATTTGATTCGTTCTGTTCAGTTACACTTCTTCTCTTTAATTGTATGTTGAAAAGCTCTCAATAATGAAAAATCATCTCTGATTCTCACAGTGAATATAGGCTCTTGTGAGGCCGAACCACAAAAATCTTTTGTGCAATGTGTGTGCTTGTTTCTGTTCTTCTCATTTCAGTGTGATCAATACTTGATTAATTGGTTAACTACATCAAGTCTATTTAATTTGCTTGCTGTTCTTGGATCTTAAGAATCCTAGAGTGGATCGTTGGGGAGTCAAAATCACTTCTTGTTGGTTTATGACTCAACAAAAACTAAAGAAAAGTTTAAGAAATATCGTAATTTAAGATTTACAAATTGTCGTTAAAAAGCGGACATATTTCCTAACATACAAAATAGAATTTTGTTTTATTTTAAAGCATTCAAAAGAATCGAGAAACTGAGAGCAACTTAGAAAGGATAAAAGAGGAACAAAGTAGAAATTGAGGTCGACAGAAATTAAAGAGAGTAAAAAGTAGATAAAGGGATAAAAAAAATAAAAGAAAAATTAAAATTAAAATGAAAGAAAGAAAGACCGAGAGACAGAGAGAAAAAAATATCAAAATATGTACTGGATGGTTAATAATATCGTAAATTAGAGGGTAATAATTTAATGAATTTTGAGAATTTAGTTAACATGATATCCAGTAATAAATAAGCGGGAAATAAATTTGTAAAGTTTCGAGAATTTAGTTGTTACAGTTCTCACTGTTAATTTTTAAATTCTACGGAGAAGTTTTCAAAACAACAAATTAAATCCGTAAGAGCTTATAAACCGCGATTATTTAAGATTCGGTTACAAGAGCGATACACCTTTTATTTTTTTATTTTTTTCATTTTGAGTAGCACTATTGGCCTCTCAATAATCCTATTAAAACCCCCCTTTTTTTTGGTTCTTACAACTTTAACCATACATGAAATTACATTAAAAGACAAATAAAAATCCTAATGAAAATCCTGTAGCCTGCACAATTTGTTTTTTATACAACTCCTCCTCTCTTCCATGCGCCCATTTAAAATAACAAAGAAAAAAAACCTTCAAAATAACAGAGAAAAAAGACTTGAGTATAACATTAAATGGTCCACGAAATTATTTTAGGTGTGGCTATTTAAACTCACAAAATTTTTTTAAACATCCATATTTTAATAGAAAATTTTATTATTAAATTATCTGTAAACAAAATTATTAATAAATAGATAATACTGAAATGATTTTTTTTGTTTATATTTTAGTCTTGAATTTTAACTGTGAAAATTTGTTTCTGATTATAGAATTATACCAGGATAATTATGAGAATTTAGATTCAATCTAATTAATTTAGAGTAGTAGAATTGAATAGTATTTAAGACATCACCTTTTCCTTTCGGCAAGAAATTACCCTCAGGAGGAAAGTGGAGAGCCTGAGAGCAAACTAGAAAAGATAGAAAAGGAAAATAAATAGAAATTCAGGTCGAGAGAAGTCATAGAGAGAAAATAGATAAAGAAGAATAGAGAAAGAAGAATGGAAAAAGAAAAATGAAAAAAATGGAAGAAAAGCCGAGAACAGCTGTTAAAAAAAAATTATTAGATGCTTAAAATGAAATCCTGTAAATTAGAGGGTAAAAAAGTTTTCTGATAAATAAAACATACTAACGCTAATAAAAAGGCTTAAAGAGACTTCAAATTATATTCCATATATAGTCCTTGGGTGTCGCTACGTTACAACGGTGGTACCATACCACTTTTTTTTTTGTCTTTTGTGACAGCACCACTGTAAATTTTCATAAAATCCCTTCCACTCATTTTATTTAAACTTTGCTCCATAATTATTTAACTAAATTTCATCTGCACCCATAGGCACATTTCAATGAGCACCTTGCACTATTTAATATTATTTTTATTTTATGTTACACCTGCATCATAATACCCCCTCTTTAGTATTTTGAGATTGAATAATTGCTATATTCAATTTAAAATCTTACACTCCTGTTTCTTTTTTTAATATTAGGATTTTTTTAAATCTACTATCAAATTTATTTAAAATTTTACACTCTTTTTATTATAAATTTTTTTAATAAATATTACTTTTTACTTTACATATATAACAAATTATGCAACCCCAATAACTTTATTATAAAAAGTATCACAATTTTTTTTACTTTTATTTTTATCATGTTGTTTATTTCAAATATTCTTATCTTATGGGTGCATTTGGTTCTTCATTATTTGTTGCATTATGTTATATTACATTATTTTTTAGTCACATTAAGCAGTATTAAATTATAATTTAGTAAAAATTTTTATCCTTCATATATACTAATAAAAAATTTTAATAATATAATGTCAGTCCATACTATATAAAATTAATTCACCACCCATTTGGAGATGATGAATTATTTACAATAGTAAATTAAAGGATTAAATAACATGATAAAAATAAAAGTATGAAAAATTATAATATTTTTTGTAAAAGAGCTATTGGGATTACATAATTTGTTGTGAATGTTAAAAAAAAAAAAGGTACCATAATATTTATAAAAAAATTTGTAATAAAAAGAGTGTAAAGTGTTAAATGAAATTTGATAATGGATGTTAAAAAAAATGTAATTAGAAAGGAGTATAAGGTTTTAAATTAAACATGCCAATGATTCAATTTCAAAATAGTAAAGAGCCTATCAAAAAAAAAAAAGAGGGGTATTGTGATACAAATGCAATATTGGATAAAATTTTTATAAATATTATATAGTACGAGGCACTAACTGAAATGTACATGTGGATGCAGGTAGAAATTAGCTTAATACTGATAAAACAAATATTAAATAAGAGTGAGTGGAGGTTTATATGAAAATTTCTCACAAAAGATAAAAGAAGTGGTATGATACCACTGTTGTAACATAGTTGCACCCATAGTCCTTTGGATTTACCTATTGCTTGAACTGAAAATCATAACTAAATATTGAATGTCAGAAATCCAATTGCAAGTTGCAAGTATCTTAATTAGCTAAATTAAACTTTCCGCCATTTTTTTCTTGGGAAAAGACCACCCACACCTCCAAGATTTGCTTAAATAGTTACACACACTTTCTTATTTTCATAAATAGTCACGTAGACTTCTTTTTTACTATTATACCATTGATTACAACAACGAAATGAATTTAAATAAACTATTATAATAAATATAAGTTATTTTATTAATATAATATTTTATTTGTATTATATGATATTTGTTTATTATTTTTTATCTTATTACTATATTGATATTTATTTGGATTGTATAATCAAATGTATAATAGTCATTTATGAAATTAAGGAGGTCTATGTGACCATTTATAAAATTAAAGGGATATGTGTGACCATTCAAGTAAACCATGGAGGTGTATGTGACTTTTTTCCCTTTTTTCCCCTTTGAAAATATCCGTTCAAAACTTCAAATCCACAGACTACAATACCTTCCTTCTAGATTTAATTTCTTTTATGCTTTTCTAAAAAATTTTCTTAATAAAAAATTTTCTTTATAGTTTCACGAGGCCTAAAATACTGTGACAGCAAGCAAGGACAAAAAAATTACGTTCCTTCTCTTTCCATTTATTTAATTTGAAATAGTTATTCGTTTTAAGAATCAAAGGCATGGTGCAAAAAATTGTGTTGCTGGTCTAGTAGAGACTTTCTTATTTGGTTTGTCAAGAGATCATTAGAGGCTTTCATTGACCGATGGGATTAACTTTAAAGAGACAATGAATAAAAATTGTTAAATCATGAAGCCCTCAAACTACTAACAGTACTAGTGTTTGTTCATTTCTATGCATATTGGTTCCTGTTCTTCGCAGATTGTTCCCGCCATGTTTGTGTATATTGTATAAGGCTGCTGCTCTTGTTCAAAAGTTCAGAGAGAAAACGAAAACTTGCAATATGCTAGAATATGGGTAAACTATTAATTAGTACGTACGTATGCTGCAAAAATTCAAATTCAAAATTTTTGTGAGACAACTGTGATTCCAAAAATCATCCCTCACCAAGAGCTTTATCGACGGACAATCTTTTTTCTTTTTTCTAATTTATGTACAGAGTGAAGCATTAGATGAGCAGCTCTCGGATTTAGTATTCTTACTTCAGCATTAAATTCATTTAATATTGACTCTTGTATGTAAGCCGCCGTTGTTCTAAGGTTGAAACATGGTGTTCAAAAGTTTCTAATTTTAGAGGTTCCGATCCTTCCCCTTTATTGTAATACTTCATTTCTAGTTTAAAGTACATAAAACAACAATTTTCGAAAAGAAAAAAAAAAGTACATAAAACAACATACAGAATAACATGAAAAAAAATTGAAAAAAAAAAAAAACTAGTAACAGTTTTCTTACAAACAGCCAAATCTAGCCACCAAGCCATCCAAGAAATGACAATACGTGTACCTCCATCTCCTGTTGACAAGCAGAGGGCCGATGAAACACCAAAAACCCACCACAAATCCAAGTGCCATGCTTGCATACAACAACCAGTCCAAATCATCTTCATCTTCAGCTTCGTTTCCATTTCCATCTCGATCTTCAGGTACAAAAGCATTCTTCTCAGTACAATTAGGCAGTGGTGCTCCGCAGAGATTGTTGCCGGCAAAACAGGATGCATCGAAGCTTTGCAATTGAGTGCTTAAAGGAATTTTCCCAGTCAAGTGATTGTCGGACAGATTCAAGTGACTTAAAAATGACAAACTTGACATACTTTGAGGAATTTTTCCAGAAAGTTGGTTCATTGAGAAATCGAGGGATTCAATTGAACTCATATTTCCAATATTTTCTGGAATTTTCCCCATAAAAAAGTTGTGGGACAAGTTCAACGATTGCAATCCTTTACGATTTGTCAATTCCATGGGTATTTCTCCTGAAAAATTATTTTTGGAAAAGTCTATGCTTCTTACCAAATTAAGAATGGAGTTATACTCAACCATAAACCCTTTCGTTACAACTGATGCATCCTCCTCAATCTCGATGTCGTCCTCTCCCGACATAAAGGATATAGCATTATCGTGATCATGTAACCTCATTGCTATTGGAAAAATATGCTCTTTAAAGCATATTTGTTTATTTATTGTTATAAATATTTTTCTGATTAATAAAATGAATGAGGTATTTTATTCAAGTATCTCTATTGCATTAATATTTTGAGTAAAGTCCATTTAACCATATTATATGTATTTATGTGATCACCAAGTGGATTCACAGAAGACATAAATACAAGTTATCTTATGATTAAATAAATTAAGTTCGCAGTTGATAAATAAAGTTGGGCGCTTTATTTAGGTATAGACTGTAATAAGTTCATTGAGTGATTTGTCTTAATCATATATGAATTTATTGATGTAGCATGACTACATTGAACTGGATCACATGTGAGATTTAATTAACTTTGTAATAACTGTCAGACTTATTAAATCTCATAGGCATTGATTTAATGTGATCTTAATCTTGAGTCAATTATAATTTCTTGATTATAATTGTTATTTCATTTGAGTTACCAATGGGCACGACATACACTTGTAGTCAAGATTACCCGGTATCTTGGTGGGAGCAATTACAAGTATTGAATTTATAGATTGACAATATAGAATTTGTACGACACATCTCTTGATGGGTTTCAGTACTTGATCATAGAATTCTCTAGCCAGAGTGTATCAACATATCCAGTGTTGATCAATCTTGAGTCATAGCCTGGAAGATCGTTTGGTGGTGGATCTACAGCTTTTGATTATTCATCTTCTCATTTAAACAAGGTACGAGTTTCTAGATTACTTAATTCTTATATATTATATGAGATCAATGATAAAAATACGATTTTTATCCAACAATTGGTATCAGAGCCATCTCATAATAATATATAAGGATTTCGTATGAAATAAATCTTGTTGATTATGTATTAGAGTGGCACAATTTATTTAGATATATATTATTTGTTAATATATGAATAAAGCATGCTTGGGTTTGTCTCAATTCATGATTAGAAATTTGTCTGTATGATTGTATTGAATCTGTAACTAGAGGGGTGGTTTATCATCACCATGTTTCCCTCTAGGTTTTAATTTTCTATTTTAGAATTTTTGTAAGCCCTGGCGTTAGGAATCTGTAACAAAAAAATAAGGTTGTATTCATCGGCAAGAAGAAATTCATCGGACAATGCGCAAGACACTCGCAAAGAACGCACGCCACGCACGCACGCGCAGCCATATGTAATGCAATGCAAGAAGACGGCGTGCGGTGCGCGCACAAATAGTAAATACAAGGCCGCGCTTAATCATTAGTAAGACTCACCGCTAGACGACGCTTGCGTAAGCCAGAAGTGTTGCACGGTAGCAGTAAAGACTGCCAGCGAGAAGCATGCATTAAGGCGAATCGTACGTGCGTGTGACTAATCAGCATTGCTAACGCGGTTGTCGTGATCGTGGCCGGCGTCGGGTGAAGAAGTTCTTCCGGCGGGACAGCCTCGAGGATGCATCGGAGAAGATGATGAACAGTTGCTGGTTTTGGTGATGGCGACTGAGGAGAAAAATACAGATTTAGGGTTTTTGTGGTTTTTATCACTTTAATCCCTATAGTTCTGTAACTTTCTCGTTTGGGCATAATTGTTTTATTATTTTGCATTTAAGTCCAAGATTTGTTTTAGGCTTGGTAAATCCTAGTTTTAGGTCCAATAAAATTTGGGCTTAATGGATTAAAATGCATGGATATAGTTTAACACATTAAGTTTATATTTGGTCCAAAATTTTTTACTTAAAATTTTGTTTTCTTTAAAAATTAGAATTGGACCAATAATAAATTTAAAGCCCATATTAGCCAAGTCCATTAACAAAAATAAGCCAATGAAAGATGGACATTGACAAAAAGCCCAATGAAGATTAGGCTTAGGATTAATGTATTTTTCATTTTAGGAAAATCATGAATTGAGATTATTTAATTATTTATTTATATGATTATGTTTTGGATGTTAACATGCCATGAAAACATGTCATATAGAATAGGAAGTACCACTCTATGCATAATGATAAATGTCATTCATTTAACATGAATTTATGTATATTGTTTGAATTATTTAAATGCTTGATAATATGAGATATCACTTGGATAATATTATAGGAAGCATGATATTAACAATATATGTATGTTTTTAAAAGGAAAAACCAATTTTAAAATATTGAGTGGGAGAGGGAAAATTCAAGATAATTTTTCCCACGGGCTCCATTGTTGGTTCAATAATAAAATTATATATATACCTCGACTTCATGATACGGTGATGCTCCCTACGGAGGGTATATATATTAGATATTTTATTTGATGAACTTCTTTAAAGATAAAATCGAAATATTTTTCAATCTGTTGATCACCCTAACGGTGGGCATGATATAGAGAATACGTAGATTGAAACAATGGTTACACACTCAACTAAAATTTGTTATTAATCTTCCCATCGAAGCTCTGTTAACAAATTTAGGCCTAAAAAGACAACGATAGTTATTTATCATGTTTCGACATGAAAGTAAATAATCTAATGGATAATTGGATCTGGTAAGTGTAGACATGACTTCCCCAACGGATAGCTTGTCAAAGCGGTACTAGATTATCGTTACAATAAAATAAAATGCATTTATGGTTTTTTGCATTTTTATTATTTATTGTGAATGTTATATCAAAATATTTATGCATGGATGTTTTATTTTTCAGAAATGTCTTCCTTAAGCCCACTTACTATTATCCTGAATCAAAACAAACTCACTGGCGAGAACTATATAGATTGGAAAAGAAATCTATATATTGTCCTGACTGCTGAAAATTATAAATATGTCTTAACCCAGGCATGCTCATAGAAATGAGAGGAGGCTTTATGAGAAATGGCAAAAGGCTAATGAAATGGCTAAATGCTACATTTTAGCCTCAATTTCTAATATTCTGCAGACCAAACATCAGAATTTGGAGACAGCCACTGAAATAATGGATAGTCTCCAAGAGATGTTCGGGCAGAGCACTCGCTCTGCGAGGCAAGCAGCATTGAAGGGTATTATGAATAGCAAAATGGGGAAGGGCACAAGAGTTCGTGATCATGTCCTCAAAATGATGGACTATTTGAATGAGGCTGAGATTCAGGGTGCACAAATCGATGATAACTCAAAAATTGATATGGTGCTAGAATCTCTGCCAGATACATTCAAAGAGTTTAAGGTCAATTATAACATGAACAAAAGAAACATGACCTTAACAGAATTGATGAACGAACTCCATTCTCACCAAGAGATCTATCGTCTTTGAGAAATCTCTGGAAAGCATAAATATTGCTGAAAAAAATTCTTCATCTAGGCCTAAGCCAAAAGGCAAAGGTAAGAAGAAGAAACCTGGGAAAATGAAATTGTCTACGAAACAAGATGGCAAGCCTAAAGGCAAGTGCTTCAAGTGTGGACAGAAGGGTCATTGGAAAAAGGATTGTCCTAAGATTGCCAAATCAGGTATAGGAAATCTTTTTGTTATTGAAACTTGTTTAGTTCAGAATCCAATTGACACATGGGTGTTGGATTCAGGAGCAACTAATCATATTTGTAATTCACTTATTTGGTTTCGAAACCAGAAACTAAGTGAAGGGAGCGTTAGGTCACACTTGGGACAGATACGATTCGTGTCGAGCAGTGAAGACTGGATCTGTTTTATTATCTTTTAATAATGAGACTTTGGTTTTGAATAATTGTCTTTATGTTCCAGACATTAGGAGGAATTTAATTTCAGTAGCTTGTTTGTCAAAACAAGGGTATACTGTAAATTTTGGATCCTCTGTTTCTATTTTTTATAATAATAGACTTATTTGTTCTGGTACATTGGAAGACAATTTATATCATTTAAGGCCTATGATCTTTTCTATGCATGACACAGTGATTAATAATGATGAGCATACACATTTATCTAAGAAAAGAAAGATTTCTTCTAACCAGTGCTACCTCTGGCATTTACGCTTGGGTCATATAAACCAAAATAGGATACAGAGAATGATCAAAGATGGGCTCTTTGGTCCATTAGAAAATGAATCATTGCCACTCTGTGAATCTTGTTTAGAAGGAAAAATGACAAAAAGGCCATTCTCGGCCAAAGGAGTGCGTGCTATTGTACCACTTGAATTGGTACATACAGATGTATGTGGACCAATTAATGTACAAGCTCGAGGGGGTTATGAGTACTTCATCACTTTCACTGATGATTACTCTAGATACGGTTATGTTTATCTGATGCGTCACAAGTCTGAAGCTCTTGAGAAATTTAAAGAGTATAAGGTCGAGACGAGAAAGCAATTAGATAAGAACATAAAGAAACTTCGATCTGATCGAGGTGGTGAATATCTCTCCGAGATTTCAAAGAGTATCTCGGTTGAAAATGGGATTATATCTCGATTGATCGCCCCCAGAACACCACAACGAAATGGGGTAGGCCGAAAGGAGAAATAGAACTCTTTTGGATATGGTGAGATCTATGCTCAGTTATTCATCATTACCTATCTCTTTTTGGGGACTAGCACTAGAGACTGCAGTTTACCTTTTAAACTTAGTTCCATCCAAGTCAGTGCCTAAAACCCCAATAGAATTATGGTCAGGTCGCAAACCAAGTTTACAACATGTTCATATTTGGGGATCACCAGCACATGTGCTGAAACCAAAGGCAGACAAAATGGATTCACGTTCTGAGATTTGCATGTTTGTGGGGTATCCCAAAGGAACAAGGGGAGGTTTATTTTATAGTCCTCAAGATAGGAAAGTAATTGTGAGCACACACTTTACTTCCCTTGAGGAAGACTATATGAATAACTTCAAACCAAAGAGTAAGATAGTACTTGAAGAACTGTCAGGTGATCAGATTGATACTCAGCTTTCAACACCTGTTTTAGAACAAGATGAAGAGCAACAATCTGATCAGCAAAGGATTAGCCCTGAACAACCATCACTTTTAGAACCTCGTCGTAGTGGGAGGGTAACTAGGTTACCAGTAAGATACATGTTATTGGGAGAAACCTATACGGCTATCTCAGATGAACATGTACAAGATCCCATTAGCTACAATGAAGCTCTAATAGATAGAGATGTTGAATTTTGGAAAAAGGCTATGAATCAAGAAATGGAATCTATGTATTCCAATAAAGTCTGGGAACTTGTAGAGGCACCAAATGGGGTAAAACCTATTGGGTGTAAGTGGATCTACAAGAGGAAAAGAGGAGTAGACGGAAGGGTGGAAACGTTTAAAGCAAGATTAGTAGCCAAAGGGTTCACTCAGAAAGAGGGAATCGACTATGAGGAAACCTTTTCTCCGGTTGCTATGCTTAAGTCCATCGAGTCTGCTCTCCATTGCTTTGCAGATCTTTGGATTATGAAATTTGGCAAATGGATATTAAGACTCCTTTCTAAATGGGCATCTTGAAGAAGACATCTATATGCAACAACCAGATGGATGGATTCACAAAAAGGCCAAGAACACATGGTATGCAAGTTGCAGAGATCCATCTATGGATTGAAGCAAGCATCCCGCTCATGGAACATTAGATTTGATCAAGCGATAAAATCGTTTGGATTCATTCAGAATATTGATGAACCATGTGTATATAAGAAAATTCAGGGAAAAAACTGTAGCCTTTCTAATTCTTTATGTAGATGATATTCTCCTTATTGGAAATGATATAGGAGTATTGACTACAGTAAAGAGTTGGCTAGCAAAACAATTTGATATGAAAGACCTAGGAGAGGCTAGTTATATTCTTGGTATCAAGTTACTACGAGACCGGAAGAATAAAACTTTAACCTTATCTCAAGCGGTCTATATCGATAAGATATTGGCTAGATTTAGCATGGAAAATTCCAAGACTGGCTTGTTACCATTCAGACATGGAATTGCATTCTCTAAGGATCAATCACCTAAAACATCTGATGAGATAGAGAAAATGAGACGAGTTCCCTATGCGGAAGCTGTAGGGAGTCTCATGTATGCCATGCTTTGCACTAGACCAGACATCTGTTTTGCAGTTGGAATGGTTAGTAGATATCAATCTAATCCTGGACCTGAACACTGGACTGCTGTCAAGCATATAATGAAGTATCTGAAAAGAACTAAGCATTATATGCTTGTGTATTCTCAGTGATGAACTTATTCCGATGGGTTATACCGATTCGACTTTATGTCGATATAGGATTCTAGAAAGTCCACTTCGTGCTATGTGTTTACATTAGGAAGTGGAGCTATTAGTTGGAGGAGTGTGAAACAATCTTGTATCGCAGACTCCACAACGGAAGCTGAATATGTGGCTGCATCTGAAGCTGCAAAAGAAGCTGTATGGCTCCGTAAGTTCCTTCAAGATCTTGAGGTGGTACCTGATGCAATTGCACCACTTAAATTATTTTGTGATAATAGTGGCGCGATGGCTCAATCAAAAGAACCAAGGAACCACAAGAAACAAAAACATATTGAAAGGAAGTATCATCTTATAAGGGATATAGTGCGGAGAGGTGATGTAAAAGTTACTCGGTTGCGTCACACAAAAAACTTGCGAGACCACTTTTACTAAGGCCATACCTGGGAAACTTTTTGACTTGCACTTAGAGTCCATGGGCATGCGTGAGATGCCAAATATGCTTTGAGAGCTAGTGTGAGATTATTGGAAAAATATGCTCTTTAAAGCATATTTGTTTATTTATTGTTATAAATATTTTTCTGATTAATAAAATGAATGAGGTATTTTATTCAAGTATCTCTATTGCATTAATATTTTGAGTAAAGTCCATTTAACCATATTATATGTATTTATGTGATCACCAAGTGGATTCACAGAAGACATAAATACAAGTTATCTTATGATTAAATAAATTAAGTTCGCAGTTGATAAATAAAGTTGGGCGCTTTATTTAGGTATAGACTGTAATAAGTTCATTGAGTGATTTGTCTTAATCATATATGAATTTATTGATGTAGCATGACTACATTGAACTGGATCACATGTGAGATTTAATTAACTTTGTAATAACTGTCAGACTTATTAAATCTCATAGGCATTGATTTAATGTGATCTTAATCTTGAGTCAATTATAATTTCTTGATTATAATTGTTATTTCATTTGAGTTACCAATGGGCACGACATACACTTGTAGTCAAGATTACCCGGTATCTTGGTGGGAGCAATTACAAGTATTGAATTTATAGATTGACAATATAGAATTTGTACGACACATCTCTTGATGGGTTTCAGTACTTGATCATAGAATTCTCTGGCCAGAGTGTATCAACATATATATATATATATATATATATATATATATGTATGTTGAAAATGATCATTAGAGAAAACCTGTAAGTATCAAGGAACAAGATGTAATTAAATTGATTGGACAGTTGAGATATCAATTTAATTAACGATGTGGTACAAAGGATTGTGCAATAAAGAAATCAATGTGGCTTGGGCGAATTATTATTCGAGCATACAATTATGGAGGTCAGTTCCAATCTTATAGTGGAGTAGAATTGGAATTAAATAATTATTTTTGTTTAATTACAAGCTTAATTATTGTAGCCACTATTGTATGTTCCCAAATGATCCCCGGGTTAGCTCATTTAATTGATAACACCATTACTGGACCCAAAAGCGAGAACCTGCATATCGTGCAAAAATCTTAATTATAATATTTGTTAAGGCCTAATGTATTATATACAAGTGTAAAAGGGGTCTTGTGATATTTTACAAGTTAGTTCCCTAGTAGGTTACACATTCCCTCTACTATTACGTTAGTGGAGAGATAAATATTTAATTTAAAATATTTTAATATTTTAAATTAATGAGATATAATACATGATAGGGTTTTTTTTTTTCATAAGCTATTATAAATAAGGATTTTTTCTAAAAGAAAAGAGAGAGAGATCTTCATTTAAAAAAAAAAAAAAAAAGGGAACGCCAGTTGCAATTGGGAGTAGTGAAACAGACGCCCACACGTCCAGTGTTGATCAATCTTGAGTCATAGCCTGGAAGATCGTTTGGTGGTGGATCTACAGCTTTTGATTATTCATCTTCTCATTTAAACAAGGTACGAGTTTCTAGATTACTTAATTCTTATATATTATATGAGATCAATGATAAAAATACGATTTTTATCCAACAGTTGCAGCCATAACAGTGAAGTTATTGATGCATCTCGGTATGGTCCCTGAGAGACTATTATTCGCAACGTCTAAAATTTGTAGAGAAGTTAGACGACAAATTTGAATTGGCAAAGAGCCATGAAACTTGTTTGATCGAAGATTGAGAATCCGTAATCCTAAAAATATTTCTCCCATCCATGTTCGAATGTCGCCGACAAACTCATTTTCACCAATGTCAAGCACCTTCAAATATGAGCAATTTTGAATTGACATAGGAATTGCTCCAGACAATCTGTTATTGCGAAGGTTCAAAGAAAGAAGCTGACTTAAAGTTCCAATTGAGATCGGAAGGCTACCAGAAAAGTTATTCTTTCCTAAATTGAGCACATTCAAGGAAGGCCAGCTCATCCAACAATCAGGTATATCTCCAGAAAAATAATTTTTTGAGAGTGAGAGATATATATAAATCCCGTTTGACTGACTCATCCCATCACATATTAAATGGAAAATGGATCCTGATAAAGCATTATTGGAAAGATCAAGCATACTCGGTAGAGGCATAAGATAAAATGGACGTCGGTCAAAATTTGGAATCTCACCATAGATTTGGTTGATAGAGAGATTCAAATACGAATACTGGGAAATGGAATTCCAAAACCAACGAGGAATAGCATCTGAAATTCTTGTGTTGGATATATCCAAATAAGACAAATTCTTTTGTGAACGAAGCCACGACGGAAATTGAGGCCCTAAATGACATGACCTCAATAGTAATTCTTGGAGTTGAAAAGGAGGAACCCAATTCGGGTTGACTTTCAAGATTAGCGGGTTTCCAAATACAGAAAATGAGATCAACCTTGTTAGATTGACAAAATGAATTTCAGAAAGAGTTCCATTCAACTTGTTGTTGGACAAATCTAGACTTTCTAAGTGTGAAATTTGTCCCAAAGACGATGGAATAGAACCATTCAGCTTGTTATTGGAAAGATCTAGATTTGTCAAAGATGAAAGTTCTCCAAGAGCAGGTGGAAGGGGACCTGAAAGAGAGTTGTCGCTCAGGATAAGAGCCTGTAGACTTTTAAATTGCCCGAGTTGATTAGTCAAGTGACCAAAAATTTGACAACCCCTCAAATTCAGAGACTCTAGTGCATATGCAACACAGGAAGAGAAAATATCTAAGACTTCTGATATGTCTTGACTCAATGTGACAGATGAGATTTCGAGTGATGTCAACTTACAAAGTCTTGCAAATGATGTTGGAATCTTCCCTCCAAGATTTTCATGTGAAGAAAGGTACAGTTCTTTGATAGAAGAAGTCAAGTTTTGTAGACCTATTGATGACATCGTACCCTGCAAGCTATTGTGAGAAAGAGCAAGGAACTCAAGATCATTAAGCTTTGACAACCAGCCAGGTATTGCAGAATTGAAATTGTTGTAAGATAAATCGAGATATCTAAGAGACGTCAAGTTTCCTAGTCCAATGGGGATTTGACCATGAAATTGATTATTGCTTAGTTTGAGAAAGACTAAACGACGGTGACCAAAAAAGCAGCTGCCATATTGAAATAAAGAGTTATCAAAATAGTTTCCAGAAAGATCAAGGGCAATAAGGGAGGAAAAATTTACAGAGGACAATGGAGCAAACTGATGGAGTTCGCAGTTGGACAACTTTAATACTTTCAAAGAAGGGAGGGAGTTTTTGAGAAGTAACCAATCAGTGGCTTTGCTAAGGTTCATTCCACTCAGATCGAGATGCTCCAGCAAAGAAAGACCAGACAGCCATGAAAATTTGTCAAAGTGTAACTCACTGTGATCAATATCACTGAGATCAAGATACTGCAGATTAGAGAGATTTCCAAGTTGATGAGGAATCATTCCTGCAAATCCGGCAGCAGAGAGATTGAGATATCTTAGGTTCTTAAGAGAACCAAGATATTTGGGAATCAGAATTCCTTGAAAATTATTACCGCTTAAGTCCAAGTGAATCAAATGCTTTAAATCAACCAAAGAGGGATTTATCTTACCAACCAGCATTAAGCTGCTGTAAGCTTCATATTCAGAAAAATATCTGGTAAGTGGTTTTAGAGTTTCGGTACTAAGTCCGATAGCATTGAAAGGCTTTCGAAGGCAGAGCTGAAGGACATGGCCAGTGAGGTTGCTACAAACAACACCAGCCCATTTACAGCAATCTCCATCACCAACCCAAGAGGCAAGACGGTTGGAAGGATCTATGAGATCTTGTTTCAACTTTAGAAGAGCTTCTCTCTCAGTTTCTTTGCAACCCACGTAAGAGTTACCAGTGCAGAAGCTGATATTGATCATGGTAGCTAAAGTAAATAACTCAAGAAAGAAAAGGGCAACAAAAACACTCATGGTTGATTTCATTGCTGTGGATAGAAATTAATTAATTATAAGAAAAGGGAGTGTGCTTGTGAGAATATGTTATCCTATTGCTTGATATTTATATTGTCATCCTCTGTTTGCCCATATTATACGTTCGGTTCAATCTAATTTGGAGTAGCTAGCATGTTTGAAAAGTATCAATGATCTTTTCTCCTAGAAAATTTCGTGCTCATTACGTTTGATCATCAAGTCTTCTAAGTCATCAACTAACAGCTTGCTTCGGGTCCCTCTGTGAGACTTAAAGGTTGTTTGTTAAATGTCTGAAGTCTAAAATTTTATTACTTTCAGACCTTTTTTTAAAATATGTTTGTTTGTTTTTTGTAACTTATGACTGATTTTCAGACATTTACATTTGATTAGAAAAAGTAAACTTTTGTGACTTTTATCTGAATGAAAAAAGGTTTGAATGACAAGTAAATATTATATTCTAAAAATATCTTTATAAAATAACTTATTTCCTAAACTACAAAATCTAATCTCTTTTTTTGGTAATATGCAAGGATATAAATGTCAAATAACCAAGTTTAAGATGTTTTTTATTATAAAAACAAACAAGATGCCACTTATATTCAGATATTAGAAAAAGAAAAAAAAACATGTCATTTAGATTTTCGTATTCAGACCTATTTAGACTTTAGAAAAATTCAGATCCATTCAGATTTCAGACAAAAAAAACAAACGCTACCTTACAATTTGCATTATTAGATTGGAAGATTGTGACACATGTGGCTTTAATTAGCCACTTATTAACATAAATCTCACTCGTGGATAATTAATAAATTTAGGGTGTGTTTGGTTGGAGTATAAAATGATGGGATAGGATAGTTTTAGGGTAAAATTATCCTAATGCTATGTTTGGCACTCAAAAGTAATTGTGGACTAAAATTATTGGGACCCACTACTTAATCCCGAACAGTTTCAAAATCTTATAACATAGGGGGGTGTGGGATTTGTGAAATGTAAGCTATTCTTTGGCTAAGTACTGTTCACAGGATAAGGAGAGAAAATCTCTCCATCACTCTCGACGCTGAAGTTCACTTCTCAACGCCAAATCTCCTCTGTTCATGTAGTAAGTCTCTTCAAATCTTGAATAAAAAATTCAATTTCTGTTAATTTTTTTCATTCTTTTATTTAATTGTTGTAATAGAATGAATTTTCATGTTATTTATAGTCCAGTGTCTCTTACTTTCTATTATTTTTCATGTGTACAATTCAATTTTGGAGATTAATTGTTTGTGTCGGGTGAACTTTTTTATGGATTTGTTCATAGGAAAGAGTACCTCAATGAAAGCAATTTTTTGGGTTTTGACTCAAATTCAAGATGAATTAAAAAGAGACAGTTATGTAGAATTCTTTTATTTTTCCAAATACGGTAATGGGATTGTTCATAAGCTAACAAATGTTGATGTCAATTTATAGCCATGTGGTCCAGATTCTTGCTGTCAATTTGTAGATTATGTCATTTGGTTTTGTTCTTTAGTAAAATTCTTCTTCTTTTTTTTTAAAGGATAGCAATTCTAGAAATAGTTTCTTGAGGAATTCTGGAAATTTATTCTTGGCTATAGGAAATTTACTCTACCGCTTTTGATTAAAGTTGTATCTTGTCATTTAAGTGAATGATAGCAATTTAAAGAAAAAAAAAGAGGATAGCAATTCTGGAAACTAAAAAGAGGATAGCAGTCTGGAAATTGTTTCTTGAGCAATTCTAGAAATTTGTTCTGTAAACTATTTTTTTTACTTTACTGCTTCCTATCGAAACAAGCAATTAATAGCACTTTATCTTTATGCTTTAAAAAATACAATAACTAAATTTTGTCTCGCATGTTGATAAGATTTAGATATTTTGAAAGGAAAATTGTTCCTTTATAAGTTTTTTGGAGTTGACCTAATAACTTGTTCACATGGAATGTATCTTCACTAGTTCTTTATTTCTTTATGTTGAGAGACAAAATTCTCTTACTTTGATATTCATATGATATGCTTACACCTATATATCTTCAAATGACTAGATATGGATGAAAGAGAAATTGTATTATTCTCTCTTACACACGAGTTACGTTTACAATGATTATGTTTGTGTGTATTGGCGGCTGTACTTTGGTATCGCAAAAGTCGACAAAATGAAAGATATATAGTTGCAAATTGCACATTCATTAGGCATGCAACACGCGTCATTTATTTAGAAAGTATCATAAGCAGTAACATAGAATGTGTGAATTAATTACGGATGGATAAGAGGACATTTGGAATACTCTGTGAGTTACTTCGTATAAATGAGGGCTTGAAGGCTGATGGTATAGTCTCTATTGAGGAACAAGTATGCATGTTTCACATATACTTGCCCATCATGTAAAAAACAGAACAATTCATAGTAGATTTCTACGTTCAGGGGAGACAATTATTAGATATTTCAACTTGGTCTTAAATGCAGTTTTACGATTGGAAAATATCTTATTAAGGACACCTGACCCTGTGACTGAAAACCGCACTGATGAGAGATGGAAATGGTTTAAGGTATGACATACTTAAATTCTTGATTTTTATTTTCTCTTCCAATAAAGAGAGTTTACCATGTTATATCATAAATTTTTTTATGCTCGAATGGATTAATAGAACTGCTTGGGGGCATTAGATGGTACATACATCAAGGTACATGTACCTGAAGTTGATAAACCACAATATAGAACAAGGAAAGGTGAAATTGCAACTAATGTCTAAGGAGTTTGCTCACGAGATATGATATTCATATTTGTGTTTCCTGGCTGGGAGGGTTCAGCTTCAGATTCAAGAGTGCTTCGAGATGCATTATCTGGACCAAATGGGTTGAAAGTACCAACTGGTAAGCTAATAAATAAATAATGCGTAAACTTAATTATATATAATATTTTGAATATAATGCTTTATTATTTATTAATGTTTATATAGCTGACTTATGTTTATTAACATTTGATACGCTATTATTACCTTACGGATGCTGGATATGCAAATACTGAAGGATTTCTTGCACCATATAAAAGAACAAGATATCATTTGTCGAAATGGAAAGATAGATGTGCCCCAGTTAATCATGAGAAGTACTTCAACATGAAACATTCATCAGCAAGGAATGTAATAGAGCGTTGTTTTGGACTTCTGAAAATTTGTTGGGCAATTTTAAGAAGCTCTTCTTTTTATCCATTAACGACACAATGTAGAATAATAACTGCTTGCTGTCTTTCACACAACCTTATTAGGAGAGAGATGTCAATAGATCCAATGGAACATGAGATAGACCAACTTGTTAATAGCGAAAGCCATGTTGACTATAACACTATTAATGAAGTTGGTTCATCAAAGCAGTGGTCTACATGGAGAAGCGATTTAGCTTTACAAATGTTTAATGAGTGGAGGGGAAGTCGTAGAACTTAGGATTTCTCAATCAAGAGTTTCTGTTTATTTTTTTTCCTTGTATTTGAATATTAGTGTTGTTTTAATATATAAATATAAAATTGTTTTCATATTTATTTAAGATATGAATTATTCATGAAAGTTATTTATTGAAATTTATTTGACTATGAATTATTTATGCATTTTTTTAATTACAATATTTTTTCTGGTTAGTTATTGAACATGGGTGCTATTGTTCTGTAATATATTTTATTTTTTTAATATTATTATTATAGTTAAGAGTGACTGAAATTAACCTTGTATAGGAACGGAAGATGGAGGTGGTAACGCTCAAGTCAATGAACAAGACAAAAAAGGAAGCAGGCGTGTATGGACTAAGGAAGAAGAAGATGCTTTGTTGAATGTGTTGTAGGAAATAGTGGCAAATGGTGGGCGTGCTGATTGTGGACAGTTTATAGCAGGGACTACAAGAAAAATTGAGGTGAAACTACAACAGTTGCTTCCTGAATCTGGATTGAAGGCTAGCCCCCATATTGATTCCAAAATGAAGGCTTGGAAACGACAATATTCCGTCATTTTTTATATGCTGAACACAAGTGGATTTGGATGGAATGATGAGAAGATGTGCATTGAAGTTGACAGTGATGAAGCATGGGAATCTTATGTGCAGGTAGTAATAATTTTTTTTAAATAAACATTATCGTTTAGTTTGTATTATTTTTAATTGTTATGTGTCTTGATGTATTTATATCATATATATATATATAATTTTTTTTTGTAGAATCATAAAGATGCAAAAGGATGGAGAGGTAAACCATTTCCTTTATATGAGAGGTTTGCCAAAATATGGGGAAAAGATCGTGCCAATGGAAGGGCAGCAAGAACTCCCAATGATATGGCAATGGATGCTAATGAAGAAGGATTTTAGGGTAATGAATTTGATTTAGGTATGGGTTTCTCTCCATTGTCATCTAGTCAAATAGAAACTGGACACTTTATGAATCAAAATGAATCTCAAACTATTGGTAAGAAGAAAAAGAGGCCAAAAGATCCAGTTGACAGTACATTTGAGAATTTTGTTGGTGTATTTAAGGATGTTATAGAGAGGTCAAATGAAAATGTGGCACAACTAGTTCAAAGTATGACCAAGGAGAAAGAAAGTGAAAGCAAAAAATAGTTGATCAATTGGTGAGAATGGGGTTGCCGTTTCATGATCGAATTGAGTTAATGAAGAAGTTTCTAAATAAACCAAATAAAACCGAGATTTTTAAAACACTGCGCTATGACAATGACAAAATGGAGTTCATTATGTCAATTGTGAGGGGTGGATTTCATGGTTGACAAAAGTAGTGTTGGTATATAATTATTTTGTAATTATATATGTGGCTGACATAGATGGATATCATGTGTTAAATATGCTGCATATGACTTTTGGGAAACTTGGTAATAGTTTAACTTGCTGACACCTTTTTGTGTTGTAATTTCATTTGGGTGATGACTTTTGTTTTTTTGGTATGTCATCGTCCAATGATAGTATATATGCCAAGATACTCTTCAATGTAAATGATATGTAATACTTTCATATATATAGCTACAAGATACTCTTCAATGTTAATGATGTTAGCATATACATTTCTGTAATAATGATTTTGATGATAACAAACATGTTTTGTATTGATTATTTTTAAAGAAGTTTTATAATTGAATTCAAATTCTTAAATGGAAAATGTTTTGAACAAAGAACAACTTTCTGGCAATAAACGGCTTCCTGTTAACCAGTAAACGGCTGCCCGTTAACATCCAGAGAGCTATGAAAATGAACAAAATAAACGGCTTCCTGTTAACTACTAACGGCTACCTGTTAACTTCCAGAGAGCAAAATGTTTTGTTGAAAGTTAACGGCGATCCGACAATTCCATGTCATTTTAAAATAAATCTAAGATAATTTTGATAAATTTATATATAAAACATATTATTAGTTATTAGCCAATCCCATGACATACCAAAATAAGACATGATTATTTATAATCCAATCCAATATTGCACCAAACACAACATAGTACTATATATAATCCAGTGTTATCCAATCCAATCCTATCTCATCCAATCCAATCCAATCCGGCATACCAAACGAGGCCTTAGCTATCTGCTTCATGCAAATTGATGACCTGTTTGCTAGTCTGGTTGAGTATAAAAAAATGGAAATTAATTTGTATCATTTTCAAGTATTCAAAAATAAAGAGACCAGAGAACAAGCAAATTAATTTGTCTGGTTGAGTGTACACTTTTCTCTCAATATATATACATATGAAGTTTTTTAAGTAATTGGTACGTCTGAAGACTGTTGAAAAGTCAATAAAGTGGCTATTGCAAGCCACAAATTGTTAAGACTTTGAACACCGAATGAAGAAAAAATGAAGAGTTTGGCACCGAATGAAGAAAATGTGCTAAAGTGGTGAAGACTTTTTGCTACATATTTGGTGCAATAGTGAGCTCATTTCTCCTATAAATAGCTGAGGATTCATTCATTTGAAATCATCCCAAAATTTGTGAGCTATAATTCAATTAGAGAATTATTGTGAAAGTGAGCAATTGGAGAGAGTGTACTTGAGGGGTTTTTCCTTTCAAGAGTGTGTGAGAGTACTGGTGTATTTTGGTTCTGGGGAGTGAGGTTTTCTACTCAAATATTGTACTCAAATAATTGTTAATAATACAATTATTTTCTCTTGCTCCCGTGGACATAGACATAATTGCCGAACCACGTTAAATCTTGTGTCCTTTTATTTTTCATGATTATTTGGTGCGCTTGATTCCGCATTCCATGCACAACAAAGAGTTGCCTACAAGTCGGTGTCGAATTTTAAAGGCTGAATGATAATGAATTAATTTGTCCTCATTTTTTTTTACATACTAATTTTTCCTTCTTTCATTTTGAGTTTTTTTTTTAAGTAACTGATACGCCTCAAGTCAGGAGCAGACCAAAATTATACAACATTGAGACATCGACAATTGCTTCATTGTTATTTTCAAGTCACTAATTTATCTTAATGAAAAATGAATTGAAAATAAGTTCCCTTCAAAAAAATATTATAATATTTAGGGTAATTATCTGGTGGCCAACACTTATTAAGTGAAACTTCTGTAAACTACCAAATTTTAAGATTGTATTTGTAAACCACCTACTTTTCAAATAAATATCCCCCAACCACTTTTCCGTTAAAAAAGTTAACTGCCGTTAGCGATTTTCTGCGTAAAGACTATTTTACCCCTATAATACAATAATTATAAAAATACTTATGATGGCACTTTTTTATTATTTGATTTTTTTATTTATAAACAAAAAAGATGTTGTTTATATAATTAAATATGTATTTTTTAAAAATAGAATATAATTAATTAAATATTTATTTTTTAAAAATAGAATATAATTAATTAAATATTTTTTTTAACTAAATGACAATATTACCCTTATGATAGCATGCTGACGTCATGTTTCCGTTAACTTTTTTAACAGAAAAGTGGTTGGAGGATATTTCTTTGAAAAGTAGGTGGTTTATAGATACAATCTTAAAATTTGGTGGTTTACAGAAGTTTTACTTAATAAGTGGTGGCCACAAGATAATTTTCCTAATATTTATATATTAATTAACATGACAAGTTCAGCGACCTCAATTTTATATACATTTTTTACACAAAATTTAAGCTTTTGATTAAGAATAAAGAATGATCAAGATTACGATTTAGTTTGTTTCCCTTTATTTTTTTTCTCTCCCCCTTAACATATCTCTTGATTTCAAGGTTTTAAATCCACTTTTTTTTTATTCTTTAAGTTACACCATTTTCTTGTAGTATTATCCATTTAATTTAGGTTAATTATCTGGTGGCCACCCTTATTAAGTGAAACTTCTGTAAACCACCAATTTTTAAGATTGTATTTGTAAACCATCTACTTTTCAAAGAAATATCCCTCAACCACTTTTTCATAAAAAAGTTAACTGCCATTAGTGGTTTTCTGCGTAAAGACTATTTTACCCCTGTAATACAATAATTGCGAAAATTATTTATAATTAATTAAATATAAAATTTTGTTTTGTTTGATTTTTTTATTTATAAACAAAAATGATGTTGTTTCTATAATAAAATATATTTTTTAAAAATAGAATATAATTAATTAAATATTTATTTTTTAACTAAATGACAATATTACCCTTATGATGGCATGCTGACGTCATGTTTCCGTTAACGGTGCTAATAGAAAGGTGGGTGGGA
The DNA here is from genome assembly GCA_030449835.1 of Clausena lansium. Classification (NCBI taxonomy): domain Eukaryota; kingdom Viridiplantae; phylum Streptophyta; class Magnoliopsida; order Sapindales; family Rutaceae; genus Clausena; species Clausena lansium. The sequence goes on along the minus strand of JASUUF010000192.1, from coordinate 6,245,881 downwards.
GATGTTTCTTTGAAAAGTAGGTGGTTTACAGATACAATTAATGGTTTATAGAAGTTTCACTTAACAAGTGGTGGCCACCAAATAATTATCCTTTAATTTAATCAGAAGAAAAAAAAAATATCGTTTTTAATTTTAATTACTTGTTAAATCCTACTTGTGAATCAGTCTGATGGGACAAATGCAAACACATTTCACCTTGCTTTTAGATAAGATTTTACCGTATGCAAAGTGGATCGTTTGTGTTTTTCTCCATTTTGGCCAAGCAGTGGGTTTACATTACACGAATGGAAAAACATATTTGAGTTCAACAGAACGCAATGTAATATAAGACCTCTCAAATGATAGAAATTAACTTTCTAGCCGGCCGACTCCACTGTTGCTGGAGAGTGGAGATCGATTGATCTTGTAATTAGTTTTTTCTAACAAGTTCAATCGTTGATCATCATACCAAATTTAATATACCATGGGCATTTGAAATGAATCGGACACAGGCTTTACCCATTGTAGTATTGGATTTTACATATACGCTAAACGGCGCCAGTCTAATTTTATTCATTATCTTTTCTTCAAAAAGAAAACTCCATGAGAGTTTCTGAAGAGTGGAGAAACAAGGTAGTGAGGGGACAGAAAAAAGAGTGATATTCATTCATTAAAAAAAAAAAACAGAAAATGTAAACAAAAACAACGGTAAATTAATTGGTGTCAGTTTACTTATTTAATTGTAAACACGTTAACCAAAATCAATTTATTTTTATTGAACTAACATATTTAGAATTCTTAATTGGCTGGGGAAGAGATTATGTTAGATTTATTTCTTATGGCTCAAATGATAAATTAAATTATCAAGCATTTAAAAGAATAAACTCATAGTTACTATCCACTCGCTCATTTTAAAAATAGTGGTGGAGTTTAATTGTTTCACTTCTTAATGAAAGTATTAAGAATATTTAATTTCTTGACCTCACTTTTCCTATGAAAAAAGTGGAGAGTTCCATTAATCAGTCTTCTATTAATAGAGCCAGTAGTTAAACTTGAGTCCTTTCTCCTTTTAAATATACACTCCTATACAGCAGAGTTACTATTCTTCTAAATTATTCTGAGATATTTTTGTGAGCAATTTGTAAGTGCTGTATTGTAATAATATTCAATTGAATTCTGATTTTGAATATATCAGTTGTATTGTATCCGATTAATAAAAATTCTATTAATAGAAGGAATGCAATAAAAATTCTATTAATAGAAGGAATGCAATAAGTTTTTAGGTTACGATACTTTGCTGTATAAGGTGCTTTGGTTTAGTCAAATTTATACTTTGCTAAGAACCTTTTTCCTATCACAAGAAAGGTTATCAAGTGAAATAAGCTACTGACACCTTTACGATAATTTGAGTGTACAAAAAATGCTTAAAACTTGAACAACTATGATCATAGGTGCATCCTTTATATTTAATCTACAAATTTATCTTTTCATGCAACTTAAATCACATCTCAGATTGCACAAGAAAAATTGTACAATAGTATATAAAATGTATCATCATTAGATTGTTAGAACGATTATGAAAATGAATATGACGGATTCAATTAACCCCTTCCATTAAGAAACGACCTGATTTATTTTGAATATGTATTTCTTTTTTCTTCTTCTTTTTTTTCGTATCATCTTTCTTTTCGCAGCAATGTTTTAGATTACTATCATTGAACATCATTAAAATTCACCTTCTATTTTTTCCCTTTGAAACTGAGGATGTCTTTATTGGATATTTACATTTGAAGATTTTATTATTGCCAATATTCTTGAGCAGAAGCATGTCAAGTATATATTTTCCAAATTGATTGGACATGCTTACGATGATTGGTGGAGAAATTTAAAGGCAGTCGTGAAGGAAAACATAAGATTCTCACTCGGTATGAAATGAAGAGGAAGATTAAATATTTTACACCTCTTGATTACGGCGATATGATAATTCGTAAGTTTGAGAGTTGTCAATAAGGTACCGAAGCGACAATGACGATGGATTTTTTAAACTATCAAGCCCCGTCAGTGGCTATTAGGTGACAACTCTGCACCAATCAATAAAAAAATTTCTGCTAAGGTATGCTTTTTGTTGGTTATCATTATATTAAAATGAGCTTCCAGTTAAACACACGCTTCCCATCTCTACACCCACCTTCCCTCCCTTACTACCAATTTTAGAGAAGGGGTAATCTGTTTTAAGTAATATATCTCCAAATTCTTGCTGCTAATCAATGCATATTAATACAGGCTTTGCGGGATGACAGTGAAAGAAGGAAGAAACTGAACCTTCTTAAATATGCAGCTGCACGATACTTCTCTTGAACTAAGTATTTCTCAATTTTGTTGTGACGTCAATGCGATGGATTTTAAGTTTCCAACTGATATGTCATCCATCCATTGGAAACTATCAATAAGAACCAGTGAGTGGCTATTAGGTGACAACTCTGCATGTCCAACTCAATAAAAAAATATGCTCTCTTTATATTTGAAATTTAAATTGTTTGATGTTATCTAACCTAGAAAGAGCTGATTAATAAATGAACTTTTTGTTGGTTATAGTTCCTTATGTTGGTTTGATTTTAGCCATCTCTACACCCACCTTCCCTCCGTTACTCCCAATTTCAGAAGGGGTAATCTGTTTTAAGTAATATATCTCCAAATTCTTTTTATATCTGCTAATATTCTATTAAATCAAAATGCATAAATTAAAAAATAATAAAGGCTTATTCTTGTTATAGGGGCGGGATGACAGTTAAATAGAGAAAATATATTTAGGCTTTTAAGGAATCTTGCTTATCAACTGAACCTTTAAATGAGCTAACTTCATATATGCAGCTTAAACTAGCCCAATTATTTAATTGAACTAAATATTTGCTATCTAGGATGATGATTTGGTTTTGTTGTGATATCTCAATGTCAATGCCTGAAATTTTTTCAAAATATTAATTATGTTAACACACTCTGGGATCATTCTGTCCTGTTCTAACTCCACTATATCTTTGAAAAAATGTATGTATGCTCTTGATAACTCAAATGAAATAATAATCATAAACATGAAACTATAATTAACTCAAGATTTGAAATTTAAATTGTTTGATGTTATCTAACTTAGAAAGAGCTGATTAATAAATGAACATCTTGTATAAATATGTGCAATCAATCATGAACTCAATTTATTTAATCATAAGATAACTTGTATTTATGTCTTACGTGAATCCATAAATGACACATAAATACATATAATATGATTAAATGGGTCTTTTTCAAAATATTTATGTTCCTTAAGATATCTGAATAAATTATTTTATTAATCAGGTATCTTTAAAGGGGTTCTAGGGGAAAGATTTCATTATATTAAGATTTGCAGCTTTAATCTTGCAAGCTGAATGAGCTGATGTTCAAAATGTGACTTTGTTTTGGTTAAAGGTTATTTATATATTTTTCTGTTGGCAAATGGCGCAAGAGATGTCTGACCCATGGTAAGCATGCAATTGATCTAATGGTTGAAACATGGTGTCAAAGATTATATAATTTTAGAGGGGTCCAATGTCCAATCCTTCCCCTTTATAGTGTAAGTATTTCTGGTTAAAAATACATGAAACAATAGAGACATACAAACATTAATATATTTACTAGCATTTACCTACAAAACAGCCAAATCTATCCATAAAGCCATCCAAGAAATGACAGTACTTGTATCTCCATCTTCTGTTGACAAGTAGAGGGCCTATGAAACACCAAAAACCCACCACAAATCCAACTGCAATGCTTACATACAACAACCAGTCAACTTCATCTTCATCTTCGTTTCCATTTCCATTTCGATCTTCAGGTACAAGAGCATTCTTCCCGCGACGGTTAGGAAGTGGAGCTCCGCAGAGATTGTTGCCAGCAAAACTAGATGCATCCAGGCTTTGCAACTGAGTACTTGAAGGAATTTTCCCAGTCAAGTGATTGTCGGACACGTTCAAGTGATTCAGAAATGACAAACTTGACATACTTTGAGGAATCTTACCGGAAAGTTGGTTCGCTGAGAAATCAAGGGATTCAATTGATATCATATTACCAATATTCCCTGGAATTTTTCCGATAAAATAGTTGTGGGACAAATTCAATGATTGCAATCCCTTAAGATATGTCAGTTCCATAGGTATTTCTCCTGAGAAATTATTCTTGGAAATATCAACGATTCTTACCAAATTAAGAATGGAGTTATATTCAACCATAGAGCCTTTCATCACAATTGATGCATCCTCCACCACCTCGTTGTCGTAGGCTGTTACTTCAAAATAGGATATAGCATTTTTCTGATGAGACGAGTCAATCGTTGCCATAGCAGAAAAGTTATTAACACATCTCGGTATGGCCCCTGAGAGACTGTTATATGCAACATCTAAAATTTGTAGAGAAGTTAGACGACAAAGTTGAATTGGAAAAAAGCCACCAAACTTGTTTGATCGAAGATTGAGAATCAACAAACTTGGAAAGCTTTCTCCCATCCATATTGGAATCTTGCCGATAAACTCATTGTCACCCAAGTCAAGTACTTCCAAATTTGAACAATTCTTAAATGACACAGGAATTATCCCAGACAATCTGTTATTGCGAAGGTTCAATGACAAAAGAGAACTTAAAGTTCCAATTGAGATCGGAAGGCTGCCGCTAAAGTTATTGTTACCTAAATTCAACACATGCAAGTTAGGCCAATTCATCCAACAATCAGGAATATCCCCAGATAAATTATTTTTCGAGACTTTTAGGAAATAAATGCTCAGTGACTTATTCTCCCCGTTGCATATGAAATGGAAAATGGAACCCGACAAAGAATTATCGGAAAGATCAAGTACGGGCCTTAAAGCAGGTGTATGGGGTAGTAGAGGGTCAAAATCTGGAATCTCACCATAGATTTGGTTGCTAGAGAGATTCAAATACTGATACTGGAAAATGGAATTCCAAAACCAATGAGGAATAGTGTCTGAAATTCTTGTGTTGGATATATCCAAAACAGTCAAATTCTTTTGTGAACGAAGCCACGATGGAAATTGATGTCCTAAATGACATGACCTCAAGAGCAGTGTTTTGAGTTGGAAAGGAGGAACCCAATTCGGATTGACTTGCAAGATTAGCAAGTTTCCCGATGCAGAAAACCTAGTCAATTTTGTTAGATTGACAAAGTGAATTTCAGAAAGTGTTCCATTGATCTTGTTGTTGGACAAATCTAGATATTCTAAGTGTGAAATTTGTCCTATAGACAATGGAATAGAACCATTTAGCTTGTTTTTAGAAAGATCTAGATTTGTCAAAGATGAAAGATCTGCTAAAGCAGGCGGAAGTGGACCTGAAAGAAAGTTGTCATCTAGGGAAAGTGTGTGCAGATTTTTAAACTGCCCAAGTTGACTCGTCAAGTGACCATAAATTTGACTACTACTCAAAACCAGCGACTCTAGTGCAGATGCACCACATGCAGATAAAATATCTAAGACTTGTGATAAGTCTTGACTCAATTTGACAGAGGAGACGTCGATTGATGTCAACTTACAAAGTCTTACAAATGATGTTGGAATTTTCCCTCCAAGTTCATAATTCTCTGAAAGATCGAGTGTTTTGAGAAAACTCAAGTTTTCTAGACCAATTGATGAAATCATACCTTTTAAGCTGTTACCACTAAGAGAAAGGAACTCAAGATGATTAAACTTAGACAACCAGCCAGGTGTTGTAGAATTGAATTTGTTTGCGGACAAATCAAGATGTCTAAGAGATGTCAAGTTTCCCAGTCCGTTGGGGATTTGACCTTGAAATTGATTATATCTGAGATCGATAAAGACTAAATGACGGAGACCAAAAACCCAGCTGCCATATTGAAACAAAGAGTTATCAAAATAATTATGGGAAAGATCGAGGGCGTTAAGAGAGGAATCATTTGCAGAGGGCAATGGAGGAAAGTGATGGAGTTCGCAATCGGACAACTTTAATACATTTAAAGAAGGGAGTGAGTTTATCACCAGGAACCAATCAGAGGCTTTATTAATGTTCATCTGACTCAGATCGAGGTGCTCTAGCAAAGACAGACCAGATAGCCATGACAAACTATCTACTAGTAACCCATAATCCGACCAACTGAGATCAAGATATTGCAGATTAGAGAGATTTCCAAGTTGGTGTGGAATTATTCCTGCAAATTCGGCTTCCGAGAGATTGAGATATCTTAGGTTCTTAAGAGAACCAAGATATTTGGGAATCCGAATTCCCTGAAAATCATTACCGCTTAAGTCCAAGTGAGTCAAATGCTTTAAATCAACCAAAGAAGGATTTACAGTACCAATCAGCATTGACCTCATGTAAGCTTCAAATCCAGTAGCGGTAGATCTGAGATCATTATTGAAAGGATTTCGGAGACTGAGCTGAAGGACATGGCCAGTGAGGTTGCTACAAACAACACCAGCCCATTTACAGCAATCTCCATCACCAACCCAAGAGGCAAGACGGTTGGAAGGATCTTTGAGATCTTGTTTCAACTTTAAAAGCACTTCTCTCTCACTCTTTATGCAACCCACGTAAGAGCTGCCACTGCCGAAGCTAGCTATTGCAAATAACTCAAGGAAAACAAGGACAACAGAACAAACACTCATCGTTGATTTCTTTGCTGTGGATAGAAATCAATTAATGATAAGAAAAGGAAGCGTGTTTATGAGAAATGTTATCATCTTGCTTGCTATTTATAATCAGTTTGGAATAGTATATTTTACAAGTGAAAAGACGGCAAAGAAATTTCCAAGCATTCAAACTTATGTGCCCCAGTGGACTTGCAATTTTTATTATTAGAGAGCAGACGACCGTGACACACGAGTCATTAAGCCAACCCCCTAACATACAAAAATTAAATAATGAACGTGACACACGGATTCATTAAGCCGGCCCCCCTAACGAACAAAAAAAAAATATATATATATATATAATAATAATAATAACAACGTGACGTACGAGTAATTTCGTCCTCAAAATCTAGGTGGTACGACCGTCACACACTTGTACATCTCACATCGGCAGAATCTATCATTTTAATAATGTGCACATATGAAGAGATGGCTTGATTTAAATTCCAAATATAAATATGTATAGAAGAAGAAAATATCAAAATCATTACTTTCGATCATCGAGTCTTCAAATACATTAATTTGTTGCTTGGTTTGGGTGTCCCTACGTAGAATTTCAATCTGCATTATCAGATTGGAAGACTGTGACACATGTGGGAGTGGCTTTAAGCCACTTCACATTAAGGATGATAATGGGTCGGGTCAAGCTCGGGTTTGGCCAAGCTCGAGCTCAATCAAATCACAAAAATAAAAAGCCTGATCATTTGAATTCGGGTTGGGCTCGAGCCAGGGTCGGGCTTTTGTCCAGGCCAAAATTTTATAATTTTTTAAATTTTTTTATTCTGAGTAATTTAAATTAAAAAAAATGGACATAACCTCCCATATATATATATATATATGTTAAAATTTAACATAAATATAAAAATTACTCAAGCTCTCAATCATATAATTATATAAATAATAAAATAAACATAATCTAAAATCATGTCGTATTAAGTTATATAAATAAAATTATGCTTTTTTATTTTTTAAATTTCGGTCGGGTCGGAGTAAGTAGGGCTCGAATCCTTACCCAAATTTAATTGGCCTTTGATATTTAGCCTGAGCACGACCCAAAACTCTTAAATTCAAATCGAAGCTCGAAAAATTCAGGTCGGATCAATCGGACCAAAATTCAGGCGGGGCCTTTTTGCCATTCCTGCTTCACATGGTTAACTTTGGAGTGAAAAATAAATTTATCTGTCTGCTTCATGCAAATTTCTATGGCCTGTTTGCTTGCTCGATTGAGTATAAAAGCCTGAATCGCACCGCAATTGATTTAAGGTCTATGGTGGTTGATTACTCTTTTACTTTTGTGGATAGAATTTAATTAATTATAAGAGAAGGAAATGTGCATATTAGAATGTTATCATACTGCTTGCGATAAGGTATATTCTGTTCACCCAGACGATATGTTCGGTTAATTAGTTTGGAATAGTGTATTTTTGAAAAGGTTTTATATGATGACACTCTTGCCCTGTCGACAAGAAATTTCCGGGCTCAATCATTAAAAAATAAAGAGAACAGATTAATAAGAATATTATTGTTTTTGTTTCGATTTCAATTCCAGTAAATTAAGTAAACAATTTATTTTAAATTTCATTCTTTATTTTACTTTTAACTCATTTTAATTCTTATTTTTTATTTCAATTCCAACTTATTTCGATTTTTATCTTTTTTTATTTCAATTCCAATTCATTTCAATTCTTACACGTTCCGATTATAAATTGGTAAACACGCCACAAATGTCATTAACTGCTAATTAAGTTGCTATAGATTCTTAGGTGGACTTGCAATTGATATTATTAAGTGAACTGCAGTCGAAAGTATTTAGGAATTAGGAGCATTGTTACATGTGGATGAACATGACACACGTGCCATTAAACTAATTGATCAGCCTATGCCTTATGGGATAATTTTGCAGGATAATGGATTTTTATACTTGTCTGCTTCTTGCAAATTGATGACCCGTTTGCTTTTTTTTTTTTTTCCCCTTTTTTTTATTACACACCAGTTTGCTTGTTTGATTGAATATAATACATGAAAATTTGTTTCATTTTCAATCACTCAAGAATCTAGACTAAGCGCAAACTAGTAGATAAACGATAAAAATAAGGAATGATACAGGCCCGTTAAAAAAATGGAAAATGGAAATGGATCCTCTTGAGATACGATGAGTTTTGAAGAATTTTTTAACACATATATACTTTTATTTATGTGCCGTTAATATTTATTTATTTATTATATCCTTACTTATTAATCATCAATTATGTGAATGTATTTATTCCGATAAAAGATTACATCATAATAGAATCTTGATTTAAAAAAAAATTGACTTATTTATTTTGAGATGATGGTATTAACTTTACTATATACTTGATGATTAGGTTATTTTAACTTAAATTTTTTACATAATCTAGGAGTCTTTGATCTCATGTAATTCAATTATAGATGAACTAACATCAGTGGATGCTATTTTGACTATTTATATCTACCATTAATTTGCATCAAACTAATGGTTTAAAATTTGTGTTAAAATTTTAAGTAAAAAATTTAAGTTTGAAATAACCTCTCCCATTCTTAATATAATTATATAAATAACATCACGCCTACTTCTTCCTTTCTTCATTCTTTTCACAGCAACGTGTGAGGTTTCAATCATTGCAAATCATAAAAATTCACCTTTATGTTTTCCTTTCGAGATAATAACTTTTATTAAAACAAAATGTAATACATTGATCTCATACTATTTTTTTTTTAGCATTTACAAGTTAGTAATTAGAATGGGTTAAAATTGAGATGAGTTGGAATCGAAATGAATTAAGAGTGTGAATGCAGAATGAGAATCAGAATAAGTTGTTTACTTGAGCTGTAGGAATCAAAATCGGAATGGACTGTATTTCTATTGATATATTTATTTTATTTTGGAATCGGAATGGATTGTTGTAATATACTAAAATATGCTTAGTTAATTATTATTATTATTAACTATTGTTTTATTATAATATTCACAAATATTAACAAATAATGGTGACGAATGTCTTATTTGATATTGAGATTGGGCAGCTATAATTTTTAAGTTGTAGCACTTAAGTATTCGGTAAACACTAACTACTGTTGCTTAAAAGTGAAGTTAATTTGACTTATACTTGCATAATGAAAAACCTATAATAATTTTACTATTTTCGTTAAAATTATAATTTAAAAATCATATTTACTGCACATTGTCAACTTTTATTTCATAGTTATAATTTTTTTTTTTAAAATCACTGTAGCTTAAAAGTTGTAGTACCTTAATACTAAACAAAGCTAAAATTGGCAAGTGCTGGGATTCTTTCTATTCCAAATTCAACTTCTCTGCTCTTAAACGCGTTTCAAGAATTATATTGCTCAAGTTGATGATGTAGTATCAAATGATTTTCTCCTAACCAATAAAAGGCAAGTGATCTTTAATAGCTAAGCATGAGTACCATTATCAAGTATATAATACAAAATTTGGCCGGTGAAGAACTGCTTTGGTGCAGATAAACGTTTTGTGACACGACAGCAGCTGCGCGAACGGCGATGTAGTTTTGAGATTAGCGACAAGTGCTGTTGATTCGATTTTGGAGTGCTGCTAGTTCGATTTTTGATTAGATATTTGATGATTTTAATTTTATTTTTTCCTTTTATATTCTTGTGTCTTAATTAGGACAAATTGGAGATTTAAAAATTTCGGCGGGGCATTTTAAGAAGTTCTGAAAATGGAAGAGTGATTTTTAATTATTTTCAAATTGGTGTAGGGCCACCACACCCATTCCCATTCCCATATTTGTATTTTGCAAGTAAATAACAATAATTATTTGATTCCAGATTTTAATTCCTCAATCTTACGAGTAAACACACCATGAATACATTCATCATATTACACACTAAAATTTATTTTAAGATCACATACATATAATCTATTAAAAAAAAAGGAAAAGACCACTTATAGTCCCAAGATTTGTTTAAATGGTCACACAAAACCCCTTAATTTTATAAATGATCACACGAACCCTTTTTTTACTATTATACCATTGATTAAAATAACCCAATAATTGACTTTAAATAAACTTTTATAATAAATACAAATTAAACTTAAAAATAATATAATATATAAACTAAGATGAAATTTATAAAATATTTTGAATATTAGAAAGTTCTTTTAACATTATTAATCTATCAGATTCTTTTCATAATAATAAATCTATTTGACATATTAATAATACTAAAATAATTATACCTAACATTCACAATAATTTATAAGATTTACGTTATTTTATTTGCAATAACATTTTTAATTATGTCGGTATTAGTACAAATCTTAAATTCAAAATATGGTTTAATAGATTTTAATTAATAAAATCCGTTCGGATAGACTAATGATAATTTAATATTAAAAATAATTTTCATTATATATATTATTTTATTAATTATATTTATTTTAATATTTTATTTGTATCATATGATATTTATTTATTATTATATCTTATTACTATATTTATATTTATTTATGTTGTTATAATCAAATGGTACAATAGTCATTTATGAAATTAAGGGAGTTTGTGTGACCATTCAAGTAAATTTTGGGTATGTGGTGTGGGTGGCTTTTTCCAAAAAAAAAAAAAAACACTTTATTTATCTATTGTCATCCTACTGAACTTCAAAGAGAAAAAAATCACTGAATGTACCTGGGGTTAACTTTCATCAAACGATGATGTGCAGTTAACTAGAGCGAGCTCATAAATCATCACCCCCAATTAGGGTCGGCAATTTGGGGGCCTAGGCCAGGCTTTTGTAAGCCTAAGCCCAAGCCCATGAATTCAGAAATAAATCCAAGCCCACTGGAAGTCTATCCAGTCCTGAGCGGGCCTGGGCCGTGCTTGGGCTTTAATTAAATTTTTAAATAAAATTTTAATAAAGGTATAACTAAAAAAAATTAAATTAAATATGATTATCCAATACACAAAATATTAACAACACAAAATAATAAACCACAAATGTTAATATGGAAAACAAACTTATTCAATAATAAAATTTTATTCAATAATTTATATAAATAATTAAATAATACTAAACATAAAAATTATGAATTGATTCATTGCAATATTGTTGTAGATTAGTTATTTAATTCAACAATTAGTAATATAATTTACAAATAATTGCACTATTTAAATAATTATTTTTAATTCATTAAATTAAATTTAATATAATCATATTCAATATTACACCAAATACAAGATAATATTATATGTAATTCAATATAAGCTAATTCTACTTAATCTTAAAAATTAATTCAATAATTTAGAGTCAAAGTACTATAAATATGTGTGTGTATATATATATTAAAAATATATATTTATAATTTTTTAATTTATAAATCTAAGCCCGGTCTTTTTACAAAAGCCCTTAACCGACCTGTCATAACAGGCTTTAAATTTTTGAGTACATGTCTAAAGTTCATCGTGAGGGGCAAATAAACCTCGGCTTTTTGGCCATCCCTACCCCCAATTAATACGATAGCAGATAACTTCTAAAACCTAGCAACATCAAAGCCATCTGGAATTTTCCATTTCATTTCTCCTACCCGCTGCCCCCGTTGTTTGGACATTGGACCTTCTTCCTTCGAGGGGTTTTGGACTTTTGGTTCGGGCAACAAGTGCATAACGTACCAACGTAACGCCCGCTAGATCGTCCGTGCTCTTTAAAATTTTAAAAAGGAAAAATAAAATAATGTGTGAATCTAACGATCAACTGATCAAGTGAAGCCTCCAATTTAACGTGCGAAAATTAAAGCAAGCATCGGACTCTCAGTAAGCGTGAGTCGCACTATAATTAGCAAAACAAAACACAACACTCTCTCTGATCTCAATTATTTTTCATTTTTAATTATTATAATCACTAGATCAAATCAAAAGCAACCGTGTATATTTATTCATCGATTTAAGAAACAATCTCATTCTTTTTTTCTGTTTTCCGAAACCCTAGATCAAAATTCACAAATGGCTAATCGAAAAGCTCGAGAGCGCGACATGCTGGACTCTGTCTACTCGATGTTAGCGCTCGTCTTCATACTCGTTGCTTGCGTCGAGCTCTGTGACGCCGCCACCGTCGTCGACGTCTACCGTCTCATTCAATACGACATCTCGGGGGTCCAGTTTGGGTCTCGGCTGGCGAGCCTTAATCACCACGCCGGCTCGCTCCATTTTTCGCCCGGCGCCGATCTGTCACGGACCGTTGTTATGATTCCGGTTCGCGAATTGAACATTAGCTTTGTCAGAGGTATTTTTATTTAGTTATTTATTTATTTTATTGATTGTCGTTGCTGAATATAAAGCTTTTGTGATTTAAAATTTGTGAGATTGTTTATTTTTAATTTTACAGAGTATGTTTCGGGGAAACATCCGCTAGGAGGCCTGTTGTTTTTGCTTCCTGAGATATTTAAACTTGAAAATGGAGGCGGTAGCAACGGTGTGCGTGAGAAGGAAGTGGTGAAGAAGGTTTTGTTGGAATTGGAAAAGTTGCTTGTGCATGCCAAATTGCCAGTGAGTCTTTATTCAAATGTCTTGTTAAGTTTCTTATTTCATTGTTAGGTATGTTTGGGACTGAGTGTTTTGGAATGAAATAGTGTAATTGGGTGGGTTAGTTAGTAAACATGAGATTTTTACTTAAGCAGAAGATGTAAAGATGAACTTAGTAGTTTTACTTCATAGTTACTAAAATTGACGATAAACTTGGCTTGTGCACTTGATTTGCATAGTGCCCTTCTAAAGAATATTCATGTATGACTGTTTGCTTATATGTTTCTTTTACATTCTGACATTCTTAACTTGAAGTTGTCGTGTTGTGCAAATATAGTATCGAATGATATTGCTGACTGTTGCATAAGTTGAAGTTGTCGTGTTGTGCAAATATAGTATCAAATAATATTGCTGACCATTGTCGTATAACTGACTGTTGCATAAGTTGAAGTTGTCGTGTTGTGCAAATATAGTATCAAATAATATTGCTGACCGTTGTTGTATAACTGACTGTTGCATAAGTTGAAGTTGTCGTGTTGTGCAAAGATAGTATCAAACAATATTAGTAACTGTTGTCGTATAACTGACTGTTGCATAAGTTGAAGAAGTTGTTGCATGCATATATAGTATCAAATTTATATTACTGAATGTTGCATGAAATCTATCATATATGGAATGTTCTCTCTGGATGATTTTTTGGGTTGGAATCCAGAAAATAACATAATAGTATAGCAGCACTTCCCAGTTTCGCATTTTCATCAACTTTTTTCCACTCTGCGGTGATTTTAATAAGTGCGCACCTTGATGGTGGAATGTTTGTTGCAGTATCCTGTCTATTTTGCATTTGAGAATGATGAAATTGACGCTGTATTGGATGATGTCAAGAAGAGTGATGCCACTGGTCAGCCTGCCACTGCAACAACTGGAGGGTTAGTTGATTACTCTGTGATTGAAAATGTTGGATATTTTGTAATTTATATGTATCCTCTGGAATGTGAACTGTATGGCAAAGTTTGGTATCTATCCATAGAAATTTCAGGTATTTTGGCCATCCTTAGGAATTGCATCTCCCAAGTATCTATAGTGGACTTTTTATCTGCTTGAGTATTTGAGTGAGAAACATCTGATTCCATTGCCCTCAACTCTCTACTAGGATATTTACAAAGAAGCTAAAGGTGCATATGGTTCTCTTTTGGAAAATGTAACAAACTTGGGGGAACTCCTAGTAACGATCATCTTCTGGTGAATATGCATCTTATCAGTTGTGGTCCAACACCACTTTTTTTTTCGCCAACCAAGTCCTTTTGATAAATAACATTTTCTGTTAGAGGGCTTTGATTCGTTTCTATCCTTTAGGATTTTTTCACCTTTAGAGATTATCACATATTTCTCTGATTTTATATTTCCATTCCTTGTTTCTTGACATTTGATTGTTTACTGTACTACATTTCATTTTATGGTTAGCCATGTCCAGAGTGGCATACTTGTGCATTCTCTAATTTTTCTACTGTTGAGATTGATAAGAGAATGCTGTTCTACTGTTGTTGATATCTGATTTTTTGCCTCTGCTTTGTAGATACAAGCTTGTCGTCCCAACAGCAGAACCTAAGAAAGTTGCATCCCCCACCATAACAAACATTCAGGTGCCTAGTCAATGCTTAACATATGTTTGTTCTAGTAAATTGGGAAGATCATACATGTGACACAGCCTTTACTACTCAGTTTCATATGATGGCAATGGCTGCTTTAGGATAAATAACCTCATTTTTGTTTAAACCATCTTAAAGATCTGAACCAATAAACAGTTTATTGCAAGTTGCTTCTTCAGTTCTTTGCTTGCTTCTTGATTCCTAACTGGGTTCCAACTTCGAACTTCTGACAATGCTAACTTGTCAATATGAGTTCCTCTGAAATGCTACCTATTATCAATTCTTGTTCCCTTTCTGGAAACATTCTTTTATACATTGATATTCTTAACATCGAATTTATAATCATATTGCCTTGGCTCCTGTCATTGATACCAAATACAATTGAGTTAATTTAATAGACTTATTATTATCACATAGTGCCCTTGAAATCAGTAAGTAATACCTTTTTTGGTTCCTAAAGTTATGAACCCTTCTGATGGTGCTTGCTTTTCAAGAACTTGTAAATTGAGTATTCTTTCAAGTGATGCAGGGATGGTTGCAAGGATTGAAAGCTGATGGTGATGCAAATCAGCTCCCAACAATTGCTATAGTAGCATCATATGATTCATTTGGGGCTGCTCCTGTATGTAATTTATTACATATCACTTATCTATTCAAAATTTTATGTATTAGATTCCCTGATCCATGTGACTCTGTGATAATTACTTGTAGGCATTATCTGTCGGAAGTGATAGCAATGGTAGCGGCATTGTGGTACTTCTTGAGGTAGCTAGGTTATTCTCTCTTCTCTATTCAAATCCTAAAACTAGAGGAAGGTACAATATACTTTTTGGACTGACGTCAGGTGGACCTTATAACTACAATGGAACTCATAAGGTACTTAACTCTTCTTCTTTGATTCATTTTAATTAGTTATATCCCAGGTTTTTATTTCTTTCTATACCTTCGTTTAATTATTATTATAGAATTCCTTTTTATCTTTTCTTCACTTCTCTCTTTGTCTTCGTATCCTACCTTTGCAGTGGCTTAGAAGTTTTGATCAGCGTTTGCGTGAGAGCATTGACTATGCTATCTGCTTAAATAGTATTGGTTCATGGAATAATGAACTATGGATTCATGTATCTAAGCCTCCAGAAAATGCCTACATAAAGCAAATATTCGAGGTAAGCTAATACACATCTTAAGAATCTATTTAGCTTGTGGTTTATGCGCTGCCATATAGTTTAATGGATTGGCTGTGTAGGGTTTCACAAATGTCGCTGAGGAGTTGGGCTTCAAAGTTGGCCTAAAGCACAAGAAAATAAATATCTCAAATCCTCGAGTAAGTAGATGTACATGAATGATTAAACTTAATTTTATGATTTTCTTTTATCTTTTAACTGAGCAGAGCTGGTTTTAGTCCTTGCAAAAACCATTATTGGTCATTACAAGAAGTCAAGATATAGCTAGTACATATTCCTGGGTTAGATGTTTGGTAGGTGATGATAGCCATGAGTGATGCTGACAGGCTTTACCTGTAAGCTAGGTGGCATGTTCTTATATATATTTATATATATGAAACAAAGAAACTAGTATTAATAAGAAAAATAATTACCAAACGTGAAGTCCACAAAGAAAACGCCTAAAGGTGGCATGTCCTAATGTTATTGTATTAATTTCCTAGATAAATAATGAAAACCAAAAATAGATATGCCTCTGATTTTTGTTGGGTGGATTCTCTGTTGGAATAATAGTTGCATCTAGAGTTTTGTGGTCAGTTGGTGAGAGTTTACAGTTATATTAGTTTTTGTTATTTCTTTGGCCTTGAAAGCATAAGTTCCAGATCTTCTAGACTCTAATTTAATGGGAAAACTCTGGATGACCTCAAGTTCTTATACATTTAGTTTTGATAACTAATATGATTTCATCTTCGTATCTGGATAATTTGATTACAATTTTGCATGGCTATGTTATCTGGGAATTGTTACAATTATAAATGAGGATAATACCTTTTGGCCATTCAATGTCTCATGAAAGTGGTGACCACTTGAGAAAGTGTTACTTTAGAATTAGCATTAAGATAATTAGAATATGCCATAAATTGCTTAATTCATCTATAAATATCTTTATGTTCATGTTTCATACTATAACTATGTGTATGAATTCTTTTCACTATTTTGCAATCCAGTATATATTTGGCCAAACATTTTGTTGGACAATTTATCTTACTGATAATGGAAGAAATCTGATATGTCTATCATGCTTTGGTTTTGTTTTCATATTTGTCTATTTAGTTCAGATGATAAAAGCTGCTTTCTGCTGTAGGTAGCTTGGGAGCATGAACAATTTTCAAGACTGAGAGTTACTGCCGCTACCCTTTCTGAGCTCTCTGCTGCCCCTGAGCTTTTGGAAAGCACTGGAGGCTTGTTGGATAGCAGGTTGTGTTTCAAATTTAATCCTATTTATCTTATTCCTAGAGTTTCTACTGGATTTAGATTGTATTTGCTGAAATATTGATCCTGTGCAGGCATTTTGTTGATGAAACATCAATTATCAGAAGTGTCAAGTTAGTTGCCGAATCTCTTGCTGTAAGTTTAATATATTGAGAGATACATCTTGGTTATAATCTTTCATCTGATTGTATATGCATATTTTTATAGATTGACTCTACCAGTGTGTATTTTATAGTTTTATTTTGAGAGATTGACTCTATTAGTGTATATATCATAGTTTAATTACCAGGAAGCTTGCTGGGAATTCCCCAAGTAAAAACGGAGTGATCATTGACCCCATTGCATAATAAAATACTTGTAGAGTTGTTGCTGGATCAACAAGTTAATTCTTCCAAGTATCTTGCACGCACTTGAAAGTTGACTATTATTTAAGTTGCATAAAAGTTTATTGTTTTATGTTTTCTGATGGGTCCTTTTCCTTTTTTGTCCAGAGACATATTTATGGTTACCAAGGAAAGAATATTCAAATTTTTGCAGACAACAGTAGCTTGGCTGTCATTCCCTCTTACATACGATCTTGGTTGGATCTGTTGTCACAAACTCCCCGAGTGGCGCCATTTCTCTCAAAGAATGACCCATTTATCATGGCACTGAAAAAGGTTTTCTTTCTTCCACATTTTCATGGTTATGATGTATGTATGGTTTATTTTGATGATCACATGGAAAGTGTTGGAAATTGTTGAATTCGTCATAATATATCTTCTTCTTCACTGCTTTTCACTTTTCAGCTTTTCCCTATTTATATTTGACTTCAATGAACTTGGTGGCACTTTGTGGAATTGATTTATTACTTTCAGTTTTTATGTTTGTATGCTTTACCAACTTATGCTTAATGTCAATAAATCAATTTCAGTAAAGTAAATGGAACTACATAGGGATATTGTATTCCTTTCAGGGTTATGTCTGCTCTATTGAACTATAATGGTTGTAAAGATTTTAATGAAATTCCCTCAAATGTTGTGTTGCAATCTTTTGAAACAGATCACTTCATTTTAATCTTTATCTCATGGATTGATGAGTCAAAAGTACACTTATTTAATCATGCAACGAAAATGCATTTGGTTCTATTGGGATGTAGTATTATAGCTTACTAAGATTGTCCAAGGTCATTTGGGTAAAGGCAGCTTGGGGTTTTGGATTTGTGTTTGTTCATTCCTATAGAATAGGTTAGAATAGGGGAGGGGTGCAAGTAAGAGTTCATTTGTCTTAGTGTCCATTTAGTAAGAGTTCATTTGACTAAGGAGCTTTTTTAGATGTGAACCTGTTTCAATTTGTTTTTCTTGTTTGGTTTAACTAAAGAAGAGCTTGTGGAAGATTAAAAATGTTGTTCTCTGTAGGAAGCTTTTAGGATATTTTTTGGCCTTTTTTGAAAGGTTAAATTGTCAAAAAAACCTTCATATTATTGTTTGCTAAAAGATGTGATGGACAACCAAACAACCAACAACGTTTTGTTAAAAGCTGTACTAGTGTAAGATCTACTTGAAGAAGCTATACCAAGCAGACTCTTAGACTGAATAACTCGATCTTGAGTTTGTAAAATTGGGCCCAGAATCTCCACTAACAACCCTGCTTTGGTGAGCTGCCCAAGGCTATTACTTTGTATAACCTTATTATATATATTTGATGGCAGGAACTGGCCGATCATACTGACGAGGTGAGTGTGCAACATGAGGTGCTTGACGGGATGTTTACTTTCTATGATTCAACTAAAGCTAGCCTCAACATATATCAGGTGCCTGTTTGTTTTTTACCTTCTAGATACTAATATTGTTTAAATGTGTAATTTCTCTCTCCATTGAACACTTGATGCTCGTCTCAAGCCTTCTACGTGCTTTTGACTCCTTCATTAGCTTTTCAATTTTAAAGTTTTGATCTTTTTTCTTCATTCGCTTGAAGCTCATTACTGCAGATTTGTTTTACAGGTTGCTAGTGTAACATTCGACTTGCTGTTGCTTCTAGTGTTGGGATCGTATTTAATTGTGCTTTTCAGCTTTCTTGTCATCACAACTAGGGTATTGCTCTTTCTCCATATCAAGCTTGAAGATCCAAATTTCAGTTTTATCTTGTATTTGATGTTTTATAATTTCGTTGCAAACAGATTAGAATAGAAACTTCAAAAGTTCCAAGTAACTAACAATGTTTTCCAACAGGGTCTTGATGATCTAATCAGTTTGTTTCGAAGACCCCCCTCCCGTAAGGTAAAAACCGCTTGATGTGGAAGCACGATGCTGCACCAATCCTGTTTAACTTTGTCAGAGAATATTTCTCTCGTAGCCTAGGTGGAAGTCTCCCAGGAGAAGTTGGCTAATGACAACTACAAACGTGTTGTGGGTTAGTTCAGTGACACGAAGGATAGTTTTCAACAATTGATCCTAGGAAGATGTCTATAGTTTGTTGTGCCAAAAATAGAAAATCAAGATGCGGAAAAATTTTGTTGAGATTCATTTTTCATCCTGATATTACAGCCGGCTTTTTTTTTGGGCAGAGAATAATGCTTATGTGATTTGTGAACTTAGTGATTGTAGCGGATAGAGGCACTAAGCCAAGAGAAATGTCTGAACTAATTTTTGTTCACTGTCTTGTATTCAGACTGATAATGCATTATTATACATATGCTGGGGAAGAATCAGACCATTAATTTTCTTTTGAGCCAACCGATAGAATGTTCATTTCTTGTATGAAATTGTAACCTAAACCACAGTTGATGCATTTGGGAAAATTAGGGGTGGGCATCGGTTCGGTTTCGGTTTTAATTTTTGGTTCGGTTCGGTTTTGTTTTTATACCGAACTGAAATTGAAAAAACCGAACCGAAATCAAAAAATCGTCAATCTCTACATGTCACGTGATATTTTTTAGTTTTAAATATTACTTTTCGATTTTTCGATTCGGTTTTTGAATTTGAAAAAAAAAATCGAAAACCAAACCAAAATATTCGGTATAAAAATTGAACCGAAATTTTTGGATTTTTTTTAATTAAAAAATCAAATCGAACTGAACCAATAAATTTTTAGGTTCGGTTCGATTCTACCCACCTCTAGGGAAAATTATCAGATGGAATAAAACAATCACGCCCCAAGTTACCAATGATGTGTCTTTCCAGCTTATCAGCACTTCAAGCAGCTTAACATCATATGTACGCAAGGGCATATGATATAAATCTAATGGCAATTATAGCATCTAAAATCCAGAACCAATAATCTTCCATTTTCCTGTTCTCTACTCTGTTTATATCATCATAAATTGAAGATTGTAAGGCAGCCGCATATCCTACGCAATCTCCCAGCATCTTTGCTCCTTTCTTATAGCAGTTATTTAGTCAAACGAAAAACAGAGATATCCCATGTCAACAAGAAGGCAATCATAAAAGAACAACAGAATCGTAAAACATATTTTGTTATAGATGAAATGATTTGAGCATCCATGTATCCAGCATTTAGGACACCGCAATGTATTCATGTGAAATGTAAAAAGATTTAATATCAATTATCTTCAGCTGACTGAGGAGGTTGTCTCGCAAGTAGCACATCAGTATTGTAACGTCTGCTGGGTCTTACATTATCCACAAATATGACTCGTCCATCTAGTAACTGCAAGTATCTACTGTGTGATGCTTAAAACTCAAACAATTTAAGCATGTTTTGTTAGAGAAAATGATGCAATTTTACCTTCCCATTCATGTCTGTTAAGGCTTTTTGGGCTTCCTCTTCTGTACTGAAAGTCACGTACCCGTAACCTTTTGATCTACTCTTACCTTTATCCATTATTATTGTAGCTGCAAAAAGAAAAGAATAGGATATTAGATAGTGAAGAGGGAACAGGGGTTTAGATTTAGAATAGAAATAGAACAAACCCTCAGTGACTTGGCCAAATTGTGAAAAGGCATCAGCTAACATCTCTTTAGTGGTTGAGAACGATACGCCTGCAAAAATGCCAATTATTTCAAAATTAGATGGTAAGATTGCAAATTCTGCAGCCCAAAGTAGTACACAACTGAATGAAGGAAATAAAAAATATGAACATGTTTTCAATCTCGAAATATTAAGAGTAGCATAAGTAACTAGTGAATTAGATAACGGTACGGTTGAATTTATAAATATTTGATATTTTGGACCAAAAAGGGCAAACAGATGAATCCAGATAATTAAGAAAAACATCAACTCCATGCAACCAAATTAGTGTGGACAATGCAATTGCCTTCCCTATTGAGATTAGAGGCCCTAAATACAAGCAAAAACCTACTGATGCATCTACAGAAGCTCAAATTCACATGCTGCATGATTACACCACCGGATGGTCTCACTACACAGTGAAGAATGTAATAATTAACAACCTGATAGGCTACATGGTAAATAAATTATTCACCAGAAAAGTTCAAAACCAAATCAAAGTGGTTTTGATTTCTGAACAAATGAACTAATATCACTTCAACAAAACTATACAATTATGCATAGAAATTTCTAGGTCAGTATTCAAATATAAGGATTCGTCCATTCCACCACAATCTCAAAAATCAGAACAAAAGACCCCCCACTTGGATTCGATTGATTAATTTGAACATATAAAATTAGATATTGAACTTCCCTAATCAAAATTTTATATTATACAAAATCAGTTCCTTTAACATGATGCATCACATCATATTTTGTTTGCAAGATAAAAAAAAAATGACATAATAGAAACACACACAGAAGGAGAATACCTTTGACGAAAAGCTTAGAAGTGAATCCTCTATAAAATACGAGTTGGGCTGCTGAATTTTTTGAGTTTGAATGAGAGACTGAGCTGTTTCTGAAAATGTTTTTTCTTATTAGCGCCGCCATTTTTGTAATAGAGTAAAGAAATAAGCAACAAGGCAAGAGGTGAGCAGAAGAAGCCCAGTACGTGATCAAAATTGAATGGTTAAATACCGTTGTTTCTAATAATTTATGCTGCATCTTTTTTAATAATAAAGAAAACTTGCATTAAAATTAAAATTAGGGAAATACCTGATTTTATAAATAGATTGCAATGTAATTTTGAAAAATAAAAAATAATTTACAAAATGTTTATAGCATAATTTTGATTTTTTTTATTAATAATAGGGAATGAGGGCTACAAACTCTGTATCTGAAACGGCCGTTAGATTACTTCTAAATGAACCAACGCCCTGGTGTGGCTTATTAAAACAGGCAATTGTATGGACTAAAGAGTGGTTGAATGTAAACAAATTGAGGGCCCATTTTAGATTATTAGGTTGAAATTAGTTTGCACTTATGATAAAATTGCTACATTCCATTGCAGTTTCTGAGGGGAACCCAAAAAAAAAAAAAAGGATTGAATAGTCTTTCAAAATTTAATTTGGAGAATGATTAACAAGAATAACAGTAGGAATCTTAATATTTGAGTTTCAACTTGAATTTTAATGTTACGTGTCACTCATCTATTGAATGATGGATTTCATAGTTTATAAAATTACTTAACCATCATCCAATAGATAAATATTATATCGGTTAGGATCAAATTAGAACTTAAATATTGGGACACATAGAATTGCATATAACTACCTTTAAAATCAATAATGCTATATTTATTAAATTTATATACTTAGTTGAAATACTCACTAATGTGTTACCAATCATTTAATAACATGTGTATGATATGAATTGATTTTATTATTAATAATTAACCTATTCCTCTTACAACCCACTCAATGAATGACACATAATATGCCACATCATTAAATATCTCAATTAAGTATCCAAAGTGAATAAGTATAGCATTGCTCATAATTTAGTTTTTAATAAAAATTATCAAAACCCGACATCTTCTTTTTACAGTTGATCATTTTTACATCATAACTAATATTAGTTTTAAAAGCTACATTATTAATATTAAATTGCCCTAACTGGTTATCAAAAGGTGAACGTATGTTAAAATAAGAAGTAACTAAGAAACAAGTGTGTGTTTAAACAAAAGTTAATGTTATGAACAATTAAGAAGAAACAACGTACTATCAAAGGTTAAGGTTATGAACAATTTAAAGAAGATATTGAGCAGAGAAGGGGACATAATAGGGTCGTACGAATTGCCAATGACAAGAATGCTTGTGTGGTGGAAAGAAATCAGATGGTTTGTAAGTGGGTTGAATTTTTCACTCGCTCCAACTGACTTGCTAATGCCCAATACGTTACTTCCCACAGTAATAAGGGGCGAAGTCAGAATAAATTTTTGGTGGGTTAAATTTTTTCAAGTCTAAATATTATCTCAATTAAAAATATAAATCTCATGAAAATTTTGTTGTGAAAGTTTTGTTAGTACATAAGAAAGTTCATCAAATCCAAGAAGCAGTTTAATTACAAGTAAAAACTATTTTAGTTGTGCCTATCAATACTTTTAAGAATTGAATTCATCTATTATCGAATTTGAATTGATAATATCTACAAATTCATTTTCAATGTAAATCATATAATTTAATAGAAACTCCTTCTTCTTCTTATTTCGAAGTGGTGTCTTGATAAGCTTTATAGTTGAAAATTGCTTAATTTAATCAAAGCTTTTCTTAAATAATTTTCTTTTTCTAAAAGAATATCTTTAAGTGCCATAGTTGCAACTTGCAAGCTAGCAACAACAATGCATATAAACAGTGAAAATACGCTAAACTAGGCCATTATGGAGTTAATAACAAGATTCAACTCCAACAATTCTTCTTCTCTTTCATGGAGATAAAACATCTCCGGCTGAATAGAACTATCTAATCTATAATTCATCAATAATCAATTTAAAATTTGATTGCTAGAGCCTAGAATTCAATGGCTAAATTATTTTCATTTGACCTAACAATAATTTAATCTTACACAATGAAATTAGAACAAGAACTTTAATATGATCTTTCGTCCTTACTACCTTACAATTAATAAATATATTGTAAACGATTAAATAAAAAAAAATTTATTACCTATTTTTGTTTGTTACCAAGAGAAGACGAAGAAGAAGAAGCTAAGAAAGAGCACGTTCTGGAACTGGAAGAATGAAGTAATGTAGTATGAAAGAATGAAGTAATGTAGTATTTACTTTCTGGAGTAGGAGTGAAGAGTTTAGAGTCCTCAAATTTTAGTGTTTACTTGCATATTTAAGGGTGGGAGTGGGAATCTCACTCTGTGGACCCTACTTCCTTTTGGAGTGAGGAGTGGGATTCCCACTCCCATGAGGGGAGGTGGAAGTCCCACTTCCACTCCTTTTATTTCTAAAAATACCCTTAATTTTTAGTCTTAAATAATTAAAATAAAATTCATAAATTTTTTTATTTTACATCATTAAAAATATTAATAATAATATTAATAATAATTTCATATAATTAAAATTAATATTAAAATAAATAAGTTATTGTACAATTATATTTTCTTATTCATTTTCTAATTAAAAGCTACATATTCTTTATCAATAATGATTGGGATCACAACATTTGAGTCCCAACTTGAGTCCCAATGCTATGTGTCACTCATTTATTAGATGATGAATTTTATAGCTTATAAAATTATTTAAGCACCTTCCAATGGATGAATGACACATTAGTTGGGATTCAAAGTGGGACTTAAAGGTTGGGATACCTATCATTACTCATTCTTTATATAAGGGTAAAATTATAATTTATAACAATTTACTCATAATCCAAGATAAATTAAACAAATAATTGAGATTCTGATTGACAATCTATACTCTCATTCTAGTCTAAGTAAACACCCTACTCTTACTCTCACTCCACACTCTAAATCCCAGGATTCCTACTCTAATCCGAAAAGTAAACGTTATACAAATACTCACTTTTTTAATTTATTTATATGAATGACAAAATTGTAAATTAACATAGTGGTATATTTGTAAATAAATCATTTTATTTTTGTAATTTTTTTAAAATTTTACACCACGCAGCTTCGTCCCTGAAAGCAATATTCCTTTTTTATTATATCCATAACTTTGAATTGATCGATTAAAGCCGTATTCAAGAGCTCTTGATAAGCTCATAGAATAATAATAATCATTATAAATTATAATCAAAGACTAACCATGTCATTCTTTGCATTTGAGCACCGGCATTTAGTCAAGTTGTCGTTTACTTAATTTTTTCTTGCTTTCAATTTTCACTGTTAATTTTTTTAATAAAATAATTTATTTAATCAGTCATAGAAATAAGAGGGAAAAGGGGCCATTTCTTGATTCAAAATCATCTATAATTATAAAACATCAGTAGAGATTACATACCTAACTTCCAAGCAATTAAAACGGTTTGATTTGCTTTCAAGCGTTCAAGAATTTCCATGAAAGAGAATGCCTTTCGTCTCTTTCTGGACAATGCCTATTATGGAAAAATTATGTTAACATGACAAATACATAATGTTGTTATGAGAATAAGTTTTTGGAAAACATGACAAATACATAATGTTATTATGAGAATAAGTTTTTGGACCCGAGACTTGAGGTAGGTTCTATCTAATTCTAAAGATTGTAACCAAATTATTATCCCTAATTTTTTTGAAGTTAAATAAAATAAAATTTATGCTGAAGTATAAACAATACTTTGTACATTCATTTACTCAGAAGTTTAATAAACTCTGATGTTAAAGCTCTTTTGTTTACACAGAAATTAGTTTCTTTTGTTAAAGCTCTCTTTCTTCAAAAGTCAACACCCTACAACACCCATAATAACACCTGTGATTACATTCATGCTTATGGCTTAAACTTTGTTTACGTTTAAATTATTCGAAACTTTATATATATATATTTTTCTAACTCGCTGAATTTGCTCAAGGACATGAAGTCCCAATTCTTGTTATTTGTCTTTTTAAGACAAACAGCAACCTAATAATTTATTTGTTTGTCTATTTTTTTCCAAAATAACGATTTGTTAGTATAAATATTTACCTGCAAAATTGAGAAGGAGAAAAATATTTACCAGTGAAACGAAAAAAACAAAAAATTAAGAGAAATAGAATCATATTTTCTTTTTTGAACAAAGAACGTACGTAAAAAGATATTAAATCTCTTAAGTCTAACTGCCTATAATGGTAAATTGCATAATATATAATTTAATAACATAAAATTTTATTAAATTATAAATGTCGTATTATTTTTTAAAATACGAATAGCCTCATCGTAAAAAAAAAAACCAAAAAATATAACCTTTACGGAGCTCTTTTACTTTGATGTTATAAAAAGGTTAATAGTTGAGTAAATAATAGTCATTTATGGTGTGTTTACTTAGGGTTTAGGGAATGGAAATGAAGGAATGAAAATGAAACTAATGTTTACTTAGCAAAATGTAATTGGAGAATGAGAATAAAATGTGTGGATCCCACACAATTTAAGGATAAGGAAGGGGAATCTCATTCCTATGAGGTGGTTCGGAATGAGGATTCCCATTCCCTGAATTAATATTTGTACCTCTTTAATTTTTCTAAATTTTCCTAATTACCCTCAACTGCAACTATGACATTTGTATCCCTTCAATTTTTTAAATGCTTGCATTTAAAAAAAATAATACATAAATTATATTGAAATTGATTCTATTTTTTAAAAAATATTACAATGTATAATAAACATGTGTATATTACCTTTAAAAACATTTATACATGTATCTAGTTAATGAAAATTACATTATTTAATACTATAGGTATTTTGGTAAATCGATTCTCATTTCCATTCCTCATTCCCATTTATTTGGCTAAGTAAACACATCAATGATATTCCAGCACATTTCCATTCCCATTTATTTTTGCCAAGTAAACATTGGAATCACATTCTCATTCCAATCCATTCCCATTCACATTCCACTCCATTTCCATTGTACTCCATTCTCATTTCATGAAGTAAACGCACCATTTTATATTCCACCATATCAATGTCTCTGGTTGGCAAAGATAATTGAAAGCAACGTGTTCTTTGTTTTAGGTAATTTTTTCGTTATACATGACTTTGGATTGAAGTACTTGGCTTATCACTTTGGCTTATCACAGTGGATAAAGATTAACCACATCATTCTTTACATTTGATAATTGATTTTTTTAATGTAAAATTGTTGCTTTGTTGCTTTCAATTTTCAATGTCAATTTCACTTATTTAGTCATGTAACAAAAAAAAAAAGGAGAGACAGAGAGAGAGAGAGACAATTGACTGAATTGAGGACCAATGTTTCGGGATTTGGGGTCGATTCAACAAATATATAAAACATGTATATGCATACAAAATGCTTACGTTATTTATATATATTCCAAGTGCAAGAAATTAAAAAAAGAAAAATTGATTTGCTTTCATGAATTTCCAGGAAAAACAGAAGACCCTTCACCTACTCCGTGACAACAAATGACGTTGAGATGAAAAATACGAAGCGTTATTATAGGTATCAGCATAAGACCGAGACTTGATACAGGGTTTGTTTAATTATATTTTATTTTCTTTTTGACTGAATTGAAAAGAAAAAAAAAACAAAATTGTAATTAGAGCCCACTTGAATGTTACTCATTTTTATATGTTTTGGGGAATGTGTGAAATATACTCAAATAAATAAATGGCGAAGAGAAATTTGATGATCAATATTCAAAAACTCATCTAAAGTGATCGTTAAAGTCCATAGGTTAAGTATGATTAGCTTTTATTTATATTTTTTTGGGTAACATTGTATATAGTCAGTTATCGTGTGATGTAGGGCCAATTTAGAAATCCTTTTATTTTAACTTCTGTATTCTTATTATTTTATTAGTTATATTATAATTTTAGTATTTGAGTAGTGATCACAGGTCTCCTAATCTAGAAAATATGTTTTTACTAAACACGAGTACGAATAACAAATTAAGATTTTAACATCCTTTTATGTTAAACCCTAAAGATACATGAATTTATCAAAATAAGTAAATTTGAATTGGTATGACATAATAAAAATTTAGCTTGCCAAAATAAAATTAAAAAAATGAACTTAAATCAAATTTTGACAAAAGCAGATAAAAATCGAGCAAGAATCTCAAAAATAAGAAAGAAATCTTCAAACAAAAAATAGAAATCCAAAAGAAATTTGGGATGATCTGCTGACCCATTTTAAAAATACCATTTTAACTCCGCATTCTTTTTTCTCGAGAACTTCGGAATGATATATTATGAGCCTAAAACAAATAGCTATTGCTCAAAAGAGCAATCTGGATGTGTCGAACATGCTTGCATTCAAATTTAGGTAAAATCTACTCTTATTTATTCATGAGTCTAACCATTTAGCCAACCCATTATTAGTGTGTATGGCGACAGTGAGGAAATATTTTCAAGTTGACTGAATTAAATAAAAATACATTACAATCATACTATATATTAATGGCAAAAATAAAAAGAAATGAAGAAAAATGCATACAAGACTTGGAGAAGTCAATTAAAAGCTGGGAGTATCATCAGTTCAATTGGTTATAAATAGCGTAGAGCCATCCCCTCGTTGTTGCAGATCAGAGGGAAAGAGAGAGAGAGTGTGCGTGCGTGTGTGCAGGTGATTATAATTAAGAAGATATAATGGGTGGTTCAAAAAGGGTGTGGATGAGTGAGTTTATTTTCATATTATTAGTAGTAAAAGGGTGGTGGAGTGAGGGATGTTTGGAGCAAGAGAGATCTGCTCTCCTCCAACTTAAACATTTCTTCAGTGATGATGAACAACTCCAGAACTGGGTCGATGCGGGAGATGATGGGAATTATTCAGATTGTTGTCAGTGGGAAGGGGTTGAGTGCAACGGCACCACAGGCAGAGTGATTAGATTAGATCTACGAGATACTAAGAATTGGGGATCAGCAGAGTGGTATATGAATGCTTCTTTGTTTACTCCCTTTCAACAATTAGAATCTCTTGATATAAGTTCCAACAATATAGCCGGTTGTGTTGAAAATGAAGGTCCTTAATTTACTCTACTTTAATTCTCCCTCGTAATTTCTAACATTTATCTAATCCCTTTTGGCTTTTGTTTAATTTGTACGTGATACAATAAAATTATTCTTTAGTTTTTTTTTTTTAACAGGTCTAGGGAGATTATCAAGGTTGAGCAACTTGAAGTTTCTTCGTTTAGACGGGAACCACTTCAACAACAGCATATTTTCATCCTTAGGTGGCCTTTCATCACTAACATTCTTATCATTGGTTCAAAATGATTTGAACGGAAGTATTGATATTAAAGGTAAGTAAGATTCATCCCTTCACCCGTGTCCCATCTTTTTGGATCTTATTTCATTGACCAGCTGGAACATTAGATCTAGCTAGCTACACTCTTGCTCCTGTAAGCTTCGAGGCTTTAAGTATTATAAAAATAGGTTGAAGAAATTATCAATATATGCAATTTTCAATGCTTCTCGTAATCAGACACAATTTAATCTAGTTATTTTGTATGTCTTGTCTTCAGAACTATAGAATTGTACTCTAATTGGAAATCGACATCGTAGCTTTTTATTTTCTCTAATGCTTTTTCTTCGTTAACAAGTACATATCTAAGAGAGATGGGATTCAAAGAGAGTTTTGATGTTCAAGATAAGCCGTAATAGCGTGCATCTTATTTATCTGCATATATAGTATTTTGGTTCGTGTGAAGGGATCAGATATTGGCTGCCGTAGACCAACTTGTATTTACTTAATTAATTAATTAATGCCATCTATTATTTAACAAATTAAAATCTCGTGTTTAATTTGTTTTAATTAAAAAAAAAAAGGTATAGCGGTAGGTAAAGTTCAAATAAGCTTTTATTTCTTACAAATTTAAATTCGGATTGTCAGCCAAATATACTTATTTGAAACTACTCAACAAGGTACTGGAAGCTATTTTAAGTTTTTTTGATTACGTGTATTTTGTCTTTTACTGATAAAATTCTTTCCGAGATTTAACATAAGAAAAAAGAAAAGAATTTATTAATTAATTAACTCTGATTTAAGTATTAGTATATATACAGAATTGGATTCCTTGAATAACTTGGAGAAGCTGGACATGAGCTACAATGCAATCGACAATCTAGTGGTTCCTAGAGGTAAACGAAATATTCAAATATTAAATATGGAGGACAGTTTAATTGATTTGATTAGGGAATGCCCAACGACACTTATCAAAAATAATTTAATCTGAAATTGTATCCTAAATAGATTACAAAGGTTTGAGGAAGTTGAATACCCTTTCTTTAGGGGGAATTGCAATGACAGATGGAAGCAAGGCGCTGCAATCAATAGGATCTCTCCCGTCCCTCAAAACACTTTACCTTTTTGTTAGTAATTTTACGGGAACAGTAATTAATCAAGGTAAGTAAATTTTTTATGTCAAAAAATAATTAAATAAAATCATTAATTAATTAATTTTCCAGTAGCTTTCCGTGTAACATAGCTAAAATTTATTTTTTCTCCTTCCTTCTAAACAGAGTTGCACAATTTCACCAACTTGGAAGAATTGATATTGTTCGAGTCTCATCTCCATACAAGCCAGCTTCTGCCATTCACTTCGTTAAAGTATTTGTCAATGCAATCTTGTGTACTCAATGGTGCCCGATATGGTCAAGGTAAATTACGGGCATCTAAAGCTTTTATGATTTTGAATCTTTGATTTGACAATAATTCTTTCTTTTCAAGTTAATTTTTTTTCTTCTTTAAATTTTATTTATTCAAACTGTCCAATAATTCTAGCTTCTGTAAATTGCAGGATTCTTGATTAAGGTTAATGAAACATTAGTTCTATTTTGTCAAGAATAGTTCGATCGCTTAGAAGAGAAAAGAAAAAGTAGTAAATTAACCTAAAAAAAAAAGGAAAAAAGACTGGGTTATCCTTATTCCCTTGCATTATATGATCAATATCAAAACTTTAACCATTTCTTGTTCATTGTTTGTAGACATTCTTAAATTCAAGAATTTGGAACATCTGGTCATGGATCAGACGCTAGTTGAAGTCAACACCAGTTTTCTTCAAATCATATAATTTTACTGCTATTTTTTCTATCAGTACTCAAACTTCATTTTTAATATGTACTTTTAAGGATTTTATGCAATTATTTATCTTTATGTACTAAAGGATGAATTATAAATTTTTCAGGACTTTGCCAGTTGGTACATCTGCAAGAGTTATACATTGGTGATAATGATTTGAGAGGTAGTTTGCCTTGGTGCTTGGCAAACATGACATCACTCCGAGTGTTAGATGTCTCTTTTAATCAACTTACTGGAAACATCTCCCCAGGCCTTTGTGAGTTGGTGCATCTGCGTGAGTTATACATTAATAACAATGATTTAAGAGGTAGCTTGCCTTTATGCTTGGCAAATTTGACTTCCCTTCGAGTATTAGATGTCTCTTACAATCAACTTATTGAAAACATCTCCTCATCTCCCCTCATGCATCTAACATCTATCGAATATCTCATACTTTCAAACAATCACTTCCAAATCCCTATTTCACTTGAACCGCTTTTCAATCACTCAAAACTCAAGATTTTCAGTGGTGAAATATACTCAGAACTTGAGTCACATTCTAATTCTTTGACCCCAAATTTCCAATTAACTTCTATCTCATTGTCTGGTTATGGAGATGGTGGCGCATTTCCCAAATTCCTGTACCATCAGCATGACTTGGAGTATGTTGATCTCTCACGCCTTAACTTGAGTGGAGAATTTCCAAATTGGCTGTTAGAAAACAATACAAACTTAGATACGCTTCTTCTTGCCAATAACTCTCTTTCTGGATCATTTCGGATGCCAATTCATTCCCACCAGAAATTAGCAACATTGGATGTCTCCAGCAATTTCTTTCATGGCCATATTCCAGTAGAAATCGGAACATATCTGCCAAGCTTAATGCATTTAAACTTATCCAGAAATGCTTTCAACGGTAGCATTCCCTCTACATTTGGTAACATGAACATGTTGGAAAGCCTGGACATATCCTACAATCAGTTGACTGGTGAAATCCCTGAGCACATGGCCACGGGTTGCTTCTCATTGCAAATTCTTGCATTATCAAATAACAGTTTGCAGGGTCATATATTCTCTAAAAAATTTAACTTGACAAATTTGATGAGGTTACAGTTGGATGGTAATAAATTCATTGGAGAGATCCCAGAAAGCTTATCAAAGTGCTATTTGTTAGGAGGATTATATCTGAGTGATAATCGTCTCTCTGGTAAGATTCCAAGATGGCTAGGTAATTTGCCAGCTTTAGAAGATATTATAATGCCCAATAATTATCTTGAAGGTCCAATTCCAATAGAGTTTTGTCAGTTCCATTTCCTAGGAGTTTTAGACCTTTCAAACAATAGTATTTCGGGGACTTTACCATCTTGTTTTATTTCATTATACATGGAACAAGTTCATTTGTCGAAAAACAAGTTAGAAGGACAGTTGGAAAATATAATCCATTACAACCCTTATTTGGTGACTTTAGATCTTAGTTATAACCGCTTACATGGAAGTATTCCAAATTGGATTAACCAATTACCTCAGTTAAGCTACCTTCTCTTAGCTAATAATTATATTCAAGGTGAAATGCCAGTTCAATTGTGCCAATTGAAGGAAGTGCGGTTGATTGATCTATCTCATAATAATCTATCTGGTCATATTCCTCCTTGCCTGGTTGACACTGCACTTAGTCAAGGTTATTATGATGCAGCTGCTCCAACTCCTAGCTTTTGGGATCAAGCTCCTGCCCCCGCACTTGAATCTTTGCCTCCAAATGGGTCTCCAATGGGTTTTCCTTCAAATGGGTCTCCAATGGGGAAGGAAGAGACTGTACAGTTCACAACAAAGAATATGTCCTACTATTATCAAGGAAGAATTTTGATGAGTATGTCTGGAATTGATCTTTCTTGTAACAAGCTGACAGGTGAAATTCCTACTCAAATTGGATATCTTACTAGGATTCGTGCACTAAATCTATCTCACAACAATTTGACGGGTACAATCCCGACAACATTTTCAAACCTGAAGCAAATCGAAAGTTTGGACCTTTCCCACAACCTATTGCATGGAAAAATCCCTCCTCAACTCATTGTGCTAAATACATTGGCGGTCTTCAGAGTAGCATACAATAACTTATCAGGCAAAATTCCAGATAGAGTTGCACAATTTTCAACTTTTGAGGAAGATAGCTATGAGGGGAATCCTTTTCTTTGTGGACTACCACTGTTCAAAAGTTGCAATGATAATGGATTATCAAAAATGACACCAGAAGCTTACATTGATAATGAAGAAAGCGATTGTTTAATTGACACTGACAGTTTCCTTGTCACTTTTACTGTATCTTATGGAATTGTGATAATAGGAATCATTGGAGTTTTGTATTTGAACCCTTATTGGCGGCGAAGATGGTTTTATCTTGTTGAAGTGTGTATGACCTCTTGCTACTATTTTGTAGAGGACAATCTTATTCCCAAAAGATTCTATGGTGGATGGGTGTAATTTTGTTACGTTACAACTTATATGTAAGTTTTAAAGAAATTTCTTTTGTATGCATGGAGTAGCAACTCCATAAAAGTGTTTGATGCAAATTGTCCAATAACAACATTCGGTTGTACATTTACAATTGATGATATTTTTAACCATTAGCAGAATACCTTTGGGAATTTCTTTAGATGGCAGCCAAAACTATTAGATTTGGGGCTCTACTTCTACACATCATAACTGGCAAAAGGTCTATTATACGGTTTGAAATCTGAATGAAGATGAATTTTTGCCTTTTGGAGTATGTGTAAATTCTGTATTAAATTTAAGGGTTGAGATTCCTGGTCCGGATGAAAGTTAAATGTGGATGACGAGACTTTACTAGAAGTGAACTGAGAAAAACTTAAAATAAAAATTACAGTCCAGAATAATGTTGTATTTACTTACCGGATTAAGTAATCAGAATCCGAAATCGGAATGATTGAATGTATTTATTTTACAAATTGAAGGGAGAATGGAAATGGGAATCGTGGGCCCCACCACTATTTTGGAATGGGGAATGAGAGATTGATTCCCATGGTTCCCTAGACTTCCAATTTTACCCTCATTAAATCAAGTCATGAATCCAAAAACTATCCCAATTCATTTTATTTAATCAGCATGACTAAATTGTGGGTATAAATGAACAAACTTTTGAAGCCTGTAACTTCTAATAAACCCAAACCCAAAAATGACATTTAAATCCTGCAAATGTTTCTCATCATCCCCAACAAAAAGAAACAAGAATAATTATATACCACTAATTTTTCCATAAAAAATACTGATTTGAGTTGAAACGCTATACAAACTGGGTCTTACACACTTGCAGAAAGCTACACAGTAGACAAAATCTAGCAGCTACATAATGGTATCACTTTCAGCTGGTCATGAATGGTGTGCATTCAGCAGTGCTCGATAGACCATGTCTATGAATTGATTGTCCTATCACATATAAACGCTGGTCAGATACACAAGGTAAAAAATAATAATTGAAAAAGCATCACACAAAATAGAGTATCGCATTAAAGTTTGCACTCAAGCATGGCAAAGTGGTGGTGGGTTCATGATTTTGAAGACTGGGATAAGTGAAAAATAGTTCAATCCACTGACGAACATAAATTTTTTTACAAGTCAATTTAGATATCATCAAAAAGTAAACAGTAATTCCCAGTCCCTTAAAAGAATGGATAAAATGCGTGCCATGAATATATGCCATTTTTGTACATAAGAAATCCAGAGCATTTCTGACAATACAAATATAAATATACTAGCTTTAAATCTGCAGTCAATATGCAGTTAGAAGATTATACCAGTAAAGTTCCAATCTTAATAACAGTAAACATGAACATGTCAGATGCAATTCTAGCTTCAAGCATTTCCATAACCAGAAATCCTAACCTGAACAAGCACCAGAAGTGCCTCTCGGACTTTCTCCTTGCTGATAAATGGTCCATTGTTTGATGTAAGAGCAGGAGTAAGAGATGGTGGAGGAGTTGGTGGTGGAAAAGGTTGAAGCACTGGGGCACCATATGGGCGTTGTAGACTCAAGGGCGGATTAAGTGGTGGAGCTGTACGCGCAGATGAAGAGACAGGTTGCACCATCCGTGCCGAGGAGGAAGGAGGAGGAACAAAGAATAAGGAAGGCTTTACAAGATTAGTGGTCCAGTTGCCAGGTTCAGAGGTGTCAATGGGTGGCATTAAAGGTGTAGGTGCTGATAGAGGTGGGGATGGTATTTGCAAGCTTGGCACAAGGGGAGAAGCAACACCGGCGGGATGGGAAGGTGCAGAAATAGTTGTAGTAGACTGGTAAGGTTGTGCAGAGATTGCTGCATTAGAAGCATTCCCCATAGTCATAGCTGTCTGCAATGATAAGGACAGATGTCATATACAAGGACTTCATAGAAGTTGAACCTCACACAAAAAAGAAGTGATAGCATATGAAAATAGTATATGACTTGCAGCATTTTTGTGATAATGTTGCATACTTATGTAAAAACATATTATTTCAAAGAAAACATACACCGAAGAAGTTCACAAAAGCAGGATCTTCAGGGACATCAGCAGCATTTGAGGGAGTTGACTCTAGAGGACCATCCATAATTGCCATAGTTGGAACAGCTTCCAGTTCCTCAAACTCACTGCACTTTAACATAAAAGGAACTTGATGACCAATTTTAGTAATTATTAGATGATATAAAAGGTTAGGGAAAATGATGAATGGACTGTTATGGAAGGTGATTTCACTTAAGCTAAACAGGAAAATAAAAAGAAATCAAAGCTGAGTCCTCGCGTTCGATGCAAAGAATTTTTTTCTCTCTCTTCTCATTTGCCCATCATTGCACTATTCTTGGAGTTTTAGCTAGACTAGAGAGCGCTATTTTCCCGTTAAGTGCAGAGGAAAGAAAAGGACAAGGGCCTGGTATGGTGCCATCCTATAGGAACTGGAAAGGTGAAGGGTTAAACTTTTTGCAATTTGGAGGTGGTGTTTGTTTGTGGGTGCAGTTCTGAATTTATTACCTCTTTTAGATTCATGGAAATTGCCTCTTGTTTAGCATGCACTGTGCCTAAGGAGTAAGGCAAGCTAGCAGAGTATTTATTGTCTATTTACTTGGATATTCAAACAGGACTATCACCAACCAAACCTGTACCCGCACACAAATCCCCAAACAAAACACTCCTTCAAGTGCAAGAAAGACTAATTTGGGCATATCTATGGTTCAAGCACTACAATAACTAAGAATGCGATGAGTATCCACAAACACAATGTCAGTGTGATTTGAACTACATCACATACTCGAAGACTGTTTTTTTAGTCATACATAAATTTGCTATAAAATTCAAGACCATTATACAACTAAAAAGAAAACATATTAGAAAGAAAAATTGTTGGCTACTAGATATCGAAACTGCTAATAGCAACGTAATATGGCAGACTTCTTAATTAAACAGATGCTTTGAGGGCTACAAACAAAAACATTTGTGCAAATAAAATATATGATAAAAAGCATAATACTTTCTTGGGGGCTAAAAAAACATATACAACTTGTAAAATATAAATTGAGTCATCATTACCTTTTAGATGATGCAACTTTTGACTTTTGAGGCACCTTGGAATATGCAGTCAGAATCCTGCATTTGGAACCGAAATAAATAATGTTAATAACAATTTTACAAGTGAAAAGTTAAAAATTGATAAATGACAGTTGCAATTTATGTATGCGTCAAGATAGCATCATATCATCATATCCATGGTCCTCCCATAAACATGCTTGTAACAAGAATTAATTTGCCTCAACTGTTAGCAACTGCTAAAAATATACAATAGTAAAAATCACTCTATGAACTCACCAATACTAGGCACCAATAATAAGAGTATGATACAGCCATTCTAAATGGGAGAGAATATAATTGTTTTACAACTATGTCGCATCAGGAGATAAATTATGAAGATTAATCCAGATACCCTTGGAACCCAATTAACGAATTCGAGTTGGAAACCAGGGGCCCCCAACCAAACTTACAATATTGAGGGAAGAAGGAAATTTGTGGCATTTTTCCAGATAGGTAGAGATCTCCTGCCAAGAAAATATTTATCGCTTTGAACTACTATTGAAATTTCTTTTTTCCTTTTTTTTTGTTTTGACTTGGAACTTTCCAGCACCACCTATTTGATCTTTTTTAAAGCTAAAATAGTTCTATGGGTTGTCAATATCTTATAAAAAAATTAATTAAAAAAAAAAAAGAAAAACCTATGGATTGTCAATAAATAGTGCCTACTCAACTTATGTTTCCCAATGGACGACAAGATGCAAATCGACCTAGTAGCCATTTTTCCCCCCCTTTTCACCATCGTTAGGCAGCCTTTCTTCATTGCCCACATCTACAGAACCATAATATAAAGACTACATTATTATTGGGGTAGTGAAAATATATAGACTATATTATTATTGTATTGTATTTTACTAATTAACTAGTGCAAGACTTATTTAGTGTCAAATCAACAACTAATGAGAAAGACAACTCATGATAATACAGACCTTAATACACACTAGCTAGAAACACCCCATATACTCCTATTTTAGCCTTGACTATCCTGGTAAAAACACAATTAAGTCTTGCAAAAGAATATTCATAAGCAAAATCAACATAAACTAAGATTAGGTATCTACTGCACCTTCAATCAAAGACTGGGTGAATAGCATGGTCAACCATCTAGTTCCTGTAGCCCTCCTTGTACCTATGTTGGTTACATTTTACATATTAAGCCACTAAATTGAAGGATCACAGCCTGGTAAAGAAAGCCATTAATTAAGAGTTTTTGTTTAAAAGTTCTCATTTAGATCGTTATTATTCAATGAATCAATGTAATCCAAAGAGAACACTTCCATTTCAGATTCTCTTCAAAACTTTTTAATTGAAGATTTGAAATGGCCCAACCAGTATTAGAAGATAATTGCAAAACCCGAAGATAATATAAAGGAGCAAGATATCAATTAAGTCAAATAGTGTATGTCAAATATAACAAATAAATAAAATAAGTTGTAGATGATCATTTACTATCAAGTTCTGTAAAACTGAAAGTATCATTATCTCTATAAAGGTTTCTCAAACTTTAGCAAATTATAAAATAGTAAAAAAAAGACAAAAGTTTTTAAAAAAAAACATACACAACATCCATATCAGGAGATCTTTTTCTTCTCAATCTCAATATTTTCTCGCCGTGAGGCAATAGAAAAGCTTAACACCAAGTGACTTATTAAGAATTCATCATTTAAATTCCCAAATCGCAAAATATTGGTGCAACTAGGAAAGTGCAAATGTAATCAGTTAACCAACACAAGAGGCACCAATAATGAGAAATCCACTTCATAGCAAATTTGAAACAAATAGATTGAGGTCAAAAAAATTATAAAGACACTCAATTGAAAGCCTTTCAAGCAGCTTTTGCATGCAACATGAACAAATTGAAGGTGATGAGAATGTATTCAAAGACTAATTTACAATCATCTAAAGGACATAAATATCTTGGATACCTACTCTCTACACCTTACTGTCCCACTGAAAATCATTAGATCCTTCCAAACAAAATGACAAAATGCATAAGAATTGTGTTGTCAAACCTCATTAACTTAGCAACCACAGCAAAAATCTTTATGTAGACACGCCAGCCACTCACCATAGTCATATTGTTTGCTTTCCAAACACAAGCCACTTTATAATGTATATCCATAAACTGCTGCTACCATGTTTGTTAAAACACATGAAAGCCACCATAACTAACAAAATGTAACTGATGA
Source organism: Clausena lansium (assembly GCA_030449835.1). Lineage (NCBI taxonomy): Eukaryota > Viridiplantae > Streptophyta > Magnoliopsida > Sapindales > Rutaceae > Clausena > Clausena lansium. The sequence continues at coordinate 6,206,821 of JASUUF010000192.1, read as the reverse complement.
TCATCACCACAATCATGGAATCACATCTGAGAGTATTAATTAGTGCAAATGGCATTCTGTCTTAAACTCCTTATTTATCACATGGGCGCCATTCCAATCAACCAATGATTTTGTTCTAGTCAGCATATTCAACCCACGGGTGAGTAATACCTTCAATTGCTTCTTTACTTTTCCCAAAGAAATCCCACATTCTAACCATACTTCTCAACTTGATGCTCCCAAAGGCTAATACAATACAAAGATTTCTTCAAACCCCCCGCCTTTTCTCCTCCTCCTCCTCCTCCTCCTCTTAAGAAACCAATTTAAATTCTCATTGGCTGTACAACCTCAAAGAATCTGCTTGCATTCCATTTTTTTAGGCAAGAAAATTGACTTTTACCACATGCAAGTCAACAAATAAAACAATCATGTCTTTGTGAGGTGCACATTTTCAGACAAATCTAAAAAACAATGAAACCATAAAACCTAATATGAGAAGACCGAGGACTCTAGATATCATCTATAGAATCTTTAGCACACCCTTGCTTAATGAAAAAAAGTGAAGGCTTCGACACCAACTCCCCTGGTTATTGTTCTCCTATCTCCTAAATGTAAAGGCAAGGCAACCCATTCTTTCTTCCAATCTTAAGGGGCACAGAATGACTCTGGTTTAAAATGGTCAGTTTCTATACAAAAATAACTCCTTTGCACTTGATTGCTTGGAGGCATTGGACATTTCAAATTAAAAAGCATGCAAGGAGGAGAATATAATAGTGTTAAACAAGTTTTAAACCAAAGTCACCAAAATTAACCAAACTTCAAAAATAGCACACAAGGCAAAAAAGGAATCTGTCCAAGCCAGATCCCAAGAATAATAATTCCAATATACAATTTAGGAAAACAATAACTAAAACCAGGTTCATGAGGCCTCAGCAGAAGCAACATGTAATAACCATATTCTATTATTTGAAACACATTTCCCTTCGGAAGAAAGTTTGGTTAATATTACAAAAAGTATTCTCAATGTATCAATTATCAACATGTAAAATATAATAATAAACACTTAAGCTACTACAGTAGTAAAACTAGTAATACAACTATACCTGCTAAAAAGATTTGCTACCTCTTCACATTCACGAGCATTGTAGAACCAAATACCATTTACTTCTTGAGATGCATTTCGATACAACAAATATGGAACCTGAACTTCAAACTCAAAATCTCCCAAAAGATTTTCCACCAAATTATCTGTATATATACAAGATAAAGAAGCTTATCAAAGCAAAAACATATACAAAAAGACATGAAGGTTAGGAGACACAATTAAAACTTAGCAACAACTGATAGCACAACAAGACATGAAATATAACTCTACTTGTGAACAAGATGGACACACGGTATCTAAATAATAGTACCAACCCCCTCTCCTGATTGTCATTAAATGACCAATATTTAAACCTAAACAACAAAATTGCAAATACACTAGCCTCTATATTATTGGCATATAAATATTTTCGGATAGGCACATTATATTCTTCGTTCTAAAACCTCAATTATCAGCTAGTACTGTGATAAAATAATTCATCACTTCAAATAATCAAAACTGAAATAGAAACAAAGATAAACCAACCTGTATTACGTCGATTCATCACAACAAACTGAAATCGAGGCTGTGTGTTCCTGAAAATAAAGAATAAAAATAAAAATTCCACCAACTCCATATGTAATGTGATCTCCAAAACACTGAATATCAGATAAAAAATGGAAAGCATAAGGGAGAAAAAAAATTTCACTAACCTTTTGACGACGAAGAGAGATCCTTCAACATCCTTGCGACTCCATTGGCTGAGGTCGATGTTGAACTCGTAGAAGGTGACATGAGCGGCTGTGATGAGGATTTCCTCAATGAATGGATCGATTCGCTGAAGAACTGTTAGGTTTAGGAGTTTTGTGCTCTGCTGGTCCAGATTAGGCATCAATTTTCCGTTCTGCGACATTTTTTATTGTCGTTTTGGGCTCTGCCCCGATCACACTAACCCTATGGCGTTTTTGTGAGCACTCTCTCTCTCTCTCTCTCTCTCTCGTAAATAAAGTGTTTGATAAAATAGCCGAGAGAGAGTCAGAGTTGAACAGCCAAACAAGGTGAGGTGAACACTTTGGGATCCAGACTCCATATTGACCTTCCTTAACTTCTTTTAAACATTTGGGTAATAACATCTGGATCCCTCATTTATTTTAATTTCTCAATTAAGAGTACAGTGGTTTTTATTTATGTCATATACCTCCCTAAGATAGATTTATCATAATTATATTACCCATACACCCATTAACTTTTTTTTATTGTAAATATATAATGATGTACTAGAATAATGTTAGAAATCTCAACCATTATCCAATAGTGATATCTTATCAGTAACTATAACATCAAGTCAATTATGAATGTTTATCATGGAATGGCGAAATTATAACTCCAAGAAAAATTTAATAAACATTAATGACTAATATGATGTGACCATTACAGCTAAATATTAAGGTAATAATTATTATCCCTAAAATTGCTAAATGTATTATAATATAAGTGTGTTACACCTAGTTATATGTCTCTCAAATTAAATTGAATAATTTAAGAAACCTGATTACCTTTTATTACATTAATTAGGAATGTATGTAAACATGAATGCGAAAAAAGTTTAGTTTTTGTTCCATTTTCACTATTATTTACCATTCATCCACCGTACGTCACTTGATTTATTGCGTTAAATATGTTTAAATGGACCTCTTTGAAATAAATAAAATAAACGACAAAAAAAATTTTTAAAAAAAGGGGTACCTACATGATTACGCCTAAAACAAATTTGCCCATAGAGCAATAAATCAAAGTTAAACTTACTTGCTTGGGAAGTATAATGATTAGTCAATAACTAAAACGGCCTTCACCTAACGTGTTAAATTTTCTGTCAAGTAAACACCCACCGAAAGTTGTCTGAGTCCGTTTTAGATCATTGGAAATTTGGCCTAATCTCAGAAATTCCAAGCATCAGGCAATAGTCCTATTTTATTAAATATTGAGAGTAACGTAATAAAAGTTTCTCATAGTTTTTGCTTACTACTTTTTCCTTTCGAATGGTAAATGTAACCGGTTACAACGTCAAAACAGAGATGCCAACACAGCTGCTGGCAACATTTTTCACCCTGCATTATAAAAATTCAGCAGCTTTGCTTATTCAGTTGCCTTGCCTTTCCGTCTGCTGCTACTTCCAGTTTCCAACAAGTAACAAACCATAGAATCAACATCATCCCCAAATATGCTATATGCCTCAATTACTTGCAAATAACTGAATCCCATCGAAAGCACCATCTGCATGCTGCTGCTGAGAACAGTATCTGATAAGTCGCATCCTTTCCCGCCTTCCATCTTGGTCTCGCTACATGATGATCCTGCATTCCAATAATAAATATTATTAACAAGGATCTAGTAATCTAATTCAGACTAAAATATGGAAAGAGAACCGAAACCAAAAGTTAGATGGGGTCAAATAGAAATAAAACTGCTCTTAGCTGACATCTTAGTTGAAATGCTTCAGTCGTCTCAGTCTTAAGAAGTTAAAACAAGTCATGACTTAATCCACTTAATAGAATTGCACTTGCATTGTCAACAGAAAATATACTCACTAGCTCCAGAAGATGACGGTTCGGCCCCAGAAGTAGATGATTCTTTATGGCCAAGTTGCTGCTTCAAATTGTCACCTGCAAGATACTCGGCCCGAGAAACTTCCATTACCATGCACTCGATTTCCTTTTCAGTAAGTTCAAGATCAGAATAAAACCGCCCCTCAGCTAGAAGTGCCTGTCAATATTAAAAATAATAATAATAATAATAACAAAAATGTAGACTCTAGTTATCCACAAAAAAATTCAAATATTTTGCAGAGAATTGTTTGCACAAAGAAGATATTTACATTGTCAATCTGTTGGTCTTGTTGAGCTTTAATGGCAGCCTTAACTTGATCCTTGTCCACATTTGTCTGCGCAGAAACCATAAAACTAACGTCAGCTAACAAACCATATATTGAAGTAAAAGCAACTGCTTAACAAACCCAAAGACACAGTTCGGCAAATTCCCAACATAGTTGACATTGACTGGTCAGTAACGACTATTATATTTTTCATTCAAGCCTTATAAGAAGGTTCAATTTCATCCAATGGAACAATCATGGGAAAAGAAACTCATGCATTCAAAGTTTCTAAAGGATAAACATTGTTATTGTCACAATAAGCTGGCTCTTCCATGAACTCATGAACATCTCAGTCTTGCCAACTCTGATGATGTGAGGTCTCTCCATCTCTATCATTTTTTATTACCGTCATGTAATCAACCTAACACAGCTCCACAAGTCCTCACATCAGCCTTTCCAATACGAAATCAACCTAATATCATGACCTTTTTTTTTTTTTTTGTTGTTGTTGGGGGGGGGGGGGGGGGTTGAACAAAATAACACGAGTTGCAATAATATAATCACCAAAACAAAATTATGATTGAAACGTGGAAAAGAAAAATAATATATATATATATATATATATCCGAGCAGATACGCATACCCCTCGAAGACAACTGAATCCCAGTCCTGCACCAACTGTCATACGCCGTGGGTCCACCAGGGAGTTGTAGTGATTCCCATGATGATAACTTAGCCGTATAGGAGGATTGTCAGTATTGTAGCTTCCATGAAATATATTGATGGGTTCTGCATCGGTAATTAGTCAGAAAGAATTCTGAAGCAGTCAGCAAACTAGTCAAGGCGTTTTAACACCATTCATACAAAATACAGCGGTACCTGTTGTATAGGAGTAAATATGAATAGGCCGATTATACATTTCACATAATGCTTGAATCTCCACATTGTTTCCATAGACCTGCATCCAAGATGTTAAAACAAATCTTTTAACCACAAAGATATGGATATCACAATTGCAAATAGAAAAACTAAATAAAAGCATTATACAGCAAAGACAGTATAAAAAACTGACAATACACTTGCATCAAGAGATTATAGGGAAGAGCCCTGTCCTGAAAAGCAAAAAGGGAGAAGGGGGAAGGGTATGATTTAGATTCTTAGCTAAGAATGATAAAGTTCATATTTTAACTTAATAAAGGCACATTCCTTATGAGCATCCATGTCACACATGGAGCAAAAAACCAGCCAGTAAACCGCCCAACATTAAGTAACCATTTAATAAAGAAATCAATAAAATAATTCAGCATTGCAACAGTCCATTATCTACAAAGTGATATAAGACACCATTACCATGGATCATGTTAACTTTATGTTTTTTTTTTCTAACCCTTCTTCATCAACCTTACAGAAAGAACAATAACATTTAGTTTCAATGAAGAGCAGGAAATAAACAAAGAACCATTTCTTTCACATCCATTTGATGGCTATTCTCTAATCTTCTACAAGGTGTTTCCATCCACCTAAGCCATATGTACAATTCCTTGTTCCCCACACTTTCTCATCTATATAAAATTTAAAAAACTTGAAAAAAGGATATCATAGTTCCATTCAATGACACTGAAACAAGAGAGCAGAGGGGGTATTGATAATAAGATTTTAAGATCTATCCATTTTCATCTAAATATACTGAATAGTTTGTTGCACTTTTGCAAGCCAAAGGGAATAGGGCTTTAGCTAAAAGGTAAAGGAATATACTGAGGTTGAGTTGGCAATATGTTCAAATTACCAATGAACAAACTGCTGGAGACAAATTTACATAGTTATGACACGGAAAAATAAGATTCATAATGAAAAAAGTATCATTATAAATTTTCCATCTAAAACTGACAAGGGGTGAACGGCTAACTCAGATCATGGCTTTACATACCTTATCCCTTCTCTTCCTCTTACAGTAAGATGTGAAACCTTCGGTTATAAATTGAGAAAAGTGGTCCCTCTCTCGCTCCTGAAAAGTACAAAAACAATTAGACGTGAATGCTGTATAACAATATCGTCCATAGAAAAAACATAAATGCAAACAGTGCAAAGACCATAATGACTGAAATGGAATAGAGAAATCGGTACAGCACACGCACACACACAGTGACCACACTTCAAGATAGGTACATTACAAGAACAAATGCACCAGATTGCTTTCAAGAGCCACAAAAGCAAAATTTAAAAAACTGAAATATATAAAGGTATGTTCATCAACTCTCAAAGTACTGTAGGCATTGCAACGTCAACCACACTAAAATATCACTTGACTTGAGTTTCAATCTCTCAAATACCCGTGTTCTGGATAGACGCATTCGTGCCCATGAATACAGGTTCAGGGAAGGCATTGTCAACAAGATAATTAGTTCATTTGACCTCCTTAATTCACTGTCTTGAAGCCAGATAGCATCCATAATGAATTAGCACTACTGTCAATTATGATGGTTGAATGCAGGTAACAAGACTTGAACTGTTCTATAGATCACTTCCATTTTCAAATTACCAACATGGGAAGGAAGAAATAAAGTAAACAAGCGATAAGTGCATGAGAATTATTTTGACCATCTTCTTTGTGTCAATTGCAAAACTGCTCCATGGTATGATAGTAATTTTTGTGAATGGTGCAGACTCATTGTCACCTTGTCAGCAAATGTCCACCGTCACCAAATACATTCCTTTTTGTATTTTCAACCAAAATCAAACGGAAAAGGAAAAAAAAAAAAACTCACTTGGATGATATATAGGCAGTTCATAAGCTGATCATATTTAAGTTATTTCACTTTTACTAATATTCTCTCCTTCCTGCTCCTATAATCCTCTTTATGTTCTTTAACTAGGATGTATCGTTCAAGCTTGTTAAAGTGACAACTTTTCTTATCAATTTCTTTCGACACAAAAGTTTTGAATCACATCACCAGCTACTACACCCATTCACAAGAGCAACGTGAAAAATCTTTTGTTATTCATCCCATGCGCAATATAAATTTAAGCAGTCAAAACAGTTTCTATTACAATTACCAAATATGACGCTGTACATGCCAGAAATTCATTAATAATTTGAAAAAAAATATATCATATAGCACAAATACCCAAATCCAATCCCAAAACCTTGTTCACATCCTCTAGGAATATGGTTCTCACTTCTCACTCAGGAGCCTTCTGGAAATTGCATTTCAAGTACTGAATGAGAAACAGGAGAATTGTGTAGAAAGGAAATACTAACATTTTCAACTGCATATCAAAACATTAGGACCACATTCCACCGAGATAATCATCCGTTAAGAGGCATCTTAACTGACACACACACACACCCCCAAGCAATCACTAGCTGGTAGCCCAAATAATACAACTTCACATGTCCACATACAAAACACCACATAAAATCATAGTTGACCAATGTGACCAGATTCCTTTATCCGTTTTCATAAAATCCAATAACTTCCCAATTGAAGATCAAATGAAATGATCAATGTGATAATCTCATGAGCTGTGAAATGATATTATTCCTTTGGCACTTTTTCTTAGTTGAGGTAGATCTCCATTACTCTCTTATTTACTTTTTGGAAAACGCAGGAAAACCCAGATACATGAAAATAAACATTGCACAAACATTCAACAGCAAGGACAAAACAAGGACAATATAGCCTAAAGTGCAGACAATTAAATTAACCATTAAGAATTGTAGATACCATGCAAAGAAAGCATGAACGGGAACCACAGAATGCCTCCTGCAAATTCCTAGGAAATACTAACTCAATCTTCTTGTGCATCAATACAATATAACAATGCATATTGAAGAAGAATAATGAAAGAAGTAAAATTACCATATAGTCTATGCACATCTGTCTGGCCAAATCATACAATTCAGAGTCCCCATACACTTGATCTGCAACAGCACGAAATAGACAATTTCCATCCTCCAACATCCTTTTGACTTCAAAACCTTTCGTCCGCCTGATATCAATCTCAAATTGACGTTCTTTTTCCTGAAATTAATCCAACATGGTCACAAAGCAACATAGCAGTAAATTAAAGGCATCATCCCATCATGTAACTTTAAAAACAAAGATAGAGAACTGGAAAATCAAGAAACGTGAACCATAAAAAGCATAAAAAGTAAATTGCTTTTATGTGTGTAAGCTGTTGAATCAAGAAAAATAATTATTCAATGAATCACAGTAATACACGTGTGCCACATTCATTTAACTAATTAGCAGCAGAAACTCACCAAGTCATCATAAGAGGATGCAAAGCAAGGACTCTGCTCATCAGCACTGTTATACCCTTCACTTTCACCATGAGACCTAGGAGAAGAAGGCCTTGACCCGGATGGTGAACTCCTCGTGGAAACAACAGGCCAGGCAACTGCTCTTCTAGAGGACCCACTCCTCCCAGCATTTGGACTTCCTGAGACTGATCTCCTTGAATTTGAGTTTGCTGCCAAAGGTTTTGGAGGTGGAACGGGTGGAGGAGGGGGCTGAGGACTTCCACTGCTAAGAGGTGGTGAGTCACCACTTGAACCTTCACTCTCAACTACCACCCTCTCCGAAATCCTCAATTCACCCAAGCCTTTCACTGATTCCCCAGAACCAATATTCTCCTCATTACCCAATTTCTCACTGTCAACAGCAACAGCACTTGAACTCTCATTCAGATCATTATTGCTGCTTTCCACCACAAGATCATCACTTTTCAGTACTTTATTATCAGTAGTCCCACAATAATCCAGCAGCTCATCCACAACAACTTGTTCCTGCACTTGCTCTCCAATTTCCTCATCTTTCACAGAAGAAATAACCTGAGAAGAAGTACCAACCTGTGGCTCAGCCCGAGCTGATGAGGACCCAGAACGAATAGGGTTTGAAGAAGAAGAACCCCCAGCAGAACTTCGCTGAACCAAAATCCGAGTCATTGGAATTCCGTATTTGTTAGCTTCAAATTTCCAACCCTAGAGTGAATCTCCCTTTCAGAAACCCTCACTTAGAGACTAAAAACCAGAGTATTCATGGGTTTGTCGCGAGTTCTAGCCTTGGGCACGGTGATGCCAATTCCTTGGCTGAATGATTCTTTCCAGCTCAGCAGCGTGTTCTTGTTCTGCTCCTCACGAAACAATCTCTGCATTCCCCTAACAATTCTCATGAGACCCAGACCTCCAACTTTAAACAATAAAACCCTCTTTTTTAAGTACTCGAATTTTACCCGAAAAGAAGAGTCTGAAAGAAATTCACCTTCAAAAAGCCTTGCTGCAATCAAGAATACCCATTTCGTCAAAAAAGTCAACAAAAGAATCATAGCTTTGCGCACCTAATCCCCACTACTTCATTTTCAGTTTCCAAGAAAATGCAGGAAAATCAAGCAAATTATAATCTTTTAACCTATTTTCTTTTTTCAAATTAGGGTTAAGGGTATACTTAAACACTTTAAGTAATTCATAACCTTGAAAAGAAGCACTAAAAAAAATACTTTCTGAACAAACAAAAATATTCAATAGAATCTACCTAATTCAACAAATTGACGACATCCTTTTTGCTGAGATTCTCTTATTCTTTCAAAAGCCAAACAAAGAACGACTTCAAAATGTCTACTTTCTTCTCAATTCTTTAAATTAATTTCCCACCATTTCTCAACAGCCAAACAAAGAGTAACCCAACAGAACTACAATCAAATCAAATTATTAAAAAAAAAAGTAAAAGCAATCATCATCTATCACCAATCGCCGTAACCCTTAAAAAAAATCAAAAATCGAAAACCCTAGAGTTGACTAGGTAACGAGTCAAGCGACTCACCTGAGAGAAACGCGGAGCTACAGAAGGAGAGAATCAGAGAAAGAACCTTTGAGGCCAAGATGTTGCGATCTGCAAAAGCCGATTTCGGTTTTTTTATGCTTTCTTTTTTTTTTTAATTAGGACCGAAGAAGAAGAGGAAGAGAGAAGATAATAGCTTGATTGCAAAACAAACGAGAGAGTGGGAAAGAAAGAACATAAAGGCAACGAAAGGCAGCCTTTTAACGGTGAGGCACGGCCTGTGGCTGACGTGGAATTCACCCCCCAAAGCGATGGCGAGTCTTACACGGACATCATACGCGGGGACTTCCAGTATGATAGTAACACGTGGCTTCCACACGTGTGATGTCAGATAGAATTAAAAGTTCCTCTCTTGCTTTACCAATTTTTCTTTTAAGATGGACCGTGGAGGCGTGGGCACACACTACGAGTGACTTCTCGGCTGTTGCTTCATGTTACCTCAGATATTGATTCCTTAGTTCCTTCATTGAACTGTTTTGAATTACGTTATTACCCTCCAATTACTATTATTATCACTAAAATTTATACAAACATTCAAGCAACACCAAAAGGATCCCTTATGAACAAATAGCTCTATTTTGACAGCAAAAAGAGATTAATTAGAGCATTACCAAAAAAATTCTTTAAATAAAATTTTATTTCTTATTTAAAGAGCCATATCAATATAAAACACTCCAAAGCATTCGTTAATTTAGTTTCTTCAGATAAGATTTATTTCTCACTCTTTAATATTATAAAGTGAGTTTCTCACTCTTCTATTAATATTTTATTATTATTTACTGAAAAGATAAGAGTGCTATAATTATTATTTATGTTTTCTTTAAAAAAAATAACAGCTATCTAACGATTTCTTTATTAAAATAATATTAATTTATTCTTATTTGATGAGTCTTTTAGAAGAGATTTTATTTTTTCAATTTCTTATTTGCCACATAAGTAAGCAAATAGATATTTAAAAAATAAAATTTGAATAATCTTTTAGAGATGCTCTTATTGGGTTAATTTCACTTTACTTCCTAATAAATTGATTGTCTTTAAAATCCCTCTAATTAATATAAGGTGGTAAACTTCAATTCATCTTTCTAATAAAATGACAATCTTCATTTTATCTTCTAAAAATGTGAAATTTTCAATTTACCCTCATTTTCATTTACAAGATGAGGGCAAATGGTAAGCTTGCTCATGAATTTTTTTTTCTTGGTTTTCTCAACAATATATGAGGTAAATTAATGTTTTCATATTTTTTGAGTAAATTAAAAATTGTCATTTTAAGAGTGAATAAACTGAAGTTTTCTCTAAATTACCGTTCAAAAAATTAGGATTGATTAAGGTTTATAATAATTTGAGGGGTACTTAAAGATAATTAATTTATTAAGAGTAAATTAAAATTAATCCATAATTGCTGGGTAAACCCAATCTAATCTAATGAACCCAACTGGACCCAACCCAATTTAATTTTGACTGATTGATTGGGTTATTGTGGCTTTATTGGGTCAATTTTTTTAACCCAATTAATAATTGAGTCAGGTTGGATTAATTTTGATGAACCCATATAACCCAACCCATATAAATAATGATATTTATTTGTTTTAATGTTAGTAAACATTCCAACTGAGCCTGTGGCTATTGATTGGTGTGATAGAATATAATTTGCTTAATAAACTTATTATCTTATAAGTTTAATTTTGAAAGTAAGAAACACTTAACAATATATAATTATAAATCACTTTCATTTTATTACAAGACATTATGCTAGTTAATTATTTAAAAGGTCATAATTTACAATTCAAAAAAGAAATGTGGGAAACTGAAAATAAAGTCTAGAAGCTTATTGTTAAAATTTTGTTAATTTTAAGATAGCTTATTTTTTATCTTACTTTATCAAATACTAGACTGTGGATGAAATTTTCATATTATAATATATTTATATTTAATTTTAATAAGTTTTATTTTAGGTTTCATATCTTTTTCTTTATTTTATTTTTAATTTGATTTCAAATTTTCAACCTGATCAGCCCAATCCAACCCAACCTGATAATTTAAGAGTTAGATTAAATTGGATTGAACATATTTATTAAGTTGCGTTGAGATAATTCATTCAATAATGGGTTGGATTGGATTTTCACAAACTCCACCTCTTTTGCCCACCTTTATGATCTTTTTTTTTTAATTTGAAAAGCACCCTTATGATCTAAAGCAACCTTACAAAAAAAAAAGAGAAACCTAATATGAAAAGGTTCATCATAGAACCCTGCCCTCATGGAAAGAGCTGTGGATCGCCGGCCCACCTGAAAAGCCCTCAAGGTTCATATATTGCGTTCAAAATATCAATAAATATATTTTTAATTTGATGATTTAAAAAAGCAAGACTTTGAAGAGGTTACCACAATGCTGGATTGTTTCTAATTTCTTTGGTATCTACAGCATAATTTCATGTATGTATAGATATTGAAAATACGAAAATTAGTTAGTGAAGTGCAGGACAGAAAAGCAACAAATACACAAGCAATTCCATTACTGAAAGAAACCAATTACACAAAAGAAGACTAATTACAATGATGCAATGCAACCCACAGAACATAACATTTTTCACAATTTTTTTTTTTGTTTTTTGGTCCCAAGCTACACAAGTTGATTGAAAATAACAGAGTTCAAATCATATGCACTGAGAAAACAAGCCAGATTCCTTGGTATTAAGTTCTTCTTCGAAGAGCGAAAGCAGAGAGCACAATCAGGATCAAGAGTAGAGTTGCTGTTATGAAGGATGCCACCACAGCAGAACTAGTGCTCTGGCAAAAGTCACCAAACTGTTGACAAATAGGTAGCCAGTTTGCGTTTGGATTTCCACTATGAGCCAAATACACAATGGAAGCGGCAGCTGCTGCAGCACCTATTGTGAGCGCCATCATCACCTGCAGGTACATTAATAGTTAATTAATCATATTCAGTACCTACACATTGTGAATATGAATGATAAAGAGAAGGGGGGGGGGGGGGGGGAATGTTATGTTGATGTCAGTAAATTAAGCTTACTGTGTCACAAATGAGAAGGAGCAGCCTTGGGCCAACAGCATGAGGGCGAACAATGCAGACTATAGCGAAAGGTAAGGAGAGTACAAGGTATGCACTCACTAATCCATTTGCAATGACAAAAAACCTGCACGAAGCAAAAATTTCATTTGAAAATGCACATTAACTTATTCCAACAAATATAATTTTTATAAGATGAAATAAATGCATATCTATACATACATGAAAACTTCAAAATCATCATATTGAGCTTCGAACTGGAAAAACTGAGTGAAGAAAGGGAGAGTCTCATCAGTAGTGCCCATTGTGGCAGTGGCACCAAGAGCTGCACCAACAGCAGCGAGTCTCAAAACGAAGTCGAAGATCGCGACACCTTTCTTCCATCCTCCTCTAGGGTGTGGTGTTGCTTTTGTTGAGACCGCAACAGGTGCAGGAGCTCCGGCAGCAGCCTTTCCTTTGCCGCTACCATTAGCCTTCCTTGATTCGGGCATGTCAATTGTGTGGGTGCCGTGACCTGACTCCATTAGGAATTATTATGTTGTATAGAGATGAAGAGGAGCTAAGGAGTTTTTCTTTTTGCTTGTTGCTTAAGGAGTTTGAGCTGGATGGGGCATAGTATGATGGGAGTGTTTTATATAGAAGAAAAGAGAGAGAGTTAGAATGTTGGGTAATGGGTTAGTTTTGTTTGCAATTTGGAATGATAATGGGAAGTTAGGTTATTAGTTATGTAGGAGTCGTTGAGTGCCAACTTCATCCACTTCATAAAAATTCAGGACAAGACAGAAATGTGTAAACCGAGAGATTAAGAATTATTATTTTCATTTAGTCAATGATCATGGCTTATGTTGTGCATAAATAACTCACAACTAACACAAAGATTTGACGATTGACTAGTCATCAACATGCCCTATTTTATGGCCACCCGTCCAAATTTAAGGTTGGTTTTGTTCATGGGCACAAAACAGAGTTCGGGTGGCACGTGACTAATTGGATTTGCATCTACAAAATTTTCCCTTTCAACTTTCAAGTGAAGAAATTGTAGCATTGTCATTATTTGAAAAGTTAAAGCCCTGAATGTCAACATTTTATTTTTGTGGACTGAAACAAAGAGCACTTTATCATCTCCGCTTCATGAATTTGTTTTCTATGTACATAGTCAAGAAAGTAAGAACATTGGCATCACATCTCATTCACTCTACCATTTGATCAGTATCAGACTCGATCTTCAAGTTTGTAATCAAACTCAATTGTGTGAACAAATTCATTTACAAAATGTATTTTGAGCACAACATAGAACACTATCAAACCCAATCTTAAAAGGGCTTTCAGCACAGCCGCAAAAAATATGCCTGCCCCTCTTCCTTTATACAAGCCGCACTATGAAGCTAGCCTTTTATATAGGAACCCCCCAAGGGAAAAGAATAAAGTGTATTGACTATCAACTCTTGCAGATGGTGTTGTTCCTATACGTGCTGGTGATCAAAACAATTTTGCAAAAACTACTACTTTCAAAGAGAATTCGAATCCAATGTGCTTACAACACAAGTTATGATACCTCCTATGGTCGCAGTTTCCATCCACGCTCTGCCAGTGCTTCATGCACTCGACTAGCTGCTTCTGCAGTGTCATTTAGGGGAGGATAGCTCCAGCTGTCTGACATCTGAAAAATATAAACAAACGTAACTACTAAAATACATGGAAAAGAAGCTTGATTACATCTACTTATTCTGCAATTGTTAAGAGTACTAAAACTCACATTCAGCTAATCAATTCCTAGCATAAAAATCGAGCAGACTAAGGCAGCCAAAAAGTAAGGAATTAGACACAGATGATTTGGAGAGGAGTCCCAAGTAACAATGAACGAAAAGAGGCACCGATACACTATAGGAAAAGTGCTTTACATAGCATGAACAGAAAAATAAAGGGTTAGGAACGTTTGGGAGGGTTAAGAAAAGGAAACTGAGGTCAGTAAAAACTGAACGCTGAAGCTATAACAAATTTTAACTTGATTTTTAATGACACATCATTGTTTTTTGACATGTTAAAAATTGTATTTATATCCATATGTATTGCACAAAAAAAAGGTGCAAGTTAAGTACACTTGAAAACTTTTTCAGGCCTTTTGGGAAAGCTAGCTACCATCCTTTTCAGTAAATCTGCTTCCCTATAAATAGAATTAAGAGAACCTTAGCTGTATGTGTATACGTATATAATTATATGTAGGTAAGCAACTGACACAAAATTACCCTGGTAAATTAAACACTGCAGCTAAGGAGTAATAGCAATTTTCATTTGAGTGACTGAACTGGCATGGGGCTTATAACCACAAAGAGAGCTGACTTAATGACATAATTAATTGGTCGGTATAACAATTTTTGAGAGGGAAAGTAAGGCTGCACATTACTTAAACACTGCAAAATGAATTTTACTTACATCCTCAGAACCTGTAAAAGGTCGAACCACTCCTCGCTCTCTCAAAGACTTGTGAAAATCCGTGAACTTCCATGTACAACGCTCAGCTCCCATAACATACACTGGTTTCCTGTAAGAAAGGCATTGGAAATATAAACTAGTTTTCCAATTGTTATCAAAACAGGAATAAGATTTCCTTGTGAATACCCTGTGCTGCAAGCTTCACTTATCATACTGATTGAATCTGCTGTGACAACAAAAGCATCAGCCCAAGCTAAATGCCCCATGTGCGGATTTGGTTCTGCAGAACATCACATTCAGTAATCATACAACACACTTCCAGGCTTACCATATTTGATCACAAATAAAATTTCAAAATTAATTGAGATTTGAAGATACCTTCGCCATCCCAGATGTATACTTTTGGATTATTTCCGAGCTCCTTGACGATGATCTTTGATACCTGTTGAGATGATAATCAGTATAAGATAAAAGGTACTAGTTCTAATTTCAAAAACAAATCAATGAGAAATTAGCATGTGTGGTAAAACCTTTTTAGGTGTTCTCATTGAAAAAGATATTCTGATGCTTCCACAGCTCACCAACACATTAAGAAGGTGTGCCGTTAACTGCTTAGCAAGGTCTGAACCATATCGACAGCAGCCTGTGAAGAATTTTTGGTATTGGATCATATAAATAACACACCCACACCCACACCCCTCCCATACTCGCATCCATAACTAAGATGAATAACAAACCCAAATAATATTTCAAATGCTCTCCAAAACTCAAACATCCATATAAAACTTAAATTTAAAAATGTCACTACATGATGTACCATATAGAATGTACATATTTGAATTTCAGAGCAAATACAAGTTTAAAGAACAAGCATCACAGAAAATACCTGTAGGCCCGCCAATGTTAACCACGACTAAAGGCTTTGACAGAGGTGCAAACTCCTCATGCCATGCGCTAGCTGCACTGCGAAGTGCAGCAGAATCAATTTGATGCAAAGCTCCAGTTGTGAGGACCTAAATTTAGAAGTCCGCAAGATGGACCACAATCTTCAGTATCAGAAAAGGAAAAAGACAATATTTCACTAAGGCTAGAGTTTCTCATTAAAGCAGACCTATGGGCCAATATAATTCATATAACATACCACATGCCCATCAGGAGGTTCATGCGGAGTTATCCATCTGCGAAGAAATTGAGGAATCTTGTCTTGTCCTTCAGGAGTCAAAGGATAATAATCATGTCGGGGGGTAATCACCAAGTCAAACCTATTCAAATGTACTCTCGGATGTTGTATCTGCAAAAAGAATAAATGAAACAAAACCTAAGTCATGCTGATAGAATTTAAAACACTGACTTTATTAAGCTATTCAAATTGATGTATTACTTATTCCAATATATTAAATGTACTTTTATTCCAATTTAGTTAATTGACTTTCTAATTTTCACTATTTATTACTTTCTTTTCTGGAAGACTAATTAAGATTAATTGAAAATAGGAAGATACAGGTCAATTAATAGACACCATGCATAAAACAATATTTACCTTAGACAAACATCTCAAAACTACAACATTTACAGCAAATTATTTCAAAAAGCCAATAAAGTACAAAACTAGAACAATAATAAGGCCCAGTGACAAACCTGAACAACAAAGACATTGTTCGATGCTAAACGTTTTATAGAGCTTGCAATAGAAATGGTATCTCTACCAGATGCAACTACCAGTAAAGGGCCATCCCTGAAAAATTTAATAGAAATCATTATTATTGCGCAGCCAAACATAGAAGCATCTTTCCAACGTACATTGGATTATACCAATCCAATGTGATAAATTGCACAATTTAGTATGGGTAAACTAATCCAATGTCCATTGGAATATACAAGGATGATGCCGGTTCAGAAACAAGCATCACAACACTACAGCATCAGGAGTCAAATCTTGCCAAAAAGAACAAGTGAAATTGATAAGATACTGCAAGAAGCATTTATTCACAGAGAATCAGAAATCTTGGATGAAGTTAGTGCAGCCTTAACAACTATTCAACCATGTGCCATATACCTTAGGGTAAATTTGAATGGGGTATGGAAGAGTGCACTAAAGAAAATACGGGTCCGAATTTTCTTAACTTTCATAGAACAATTTTCTCTGTCCAAAATGTTTTCTGTTTGCCTAAGCAAAAAAAAAAAAAATTTGGCTTGGGCGAGTATTCTCAGAATAATTTTGGGAAGAACTGCATTTCAGAGCACACTGTTTTCAGTTATCAACTGTGTTTGCAAGCGAAGACTGTGCTCCATATTTTAACAGTGGGTCTCTCAATCTTTTTTCTTTGATGGCAAAAGACTTAGCAGAAGGGAGGGTCAATCTATAAATTTCAAAACTGATAACAGAAGCAGTACCAAACCAACCCGAAAATTGGAGTACTACTACCCTAATTTCTTAGCTCCAGTAAGTCTAAAATTGGTTTCAACCATAATCTACCTTGACACACTTCTTAACTGCACAGATAAATAATTTCAATAATAAAAAATAGAAAAGAAAAATACTTTTCATAAGTCTCGTGGGCCATAGTCACAATCTGCCGCACATCAGCCTCAAGTACAGATGACAAACCTACGCTCCCACCATTTTCCAAAGGATGACGGACAGGTTTCTCCCCTTGGGCTGTTGACAATAGACGCGAGTAACCACAAATTTGCCTAATGACATATGCTAACTTCTTGTGGAGAGATACTGGAAGCCAATGGAGCCACTCATTTATTCCTCCCCTGGGCCTTGTAACTCGCTGCACATCATATCAGTGTAAGATAAAAACAACCACAAAATCAAACACAGAGACAATTAATTAAATTAGAGATAGAAATGAAAATTTGGCCACCTAATGACAAAATTATCCTCTAAAATAGTTGAAGGGATTTGCTTCAACCTTCGACAAATTATAAGCGAGAAAAGAAGACCAATTCTAACACCCAAGCTTTGATTTGGAATGATTATGTTAATTAATTGTGGTACTTTGATATCTTAGTCAATTCAGCATTTTATCTATTCTTCAGGTTATTATGCTGCTGGTTCATTTTTCTCAACTTTTGACAAGTTTAACGCATCAGGAACTTAGTAATTTTCATAATTTTATGGCTATGGTTCAGGGTGGTCCACGGGGCTACAATGATTTTAAATTATTTTTGTTATTGTAGTGCAGTAAGTATCCTCAGAGATTTTTTATTCTAAACTGGACATTCTTTTCTACCAGAATAGGCAATTACGATCCTACTAGGTACTGATAACCTAGTACACTATCAACTGAAAATCCATAAATAAGCAAGAGTTTTACAAGCTTTTGAAGCTCTCTCAAAATGGTGACTAGCTTCTTTCTAGCTTAGGAACTCATTCTTTTCTTCTTTTTCCCTACTGTTACAAGTTTCTACAAACTGTCCAACTATTTCAAGCACTAGATAACCATAAACAACAAATTCTTCACCTCAACCAATCCCTGATTGAGTAAAACCTATTAACATCAACATATAGCCCTAAAATCTAAGTTCTATTGTTAAATGATATTTTCTCTTCTTAATCTGTGGTAAAGCCACAGACTAACAAAACAATAACAGTTTTCTATTTAATTGAAGTGGAAAAATCCCAACAATGTATTCCCTCTTTAACTACCATGCATAGTTAGTCAGCAACTGTTACTTGTAAACAAAAATGATTAGCATCATGAACACTTTCACACCCAATCCCACCAAATAAGAACACTCACTCATTGCACAATAGGAAATGGGAAAAAAAACCATAAATCATTTAATCATCCTGAAAAATCCCGAACATATTAGTAGTACTAGAAAATTATAACCACAAAATTTTTTCCCACCCATTACACAACAATCTTAGACATGTATACTCCACAGCGCTCCCTTTACCCTCATAGTTATTCATCAACCAATACCTTCAATCCTCCACACCTATCTATACGTCTCGACCACATAACCCTGTAATCATTAAGCCAAGAATGCTGCAGTGATTACGACAACTTCCTTGCCCCCTAAATCAAACCAAGTTCCTCACACCCAAATATTCCAGCTCATTTACTCATATTTCCTTAGTTCACACATTTTTAAATAATTTTCAGCAACAACTTTACATGTATAAAGCACCTTCTCTAAATTCTAACTAAAACATAAGGCCAATAACAATGAATTAAAACTAGAAAAAAAAAATAATCTTCATGCAAAATAATATGATTATGCTGCAATGAAACAAAGATCTAAAAATGAACTTACATATAGGACATGCTTATCGGATAGCCCGAGAGCCCGAACCAACCCGATGCATTGATTCTCAGAACCCGGGTAACCGTTACCGATAACAACGGCCCGTCTGATGACGCTGTAAGCACCGGCTGCAAAGATCTCCGGCACACCCATAGTTTGCGTTGGCGGTTCCGGAAGCCTTATTGGCCTCATCTCTTCAAAACCCTGATCCCAAATTACAGATAATTCAAGAACCTAATGCTAAATTACAGATAATTCAACAATTCAAATCCAAGTTGATGAAGAGAGGCTCGAATTTCACAAACTTTTTTTAGCAAATTATTCTTCTTGTCCGCGCATTTCGTTTTTCCTTTTTAATTAATTAATAATTGTTTTTGGGTGATTAATAAGTACTGGGCCTAAATTTTTAAGCCCAATTCAAACAGACCAAGGCCCATTTTGAGTTTGGGATCAATACTTTAAAAAAGAAAAATGACAGAATATGTACAAGAAAGTAAAAGCCAACAAAACATCCTCAAAGAATTTTTTTCTTTTTTTAAATAAGTTAACATAAACAGTACATATTTTTTCATTAAAAACAGTTAGATCAATGTATATTAAATCCATTACAATAAACAATTTGTTTATTACCAATTGACACTACAATTGATCTCTTGTTGGGACTGATCTACAATCTGTATTCTTCCAAATTTGCATTACAAAAGCTTCATATATCTAAAAGAAAAACACATTTTAAGAATTTTTAAAACTCTCTATTTATTTATTCGATTTAGTCATTACAATAAGCTTTTTTTTTTTGTTGGTCTTTTTATTTCATAAAATTACAAATACAATAATGAAAGAAGAAAACTTAGAGGAGGAAATAAATGTGCAATAACAAAATAATAACCAAAGTTTTACACAAATACTAGATATAAAAATAAATATAAAATCTCAAGGCAACATCAACATGTGTTATTAATTTTTATTTCTCTCTTGAATCTGCGTAAGCTGCATGCATGCATGCAGCTTAGAATATCCCTTGAGTGATCAGATTCATTAGCCTTAGGCTTAGTTAGTGACCCGTTCGCAGTTGGTAATGGCGGAGCAACCACGGCGGTAAGGGTTAACGGGTCCGCCACCATGGTTGCAGTTGTAATAAGAATGGCCACGTCGGTTGCATGGGACAGAATTGGCCCTCAGGGCACCATAGCTAATGAAGCCTCCTCCCCAGAGCTGACGACGGCTCTCTTCGGTCGGCATCAACATCTCGTTCTCGTCGTATTCATTTATGCGGCCGACGTTGTTGATCCGACCCCAGTTGCCGCCGTCGAAGGCGGTCGACTTGGCTGCCATTGCCGCCACCGCCAATGTTAAGAACAACAAACTCATCAGCTTTGAACCCATTTGTTTCCTTTGTTTAACTCGGAGATGATCCCTTTTTTCCTCAAGTTTTGTTGCCCCCCTTATGACAGGGGATTAGAGAATTTGGGAAATTAAAGCACAATTTCATCAAACGTGTGTAATTTTTGACTTTATATAGGATTATCTACACCACCTAATTTAACGGTGATCTAAAATTTGCCCCAAGGATATTACTTTGTTAGTCCTTATAATTTGAGTTAGTATTGATTTATGTCTTATAATTTAAAAAAATAGCCAAAAGATCCATATATTATATTTGTTTCAGTTAAAATTTATTTTATTCTTAGAAAAGTTAGATTCAACAACTATTAAAGTACCTTTCAAGAAAGCTGGAATGCCAATAGGCGTCTATTATTAAATTCACCAGACTCAATTGTACCAATTTTGAGAACATCCAGTGCCATGGTTACTGAACAAGTAAGTTGCTAATTCCAAAAGCGGACTATGTACTGTACTTTAGCTGCTGGAATACATGCGGATATTTTACCAGATGTTTATATTGAATCAATCTACCCTTATATGATTCTTATTAAAGCATATACTGGGGGGTGAGTCTACGGCGGACGATTTCAAAGTCGACTGATAATAAGGAATTAGTGTAAGTGGAATTAGATATCTCTCCCTCAAATGTGAGTAGAGCAGATATATCCTTCCAAAATTGGTGAGCATATAAATCTAAATTGTAGCATAATAGAATTGATCTAAATTAGTGTAAGTAGATTTTTATTTTAACATATCATTATTTAAAAGTAAAAAAAAAGAAAAAGCAATAATAATGGGACGTTCAAGGTAATTTTAGAAATATTGAAATTAATTGAGTAATTTGTTCAAACTATATGGACTAAAAGGATATTTATCATTTACCCGAACCTAAATATATGATGTAGTATTTTTAGTTTTTGATCAGGTCAACTCAACGGCGTGGATAACGTGTTCATTTAATTTGATCGAATAGTATTGATGGTTAATGGTTTGTTTGTAACTAAATATATATCCGCGTATTTAGTTTTAGTTGGTTGATCAATGTTCTTCTCCAATTTTGGAACTCAGTTTCATTTTTTTTTTTTTCAAAACTAATAAAACTTACACAATTACTTATACAGCATCCGAAACTTTCGAAGGAAGTTGCTCCAACCAAATACGGAAAAGACCGTTTGGGTAAAAAACTAAAAACTAATTTTGCAAGCATATGAGCTCCCGTGTTAAACGAAATTGACCCGCGAAAGTATTCAAGTATACGTGATACACATCATTATTCATTCATGGTCCATGAATATTCTTAATAGTGTAAAAGACTATTTGGTTCTCATATTTTTAATATTAGTTTCCCTTTGATTTTTATATTTTAAAATATATCCTAATACACTCCTCCTATTATTTCTTTTTGTTTGCTTTTACACTAATACCCTTTTACAATAATGTTTCTTTTTCTTGGGATATTAATAAAAATTAAAAATTAAAATTACTAAATTAACTCCAAAAATGAAATAAAAACAAAAAAAATAAAATATTGTTACATATATATTTATTTTATTTTTTGTTTGATAATTTAATTTTTATTAATGTCCAAAAAAGAAACATTATTGTAAAAGAGTATTATTGTAAAAGTAAATAAAAAGTAACAATGAGGGTATTGCTGGTTTAACGACAGAGGTGTTTTGAGGTATTTTCCAAAATATAGGGTTTAAACGAGCACTAACCTCAAAATATAGCAATTAAACGAGCTTTTACCTTTCTTAATAACCCAAAAGATTTATGTAGTTTAATCAAGTGGTTTTCAAGTACTTTTATTTGCTTGCTACTCGAATTCAATTTTGGAGAAATAGAAGGTTAAAATATAGTTTGTAAAGTGTATACAATTATTTAAAATTATGGAATATCAAAATCAACTAATATATTTCTTTTTGAGCTGTGAAGTCCACCTCAATCCCACATAATTTTTTTTTTCATAATGAGTAATTTATAGCCTACCCCCAAATGAATTGACATTTTACACCGCGTCCCCAAAGAATTGATTGGTTGCACTCCACACCCAATTTTGTTACTTTATCGATTATTTCTAACGGCTCTATTTGATTTTTTATTAAACGAAAAAAATACCCCTCATGAATACAAATAAATATAATTACATAAAGCCTAGCCTAACATTTTATATTTACGTTAACACCCTTAAAAAATGTTAATTATAGAGCAAATACCATTTTTTTAAAACAAAAATTTAAACTCATTTAATTTGTTAAGCAACGAGCTTACTCTTTTTTTTTTTTTAAGTAAAGGATTTCATTTTAATTGCAACTAAAAAAATTTCTTATTACATGTACATTGTCATTGTCCCATTACCTATTTTTTCCAGAAAAACCTTAAAACCAACAAGAAAATTTGATGTCCACGAAGAAATTTGGAGATAAAAAATAATAAATAAATAAATTTAAGAAAAACCACAACACACTCTCTATAATTTGAATCACAGTCAAATTCAATCCCTTCCATAACCATTTTCATCACCAACAAAATCTTTATCTACCACCATATTCTTCAACCCAATCTTCAAGACTAACCCATCAACCATTAGTTGAAGCATTTAATTTTGGTTACTTAGTTTAGGGATTCAAAATGCACACCCTTAAATCATAATTCAAACCAAATCCAAATAACCCATAATAATAAATCTAAAAGGAACTAAGAGGTGGCAACTGTGGTTTTGATAAAGTAATGGAATTGAGTGTGAGGCGTAACCAGTCAATTCTTTTAGGGACGCGGTGTAAAATGTCAATTCATTTGGGGGTAGGCTATAAATTACTCTTTCATAAATGGGTTTGATGTGGGGTTCATTAATTGACAGCTGAGAATTATTTTTCTTTGCTATTATTGGATTAGAATCAAATCTCACTTATTAGTATCTTTGTTTTGGTTCTCAAAAAAAAAAAAAATCTTTGTTTTGGACTCAATCCAATTTTTTTTATTTTATTAATTTACTATATTTACTTGTAGTAGACTGTCTCCTAATCTAATACATGAGAATCTCGTCAAATTAATATTCGATGAATTGATAATCTTGATTAAATATAATTTTTGTCAGTCTCAACTTGGAGTCAATGTAGTAAATTAATAATTAAGTAATAAAATCTAAAAAAGATCTTATGTTTCTATAGGACCTAATTAATACATAAATTAATAATTAACTAATTTAAAAATAAATACATATGATATATTTATGATTTTCTTTATTGTACTGGCATAATATTTTATACATTTCATTGATCATTGTTACTTTCTTTACACTTTTTAAAGCAGAAGCCATTGTTATAGTTAAGAGAAATAAAAGAAAGATTGGCTTAATATATTTCCTCCAAAAAATCTTTTTGAATAAGTTACCGTGTAATTGTAATCCAACCAAAGTATTATTAAGGAATTAATTCACTCAATCAATATCAAATTAGAATCATATCATACAGCTTGGCATATATAATCACTACATTATTTAATTATACTACATCTATACTTCATAAAAATTCCTATTATGAACATGATATTATCTTTATAAATTAATAAATTATTAATTTATCATTATATTAATATTTAGTAAATTAATAGATTTTTCATATTCGTTAACAATTTTTAAAATTATTTTTATGCCCACTGCTTCTTACTTCTTTCTTTTTATCTTCGTCATAAACCTTAAGTTTGGTAATCAACGTAAGCATAGAAAAATTACTGGCAGGAAAACACTTTGATAAAAGAAAATTCAATAAGAGAAATGCTTGTAGAGATGATTCGCCCGGTTTTATTTATTTATTTTTTTCCTGGGCTAATAAATTACAGACAAAACATTGTAAATTATTGAGAAACTAGAATTACTGTGATCAGCTTTCGGATGCGGTTAAAAACAACAACTTAATTTCATTATCTTCATAAGAGAATTTTTTTTAAAAAAAATATTACTTTATATATATATATACACCAATAATTTTCTTTGCTCTAGTTTATTATCTATGTTAAGGTTTGTGATGCAGAAAGTAGAGAAAAAAAAAGTGGAAGAATGTACGAAGCGGTGAAAACAATAAAAACTGGGGAGTAAAGTCAGTTGGTTGTAAGTTTAATTTTAAGAAGGATAAAAGTCCTTTTTATCTATAGGGTTGATGCAATAGTTCATTTTATTCTTGTTATTTAAATAATAACTCATTTCATCCTTACTTTTTAAAGGAAAATTTACAAGAATAACCCAACAAATTTTACAAATTTTCAAATTAACCCTCTAACTTTTTTCTATCAATATTAGCCAAACAAACCCTACACTCCTGAAAATATCCCTTTCGTTTTCACTCTCACCAAACCGAAGCTCTCTCTCACCGATTTCTAGCACAATCGAAGGCGGGCTTTATAATACAATTCAAGCACAACTAAACCCATTAAACCTGACATTATAATACATTTATAACCCATTAACAACTAACATTAAAAAATAAAAACAGATTAACAACTAAAATTGTCATTTGGTGCGACATGCATTTGTATGTATATGTATATACATATATATACATCTATATGTACATATATATATATATATATATATATATATATATATATATATATATATAATAGATAGATAGATAGATAGATAGATAGATAGATAGATGTATGTATGTACATATAGATGTATATATATATATATATATTATGCATGACGCACCTTGGTGTATAAATATATATATATATATATATATATATATATATATATATATATATATATATATATATATATATATATATATATATATATAGATAGATAGATAGATAGATAGATAGATAGATAGATAGATGTATGTATGTACATATATATATATATATATATATATATTATGCATGTCGCACCTTGGTGTATACATATATATATATATACACTAAGGATGGATGAAGTCCCCAATCACGGAAGGATCCCGATGGCTTTGATGGGTGCGCTTGCTTTTACTGTGGCTTCACATGAGTGCTTATGCTGTAGCTTCACATGGGCAACTTTGCTGTCAGTTTGGTGTTTGTGAGATTTCGCATGTGAAATCAAAAAGCGGGGGACAGCATCTTTGAAACTTTAAGAATGCGGGGCCACCAAGGGAGCAGCATCTTTGCTTTGGGTGGGAAAGAAGGAAAACTGTCTTCACAGCTTTTTCCTCGTGATGAGGATAGTGAGTGAAGGAAGACAATTTTCGTAGGCATACATAGGTATAAATACAAAAGTTACAAATATACAAAGGTACAAATATAAATACAAATTAGAACTAGTACTCTTTTTTTTTTTTTTGAATATACAGAAAATAACTTTAAGAATGCTTTACAGGAGAAAATATACCGAAGCAATCATCTTCATTATCATTTCCAAGGGAGATGAAGGGCTCCTCTTCATTATCTGAGGAAGCAGCAACTGAAGACGCAGATCACGAGTCGAGGAGTTGTTTCATCAACTTGAAATACTCTTCTTCACTCTTTGCACTGGCCAAAAGGGATTGGGCCTTAGACTTTTGAGTAAGGAAGGTACTTTGGGCTTTAACTTCTTTGGAGGGAAGCTGTAGGAGGCCTTTAGAGGAAAGCCAAGCTTGAACAGTAGTTTCAGAAAGCTTTGACTTTTCATCGAATTTGGATCACCATTTGACTTTAAAACTTCTCTTTAATACTAATTGGGCTTCGTGGGTATGATATTGAAAATCCCACATCCAGACCCAAGGAAGGAAGAAATTTGTACAGAAACAAAGAAAAGGAGGAAACCTTTTTTCGGACTCTGAAGGGACATAATGGGCTTTGAATAAGTTTAAACAGTGTGTGGCATTTGAGGTGAGTATTTCGAGGGATGGGCCGAAATAGTTCCACCACTGTTGGAACCAATTTGGAAGGCTTTGAACGGTTATTTTTGAATTGAAGAAAAATAACCATGAGTGGTCTTTTTAAGGTTTTGTATGAAGAAAGTGTTAAACCAAGCCTGTTGGTAATCCCAATAAGAGAAATGCAAGCAATGGTTTAGACTCAATTGAAAATTGGCGGGGAAAGTTTTTAATTTATGGAGTTGGTCTCCCCACTATTTTGGAGATAGGACTTTAAGGATAGTGGCCGTTGAATAAGCTGGCTCAAAATGAGATTCACTGAGAAAGAAGTGTTAGAATTTAACAGACTCAGTGATCTCCAAAACACTTTGATAGAAAGACTGGGGTTTTGACAAATCCTATGGTTTGAAAAACCAGACTTTCGGAAAAATCTTTGAAACAGCTTGAAATGGATCGGTATGATAAAATCCATCTTCCATAGTTAAAATGTTTTGGACATGAGTTTTATGAAACTAATCCGAAGATTTTTGTGAAGGCTTTGGTTGTGAAACAACAATTTGAGAACTAGAGCGTTCACCAGAAAGAACTATATTTGTAGAGAATTTTGAAGAGTCTTTAGAAACAGTTTTTTCTTGATCTTTAGAAATATTTTTAGAAAGTGCTTTATTTTGAGAAAAACTTTGGAGAGCTAATAAAAGTTCAGGAGAATTTGAAATGGAATTCATCCATTCTTTTACCTATTCTTCTGAGGCAATGGCTTTAGACTGGGTTTCATGTTCTTCAACCATGTTAACCCAGGATTTAAGGGGCATGGCAGAGGACAAGAGTTTTTCTTTAGCAGGGGTGGCTTGAGTGTCTTTAGGTTTTGTCTAGGGGATCTCAGGGTCTTTAAGAATGCCTTTTTCTTTGTCTTTCTTTTTTGGCGGCATTATCTGTTTTGGAGAAACTCCCTGGTTAGGAAATCAGGGATTGAATTTGTATCACCTTTAATAAATTGAATATCAAAATTAAAAACACTTAAAATAGCTTGCCATCGTGCAAAAATTTGTTTTGATGTAATGTTTTAAACATCTTTTTCTAAAACATGTTTTGCAGCTTTGCAATCAATTCTAAGCAAAAATTTTTTATTTAATAAATCACTTTGAAATTTAGAAATGCATAATTCAATAGAAAGAATTTCTTTTTTAATAGTAGAATAATTCTTTTGGCATTCATTCTAATGTGTAGAAACATATTGTACTATTGTTCTTTACCATTATCTACTTGCTTTAATATACCACCATAACCTAAATCTGAAGCATCAGTTTCAACAATTTTAGGTAAGGTCAGATTTACAAGAAATAAGCAGGGAATATCTTTAACAAAATTTTTTATCTGTTGAACAACTTTAGTATGTTCATCTGTCCAGGCAATAGGATTTTTCTTTAATCTATCATGCAAGGGTTTTGAAATCCTATTTATGTTTGGGCAGAAATCGAGAACATAATTTAAACTACCTAGAAATCTTTGCAATTGTGTTTTATCAAGAATTTTATCAGGAAATTTGTCAGCAAATGCAAGAGATCTTTCTATAGGAGTTATGGTTCCTTTGGAGATATAATGTCCAAGAAACTTGACTTTAGTCTGAAATAAATAAACTTTAGAACTAGAAATGGCTAAACCAGCTTTTCTAGTTGCTGAATAAAGTCTTTAAATGTTTGAAATGTTGATCAATTGATTGGGAAAAAATAAACACATCATCAATATACACAATGCAAAATTCAGAAAAGGGGTTATAAATGTCATTCATTATTCTTTGGAATTCTAAAGGTGTATTCTTTAAACCAAAAGGCATAACAGTCCATTCATATTGTCCAAATGGAACAGTAAATGCAGTTTTGTATCTATCTTTAGGGTGGATTTGAATCTGCCAAAATCCTGATTTCATATCAAATTTAGAAAAGATGAAGGCAGAGTGTAGTTTTTGAAGTAAGTCTTTTTTGTTAGGTATTGGGTACCTAATCCATTTTAAAACTTTGTTTAGTGGTTTGTAGTTAATTACTAATCTAGGTGTCCCTCTTTCTATTTCTGAATTTTTGTTCACATAGAAAGCAGCACATGACCAAGGAGACCTAGACCTAGATTTGGTAATTAAACCTTTAGACTCCAAATCTTTAATCTCGTTCCTACAGTGTTGTTCTAATTGCATGTTCATCTGGATAGGACGAGCTTTAGTAGAAATTTGTCTTTCATCAAAAGAATTCCCATAAGGCAAATCAACCAAATGTTGTTTTCGGTTCCAAAAAGCAGATGGTAGATCGGCACATATTTCTTTTTCAATTAGGCTTTTAAAATCAGAAATTTTTCTCTTTAGAAAATCATTTTGTAATTGACTTTCAATTCTTTGTAAGTTCAAGTCTTTTTGAAGGCAAAGTAAGTCATTTTGTTTTGACTTTAGTAAAGCATTGACTCGGTTTTGGTAAACAGAACAAGCTTTTACTATATTTAGATTTCTGGTTTTAGGTTTTTCAATAAAAAGGAATTTCAATTTTTTGTTTTTTGCTTTAAAAGATATACTGTCATAATTGACAGTATAAGGAGTAATAAGGTTTATGAAAGGGGTTCCTAGTATGACAGCATGATGTATATCATTTGTCAATATGAAGGAAGTCCTGAATTCAAAACCATTGTTGGGAATAGAGGCATCAACTTTAGATTTGATTTTGAGTCTTGAATTATTGGCCGCAGAAAGTCTTTCATTAGTTTTTTCATGAAATCTTTTAGGGACAATATCTTCTTTAATGCAATTCAAATCAGCACCAGTGTCGAATAAGGTAATGGTGTCAATCTCAAAGTCTTTGGAAAGGATTAATGTAATCTTTATAAGGTATTTTCTTGTTGTGATTTGCTTTAAGACAAAAAGGAAATCATTGGTAATGATTCAATGTTGTCAAGGTTTTGTGGTTCGTGCTCATTTTCGGATTTTGATTCTTTGTTAGAATTGTCTTCCAACTGTTTTTGTAGTAGTAGTTGGATGGTTTCAGAATCAATTTTTTGTTTTTCTTTTAACTCTTTTATCTCAAGTTTGATTTATTTTATTTCTTTTTGAAGATCTTGGATGTTAGGCGTTGTCTGCTTAGTCTTCTTTTTTCCCAAGATTTCAGTAAGATCATAAGAATTTTTCTTTATAACAGGGGTTTTGGAGGTTTCAGCTTTATCGGTTTTTTCTAAAGTTTTTAGAAGTTTATCAAGGTATTCTTTTTAAAGAATAGGGTCAGAGATGTGTTTAACTAATTCAAGAAAGGTTTCTTGATCTTTAGTTAGCACGTTGATTTTCTTTAGATAGGATTCTGTGTCAGAATCACTATCAGTAGACACAAAGTTTCAGAGTCTACTAACTCATCAACCTGAAGGGGCTCGCTGTCTCCCATCTTGGAAGACTCAGAGTCTGAGGATTCTATAAGAAGATGAGTGACTTTAGAAAGTGTCTCATCATCTAAATTAAGCTCATGGAGCTTCTTATTGATCCTACAATAATTTTTTGTATAGCCTTTCTTGCCACACTTATAGCAAGTGGCTTCTTTGTAATTAAAAGGGGCTTTAGAAACTTTGTTCTTAGAGAAATGTGGTTTCTTATAGGATTTTCGAAATTTTTTATGGGAAATTTCTCTAAGACCTTTTGAAGACTGTCTATACTTATGACTTCTAGGCTTGTAATGTTTTTTGTAAGTTTTCGAAGAACACTTACCATTACAATCGTTAGAAGTGGAAGCTTTGAAAGGATCATAGTTAAATTGTTTACAGAAACTGTCTAATTCTTGCTTAGATTTTCTACGCTCCCATTTTAGACGTTTCTGTAATTTAAGATCCTGGCAAATCTTTAGACCTTCTTTATTAACAAAACTGACTAATTCACCATAGGTGAGGTCGTCATAAGGGATGCGATCCCCATTTTGGGCTCTAATGGTGTTTCTGACTTTTTCTCCTAAGAGAGTAGGTAATCCTGCAAGAAATTTTTCTTTCCAGGTTATATGATTTGCATCATCTCTTAGAAAAAGTCTGGTAAAGAAAGTGGTTTTATAGCTTTGAAATTCACTAAGTTTTCTACACCTAAGATTGTGTAGTAACTTAGCATTTTTATCTCTAAGGTGTGAGGGGTCACCTATGAAATGAAGGGATATAGTAAGAATAAGAGTAGCAACAGCATCTTGAATGGGGCTATTGAACTCATCACAGATGGGCGCTCCATCCTCATTGTTTGAATTGCATTCAAGATGTCAAGCTGTTGTTGCTTAGTGAGAAGATGATCCCACCATCATTTAAGTTGACCTGTAAAACCTGCAATAAGGATTTCTGTAATGGCTTTGTCAGAGGTTCCTGATTGGGTTTTGTAAGCATTAGCTGCCATGGTCATTTGTTGGAGAAGTCCAAGTATGTTATACTCAGGCATACCATCTATATTCCACTCATAGACAGAAGAAGCATTAAACCTGGATTGGTTTAGTCTTATTGTCTAGTAGGTCGGGAGAGAACTATTACCTAATTCCCGAGAGGCTTTATTAAGGAATTGACTCATCTTTATTCTATGTCCGAAGATGCTACAGACATTTGGTCTTGATCTAAAACACCAATAGTTCTAGATTGGGCAAATCGTGACATGATTTACTTTACAAAAAAGAGGCTTGATCCTTTAGTTGATCTCTAATGGCTTTAGCAAAATCTAGGCCTATTCTAAAGACAGATTTTGTAATAAAGACCGAAGAAAGAGACATAACCCTTTCAAAACCTTTTGAAACAATCCACTTATTTACAGAACAATCATTAAAGAGACTAAAAGATAAAAACTTTAATTATGTTCACATCGGCTTAATACAAGTCGGAATAAAACTGTTAACAAAAGAAGGATTTGTAACTTTTGTATTTATACCCATGTATGCTTACGAAAATTGTCTTCTTTCACTCACTATCCTCATCACGAGGAAAAAGCTGTGAAGACAGTTTTCCTTCTTTCCCACCCAAAGCAAAGATGCTGCTCCCTTGGTGGCCCAGCATTCTGAAAGTTATTTTCTGTATATTCAAAAAAAAAAAAATAGATGGCATACATTTTCTGTAATAAGGAATTGACCGCAGAAAGTCAGATTTTGCTAAAGCCATTAGAGACCAACTAGATAGGATCGAAGCCTCTTCTTCCTCTAGTAAAGTCCAGATAGCCCCTGATAGTGCCCAATCTAGAACTATTGGTGTACTAGATCAAGACCAAATGTCTGTAGCATCTTCAGACATAGAAGCTTTTAAAGATGAGTTAATTCCTAAAGCCAATAAAGTCCACTGGGAATTAGCCCTACCTGCTAATTCTCCTTCTGACCTAACCATAGACAATAGGCCTAGTGCACTAAACCAATCCAGGTTTAATGCTTCCTCTGTCTATGAGTGGAATATAGATGGTATGTCTGAGTATAACATACTCGGACTTCTCCAACAAATGACCATGGCAGCTAATGCTTACAAAACCCAAGAAACCTGGACAATAGGCCTACCTGTATGTTAGGCCTATGTACATATAATTTAAACTATACATAATTCAACAGAACATACATTCCCTATTTATGTTTGGGCAGAAATCGAGAACATAACTTAAACTATAGACAATAGGCCTTATTACATGTCACTATCCATATATTTCTGCGGGCATATACATATATATGCCCAAACAAATGATGAGTTAGTAGACTATTTCTCTACTAACATACAGAACATACATTGCAGAGAAATAGATGGATGCTCTACAGAGTAGAGAAATAGAATCATGATTAAAGATATTCCTTATTACAGGATAAATACAAATATCCTTATTACAGGTCAATTCAACAGAACATACATTCCCTATTTATGTTTGGGCAGAAATCGAGAACATAATTTAAACTATAGGATCGTGGAGCATCCACCTCTTTGTTCTGTATTTTCTTTATAATTAAGGAATATCTTTAATCATGATTCTATTTCTCTACTCTGTAGAGCATCCTCTTTCTCTAGCTCTTCTTCCGGAAAGACTAGTAATTCAAAGAATGTTGTAAATACAGAAGAATTCATAGTTGAAAACTTCAATAAAGCAATTGATTGTTGGGAATTACCAAAAATCTCTAAAGACATGATTTATAAAACAAAAAAGCTTGATTTTCTAAAGACAGATTTTGTAATAAAGACCGAAGAAAGAGACATAACCCTTTCAAAACCTTTTGAAACAATCACTTGTTTACAGAACAATCATTAAAGAGACTAAAAGATAAAAACTTTAATTATGTTCACATCGGCTTAATACAAGTCGGAATAAAACCGTTAACAAAAGAAGGATTGGATACCTCCATCCTTGCTGTCCTCAGAGATGGAAGATTCATCTCTTTTGATGATTCTTTGCTAAGTATTATCGAATCAAGTCTCTGTAAAGGTCCCATTTCCTTCAGCTGTTATCCAAACATAACAGTTTCTTTAAAAGATAAAAACATTCTTAAAAGCATGATTCTACATATTAAGACCCATAACTATAATATGATGGAAGGATCAGTTTCTATAGCCTTAATCTATAGAATCTCCTACAAAGCCATGAATTCTGCGTTCAATACGCAACATAAATTCCAGTAAAAAAGAGATGAAACTCTTCTCTTGCAGACTGACCTGTCTAAAGCCAATACCGTTATTCCAAAGCCTATCCAATGGAAGGGTATTAACCTTCCTGAGGAATGGATTCTAGAAGGAGCCATTGAGCCAGTGATTCCAAAACAACTATAACCCAATACAGAGTTATAAAATATGACTCAGTATTCCGATCGTAAAGTCAAATTATCCTTTATAAGGTCTACTTCGTCTAGACTTTCAGATAAGGATTCTGTCTATAGTATCCCTTCATTGGAAATAAGATTCTCTGAAATACCTTCTGTGATAAATCTTCCTTTCCAACCTTCAAAAAGTCAACTTAGGTTTTTTACATCAGATATACCTAGTTCTTCCATACATTCTGTTGACTATACTACTAGTGTACCACATCCAGTTTACACTAGCAGTCAACAAGAGCAAAGCCAAGGAGAAAAAGAACCTTCTCTTCCAACTTCTCCTACATTTTTTACAGTTACGAAAAATGTACTCAATGTCCTTGAAAAGGACTTTGAGCTTGACAAAACCCTTCTTCATAAAGATTTTTACTTTGAGAATAACAAAGAAAAAAGACTTTGGTTTTTCAAAAATTTCTTAAACCAACGAAATGAAATCCAAAAAGTCTATTATGAATTTGGAATTGACTTTTGGAATTGACTCTCTATCCAAAAATAAAAAGAACCATAGGAGTTATGGTTGAAGGAGACAGTCATAAGTATAGACAGTCTTCAAAAGATCTCAGAGAAACTTCCCATAAGAAATTTCGAAACCAGAACATATTTATGTTATGGTTTGATCACTGTCAAAGAGATTCCATTCTGTAATCTTTTTTCTAACCGTGATTGGATTTGTTTCTTTAAAAGGGTAAGGAATCCTATTTTCAGAGGCATACAGTTCAAACCCAAGCCATGGTATCAGTATTTTACACCCCAGTCTTTCTAAAACTGTATTTACAAAATTTTCTTACTTATGACTTCTAGGCTTGTAATGTTTTTTGTAAGTTTTCGATGAACACTTACCATTACAATCGTTAGAAGTGGAAGTTTTGAAAGGATCATAGTTAAATTGTTTGCAGAAACTGCCTAATTCTTGCTTAGATTTTCTAAGCTCCCATTTTAGACGTTTCTGTAATTTAAGATCCTGGAAAATCTTTAGACCTTCTTTATTAATAAAACTGACTAATTCACCATAGGTGAGGTCGTCATATGGGATGAGATCCCCATTTTGGGCTCTAATGGTGTTTCTGACTTTTTCTCCTAAGAGAGTAGGTAATCCTGCAAGAAATTTTTCTTTTTAGGTTACATGATTTGCATCATCTCTTAGAAAAAGTCTGGTAAAGAAAGTGATTTTATAGCTTTGAAATTCACTAAGTTTTCTACACCTAAGATTGTGTAGTAACTCAGCATTTTTATCTCTAAGGTGTGAGGGGTCACCTATAAAATGAAGGGATATAGTAAGAATAAGAGTAGCAACAGCATCTTGAATGGGGCTATTGAACTCATCCCAGATGGGCGCTCCATCCTCATTTGTTTAAATTGCATTCAAGATGTCAAGTTGTTGTTGCTTAGTGAGAAGATGATCCCACCATCATTTAAGTTGACCTGTAAAACCTGCAATAAGGATCTCTGCAATGGCTTTGTCAGAGGTTCCTGATTGGGTTTTGTAAGCATTAGCTGCCATGGTCATTTGTTGGAGAAGTCCAAGTATGTTATACTCAGGCATACCATCTATATTCCACTCATAGACAGAAGAAGCATTAAACCTGGATTGGTTTAGTGCACTAGGCCTATTGTCTATGGTTAGGTCAGGAGGAGAACTAGCAGGTACGGCTAATTCCCAGTAGGCTTTATTGGCTCTAGGAATTGACTCATCTTTAAAAGTTCTATGTCTGAAGATGCTACAGACATTTGGTCTTGATCTAGTACACCAATAGTTCTAGATTGGGCACTAGCAGGGGCTATCTGGACTTTACTAGAGGAAGAAGAGGCTTCGATCTTATCTAGTTGGTCTCTAATAGCTTTAGCAAAATCTGACTTTGATTCTTGGACAAGCTTTTGACTATTTTTCGAGACTTGAAATGGTTCGAAAATAAGTTTCTTAAGCTTTTTGTCAGAGTCAGCTTTTGTGGAGGTACTAGAGGAAACAGCTATGGCTGACTTTTGGAATTGACTCTCTATTCTAGTCAACTGTTTTCCTATGGTATTTAGGTTTGCATTATAGAAATTATTCTGTTGAATAATGCTACCTAAATTAGTCTCTATATCATTGGTTTTATGGATTTATAAGGTGAGGCTCTAACTTGGACAGGAGGCTTACCATGGTCAATAGTAATGCTCTTAAGAGGTGGATACTCAGATTCAACGGTTTGATCACTGTCAGAGAGATTCCATTCTGTAATCTTTTTTCTGATCGTGATTGGATTTATTTCTTTAAAAGGGTAAGGAATCCTATTTTCAGAGGCATACAGTTCAAACCAATAAAAAAATAGAATATGAACTTTATGAAATTTAACAAATTCATAATAGACTTTTTGGATTTCATTTCGTTGGTTTAAGAAATTTTTGAAAAACCAAAGTCTTTTTTCTTTGTTATTCTCAGAATAAAAATCTTTATGAAGAAGGGTTTTGTCAAGCTCAAAGTCCTTTTCAAGGACATTGAGTACATTTTCCGTAACTGCAGAAAATGTAGGAGAAGTTGGAGGAGAAGGTTCTTTTTCTCCTTGGCTTTGCTCTTGTTGACTGCTAGTGTAAACTGGATGTGGTACACTAGTAGTATAGTCAACAGAATGTATGGAAGAACTAGGTATATCTGATGTAGAAAACCTAGGTTGACTTTTTGAATGTTGGAAAGGAAGATTTATCACAGAAGGTATTTTAGAGAATCTTCTTTCCAATGAAGGGATATTAGAGACAGAATCCTTATCTGAAAGTCTAGACGAAGTAGACATTCTAAAGGATAATTTGACTTTACGATCGGAATACTGAGTCACATTTTGTAACTCTGTATTGGGTTCTAGTTGTTTTGGAATCACTGGCTCAGTGGCTCCTTCTAGAATCCATTCCTCAGGAAGGTTAATATCCTTCCATTTGATAGGCTTTGGAATAACGGTATTGGCTTTAGACAGGTCAGTCTGCAAGAGAAGAGTTTCATCTCTTTTTGACTGGAATTTATGTATATATATATATGTTCTATCAACATTAACCAAACAAACCCTACACTCACGAAAATACCCCCTTCACTTTCACTCTCACCAAACCGAAGCTCTCTCTCACCGATTTCCAGCACAATCGAAGGCGGGCTTTATAATACAATTCAAGCACAACTAAATCCATTAAACCTGACATTATAATACATTTATAACCCATTAACAACTAACATTAGAAAATAAAAACAGATTAACAACTAAAATCGTCATTTGGTGTGACATGCATTTGTATGTATATATATATACATATATATACATCTATATTTACATACATATATAAATATACAGGTTTAATGTATATACATATATATATGTACATGTATATATGTACATATCTACATGTACATATAAATATATATATGATCAATGGACACTTAAAATTACACTTATTTTTACACTCGTTAATAGGAGAGAGAAAATATAAGAGGGAAATATTTTGGGTGGGGTCCATATGTATATCACATCCATGATTCACTCAAATCTAAGGGTTAATAAATGAGTGTAAAAATAAGTGTAATTTAAAAGGTCTATTGATCTTCCCCTATATATATACATGTATATGTATATGTATATGTATATATATATAGCAGGTGCGACTAGCGCCAGTGGCACCAAACTTGTGTGATCGAAAGAGGTTTGGTGCGACCGGCAGCACCAACCCCCAAACACCCTCGCCTTCAACCCTCAACACCGTCACCAACATCAATACAATAACATCAACTGCAACAATACACAAAAAAAAATATACAATAAAATTTTGAACTAATGACCTAAGTATTTAGGTGTTGTTGGCCGACAGTGATGAGTCGAGAAAAGTCCGCCACAGATTGAGCTGAAAATCGGTGAGAGAGAGTTTGCTTTGAGAGAGAGAGAGCTTTGCTTAGAGAGAGATCTTCGGTTTGGTGAGAGTGAAAATTAAGGGTATTTTTGGGAGTGTTGGATTTGTTTGGCTAATGTTGATAGAAAAAAGTTAGAGGGGTTAGTTTGAAAATTCGCAAAATCTGTTAGGTTATTCTTGTAAATTTTCCCTTTTTTAAACAATAGCTCAAAATACCCTTATGTAAATTTACCTTTAATCTACTGAATAATTCTTTGAGGGCAAAATAGGATTTTCAATTAAGGATATACAAACTATTATAAATTAAAACTCTTAAACACAATTAAACAATACCTAATTTTCTGTATAAATTTAAAATTTAAAGATAACTTAATGAATAAACAATAATAACATTACATAATATTTGAAATATATATTTATGACAAATTTAAAAAAAACATAGATTTCTCATAGAGTGAATTTTTTTCTTTTTTATCCTTTAACTTATCCTAGACTTTCATATAGTCATTATAAATAAATAATTAGTCAATCTATACTGTTATTTTACCAAAAGTAAACGCAGACTCCTTCATTAAAGACATAAAAACACATATTTAAAATACTACAGAATAAAACACACAGCGTTATAGTATATAATTATTTATCTTTTAGTTTATCCCTTATTTTAATATGAATAGTAATCCCTGATTGTTATATAAAAAATTTAGTTGACTTGATTAAAAAATTTTAATTAACATACATACGCATATGCCAATGGGCTACAAGCCCATTAGTGACCAAGGCACTCAAGTTATATTGAGCGCTTTGGTTCGAGTCCCAACTATGGCTGGGCTCGAAGTTTCCTCAATTAAGCATGATTGAGTGAAATTAACTTGTATATGGTCTTTCTCCCTTGGGAAATGCAAGTGGAGCCAATACGTCCCTCCAATATTTGTGAGGGTTATTTGTCTGGGAAAGTGTTTCATAAAATTTAATGTAATATTGTAGTCCAGTGTATTTATCTGCTAAAATAGCAGTTGTAAATGTCTGATGTATGGTTAGTAACCAGATTTATAATCAATTAAAATAAATAAATAAATATATATATTTTTAGAATCTTATGAACCTCCCAGACTGCCACTTATTTATTACTAAGAGAATATATTACAAGACTCAATAGATTATTTGATTGATTGATTATAGGATGATCCATAACAACACTGAGGGTTCCCTTTTATAGGCACTAAGGGAATCTCCTTTATGTCTAGATACATGAACATGTACACAAGCCTTATCTTTTAGGGAATTTATTTTTACAACTCATTATTACTTTATGTCACATCACAGCTCATCCTTATCTCTAAGGAATATTGCTTTACAGCACACCACTATTCTACAGTTCATCCTTATCACTAAGGAATCTTACTGTACAACTCAACACATGTGACTCACACACTTGTCACTTATTTATTTGATACTATTCATCATCGCTTCTGTTGGAGGGTCCACTGCTGCTTCCGCTAACTTGTGCTGCTTCTTTCTGTATCCCAAGCAGGATCCCAAGTAGGATTGGAGTTGTGAATCTTATCTTCTTCCCACAGGAGCAATTGTTGTTTAAGCACGTCATCCTTATCCATTATTTCTGGTTGTAGCAGGTTCATGTCTGGTAAAGGTTCATCAATAACATCTATATACCACGCCGGATCTTCTTCTGGAGGCGGTGGCAAAACCCATCGAGGTGATGCTTCGTTTTTGCGTCCATGTCGTCGAAGCCAATCATCATAGTATTCTCTCATTTCCAGCTCATACTGGTCATCACTCCATAGTATGCCATTTCTAATCTCTTCTTTGTAAAAGAGATCAGGTATTGTCAAAGTATTGGGTGACACAAAACTATGAGTGTTATACAAGGGTTAAGTGTTGTAGACTTCTGTTATAGCTTTTCGAGCATGTAAGCATCCTCTCTACATAGAATGATCTTCATCTCTCAGATGGTCATGATCTATAACTCGGACCAGAGGTGGTTTATCACATCCCCAATTATCTCTCAGTTTTACTATGACGATAGTAGTCTGAGATATCTGATAGCCATTAATCAGCTTTAGTGTGAGTGGGTCTTTAAAGATTGGTGCAAATAATCTGTCAAACCATCTTCCATGGTTGTATCTCCTGCTCCTGTGGATCTTATTGAAGCTGAAATAGTATAGCCATTGGATAAAGGTTAATCAGAAGCCAATAAGCATAATATGCTTTTGGTGCGGCATCACAAATTACAAGATATGCTTTTGGTGCGGCATCTTCATTGACTGCAAGTTTGTGTTAGATATAGAAGTGCTCAAACTCGCCATTTCATATCTCCAGAGCTTGCTGGATAGGTAGGATGGTCTGTGACTTTATCAAAGATTTGGTCTTTGATCTCCATCGGGAGTGCTTCAACAAGTTCAGAAGGGATGTAGGAAAATTTTATCTTGAACCATTCGAATGGTACTCTTCTGCTCGTACTTAGATGTGGGGAAGATACAATAACTGGTACTTGATACCATTCTAATGGTTCATTGTTCTTGCTCCAAGTTGCTAATAATGAGAATGCCATGATTGGTCTGGAGAGGAAGTCTGCAACAGTATTAGATTCTCCTTTGATATGCTTTACTTCGAACTTGAATCTTGACAAATTTTCTGCCCACCTTGAGAATTGAGGTATGGTATCTTTCCTTCTTTTCTCCTGAGAATTGGAGGTATTTATAATCTGTTTCAATCACAAAAGAGGTTAGAGAAAGAAAGAACTGGAATTTCTTAATTCCTTTGATGACTGCAAGAACTTCTTTCTTTAAAAAAGGGTAGTGATGCTGAGCTTCATTGAACTGTTCTGATTTATAGCCACAGATTCTCCTATTTCCCTTGAATTCTTCAATCAATAGTGCACCCTAATAATAATCACTTGCATCTGTTTGCAAGATGAGGTGTCCACTGGTAGGAATCTTTAAAGGAGGAAGTGCTTGACATTTTATCTTCAACTCTTTTACTGCTTTTGTTGCTTCTGCCGACTACAGTAGTGCTCCTTTCTTTAAGTGCTTGGAAATCTGACTCATCATCATTGCAAGATTCTGAATGTGATCTGTTGCATAATTGATGATTCCAAAAAATTATTGAATCTGTTTTCTGCCTGACAGCTGGTTTGGGAATTGAGATATTTTTTCAGTGATATGTAGCTGAGAAATGATGTGTCCATCCTTGATGTGCAGTCCCAAAAAATCAATTTCTTCAGGTCCTATCTTCATCTTAGATTCGGATAATGTCAAACCATGCTTGAATGTAAGTTATTTGAATAACAAAAGGTGTATGGCATGTTCTTCCTTATTCTTGCTGAAGATAAGGGCATCATCAATGTATATCAAACAAAAATCTGATATGGATTTGTAGACATCATCCATTCTATGCTAAAACTCTGATGGAGTAGTCTTTAATACAAAGGGCATAACATTCCATTCATAGTGACCATGTGGAACTACGAACGTTGTCTTGTGCCTGTCTTCATTTCTTATGCTTATTTGTCAAAATCTCGACTTCATATCAAACTTAGAATAGATCTTTGCAGATGCTATTCTTTTCAAGAGATGAGTTCTTCTAGATATGAGATACCTAATGTCCTGTAGACAATCATTCAGCTTCCTATAGTCTGTCACCAGTCTCTTTTTCCCTTGTACCTGTTCTGAATGTTTGTTCACATAAAATGCTGGGCTGGCCCAATGGGACTTAGAGGGCCTGATGAGCTTAAGGTCCAATAGGGATTGGATCTCTTCTTTGCACAGTTCTTCATCATAAGGCATTCTTGAATGAGAAGTAGTTTGGTGTGGCATGACCCATCCTTACTTGTAGGGCAATGAGACAAAGTACTTTTCTCTGGACTAGAACTTGTTTGGAATATCAGCACAACATTGTAACAGTTATTTGTATTGAAGTTCAAACTTATGGACTGGATTGGGTCGAATTTTACTCTTTTTACCCCTCCCAAAGAAGGATTGTTGCTGAACCCAAGGAATTATGAACAAATGAGCTTTGCGATCAATAAGATTGACAATAATATAACTGAATCCTTCAGGGTGAAAGGTGAATAGGGTAACAAGGCTGAGAAATCAGTTCCAAATAATATAACTGAATCCTTCAGGGTGAAAGGTGAATAGGGTAACAAGGCTGAGAAATCAGTTCCAAGCAAAAGATCTTTGCCAGACTGATCATAAGCAAAGAAAGAGTGTCGTTTGCCAAATGGTAACAGTTTAATGGGTTTGGTATACTTATGACTGTAGAAACTACTCCTTCTTGCTGCAGAGAAACTAACTTGAGTTGGAACATGAAACTTTCGTGGCAAATAGTCGTCATGGATAATAGAAGACAGTGCTCCTGTGTCTATTAAAGCAGTGAAAGCAATCTGCTTGTCATCTGTGGCTTTGAGGATAACCTTGACATAAGGTCTGAATGTAGGGCCAGTCTGCATCGTCAAGTCTCTTATGAAAGTATGATCTGCCTGTGGATGATCAACCTTTTCTGGTGGTTATTGAGGAGGAGGATCTTATTGTGGTGGTGGTTGTTGCTGTGATTCCCTTGTTGATGATATCATAAAGCTTGTCTAGTCTCATAAGTAGACTGTCGGAATCTTCCTCTGGTTGCATCACATATGTTGGATTAACTGGAAAATGTGGTCTTTCTATCATTATTGGCATGGGTGGAGTAGAGGTAGATTTTTTAGAGAAAATTGATCCAGAAGTACTATCATCTGAATCATTATCATCCTAACCAGTTGCTTTTATAGGCCATGGCTCTTATGGAGGCATCTCATAACTTCTCCAAAATCCTTTGGTGTTGTTACCAGAAGGATTTTTTCCCCAAATGTGAGCTGGATTGGAAGGCTTGTCTTTTATCCAAGATATTTTTTTATTTGTGAAAATAATCTTAGCAACATTGCAGGGTTCTTGCACATTCATTATCACTGGCTACTCCCGTAAATATGAGCATAGAAATTCTTCTGGGAGGTTCATGAGATTCTGACAATTGTTGAGTAGTCAACTTCCATTTCTTCCTGCTTTTCTTCATTTGCTTCTTTAGTTCTTAGATCTGTTCTGCAAGTTGCTGCTGTTGTGCCAAAATTTCATCTATTGCTTTGTTTTGCTCTAAAGCATTTATGTTGCTCTAATTAACCGCTTTCTCGATTGGTCCAAATTCTGTTGGATCTGTCTTGTGGACTAACCATCTGGTTGCTGCAAATTCTCCATAAATTTACCTGAGTGTTTCCTCACTAACTCCTGGAGCATTGATTACTCCAATTAATCCCATGTATCTGATCGATCTGGATCTTTTAGGCATGTGAGTACATGACTTTGGATGCTTGCCTAGCAATTGACACTTTTCACAAAGATACAAGAGTTTTGTTTCTCTAAGAAAAGAAACTGATACTCTTCCTTCATCCATTCTTTGCACTTGTGGAGTTTCATGGATCTGCAGAGGCCTGTTGTTATGCTCATACCCATTAATCCATTGAGCAGGAAAAACCAATTGATTTTGTTTAAAAGTTTTGGGTTGAATAATTCTTCCTTTACCACCAGTCATTCTAGTGATAGGAAGGTTGGAGTGGCTCATTGAGAATATGTGGGATTGGACTTTATAGGTCATGGTGTGATGTATTGCAAAGTCCGATTCATCAGGATTCATTGCTAACCCATTTAACTGGATCAACAATTTGATAGTTTCTGGGAGCGTGGGTTTGTGTAGATCCAAGGTAAAATTTGGTTCTACCTAGATAATAACATGCCCTCGGTTGAGTCCCACTTCTACTACTGAGATCAAGGCCTTCTCAAAGGTTTTCCATCTTGTATCAAGGATTGTCAAGAAATAAGTGACATTTTTGCCAAAGGAATAGAGGTTGGAGACTAATTCTAATTGCTCCAAGGTGTAATCCATTTTAGCCTTCAGTTTTGTACCTCTTGATATCTTTAAGAGTAAGAATAGGGAGATAGGTTTCTTTAGAGCTAGAGGAAATAGATTGTAAAAGGATTTCGGAAGACTTATATACAAATTTAAGTTTAAGTTGTCTGAAAGGGACAATGGATTTGATAGATGAAGCAAGGGTATTTACATTAAGAACTTATATGGATTTAAGGGATCTAGGCGGAAAGGATGGATGGATTTTTGGGTTTCTTCTTGAGCTTCAAGGTTAAAGTTTATGGTTGAAGAAGAGGAATAAAGAACTTCCATCATATAAGTGCTTGCTACAGATTGGGATACTTCCTGGTTGTCCATAGTCCTCGACTGCCCTCACTCGGGTTTTAATATCCAGGAGGATGTTCAGCAAAGTTTTCTCCTAACTCGTGATAAGCCCAAAACACATGGCTCTATCCTGGCCTTTTAAATAGGGCGCCACACTTGCTCAGAGGTTTTACTGAATATCACTTGGCCAAAGTATCCTTATATGAAACAAAGACTTCTATAGGCTTCTATAAGCTTTCTGATGTGGAGGATCCATCTAGGCGGCAACCACAGAGCATACATTTTTATAGAAACTTATGGAGAACTCTTTTTGGGAGTGGATGACTCTGATACCAAAAGAAATAGAGGAATTTTATTACTAAGAGAATATATTACAAGACTCAATAGATTATTTGATTGATCGATTATAGGATGATCCATTACAACACTGAGGGTTCCCTTTTATAGGCACCAAGGGGATATCTTTTATGTCTAGATACATGAACACGTACACAAACCTTATCTTTTAGGGAATCTGCTTTTACAACTCATCACTACTTTATGTCACATCACAGCTCATCCTTATCTCTAAGGAATATTGCTTTACAGCACACTACTATTCTACAGTTCATCTTTATCACTAAGGAATCTTACTTTACAACTCAACACATGTGACTCACACACTTGTCACTTATTTATTTGATACTATTCACCATCGCTTCCACTAACTCGTCTTGCTTCGTTATGTATCCCAAGCAGGATTGGCGTTGTGAATCTTATCTTCTTCCCACTTGAGAGTATTAATAAATAAGTGACAATTGTGTGAGTCACATGTGTTGAGTTGGACAACCAGGAAGTATCCCAATCTGTAGCAAGCACTTATATGATGGAAGTTATTTGATACTATTCACCATCGCTTCCACTAACTCGTGTTGCTTCCTTATGTATCCCAAGCAGGATTGGCGTTGTGAATATTATCTTCTTCCCACTTGAGAGTATTAAATAAATAAGTGACAACTGTGTGAGTCACATGTGTTGAGTTGGACAACCAGGAAGTATCCCAA
This sequence comes from Clausena lansium, assembly GCA_030449835.1. Lineage (NCBI taxonomy): Eukaryota > Viridiplantae > Streptophyta > Magnoliopsida > Sapindales > Rutaceae > Clausena > Clausena lansium. The sequence continues at coordinate 6,162,156 of JASUUF010000192.1, read as the reverse complement.
TCTGTAGCAAGCACTTATATGATGGAAGTTCGTGACAAGTGTGTGAGTCACATGTGTTGAGTTGTAAAGTAAGATTCCTTAGTGATAAGGATGAACTGTAGAATAGTGGTGTGCTGTAAAGCAATATTCCTTAGAGATAAGGATGAGCTGTGATGTGACATGCTCATATTTACTGGAGTAGCTAGTGATAAGGAATGCGCAAGAACCCTACAATGCTACCAAGATGGATTTGATAAATGAAGCAAGGGTATTTACATTATAGAACTTTTATGCATAATTTTTAGTGTTATTTTTGTTTTATTAAGGAGTTATCCTTAAATTTTAAATTTATTCAAAAAGTCAGATGTTATTTAATTGTTCTTGAAATTTATATTTTTAAATAATTTATATTTATTTAATTAAAAATCCTATTTTGCACTATAAGAATTATTCAATAAAGTAAAGGTAAATTTACAAAAGGGTGTTTTGGACTATTGTTTAAAATGTAGGGATGAAATGAGCTATTATTTTAACAACAAGAATAAAATGAACTATTGCATTAAACCCTAGTGATGAAAATGACTTTTTCCTTTTAAGAATTTATTTAAGTTCAAAACCAAGTGTTTTCCTATTTAATTAGGAAACCTAAGGGAAAATTAAAATTAAATTTTGTCTATCCAAATATTTAAATGACATGTGTGAGAACCTCCAACAAACCTTAGGGGTATTGAATTAGGAGAGGATTCGAATTCAATTTGCTATTATACTTTAGCCAATAAGGATTCTGAAAATTAAAGATTACAATCCAAACAATATTTCAATGTATATAATAATTTAAAGCGTTATAACACAGTTAAGCTATTTTACACTTCTATATACTGAAAGTCAGTACAACACGCAAAGGAGGCAACAGAACTCTCATCTTCTCGAACCTACCACTTGAAACTCAAAATTCTTTTATTTTTCTGGTAGCAGTGAACACAGACCCGGTCCGAGCGCAAATTTTCCGTCGTTAAAGCCGGAAGTGTTAAGCGTTGCTTCCTTCAGAAATTTAGTTTAATTTGTAAAGCTAACATTTCAACTCTTGTATGTACGTGGATCAGGATCTTCTCCTGAACAAAATTCACTTAAGTAATTGGTGGTTAAAAAATTAAAAAATTAAAGTAGTTAGTACCGAAGAACAAGTGACAAAATAAAATATTTAAAAGCTTAGGACAATAACAACTCTGATTAATGCTCCAATGATCATATGACTTGTTTGGTTGAATAATTACATATCGATGGTTAATTTGTATGATGCACTAAAGGTTTCATGGATTCGATTCACTTAACAGGTCAAGATGACTTGAATGTAGGACTTAGTCACTTAGCTGATAAAAAATGGCAACAAAGCCATTGTTTCTTTTTCTGTCCTATTTCTCTCATCTCATGTTTTCGCCAAACAACAGGAATTACAGTGTCAATTACCCTAGCCATGTGGAAAGGAATGGAATAATAAGAGTAATGATATTTGCACAGAGTCTGTACAAACAGAATACCGGAATGGGGGAATAAGAGTAAAATGATATTTGCAAAGAATCTGCACATGCACAAGAGTATCTGTCATTTCTGTAAACTATGCATCCCCTTGAGGTTATTACTAGCCCTAGCCGGTTGACCTTTGGCAGTTCGTCGCGGTACTGCACTCTCGACGGTAAGGGTTAACCGGTCCGCTGGCGGATCTGCAACCGTAGTAAGAAGCACCACGTTGGTTGCATGGAACCGAATCGGCTTTCAAGGCATCGTAGCTTATGAACCCGCCTCCGGCATCAAGCTGACGACGACGGTCTTCTTCGACGGGCCTTGCCATTGTCATAACCACTGCCAGCATTAGGAACATCAAACTCATTACCTTTGAACCCATTCTTTGTTTGTTTTTTTGATAAAGATTAAAAAAAAAACAATACAAAGAATGTTAATCAGATCAGAGATGTTTGTGTAACCTTGGAGAGGAGATATGTGAACCCTCTCAAGGGAAGCACAAATATCAAACATGTAGAATTGGACTTTATATAGAGAATTCTATACAATCTAGTGATACTAAAATTGGCCCTAATTAACCTGAATTAAATGATAGAGTACTATTTTTAGTTCTCTTTGATCGGGTCAACTTGGCGACGTACGTGGGTATATATATAATTTTTAAGAATATTTGATTGATTAATATTAATGGTTTATTTATAATCTGACGTCTAAGTGTATTATTTATCCAAGGATTTTATTTTAGTAAATCGAATATTTCGATCGGTCTCTAATTTTAAAGTCGTTCTTTTCTAAATTCCCCATTCACAATGTCTTTCTTGGGTTGTTTCGCGGTGAAAATGTGATGACAGTTTTTTGAAGGATAAATATGACCTTTTGCAACAAATTGATTATTTCGAGACCTCTACAAAGGCTACAGTGTGAAACTAATAGAGTTAATTTATTTGTTAAAATATCATATTTACGTATTATCTTCAATTGTGTGTTTGTTCTATTCTTTTTTTTTTTTTTAACACCATGGATGAAATAGTTTTATAAAAAAATGTAAGTAGTAAAAATAATTGATAGGAGGATCAAACTGTCATTCTCACAGATCTATAATCTAAAAACACACCACGCAAAATTTTATACAGTTCATAACACCTAGCAAATACATAATCATGTAACTTATTTTAAATTCTTTGATTCCTAATTCAGAAAAAATTTAAAAAAATGCCCTGAATCATCTTAACGGTTTGATTGAGTGAATGTATCCAAATGCCAAAATTGAAACATGTCTTTTTTTAAAAAAAAAAAAATTGGAAAGTTAAGTGTTGGTTGTTTTCCCAAATTAAAAATCACTTAAAACTAGCATTTTGACATATACACCCTTATAAGTAATACATATATGTACTTATATTTTGCAAACCATCTAATTATGTTAACGACAATGCTATTTTTTAAATAGAAAAGTTAATTTTAAAAGTATAATAATTTGTACAATTAATTTTCCCCATACTTATGTTATGTTACAACTACAAATTTTGTTTTAATAATAAAAATCAAACCTCAAGATTACTAGTATCTATGGAAGGAAGAATAATTTAATTTTGCATTCGGTGTCTGATTTATATTTCCATGCTCGCTTTCCATGTTTATGCCTTCATTTCCATATACTGAAGACTATAATGCATCAGCAATGGATATTTTTCAAAGAAAATTGTTAATTGTGTATTAAATATTTTTCTCAATATTTATACTCCTGATTTGTATTGTATTCCATAAAAATTACAAAATAAAATAAATAAAAGAGGAAAACTTAAAAGGAGGAAATTAATTTGCAATAGCAAAATAACCAAAGAATTAATCCCCATATAGTATTAGACACAATCAATATTGAAAAATGTTAATTCTCTCATTTCTGTAAACTTTTGAATCTCCCTTGAGTGTCATCGTTAGCCTTAGCTGGTTGACCTTTCGCAGTTTGTGGAGGTGGAGCACTCACGGCGGTAAGGGTTAACGGGTCCGCTGCCGGTCCTGTTATTGCAGTCGTAATAAGAATGACCTTTCAGGGTGCATGGAACCTTGTTGGCTAACATTGCATCGTAGCTGATAGAGTCTTGGCCTGCGTTAAGGTGGCGACGGCTCTCCTCCGTCGGCATCGACATCTCATTTTCATCTTCAATGCGGCCAACAACGTTAATGCTCTTGATGCCACTCGGCGTGGCTGCCACTGCCACGACCACGGCCATCATTAAGAACACCAAACTCATTACCTTTGAGCCCATTTTTTATTTTGTATTTACAGCTCGGAGATGGAGATGGTGATGGTGATCCCTGATTCAAATTTTTGCCCTCCTGATGAAAAGAGGGCAAAAAGAAAATGGGAAAACACACAACTCATCAAACATGTAGAATTTGGCTTTATATAGGATTAATCAATATAATGTCTAATTCAAAATTATTTATTTTTTAATTATTAACTCATAAAAAACGTGATGTGTTTTTAGTTTTTGATCAGGTCAATTCGGCAACGTGGATATTGTTTTAATAATATTTAATTGACTAAAATTGGTGGCTTATAAACTTACAAAATACATTTCCAAGGATTTATTTTTAGTTAATTGAAGGCATCGCTCTCTCTGTCTCTCTCTCTCTCTATATATATATATTTACAGAAAAAATAATTTAGTTTAAGATGCAATGCGTTTAATAAGAATCGTATGTGAAGATTTGTGCTTAGGTTAAGCAATGCGTTTAATATGAATCGTATGTGAAGATTTGTGCTTAGGTTAAGTGCAAAAAATGGTTTTATTACTATATGATTCGTGTACAACACATAACTTAAATTTAAAGCCTAAAATAATTAGATTCTGCTAATAATACAAAATATAGTCAATTAATATTTACTTGTCAACAATGCGAAGAACATTGATTACCATTTAAGGCAATCCGAATACTTTGAATTGGATTAAAAGCCTTTTTGGAACAAGCTATGTTTTTTTTTTTAAATTTTTATTTATATATTAAAAAAAGTCAAGATATTAAGTTTTGGTGATTACCAAAACAATTAATCCCAGAAAATACTATAATCTTATCTAATAATTCTGGTTCTAAAAATCTTTATAAATGGACTATAAAAAAACATTACAAATGAATTTATAGTATGGTAAATATATAATGCGTACTATTCTAAAACCTAAATGATGCTGATATAAACTAAGCAAGAAGCTTACATATCTTAAATCTCATAAGGTCCGTTTGAGATTGTTAGGAAATATGTCTTATTTTTTACTAAGGATTTCTTAGGATATTTTCTTATTTAATAGGATTCTTATTTAAGGAATAAGTAATTTCCTCTTTAGGATTTGACTTCTTATTCAAGGAGGAATACTATTAGTATAAGAAAAGAAATACTTCTCCCACAAGAAATAATTTCTATATATAAGGAGATTGAGTTCACTTATTTACACACAACAATCACGTTCTCTGCAAGTAGACAATTTCTAATATGAGAGAAATGGTAGGTCTATTGAGAGATTGGGTGTTATTAGGGTTTTGGGTGTGAGGAAAATACTACAGTGATTGTAACAATTTTTCACATAATGGATTTTTCTCTCGTCGTTTTTTATAGTAGGGGTTTTTCTCCAGTATAGGAGTTTTCCACTTAAATTCTTGTGTTATGTGGTTGATTTTATTCTTCATCTATTTTCTATTTATTATTTGCTTGATATTTTTGCTTGCAAGATATTGGGTGGGATTAAAAATTCCCTAATAAGAAATCTCCACCCTGGCGAATTTTTTAATTAGAGGACAAAACATGATCCACCGTGTATCCACACAACTATGTCGTCTCCACCTTCTTTACTCCACCAAAAACACACTCACATAGGGCTTATGAGAATCACTCTACCATGGCTAAAATCTTGTCTTCTATCCAACAGCCATAATTCTTTACACCAAGAATTATACCTTATCCAGAGTACACATATTCGGCCATGTCTATCACTTTGCTGAAAATACCCACTCTCATGTTTGGCTTCCTTGAGAGTCTTCAACCATCGACATAAAAATTCCACTACACACCTTGCATAAATGCCAAACCGTGCCTTGTGTGCAAATTTTGTGGACTAGCTAGCAGTAACAGATCCTTTTCCATGGCACACCGAAAAGGATAAATTAGTCTCTTTTGGAGAAAAGAGACACACCACTAGCTAACATTATTAGTATCTCCATCTACTAATTTAGAGCTAAATGTCGAGCTTGCTCTATTCCGACAATCTTCTTTAAGGTGTCTTGATTGTCTACACACCTCCAGGGTTTTTGCCAGTGTTTACATCGCCTTTGCTTTCTTTGTGTAACCAGATTGAACCAACATATCATTGACTTGAATTTGCCACAAGCCAAAATTGATTCTTCCATCAAACTTTTCTATTTATACCTCATTGCTGACATATTTGCTCTGCATTACAAACTTAGCTCTGATACCACTTGTTAGGGAATTTTTAATCCCACCCAAGATCTTGCAAGCAAAAATATCAAGCAAATAATAAACAGAAAATAAATGAAGAATAAAATCAATCACACAACACAAGAATTCAAGTGGAAAACTCCTATACTGGAGAAAAACCATGGCTGTCAAGGACAAAGAGAGAAAAATCCACTATATGAAAAATTGTTACAATCACTCTAATATTTTTTTTCACAACCAAAATCCTAATAACACCCAATCTCTCAATAGACCTACTGTTTCTCTCACATTAGAAACTGTCTACTTGCAGAGAATCTGATTGTTGTGTTATGATGTGTGTAAATAAGTGAACCTAACCTCCGTATATATAGAGGTTGGGCAGTTGTAGCTTAAAAGCTATAGTACTAAAGTGTTTGGTAAACATTAGCTGTTGTAGCTTGGAAGTTATATTAATATAATTTTTTACTTGTATGATAAAAAATATATTATATTTTTATAATTTTTTAAAATTATTATTTAAAAACGATATTTACTACATACTATTAATTTTTATTTCATAGTTACAATTTTTTTTTCTACAGCAGCTGTAGCTTAAAAGTTATAGCACCTCAATCCCAAACGGACCCTTAATCAATTAATAACGAGGTTCTTTTGACTATTATTTTGAGTCATACTAGCTAGAGAAATTTAAAACAACAATTAATCACCATGTAATATGTATTCAGCAGAAGATCTCTGAACTCTGATCTTAAAGGAGTTAATGCCTGCCATTAGAGTAATAATGATCGGTGGGGATCGGCATTTGTACGTGCACCCCTAAACTCCCTAGCATGTTCACCTAAAAACCAATACAATTACTGATAGATCAAGATCGGGAGCAAAATAATAAAAGACACGAAAAGTTTAAAAGTTAACCAAAAGATGATCATGGATTTATAAAGTATATAGATTTGTTATGTATTATGGTGAGGTTTCAAATATCCCACCTTTAACCGAATCTACCATATATCTTTAACCACTACTAGTACATATAATCTCGTATAGAAATGTCAAATGTCCATATATGACAACTTTCAACCACATACTCCTAGCTACTACCGCTAGTGACATTTCGAGTCACATAACCAAGTCGAACCGCTAATGTTATCTTTTAACTTAAGTTTTTGGAAGTGTTAGATTTTGGATCTGGAAAAAAAAATTATTATTTCAAATTCCGATTGACCGAGTCGAACCGATCCATTGACCATTGATCATTAGTCATTGACCGTTGATCGAAATTTGAAATTTTGGACTAAGTCCCTCCCTAGGCAAAATTTCAACTCAATGAGTCGACTTAGTTTCAAGGCAAAAAATTTTGGTAGACCAAAGATAGAATTGAACAACCGTATGGGCATTTTTTCACATTGCATACGGCTCGTTAATGGAATTTACTTTTTACCCTTCATCAAACAAGGATAAAAGGGGGTTCTTTTACAAATTTATTTTTCGTGCCATCATTTTAAATAATTTATTTTTTAATAGTATCATTACTATTCTTTTACAAATTTAATTAATTTTGTATTGATGTAGCATATGATTCATAAATTATTAATTTTAAATTTTCAAACGACTATAAATTCGCCTAAGGCCTCAAATATCTTTGAGCCCCCCTTGAATAGTTTAACTGGACCAATCACTCCAAAGATTGGTCAGTTAACTTTGTTTGATGCACTTGACTTGTCACAAAATTAGGTTATTGTTAAAATTCCTGGAACCCTACACATGTTCATAATCTTTACTTATAGATATATAACACTGCAATAAGATCCTTTATTCCTTTTAAATGGACAATAAACTCCCACTCAAATCCTGTGCGAGTTCAGTAGCCAGCTGTAGCCTGTGTTTTTGCTCAACTTACCATGTTAATTTTGCTTGTTATAGCTCTATAACAATAATAATATTAATGGAGTTGCTGCAGTAGCAATAGTAGAAGGGACCTTCCAGAATATTTACAATGTTAATAATATTGATAATATCAATATTAATGGTGAGTTCAAATTAAAAAGGTGGTGGCACCAGCTGTTACGGACTATTCCCTCCGCCATATTACGAAAGTACTCTTTTGCCAATTCGGCCACTTGGACCTGTTGACCCCACACCAACGCAGCCTCGACATCCTTCCCTACCATCTAGAATAAGCCCAACTCAAATTCATAGTCACCCTCAAATAATGTTAATAAGTTCGCCTCTACTTCATAGGTTGCCTGCTCCTCAACTTTTGCGGCCGCCGTCACCAACAGCTTATAGGCCTGTAGTAAGTCCACTGCCAGTTCTAGTCCAAGGACCTCTTCGCCTACCTTGTTCTCTGCCAATGAGAAGCCCGCCCCTTTCACCGTCACCAAATTGTAGATCACCTCCAACATGTTCGCACCCATTGTTCCCGCCAATTTCAATGCTTATGTAATGTTTCTATTCCACTCATACTATATACGTGCCTTAATTATGGGTTATATATCTACATACTATATGTATAGCTACGATTAAGATTCAGTGCTGAGCTGAGTTTTTTATGAGTACTGAATCAACAGTTAGAGTTATTTTAAATTTTAACTTTTTTTATTTATCTTATCTAACCACCATTGATTCAGTGCTCAGCAAAAACTTAGCTTAGCACTGAATCATTATTCGTATAGCTACCATAACGGACCAATTAGATCTGCTAAGATGATAGGTTTTATACTAAGGTGATGTGCCTAATGTACAGAAGTATTTCTTATGTAAATGATTGGCATTTTTTTTTGTCTTTGGTTTTTAGGCAAGAATAATGCTACAAATACAAAGTCCATTTGTATGAACTGCTGAAAATAAAAGAAAAAAATAATATGAAAGCTTATGATATAACTATTGGTATAATTGATAATCTTCAACATTATAAATTTAATCAGATGCTCGTAGCTTCATGATTTACAGCATCTTTTCAGTGTATCTATATTACTTGCTTTGGCATAAAATAAAAGAGGATTTTTATGGTATAAAAGCACACATATTTGTGGAAATTAATTTTTGTGATGCTCTAATGTTTCACGAATTATTACTGTATAAAATAAATTTAAAAATATCATCACTTGAATTCTTGATGTATTGCCAAAATGTCACTATGTCCATTGATTTGATTTCATTTTCATCAATTAATTAACTAGCTTAAACGCAGCGTTTTATTTTTTCCCAACCTTTTCTCTTTTCCACTCCACTACCAATGCTGTCTTATCTCTCTCTCCAAGCTTAAAATTGGAAATGGTAATAAGCTGCAAATGGATCCTTGAAACTTTGTGTTTAAAGTTAATATATATGTGTGTGTGTGTGTGTGTGTGAAGCCTAGTTAGTTTCATTATGTTACAAAGATTGATGACGTGGCATGTGGGGTCAGCAAATGAGGTCCAGTAGGTTGTTAAATTTGTTAAGGCCAAAAGCTCATTTTGTAAGCTATAAAAGGCAGAGCCCAGGCTGATTTTTTCAAGACCTTTGATCAGTTCATTGATAAGCTTAGTGATAGATTTAGAAAATTCTTTGTAAAAGAGATTTAATCTTTATCACTTGAAAGTTCTTTGTTCTCGATCTGTTCAATAAAGCATCTCACCCATTTGAGGTTCTTTGGCAGTGGATGTAAGTGCATTGTTCACTGAACCACGTAAAATTTCCATTGTTGTTATATGTTTCTTCTCTGTTCTTGGGTTGTGTTGGTTCAATTCTTGTTCATCAGCTCTTTATTTAGGTGATTAATTTGTTTCTTAGTGATTAGTTTTAGCTTTTCTTTCTATTTTGCTTATCAAATTGGTATCAAAGCCTTTTAAGCTCTTTATTCTCGATCCTTCAAGAATGGCAACTACTAGGTTTGATCTTGAGAAATTCAACAGTGAAAATGACTTCTACTTATGGAGTCTGAAGATGAGAGCAATATTGATTCAACAGGGGCTTGACAATGCCCTTGAAGAGAAAGAAGATTCAAAGATGAAACAGAAGGTTGATGGATCTTTAAGTTCAGGTGGAGACATGAAAACCATAAATAACAAAGCTCATAGCACCATCATCCTACAACTGTTAGATAAGGTGTTGAGAGAAGTGGCTAAAGAAAAAACTGCTTTTGGTTTATAGGTAAAATTAAAAGAGCTTTTTTTAAAGAAATCTTTAGCTAAAAGATTGTATATGAAAAGGAAGCTTTATACATTTTCAATAAAACTATGAAGGATCATCTTGATGAATTCAACAAGTTGATACTGGATCTAGAAAATGTCAATATTGTTCTTGAAGATGAAGACATAGCTCTTATCTTGCTGAGCTCACTTTCAGACTCATATGAGCATTTTGTATACACTTTGCTCTATAGAAGACATCTTGAAGGATGTCAAGAATGCACTAGAATCCAAAGACTTGAAGAAAAGAACAAATGGAAAAGATCAAACTTTTAGAGATGTTCTTGCTATCAGAGCAAAACCAGAAAAGATGGAGAACAAAGACAAGAAAAACAAGGCACATAAGGACAAAGCAGAAAATAAGATAAAGAAAAGAAAATATTACTTCTGCCAGAAGGAAGGACATTATATTAAGGATTGCTTAGACAAGAAGAAGCTTGAAAAGTTGCAGAAAGAGACAAATGGGAAGGCTGCAATTGTATCCAAAGATGAAAGAGATTCAGAAGGAGCTGATGTGCTCATTGCTACAGAAAAGAAAACCTCTGTTGAGTGAATCCTTGATTCTGGTTGCTCTTTCCACATGTGTCCTTACAGAGATTTCTTTAGTTCTTTTGAAAAAGTAAATGGGGGTAAAGTTTTACTAGGGAATAATCTGGCTTGTAAAGTTGTTGGAATTGGTTCTGTCACCCTTCAACTGCATGATGGCAAAATCAGACATCTATAACAAGTTAGATATGTTCCTGAACTTAGAAGAAACCTAATATCCCTTGGAATGATTGACCAATCAGGTTGTTGTATAAAAGCAGAAAATGGTGAGCTTAAGATTACTAAAAATGAGAATGTCATGATGAAAGGAACTAGGAGAAAGGGGCTGTATGTGCTTAATGGTTTTGTGTCTTTATCTAGGGTAACAACAAGTGCGAGTAGTGATAAGACCAGACTATGGCACTTGAGGTTAGCTCACATGATTGGGAAAGGTTTGACGGAGTTAAGTAAATAAGGGTTACTGGGCACAGATCAGATTTCCTCACTTAAATTCTATGAGAAATGTGTATTTGGAAAAGCAACCAGGCAAAGGTTTAATACTGGAAAACAAGAAACCAAAAACACAATGGATTAAATCCATTCAGATCTTTAGAGGCCTTCTCCGGTTCCATCTCATAGTGGAGCTAGATATTTCATAAAATTTATTGATGACTTTTTTAGGAAGGTATGGGTTTATATTCTAAAACAAAAGAATGAGGCCTTAGAAAAGTTTAAGGAGTGGCTGATCTTGTTGGAGAATCAAACCGAAAATTTAAAAGATGACTTGGTTTGGAATATATGGGTTTATATTCTAAAGGGGAATTGCAAAAACTGAACACACCTCAGGCCTTAGAAAATGTTTAAAAGGTCATGTGCATGTTATTCAATGATCTTGTCATTTTGGAGAATCAAACTACTTACTTGGTTAACAAAAGTCTTTTTCAGCCTTGCATTTCAAGACCACACATAAGTGGTGTGGAAAATTCCGGATCTCGATAATCTCGTTTGATCGCTTATGCTTATATAAGTCAAGGCAAGTTAGAACCTAGAGCTATCAAATGTTATTTCATTGGTTATCCAAAGGGTGTCAAAGGCTATAAAATTTGGTGCATTGATGGCAGACCATCTAGAACTCTGGTCAGTAGAGATGTTATTTTTGATGAAGAATCCGTACTTTATTCAATGCAAACCTCTCTAAGTCATTTTGGGCAGAAGCTGTTACTACTTACTTGGTTAACAAAAGTCTTTTTCAGCCTTGCATTTCAAGACCACACAGGAAGTTTGGTGTGGAAAACCTCCAGATCTCAGTAATCTCAGAGTGTTTGGCTGTCTTGCTTATGCTTATATAAGTCAAGGCAAGTTAGAACCTAGAGCTATCAAATGTTATTTCATTGGTTATCCAAAGGGTGTCAAAGGCTATAAAATTTGGTGCATTGATGGCAGACCATCTAGAACTCTGGTCAGTAGAGATGTTATTTTTGATGAAGAATCTGTACTCTATACAATGCAAACCTCTCTAAGTCATTTTGGGCAGAAGCTGTTACTACTTACTTGGTTAACAGAAGTCCTTTATCAGCCTTGCATTTCAAGACCCCACAGGAAGTCTGGTCTGGAAAACCTCCAGATCTCAGTAATCTCAGAGTGTTTAGCTGTCTTGCTTATGCTCATATAAGTCAAGGCAAGTTAGAACCTAAAGCTATCAAAGGTTATTTCATTGGTTATCCAAAGGGTGTCAAAGCCTATAAAATTTGGTGCATTGATGGCAGACCATCTAGAACTCTGGCCATCAGAGATGTTGTTTTTTATGAAGAATCCGTACTGCATCAAAAGGCAGAGACAAAGCTAATAACACCAAATCAGGATAAAAGGGATGATATTAATATTGAGGTAGAGTCTAGTGAAAGTTAGGGAGCTACAGACAGAGGTTCCAAGCCTCATTATAGTAAGCAAAGTACTTCTAGTATGGATGATTATCTACTGGTAATGGATAGGGAAAGAAGAGTTGTGAGACTTCCTGGAAGGTATGGCATTGCTGATCTGATCTCCTATACTCTGATAATTGCAGATGAAGTTATTGGAGAAGAACCTGTAAGCTTCAAACAGGCTATGAACAGTAGAAATAAGTCTAAGTGGCTAGAAGCAATAAATGAAGAAAATGCTTTACTTAAGAAGAATAACACATAGACTTTGGTTTAAAAAAACTCTAAATAAGAAGCTAGTTGGGTGCAAATGGATTTATAAAGTAAAAGAAGGGATTGCTGGTGTTGATCCCTAGGATTAAGGCTAGGCTTGTTGCAAAAGGGTTTATACAAAAAGAGGGAGTAGACTTTAATGAGGTGTTCTTACCTGTTGTCAAATACAGCTCCATTAGAGTGCTGTTTGTAATCACTGCATTTAATGATCTTAAATTGGATCAAATGGATGTAAAGACTGCCTTCTTACATGGCAATCTAGAAGAGGAGATTCACATGGCTCAACCTGAGGGGTTTATTGAAGAAAGTACTGAAGACATGGTGTGTTTACTGAAAAAGAGCTTATATGGTTTAAAACAATCCCCAAGGCAATGATAGTTGAGGTTTGATGAGTTTATGATCAGTCATGGATACTGCAGAAGCCAAATAACAGCTGTGTGATGACATGCTTATTGCATGTAAACTAAAGGAAGAGATAGAAAGGCTTAATAAGGAGTTAAGCTCAGAATTTGAGATGAAGGATATGGGGTCTGCAACAAGAATATTGGGGATGTAATAAGAATTTGAGTTTTGAGGCTTCCTAGAAGGCATGGCATTGCTGATCTGATCTCCTATACCTTGATAATTGCAGATGAAGTTATTGGAGCAGAACCTGTAAGCTTCAAACATGCTATGAACAGTAGAAATAAGTCTAAGTGGCTAGAAGTAATGAATAAAGAAATTGCTTCACTTAAGAAGAATAACACATAGACTTTGGTTAAAAAACCTCCAAATAAGAAGCTAGTTGGGTGCAAATGGATCTATAAAGTAAAAGGAGTTATTTTGGTGTTGATCCCTAGGATTAAGGCTAGGTTTGTTGCAAAAGGGTTTATACAAAAAGAGGGAATAGACTTTAATGAGGTGTTCTTACCTGTTGTCAAATACAGCTCCATTAGAGTGCTGTTTGTAATCACTGCATTTAATGATCTTAAATTGGATCAAATGGATGTAAAGACTGCCTTCTTACATGGCAATCTAGAAGAGGAGATTCACATGGCTCAACCTGAGGGGTTTATTGAAAAAGGTAATTAAGACATGGTGTGTTTGCTGAAAAAAAGCTTATATGATTTAAAACAATCCCCAAGGCAATGATAATTGAGGTTTGATGAGTTTATGATCAGTCATGGATACTGCAGAAGCCAATATGATAGCTGTGTATACTTCAAATCTTTATCCTCTGGTGATGGAATTTATCTACTCCTTTATGTTGATGACATGCTTATTGCATGTCAACTAAAGGAAGAGATAGAAAGGCTTAAGGAGGAGTTAAGCTCTGAATTTGAGATGAAGGATATAGGGTTTGCAACAAGAATATTGGGGATGCAAATTGTGAGAAACAGAATTTCAAGAACTTTGTTCCTTACACAAGCTGAATATCTCAAGAAGGTGCTTAATCGATTTGAGATGATTGAAGCTAAGTCAGTAACAATGCCACTCTCAGAACATTTCAAATTATCTAAGCTCTAAGAACCTGCTAATGATGCTGACTTAAAGCATATGAAGACAATTCCTTATTCCAGTGCAGTTGGAAGCATTGTGTATGCTATGGTTTGTTCAAGGCCTGATATAGCACATGGAATTGGAGTTGCAAGCATATTTATGGGGAACCCTGGCAAAGAACATTAGGCAGCCGTCAAATGGTTGCTTAGATATCTAAGTGGCACCTCTGGTTATGGTATTCTTTATGGAGATATCAGTAACAGTTTTGGGGAAGTCTCAGGTTTTGTTGACTCAGACATTGCTGATGATCTAGACAATAAGAGATCCATCACTAGTTATGTTTTCACAGTATATGGAGGTACTTTTAGTTGGAAGGCATCATTGCAATCAGTTGTTGCATTATCCACAACTAAGGCTAAGTATATTGCTCTTACTGAGGCAGTGAATGAAGCAAAGTGGCTGCAAGGCTTGATATCAAAATTGGGTTTAAGGCAGGAGTCAATTTGTATTAGCTGTGATAGTTCCAGTGCAATACAACTCACCAAAAATCCAAAATATCATGAAAGAACCAAGCACATAGATGTCAGGATTCATTTTATTAGAGATGAAATTGCAAATGGAGTGGTAAAGGTTGTTAAGGTGCCAACTAAACATAATTCAGCAGATATTCTGACAAAGCCAGTTCCTACAATCAAGTTCAGAAACTCACTGAGCTTGATTGGTGTTACTAGCTTGTAACTCAAGCTGATTAATGCTGAAAAGGTAGGTGATGCTGTAACATAATGAACTAAGGCGGAGATTTGTGAAGTCCAGTTAGTTTCATTCTGTTACAAAGATTGATGACGTGGCATGTGGGGTCAGCAAATGGGGTCTCGCAGGTTGTTAAATTTGTTAAGGCCGGAAGCTGGTTTTGTAAGCTATAAAAGGCAGAGCCCAGGCTGATTTTTTCAAGACATTTGATCGATTCATTGATAAACTTAGTGATAGATTTAGAAAATTCTTTGTAAAAGAGATTTAATCTCTGTCACTTGAAGGTTCTTTGTTCTCGATCTGTTCAATAAAGCATCACACCCATTTGGGGTTCTTTGGCCATGGATGTAGGTGCATTGTTCATTGAACCACATAAAATTCCCATTGTTGTTCTATGTTTTTTCTCTGTTCTTGCTTTGTTCTTGGGTTGTGTTGGTTCAATTCTTGTTCATCAGCTCTTTATTTGGGTGATTAAATTGTTTCTTGGTGATCAGTTTTAGCTTTTCTTTCTATTTTGCTAATCAATATGTTATAACAGCATAATGCTATTAAACCGTATAGTTTAATAATTTTTTTGGACTTTAATAAAGTCTAGGATCTTAGATTATGATTATTTGTCTTCTAACTTATTTCTTATACTTTAATAACTTAAGGGATCACTCATTGAAAAATTATTTTATATATATATATATATATATAGTGATAGAGCACTAATGGAAATTTTAGTTGGTAGGTCATGTAAAATATAAGTACAACTACCTTTTAGGTCAATATGCAATCAATACAAATAATTTATTAATCGTGTTAAACATCATTAAATATACTTTAAATTATAAAAAAAAATATAGCATAATTTTATTAGATAAGAAAAAACACATGTTTAAAATAATAATAATAATATGCGAAAATTTTCTAATCTAGAATTAAAGTCTGGGATGAGTTTACAATATTATAAACAAGCTTCTACAATGTTATAAAGTGATGAAAAAGACAGTTAACTACGTTCTAACTCTTCCAGGATTTTAATTCCGGACCTAAAGTTGGCTTTAATAATATGCTCACAACTTAGATATAAAATTTGCTTCTTAAGCGAAGTATCTCACTAATCAATGACAGTCATTGTTATGGAATAATTGGCTTTTTATACTAATCTTAATAAGATAAATTCACAACAAAATGAATAAATAATACGTACGCTAACTGAATGCGGTAACATTTAAAACACAATTGTATCCCAACTTTACAAACATATCAATTACTTAGTCGGAATTGCTAATTACCTGGACAAATAGTTCACTTGCATGCAAATTAAATAATAATAATTTGTAAACAATAAAATTTATACATTTTTATCACACAGTATTCAGAGCCGTTTTCTGAACAGAAAATTTAACGCCTGTGTGTGTGAACACATATATACAAATAAATAGCCTTCTACAAAAGTTGAAGACTATATAAGCATGCATGCAGATAGATACACAATAGTTCAGATCATATTTGTGACACGCATTGTAACGGACCCTCTGAAACCTGACACTTGTTCATAAACCTTTTTACTTCAGATAGATCATCGATCAGTGCCATTGCTTTTAAATAGACAATTTACTTCAAATCAAAATTCTCTGCAAGTTGAGCGGCTAGCTGCCTGTTTTGCTCAACTAATTAATTACATGTTAGTTTTGCTTACCATAGCTACTACTATTTTGTGCAGCAGTAACAATAATATCAATAATGGTGTTGCAGCAGCAGGAGGAGCAGGAGAGGATGATAGCAAATCAGACGGTGGAGGGCCCACCGGTTACGGGGTATCCCCTCCACAACATTACGGAAGTCCTCCGCCGGCTCCGCCACTCGGAGTGGCTCACCAATTTCCAGAGGAACCATCCAGACCGGAACAGCCGCCTTCACATAGACCACCTCATTCGCCACATAGATCTGCTGCTTGGGTACATTCGCCACCACCGGCTCCTCCTCCCTGCCCCCACAACCACCACCGCAACGTCTCACCGTCGCCGCCATGTTTACTTCCACCAGCCTCAATTGGACCCCTACCCGCGGCTCATGTTCCTCCTTCGAGTCCACCACCATCGCCTCTACGATCTACTCGCCCAACTCCACCAACTCCTAAGGCCCCTCCGGCGTTTCATCCTCCAAGTCCATGCCCGACCCGACCGGGACCAGCTGGGCCCACACCGCCACAGCCTCAACATCCTCCACCTCTTCACAAGTCACCTAGGGCTTCCCCACCATCCATATATGTCATAGTATGATTTACTTATTATATAGCTGACATAATACCTTTAATTTATTTTAAAATTTCTCTATATAATTACAACATCTCTTTGCATGTGACAATATCCTTTCCCTTTTTGTTGTTGAACCATTCGTGGGCATTGCTGCGGTTATATATTATACTTACTAAAGATAAAATGAGGATATTTAGGGCTTTTTCACTTTGAGAAAGAATTAAATAAAGACATTTAATTACTATATCCTAAAATGAAAGAAAAGAAGAACTATAACCATTATGACACATTGAATAAAGTCAACCATATAATTGTATTAAAGTTAAGAAAGTTGTGAATGTTCGTTGGGAGACATTGTGTGTTCAAAGAAAACAAAATTAGAGCAATTGACTAGAGTGATGATACAACCACAAACTCTTGTATAAATTTATTTTGTACAAACTGATTTACATTAGTTTATTGATTGAATGAAAATACAAAATAATAAAAACAAATCATGTAGACCAAGAGATATTTAATACAACTAATTTAATCATGCCACATCAATTTGTACAAAATAAATTTGTACAAAAGTTTGTAGCTATATTATTACTTGATTGAGTAACATGTAATTTGAGTTGGTACGACGTGTCAAATAAAAGTATAATAATACTTTAGGTCATTATAAATACAAGTTATTTATTAATATCCCAAAAATCCAAATACTAACAAAAGTATTAAATATGACATTATTGTGTCACTTGTATAACATGATATTAATATAACTCAACATTTTTTTAAAATAATTACAATAATAACCTGGTTAAACTTTTTTTTTTCAATTTTAGTCCAAAAATAAAAAAACACGTTTTGATATGGAAAATATAACTAAGAATATTTTAAATCCTAACATACATAATATAATTTTATTAGAGAAGAAAACTCTCTATATTGACTTGAATAGTTAATCATGCATGTCATAAAATATTTACAAGTAAAAACCTATACACAATTATTAAATGAGTGACATGGAGTCAACATGATTAATACACATACTCTACCTACGTATGTGTATGTAGAGTATTAAATGATGCCTCAATTAAATGATGCTTAAATGATGCTTTGCCTTTGATTAATTAAATGATGCTTCAATTACTATCACTTTGATGCCTCGCCTTGTCCATGTTCAAGTTCAACTAAGGACTGCTGTCCCTGTCTGTGCAGTGTGCATGACATCTCAAAGCATAAATGGGGTTGGCTAGATGACAGAAAGGGGCGGGGGGAATAAAAAAAAGCAATAAAAAAATTCATGCAAATTGATGGATAATTAATTTATAAAAAAAAAAATATATCTTAAGAATAACTTTGTCGTTTTTGCTAAACTCCGCATGCATCTTCTTTTCCATTTTAATATATTTTACCTCATTGAGGTTTATCTTAAAAAATATACGAATAAGTATATCCATATGTATAATATATCAATAAAACTGTTAATATATTCATGCTGTGTTTACTTCACAGCAATGAGAATCAAGGAATTGGAATCGGTTTCAATCATTTGTTTACTTTTTAAAATAGCATCGGGAATGGGTATGGCATTAACGGGCTCCACAATAATTTGGGAATGAAATCTAGAGTTCTGATTCCCTTGGGGGGGTGGTTTGGGAATCAGAACCCCATTTCACGAATTTCCTTTTATGCCCCAATTAATTTTTTATTATTCCACAAATACCCTAAAAATAAAAAATATAAATAGCAAAAAATAGAAAAAAAAAACAAAAAATCTCAAAATTATTCTCTCTCTCACGCGAAACCCTCAATTTCGTCTCCACTGTAGTTGCTTTCGTGACTGTTGCAGCCAAAATCGACCACCATCTCAACTCTCAGTCTCGTCTTCCATGATGGTTTCCGGTTTCGTTGCCGTTGGGACGTTGTGACGATGATGATGACGACAATGATGATGCTTGTTGTTGCCATTGTTGTTGATGACGATGATGTTTGTTGATGCCGGCGATGATGGCGATGTTGTTGCCATCATTGTTGATGGCTGCGATTCCATTTCCTTTAATGACAATAATGATGATGATTGATGATGATGATGAAGATGAAAGTGAATTTTGATGTTGATGATGAAGAAGAAGAAGAAATGAAATTGACAGGAGGAAGAAGAAGATATTTGTGATTATGATGATGATGATGTTGATGAAGAAGATGAAATTGGCGATGGAGAAGTAACGAAGAAATTGCAGAAAAGAGAAAAAGAAAAAAGAGAAGAAGAAGAAGGAGGAAAAAAAAAGAAGAGAGATAAAATAGTAATAAAAAACAAAAGATATTGGAACGAGAGGATGATGATTGTTTTGGGCAATGATGATGATTTTTTTCTTTCTTTTGGAATGACAATGATGATGATTGTTTTGGGCAAAAATGATGATGATGATTTTTTTTTTCTTTTGGAATGACGATGATGAGTGTTTTCAGCAAAATTTTTTTTTTAATTCCAGAAAATAGCTAGTCGCCTGTGCCTAGAATTAGTTTCTCAATTCCAGAAAGATAGTGGCTAACCGGCTATTTTCTGGCGGCCAACCGGCTGCACTCAGATGATGATGATTATTATTATTATTAATTTATTAAAATTTATTATTATTATAACTTTATTATTTTTTATTTTTAATTATTATTATTATTTTATTAATATTATCATTATTAAGATTTATTATATTCAAATTATTATTTTATTTTTTATTATTATTATCATTATTATTAAATTTTGTTAATTTTATTATTTTAATTAATATCATTTTTTAAATAATAATAATAATAGTTATTATTATAATTAACTAAGGGCATTTTAGTAACTTGAAACAATTCAGCTTATTCCGATTCTGATTCTAAGATAAAGTAAACACATCAATGGGATTCCAGCCCTTTCCGATTCCGATTTCTACAACAAAGTAAACAACTTATTCTGATTCCCATTTTCCATTCCCATTCCAATCCATTTCGATTACTGACAAGTAAACGCAGCATCAATATATTATTTACAATATAGGGTTAGTTTTTAGTACAACCAGCATATCATTACAAAGGCAGCAAAGATGATGCAATTGTTGATGCTTCATCTCTACCGTTAATGGATAATCCAAAAATTGATTTTAGTCGCCTCACCACCATCATCCAGCAGAGAAGAACTTGATAAACTTCTCTTAGCTCTTACCTTGGCAGCAGGGCAGGCTTTACAGTATATGGGGTTTTAAGCGAATTTTTTTATGAGGTCTCTTTTTATTTTGTAATTTCATACGCAAAAAAATATATAAATGCTCAAAATTCATTTCATCTTTAATTCTTGAATCTGAACAATAATAAAAAAGATCATAAAAAATTTTAAAAATAGAACCTAAAAAGTATAGTCATGAAGATATTTTTTTAATTCCATTAAACTATTACAAAATAAATAAATAATTAAATAAGAACAGTATTATTTTCAAATAGAATATTTAGAATGATAGAACATAAAAAGTTGAGATAGTGAATTGATGTTCAGATAATATATAGAAATAGATTTTGTATTTCAAGAAACTAATTTTTTCTTTTTAAAATGAACTAATGAATATAATAATTTCCATGTAGAGAAGAGAATAAGAAATTTTTCATCTATTAATTTTTTAGATTATAAGGTTTTTAATAGAAATTAAAAGAAATACTAAAATTCAAAGTTTCTAACGTTAAGTAATTAAAGTATTTTTAAAAAATTGGAAAGGTAAATAATTTAATTTTTTTTTCAAAAAACTAATAAAGAATGAATTGATGGTTAAATAATAATATTATTTATATCTCTTTAACATTAAGAGTACCAAATATAGATTTTTAATAAAAAATAATTCTTAATTGTAGGATAATTATTAATTAGAGATATGTCTAATAGACTTTTCTATTTCCTATAATACATAATTAAAAAAATCTTTATTAATTAGAGAATTATTAAGAAAATACTCAGAAAATGAGGCTTTATTAAAATATGGAGCCTTAGGCGACTGCCTTGTTCACCTATACCTAAAACCACCTCTGCTTGGCGGGCTTTCGGATTTTAATTAGTTAATATTATTTATTCTTTTTACAAGTTCGTATTCAACAATTTTTTTGTATTAATTACTAGCAAGATGTTAATTACCAAATCCACTCTGCTGTGCGGGAAATTCGAGTCCAAATCCTTTATACTACCACCAAAGATTTTATTAGTTGACCTACAATTATATTTAAAATACTGATTTTCAGATTTAAAAAAATATAAATAAAATGCTGACAAAAATAACCATAAAACATTCCCATTTTAATCACTTATTTTTTAATAATTTTTTGGGTGCATTTGACACATTATATTAGTATATTGTATTGTATTATTTGTATTGATCAGGCAATCAATCATGGAATATCATGCACACTTCTGGACCAGGTTCCTAAAGTCACGCAGCAATTCTATGCACTTCCTTCTGAAAGGAAGGATAGATACTGCAGAGAACAAGGCAAACACCAAGGGTATACAGCAGAGAACAAAGCAAACATCAAGGGTATAGGAACGACATCGTTTCTGAACATCAAGTACCCAAGTGGGCTGGCCGATTCAGGGTGCATTTGGGATTGAGGTTAGACAACTGTAGCTTTTAAGCTGCAGTACTAAAATATTTGGTAAACACTAACTGTTGTAACTTTTAAGTTATGTTGATATGATTTTTCATTTGTGTGATGAAAAATATATTATATCTTTAACAATTTTGTCAAAATGATTATTTAAAAATTATATTTACTATATACTATTAACTTTTGTTTCATAATTACAGTTTTTTTTCCACAGCAACGGTAGCTTAAAAGCTACAGCACCTCAATCTCAAACGCACTCTCAATCTATTGATAAGTCCTGAAGTTGATCGTCGACTCAAATTTTGGCCTGATGCGCCTGAAATATTTAGGTAATTACTTATGTTTATGTGTGTCTCATTTACTCGAAGATCAATAACGTAACATAACATATATGCTACGACTTACTCTTAATACACCGTTACCATGTGATTATTTTGTCTTAACTCCCTCTTTTTTGGTAACTTTGCTGCAGGGAAATTATACATGAGTATGCTCTGGAGTTAGAAGAGAAATACTCTTTAAGGCCATGGCCAGGTCACTAAATTTGCTAGATTCAACTATTATCCTCCATTTCCCAGGCCTGATTTGATCCTCGGCTTCAAGCCTCACACGGATGGATCAGTAATGTCGATTGCTTTGCAAGACAAACAAGACGAAGGACTTCAATTCTTGAAAGACAATCAATGGTATAGAGTTCCAAACAACCCTCAAGCTCTTCTCTTAAACGTAGGCGATCAGGCACAGGTAGGTACACAACAATTATAACTTGACTTACAATCGAAATTGGTTGTTATAATTAACTGACTACATGGCATAGCCCCAGATACGTGGAAGAGTGACTTTCAAGAAGTTTTATTTGAGTGATCACTCGAGTTTGTATCTTGCGCAGGTAAAATGCTAAAAAAAAATTAACTGACTGAATAGCTTATCAACTGCTGTGGATGTTTTCTTGTAGATAATGAGCAATGGAATATTCAAGAGTCCAGTACACAGAGCGCTGACAAATTCAAAAAGAAAAGCAGAAGTCGGAAACAATTTCCTCTCTTTAGTTTATATCATCTAACCCCATTCTAGTTTATTGAATCTTCCATTTATTTTTAAAAGGGAAATTAATTATATAGTTTTGAGCTGATAACGTGTTAATAACATTAAAGGAAACAAAGAGAAATACAAATACAATAACATATATAATTAAAGTCTATCATTTTCAATCATATAATCAGTTTTTCACATTTCTATATCCGTCTTTTCTAAGTATACAAATGATCACAGCCTCCACTTTTGTTATTCATTGTAGACAAATTATTCATCGTCAACATTCCATCGTCAAATGGTTTCAAGAGCAAGATTCCCCATCATTTTAACTAGAGGAACAGGGCACTTGGTAACAATATCAAACCTGGAAGAATTCGAGGCGTGTCCAAAGAGAGACAAGCTCAGGCAAGCAAGCTCTGCAAGAGACAACCTTGAAGACAGAAACCCGTGCCAGTAATAAGGATCCAGATCAAAGAAAGCATCAAAGAATCTCCTAGTCCCCTTCAAATCAAGCTTCAACAAAGTCTCCATACCAAATGAATAAAACTCCCTATTGCATATTCTCTCAATAGGCCACAACTCGTTCCACACTTTGTGATGAAGTGGCCTGCCTCTGATCATCCTGGTTGAGCCAAGGCACTCAGCTATTGCATCAGCCAAGGCAGGGGCTAGAGCCAGGGTCCGAGCCACCATATACCCAGTTGAAGGATGGACTAAACCAGACGTGCCGCCAATAGCCATCACACTTTGTGGGATCACAGGCAGAGGACCTCCCATTGGAATCAAACATTTTTCATCTTCAATCACTCTTTTAACTCTAATTCCCATATGCCTTAACCTCGCTACCATTCTGCTCTTAACCTCTTTATACGACAAAACTGGCCTACTGACCAAAGATGTTTCTTCTAAAAATACCAAATTTGAATCAAATGGCATGGCATAGAGAAAAGTTGGGAGTTTCAAATTGCTAGCTCGCAAGTAAGGCTCATTTCCTAAATGGGAATCTCTCCAATCCATGAGAACCATTTTGTCTAAATCAAAAGGGTGACTCTCAACCTCAGCTAAAATCCCATGGGCAATTTGGTATCCATGGTTTCTTGGCTTATCATACTCAGTAAAACTACTAGCAAAGCCACTAGCATCAACAATCAAGCTAGCCTTCATCTCATTCCCATCGTCACAAACAATCGAAGACCCGAACTCCTGATGATTCACATGCCAAACTCTAGCCTTATGAAACTTAACTCCATTTGAAACACAATTCTCTAATAACTTTGTCTTCAAAATGTTTCTACTAACACGACCGTAAGGCCTGTCTAGATACTTGGTCTTGTGATCATTAATAAAAACACAAGTCATAGGCCAAGTTTTGTCCAAACAATCTACTAGTCCTATGTGTTCAAACTCATCAACCCAGACTCCATAGTTGTTAGGCCACGTAGAAAGCGGTGAAGGATCAACACAACATACCTTGATACCATGACGTGATGAGACTTGCTCAGCTAGACGGAGGCCGGCAGGTCCGGTGCCAATGATGATCACATCAAATCGAATACGATCAGACGGGTGAAACCGGGGGAAATCAAAGTCTAAGAATTCAGGTTTCGACTCCGGTGTCAGCGCTAGAAAGTTACCAAACTTGCTTGTCCGGATTCTGTGATGATGGTGAGTCGCCTTTCTTGAACATGTGTTCTGGCATAATGGAAATGGGAAAAATGAATGTGATGATGTTGAATCAATTATTTGCGAAACTTTAGCTAAAGAAGGAGGAGAAAATGGGCTAAGAAGAGTTGCCATGTCAGAGCACAGAGAAATGGGAAAGACAAAAGAAAGTGGAGAGGAGTCAATAATTGAGATAAAAGAAACAGAGGAATCTCATAGGAAGAAGGGAAAAATGATGCTCTGTTTCTTGTTTTTGGCTCATTCCATTTTTGTAAGTGGAGAGGAGTCAATAATTTCACTGTTAGTGTTAAGGAATTAAAATGATGGGTGTGCTTTGCTTGTCAATATTTTATTGTATATGGAGCCAATTTCGTCAATCAGCACTAAAAATATCAAATAGTGCCGGCACCTTCACACGGTGTTTGGGAATTATGTTTTGTGAAAGTTAGTAAAAAATTTTGGCCTGTCTTTTAACTCTTATCTCAAAATAGTACGGCACTAAAATTAACCTAATTGTAAACACAATCACCAAACACAAGGCAACATTACTATATTAGAAGCCAAAAATTACCTAATTGTATGAAAATGTTGATTGGACGGTTGGACCAAAGAATGGTAACCACTACGTAACATGGAATCTTCACATTTCCAGAATCGGAGTGTAAGAGTAAGACCACTTGTGAAGGTTTTTTGGGCCCAACTAGGAATTTGATACATGTTACTTTGCAAATCCCCAAAAAGACTTGGATTTTAGCTTATTGTACTGGGACTCTTGTAAGAAGGTTAATCAAATAGACAGAGATAGTTTTAATATAGAAGTCCCCAAGTACTGTCCTCTATCTATGACAATAATCTTAAGAGTCTCATTAACGAATCGACGGCCATCAAGTTCCATAGATAATACTACTTCATTCCACTTAGCTTTGTGCTATTCTGATTCTTCTTCTACATACTAATAAATGGGAACGAATGGTATCTAGGTGAATGGATAATTTGATAAGTGCCTTTTGCCGCATGAGGCGGTGATGTGAATGGCCTAAGAATAGTCCCCATGTCAGAGTCAGAACTTAGCGGAGAGACAGAAAGAAAGAATGGAAAGACTAAAGAGTACTGGCTATCACTCATGAATGTTGTGTGCCTTATTTATGTTTAAGCAAGCTCAACTGATAAGAGTGCCAGCATGTGATCTGTGTTATGCATATGTTTCAACGAGCTGCATGCAGCATGATATCATTTACTAGATTAGTTTGATTACTTTTTAGCTTCTTTCACAAAGCATGTACTTGTTATAAACAGCTCATTGGTACTCAATTAGCTGAGTTAATACAATTTTTTACTAGATTTTCTCTCAACGGTGCTCTAATTTTCTCTGCTCCCAAACACAGTACTGAAAAACGTTTATAGACTTTTCTTTAAGGCTCGAAGGAGCTTATATTATTTTCTAAACCAAGCAAATTTATAAAATGAGTTCTTCTCCCTCTGCTTGCTACTACACATCTAAACACATTTATGCATATTAATTTTAATATGCAAATTAACAACTGCTTCCCTATTAATTAATCCATCGCAAACCAAAAAGCAAGGAAGAAAAGAACCGAGTAGAATAAAAGCATGTCTTCATTTGGTCTATTACAAGAATCAAGCATCCATCGAAAGATCATAAGCTTCCTCATATCTATGCATCAGAGATTACAGATGAAAAATTATGGCCTTCAAAAAGGCAGATTTGTGATGTAGTAATCGTTAAGCCTTTCAATGTTCGTATACCTACCAAGCCATCTGATAGCCACCTAGAGAAAAAGAAAACCATCAAGATAGATTAATAAGAAATACCTTGCATTTAAACTCGTAAGATAGAAAAGATCAAGGAAAAGTAAAATCAGATTATTTAAGCCTCTAACGTGCTCAAATACGTCTATCCTATATATGTATTAGATTGAACAATATCGAGAAATTCACATCATTAATTACTTCATCCTTATCCTATTCATTCTTCTTCTACATGATAATTAATAAAAGAGTAAATTTCGAATTATCACCTGTGAATTGATTTTCTTCAAATTATCCCTTATTTTTTTAAAAGATAAAGGAAAAATGGAGGTGCGTTGATGGTTTTTTTTTTTTTTAATTCTTCCTAACATAAGTAATAAAACCTGAATTAAGGTTTTCAAAAGTAAGGGTGGTGATTAGAAGATAATCAATTCACGAGGAGTAATATGAAATTAACACTTAATAATAACAATTGAAAATACTAAATTCAAATATTCAAAAGAATGCATGACATGATAGAGATATTTTAGAATACCTCTGAAGTATTATGTTAACCATATGCCAAATAAATGATGGCACGACATATGTGTATTTATTTTAAAAAATTGATTATATAAAATTCAACTAAATATACCGTACATACATTAATTTATTATATTACCTCATGTATTCTAAAATTTATGGGTACGAGAAATCATCATGAGAAATGTCTACATATATACTTCCCTTGAAGATTCAAAAGAGCAAAAAAATTTACCTCTTCTAATTGATTCTCCCTCGCCCTCTCCCTCCTTCGTCAGCGACTCTGCCTTTTGAGTCGAAACAACAGCTCCATGTCTTGTATAAGCATCAAGTGAAACAAGACTATCCAAACAAATAATATTTGCATATATAAAGCGAATTGGCACATCATGAAAAGGGACCCCATCCTCCACCAGCTCGTCCAGGTCGTACCAATAAAAGACCCCATCTTTTTCATAAATTATAGCACCATCCCCGTACGTCAAATGAGCTAAAGGTTTTGCAGAAGGTAAAAGATTTGCAGAACTGAAAAAAGAGTTAAAACGTTGAGTCCAAGACTCCATCACCCCATATACTGAAAGATTCCAGGTAATCATATTCATACATGTCATAATCGCGAGTCAAACATAGACATCCTTTGAAATCTTCCAATACATGAAAATATCCATCATCCTCCACAAGAGGTAATGGCACTTGGTAAAATTCCTCACTCTTTAGATCAAATGCAACCACCAAATCATATTTTGCTACTTCAGGAGTTGTGCGAGCCAGCCAATGCAAAGCGCCGCTCACAAAAGCACCTCCTCCATGAGCATCGAAAAAAGGAAATGGCAACTCTTTAATTTGTCGCCAATAATTAGTTCTCAAACTATAAACATAAACACTATCTCCAGTAAACTCGTCGTCTCCGGATTGTAAAATTCTAACCAACTTGTAGTCGTCACTAGCAGCGTCATAACCAAACCCATTAGCACATTTAAAGGAACCATTATCATCATCGCAGCACTTGGGTAATATTCGGTGTTTCTTAGTTGATGGGTTCCACAAAGCTATTTCTCTACTTCTTGGACGAGTTTTCACGGCAACTAATCCATTGCAGGAACTAAAAATCTTGATATTACTAAAATCACATGAATCCTGAAATGGATAATCATCAATTTCCACGGCATCATCAAGGGAATCCAAGCAGTTGGAAGATATCTTTTTTCGGATAAAGCGCCTTTCGTCTACAAGAATGAGACTGAGATTGGAGTTAGTTTCGATGGAGCGATTCATGTGGAGCTTAATGAAATATTGGCTGTCTATTAACCCACAAAATGTCTTTGAAACACACCTGAAACGCAGGAGAGACTTTACCGGTCGTCGGCTTAGTATTTCCGTCATAGCATCCTGTGGGAGCCTCGCCATTCGCGAGTTAGTTTGACAAGTCAAGACCTTTCAAGGCGGACTTATATGTACGGTGACTAGATTTCACTAAATTAATTTCTACTTAATTACTTTTTTTTTCACATATCATCGAAAAATAATTTGTTATTTTAACTATAATCAAAAAAATTATTTTGATATATATATATATATATAAGAATAATCTTTCTTTCGTGCGGATGTTTTATTTTTCTTTTCTCAAATAGAAACGTTTATAACTATTTAATAAAGTCAATAAAATATATTATTAAATCGTACGATTTTATAGTACATTAAAAATTAATTAAAAAAATAAAAATATTCAAAACTGAAAATGATTATTTATAACAATGTGCTTGAAATCGTATTATTTAATATGTATATTAATTGTAACTTAAAGTGCAATGCATGTGGTATGAATTTTCGATTTAAATCATGATTTCTTATGATCTAAACTTCTTTTTACCAAAGATTTAAGTGGGTGGTTAATAATTAATAAATAAAATAAGAAGAAAAGTTTACCATTAAAATATTCACAACATACGATCATTGAAAATTTAAGTGAGCTCGTACTACGAAAGGATTCTAATCCTTTTGGCCTCCCCTCAAAACCTAAAGTCAAATACTCAAAGTAGCTAACTACCCACAAGTGCTGCCCACCTGAGTGTCAAGCTTAATTGCGTTTTTATTTTTTTTTTATTTTTTTTATTCTTTTTGCATTTGGTTCCTTTTTTTATTTTAAATTTTATTAATTTTAAAATTGAATTAATTTTTATAATTTCATTATTAGGATGTATATGCTTAATTGGGAAAACATAAAACATTAGGGGAACCAAACGCTATTTACCCTTCTCAAATCTCGCGCGTGGTGTCTCAGCCTTGTTCTTTTCTTTGTCCATTAAACCACTCGAGAATCTTTAAACTCTGCCTTTGATCGAAGACGACGACGCATCCTCTCTCATTCTCGTGAATTTTAACTGAAGGTATGAATCTTCAAATTATCACTCTCTCAATTTAACCTTCTATTTTTCTTTTTCTCTTATTTAGCTTTCAGTTTAAGCTCTTTATTAATCCACCATCAATTTTAAGTTTTTCCTTTCTTTTCTTTTTGTGGGTCAGGGCTTACAAGTAATGTGCGTTCTTGTCATTAAAAAAAAATTTAGTTACTGTAAAATTCTCAGAAGATTGTGTAATTGATTTCTTGAATTCAAGATGATTCCAGACATTTCATTGAATACTTATAGCTCTAAAGTTGATTAGTTCTTAAAATTTCAGTTTGGTTCTTGAAATCTTTGCAGGTGCCATTTTGACCTTGATTTAAGTTGTTCATATGGCTGGAGTCAGGCTTTCAATACTAAAATCACTTTGTAGTAGTTCCTTCTTCCCTTCTTTCAAACCACGATTGCTACATTCTTCTAACGCTTACTTCAAACTCTCAAGATATGCTGAGCAAAAGCATGTACAGCTATCCTGTGCAGTTGTGAATAACAATTACAACAACAGTCAGTTGCACTCTGCTTTAAATTCTATTAATAATCAACTTGAAGTTCATGGTTTTGTACCTATCGGTAAAACTCAATGCCACAAAGCCAATTCTGTTTCAGCATATTTACCCACATCGAAAAAATTTTGCTCAGGGAGATTGGCTGCATTTGCTTCAATAAGCCCCTTTCTGAACCATCGATTGTATTCTTCTTTCTTTGGTAGCAAAACTGATAAACCTAAAGAGATTGACGTTCCAGCTGCATCTAGTGGGAGCGAAACAGATATTAGTAACCATGGTATTGTTGGAAGTGATTCCTTTGATAAAATTAAGGATGCTTGGAAGAGTGTAGTAGATGGAGTAACTTATACAGGACACAAGGCTAAAGAGGCCTCTGATGAACTGAGCCCACATATTGAACAGCTGCTTGATGCACATCCATATCTTAGGGATGTGATTGTTCCAGTTAGTTGTTATTTGACTGGAACTATGTTGGCTTGGGTGGTGATGCCTAGGGTTTTGAGGAGATTTCATAAGTACGCAATACAAGGTCCTGTTTCTTTACTACCTGGAGGCTTATCCATCGAGCAAGTTCCTTATGAGAAAAGTTTTTGGGGTGCTTTGGAGGACCCAGTGAGATATCTGATCACATTCATGGCATTTGTGCAAATGTTAGTTGTTCAAATTCAACATTTCCCATTTAGTTGTTTATTGTTTTCGTAGTTTGACTAATACTTCTGGCTATGACTTTTAGCGGTATGATGGTAGCTCCAACCACTATAGCATCGCAGTACCTTGCTCAGGCATGGAGGGGTGCTGTTATCCTTTCATTTGTTTGGTTTTTGCATCGGTGGAAAACAAATGTCTTCACTCGTGCTTTGACTTCTCAAAGTTTAGCAGGGCTTGATCGGGAAAAGATGCTAGCTCTAGACAGAATTTCATCAGTTGGTTTGTTTGTTATTGGGATAATGGCTTTAGCAGAGGCATGTGGTGTGGCTGTGCAATCAATCTTGACAGTTGGTGGCATAGGAGGTCAGTGTTTGTTGTTAATGACATGTTATCTTTTGTTTTTGTTTCATTGACAATAACAGGAAAGATCTTACCATAAACAAAATTTTAAATTTAATCAAACTTTCTTGTCTTGCTAATTTAGTTTTACATCTCCTTGTAGTTAATTGTCGATACTTTTTCTAAACGAGAGAAGTAGCTAGAATTTGCCACATGCATTCATCGTCTTGTGCTGCATGTTATTTTTTAAGATATCTCTTCTCGCTCCTTCCATGCATGTGTGTTTATATTTTGATTTCCTTTATGATCTATCATAACTAGAGGTCTGAGCTTCGGATATGTTAATGGGCACATTCTATCTGTCACATTACTTAATTTTCTTAACCAGAGATGTCTGAGATTATACTTGTTAATTTATTTTTCTGGGAATTGTGTTTCTTTCGCCTTAACATCGTTGTACTGTTTCTAGTTTTGTAAAGACTAGGTACTGCTAAACTGTTCAGTCTGCTTTATAAACCAATGACTAAGATTGTCAAAATAGGGCTTACTGCATGGCTAGCCACCTAGATGTGATTCCTTGGCTTGAAAATTTTTCAATTCAACTGTATTCATGTCTGTTCCAAGGAGTGGGAAATAATGTGCTATAGTATATGTTTTTATGTATTCAAGATAGAAGTTTGAGTATCTTAATGGCTTTTCGACACTATTTCACTGTTGGTGTTTTCTTTGAAAAAATGTGATTGGTTAATTTAACAGACCCTCATCAAGTTTTTAAAATGGACATGAATTAACTTTAATGATTTCTTCATTGCATATGTTTTAAGATTTTACTCTTCTTTAACTATATATATTTTGTTGTAGGAGTGGCTACTGCTTTTGCTTCTAGAGACGTCCTTGGGAATGTGCTTAGTGGATTGTCCATGCAGTTCTCAAAGCCCTTTTCACTGGGAGATACTATAGAAGTAAAAAGAGCATATACATCATTGAAAATGATATTTAAAATGATATTTATTTCTTTCTTCCAGATTGGCAATAAAGTTTGCTGAAACACAAACTTTGTGTCTTTTTAACTACCAACCATCCCAGTTGCCATACATGTCCTATAAAGGGAGGTCCTCAATAGAATGAGAAAATTTCGCATCTCCTGAACCTCAAGGGAGATTTAATGAGATTTTCCCTCTTGTTTAATTTCATTGAATGGGTCAAAGTAAAAATATCTATACAGCTCACTTGTTACAGGTCTAGATATCTTTATTCTAGCATAATTATAGTCTTACCCTTGTAAGTGCTTTTATCATTTTGCAAAAATAAAATAAAATAAAAGAAATTTGTGCTTCCTAGCTCCTATGCATTTGTTGAAAAATATTTATTTTTTAATTACTTTTTCTTTTATTGTCTTTGCTTTCTGCAGGCTGGATCTATTGAGGGGCAAGTGGTGGAAATGGGACTTACCACAACAACATTACTGAGTGCTGAAAAATTTCCAGTCATAGTTCCAAATTCAATGTTTTCTAGTCAGGTGGGCCTCTTTTTCCCTCCATTTATTCTTCTATTATCTTTTTCAAATTATGATCTTCACTATCAAGCCAACTTACAGTGTGGAAACCACGTTCATGCTAATTAACCATTGTTAAAATCATCTCAGCTTGGGCTTATTGATCACATAGACTGCATCTGTTATTCAGGTGCTAATGGACAGTAACACTGAAAATTGAAATACTAGTTACTGGCCCAAAACAGTCAATCTGCATCAGGTTAGGAAATTAGACGACAAATTGTTTGGTTAGCACTGTTGAAATATTACCTTTGCATTTGAAGTAGATTCAAGGATCTATTTCATAAAGCTTGATGGATGTAATACTTTACAAAGTTTTAGAAATTAATCCCTGGAGCCTTTATCTTTTATGTTGATTGACATTTTCTTGAGATCATGGATTCCATAGATCAGGTCCAAAATTTTATGCAGTTCTGCACAATTGGTGATCAATGTTGGATAATACAATTGGTGATTGCAAAAAGCTCTTAAGAAGATCGAATGGTAATAATAACTTTTGGACATGGTATTATGGAGTAGTATTACCTTGCTAAACATTTATCAAGTTATATTCTAAATCCTTTGGTGTATATTTGGAGTACCACTATTTATTATAATCTTATGTTTCATTGTTCTATGAGGACTTAAGTGTTAGTTGTTCAAATGTTGATTCATACTCTCTTTATGCCTTGAAATACTTTTATGTATTTCTCTTGTAGTGGATTCTTCGACTCCAAGGGTAATTGCTTTGGATCTTTATTTTGGATCTTGAAATGCTTGTGTAGTTATCATATTGCCTATGCTCCAATATCAAGGCTAAGTTCTGATGACTAACTTTCATCGAATTGCTCTAGCTCTGTATTTAGAAGGGAAAGGGAAAACTTTTTGTTGATCTTGAGGTGAACAAATTGACACAAAAACGCATGCACAGTTTAGTTGTGCATGATTAACAACTTTTATGTTGATAATGTTCAACAACTTGGATGTTTTTCGGTCATACTATTTACACATCCTCTATCTTTTTTAGTTAGAGAGATCTTAACATCTACCTTGTAAAATTTGCAGGTAATTGTGAATAAGTCACGTGCTCCATGGCGTGCCCTAGTTATCAGAATTCCCATGCAAATTGATGATTTAGACAAGGTTCCCCAAATATCAGATGATGTTAAAAGCATGCTAAGATCGAACACCAAAGTTTTCTTGGGCAAGGAGGCTCCTTACTGTTTCTTGTCTCAGATAGAAAGTTCCTTTGCAGAATTGAATGTTGGATGCAATCTCAAACAAATGGTGAAGTTCCTTTTTTCCTGCTTCAACTGTATTAATTTAATCATTCTAAATTAAGTACAGAACTAGAACATGGTGGTAATGTTATTCGGCTTAAGTTCAAAGACAGTACATTTCAAATATCATCCGGACAATATTATTGGCTTTTCTACCCCACTTTATTTTGTGTCCCTTCCCCCACTCACACCTTACTCCTACCCCAAAAGTCAAATCCCCTGAGTGAGTATGATTTGATTGGAAGATTTCTTTGTGGAGTAATGAGAGGAAGATTTCTTTGTGGAGTAATGAGAGACCTTGCCATCTTAAATGGCAAGAATTTGCAGGTAGTGTGATTGATTTATTGTTGAACATAGAAGTGTAAATGGCTTTTTGTGTGGTATTATAACTTTACCCAATCACTTATTGATCTCTATGATAGTCGACTGATTGAATTACATATTTAATTATTCCGTCTTCCTTCTGAATAATGTTTCATATGCTTAATACTTGGACATTTCTTATTTCAAGTCTGTTGTGCTTTCATATGTACTTTTTATATTTGTCTTCCATTTTCTAAAAGTCTTTCACTTTGTGCATGTGGCTTCAGAGCAAGGATGAGTTATACTCTACACAACAAGATATTCTTTTACAATCAGTCCGGATTATCAAGGAGCATGGTGCATCATTAGGCAGCAAATACAACAGTTGATCATTTGATGATGATACGACTGAAAGCATCGTGTGTTCTCTTGAAGTTAGGTGAGGCAATGGTGGATCATTGCCAAAATGATGCGGCCAACGACCTTAGAAAAGATGATACTACCGGAAAGACAGCAGTCGAGGGCATATGCAAGGAAAGCTGACAGTTTCTTTAGATTGGAACTAAACCAAGGTCACTGCATAACAATTTTGTCCGGTATATAAACCATGAGCGATGGTTGTGTCAATTATTACCAGAAATCCAAAAATATGGTAACTACAGGAATGAACTATTCAATA
Organism: Clausena lansium; assembly: GCA_030449835.1. Taxonomy (NCBI): domain Eukaryota; kingdom Viridiplantae; phylum Streptophyta; class Magnoliopsida; order Sapindales; family Rutaceae; genus Clausena; species Clausena lansium. The sequence goes on along the minus strand of JASUUF010000192.1, from coordinate 6,127,551 downwards.
GCAATCTAGTAAATGATTTGTGGATAATTATGCCACGGCGTCAAGCAGCAGAGATCATAACTATGCCACGGCGTCAAGCAGCAGAGATCATAACTCTTCAAGTTATCATCATATTTTCGGGGGATGCCGTGCAGAATTTCCCGAACTGATCAAGGAAACCTTGTTGTGAAATAAAAAATTGAATAAATAAATTGGAAAATTGAAGTAATATCCCAATGAATTTTTAAATAACAAAAAAGTTAGGAAGCCAAGTTAAGATTATCAGCTTAGGTCAGCCTTTCCATGTCAAGATAAACAACCAAAAGTTTCAAATCAAATTTGCTCGAAAATGAATTTTTTTTTTTCAATTAAAAGCCAAGATATAAAGCTCAGATAAGTTTTAATTAGGATCCGTTTAGAATTGAGATAATATATCTTAAATTGCAACTGTTGTAGGAAAAAAATTATAACTATACAACAAAAATTAATAATATATAATAAATATAATTTTTAAATAATAATTTTAACAAAATTATTAAAAATATAATAAATTTTTTATCATACAAATAAAAAATTATATTAATATAATTTTCAAACTACAGCAACTAGTGTTTACCAAATACTTTAGTGTTGTAACTATCCAATCTCAATCCCAATCGCGAGTTTGCAATTAGGTTCCCTGATATAACTCCTTTCTTCTTTCTTTATGGGATTTTGAAAGTAACTTCCCATTTGGTTAAACTAAAACTTATGTGCCACAGAACCGAAACCATCTAGTATCAGATACCATATTGATACAAGTAGTTGTAAGTGAAGAAAGCGTCGCTACCGATGCTGCACTGTTTTGGTTGCGCTCAAATATACGTTCTACAAAAAGATGACTCAGACAAAAAATATATGACCAGAATTTCAGACATCAAACAATGAAAAATAAGATACTAAAAATTCCAAGCATTTACAGAATACAACAATGGCTCACCACAATGAGATGGCAACTCATCACGCTTCCAAGATATATATTGCTTTGCTGAAAGCTATTACAGGAGCATCTACAGCATTATTTCTGGCACCTTGTAGCTGTATAGATACTATATTTCTACATACTCCTTAAATAATTGAACCACAAAACCAAGGAAACCTTCCAAGATTAATTCACATAATTTACTGCAAACAACATCAATGCACACCTGAGCAGAAATTTAACACCAGCGGACCACGACTCAAGATCTGCAGGAAGGTAAAGTGATGCCTCCACAAGCAGCAGCAATTATTATGTACAGCAACAGAACAATTAAGCACGTCAAGAGGGCCCTGTCACAAATTAAGATATGAGTCTCTATGCATAAAATGCAGATAGGCTATATTGAAAATTGTTATTAGGAACATCACACCCATTATATTGAAGATGCAATCCATATGACTCACATTTTACTCTCTCTCTCTCTCTCTCTCTCGGTATAAAGCTTATAAAAGACAATGTCAATAAAATCACAGCTTCAAAATAAAACTGATAGTGTCTACAGTATACAGTTGAAAAGTTTCAAATGTATCAGATGATGAACAAGAAAATAGAAATGGAATGAATTCTTCAAAAAAAGTCTAAAATCTTGCAACTTATTAAATTGGAAAAACAGAAAGTTAATGATTGGCCTACTCATGTTTACACAGCTCAAAGTTAAACGACCGGCCAACTCATGTATATACAGCTCGAACCAACTGAAATATTAATTTCATAATTTATTTGCATCAATGTCCTCCCAACCAACATTTGAGTTTTCATGATGCCCTTTTTACTACTCATTACCCTCTCATGCTCACTTTTGATTGTCATTTTTTCCAATAGATCTTTAACATTGATGGCTCAATTACATCCATAATTGTACTTAGCATTCCAGTGGATGAAAATTTTGTTATTCATTCTTTTCAGAATATTTCCATAAGTTTAGAAAGAATTCAAAAATTATTGCCATATTTGCAGATGCAAAAAGCAGACTCGGACCAGTTTTTCATAACATATAGCAACCATAAGATTTAATAAAATGATAAGCCTTCATTGTCAATAAAAACGTGTGACATGCTAGAAATCTACTAATATAATGTAATCTTTTCCATTAATACAAAGAGAAAAAATAAAAAATGATGTAGTAAACTCAAGTTAAATATTGAAATTTCTGTTTTATGGATTTAGAATGGGGAAATAATCGTATCGGTTCCAAGATTAAAGAAAGTTCTTTGAGCATGTTTAGATAAGTTTCGCAAGAAAGCTAAATAATAGGAGGAACCCAAAGGACTTACAATAGCTTAGCATTTTTCATCCAAAGCGCTCTACGAAGGCGCTTAGACTGTTTCCTAAAGTGAAATGCGCCGTCTTGCATTGTTGCAGTTTTGTCAACAAGAAGCTCAATCCTATCACCTCTCTCCAATATTTTTTCAATGTTCTCCACCATGATGGTGCGTATCTGAAAATTGCAATGCTTGTGAGAAAACCAAATCTGATAAAACTTCATTGTACCGAAACAAATTTAAAAAGAAAAAATAAAAGCCTAATTTCTTTACATGTTTTAAAAGCTAATACCTTAGCCAAAAACCAAAACGAAAAATACATGATGATAAATACATCAATCATGATGGAAAACGCAAAATAAAGGAAAAGTGAACCAAAAAGATCAGTAGAAGATAAATATTCAAGGAAAAGAGAAGACACTTGCCTCACTAACTTCGCCTCTGACACGATTGAGAGTATCTGCACTAGGATTACTGGAGAAAAATTCCATCTGCTGATGCAAGACCCTTGAAAACTCATCATTCATAGCATAAGCAGGTGCATAGTGGGCCACTCTGCCATAGTTTTTCATGAACCTCATGTGAATATCCTCCAAATACGAAAATGGAATTCTTCCTGGATCAAGGAAAAAACAGAAATACTATAATTAATGATGACAATTAATATGAGTGTGTTAGAGCATAGGTGTACACATATGTCAATCTATGTTGCATCCATGTAAGATGAATGGATCCTGCAAGGAGATCACATCTGCAGAAACACTTATTGGCATATCAGTTTCAAATGAAAAAATAGCAGTTCAGAAAATGGGATTCAAAACATAGTTTGCATCTTGAAAGCTTACTTATGTTCAAAAAGCAGTACAGGTGACTTAACAAATTTAAGAAATATGGTAAAGAGAACTAAACTTCGACAAAGAACTCTTCACCTACATTTATAACATATAAAGAGATACGTAAAAGATAACAAAGAATCACAAACTAAAGAAGCCAGTTAAATGACATCAAACATAATGATAACTTTATGTTCTAGAAGAAACGTAGACTTTCCAAACTCAATGGTAATATAATATATTATTTTGAACAGTAGATATGAGTGGTGTTGTTGAAAGTAAAGATTGGAATGAATAGAAGAATCACTCTACTGAATTATTTAGAATTACCATGCATCAGGTTGGTCAGATGAACTAAGAACTTAATAACCAATAAGAGATAATTTAAGGAAACGAAACCAGAAACCTACAGCATGAAAAGTTTTTGCATACCACTCCCATAGTCCCGTTCTAGGAGAAGGGATTCAATACCAGGAGTATGCTCAGTAACTAAGAGTAAGAAGTTCTAAGAACATTAAAAATCTTCATCGCTTCAACGTTCAAGAACATTAAAAATCTTCATCGCTTCAACCTTCAAGGCCACGCACACTGCTATTGAATGCCAAACACATGCTTTCAAACTTTCTACAATTATTTAGAACTAGGAGAGGCCGTAAGGCCTAGTAAAGTTTACAAGTCTAACGATCCAATAACCCATACATACAATAACATGTAATCCCATAAACTTATTTCAGGTCAATATAGAGAATGAATAAAAAACTTCATCCTCTATCAAACCGAATTCCGAGGTGTTGGAACTCAATGCTTTCAGCCACAACTGTCTGGACTGTACGGAAACACAATTCAAATATTCGGGCGGCGAAAGGTGATTTGAATAAAAAGTTGCATAATCCCGAATTTCTTTCTACTGGAGCAATTTCAAATCACCACTCAATTGCAAAAAACATTTAAAAAATAAAGAGTAAAAATGTCAACTCAAAATTAAAAACTTTAAGCTCGTGATGCAGCCACAATCATAATTAGCAATACAAATCCAATGAGATGAAGAAAATTTTGATTTAAAAATTAAAAAAAAAAAAACGTACTGCCAAAGGTGTCGTTGGCCATACAGAGGAAGGTGAGGCCATCGGATCTGAGTATATGAAATATGTAGCGATCCTGCGAGAAACACACCCTGGAGTCGGACTCCGCCGGCAGTTTCTCAAGAATCCGTCTGGCAACCGCCCCCGTGTTCCCCGTCACGGCGCTGAACTCCGCCAGCACCACCGTACCTCGCGCCACCACCGCGTAGAGTATCGCCATATCCGATTATTTAAATTATTATCGTTGTTGTTATAATTAATAAAGACTTATCCCTTTTTTTTGTTTTTTTTGTTTTTTTATTTCAATATATGTACAAATTGCTCATATCAAAATATCTAACCTGTAGCATTTTGATTCGAATAATGCTAATCTTATTTTTTTTTAATTAAATAATGCTAATCTTATTAAATGTTTTACTTGGAGTGAATTTATTCAATGAGGGCACCAGTGTTGTGTCTGGACTAGGGATGGCCAACCGGCCGTGGCAAGCCTTGGCCCACGAGGGCTGCCAATTATGTGAATGGGCCACATCGTGCTGTGTCTAAAATAAATTTTCTTCAGTTTGGCGCGGGTTTGTGCGAGCCGCGTTGCGTGCTGTGTCTCGGGTCGTGCCCAAAAATATTCGTGAGCTTTTTTTTTTTTGTTTTTAAGTTTGCGTGCTTCGGAAAGCCTACGTACTTAACATGCTTTTTTAAATTTACGTACTTAACATGCTTTTTTAAATTTACATGTCATTTTTTTAAACCCATCACCCATATACTTAATAATAATAATAAATAATAAATAATTTTTATTAAAAGAACAATTAACATTTCATTAAGACATTAATACAATTAGACAACTATATTATATAATTTTGTACTAATCAATTATAATACACCTAATTTTATTCGAAATACTAATATTGTACTTGCACTTGAACTCCATTGAATGAAAATACAACTTTTAATTTATCATAAAGCATATTTCGTTCATAATTTTATTTTATATTTGCGTAAATGTGAACAATATTTCATTCACAAATGAAACATTCTCCTTTGACTAATTTATAATTTCATAAATGAAATATTAAAGTTATTTAAGTTTAGATTTATGATTTATAAAATCATTATATTTATAATTTTATTTATTAAAATCATGAAATCATTTATTCATTTAATAAATTATAAATATAAACGCAATTATATTTTTTTAAATTAAGACTAAATTGATTTAAAAAACTCTATGCTAATAAAATAATCATAACATTTATGTTTACTTTTTATTAAAAAAATTTTACAAATATATTTTAGCCCACGTTCTATTGATGGCCCATAGGCCGCGTGCTAATCCACCAATAAAACGTGGTTATAACGTGTTTTTTCATGTGCCATGCTTTTAAGGCCCACGTGCCTAAAACTCTAAGCCCGACCAAACCCACGTGTACCTTACTAAAACGTGCTCGTGCCGTACTGTACAGATACGCGCCGTCCAGCTTATTGGCCATCTTTAGTCTGGCCAGTTAGTCCAACAAACCAAGGCCGTTTTGTTTGAGAAAGATTTGCATAGGGCAGGCCCGCCTATTTGCTTGCATAGGATGGGCCCACCACCTCAGCAACTGAGGTGGAAAGCCCATCCAATGAGAGTTTTCTTTTCTTTTCTTTTCTTTTAATTTTAAATTAAAATTTGATGGGACCTAAATTAGGTTCCAAAGTTGTTAAAAATGCTAAGATGCTTTTAATTCCCCCCAACTTCTCAATTCTCATGTACATCTACATATCATTCGGCCATTCACAAACTTCTCTTTCTCAAACTCCAAATTTTCGATGATATAGACGTATGCAAATTAATCATATAATTGACTTTATTTACAAAAGATAAATAACTGCTTTTTTTTTATATATAATTATTATTATTACATGGGAAATCCAAAACCGTGATATCCTCCTATGGATCTTCTTTGATCATTGAAGCCTTTGGGTGAGCCCAATTGCTGGGTCTCAAACTGATCGGTCAATGGCCCAACCCAATTCGGATCATAGGATTGACCCAATGAGTCAGCATGAACGGTTGTAATATCATGGATGCTGGACCTCTTCTTATCTTTCTTCACAGAGTTCATACGAAGAAAGTATTTCTGTGCGTGGCTGGCCACTTGGGTTGGTGTCCTTGAAACGACGGCGTTCCTTGAAATACTCCTCCAATCCCCTTTCCCGTATTTTTCTAGTCCAATTAGAAACAGCCTGAAACAAAAATAAATAATAATTTTAATATATGTATTAATCATTTTTATTAGGAAATTTTTAAAATCACTTTTTATAAAGTTCATCGACGAGTAAACTTCAGAACCAACCGAGTAGATTGCGTGTGATTCCCACTTTCTTTTTCGAGTTAATTTTTCGTATTGCAAACTCACAATGAGGAATTTATTTTCCTTTTTCTTAATTTATTAAAACAAAACCAACCTTGGTCCGGACAGATTATGAAAAAAAAAACACACACCCTTCAAAATTTATACTAAAGGATTTTTTTTAAAGAAAACTAATAAAATTCTCTTCTTTCATCTCAAAATTACGCTCAAAAAATGATTAATCACTGAAACCAATTATATGTTATAAATTGTGCGCCTCAATTATTAAGAAAATGGAAAATAAAAAAAATCCGAAAAATCTGAATTAACAACTTTTCAAAAACTAAGCAAAAATAATAATAATAATTTTGAATTTCAACTGACCTGTGCTCTTCTGCAGTCCAAGGAACGCCCTTCCGCCGCTCAGTCTCCCTCTCTCTACTCTTATGACTATGACTCCCCAAGCTGGCTCCAGACTCAGCGACCCGACCCGGCGAGTCTAACTCGTCCCCGTAACTCGGCAACTCAACCAGCCCCGCCTCAATCTTCCTCAAGTCCCGAACCAAATCTTCGTACCGTCTCTGCACATCCACCGAACTCTTTCCCGGAACTTGCCCCGCGATTCTTTCCCACCTCTCCGGAGTTTCCTCGGAGAACGTCACCAGCGCTCTCTCGAACAGCTTGTCTTCCTCGCGCGTCCAAGACGACGAGGTAGATGCCGAGTGCGAGTAATCAATCTTGTTATGAATCATTTTTTTTTTTCGATATCCTTTAAGGTTTTGCGTGGATTTTGCGGTATTATATACAACTTAATGAATCTGATTATATTTAATTTAATTATTAAATAATATATTGTTTTTCAAATAAAGAGGCAGAGGCGGCTGTGGATTTTGGATTACGTTAACTTTATTTTTTTTTAATTATTTTACGGTGACGTGGATTGAGTTTACATGTTGAACACGTTCCGCCGTGCTTGTGATTTTTTTTTTTTTTAATATCTAAAGGATTGTTACTAATTACTTTGTTTATGTTAGCTTCTTGTTTGACTCTCGGACAATTAGTGTCGTACACGTGTATTCCCGCCGACCGCTGTTGGGGGTAAATTTGGGATGTCAGCCAAATTGAGTTGAGTTTAAAATTATTTGAAATTTTTTTTTTTTTTTTTGTGAATGAATGTTGGATAGTCGGATCTGCCCATATTGAAGTTATTCTATCTTGAAATACTTCTTTATAACCATATAATTAAAGTTATAATATATTTTATACTATTTATCACTTTAATTATATGGTTACGAATGAATGCTCTAAGGTAGAGCAATTTTAAAATAGCCATGTCCAAGAATGTTTTATTTCTTCAAATTAAAATTTTTTTTATTTTTAAAGAGATTGAAGGAATTCTTTTGTATAATATTGAACAATACCAATCCATTTAAAAAAAAAATTTTGAGATGAAAAAAGTGACCTTACCATCATAAACATAAAATACTAGACTTTATCCATTGAAATTTAAAATTAATACCCAAACCTAAGTAAGATTGTTACTTACCACTAAAGATAGACGTCAGTTTCATATATATATATGTTATTCCTTAAATTGTTTAAAATTATATGAAAATCAATCTTTGGTTGCATGCTTCAATAGTGTTTTTTCAGACAAGAGTAATATATTTACTCTTCTTAAACAAATATAGTTGAACTATATTATAATTGCCTTCAATAGTGTTTTTTCAGACAAGAGTAATATATTTACTCTTCTTAAACAAATATAGTTGAACTATATTATAATTGACTTCATACGAGCGTGCTCTACTAACTTTATGATCATTAGCTTTTTAATAATAATAAATTAATAAATAAAAATATTTGTAAGTATAATATTACATTTTCATAGGATTATATCTTAATTGATGTAATATACACACGACTTAGGTGTAAATTATCGTCTGAAATCATATGATGAATAATAATTTATTATAGTGTAACGTCATATAACAAATTAATAAACCAATGTTGTGAAAAACCGTTATTTTACCGCTTAACCCCTCTCATAAAATCAATTTATATCATATGCTTAATTAGTTAATTTGTTATATTTCCAGTTTTGCCCTTTTTGTCCTTATCCACTTGGCGACCGGCATCCTTGTCTTGCTTTCAGATGAATTCGTTGTCAGCTTTCTAGTTTCTTTGACTTTCTAATGAAGTATAAAAAGAGTAATGCTAAACGTTGTTTTTTTTTTTTGTGTTTTTTTTTTAATTTGATGGTCGACGGAACATCTTCTGTGTTAATCCAATGAATTGTAATTATACAGTAATAATTAATAATAAAATTAATTAAAGCTAGTTTGGATGGCGGTGGTTAATGAAATAAATTACTTTTAAATATAGATAAAATAAGTTGTTAATTAAATTTGATAAATTGTGTTATTATAATTGCTATGTATTTGAAAAATAAAGTATATGGATTTGGCAAGTTTTATTACAAAAATATTATTTTGTATAATGACCGAAATAGATATAAGCTTAAATTATTTTTTATTATTTATTAGGGTCTTTGAAAAATAAGACATAATTATTTTTTTTGTTAAAATATTAGGGGTTTGTTTATTAAATATCTGGATGATAATAAACATCTGGATGATAATAAACATCTGAATGATAATAGTAGGGATTTGTTTACATTTGAATAGAAAAAATAAATTTTTGTGGCTTTTATCTTAATAAAAATAAATATTATATTAAAAAAATCTCTATTAAATATATTTATTTCCTAAAATATAAAGCATAATATTTTTTTGTTTTGATTTACAAGGACATAAAAATCAAACAATCATGTTGAAGGTATTTTTTATTTAAAAAAACAAACAAAATGCAACTTATACTCATTTAGGTATATTCTAATTTTAGATAAATAAATAAACATTGTATAAGATTATAATAAGAACTTAAAAAAAGGTATGCCGATTTATTTATTTAGCTTGCTCATCCCTACTTATTTATTTTTGTCAAAATTTAAAAAATAAACAATTTATAACGTTTCAATTATAATCCCAAACAGAGCCTAATGCCAAATACATAGTTAATCATTAGTTCAAACTGTTTTCAAATATCATTATTATTATAAAAGAAGGGAATCTTATCAGAAAAAGATTCTGCGTCCAAAAATAATCTTTTAATAGTTGAACAATCCACGCTTGATGGACGGCCAAATGAACTTAAAGCAAGGATAAGATTATCCCTTTTTAAGGAGCAAGATACTCTTTTATCACCGTCAAATTTGGTTTATGTCTCTCCTAATTGTGTTCTTTTTAAAAAGGCAATTCGAGATCAAAAGCAGGTAAGTATTTTGTGATTTAAAAATTAGAACGACGGTTGATTGGTTCAAAAGCATGTTTGGATACTGTATGCTAAAAATAGACAAGTTGAATATGTTAAGCTAGTGTTAATGGTGAATTATTTTGTAATGCCTAAATGACACGTACAGTGTAGAGTATCTATTTGTTACATATGCACATGCATGCAATTATGCTGGATTGGAATTGGATTCATAGGTTGGACAATCTTAGCTTAAATCAAATGGAATTGTGTTTAGCATTCTTGTGATCTAATAGGTTAAATTTTATTATGGGTGCGAGCTATTTCAGTTGGTAAAATTTATTGAGTGAAACTAAAAGATCTCGAGTTTGAACCCTACTTATGTGGGTGGGAAAGAAAATATTCTGCCATTAGGTTTGAACACTTTTCCTCTGTTAATCACTTCAAAGAATTTGAACACTAACAATACAATTATAAGTATACGATGATATCTCTATTCTATTTAATTAATACATAATAAATACACGACAATAACTCTTTGATTAAAATGAAGCGAAATGTGCCTTTCGAAGGAGTCATTGTGCTAAAAAAAAAAAAAGAGATTAAATTTATATGCACTATACTATTTTTTTCTTCCTAAGACTTTTGTTCCACTGATTTTTTTTCATAGTAAAATTCTTTGAAGTATTTTTACCCACCCCCTTTAAGTCGAACGATGTCTAGGATATTCTTTTCTTTTCGTATATTATACAATGAATATTTATATTTTCAATAATGCTATTTTTACTAAATTTAGATAATAAAAAAATAAAATGAGTATACAAATAATGGTTTACTATAATAATAAAAAAATCAAACAAATAGAACAGAATTTCCACATGGGGCCTAACCCATAACAAGAAAACACGTGTCCACCCTCTATTGGGTCCTCGCATAAAAATCCGTTAAGGCGCGAGTGAACAGTCATCGCTTTTGCCTGTTCGTTAAGTCGTCGGGGTTCACTCCACTCGCTTTCTTCCCCTATTAATTTGTATTTGTATTTTGTAGTTGTATCGTACGCATTGACATTTGACAAGCAGAGTAGTCAACGGCAACAGTTAAAACAAGAAAGGTACCTCTTTTTTACTCGCATTTAGCAATTTACTTATATTTATTCTTAAAATCGAAATGAAATTTGCATCGTTGTTGATTTTTTCCTTCTGGCTTAGTGAATACGTATATTGAACTCAGTTCATTTGTTTTTGTTTCATAGAAATGATGAGAGAAATGAATGGCAGATTCTGCATAATTGCTTTTTTTTGTTCTGGAATTATTTTCAGTAATTTTATTTTGTTTTTTTTTGGTTGTTTTCTCTCCTTTACATTTCTAGATGTTGATTGATTTGTAACTGAAAATGGAAATGATTATAGTTGAATTACAGTGAAATGAGAGCTGGGGACTGGCATTGAATTGGTAAGCTGGTAGTGGGATTTGGTTGACGTTGACTTGCTTTAACTTCTTTTCTTTTCAGATACCTTAGTGTTTAGTCTTCTATGGCTTGTTGGCTAGTCATGTACAGAAATTAGAGAATTGAAAAACTTTTTCAAAACGATAAGAATTTTTTGGGTAACCTGTCTCAGAAAGGGATGTACCCTGGAATCATAAAGACATGTAATTTATTTATTGATGTCTTCAGTCCACGGAAATACTTACGGATAAATAAGGGATATTATCTTTGAACGAGAAGGTGGTTGGGAAATGAATGTATTTATGGATACAACTTGACCACAAACAAGTAATAGGATGTAGCTGACTAACAGTATTGCCAGGAAGAGGATTTCATAGAATGCTTCCATCATTTCCTTTCCGTAGTTTATATAGCTTTGTATTTTTATTTTAAGAGTTGAGAAATACGTCATCTGTTTTAGAATATGTGTAATCCTTCTGAAGGTTTGGCCTTCAGTTTTCTCTTGGCATCCTAAACAGCTTTGGTGCAAGCCAATGACTCTGTAAAAAGCTTCATAAGCTCAATGACTATTCCATATAAAATTCAGGGCTAAGCAACCAGTGCATGTAGTATAGTTTTCAGGCATACAGTTGGCCTCCTGTTTGCAAAATATAAATGTGTATAGACTCTGTCATAAGCTGCATCTTAGGACACTTGGGAGTTAATGGAATCCTTATGGAAGAAGCTGTTGGTATTGGTTCTGTGCACTCAGCCTAAGAAACATAGAAAAGCCCATTAGAGAGGTTCATCGTCCAATGCTGAGCCAAAAAGTGTCAATCTTGGCTCTCACAAGATTCATTTGCAAGATTGAGGTAATGCTAGTGCAAGTGGAACTCGTACTCAGATGTGATAGTTTAGAAACTGTGGCTGGACCTTAGCATGGAGATGCTGGTTCAAATGCTTAACCATAACTGTCAAAGATTTTAATATATATTGTGCGGAACTAATGTATTGATACTTAATTGTAGCATGAGATAGCTAGTCATCTATAGCACTTTATTTGTTCAAAATGAGTCCAAGCACTCAGAATAAGATAAAAAAAGTATTCCAGAGAGAGAGATATGTGATTGTTGCATTTTTTATCTGGTTCAAACCAATCTCTTCCTCAGCATGTTTGTAGCTTCATGGCAGGCATTGACCATAAAGAATTGACCGGTCACAATATAGTATGGAGCAACTACTGATGTACTCAAGGACATAGGTTGAATTTTCTGCACTTGGTTTTAATACAGTTTTAACACAAATAGCAGTCATCTAATTTCATTATACTTCTATTGTTCCCCTAAGAACAGGTGCATGAAAATAGATTGATAAAGCTAATCCAAGGTAATGTATGGCATAATTGAACCATGCCACTTGTTTACCATTAAGCCTTTAATCTGGGATTTTTTTTTGTTATCTTTGATCTCAACAAGGCATTGATGCATTACATCATCAGATGCACCCAGATCATGCAATCCTTTCATTACATAACTTGATTACTCTATAATTGATTTTCGTTGACACTATTGTAAACATAGTTGATTCTGTTCGTCATTCTCTGTTAGCAAATTTGGTTACTGCTTGCATTTCATTATCACTTCCATGCTACAATTTGGAAATCTTGTTCTTTTTCTGGGTTCATTTCTTTTGGTGATAATGACAAAACACCAGATACATTTTATAGTGTATTGAACAACTATATTGTTATAGGAAGCTCTTCTTTACTGATACGGTTGTATCATGATCTTTAATCATGTCTCTTGACTATGCTTAGCACAAGCTTAACTCATTTTCATTGGCAATCCTCTCAAAGTCGTAGAAGCTAGAACATCTTGTTATTCTGGCCATGCAGCTTCTAAGACAATGAATGTTGATTTAGCAAATACAAAAACAACTAAAGTTCATTTGTTGTACTTTTGACTACTGTCCTGATTGTTAATTGTAAGAGGCTTAACAAAGATTGCGATGATTGTATGAATGAGAAAACAATCTTGAAGTGTAAATTCTTAACAATCTTTGAAGTCAAAAATGCAATTTGGAAATTAACCCATATTCGTTGTCAAATACTCATTATGAATTTCCTGAACATGGACTACAATTGAAGTAGAACCAATCATTGTTTTGGATGCCTGAGAGAGGTTGGAAATTGAGTTTGTGATCAATAATATGTCAACTGCACATAGTTTGACTAATATGCTTTCTGTTCCCAGACTTGTTCTTCTTCACGCACCTCCCTTATTTTATTTTATTTATTTTTATATTTGAATTGGCTTGTTTTGAATTTTTTTTTAACTTTTAGTACCTAATTATTTTCCTCCTTGTAGCCGTTTTATATTGTCAAATGTGTCTTCTTTTGTCTCTTTTTGATATTTTTTTTCTTAATTTCCAGGTTTTCAACTTCAGCTTTTGAATTCTAAAAATGGAGGTCAACATGCCCGAAATAAGGTGACATCTCAAAGCTGAAATTAAGTCAAATTTTCTCAATAGGTCATCTTGAAACAGATCTTATCAGTATAGAAAAATGTTGTTCTTGATTTACCTATTCTCTCATTAGGTTCCTTTCGTTCCTTCTTTAAAACCAATATTAAATTTCTTAACAAACCGCTCTATTTAACATACTATCAATATCTTAAATCTAGTTTATTGCTAGTCCTGACCTCACCCTGCGACAAAATTGTCTATGCTGCTTTTGAAAATTAGCTACTTTCTTGCATCAACCATTCTCGCTTTGCACACCTGGTAGACTCTATCTAGTGATGTCCATGACTGTACAACCTGTACCCATCAAACTAAGACTGGTTGTGCCCTCTCAACCAAGATGATTAAGATCTTTTTTGCATGTCTACAGACTCTAGCCTAAGATGATAGATGCTGAATCAACCAAGTTAATATAATTTGGCATTTTTTCCCTTCTTTCCGGTCATTTTGCTGTAACAAAAATGGCTCAACACCAACCACAGAGTTCCTTTGGCATAACACCTGTTAAAGATCTATTTTGCTCTATTTTTTATGGGGTTGTATCATGATCTTTTATCAGGTTGCCTTGACCGTGCTTGTCACAGGCTTTAACTTATTTTCATTTACCAGTCCTCTCACCATTATACAAGCCAGAGAATCTTGCTTTTCTAATCCAGCAGTTTTTAAAATGATTAATGATGATTTTGCATATACGGAAACAACTAAGGTTCATTTGTCATGGCTAAGACCACTAGCCTTGATCATAATGGGTTAAATTCAATTTGGAAATTAATCCCAATTCTTTTCAACTATTTATCAACCTTCTTAAAAGTTGACTATGATTGAAGTTGACCACAGCATTTTTTCCTCTTTTTAATTATTCAGTTTGTAGCTAGGCTCCTCTTATAGATTTTTATCTTTTTATGCCGGTGAGAGGTTGGGCTTGAGTTTGTGTTGCTCTGTTCTAGAGATAAAGTGAATAAACTTCTTAACACGAGAAGACTGTGAAAATATAATGTTTATTTATTATGATCCAACTATAGCATGTTGAAAATATTGGACTACGGAATCAACTGCACATGGTTTTACTCCTTACCTATCTTTTTCATTTTGGATGTGCGCAACTTATATTTATATATATAAATATTGGACTACGGAATCAACTGTAGTTTTTTCATATTGCCACAGTGTATTCTTTTTAATTATCTACTTGTTCATCTCTGTATTGTCCTTAATTACCAGATTTTCAACTTTAGCTGTTGAATTCTACAAAACTAAGATGCAATGGGTTGGAAATAAGGTGAAGGTGACATCGTAAAGCTGAATTAATTAAAATTCTCAAAATTAATTTGTCATCATGTAACTGATTACATCAATGTGGCAAATTGATGTCCACAACTTACTATGACCTATCCCCTATTCGATCTCTTCATTGACTTTTGTAGAACCAGCTTCTAGTTTACGTTTCTTTAATTAACAATTCTATTTGACATGAAATTAATGTTTTACATATGGCTTTATTACATTCATGACCTCATGACGAGGAAAAATTATCTATGCTACTTTTGAAGGTAAAACACTGTCATACTTGTCCCTTCTCGCTTTGGACAACCATTAGACTTCATGTAATGAGGCTGCGGGGTGGAGCTGCAGGCCATGGCTTCACTCACGGCCAATTTAGCTGTTCCCAATCCCATAGAGGTGGCTCGGGATCAGCAACAATATTCCAGTTGTTATCTATGTTAGTCTCTGGGTGATCAGCGTGGTCTTCTCCGGAGTATGAAGTTTCGGGTGAGCTTGTTCGTGGCCCCATCATGTTGTTCTGAGCAGATGTTGTAGCCACATCACCATCAACCATTATGGCGTCTTGGAAAGATGCGTTGGATTCATTACCATGAACCATTATGTTGTTTGGTGCAGATGTTCTAGCCCCACCACCATGGGGTTGTTCCTCTCTTGGTGCTGCTTCCAGCGGGCGTCTATCAAATGCTCGAGAGCTTCCGGATGTCACATAGATTCGGCACAAGCTAAATTCATGCCTCAACTACATTCAAGAATGGGGTGAAAACAAGCAAAGAGTTAGAAATGGATCGAAGATATGTGACCATTTCTGAATTGTGAATAGAAAGCTGATGCTACAATAAATTTCATATTTTTATTACCTTAGGAACGGCAGCTCTAGAAGGATTGGATGCTCCTTCAATGGCTCTGTACTCATTCATCTTCCATTTGGTTTTTCTCCCAGTCGGAGCCTTACCCTTATAGAAAACCATCGTCTTCTTCACTCCGATCACCCGGTTATCCGATGAATAAACATAACAGGGCGAGCCCGTGGCCTTCCAATACCCAGAAGCCGTGGTTCTGCTCGGTCTCCCGCCCCGCTCTTCCCTCTCCTGTCTTGGCGTGAAGAAAAACCATTGCTCGGTGTCTCCTTGACATTTCTCCCCGGAATGCTCTGCATGCAACGCGTACAAAAGGTAAAAAAAAAACTTGCTGTATATACATATATTCCATCCATAATCCATGCAACTCGAGTGCTTGTTAAGTAAACCATATTATATATAATTTACATGCATTCGTATATGGAAAATGAGCAGGTAAAGTAAAAAGAATTAATGTAGTACTTGGAAGGTGCCATGGCTCTATCTCGTAGAGTTGAACGACGGGGATGACTCGATGCAGCTCCTGTCTCGTTCCTTCAAGCTTGTTGATTAGATAGAAGGAAACCAACTCCTCTTCCGTTGGAAAGAAGCGATAACCAGGTGGGAGTTCTTCCATTGTTCTGTATTAATTTTAGTAATTTTTTGTTCGTATTTCTCTGCTTGTTGTGCTTTGTTTGTTTGAGTTAATTGTGTTATATATATAGAGCATACAATTGTGGCAAGGAAAAGAAATGCGAGTGAAAGTTTGCCGAGTGAAATGAGAAAATTTTTGAGGCATGCTATTGGTGGGAAACTTCCACGCGGTTATCTAAAACTAAAAGTGAGATAATGCTTGTTCTTGTTGTTGTTAAATAAAATAATCCCCGTATTTGAACCAGTCAGCTTTGCCTCAGCCCCTACATTTTCCCTTTTTCTTTTTTTTTTTTTGGTTTTGGGGGTTCCCTGTGTTGCCAGCCCAGGCTTTCTTTTCATGCACCTTCTCGTCTGGCCAATTGGATTTCTTTTAGCGTTGAAGAATGTTTTTCTATGAAAGTGATGCGAAAAGGAACGCCGATGAAATGCCGTGCTCGAAATGAATTGATCGGATTGGAAACTAGGGTTCGTACGTGCTGGTACAGGGAATTAAGTTGTGGTTAGTGGTGATATTTGTCAAGACACGTGCAAACGCTGGCCTCCACTTTACGGCCAACGGTGGTGGGCCTTTGCACGCGTGGGGTTTTAATGGTTTTTGTTTTGTTTGTTTTTTCGTAATTTTCACTGTAACGTACGACTGTATCTTAAAAGATTTGTCACAAACTAGGTGGCATGCTAAGAGTGGTGGATAATCCTTTAAAAGTTTTAATATAATTTATTGTTTTTTTTTTTTTAATGTACAAGATGACTGTTAGTGACGTAACAAAATTCAAGTAGTAAATTATGATTATTGACGGTGAATAATAGATGAAAAAGAAAATTTATGCCTTAATTATAGGGTAAATTTTATACTATCCCTCCTATTTTCGATAGTCTCCTTTTTTTTTCTTTTAAAAAAAAACCTTAAGTTACTTCGTTTTTCTTTAAAAGACAAGAGAAAAATGGGGTAAGTTATATACATATATTTTAGCTTTTGAGAATTCTTATCTTAATGAAAAATTTTTTTGATATTATTTTGGAAAGTGAATTGGAATTATAAATATAAAATTGGAACCACCTCTTTCTTGGCTGGGAGATCTCACCTACGTTGAGTCCGTTAGTTAGGCCATTTCCTATTGCCCATACTAAAGCACCAACAGCTAGCAAGATACTCATGATTCAAAGAACTCCAAGGCAATGGCAATCTCGATTTAAAAAACAGAAGGCCTTTCCTCCATTATCATGAAAGTGGTTTAACCCTAGCAAATCATGGTGCCCCGGCGCGCGCGCGCGCACGTATATATATATTTGTTTATTTAAATAGTTTTTTTATTTTTAAACTGCGTTCATCGACTACTATAATTGATATGTTGTTCAAGGCTGATCTCGACAGACTTTTAATTATAATATTACTAGAATTATATGTGTTAATCGAAGGCTGATCTCGACAAGCTTCTAATTATAAAATCAATATAATTGTAATATAGTATTAGAAAAGTGAAAAAGAAATGGAAATGAAAATGAATAGCCGGCCGGAGATGACAAGATTTAAGAAAGTGCCAGTAACTAATTGGAACATATTTTACTAATTAGAATAGAAGTAGGAAAGGGGCTTAGAAAGGTCATTGCTGTTTTAATGACACGTACTTCAATTTTCCTTTATAAGGGCTTAAAATCTTTAAAAAAAAGAAAAAGAAAAAAGACTCGGTCGAGGTCGGACTTGAAGGGAACATTTTGATACCTATTTTCGTTTTCTGTGATGTCTAGTCTCAACTCCGAAATCTGACCCAGGAACGCGGAGCTGTGATTATCAATTGTTTTCCGTGAATAATGAAAATCTTTATTCACAGATAAATATGTGTGTGTGTGTATATATATATATATATATAATCAATCTGCTTACCTCTTCTTCTCATATCCGCGTAAATGTTACACGTCAATTTTCTTTGCAAATAGAGAGCCCCACCGAAAATTAAGTTGCGTTAGCAAACAAACTTTATATTATTTTGTGACGTCGTCAATGGCGATTATGATGATCAGTTTACGGAGTCAATTCAAGATTTCAAGTAAATTCAATTTATCATGGGACATACATACAAATTCACCGGAGTACGGGGTTTAAATGGTAAATGTAATTTAGCTTTAATAGTAAAAATAATTTAAGGATTTTTTTTTTAGAATGAGCCTATTTGAACACATTAAAATACTCAATAAACCTAATTTCTCATGACACCTTTCAATAAAATACTCATAACTTTTCTTTAAGCACCCATCTCAATTCCTAAAATATCCTATTCGTATCTATTTCTTCACCAATACCAGTGAACATCAAAAAACAGTATGTCTTTTTCTTACTAATTTAGATCTACAAACTTAATAAGTGATTTGTAATTCTTACAATTATTACTTTTATAAATAGTATAATTTTATTCATTATAAAGATTGTAATGGAGGAAGCTCCGTAATTTTGATTTGGAATTAAGCAAAGCGACTTTTGGAGTCTGTGCATAAATGAATTCAAAATTACCCTCTGCAAAGAGCAATCAAAACTGCCACTTATGTTTTGATCATAATTTGTTAATTTGATGCAATTTCTTCCCCTCCTTTTTCCCAAATCTGTTAAGGATTCTAAATTCATGAAACTTGAACAATAGCGTTGTTACTGGTTCAACAACAATTGCGATTTCATTTTCCGTATGTTCTATTATAAGAAATGTTAAAATATCTTCTCTAAGTAATTCATAGTGGGAAATTCTTTGTTTCATCAACGTTATCGTCCAACAAGTGTAAAAATAATTTCATATGTATTTAACAGAGGAATTTATAAATTTAGATCATGATGAAGAAACAAAGGGATTATAAGTAAATTTATTTAAGGGTATATTTGTAATACAAATTTTTATAAAAAAAAATGGGTGTTAAAAGTATTTTATTGGGTTCAAATAGCCTCACCTTTTTTTTTTATTCTTTCAATTAAGTTGGCTGGCTCCACTTGTTCTATGTTAGCTCTGTCCTTGTTTGTGGGTACTCGATATCTAAGTAACACGTTTTCAAAAAATAAAAAATTTACATTTTATTAGACCCAAACTTAATTTTAATCACATAATATATCCTTTCGAAAAAAAAAAAGGACATCGAAAGAAATTAAAATACTTTAGGAATGGGGATTACAACTAATCCACGTCTCCTTTGCGAAATAAAAATAGGTATGAGCTTAACAATCTCCTTACTCATTTCTGAAGTTACTTATAATATTTTTTTATCTTCGATTCTAGAAACTAATAATAGTTTGAGTAATGCTACACATCCTAAATTGTTTATCTCAAATAACCATTCTAAATGATTTGAGATTCATTAATTGGTTGATAGTTATTTATAAAATTTAAGTGAATTAATTGTAACCAATTAATGAATGCCAAATCATTTGGGATAGTTATTTGAAATAAAAAATCTAAAATATGTAGCATTATTGTAATAGTTTAGGACTCTAGTCTGGTGAAGATTTTTTCCAACCCTACTCACTGATTTGTAAACATCAGAAGACTTCATGTCTCATCTCCTCCAAATGCAAACGTAAATTGAGTCATGGCCGCCCCCCTACAAGGCTACAAGAGTGCAAGACTCATAATCAGATAATTAATGTCGTCTTCTTGTTTGACGATTATACATAAGATTATCAAAACGCCCTGGTTGAAGCTTATTGTTATTAGTACAATTTTCTTGTGGTTATCGGGAGATTCGTATATTGCAAGATGACTGATGATGAAAAGAAAGGCCATGATATATAAAAAATGGTGTAGTAATTTTATTATTACAAATTTTATCATCAGAGATAATGGTTTTTGGTGTTGCTTTCTGAGTTTCTCGGGTAGCTTCTCTTAATTAGAAAAGTTATTACCTTCCTAGAGCATAGAAATAATATATGCAGAAACTAGCTACTTTAAACAGATGAAACATGATTTAATTAGTGGTCTGCGTACAAATTGAAGAGGTGGATAAATAACAAACGACAAAAAGTTATTACTAATCAATAATCCGAGAGATGCGTGTTGGTTTCAGACTCTTTTTTTCTTTCTTTTTTTTTTTGCCACACCGACATCACAACAACATTATAATTCATATTATATTATATTATTATTGATATTTAATATTTATAATTAATTATTACTAAAATAAGTTTATAACATTAAATTATATAAAATATTATCTAAATTTTATTCTCATTAATATTTAAACAACGTTTATTATATTTATATTTCATAAAAAAAATATTATCTCTATTTAATTATATAATATAATTAAAAAAAAAATTATCCGGCCAATCGGCCAAAGACGGAGCGGCCCCTTTGAAACTCATTTAAAAGTTAAGAAAAGGCAAGTAAAAAACTGATAAAAAGTGGGGAGTAATGAATGATGGTACAAATAGAAAGTGGCATCAATATAAATTTATTATTTTAATGAAAACTGACAAGAATTAATAAACTAATTATTACACGGCCCTAGGGAATAACGTTATTATTATATCACCTTTCACATTAGTTGACGATTGAGAATCATCAATATAAGTTGGTTGAATGATTTTTCACTTCTTTATTCAATTTCGAGAGAATGTGTTACATTCGCACCGATGACAATTTGTAAGTAAATGTAAATTCTCTGTCACTGAGTAGTTTCCTCCGATTCCGTAAATAATTTTTAAAACAGCACTCATTGCCTTGTGGGCTAGGCAAGGCAAGGCTGATTCAGAGTTCAGACAGACTTCTTCTAATTATATAATATCATTCCACTCACTGTTGCTAGGCTCAATTTTGGTAAGATTTTTCCCACTCTTGGATAATTAGAGTAGTTGTAAAACCTTTCTCTTACTGTTAATAATTAGAGTAGTTGGATAATTAGATTTTTCTTAATTTCCCAAAGGAAATTGGTGGCCACACACACTCAGTCAGAAAACATAAGTACAAATAAACATTCAAATCTACTATAAGGGCCAGCTGTGTTTCTAAGTAGGTTGTTCCATGTACGTTACATTGACTTTGAAATTTGTACGTTACATTGACTTCGACATTGGTAGATTAAACAATAAATGGCTCGAGCAAATGATCAAACCTACCCAATTTAAATTTAATGATTTACAATAAGAAATCTGCGTCCCTTAATCAACTCTTTTATATAGCGAGAGAGATTAGCAGTTTTCCCCCCACCGAAACTAATATATGTTACTTACTCTTTTACTGTTTTTATAATATATAGTTAATAGCCTTTTTGACAGCATAATTTTATAGTATTTGTGTTTATTGTTAAATACAATTTTATTTTTTAAAAATTTTTGTTATTTTAAAAATATTTCTTAATAATTTTTTTTATTCCTAAGATAAATTATCAAGAAAATCACCCATTTATTCCTCTTTTTCTTTCAATTTTTTGTGCCATGTGGGTTTTTGGATATTATGAAAATAATTGGATGTTGTACAAATTTTAATGTCCTCGCAAGCACACGAATCTATTGTAATATAAACTAGGAATAACGAGGTCGAACCCACAGAGACTGTTAATTTTTAAGAAAGTAAAACTTAATCTAAGGTAATTATAACTTTACCCTAATTGAAATAAAAATATTTTGTTTGAATAAATTAAAACTAAAGATGCAATTAAAATTAAAACGAGTAATTTGACACGAGAATTCAAGAGATTGAAACTACCAGAGTTTCAGAATCCACCACAGTTCAACTTAACAATTATCTAATTACCAATTAATTCTTAATTTTAGAGTGACAACTCGAAATCAATCTATGTTTACTAATGGATATAACAATTAAGCTCAATTACAATTAATCTTATGTAGGTTCTTTTTCTACTTAATAATATAATATCTAAGTATCCCATGTAAACATATTGAATAACAAATAGTCAAAATTTTTATAAACATTATGTGTAAACAATTTATTGAAAGATACTGAATCAAAGATAATCACATATAAACTTTATAAATCTAAGAATAGTTTTAGTCAAATATTTATCCTAACAATCAATAATACATAACAGAATTAGTGCAAAAATTTAATTATATTCAACCAAACATGTGAAATAAAAATCATAAACATAAAAGCACACATATAGGAAGTTAATTGAATAAAAAATAATTTATTTCATTGAACAAAGCTTCATCCTTAACCCTGATATAAAAAATTAGAAAGACATATAGAGATAAAACACAATAGAAGCGATGGGAGTCATGGTAATGTTGCGGCCTTCAATCTTCTTGTCCTGGCGGCCTTCAATCTTCTTTCGTCTCTATTCTCTTCCTGGCGGCCGGACTTATAACGGTACATTAATTCAGCAGTCAAGAAACTAAAGACAAAGATAGATTTATTAAGGCCATCGCGTGAAGAAGAACAATTTGGGAAGAATTGAAGATTAATTGGTTTTGGAAGCAATTGGGACAATTTACACGTGGAATTCAAGGCTAAATGACAGAAATTTAATTGGTTGCAAAATCGAAGTCATGCATGCGCGTGAATGGTTGAAGAATATGGAAATAGATTTGGCCTCTTAAAGTCGGTTAGCTTATGTGATAGTTTTAGGATTTAAATCGGTAACTAGGCTTCCAAGGAGGGTAATTCAAATTACACAAGGATTCGGCCAGCTAGCCAATATTTAAAGAGAAGCAAACCACGCCCATTGGGCCTCTACTTATAATCCTTGATTCATTCTCTCCAATTTCGATCTTTAAAGCATGTTTATTTCCTAATCTTCAATTAATTACCTTGTTCAATAAAATAATTTAATTAATTAAAAATAACAAATAAAATAATTAGTAAATATATAATAAAGGGTAAAATATGTAGATAAACTATGCCTATCATTGAGAGAAAATAGTTTATATTAATTTTAGTAAGAGAATAATTGACGATCTCATATATATATATATATATATATATAATAATGATAGAACCACAAATTATTTTGTACAAACTATTATATATATATATATATAGAGAGAGAGAGAGAGTTATTATCGTTTGATTACATTATAAATTATAAAATATCAAATTACTACAAGAAGTATTGGTGTTTATCACTTTATATCTTTGTAAAATTTTTCATTTTACAAATTTTTGTTTACTATTATTAGTTGACGATTAGTTAATTAGTAAAATACCATTATGTCTTTACTTTAAAAGTTAATTAAATCTTTAATTAAAAACTAAGAAAACAAAATAAAAAATCAAATCCAGCTGAAGAATGCGTCTCTTCGCTGCCAAGACTTCTTAAGCTTGTGATTAAATGTATCTTCCTTTTGTGCTAAAGCGCTAATCTTGCTCTCATCAAGATATCAAATTGAGGCCACCATTAAAGCTTGAAGATAGCAAATTGAAACAGCCATTAAAGCTTGAAGATCAATATGCTTTCTATCAATCGTAATTTCTATTTCGTCAAAGTCCTTAAAACTGATAATAATAAAACCATTATTCCATATCCAAGTCAAACTGATCAATTGAGAAGCAAATCTCAAAGAAATATTATGTAAAATCCTTTTAAAAAAAAATTCCACACTATGGCTGCCATCAAAATTCCTCAAATTCTTCTCTCAGATGAGACCCATCAATGCCAATGCACGGCTTATACCCATTCAAAAGTGGCAATAATTTTTCAAAGATGGTTGACCACTGTCTTGGTGAAAAAAAAATGAAGAAGAAGATGATGATGATGACGCTAGATATTTCGGATTCACAATTTTTTTTTCACTTTCTTAACCAATAATAACTATATTATCATTGTAATTTTAAATTACACACAATTTTATCTTGGTTTTGAACATAAAGATACTTTTACCCCTTTAATGTTAGCATGACATTAGTGTTGGACTATGTTAACAAAAAAAATTTAAAATAAAAGGTTTTCCAAAAATACGGTAGTAAAAGAATAGAAACCAATATTTCTTGTGGTAATTTACAATTATAAAAATAGTCAAATGATAATAACCCTATATATATATGATATGGGTCAGGCTATGGTGCCCCTGTGACACCATACCCCTAATTTTTGTCATTTTCTATTCAGCTATTATTAACCATTAGATTTAACATAAACATGGTTAAGTGGCTTAGATGAAATTAATAGGTTATTAACTCTACAATCCCTATTGTTTGCTAGCACATTAAAAATTGACAAAGTTTTAATATTTTGACTTATAACTTCACATTGTTTTAAATTTTACACTTAAATTCATTTCCTAATTTCACTTTTTTAATAATTTATTTTTAAATTTGCATTAATATATATTATTAATTTAATATATAATAGATCTATGTATTATTTAATAATCACTGCACACCAAATAAATTGACATTAGCTACTCCACTCTCAATATTTTGAAAAATGATTAATCCCTCCTCATCCGTTATATTTTTTATTTATTTAACCGTTGACCACTTTGATCATATAAAATTTAAGTATACCCTTATCAAAATTAGGTAGGAAAAGATTAATCATCATCACAATAGGTCCCAAAAATGTATTTCTTCTTTTGATTCTAATCATATCATATGTATCATGGCATATACAAATGCAATTGTACATAAACTATAAATTATGGCTATAAATTCTTCATGCCTGGAAGCAGTTAAAAGATTTGGTAGTTGAAGTAGAAAGTAGAAAGTAGCAGTTAAAAGGTTATTTGTAATCATGATAATAAAACTAGCAGTGATTGTACGCAATTATATGCAAATTAATACTGAAAAGAAAAGTTATTTCATCATATGCAAAATATAATTCTCGAAGACAATAAAATATAAAAAAATATATTGTATAATGGGTGTTTGGGAAGTGAGAAAATGAAGGAAAGTAGGGAAATGAGAGAGAAAAGGAGAGAGAAAAAGAGAGAGAGGAAAAGAGTTACAATTAAAAAATTAAAATAATATTACTGGCTATTTTAGTCATTTTAATTTAAGATAAGTGAAAACTAAAAATTAAAGGGTAAAGTTATTTGAACCCATAAAATTACTCTTTATACTCTATTTTAAGAGTACTATTATCCTTAATAAATTTTAAGATTCCTATTATCCTTTAAACACCACCCTTAATAAATTTTAAGATTCCTATTATCCTTTAAACACCACCCTTAATTCCAAAGATACCCCTTATTATTTATTTCTATGGTTCTACCATAATGGTGTTCTAAGAGATACAAAAAAATTTTCCTACTATAATTTTATACCTCATAAACTTGCTTGAGTGTTGCTTAAAAATAATTATTTTTAGGATTAACAAAATTTTCTTATCGCAAACTCATTGAAAATTTTTCTTAGTTGATGAAGCTTATCAAATTTGAATTCGTGTCCCTAGCAAAGCCACTTTGAAGTTTTGGTAAAGTTAATTGTGATGTATCTACTATTTGCAGTTACAATCTAGCCATAAAACCTTGTTAATCTTGTAATCTGTTGGGGTTTGGGACTTGGGTTGGGTATTGTAATTAAAAACTTCAATTAGAAGATTTAGGTATAGTGTTTTAGTTACCAATACATGGTGGGAATTCTTTTATTGGGATCCTAATAATCTCTAGTCATAACCAAATAATCATTTGTTCTTGATCTTTTAAGAAAAATATATTGTAGACAAAATTAGATTTGTTTGTACTGTGTTTTAACAAAGAAAATGATAAATTTGATCAAGAAGATAAGTTCAAATAAACTAAGGATTTGACTGTAATTTTTTTATTATATTAGAATAAAGAATGTAAAAAAAAAGACAGAGTAAGGAATTGTAGTTATTAACTCACAAAGGATAAAAGTTAGGGATACGGTGTGACAGAGGCACCATAGCCGGATCCGCTTAATTATAGGGAGATTCTTTTATTATAAAATGACTGATGATGAAAAGAAAGGCCATGAATATAAAAATGGTGCAGTAATTTTACTATTACAAATTCCATCACATGACATAATGGGTTTTGGTGTTGCGTTTTGAGTTTCTGGGTGGCTTCTCTTAATTAGAAAAGTTATTACCTTCCTAGAACATAGAAATAATATATGCAGAAACTAGCTACTTTAAACACATGAAACATGATTTAATTAGTGGTCCGCGTACAAATTGACGAAATGGTTAAATAACAAACGACAAAAAGTAATTACTAATTAATAATTCGAGAGACACTTGTTCCTTTTAAGACTCATTTAAAGGTAAAGAGATAGCAAAAGCAAAGTAAAAAAGGTCGAGGGGAAATGATGGTACAAATAGAAAGTGGCATGACTATGAATTTATTTTTTAAATGAAAGCTGATAAGAATTAATAAATTAATTATTACATGACCCTAAGAAATAATGTTATATCTGTTATAAAATAAATAAATAGATAGAATAGATTAGCGTACCTTATTACGTAACCCAGTAGATAAAATTTTATACTAATGGAGACACTTGAAACAAGTACCTCACAATGAGCTTATAACAATTATATTATAAACTCTTTTGTTTTCATTAATTTTCAACTTACATATATTAACATATAATACACATATTTATAGGCTAATCAAAGGAAGAGGGGTTGTCAAATTTTCAATGTGGGATTCCCCACCAAAATGAGAATTCAAACATTTACAACACTCCCCCTTTTGGATTCACCATTTTGTTGCATACATGTATTGGATGTGCTTAATACTGCCTCGTTAAAACCTTGCCAGTAAAACCCAGGGGGACAAAACCTGGTCGAAGGAAAAAGAGTACAGTGCACATTTGTCAAATACGAAAGAAAGAAAAACCTTTATCTTCAAAATATGCTCCCCCAGGATGAAGTATTTCATCAAATGGCTTATGTCAATTTCTTTGAGTCGACGCATGCCAATATTATGGACTAATTTCTCAAACGTTGATGTGGGCAAAGCTTTAGTGAAAAGATCAAAGAAAATTATCGGTGGAGCGAATCGCTTGACATCAATTTTCTTGTCTTGCTGTAGCTCATGAGTGTAGAAAAACTTTGATGAGATGTGCTTAGTTCTATCTCCCTTAATGTATCCTCCTCTAATTTGAGCAATACAAGCAGCATTATCTTCATAGATAATTGTTGGAATATCTATTACGGAGGTCAAATTGCACGTGCTCTGAATATGATGAATAACAGACCTCAACCAAACACACTCTCTGCTTGCCTCATGCAGTGCAAGGATCTCCGAATGATTAGAAGAGGTGGCAACAAAAGTTTGCTTTGTAGATCGCCATGAAATTGCAGTACCATTATAATTAAAAACATAACTTTGTTTGTGAACGAGCCTTGTGGGGATCGGACGAGATAGCCGGCGTCGCATATATCCAATAAGACCGGGATTATGTGTTAGTTCATTTGAATAGAATAATCCCAAATCGGTTGCTCCACGGAGATATCGAAAGATATGCTTGATGCCATTCCAATGTCGTCTTGTTGGTGCTGAGCTACACCTCGCTAACAGGTTTACCGCGAATGCGATGTCTGGTCTAGTGCATTGAGCTAAATACAATAATGCACCTATTGCATTCAGATACGGTACTTCTGGACCAAGTGTTTCTTCATCATCATCTTTGGGCCTGAATGGATCCTTTTTAGGATCAAGAGATCGTACAATCATGGGGGTACTTAAAGGATATGCCTTATCGATATTAAATTTTTTCAAGATTTTCTCAACATATGCAGACTAGTGGATAAGTATCCCATTTACCTTATGCTCGATCTGCAGGCCGAGGCAATATTTAGTTTTTCCCAAGTCTTTCATCTCAAATTCTTTTTTCAAATATTCAGCGAGCTTTGAGGAGCTCTTCGGGAGTTCCTATCAAATTCATATCATCAACATAAAGCTGCTATAATTGCAAATCCGAATTCATTTTTTCGATGAATACGCATGGACAAACAGGATCATTTTTGTATCCTTCTTTAATCAAATACTCACTCAAACGATTGTACCACATGCGTCCTGATTGTTTCAACCCATATAATGATCGTTGCAACTTGATCGAACATAAGTTACGATCTTTTACTTTGAATGCTTCAGGCATTTTGAATCCTTCAGGGACTCTCATAAAAATATCGGTGTCAAGTGACCCATATAAGTACGCAGTCACTACATCCATTAGGCGCATGTCTAGTCTTTCAGAGACTGCTAAACTGATCAAGAATCGAAACGTAATGGTATTCATTACTGGAGAATATGTATCCTCATAATCAATACCAGGTCTCTGTGAGAAACCTTGTGCGACTAGTCGTGCTTTGTATCTAGTGATTTCATTATGCTCATTACGTTTTCGTACAAATACCCATTTATATCCAACGGGTTTGACATCTTCTGGTGTCTGGACTACAGGTCCAAATACTTGGCGTTTGGCCAAAGAATTCAATTCTGCTTGAATTGCTTCTTTCCATTGGGGCCAATCATGTCTTTGTCTACACTCATCGACAGTTTGAGGCTCAAACTCTTTTGCAATTTCAGTAGCTACTGTAAAAGAAAATATATTGTCGATGATGATTTTATTACGGTCCCACATTTCATTCGTATAAGTAAAATTTGTAGACTTTTCTTTATTTCTAAAATCTTGTGCCTCTTCAGGGGCTATTGTCTCTACAGGGACTTTCGTCGCTTCAGGGACATGTGTCTCTTCAGGGACTATCTGTTCTTCTGGAACTGATAATTCAATTAATGTGGGAATACCTAATGCTCGAGCTTCATTTTCAACAGGATCCTGATTTTTCGTTTTCCTCTTCCGGGGAATAATATCTTTAGAACCAAGTGGTCTACCATGCTTCTGGCGTGCAGTACATAACTCATTAACTGCCTTTGCACTTGACTGCTCAAATGGGAACAATCACCCGGGCTGGTGTATTAGCAGCAGGTATATATGACTTGGTTACTTTTGACGCATCTACAAATGCATCTGGTAATTGATTTGCAATATGTTGCAAATGTACTATCCTTCGCACTTCATTCTCACTTTGATTAGTACGAGGATCTAAGTGAGACATAGTGGGAACTTTCCAAATTAACTCATGCCTTACTTCAGGAGGCTTCTCTCCCCCTAATGATGGGAAAACTATCTCATCAAAATGACAATCTGTAAAACGTGCAGTGAAAAGATCACCCGTTAGGGGTTCTAAATATCTGATAATAGAAGGTGAGTTAAAACCAACATATATTCCCAAACGTCGTTGAGATCCCATCTTTGTGCGTTGAGGAGGTGGTATGGGCGCAAACACAGCACAACCAAAGGTGCGTAGATAGGAAATATCAGGCTGGTGACCAAGTACATGTTGGGATGGAGAATATTGATGATAAGCAGTGGGCCTAAGACGAATCAATGCTGCAGCATGCAAAACAGCATGGCCCCAAATAGATAATGGTAACTTTGTGCGCATGAGCAAAGTCCGAGCAATTATTTGTAATCGCTTAATCAATGATTCTGCCAACCCATTTTGTGTATGTACATAAGGAACCGGATATTCAACATCGATTCCCACTGATGTACAGTAGTCGTCAAAAGTCTTAGATGTAAATTCACCAGCATTATCTACACGTATGGTTTTGATTGGATGGTCTGGGAATTGTGCCCTTAATCTTATAATTTGGGCCAATAATCTCGCAAAAGCAACATTGCGTGTAGATAGTAAACATACATGTGACCATCGTGCAGATGCATCAATCAAAACCATGAAGTAGCGAAATGGTCCACTAGGTGGATGAATTGGTCCACAAATATCTCCTTGAATCCTTTGTAAAAAGGATGGAAATTCAATATCAACCTTTGATGGGGATGGCCTAATCACAAATTTTCCCTGTGAGCAAGCAGTGCAAACAATTTCGTTTGATGAAAGAATCTTCTGGTTCTTTAGTGGATGTCCATGAGAATTCTCAATTATTCTACGCATCATCGTAGATCCTGGATGTCCAAGACGATCATGCCATAGCATAAATAATTTTGGATCTATGAACTTCGGTTCATTCTTTGCATGGCTTTCTATGGCATTTATGATTGTGTAATACAATCCAGGATGAGAAAATTTTGGGAGTTTCTCTAAAATGTATTTCTTTCCCGAGACATTTTTAGTAATGCTCGATATACTCTATATTATTCTCATTTAATGTCTCAATATGATATCCATTTCGGCGGATATCACTAAAACTCAAAGCAGATTTCTTCTAGATCTTCTTTGAAAATAAAGCTTTCTCAATTATCAATTTTGTTCCACTTGCTAACAGGATTATAGCTCTTCCAGAGCCTTCTATCGTGTCTAGGGACCCGGATATAGTGTTTACCTTTCCTTCAAATTCTTTTATCTCTAAGAAATACTTCTGGTCTTGAAGAATAGTGTGTGTGGTTGCACTATCAGCCAAACATACATCCCCAGTTTTTGCTCCCAAGACAGATAATTTATTTCTAAAATCCATAACCTTATAAAAGTTTAAATACATGCATATTATAAGATGTAGAAAAACACAAAAGGTAACACTAGTTTAGGATAATATAAGTCTAGTCACAAAATTATAAAAATCTATTACAACATAATACAAGCATGATTATGATAACTTAATCAATATTCTCACTCCTATTTCCAGTCAAGAAGTCACTAGCATCGAGGTGAGTACTCAGATCAATAGGATCAGAATCATTAACCAAATTGGTTTCAATCTTCCCTTTGCCCTTCCTGGATGCTTGGTAGAGATCTACCAGATGTTTGTCCGCACGACAGGTACGTGACCAATGTCCTTTTCCTCCACATCGATAACATATATTGTCATTGTCTTTCTTAGGAGATTCACGTCTGTCATCTTTCTTTTTTGAACTTTTATCGTCTTATCTTTTATAGACATTCCACTTCTGGTGGCGTCTATTGTTGTTGTTTCGATGTCCAGAGTGTCTATGACCATCATGAGGATAATAACCACGACCACGTCTTCCTCTTCTATTGCGTCTATAACTATTATGAGCACTTGCATTTGCTTCAGGAAATGCTTGGGAACCAGTTGGTCGCATCTCATGATTTTTCAAAAGTAGCTCATTATTTTGTTCAGCCACTAAGAGACTGGATATTAATTCTGAATATTTCGTGTATCGACGCTCTCGATATCATTGTTGTCACAGAACCGATTTGATGCATGGAAGGTCGAGAGCGTCTTTTCTAGCATAGCATTCTCGCTAATTTCCACACCACACAATTTCAGCTGTGAGGTGATACGATATAATTCAGAATTATAATCATGCACTTTGGTGAAATCTTGTAGTCTCAATTGCGACCATTCATACTCGGCTCGTGGGAGGAATATATCCTTCTGATGGTCATATCTCTCTTTCAGATTCTTCCATAAAACTAATGGATCTTCCTCAGTTAGGTATTGAGCCTTCAGGCTCTCGTGTAAATGATGTCTGAAGAAAATCATTGCTTTTGCATTATTGCTTGCCTTTATGGTATCTTCTAGATTCATGGCTTGCAGATGCATCTTAACATCCAGGGCCCAGGTTAGATAGTTTCTTCCGGAAACTTCTAGGGCGGGAATTTGCAGATTTGTAAGGTTCGACATTTTCAGAATACCTTATTATAAAGTAGAAGAAATTTATCAATTACTTTATAGTAGTTTAGAACTTCAGGTTCATACTACCATTTATGTAAGCAATAATCTATATGTCATGCTTATCATGTGAAAAGATTAAGCATATTTCGTAAATATCTATTGTCTAACAATAATTAGATCGAATATGTAAATCTAACATATGACAAAGCAACCATAACAAGCATGCTTACAAACAAGACCTAAACTATTCATACGAAAGAAGCTATAGTGCTGATAACGTGTTATAAAATAAATAAATAGAAAGAATAGATTAGCGTACCTTATTACGTAACCCAGTAGATAAAACTTTATACTAATGGAGACACTTGAAACAAGTACCTCAGAATGAGCTTATAACAATTATATTATAAACTCTTTTGTTTTCATTAATTTTCAACTTACATATATTAACATATAATACACATATTTATAGGCTAATCAAAGGGAGAGGGGTTGTCAAATTTTCAATGTGGGATTCCCCACCAAAATGAGAATTCAAACATTTACAACAATATCACCTTTCATTCACATTAGTTTCTGATTGAGAATAATCTTTGGTTGGATGAGTTTCACTTCTTCATTCAATTTCAAGATAATGTGTTACATTCGCACTAATGACAATTTGTGAGTAGAAATAAATTCTCTTTTATTAACTCATTTTTTTACCTCTCTCTCCCACTACTAGACAATTAGGTAATTGGTGGCCACACACACACTCAGGGTTGTTTTTTTTTTGACTGAATATTTAAAATAATTCAGTTTCAGCATTCAACTATTTTATAAGTATTTATTTTTTAACTGAATACTCAAAATTAAGCAATTATCGCTTAATTTAATTAAGTAAAAAATTCTAACTTAATATTGAATTAAAAAAGTGCTGAAAAAGTTAATTTTTATTTTTTCAATAATACCCTAATAATATCCAATTATTTCTCACAAGTAAATTCCTGTATTTTTATATGTAGAAACAACACAACACGTACTTTGTTTGATAGCGGGATTTTAGAATTGTGAAGAGCTGTTGTTTGATTTCAGAGGCTATTTTGAGTTTATAAAGCCACATTTTTCCCCTGAAAGCCTGCTTCCATTAGAAATAGCAATAGCAGTTTTTGGGGGTGCGCAGTGCGCTCTCCATGCTTGTGACTTGGATGTGTGAGAATTGAGAAAAATGCGTCTGGACAGGTGGCTGTAGTTTGAGGACTTTTATCTCTTTGCTTTGGTTATTTGTCCATTAGGCTCTCTCAAGTGAAAACTGGGGACGATAATTGTTAATTTGCCGAGAGTAGTACCACGTAATTTGTTTATCGAGCTTAGTGGTTGAAAAAAAAGGAAGGAATAAAATCTCGTGTTGAGGAACGATTATATGGGCAGTGCCGTACAAGGAAATTTTGGTTTTGGCATCTATGAATTCTTATATATATAGATAAGATTTTGGTATCCCCGAATTCTTATATATATATATATAAGATTAATTATTTTATCTTTGATTTTTTTCATTGAATTATTAATATATAGGTGTAATAATATGTATAATATTTAATAAGGGTATATATGTAAAATAACAGTTTTCATATATTTCTGTTATAAAAAAACAAACAACTTAATACATTTATTCAAACATTCAAAAATAAAAAACAAACATGTTATTCAGTATTCAGCTTTATTTAGACTTAATTGAATTCAACGCTATTCAGCATTCAGTTAAAAAAAACAAACGCCATCTGGTCAAAAAACTTAAGAACAAATAAATATACAAGTCTATGAGGGCCAGCTATGTTTCTAAGTAGGTTGTTCCATGTTGTATCACTTAATACGTTACATTGACTTTGACATTGGTAGATTAAACAATAAATGGCTCAAGCAACTGATCAAACCTACCTAATTTAAATTTAATGATTTACAATAAGAAATCTGCATCCTTTAATCAACTCTTATATATAGATATATAGGGCTTGCTAATTTTTCCCGTATTGAAATAAATATATGTTATTAAAAATAAATATAGAGAGATTATTAATTTTTTCCTTATTAAAATAAATATATTTTACAGTATTTATTTTTATTTTCAAATACACTTTTATTTATATTTATTATAAATTAAATAAATCATATAAATAAAAATTAAAATAAAAAATTTAAGTACTAAAAATAAGAAATATATGGTTCTATGTGAAAAATTAATAAAAAAATATTTTTGTACTTTTTGTTATTTTTAAAATATTTTTTATTACTAAGATAAATTATCAAGCAAATAACCTATTTATTCCTCTTTTCCTTTAAATTTTTTGTGCCATATGGATTTTGGATATTATGAAAATAGTATCGAGTAAATGGTCCATATTAATTTTAGTAAGGGGATAATTGACAATCTCTCATATATATATACATATATATAGTCCTGATCTGGTCTGAGATTTTAAAATGCAGAAAAATCTTGGAAAACGCATAAGCCGTGGGGATTGCTTAAAACTTAAAGCGTTAAAACCGTATGATTTATGTGATTTTTTAAACTTTCCCGCACTTTAAAATCTTAAATTTGAATATATATATATATATATATATATATATATATTTATATAGAGAGAGAGAGAGAGAGAGAGAGAGAGAGAAAGTGTGTTATTATCTTTTAACTATATTATAAACTATAAAATATCAAATGACTACAATAAGTATAACTGTCTATCACTTTATCACAATATCTTTGTAAAATATTTTATTTTACTATACTTCTGTTTATCACTATTAGTTGACCGTTGATTAACTAATAAAATACCAACTTGTGCTTACTTTAAAAATTAATTAAATTTTTAAATAAAAAACTAAGAAAACAAAATAAAAAAATCAAACCCAACTGAAGAATGCGTCTCTTTACTGCCAAAACTTCTTATGCTTGCGATTAAATATCTTCCTTCTGTGCTAAACTGCTAATCTTGCTCTCATCAAGATATCAAATTGAAACCACCATTAAAGCTTGAGGATAGGAAATTAAAACTGCCATTAAAGCTTCAAGATCAATATGCTTTCTATCAATCTTAATTTCTATTGCGTCAGAATCCTTCAAACTGATCAATTGAGAAGCAAATCTCAAAGAAATATTATGAAAAATCCTTTTCCAAATTAAACAGATACTCCTAGAGATAAGCTATTAAAAAAAAATTCCGCACCCACGGCTGCTATCAAAATTCCTCTAATTCTTCTTTCAGAAGAGACCCATCGATGCCAATGCATGGCTTGTACCCATTCAAAAGTGCCGATAATTTTTCAAAGATGGTGGACCATTGTCTTAAAAAAAATGAAGAAAAAGAAGATGATGACGAGGCTAGATACTTGGGATTCACAGATTTTTTTTCCCTCTTTCTTAACCAATAATAACTACACTACCATTGTAATTCTCAGTTCCATACAATTTTATCTTGGTTTTGAAAATAAAGTTACTTTTACCCCTTTAATGTTAGCATGAGCATGACATCAATGTTGGACTGTGACAAAAAAAAATTGTAAAATAAATTTTTTTAAAAAAATACGGTAGTAAAATGATATAAATCAATACTTCTTATGTTCATTTGATACTTTATAATTCTAAAAATAGTCAAATGATAACAACCATATATATATTATTATCATTTTAAAAAAACACAAATATATTATATTCAAGTCTCCGGTACTACTAATTAAACAACATAACATATAATATTTGCTTCAGACATGCTTCGGCTACAATAATTACACATAATTCGCTTAATACAGTCCTCAAACACAGAAAAATATAACTACATATATAGTATTCATATAATAACATATTCATCAAAATCAAACTCACTATATATATAAAATATAACATGCAGAAAAAGTAAGCAACTATGGAATTCCAATGATGGGGACGAAAGGGACATAGTAGCTTGATGGCGCAAGGCCCCACTCTGGGGGCAAAGGCAGATCAACGGTCTTCGATGAATCAAACTTATTTGCTGCCCCACACTTTGAATCTTTCATGTTTGATGGACATGAAGTTGAGAATGCAAGAGGTGTTGAGATCTTGTATGAGTTGTTCTTGAGCTTCACGATTTTGGACACCATGTTCTTCTGTGAAGCATAGAGCTGGACCGGACCTCCGAAGAGCTTTGCATGGCAGTTCAGAGGAGATGGAGTTTTCATGCCGGCATCTGATGGAAGGTTAACCTTGAAGGAGCCTGAAACTTCCGTTGTTGCCATAGCCAACTTCTGGACATTGTTGCACTTCACTAGAACCTTAACACCTGAAATATGAAAATTGTGTTTCTCAGGATTTTGGTCCAACGTAGTCAAAATGAAGAAACTATAAACTTAAGAAAGCCGAAATTAGGATCTGAATACTGAGAAGGTTATTGAAACATAAAATCTAATTTTTTTTTCTTTTCATCTTGCGGGTATTAGGGGACCACAACCTTGATCTACGCATGATTAGAAACGACCTTACCAGTTGAAACGGCTGATTAATTCACCTACTTGATAATGAAATGTTAAAAGCTAATAACTAGGCTCTTAAGTGAAGATTATTACGATTGTGCCATAACTAGAATACAAAGAAGTGCATGTGAAAATAAGCAAGATAATTGCTAGTCAAGTCATTTTAACCTGAGAGATCATAGTCCTTGCTGCAGTCAGAGCAAGAGACCTTTCCCTTGAGGACTTGTTGGCATGTCGAAAGCTCGAAACTTGCAGAGAGAGCTAACGCAAAGAGGAGAGCTGTTATGGGAGGAGAAAGCGCCATTGATGAAACTCTGAAGAGACTTGAATGTGAAGATAAGATGATTTGAATTGTAATATTGCAACTTGTTAAATAGAAAGATGAATGTACTGTTTTTAATGCAAGGGCCCCCCAATACAGACTAAGTGGTTGGGATTCATGCGGTGCAGTTAATTTTAGTTCCCTACAATTCTAGTGACACCCAGAAGGAGAAGTAGTCTCTACACTAAATAAATTTTAAGTTAGATTATTCTTACTTAGATTTTTTACTTAAAAATTTGAAACAAGTCTTAAGTTATTATTTTTAAAAAATCAATAAATTGTCATCATGAAATACTATTTTAGCGTTTAATATTTACTATTAGATTACTTGAAATTAATGACTTAAAATTTATGTCAATATTTTAAGTAAAAAATTTAAATTGAAATAACCCCACCCTAATCTAATTTAATATTGTTAATTTAAAGAATATGCAAGTCCTATTTAAATTATATGCTTGTTTAACGTGTGCACCAAAGAAAAATAATGCAGTAAAGAAAAATAATGAAAAAATAATTGGAGATGAACATTATCTTACAATTTGATTAAGCAGCTCATCTTTTTAAATAAAAGTACTGATATTCCGACACGGACCAGGGAAAAAAAAAAGGGGGGCCAGAACATTGACAGAAACATAACAGACCAAGCCCACTCTTATCTTTTTTTTATTTAATATTATGGGAGTGTTTCAATTATTTCAACATTATTCTTTAAAGAAACTTCTTTAAATAAGGAGGAGAAGCAATAAATTTCAACCAAACCTACACGATGAATTTTTCACAACACAACAGTCAAAAGAGTCCATTAAAATTGATAAGTAAACTGTGAGCATCAACTGAATGCTTTTTATTATTTTTTTTATACTGATAATTATACAATTAAACTATAACTCATATTTATATAAGATTTTTATTGATATATTACAATCAGATTATAACTTATATTTATACGTGACTCTTACTGATATATTACAATCATACTGTAATAACTAGAATTAGTTATATTAATTCTTGATATATTATAATCAGACCGTAATAACTAGAATTAGTTATATTAATTCTTATTAAGCACTGTCCAAATTTTAATCCTCAAATATTTACATGACTCTTATTGATAGATTCAATCAGATTGTAATAATTGAAATTAATTATATTAATTTTTTTAAATACTGTATAAATTTTAATTCTTTCTAATATTCAAGAGATGTCTACTCTAATTACATTAGTAACAGAACCGTCATCATTCAATTATGTGTATGAAAACATCAACTGAATACTTGAAAACAAAGAAGAGCATGATTTTCAGCACATTTAAGAAGCTGTACAAATGTTTGGTAAAGTTTCATTACTAAGTGACAGATTATGTCGAACTCGAAGAAGGATCATAATCGACCCATTAAAAGATGAATTAATTTTTCGCTGAAATGTGGTTGATTAAAGGTCCAGTTGGGCATGTTCTGAGCCACAAGCAATGAGCCCCTATGCAGGACGATTCGCATATCCGAAATTTCTTCAATACTTTCGGGGAATCTATGGCATTTCGATGTTATTGCATTAATGGATATAACGCTTTTTGGATTACGCTGCAAATTGGAGTTAGAAAACGGAACAAAATTCCTTAAGAAATCATGTGTTAATAAGGCTGGTCAAGAATGGCACTTCATGTGAACTATTTATGTTGTTCCTTTAAGAAATATATACATCTCATTTCTTTCAACTGTAACCTTTGGATTGCTTTGGGCGGAACGCTATGCTCACTCAATTAGAATATTTAGCTTTTTAATTTGTATCCACACTCATGTGACATTCTCTACGGTAACTCATTGATTGGGCTCTATTTCCATTGTTAAAGTTTGCAATCTCCTAATTTCATTAGCAAGTGCTCTAATCTCCATGTGCAAAATTCATGAACAAGAAACCAAAAAAAAAAAAAACCTATTAGTACGAATAACTAAGAAGTGATCTTCTGTGAATCTTTGATAGCTTGTGTCCTTGAGTGAATTAATAAAAATCGATTGATGAAACAATCAACAATCAGCAATCAACAACCAACAATCAACAATATTTAGAAACCATTTGGGGAAAACAGAAATTCCTCTGAATCCTGTGATTCAGAGTTGATTGTGACATTGATTCTCTAAAACAAACAACAATGTGAATACCATTCAATGTAGCCGCAAGGTTAGCAAACAAGCAGTTAAGAAATGCATTCTTTTCTTGTTGCAACTACATTGCTTATCTAATCGAATCAACGAGAACGACTGAGGTCCTTATCAATATTCCGAAGATAGCTACTTTGCTTACAAATTTCTGGGTAAGAGATGCCGGACGACCTAAAACAAGAGAAAAGACAGCTGGGTTTCACAGTTTGTTTTGTTCTACATTGATGAGAGTAATAATTGCAGAATCAAAAGTCGAAGTAAAAACTAAGTCGTGCTTAAAAACAGCTCTGATTCTTCGAATGTCTTATTAAATAACTATCAACTTGCATCGACAATCAGCATCAACCTCAACCAGTATTTTCAGGTCATTACTTATTTTTACAGAGGTAGACTCAAAAAATAAAACATTTAAAAATAAAAACAAAGATACCGAATTCATGCACTTTATGGCAAGCACAGTGGTTCCAAATATATAGCTTGTATGGAGAACATATTATCTACAAATACAAGACTAGGTTTGACACCAAGCCTAATGAGTAACACATTATGTTACATAGTAAACTCGTGCTGTCGACCATTTATGCTATATATATATATATATATATATATATATATATATATGGAATCAAGATATTGTCCCTCATTCAGTCGTGTTATGCCCCTCACGTTTAACCTACCCTCATGAAGCCACCAATACTATCTTACCCATCCCTCCTACCGTAAGGGACTCAGTTCAGTGGGGAAATCCTATTGAGGCGCATGGCAAATGTGCCATGTACACCTATATGATGAATGAAGTGGGACTGATTGCCTACAATACAGCAGATCCCATTGAATATCTCATAGCATTTTCTGTTGTGGTTTTGAATGACTCAAGAAACTCAATTGAAATGTTAGAACCAACTGTGTCACATTTTGAATCACTTTATTAATTGACAACTCAGAGAGTTTGGTATGATAAGAAAATCTTTTATATCTGCCACTTTGGTAGCTGGCCAGGATCAAAACAACAGAGACACCAGCGTAATTGTCCATTCAAAATCCTGGCGATAGGTCCCCATGGGCTCTGATTTCATCTGGCTGACAAGAACGTGGGCTCATTATATAGCACAAGTTGTAGATCGCTTATGACAGAAAAGTACAGAAACATTATTAAGGCCTAGAGAAATGGGAGTCCTAGACACATTATATGCACTTGAAACAGTTACACTCTTCTGAAGAGAAATGCGGCACACTTAATCTAATTTTGCACCCGAGAAATTTATTACATGCTGGCTCAAGACAAAAAATCAGTATTAATGAATTCCAATATCAACTAAAAACAGTATCATAAATTGGAATCACTGATCCTTCTGAAGAATGGAAGGGGATCCATTGACCATCACTCTAGGGCAAGCTGAGGAAGACTTTGCCAGCAGTCGAAGTTGATAAACAAGCAACTAGGAAACAAACAGAAACCAGCAATGATAGAGACGATAAACTTAGAGAGAGCAATGATCTTTGCCTGCATTGGTTTAAGTGTTACAATTTCTAAAGTTCCAAGGACAACTTTCACTCACATGGTTTTCCAAGATAATTTCATAGGTGTGGATTTTTCCCTAAACATGCACTAAGAAAGTTTCAAGCTTAACGGTATTCACTTCCCCGAGTGTTTACGAAGTAAAAAGAGCAGTGCATACTCCAGCAAATAAGAGTTTTTAAGCCTTTGAAACAGATGTACTATATTATTTTGAGTTTAGCAATAGCGATATCAGGTGTAATTCTAGAATAAGATCACCGGCATGATTGTAAAAGTGCAACATTGCAAGGCATTGGAAAAGCATCTTAAAATCTTTAAGACAAGGGCAACCTCAGCCAACCTTCAGTACTGATGTGAGGCACTAAGGCAGCACCTTTTATATGAAATCTACTTGGATAGTGTCCAATTAGGTAGCATTTTGCTCATAAACATAAGGCATTTCATAAATGATCTTTTGCCTTAGTACAACAAATGAAATCCATTAATTATTATTCATCAGAAGAAAGCTCTTCAAAGTTAAAAGACTTCCCTGCCATGGATTCTTGCTTTGAAAATAAAGTTGATTTACTACTCCAGAATGATAAGCTTGTGCCTCATGACCAATAAAGGCCATAATCACAGAAGAAAATGCCGACTGTCAATATGAGGCTCTGGATGCAGATGAAGTTTTCAGTGTTTTTCATAATAACTACAAGTATTTTGATAGTCAAAGGGTAATTTATAAAAGTCAGTTTAGCCTACAGCGATTCTCTTCACTCAGGTCAACATTTAAGGTACCCCAATCCTTGGGCAACTGTGAGATCTAGCTCTTTACGGGCACCCTTCACCTCTACCTACCTTGTTAAAACCACTGTTACTAAAAATATATATATATATATTTCATAACCTATTCACAGTAGAAGAATGATATAAGAGGATGAACATCATATCCCACAAATTTTAATCTTTCCCCAAATTCAAATGAGATCGATCAATATGCCTAACACACAGCTGTTATGCCAACTTTTCTTCAACGTAACAGAAGAAACTAAAAATAGAAAATTTACTAGACAGGATCCTTATTATATATCTGTTTTCCTGCTCCTTCCCCAATTACAGCTTCCTCCACTCAGAATTATTAGCTTCACTTGTGATTACCAGGAGACAGACAAATATATGTGCCATTCAAGCAAAGCCTGACCAATTTCAACTTTAAAGTCAGACAGCCATGCCCCTTGTCCATGCCAAAAATTACACGAATCACTATGAAAAACCATTAGAATTGAGAATGTCTGAGCTCCTGAAAATCAATAAAATATTAACCAAATTCTAGAAAATATTTTAATCCCAAAAAATCCATGAGGTTTGTTTTCAGAACTTAAACATGTAGTACCATCTGCGATTAGTGACAAGCACACTTCAACACTCACATGCAGCTTGTTCGCAATCCAAAAGTTAAGACACTCAACAATAAAAGTTAAGGGGGCCTGCCATAGTACCACTATATGGGCATTGCTCGAAAATAAAATTTTTGGTGTAGCAACAAGATATTAAGCAGCTTAAATGCTCGCTGAAACTTCTGAAGTTACAAATGCCAACAAGCATACCCATTGTAGCTTGTAGGCCATAGAAATGAGACTACTATCACGGTTTATTTGTCCTTCTAGCGGCAACATCTTTTGCAGAGCATTTGATTTCCATGCAAATCTTATTCCAAAAATTAAATAAAATACCAACTAATTACAAGCAATGATACATTCAGTAGCATTGAAAGCACCTTTCATTTTCACCTAACTCTATGATTTTTTAATTATTATTGTTATTATTATTATTATTATTATTACTAACATTATTAATAGAAAGTGACTGCTAACCAAACCTAATGTTTCTTCAAAGCAAAAACAAATTCAACAAATTTTCCTTAACTCTTATTAAAATTGTTTGTTCCCGTACAGTACTCTATATACTCAGTACTCTATATACTCAATATTCCCTAAAACAAATCTCAATAAATTAAAGCGAGTAATGCTTTAATTCCATAAATAATTTTTTCTTTAAAAAAAAATTTTGAAAAAAACCTCAATCAAGAAAACCTGTTTGTCGAAACACAGCGTTTCTGACTTGCCTCAGATCCCTGCCTTTGAGCGTGCGACCAACGCCTTCGAGCACCGAACACGACACAACGGGCGTGTTCGCACGCGCCACTAACTCGTGCGGCGGCAGCACCATCTCGTTGTCCGCCTCGTCGTCCTCGTCCACATCGTCAAAATATCTTCTATTCCTCATGGCCCCCGCCAGCACCGGCACGTTCACCGGCGCGCTCTGGTACTTTAACTTTCCGAACGGCGACCGCTCTTGCGGCTGTTGCTGCGGCGGCGGCTTCGGAATTCCAGGAATCGCGCGCGACGTCGAGGCCCACGCTTTGTGGTAACAGTATGTCGGAGATTCCGGAAGCGCAGCCAGGATTCCAAAGTTTTCGGAGAAGTTAGTTTTTTTATTGTTGCTGTTGTTGTAGAGGTGATTGTCATGGTGGCGGTGGTGGTTGTCGGCGGGTTCCGAGATATCGGTGGTGAAGATATCGTCTTCGTTGAGCTCGTCGAAGGCGGCGGCGGGTCCTGAGGGTTGTGACGCGTGAGGATACGCGCTGAGCAAGCGGTTGGGGGGAGAGGACTTCCGAGGGCCGAAGCGGGTCGGGCCGTGAATGTCCATGCGGATGCGGTGATGAGAGGATGTTTTGTGCGTGTGGGAAAGGGGCTGGAGTGACGTGGAAGGTGAAAATCTTTTGAGGATAAATTGATGACATAAAAAATAAATAAATATCAAAACGTAGGACTGGGACAGCCCGAGACCGAGGGGAGAAAGTAGAAACTGAGATTCCCCTTTAGGAAATTTGTGGGACCTACGTGTTACGGAATCTTTTACAGATTTCTTCCATCTGTCTTTTTAGTGTTAGTATATTATTAAAATTTAATTATTTTTATTTTTTAATTTATTAATCATTAATTACGTTAATAAAATTTATGAGACATAACTAAGGGATCCTTCACCTTCAACCACTAATTTTCTTGTTTTTGGGATTAGTTAAATTTATTTTCAGATTATGTTTTTAACTTAATTTTTAGAAATAAAAATGATTTTCATATTATTAAAATATAATTTCCCATTATTCCTCACTGGCTCAAGAACTGCGGCACTAGTAGTGGGGATTCAATAAAAGATAAACTTAACAAGAAAAGATGAAGCTATTTTGCTGAGAGGAAACAAGAAGAATGCTGCTTATTAATGCAATGCAAAATCGATTAAGGGAACGTCAAAAGAAGCACAAACACATAGAACAGCATAAAATAATTTAATTAAGTGATCCATTTCCGAACCAATTATGTTGTGTGTCTTCAGGGCTTGGGTGCAAGACCGGCCTTGAGAGCTTCAATGGTAGCAGCATCAGTCTTGAATGCCTTAGCCAATATGGTATCATCAATGCCGGTGGTGAACAGAGTGTTGGGAAGGGACACAGTTCCTGCATTAGCACTGCCGAAAGCTGAAACTGCGAGAGCCGGATTCTGTGCGTCTGGGTTGTACTGGAAGTGAACAAGTCCCTTAGGGAATACAAACATGTCACCGGCTTGAAGTGTTTGAGTGAAAAGCTTGTTGGTTGTGTCAACG
The DNA here is from genome assembly GCA_030449835.1 of Clausena lansium. Taxonomy (NCBI): domain Eukaryota; kingdom Viridiplantae; phylum Streptophyta; class Magnoliopsida; order Sapindales; family Rutaceae; genus Clausena; species Clausena lansium. Next base: position 6,083,383 of record JASUUF010000192.1, on the reverse strand, counting down.
AAACCAACTTGAAGGCTACCATCAATGAGGAAAAGGAGCTCAGCAGAGCGCGGATGAGTGTGAGGCGGGTTAGTAGTGCCAGAGGGGAACTGAAGGACAGCATAGGAAACACTCTGGCCATTGAGTGCTGGGAATTCGACCATGCTTGCTTTCAAGACTTTAAAAGCTGGAGGAGGCCCTGCACCAACCAAGGCTCGCATGCCGGTGAATGTGAAGAAATTTCCATCGACTAGGCTTAAATTTGATGGCACAATAAAGTCGGAGATGATATCTGGGTCTCCGGCCAATGCCATTTGGACTAGGGCTAGTGAAGATAGCAGAAGGAAGAAGAGCTTTTGAGATGCCATGGCAAATTACTTTGATATATGCAGGAGATAATGAGATTAATTAATTGCTAATGAGATGATGAATTTGGATTTGAAGGTGGATGGTATTTATAGAGTGTGGGATGTGAAGGAATTATTTGTAAATTGTATTCCTTCACGCCTCTTGACAGATGGGATGTTTACAAAGTCATTCTTGTTTTGGTCGAAGGGGTTTTTGGTGTCATTTACTCAGCAAGGAGGTAAAAGAGTACTAGTAATACAATTTTTAACTTATATGTAATTTTGTTTTTCCACCTTTGCATCCATGTAAGTGTTTGAATCATATGATATGCGCATTGGCAGTGTGAAGATCAAATAAGAATTTGACAAAAGTGCAGCTGGTTTTGGAAAATGGCTGGGAAAAACTAAGCAAATGATTCTTATGAGATTAGAATCAAGTCGAGGATATATCACCAAAATAATTATTCTTTTTTATTTAACTTTCTTGTCTCAAGTTTTTGTACTAAGAGTTTGTGGAGGATTGACTAACATGGATACAATATGTACACAAATGTATCATATCAGTAGTAGCTGATACTCAGTCTGATGGATTCATGTTTGCGGAACTTTGGTTTGTTTAGAAGCCTTGAGATTTGTTTTGTGGATTCCTGTTTGTCTTTTTTAAGAGATTAGTACATTCTCAACAAAATGTTGATACTAGATCTTGGTCTATTAGGAGAAATCCACTGCAGTAGCGAAATTTGGTGGTGGTAGTAAGAGTTGTTGATAATCAAAGAACTTGGATGATATTGATCAAGAACAAAGATGTTTCTGCCAGGTGAATTTCTCAGCATTTCGAGAAATGATGGTTGAATTGAAGAGTACAGGTTTCCTCATTCCTTGTGTGATTATAGTTATAAAGATAGTAACAAGGAAATGCCCAAGAGTGTGACCTCCTATACCATAACAATTGAGCATACAACATTATTAGATGCTGAGATTGAAGTAACCAGAACAAAAGCGATCTGTAAATTTAAGGTTTTTCTTGGCCAATCCTTTCCTGTTAAATTCAAATGCCAAGTCATTACGAAGGCTGTCATTGTCCACAACTAATCATCTCATGTTCATAATGAGGCTTTTGCTTATTTCCAGCTTCTTTGGCTAGAGAGAGTGGTTACTTTAGAGTAGTTGGAGAGCATAATATTTCTTACTAGTGCAAAAGGATTCTCAAGATCCTCCAAGATACAAATCTTAGCTGTGTAATTCAGTAATTAATTGGGAAGATTTTCCTGCGTGCACAAGACAAGAAGGCCAATGCTCTCAGTTCTTTGTGAAGGAAAGACAGCCTGCCTTGCCTTACAATTATGAATGAATCTAGTTTCCTTAGTTAGCTTGATTAATTCCAATTTATATTTATTGCAGAATCATTAGCTTGCACTATAAATTGCAGGCACTCTAGCCTTGTAATACACACAGCTTTCTCAATAATAAAGAATCATTTTCCTCTCAATTTAATTATTTTAGTACAAGGACTATGTTAAGCTAAAGCTCTGTTGACTCTGGTCTTCTTAATAGTACTTTAACTGGAAATATTAGCCAGTTGCAGATTACTGAAATGTAAAATTGTTAATGGACAGTACAAGAAGAATGGTTATTTATTCATTGCAGAATCGGTAAAGGAAGTGCCACAAGAAGCACAAAACATTAAAAGAAACAACAAATTTAAAGTGACGCACACTGAACCAATTAATAGTAGTAAATTTTATCCTCAAGGTTTGGGTGCAAGGCCGGCTTTGAGAGCTTCAATGGTTGCAGCGTCAGTCTGGAATGCCTTAGCCAATATGGTATCATCAATGCCGGTGGTGAACAGAGTGTTGGGAAGGGACACAGTTCCTGCATTAGCACTGCCGAAAGCTGAAACTGCGAGGGCCGGATTCTGTGCGTCTGGGTTGTACTGGAAGTGAACAAGTCCCTTGGGGAATACAAACATGTCACCGGCTTGAAGTGTTTGAGTGAAAAGCTTGTTGGTTGTGTCAACGAAACCAACTTGAAGGCTACCATCAACAAGGAAAAGGAGCTCAGCAGAGCGCGGATGAGTGTGAGGCGGGTTAGTAGTGCCAGAGGGGAACTGAAGGACAGCATAGGAAACACTTTGGCCATTGAGTGCTGGGAATTCGACCATGCTTGCTTTCAAAACTTTAAAAGCTGGAGGAGGCCCTGCACCAACCAAGGCTCGCATGCCGGTGAATGTGAAGAAATTTCCATCAACGACACTTAGGTTTGATGGCACAATGAAATCGGAGATGATATCTGGGTCTCCGGCCAGTGCCATTTGGACTATGGCAAGTGAAGATAGCAGAAGGAAGAAGAGCTTTTGAGATGCCATGGCAAAGTGCTTGATATATGCAGGGGATAATTAGATGAATTAATTGCTAACGAGATGATGAATTTGGATTTGAAGACGGGTAGTATTTAAAAAGTATGGGATGTGAATGATGTGTTTGTACATTTTAATCCTGCAGGCCTGTTGACAGATGGGACTTTCACAAAGTCATTCTTGTTTTGGTCGAAGTAATTTTTGTTTTCATTTATCCGGCAAGGAGGTAAAAGAGTATTAGTAATATTTGTTCCTTAAGTTTATTTATTTATTTTACTTCTTATATGATTTTCATTTTAAAAGTGTTGTGCAAAACTGTTGAAAGTTGATTTAAGGAACTGAAAATTTGGAGTGGCAAAGCCCCAGATGAAGAATTGTTGTTATTTATACTGTCTGGTCAGTTGAAAAATTCTGCTGAATTTTACTAGCTGTACATTTTAAGGCCACTGTTGGATTGATTCCTTAATTAGCAAGTTTAACTGCATATTGAAAATAACTTCAGTGGACAATTAGAGCAAGAAAATAACAAAATATTAAAAAAAAATTAAAGTTATCGAATTGATGGCATCCATTCCAAGCACATTCGAGAAAATAACAGGACCAATGAAGTCGTTTTTAGCTTTTGCGTTTTAGTTGTCCACAATGCTCATTTGCCGTGTGCAAATGATCACATGACAATTGACGAAAAGTGCAGCTGGATTTGGAAAATGATTCACATGAATTTAGAATCAAATTGAGAATATTTCGTCAAAGTAATTCTTGTTTACTAAACTTTCTTGTCTCAACTTGTTTGTTTGTATAAATCTGTTGGATGGATACATGATACCACCGTTAAAATAAGGAGAAAGGAGAAAATATATGTTTCTGCCCGGTGGATTTTGAGGACAATTGTGTCTCAGCATTTCGAGAAATGATGGTGTAATTGAAGGGTCAGGTTTCATTGTAATGAGATACCCCAACAGTGACCACCTATGTCATAACAGTTCAGCATTCACCATTTGTATTAGCGATAATTCATAGCCCTCCCAATCATGAAATTTGCAAATGATATGGGATGAAACTAAAGTACCAAGAAGATAAACCATTTTACTGATATCAGCACTAGATAAAACTCCAGGGACAGCTGAGCTCTTTGGTCCTCATCAATGAAATCAATCAAAGCCCTTTAAAGCTTGATTCTGACTCTCTTTTTTCTCACTGAACAATCCATCTATTAAGATTGATGCATCACATCCCTTTTTTTGGGAGATAATATATGTGGCATATATTAGCATAAATATAAGCAGCATTGAAGCTATGCAAAATTTTAAAGCACAATAGCTTATGTTGACAAAGCAGCCATGGAATGGCAAGCGAATAAGCGCAGCAACTATTCTTGGGTTTTGAAGAATTTTTCTTTGAGAAGGGTGCCTATAACAGCCTCAGCAACTACAGCTTATTGAGTTTCAACCGGAACCTTAAACCTCCAAGATTTATCCCAATGCACGTGTAGTTATAATAGATTTTATTATTAAATAAATTTGTTTGCAAGCCAGGAGTGACATGTGTCGTGGGCAGACATGGACTGGGGACATAACAAATAAATCAAAAGTACAAAATCGAAGGAAAAGGAAATAGGTAGCATTGCATTGCTCTTAGCAAATTAATAATAGTCAGCGTTTATTGACGGCCCGGCATGATTTCCTTATCTCCCCTTGGTTGCCGGTAAGAACCTGAACTCGTCCCATCTTAACCATGGCCTCGCCAAATTTAGCATTAAAGTCATTCCCAGTCGCTATTTTAGCCACGGTGGCTTTGGTTAGCGAATCCATTGCCAGATCTTGGTCTATTTGCAGAATGCCTCTACGCATCGTAATTTGCTTGTAGAAAGAGTTGTCAACTCTCAATGAACTTGTAGGATTCTGATCAAGATTAACTGTATTATCACGTGCTGAATTCAACGGACAGATTCGTCTCAACGAGAGGAGTAGTGATGGATCCATGTTTGGGTCAGGTTTTCTAGTGTTTTTGTAATTGTAAAGACGATCCTGGAAGAAAGAACAATGTGCTATCCCCACAGTATGCCCACCTATAACAAACATATTTATCAAGAAAATAAAATACATTACTAACCACATTATCCAAACAGAGAATGACAGTCAGGTACTTGTTGAGTTGTGTCCTACTTTAGTTAATAAAAGGAAGTTATTAAGGTTTATAAATATGATAAGTCATTCCACCTAGTAGATTTTTTTTTATTAGATACCTAGAAATCTTAAGTTCAGCCTCCCAGCAAATTAGTATCTAAGCCAAACCCTAATAGTTGGAATGTGGTAGTAAAATAACATAGGTGTGTCGGATGAAAGGACGGAGGTTCAGTGGTGGTTTCGTCTTGGTTAATAAAGAGGAGTTATTTAAAGCTATAAATAGAATAGATCTCTCCACCCAATAGACTAATTTTTTAGATTAGATACCTATAAATCCTAAGTCCAACAATAACAATATTTAAATATTTCTCAATTTTTAAATTTCACCTTACATTCTAATGTTTTAATTTTAACATACAAAACCTTTTTACGTCTTTGAAAAACATATTAAATTAGACTGCCAGCAAGGTTAACAATAAAAGAACTCAAAAAGCCTGTTTTTCTGTTGTAGTTTTCAACTTTTCTTGCCCAAAATGTACTGGACAGTTTTAGGGATTTAAAAGGCAAAATGAGAGATATTCAAGACCCAAGTGTCGATATAATGTTTGAATATGTATGGAGGAGGGGAATGTGGAGTACATATACCAAGAAGATAGACCATGTCTGTGGCATTGAGTCCTTTCTTAGCAAATGTTGCAATGGATTGAGCTACTGGAATATCCGGACCTGGCAGATTTACGTTTGTTGCTAGAGATACAAATCCATCCTTTCTTCCTGTTTCTACATTGTATCGCCCTCCTCCACTCTGCATCAACAAAAAAAGAAAAAAAACTTGTGTCATAGTTGCATTGATTTCAGGAATTTGAATTCAGTGTCAATCTTAATTAGCTGAGTTGGTTTTTTTTTTCCTTTTTTTTTAAATCTTGTATCACGTGTACATTAGTAATACCAGAAATTATAATTAATGATCAACACAAAGCTCAGATATCAACATGCACTGAATCTAAATCCTAATTGGAGTCCGTTATTCATTTTCCTTGCTACTAAATTAAACGCTTGTGTACCAACAAGGTGTTGGCTCCACTAGCAAAGGAGTTTCCTAAAGTGATTAGAACTGGGTGTGCTCCCCAGTTCGAGTCGCAAGGAAGTCGCCCTTGTTGGGAGAACCTGTGTGTCCCGATTCAAGTGGGGATTTCTAGTCTGGGTTATGGTACATGCTTAAAGATGCTTCCTACAGTTGGGGCCTACTCAGAATACCTCGTGACAAAGATTAAAAAAAAATAAAAATTAAACACTTGTGTTACCAAGGAAACAGCATCTCTAGTTGCCATGGCAATGATATCAGCGCAAGAGACGACGCCGGAGCAGACACTTTCCAATGCAGCCTTCGCAGCATCAATAACATCATAACCCCTCACGCTTAAATTTGGAGGTGCAGTTTTCTCAGAGGTGCGCCCGTCCAGTAGAATCGACCCGTCACATCCCTTTTATATCATAACATTACATAAGGTACCTCACAAAAGAGCAAATTGCAATGCAATTAATCTACTTAATTAAAGAACTTACATTGACAAAGCAGTCGTGGAATTGCATCCGAAGGAGAGCGGGCGTGATAGTTGGGTCCACGATGAACTTTGCCTTGACAACAGCAGCAACAACAGACTCAACATCCACAAGCAGGCGACACTTTCCTCTATAAAATCCCACCTGAAGTGCACCATGGCAATGGCCTGTAAAGTTTACAAGAATGAGCCCTAGGGCTAGTACTAATGCAGCTGAACTCGACGTCATCATCTTCTTTGGAAAGATTGTTGGCAATTCGATATGGAATGAAGCAGTCCTTAATTTGTGCCTATTTATAGGCGTTAAGCAGGACTTAAATTATAAATGCCAACCCAGACTGAAAAAGTAAGCTCCATAGTTGAATAATGTGTGTGTACCATTACTTCTCTATAAGAGAGGTTTAATTTCATTGTCCAGTATACGTGCGTCCAAGTAGTTTATGCTGACTTTGTATCTTTCAACATCTTATTTTTATTACGAATAATTAATATTTTGTACATAAATTTGGAGGCACATACAAAATTAATGCAATATGAGTAGTGCTACCATTACGTATCCCAAAATTTTATTTCAAATGATGTAGCATTCATTAATTAGTTGTTAAGATATTACAATTAATCCACTCAGAACTTGTAAAAAGTTATCACATAATTTTTCATAAAACTCGGTATAAATTTTTAGAATGTCTACTTATCATTATACAAACAAAAAAATATACATAGGAATACATGTCATGATTGCATTTACATATATGGAAAGACGATTAGTATATATAAGTCAAACTCTATTGAAATGATCAACTAATTAAATTCAATGTATTGACTTTAGATTTCAAGTCTTTATTTCATTATTGTCAACGATTAAAAAGCAGAAGCTGCAGAGCTGAAGATGCTATATATACGTGCTGTTGGAAACAAAGAATAGAATTAAAATGCTAAAAATGGTAGCGATCCTGCTGTAGTGGTATTTCCCAATTAAGGACTTTTTCAGTGTACTATATAAAATAAGTTAACAACCACTCTTTTCAGTTTTCATATGGGGGTAGCTCATGGGTGGGAGGGGATTGTATTATACCTTCAAGTAAAATAAAAAAGGGTAGGGTTGTTTGTATTTTCAAAAAATCTATGAACACTCTTTATTTCAAAAATATTTTTATTACGAAAAATATCTTTTCAGGAAATTACTAAAAATGACACAATTACTTTTAACTTAAAAACAAAAATACTTTACACATTCACTTGTTATAAACTCTTAGGGTGTGTTTACTTTTCGGATTGAGGAATCGAGATTTAAAATCGAAATTATTAACAATATTTACTTCGCAAAATAAGAGTAGAAATTAGAATTGGAATCGTGTGAGGCCCACAAATTTGGGAATTATTCGTATAGATTTGATTCCCAAGGATACCGTTGGGAATCAAATTCTGATTACCAGAACTACTCATTTTACCCCCATTTGAATTTTTATAATCCCAAAATTGCCCTAAATCAAGTTTTGTCATTTTTGCATTTTAGTCCTGATGAATTTGTGAAAATACCTAAAAAATTTATATTATTTACAAATAGGTCCTTTTTTATTTAATAAATGATGATGATGATGATGATAATAATAATAATAATAATAATAATAATAATAATGATGATGATGATGATGTTGTTGTTGTTGTTGTTGTTGTTGTTGTTATATTAATTTTATTGTTATTAAAATTTATTATTTTAATTATTATTATTAAAATTTTATTATCATCATCAAAATTTATTAATTTTATTATTTAATTATTATTGTTGTTATTATTATTTTAATTTTATTATTACTGTTTGGGGAAGAAATTGAAGATTAATAATAAAGCACCACGTGTCGATGTGAAATTTTATTACTATAAGTAGTCACTGGGGGGTACCCGAACTATATTAGGTACACCTGATAATTGAGTGGGTACGTTTGGTATGCCATGTTAAAACCAAGGTGATTAAAGAGAATTTCCAAAAATATCCGTCCAGACAACTGCTCACCCTATAGTGTACACCACATGTACAAGACAACAAACCCTGCCAAAAAGGCCCTCGTTGCTCTCCAAACATGCTCCTAACGGCCCAAAAATCATAAAAAAGGTAAAAGGATGAAAAAAAATCTTGAAAAGGACAGCAAAATCACTACTAAGAAGGCGCCACGAGGCTGTGTACGCAGGGTACACTATATAAAGGCAACACGGTTCTATCTTCTCATACACAGCCAAAACACGCTCTCCATAAAAGGTTGAGGTCTCCTTCAACCTCCAGCCGTCATTTTAGAGAGCTTGCAAGCTTTCAACGCCATTAAGAGCTCAAGAAGCTAACTTGAGCGTCGAAGTATGGTTGTCGGCCACCGGTGGCTCCGCCTCTAACCGCCTTCCTGTTGTTTTGCAGGTCTAAGGAGTCCTCTCAAGCTCTCCCACTCTAAACCTAAACCTCACCATAGCCATCCCTCTCCCATTCTTCTTTTATCTCTAAAAAGCCTAAAAACAACACACACCCTCCGATTCAGTGATGTACCGTACATCTCAAAAAATAAATTTATTGTTCTTAGATAAGTTTTAGCCGCCCTTTCTCTCATCCCCCACCCCCACCCCCCTTCAAAATCTATCTAAAACAATTACTGTCATTAATGTCATTATTTATTATTATTATTGTCGTCATCATCATTATCATTATTATTAATTTTATTGTTTTGATAAATATTATTGTCATTATTATTATTTTCAGCTTTATTATTATATTTGTTCTCATTATTGTTATTATTATAATATATACTAATAATATTAGGGACAACAATTAATAAATAACATTTTAGTAACTTGCAACAGTCTATTCTAATTCTAAGAAAAAGTAAACATATCAGTGGGAATATAGTTCATTCCGATTTTGATTCCTATAGCTCAAGTAAACAACTTATTTTAATTCTAATTTCTCATTTTTATTCCAGCCTATTTCGATTCCAAATTATTCAGCAATTTAATAAACGCACCATCAATCTTTACTCTTTAGTTTCTTCGTCAACATTCATCATTTGAGGCTCATGAAAGATTAAAAGAAAAAAACAAAAGAATTGTAAATTCTTAATTGGTACACGAATCAGCATCTTCAGCAATGAGTTTTAATTACATCTCACAAATCACATTAATTAAAAGGTAATAATGTGGGTATGCCTCCGGTGGATGGCCTAAAGTCTAAAAAGTTTACTAGTTGTGTAATTTATTAGTAAGCGTTAGACTTGAATGAAATTAGCCATTAAATTGTCTTTTTGTAAAATCACGTGAATAAAAGTCAGTAGAAGTGGAAGCGGCAGTACGCAATTTTGCGAGAGCGAAAGCCAAGAGTAGAATAACACAGTGCTGTGACTTAGGAGTTGTTTGTGTTTTTTTATTGAATGTTTAAAAGAATTCAGTTTTAGTATTTAGTTATTTTATAGATATTTATTTTTTTATTGAACACTCAAAATTAAGTAATTACTGCTTAATTTAATTAAGTAAAAAATTCTAACTTAATGCTGAATTAAAAAAAGCGCTGAAGAAGTTAATTTTTATTTTTTCAACAATACCCTAACAATATCTAATTATTTTTCACAAATAAAATCTTATATTCCAACATTGTTGTTTTCAACTTGACGCCATCTTCTTCCTCTTTTCTTTTTTCTTTCAAGTTCTCATATTACCAAATACTTTGAGTCAATAATCAGATTGCTAAAGGAAATTAATTCCAGGTACTTGTTTCATGTTCCTATTCCCTAATTAATTTTTAATTATATGCTTTCTTTTGTTTCAATTTATTTTTTTAATTAAATAATAACTTTAGTTTATTTTTTATTAAATATAATAGCTTATTTATTTTATCTTTGATTTTTTTATTGAATTATTAATATATAAGTGTAATAATATGCATAATATTTAATAAAGGTATATATGTAAAATAACAGTTTTCAGATATTTATGTTATAAAAAAATAAAAAACTTAATACATTTATTCAGACATTCAAAAATAAAAATAAATATGTTATTCAGCATTCAGCTCTATTCAAACTTAATTAAATTCAGCGCTATTCAGCATTCAATTAAAAAAAACAAACGCCACCTTAGGATTTGGGGGCTAGGGTCTAATCTTTGATTGAACGGTGAAAGGTGAATTTAACTCTATTTTTTTAAAATTTAAAGAATAAGTTTTTGACATTATCCTCTATATTTTTATTGGTTTTGATTTTGACTTTATGCTCTCGTCGATAAGATACCCACTTATTAGAACAATAAATAGTAGGCTATTAACAAGATCCTTGATGTTATGAGTCCCTAATATTTATCTAAAGGAAAGTTTATATTGTAATCTTATTTATTATATAGTGGACTGTTATATCAAATTACTTTCTTGTAATTTTTTTAATTTGGGTTTTTCACCAAAAAATTTCTCTCTTATAATTTGGTTATTGACTTAGATTGTGTAGGTTTAATTTCTGTTGATTTATCTATGGTACACAACCCAAAAGAACTTGCAACTGCCTGTTTGGATTCCTTTTCTTACATGGATAATAAGATTTTAATTCATCGAAACGAGCATTATCTTTGCTGGTACGACCTAGTAAAGAAGAAAACAGAGAGTTTTCAGATTCATGGCGTGTTACAATCTTTTTGGCATGAAACTATTTGTTTCGAGGGTCTTGTCTCACTTGATGGTTATTCTAGAGAAGGTGTTTACAGGAAATAGTGTTTGTTAGAGGATAGCGGACAGACGAGGAGAGTAAAGAGCCGGTTTGATTAGGTAAATTTTTGTGCTAAGCTTTAATGGTTTTATCTGAGCAAAGATAATAAGTCTTAATTGATTTCATACTGGTGTATTCAGCTCTGATTATAATTGTTGTTTTCTGTTTCTTTTGTCACATCAAATGTTAAACGTGATCGTTTTGCTTATCTTATCAATTTCCATTTTCTTTATTAAGTGCTTGATCCGTGTGAGTGTTTAAACCCTGGTTTTTTTTTTTTCATATCTTTTATGGGATCTGTTTTTTATCCTACGCCATCTCTTCTACCTGTTAGTACTTTGTAGTTTGTATCATCCTCCTTTAGCCTTTATCAACAAATATATAAACATATATGTATCAGTATAGATCATGAAGTTTAATAATAGAATTGCCACTTACTTATCAATTACTCTTTGAATCTCCACTGCAACAAAAAGAGATACACACAAATGTTATAGAATTCTAGTTGTGTTGTCTTTTTGTCTTCGTGTTATTAGCAATGTTGAAAATAACGGGCGGTTTCGTAAGCTAATTAAATTTTACATTTGTTTTCTAATGACCATTGAGTGCTTTTGCATCCTATGCTTTTGCTAATTTACTAATAAGATTGTCTCAATTATCTTTCAGAATTGATGAAAGAGTCTTGGAGCTAGCTAGACTTAATGCAAACTGGCAATGTCGAGGCTTCCTTTAGATGTAATCATCCAAATACTAATCCGACTACCCACAAAGTCCCTTCTGTGATTCAGATGCTTGTCAAAGTCATTCTATTCCTTAATCGACAGCCCATGTTTCATAAAATTACATCTGAATCACTCCATGGAAACCAACTCAAATCTCAGCCTCATTCTTGGATGTATCACCCCCCACCAAATCTTCTCCACAAGTTTGGATTCCAATATGGATAATAATGCTATCAAACTTCATCGCCCATTTTTTCATTTCAAAAATTTTTGGTTCTTGCAATGGTTTACTTACTCTACAAGACTGTAGTAGAGGTATAGCTTTATGGGACCCATCGACCAAGAAACACAAGATATTACCCAAATTCTGGAATGATTTTGGATATTATGATTGGGTTGCTGATTGATTTGGTTATGACACAGCTAGTGACGACTACAAGTTGGTCAGAATCATACAATTCAGCCAAAAAGTAGCTGGTTGGACCGAAGTTGCTATTTATAGCCTGAAAACAATACAGCTGCCATTTCCATTTTATTTTCCTTCAAAAACTGGAGCTCTTGCATTCAGTGCTTTGCATTGGCTGGCATTCAAAACTCGTAATACATCAGAAGGCTACGGTTTGATTGTTGCATTTGATCGAAAGACCGAGGAATTTTTTCAAGTTCCCATGCCTCGTATAAAGGATAGCAGATGTTGCACCTTGAAAGCTATTAGAGGATGTCTATCTCTAACTTGCTTTTATAATAATCAGCAGCAACCTTGCAGCATATGGGTAATGAAGGAATATGGGGTGATGGAATCATGGACTAAACTTTTTTCTTGTTCTGTAGGATTATTTCAACCTTTAGCTTATTCAAAGAATGGGGTTTAGGTTTTAGTTCATAAAAGTGGACAGCCCCTTTATTGGCACCAAGTAGAAAAGATTGGGGCTAGATTGGTCTCAATTCATAGTGCGCCACACTATTTCCATAAAGCAATTATTTGTGTGGATAGTCTTGTTTCACCGCATGGGTAATTATACAAGAATATAATTGTTTGAGAGTAGAATTTCTCCTAAATTAGAAATGGTCATATCTATTGTTATAGTTGACTGTTTGAGGCTATGCAAGTCAAATTCAGTCAAAACTCATCAGTCAAATTTTATAACTACTTAGATACGTTTTCTCCTAATTGTTCGTTCCTTATAAGAATTGCAGTTTTCCTAGACGATTTGTTATTTAGTTTCCTTTTTCTGGACGGTTACTATTTCCTTATTCAACTTGGTTATAGATTTATAAAACCATATAGACTCTATATAAATGTACATGTAATGTCTGCTCTTTTTCGTACTGGTCAAATTAAAACTGCAGCCATGTCGATGCTCCCGTTTGATGTAATCGTCGATATTCTAATTCTACTACCTGTAAAGTCTCTCCTGCGCTTCAGATGCGTGTTGAAGCAATTCTGTTCCATAATCGAAAGCCAAAATTTCATAAAATTACATCTGAATCACTCCACGGAAACCAACTCCAATCACAGCCTCATTCTCGTAGGCATTCAGCCTGACCGATTCTTCTCAGCAAGTTTGGATTCCAATATGGATAATAATGCTGTCAAACTTCATCGCCCATTTGGTCATTACAGAATTTTTGGTTCTTGCAGTGGTCTACTTGCTCTACAAGACTGTAGTAGAGGTGTAGCTTTGTGGAACCCATCAACCAATAAACACAAGATACTACCAAATTTCTGGAATGATTTCAGGTATTATGATTGGGTTGCTGATGGATTTGGTTACGACACAGCTAGTGACGACTACAAGTTGATCAGGATCATACAATTCGGCAAAAAAAGAGTCGATTACACCGAAGTTATTGTTTACAGCCTGAAAACTAATTCTTGGAGACAGATTAAAGAGTTGCCATTTCCGTTTTTCTTCCCTCCAAGAAATGGAGCTCTCGCAGTCGGTGCTTTGCATTGGCTGGCATTCAAAACTCCTAACAGATCAGAAGGCTACGGCTTGATTGTTGCATTTGATCTAAAGACTGAGGAATTGTTTAAATTTCCCATGCCTCATTTAAAGGACAGCAGATGTGTCACCTTGCAAGTTATTAGGGGATGTCTATCTCTCACCTGCATTGACAGAGATCAGCAACGCCCTTGCAGTATATGGGTAATGAAGGAATATGGGGTGATGGAATCTTGGACTGAACTTTTTTCTTGCTCCGTGGAGAGAGTGTGTCGACCGTTGGCTTATTCAAAGAATGGGGATGAAGTTTTACTTCATAAAAGTGGGGAGTCCCTTTATTGGTACCAAGTAGAAAAGAAGGATCTATCCAAGAAAAGAATAAAAAAGGTAGAAAAGATGGGGGAAAGATTGGTCCGTATTCATGGCACACTAAACTTTTTTTGTTATACAATTATTTGTGTGGATAGTCTTGTTTCACCTCATACTTAATTGTACAAACTTCTTTTTGTGCGTGAAAATCTTAAATCTAATTAATAGTTTATTTCTTAAGTGTTTTTTTGAGCCAAATTAAATAAATATATTCTTTTGTTGTCGATACTATTTCTATTATGTCATATACATAAGTAGATTCACGGTAGGTAATATAACTCCTCCAGTAATTAGTACAAGCTTAAGTTTTATTTTTTTTTAATAAACCTCTATAAAATGAGAATGACTTGAAAATAAGCTTAAAATTAAGGATTATGATCCTTTCTTAGTTTTTTTCATAGGCAATGATAACCTAGTGTATTTTCTCTCTTAGTTTAATGAGGGACCAAAATTGAGTTTTGAATTTTAATGTTGACAATTAAGCCAGCTTTTTTCACTTTATTTATAAAAGCCATTCATTAAATTAGGAGAGACTATAAGAAAAGAAATATTATGAGAGAATCTTTGTCCTAAAATTAAAGAATGGCTATGGGTTTTATTTGTCTCTATTTTTGTGATAATGAGTCTAGCTTGAAAATATGCTTCTATTGAAAAGTTCACTATACAAGCGGACATCATGCTTCAGTTATGCAATGGATTACCCTTAATAATAGAATTGCTCTTTGCTTCTGAACTCTCTGAAATCTCCGCTTTAACAAAATGTGAAAAGACACAAGAACATTAGAATTCTAGTTTTGTTGTCTCCTTCTTGTGAAATTATATAAGAATATAATTGTTTGAGAGAAGAATTTCTCCTAATTTAGAAATGGACATCTCTTTTATTGTAGTTGACTGTTTGAGCTTGGGCAAGTCAAATCAGTCAAATTTTTTAGGTTTAGTGTATTCAGACATATTTTATAATTATTTAGGTACTTTTTCTCCTAATTGTTGGTTCCTTATAAGAATTACAGTTTTTCTAGATGATTTGTTATTTAATTTCCTTTTCCTGGACAGTTACTTTTTCCTTATTCAACTCGGTTACAGTTAAAACTATGTAGACTAGACTCTACATAAATGTACATGACGTCTGCTCTTTTTGGTATGGGCAAATCCAAACTGCAGCCATGTCGATGCTCCCATTTGATGTAATCGTCAACATACTAATTATACTACCTGTAAAGTCTCTCCTGCGCTGCAGATGCGTGTCGAAGCAATTTTGTTCCTTAATCGACAGCCCCAAATTCGTAAAGCTCCATCTTGATCGCTCCAAAGAAACCAACTCAAATTCCACTCTCATTCTTGCATGTTCGGGTCTAGAGATGCCATATGATTCAATAACAATTTTATCAGAAAACATGGATTCTCTGAATGATGTGGTGGAACCTGATAGCCTGCTAGAGTCTCCTGTGATTGTCGGTTCCTTCAATGGATTACTTGCTCTGCAATGGAGGAAACAGAGTTTTCTTTAACCCATCAACTAAGAAACACAAAAGACTACACAAGATTGTGATTGATTCCAAAAACTATGATGATCCTCTTGATCGGATTGGTGTTGATGGTTTTGGTTATGGTGCTGCTAGTGATGACTACAAGTGGATTATCCAGCTAGAACCATTGTTTATAGTTTGAGAAATAAAACTTGGAAAAGAATCGAAGGCTTGCCATATTATTTTCTCAGCATTAGTGCATATGGAGCTCTTGCAGGCCGTGCTTTGAATTGGATGGCCAAAAAAAAAAAAATTTCGATTTCTGAAGCGTTTATAGTGGACAAAACCTTTTTCCCTTTTATTAACGGAGGCTGAACTTCTTTCTTGTAGAAATTTGGAAGCTTTAGCTTATTCAAAGAGTTAGTTTTGTTATTAACAATGTTGAAAAAAACAGGCCGGTTTCGTTGAAAGCTATGCTTCAAATTAAACTTTAGCATTTGTTTTCTAATGACCAGTCGGTGCTTTTGTATCCTATGCTTTTGCAAATTTTAGTCATAAGATTGTCTTAATTATCTTTCAGAGTTGGTGAAAGAATCTTGGAGCTAGACTCAATACAAACTGCCAATGTCGAGGCTCCCGCTAGATCTAATCATCCACATACTATGCCGACTACCCGTAAAGTCTCTTCTCCGATTCAGGTGCTTGTCCAAGTCATTCTGTTCCATAATCGACAGCCAAAATTTCATAAAATTACATCTGAATCACTCCATGGAAACCAACTCCAATCACAGCCTCATTCTTGTAGGCATACCGCCTGACCAATTCTTCTCAGCAAGTTTGGATTCCAATATGGATAATAATGCTATCAAACTTCACAGCCCATTTGGTCATTTCAAAATTTTTGGTTCTTGCAATGGTCTACTTGCTCTACAAGACTGTAGTAGAGGTATAGCTTTGTGGAACCCATCAACCAAGAAACACAAGATACTACCAAAATTCTGGAACGATTCTGTTGCTGATGGATTCGGTTACGACACAGCTAGTGACGACTA
The DNA here is from genome assembly GCA_030449835.1 of Clausena lansium. Taxonomy (NCBI): domain Eukaryota; kingdom Viridiplantae; phylum Streptophyta; class Magnoliopsida; order Sapindales; family Rutaceae; genus Clausena; species Clausena lansium. The sequence continues at coordinate 6,066,731 of JASUUF010000192.1, read as the reverse complement.
CAAGTTGGTCAGAATCATACAATTCGGCAAAAACAGAGTCGATTACACCAAAGTTACTGTTTACAGCCTGAAAACTAATTCTTGGCCACAGATAGAAGAGTTGCCATTTCTGGTTTTTTTCCCTCCAAGAACTGGAGCTCTCGCGGTCGGTGCTTTGCACTGGCTAGCATTCAAAACGCCTAACACATCAGAAGGCTACGGCTTGATTGTTGCATTTGATCTAAAGACTCAGGAATTTTTTAAATTTCCCATGCCTCATATGAAGGGTAGCAGATGTTTCACTTTGCAAGTTATTAGGGGATGTCTATCTCTCACTTGCATTTACAGAGATCAGCAGCGCCCTTGCAGTATATGGATAATGAAGGAATATGGGGTGAGGGAGTCTTGGACTGAACTTTTTCCCTGCTCCGTGGAGAGAGTGTGTCGACCGTCGGCTTATTCAAAGAATGGGGATGAAGTTTCAGTTCATAAAAGTGGGGAGTCCCTTTATTGGTACCATGTAGAAAAAAAGATTGGGGTTAGATTGGTCCATATTCATGATGCACCGCACTTTTTTTGGTAATATAATTATTTGTGTGGATAGTCTTTGTTTTACTTTACCCCATGTCCCCATTCTTATTTATACAAGAATATAGGTGTTTGAAAATGTAGCATTTCTTTTAATTTAAAAATGGCCCTCTCTTTTATTGGAGCAGATTTTTCAGTGAAGCTTAAACGGTCTTTATCAATACATATCATAACAGATTTTTCCGTTAAACTTCAAAATTTTTTAGATTTTGAAAATTTAGGGGAGACGAGGAAAAATAAAAATGAAGAGAAGATCTCAATTTACGAAAATAATGCAAATATTTTTTTTTTTTTTGTAAAATCCTCACTCCAATTATTTGTTTATTTCTTAAGTTTGATTTTGAGCAAATAAAACAAAATGAAAGAACAAACTAATCCAGATAAAAAATGAAGTAAACAAATGAGAAAAGTTAAGCCAAAAAACATATAGGCCTACAAAAATCTTTCAAAGATTGATTAATCGTAAACAAACCATAATTTTATTAATCCAAAACAAATCATAAGCAAGGAAGAGGGAGGGACAGGATAGTAGCAAAAACCCATTTGCCTTCTCAGCCGAGTAACACAACCGGCGACTGCCAATGGCGGAGCTCCCTCAAGATTCGACCAACGACACACTAAGTCGGCTATCAGCGGAGTCTCTCTTGCGCTTCATTTCGAAGCATCGTGTTCATTAATTGACAGCCAATAATTCATAAAGCTCCATCTCAAGCATTCCATAGGAACAAACTCCAATGTCGGCCTCATTTTTTGAGAAGAATTATCTGAAAAATTCGTCTGTACAACCTTGCATTCCCTTGATAACTTCATAGAAATCGATCACTTGGCCGTTGCAATTTATTAGTTGCTCTAGAAAGCCATGATAAAAGGGGAGTCTAGTTCCTCTCGATGCTGGTAGAGGAATGGGTGTTCAGAGATCAGAGTAGCAGGCAAAGGAAGAGCAAAACCAGCCAGAAGAAGTGAAAAATAATGAGGTCATTGTCTTTTAGGCACCTACAGATGAATCTCATTAAAAGGTATGCAAATTCATTTCATCAGCTTGTATAAGAAAATGTTATGCGGTCAAGTAGAGAATTAATTAAATCTTTTGTATTCTTTGATTATGTGCAACCTACCAGAAATAGTGAGCAAATATTAATCTTTGTTGTTCTAGTATCTTTGTTGCTTGTATAGTATAAGCAGCAGTTACTTGCACATAGGGTTCTACGTGGTATTAGCTACCGTCTTTTTCATTTTGAAGGATGATTGACTCTTGTAATCGGCTGAAATGAAGACGTGCAGTTACTTTACATGTCTCTTTTATTGATCAACTTGTGTTCTTATATTGAGGAAATTATTGTGGCTAATACAGGAAGTGATACAGTACAAATTGAATCTCGAATTTTTTATTGAAGTGACTTGATAATTAATTGGATTCCTTCTTATTACCTAGTAGTGTCATTATACCTGGATGAGTATATACTTCTTCCAAGGTTAATCATCTAAATGGCGATATCAAATTAATTACAGCACATTCTGTCTGAAAAAAAAGAAAATTAATTATTTGTTCTATCGTTTGTTTGTGAAGGTAGGGTATTCTCCACAGAGACCTTAACATATCAGCCCCTCATGAGAAGATAGTAAGATTTTGAATCCCTCTTCATCTCTCTGTTTAATTCTTAGTCGTCATTCTTCCACTCTTGATCCTCCCTGCAGTGAGTGAAAAGTGATACAGGCTAGTTGGTATCCCCTGTTTGAATTTTACTCTTCTTTCTCTAAGATGATCCCGCTATAGGTTTGCAAATTGAATTCCATCTCCATCTCTTCGATTTAGAAGATTAATCCAAAATATTAAGAGGGAAGCTATATATATATATATATATATAGGTTTTTCTTTCCAGAGAATATGCTTTTCAAAGTCATGAAAAGTTTAGGAAAAATATATCTTGCCCTGAATATATTAATTTCATTGCACTATTGATGTTTTTTCAGCTACCTGAGTAAATTTTCAATGATTTGTCTAATTATTTACCGTAGTAAATTAGTTGTAAGGGATGTCATTTTAACTGGTATCCCTTGTTTGAATTTTACTCTTCTTTCGCTAAGATGATCCTGCTATAGGTTTGCAAATTGAATCCCATCTCCATCTCTTCGATTTTGACAGTAAAGAAAGAACAGAAATGGGATTTAGATAAATTGGGGATTGTTCCTCTTGGAGCTCTTGATTGAGCTCCATCTCTTTCCTACACATTACAGGTACTCTTCTTTTGCTGAAAACTTGGTTTTCAAACCGCATAATAATGTACTTCAACTGGATTAAACAACTTCTATGTACTAATCTTCATTTACTGTAGATAAATTTGATGACTGTCTTTTTCATTTCTAAATACCAGTGCAATACCCGCAACAAATTTTCAAGCAAAAGTGATTGAGATGATGAATATATTAGTGGAAGATTTTTACCGTTGCACCTAAAGAGATCGCTAATATTTGAGGAAACTGACTGAAATTTATGTATCTATTTCTAGGCGGGAACTCACATTAAATATTGTTGGCCTGTATGAAGAAAACTATCTGCTCACATTAATATTGTTGTCCTAAAGCACCAGCTCACTAGACACTGTTAAATTAAATTCTTATATTGTTATATAAAACCTGGAATTCAAGCTCTTACATAAATTCTACCATTTAGCTAAAGGCCGAGTGGCTAGCCAACTCACCGTTAATCGAACATGTTATGGGACAAAAGAATATTCTATTTACTTTAACAAGTACCCCCACCAAAAGGAAATCTTATCATAAACATAAAGAAAGCCTCATCGTCCACACATTTTTTTACTTTTAATCACTCATCAGAAGCGCTGGGCCACTGGCAGCAGTAAGCGGCTGTAACTCTAAGCCAGCATCAGCAAGGAGCAGAGAAACCCATTTCGCTTCTCGACATCCAGTTCTTCTACTTGGCTCCTGTAATATATTAATCTTAAGGTATTCTTTACCCTTTGCTTTGATTTGCTTTACTTCTAAGATTTTGTCAACTCTCTTTCAAAATCAGTGGAAGGGTCTTGGAGAAATGTCAAGTCTCCCGCTGGATGTAATCTCCGACGTACTAAGCCGGCTACCGGTAAAGCCTCTGCTGCGGTTCAGGTGCGTATCAAAGTGTTTTTGTAGCTTAATCGACAGCCAAGATTTCGTAAAGCTGCACCTCAATCGAGCCATCGAAACCAACTCCGGTCTCAGTCTTATTGTTCCAACTTTAACATCAGATAACAAATTTTTCTCTCTGGAGTTAGATTCAGTTGATAATCCTGTTGAAATTGAGTACCCATTTAAGAAATATGACAGGGGTCACACTTCAGTGATTGGTTGTTGCCATGGATTGCTTGCTATGTTTAACCGCAGGTTAGGTATGTCTGTGTTCAACCCAACAACTAAGAAATTCAAACTTTTCCCACAGTTTTGGAGTGATTGTTATACGGATTACATGACTAATAATTTTCACTTCGATGGGTTTGGTTATGATGCTTCTACTGATGACTATAAGTTGGTGAGAATTATACAGTCGTATAAAGTCGATTATCTTGAAGCTATTATTTATAGTTTGAAAGCTGATACTTGGAGACGGACTCAAGAATTCCCATATTATATTCTTGATGATCGATGTAATGGTGTTTTTGTCGCCGGTGCTTTGCATTGGTTGGCGGCGCGAGGCTCTGTAAGAACTGGTCAAAATATGATTCTTGCATTTGATCTGAAGAGTGAGAAATTTTACGAAGTGCAACAGCCGCATGGAATGAAGGGAGGTTTTTGTAGCCAGGTGGGGGTTTTGCGAGGATGCCTATGGATAAACAGTTATTATCATGATGAGCCTCGCTGCGATATATGGGTGATGAAAGAGTATGGATCGCAGGAGTCTTGGTCTAAACTGTGTTCTTTTTCGAAAATGCTTCATGAATCTTGTTATTATACAGAAGCTTTTGCCTTTTCAAAAGATGGGGATAAGGCTTTAATTTATCAACACAGCAGAAGTCTGCATTGGTACAATCTAAAAGATCATAGACAGGACGTCATTGAGATTCGTAATGAGAACCAAAGCTTTTGGGATGCATTTATCTGCATGGGAAGTCTTGCTTCAATTGATGCTTATACAAATGTAGGTGTAGACACAGTGTAGCTTGCAGGGGAGGGGAAAGATCCAACTACTAGGTAAGGCTGTCAAGTTTCAATATCTTTGCTCTAGCAAAAAATAAATTCCACGTAATTGCATGTGATTTTAACTCCATTTTACCACAAGGTAGAGGCTATGGTTGTCTAATTTACTTTTTCACGTTATAGATGCAGAAGTGAGAACATTAACTTTCTTGTATCGTACAATACTCAATACTCATTTAAACTCTGGGGAGACTGTTAATGTCTGAATACCAATTATCCCGTTCATCCATTATTTCTAATTAGTAAAAATAATAATCGAAAAGTCTTAGTCTCTTTCAAGGGATGATTTTATGATCCTTTCTATCTCACCAAATTATTAGTCAAAATTTTCCTTACTGACATATCTAGATGGTTTTTGTTTTTCTTTAGGCTGGCTTTGGTGTTATTGAGCACGTTTGTTCTAATATCTTTGTCGCTTTGATAGGTTAAGGGGTTCTTGCATGAGAGGAGGTATGAAAGTGATTGCTGCTTTGCTCTTGAAGGATGCTGCTTTACTCTTATAATTAGCTGAAATGAAAACTTGCTCTTACTCTTTCTATCTCTTTGATTGGCCAAATCTGTTCTAGTATGCTCCCGAGTGTGACTTTACAGATTTATCTACTCACTCTAGCAGTGCTTTTGTAATTGGATTGAGTATGTTATTGGATTGAGAATGTAAATTTCAATTGCTGTGGCATTTATCATTATTACTATTTTTCTTTTTACTATTTACTTTTTCCGGTTGAAGGATTGGATTTTGTTGATGTTGCTACCGATTGTGATGACTACGGATGGCTCAGAATTTTGGAAAATTATTGTTTATAGCTTGTAAAGCAGTTATTGGAGAAAAAGCAAAGGCTTGCCATTTTGTTATGATCTTTGTATTTTTACTCCTCAGCATATGGTGCTTGTGCTGGCGGTGTTCTGAACTTGGTGGCAATGCAAAATTCGAAACGGAATTGTGAAAGATGGTCAAAGGAATTACTTGCACAAGTATCTAGCTTGTGTATCGACCAAACTGTGTTCTAATAATATTGAGCAAATTGTTCTTTTCTTTTGCCACTAGGCATTGTCTAGTGGTGGCCGAGTGCTCTCAGTAAACAAGTTCGAGTTTTATGAGGATCCAAACATTAGCTATGTGAGTAGGGTTAGGTATCTTTTTAAATATTAAGAATAGTAGATTTTCAATTTAGATTTGTTTGATATTGGGATTGGATAGTTATAGTTTACAAGTAAATACATTAAAATATTTGGTAAATATTAGTTATTATAATTTGAAAGTTTAGTTGATTTGATTACCTATTTATATAATGAAAAATTTATAATAATTTTATTATTTTTGTTAAAATTATTATTTAAAAATTATACTTCAGTACTAAAAAAGAGCCTTAGTCTTATAGTCATCAGGTTATAACATGACTAACGGATAATATTGAAAATTACTTAAACCCTTTCGGTCCAAAAAACACTTTGTCCCCCTAATGTAAAAATTCAGTAATCTCGAACTCAGCTTTCTTTGTTTGTTTGTTTATTATTATTATTATTTTCTAATTTTTAATCTTATTTTTTAATTTTTTTAAGATAAACATAAGGATGATTTTAAGTGTGGGCGAATAAGGCAGTGGTCTAAGGTCCTATATTTTGAAAAGACCATATTTTTTTTAGTATTTCTTTAATAATTTTTTAATTAATAAAAATAATTTATTTAAATTACGTATTATAGAAAAGCCTATTAAAAATCTCTCTAATTAATATTTGTCCTATAATTAAAGAATTTTTTTTTATAGAAAATTTATATTCGTCAACATTATTATTAATGAGATATAATTATTAATATTGTCTAACCATTAATTGATGCCTTTCCAATAAAAAAAATTTAAATTCTTTACCTTTTCAGTTTCCTAAAAATACTTTATTATTTAATGTTAGAATATTTGACTCTCAATATTCTTTTTAATTTTTATTAAAAATTTTATAATTTCAAAAATCAGTTGGTGAAAAAACTTCTTTATCTCTTCTCTACAAAAAAAATTATTACATTAATTAATTCATTTAAAAAAAATAATTAGCTTCTTGAAATACAAGTCCATATCCATTTTCTGATCATGAATTCATAATCTTAATTTTCTATGTGCTATCATTCTATTTGAAAATAATAATATTATTATTTATTTATTTATTTATTTTTGTAATAGTTCTAATAAAAGTAAAAACGATATCTTCTTGTTATTTTTTAATTTAATTTTAAAATTTTTCAGGATATTCTTAATTATTGTTAAGTTCAAAATTTAAAAATAGGATGAATTTTAAACTCTTTTATATTTTTTTGAGTATTAAAATTATAAAATAAAAAAAAAAATTTGCCTAACTTAAAAAATACTCTAAAGTCGGCGCTGGATAAATACGAGTGAGACCAAAAAGAATAAGATTACTTCGCTTTCGCGTAAATTTAGATAAGTATAAACTTTTTTTTTTTTTTTGCTTTTTCTTTTCTCCTTCATTTTTGGCGGCACGTCACTTACATGTGTCGTAGCCATACCTTGAATTAAAAACTCGTCAGAAGATGCTTGAAAGTTTCACACGGAATCATCATCTTATACCAAAATGCTTATATATAGCTTTGCATGTTCGTTCTTCCATCAACTGTCATGAAAGAATGTGAAGAAATAAAGCGAAAGGGTCTTCATATTTTTAGAAATAATAGAAATGATGGGATTTGGGAAATTGGGGTTCTTCCTCTTAGTGCTCTTGTTTCAACTTCATCTCCTTTCTACACATACAATAATTTCACAGGAGAATCCTCTGGTTACAGGTATGTACTTTTCTTTTGCTTATAAATCTAACTCTTCCAACTCAAGAACATATTGTTTAAATCAAATCAAACAATTTTTATGTTCTAATATAGTGTCTACTCTATAGATGGTAACTTTGTTTCTATGTATCAACATAACATCTTATCAGCAAACTCATGATGATATATAAACAAAAAATTAATTAATCTTTTAACCTTGGGACAGAAGAGAGAAAAAACTAGAGGTTCTTGTTTTGTTTTGTTTTGTTTCCAAACATTAAAATACATGTAAAAACTAATTTAAAATCTAAAATATAAGAATTTGTTTGACTCTTTACTTTCTTACGTAGTGTAGTAGCTTAGCTTCTCCAAACCCAAAAAATAAAAATAAAAATTGTAAATAAAAAAAATAAATCAAGGAATTTTCCCATCCCCCAACAGGCCATCTGCGAAAAGCAAATATTCCTTGCTTGTGGGTGCATCGCCGTGGAAACTTTATGTTAAAGAGATGTTTATGCTCCAATTGGGCGGACAAATGCTTGTGCCCTGGGCCCGAGGCCCATGTAAGCAAAAGTAATGTGTCGTCGTGTTTGCAGTAATTCAATATGGGGGCAACAAATGGCATGCCAACAATAATAATATACGCGGTGCCACTATTGCTGTAGGTACTGATAAGCAACAAAATGTACACACTACGAGATTGCAAGAAAAAGCAGCCGTGAGTAGGCGCGGCGGCGTTGGCGGAGGCCATGCAAGTGGTGGAGGCCATGGAGGTTCCGGCGGTCACGGGGGTGGTGAAGGGGCCCGCAGCAATGGCAATGGTGATACATCACCACACACGCAAGGTGGCGGCGCTGTTATTCCCCTTTATGCAGCCGGTGCGGCGGGTGGTGCTCAGAACCACCGTAATGACAACCACCATCATGGATCTAACAATGCAAGCCTCGGTCGCAGTGGCCTGAATTACTTGCTCTGCACTATTTTGGTGTCACTTGTTTTTGTACATTTCATGTAGTTTGTTGTTTTTTTTATCATATACACTCTCATGATACCGACTTTATAATGTATGGATTGTTGCTTTCGTGTTAATTAATTGTTTTTTTTTATTTTAACATTTGATGTATATAATAGTGAGTTGAAATCAATCATATAATAGTGAGTTGAAATCGATCAATCTTTCTTTCGTTTTTTTTTTCATTTTTTGTTTTATTTTTAAACAAGTTACTACTTTATTTCATCAATTTCTTGATCTTGTCCCTTTTTCTTTTCAAATCTTATTTTGAGATTGCAAGGTAATTTAATCCAATATTTCAAAGTCGTAGAAAACTATCACAATCCCATATTAATTTGCTAATAGTGAAAAGCACAAAGCACTGATAGTGGCAGGGCATGCTCATATGGCATCCATATATAAGTATTTTTTAAATTGGAGTAGTTGAACAGTTGCTTAAGTAAGTTTTTATGGGTCGGGATTCATTATTTTTTAAATTGGTAAACTTTATAACATTTTGAACTTAGCAACAAAGTGAATTTATGTTTTTTTTTTTATAATGAAACAAGCCTAGAAGAAAAACAAAGGCTTAACAAACGCAGTCCCTAAGCTATCACTACGCAACCAAACTTCAATGCCATCAGGGGGATGTGGTAAATTGTGTTAGGCCAAATGGTAAAGATAGAAAAAACATAGCGAGGAAATCTGCCGCAAAATTTGTTTCACGGTAAATATGGGCTATGAAGACCTTCCATGGACGAGAAAGCAGCGCCTTGATACTGATGACAAGAGGAGTAGAATAATTAATAGGCACATCTTGCTGCAGGAGTTGTATCACGCAAAGGCTATCGACTTCAACAAGCAATGACATGATCCTCTCTATTCCAAGCCATAATAAGTCCCTGATAAAGTCCCCATAGTTCAGCAGTTGTGATAGAGCACACCCCAATATGCATGCTGAAACCTTCCACCCACTCACCATTGAAGTTCCTTAGTAATCCACCAGCAGGGGCCAAACCAGAAGCTTTACGAGCCCCATCTATGTTTAACTTGTAGAAGGGCCATTCCAGAGTTCTCCAGCCGAAGTATTTCTCCACCCCACATACTTGTTTGTGTTTAGGCTGTCAAAACTTTTGTGGATTTCCTCAACTCTAGATGTAATATCCAGTACCATTTTTGCAACATTGGTAGTATTCCCTTCAAATAAACATTTGTTTCGCCAATACCGGATTCTCTCAAGAGCCACCCCAAAGGTACAAACCCATCCACCAAAATTGCCCCGTGACTGGAATACTTTAAGTTACCGAAAATCCATTCCTGTAAAGGGGCAGAGAAAAAGTCCCTATAGCTTTTGATCGGCAGTAGTGCACACCACAATCTCTTAACAATAACGCAATCACGAAGGGCATGAAGGTATCCTCGTGCATCACATGACAACGAAGACAAGTGAGATCAATATTGATATGTCCCCTAGCATGCTCAGTTATGCACTTTATTTTGTTATGAACCGCAAGCCAATGCCATTGGGAGGATGCTCTAGCTAAATCCTCTTTATCCAACTGCTGATAAGCTGACTTAACCGTGAAATGGCCTGAGTTGGAGTGAGCCCAATAAAACTGATCTTTCCCATTAGTCGCAGCATGAGGCTTGATCCCAACTATCATCAAAAGAGCATGGTGAGGAAGGAGGTGGCTAAAACTATGCCAATTCCAAGTACCATCTGGACTCACGAAATCTGCAACACATTTGTTTAACGTGTCCACATGAACAGTAGCATGCGAGAGGTAATATAGAGGCTTGTCAGTATGTAACCAATTATCCCACCAAAAACATACCCGACGGCCATTACCCAAGCACTAACGTAAACCATCAATCACCTCATGCCAAACATTGCCAGGAGCCTTCCAAAGATATGACTCGTATCTAGAATAAGGTACAACCATGAGATCAGTTGGATTAAAACCATACTTGGAGCATACCACCTGTACCTAGTATCTATAAGGATTAAATAACATGCCCCAGACAAGCTTCATCAGAAGGGCTTCATTCATGATCTTTAAGTTCTTTAACCTCATTCCACCACTTTCTTTCGGCTAACAGAAATGAGACCATTTAATAAGGTGGATCTTTTTAGACTTAGAATTACCACTCCAGATGAAACGCCGGCAAGCTTGTTCAATCTTGTTGGTGACACCAGCAGGCAGCTTAGTTGTTTGCATGGAATACACAGGAATGGCCGGAAGCACAGATTGTGTTAGAGTGATTCTGCCTACTAAAGAAAGATACTTAGCACTCTATCCGCAAAGACGACGATCCACTTTCTCCAAAATCTCTTGGTATGTGCTCTTAGTAACCCGATTATGGAGAATTGGCATGCCCAAGTACTTCCCCAAATCATGAGATATAGAGAATCCAAGAACATCACTAATCTGTTTTGCTTTAGAGGGTTTGCCATTCTTAGAGAAAAAGACTTGGGGTTTTTTGGTTGTTCACCTTCTCACCCGAGCTGTCGCAGAATATTCTGAGAACTTCATTAATCACCCGCACTTGATCACAGGAAGCTTCAGTAAGTGAAAAAAGATCATCAGCAAAAAATAAATGAGAGATAAGGGTACCTCAACGAGACAGACGAATTGGCCTCAATTTATTAGAATGCACTGCCCAAAGAATACCATGACCCAATCTTTCGATACACAAAACAAAAATATAAGGCGAGATCGGGTCGCCTTGTCTGATGCCTCTGAAAAGGGAAAAATTGTTAGTACATTCACAGTTCCACAAAATCTGCATTGTGGCTGATGAGATACAGTCCATAATTAGATGAATAAGATCAGTCGGTAAATTAACTTCTCGCAAAGTCTCATAGATAAAGCCCCAACTCAACCGGTCATAGGCCTTTTCAAGATCCACCTTAATAAGCATCTGACCGATTTTCCCTACCTTTCTTCGTATTGTGTGGATGATTTCCTGGGCAATTACAATATTTTTAGTAATGTATCTACCCTTTACAAAACTCGTCTAAGCCGGGCCAATCAAATCAGAAAGGATGGTCTTCAATCGGTTAACCACAATCTTTGTAATGGTTTTGTAGATTACAGTGCAGAGACTAATCGGATGATACATCGTTAGATTGATCGATTTATCCATTTTTGGGATTAACACAATCAAGGTTTTATTGATTTCATTAAGCAACCTAAAAAACATCTTTAAATACAAAATGAACTAGAATAATCGCAAAACTTCTGTCTTTTAAGACCAAAAGCCACATTCTTAAATAGTCTGTAAAATGTTAGAGACGAGGGGTAAGCCATTAACTCAGTAAGCAAATCCATTCACAATATTAAAACTATTAATCATAATGCACTAAACATTATACTACTCACTTTATCATTTGGCATAAGTGATGGATTCAATATAAGCATTTAAATAATCCAAAATTTCTGAAAACATGTAAACATAAAACATAGTTAACTCATGGCCTAGAAATTCTTATCATCATTCAAGGTACCGCACCTCGCATTCTTCATAACATAACATCATATGTCCACAACATCATCTTCATCCAGCTAGTTAGCCATAACATAACATCATATACAGTACTCCGGACAGTGAGCCAAAACATTTGAATCCATCTCACATACTTTTTCATAAATAACATTTGAAAGTCCTTAAAGAACATTTAATCTTCTTTCTAATTATTTCAACCTTTTGATAATATCCTTATCCTTTAGAAAACATTTATTTTAAAAGAAATTTCTTAACAACACATTTAAAAGATAGTTTTGATTTAAGTTAGTACTTTATATTAATTATTTTGAAAGGTGATTTTACATTTCGAAATTCATTTTGTTACAAAAACAAACCAATTTCATTTTTACATAATCCTTATATCTTAAACATATTTTATTATATAGTATATCATGAATGAATCTGCTTACCTCGAACCGTAACAACCAAAATGAGAACCTCATCAACTATCACGTGCTCATCTATGTCCTATAATCATAATGAAAACATTCTTATCAATAACATATCAATTCTTACCTCAAAGATAACCTCAAACGTCCTTAATCCATAAATACTTATACTAACATAACACTTCACTATACTAAACATAAACTTGACCATCCTACATTTGCTGATTTTAAAACAACTTATACATATGTCGGAAATTCATGAAAATTTACTGCGCTATTGTGCACAGGTGTGGCATTTCATATAAAAATTCACAAGAATCAGCACAAGTGATGAGCACTTCCGAAAACTGACTTTTAACCAAAACTAGAAAACTGTCCATCAATAACCAAAACAAAGGTCCACAACTTTGAAAATTCACAAAATATTCATTAGGACTAAGAAAATTCATTTCTCTTGTTTTAATGACAGTAGACAATAAAGATATAAATAAAATTCATAATTTATAGACTTGTGAAAATAATTTAAAAATATTATTATTTTGGGTGTAACAAACCTGTCAAAAATTTCTAAATATGCCATTATCCAATTCAAAAATTCATATCTTTGGTTACACATATCCAAAAACAGAAATTCCAGATTTGACAAATAGAGGAGACAATAAGGAATTTGTATTAAAATTAATAAGGAATTTAATGATCACAAAGTGACCCAAACTGACTTCTAATTCAGCCTCTGAAAAACAGTCTTCAAAACTGCAGCACCAAACATTACTAATTTTATTTTTATTTTTTCTAAAAGGATAAAAATAACGAAATAAAATATACGAAAAATAGACATGCATACATATTGCAATAAAATTTCACATAATTTATGGAAGCTATTTGGTTTACCAAAACCAAATAAATTGTAGAATTGAGGACAACTGCTGAGAATTGAAATTTTCCAGCACTAGTATTGCAACTTCGAAAAATCATAACAATTCATGCTTTAAGAATTTTTGAACATGAAACATATCAGCGAAAATCTCATGAAATCTAGTTTAAAACCATATAATTCGTTTCACATGATTCCAGCTAAATTAAAAAATATTCAGTATAATATCCACACTGTTCACAATATCTCAAGATTACAACAACATATTCTCATCAATTTCAAGAGTTAACCATGTGCCAATAATTACCAATCAACAACCAACAAAACAGAGCATATTCATGGATTAAACAAACAATACCTCAAGAGTTTAGCCTCCCTCTTACATAGGCAAAGCCAACCGAAAACAAGGTAAAATATCCCAAGCAAACTTCTTCCAAAATCAAAAGAAAACAGCACCTTTTTTTTTTTCTCTTCCTCTTCCTTTCAATGGAAGTGTTCTCTCCCCCTTTTTTTTAAATTATAAAGTGTGTAGAGAGAGGAAATAGTTTTGACTTTTAACATAATTAAAAAGAAAATTGTGGATAAGATAAAATTACTATTTTCCTTTTTGTTTTAACTCTACTTTGGTGACACTTATATAAAAAATAACTTTGTTTTGAAAACAAAATAAAAATAGTGAAAAGGTAAATAAAATCAAAGAATAGGTATTACAGCGCAGCGCAGCCAACTAATTGCACAGCGCTCTGTATCCTATGTTCCGCCCAAGGAGCTTCACAATAACAGTGTTTTGCCATGGCTTCACAAGTTGAGCAGGCACCCTCTGTGAAAAGGTTATGGAAGGGATCTGTCTCTCTTTTCCAATAACAACATCCTGCACATCAAACTCTAGATCATCCTCTCTCCCAACCATTTATTCTTTATTCGCTAGATAGTCTTCCATCAGTTTGTCTTTTAAGGTTATAACATGAGGGTTCTCTTCGTTCCTAACAGCGTCCTTGAATCTGGCTTTCTTCGTTGAACGATCATCTTCTATGGGACTCCATTCTTTCTTTTTTTTACTGCTATCGAGTGAATTTATGTTATTCATAATAAATTCATTATTTTACTAGCTCATATAACATCTGATAAATGATATGCATCCCACCAGTGAACTTTTTGAGTAGATTTGTAATTAATTTAAAAATTGAAACAACTTTTATTTATTCTTGTTTGAAATTGAAATGAAATTAGAATGGTCTTTCTATTATATATTATTCTACATCATTTATATAATCAACATATGAATTTTTTATGTAATTTTTAAAAGAATCTCATATTATATTTTTTATTTAACCTATGCATGCTAGTAAAATTTGAACTTAGACTGCTCCTTACCAGTAGGGAAACCTTAGCCTGAAATCCCATATTATTGGCGATTGAAGATATGATTTGAAAATAGGGATGGCAAAAAAGCCTAACCTTGATTTTGGCACGATTAGCCTGACTCTTATTTTTTGGGTTTTAGCCTTAATTTAAGGGTTAAAATTCGGGTTCGAGCTTAAAAATATTAGGCCCAATCAAATTCGGGTCAGGGCTCGGGCCTTATATGGCTCGACCCTAACCCGGCCCGAGCTTGAAACAAATTAAAAAATAATAATAATTACGCAACGAAACATCACACGTATAACCCACTTAATCACACACGAGTAATCGAGCATATTTTATTGGAGAAGAATCAAAGAAGAATGTGGCCCGCAAGTAGATTTTTTTTTTCCCTTCATGTTGGGTTGTGAATTATTATTGTTAAACTAATAAACTTCTTTGTTTCAATTGTGTACCCGAATTATGTGTTTTTATTTGTTTGTTAAATCAATGACCTCCTTAGTTAGATTGTGAAATTGAATTGTGTGTTTTTATTTAAATTAGCATAGTCTTTGTTTATGTTTAATTGTTTATGTTGATTAGAGTAATTTTTATGTTATATTATTTTAAATAAGTTTTAAAGTTTTTAAATGTTAATATATTAGGTGATTAAATTTAAATTATTTAAATATTAACAAAATAAAAAAAAAATAGTCGGGCCCAAAAAAAGCCCTGACCCGACCCTGACATGATTAGCCCGACCCTATTATAAAATATTCAGACTTTTGTAGGGTTCGGGCTCGGACTTGGGCCGTCCTTGTCCTGACCTGGCCGATCGCTATCCCTATTTGAAAACATAATTTTTGAATCCCACCATTATCCTTTTAACACCTGTCCAAATTCCGCCTCGTCTTAAGTTTCACTCAACTTTTTTGAGTACCAAAATTAACCATCAAAAACACATCACCAAACAAATAGTATAAGGGCATTAGCGTCATTTCAAAGGCCGGTCAAACAGTCCAAGCTAAGATAAGCCCGCTTCTCTCTCGGTCTCGTTCATTTATTATTTCAAAAGCGACCGAAGAATAGAGTAATTTACGAAGAAGGTCATGGGCAAAAAGGTAAAATGGAGCTGGAGTTCTGCTTTGATAGGAGCAGCAGCAGCAACTGCAACGGCGGTTCTGGTCACCGCGAAGCCGAAGGACCCCACGTTCCACTTGGTCTCAATCAACCTCACCTCCTTTAAACTCAAGTTCCCAGTACTGGACGCCGAGCTCATCCTGACCGTACACGTCGTCAATCCCAACATCACTCCCATCAAGTACCACTCCACCACCATGTCCATCTTCTACGAGGGCTCGCTCCTCGGCTCGGCTCCCGTCAAGGCCGGATCCCAGGCGGCCGGTTCCTGCCAGCTGCTCCACATCCCGGCTCGACTGAACGGATTGGAGCTGGCCCACCACGCTAGTAAGTTCTTTGCCGACGTCGCCAAGAGAGAGATGCTGCTTGAAGCCAAAGTAGATATCGAGGGTACGGCGAAGGCATTGTGGTGGGATCATAAGTTTAAGATCCACGTGGACAGTCATGTGACCGTTGATCCTGTGTTCCTTGATGTGATTGATCAAGAAAATAAGTCCGAATTGGAGGTTTTCGTTGGTTGATGATGATTATGTGTCACATTTTGATTTGGAAATCAGAAATGTAATTTGGAATTTGTAATTTGTTCAGGGCAGCAACGAAAGTTTACCTTGTAATAACATGTGAAATATGGTAAATTTCTCATCGGATTATTGTTCGTAGGAGTAGATTTTTGAGCAGTCACAATAAATTTTTAAGCTATTCTACAACATGTATGTACGTGAATTTTCAATTGACCTCCAATTATGTGTAGATTGTAACAATTTTTTTTTGATACAGTATTGATATATTACAATCAGAATGACACTGGCATGGTAATAAAAAATACACTAATATTACAACTAAAATTAAATCGAAACTCTTCTGCATTTCGTGATACTCTTCTAATATAACACGTTTCAAAAATAGACCCTCACATAATATTAAAAAAAAATTACTCTTACTACGAAAGAAAATCGAATCCCAACGAAAGACCCATGCTCTCGAGACTCTTGAGAGCATGGGTTTCATAGCCCATCAGCTGTAACAACTATTTTTTTGAATAATATTCATAAACATTTTTCAAGGGTGATATGGTCTTTTTATTGATAATTACTTAGCATAATGATTAGAAGTAATATTTTCCTACATTAATGGACCACAGTATCATGGTGTCATTTCGATAATATCGATGATAATTAATATGTTCTTTAAGTACAATTATTTGTCTCTTTCCTCTACTTATTTTTACCTTACGAAACTAACGCATTATACAATAGCGTACTCTTTAGAATTTTACAGTTTTTAGATTTTAAAATATTCATACCGGAAAGATCAAATAATTACCTCAAGTAATGTTGTTACACTGGCAAAGTTGTGATACATTGTCATCAAAAGATATTTATACGAGTAATAATTGACTATCACATATTAAATAATTGTTAATTTTTTATGCTATAATTAATTTAATTATTATATAACAATCAATCAATGAGTGACACGTTAATTATTAACTTTGTCATTAGAATACGAACTTTATTTTCCTTATTTTGAAATTTATGTTTACTGTTTAGTATTAAAAAAATTCATAAATGACTTATAAGTCTCAACTAATTTTGTGTTCGTCAGTCACTCTATATTATTTTTATTTAAGTTGTTTTTTTAGTAGATTTTGCGTGATACGGTGTAGGGCAAAAAAGGAAAATTTATCTTTTAGCCTTTTTGCTTTTTGCCTTGGACAGGCCATAATCCATTAGTTAACTTTAGGAAAGTCCATCGTATTTGGTTTTATCTTACATGCCTAAATAATCACACCCGCCAATATTAATATGTTAATTTATAGAAAGGTCCTTGTTGTTTGCTTAAATTTCAAATATATTAACAGTTTACACAATTAATTAATTCCATTATTTTATTTCATAAAGTTAAAATAGTTAACTAACTTTTTATAATGCAGTCGAAGAAGAAAGGACAAGAGAAATTAAGATTTAATTAATTAATTGTTTAAAGAAACGAAGTTTTTTAAAAATTTAAAAAACCCAAGGACATTAATGTAATTATGTTACTATTGATTGGGCTGATAGGCCTGTCCACTTATGTGGATGGACTAGCCCAAAGCCAATGAATCCTTGGGCCGAAAGAATTCTTATGGGATATTAAATCCTATTAAGGAGAGAGAATTCATAATTAGCTTGAAAAGGAAAATCAATGTAAAAAATAGGACTTCTCAAAAAAAAAAAAAAAAAAAAGGTAAAAAATAGGAAAATTAAGAACTATAAAGAGAATGTTTTGAGGGAGTCACGGCATTTTGAGTGGAAAAGGCCAAACAAGGGGACGATTAAAGTTTGAGAGCTTCGATTTCTCTCTGTTTTGAAGGGTTAGTTACATTTTTTATGAAATTTTTAATTTTTAATTTATTATCTCTTTAGTGGCCTTTTCAACCAATTTATGGACTCGTTATAATTGATTTTGTTTTGCATATCCAAAATTTATTGTTTGATATTGTTATGATTTTGTACCAAAGATCTTAGAAAGATGATATTAGATTTAAGTTTTTGAAGGTTTCGTTCGTGTAAAAATTGGATGCCGCACTAGTGGTTGTTTGATTGTTCCGCTTTGTGTGCTCCTTTACTGTGCTATATAATCAGGGGCGGAGTTAAAGTTAAAAATTGATGGCTAGAAGTGATAGGATTTGATTTTTAGGGCCGAAATCCAAGTAAAAGGAAAAAGGTTAAAAGAGACAACTCATTAAAAAAAATTTATGTTAAAATTAAAAATATACCATCTATGAAATGTGTGCTGTTTGGTGACATTGAGATTATCTTAAATAAAAACGGACTATAATTTTTTTTAGTTTAAATAAATTATTTGTAATAATTTGATTTTTCAATAGAATTGGATTTCATTTACTTTATTATAGTCTTCTTGAAAGGTTAAAAATATTCAAACCCATAAATTTAATGATAATAAATAAGGTAGAGATAGAATTGATGATAGTGATATCATATAGATTTTTTTTTGAGAAATTATATATATTTTTTCTTAATTACTATAATCGTATCTTTTTTCTTTATTTTATATTTTAAAATTTTAAATATTAATTTATCCTTGTTTAAGCCAGATTTTATTTTATTGTTTATCTCGTGGTTATCGTAATTGATAATAATGAATTAATACAGTGCTTTCTACTTGTTGGGCTGGTGGGTTTGTCAGCTCATGTGGAGAGCCTAGCCCAAAACCTATTGATTCCTTGGAGAAAAAGATTTCTTAACGAAATTAAGGAGTAAAAATTGAATCGGAGGAAATTAATGTAGGAAAAAGGAAAATAAAGAACCTGTAAAAAGAACTTATTATTATTATTATTATTTTGGGGAGGAAAAGTTAAAGCATTGTTCTGGAAGAAGCCAAGAAGTGAACAACTAAAGTTTGAGCCTCGTTTTCTCTAGTCTTTTAATGGTTAGTTCTTTACCTCAAATTTTACGTTCTTAAGAAATTTTGATTTTTAATTTACTCTCTCTTTAGTAGTCTTTTGAAACAATTTACGGACTCCTTATAATTAATTTTATCATAGAGAGTGAAAAATTATTATTTACTAAAGTATATACAATGATCTTAGAAAAACTATGCTGATTACAGTCTTTGTAGTTTTCCTCCATGTAAAAGTTGGTGTCTTGATTGTGGTTGTTTGCTTTATGTTCTCCTTTATCGTGACATGGGGTGGAGTTAAAACTAAGAACTTGAGGGCTAAAAGTGATAGGGTAAACTTCTATATATATGCGGTTAAAACCTAAAATCATTTTGATGTAGTGAGTTTGTACAAAGATCTTTGAAAGATGATGGATTTTAGTCTTGGTAATTTTCCTTCATATAAAATTGGTGTCTTGATGGTTGTTTGATTGTTTTGCTTTTGGGAAAAAAAGACACAAACATCCCATGGTTTGGTAAAATGGTCGTTGAGACCTTATATTTTCATAAATAGTTACAAAGGTCTTTATATTTTCAGAAATAGTCACACAAGCCTTTTTGGGACGTGGGATATATCTTGAGGGTCTATGTGAGTCTATGATCATTTTTTAATACAAAAAAGAGTTTATACATATAACAAAGTTTGTATGAATATTTCTAAAAAAAAAAAAGTGTCTGTGATTACTTTCTCAAATTAAAAGGGTGTTGGTGTCTTTTTTCCTTTGCTCAGTGTACTAGTTTATTGTCCACTATAACAAGGGGTGGAGTTAGAACTAAAAACCTGAGGGCCTAGTGATAGGATAAACTTTTATATACACGGCCAAAACTAAAAGCATTTGAGTTACGTATGAACTGATCTTGACCCGCGAATTTAATTCAATTCATATGAAATGTATTAAGTAACTTTTATATATGAAATGTATGCTGTTTAGTGACATTGAGATTATCTTGAATAAAAATGGAGTATAATTTTTTTTAGTTTAAATAAATTATTTGTAATAATTTGATTTTTCAATAGAATTGGCTTTCATTTATTTATTTACTTTATTTAGTCTTCTCAAAGGATAAAGAATAATAAATAAGGTAGAGATAGAACTAATGGTAGTGGTATCATATAGATTTTCTTTTGAAAAATTATTATTTTTTCTTAATTACTATAATCGTATTTATTTGCCTTATTTCATATTTTAAAATTTTAGATCTTAATTTATCCCTGCTTAAGCCAGATTTTATTATTTATCTCGTGGTTATCCTAATAGATAATAATTAATTAATACAGTGCTTTCTGCTTGTTGGGCTGGTGGGCTTGTCAGCTCATGTGGATAGCGTAGCCCAAAGCTCATGTGGATGGCATAGCCCAAAACCTATTGATTCCTTGGACGAAAAGATTTCTTAATGAAATTTAGAAGTAATAATTGAACCGGAGGAAATTGATGTCGGAAAAAGGAAAATGAGAACATGTAAAACGAACTTCTTCTTCTTATTATTATTATTATTTGGGGAGTCCAGGCATTGTTGTGAAAGAATCCAAGAAGTGGACAACTAAAGCTTGAGTTTCGTTTTCTCTCGGTCTTTTAAGGGTTAGTTCTTTACCTCAAATTTTATGTTTCTAAGAAATTTCGATTTTTAATTTATTCACTCTTTAGTAGCCTCCTCAACCAATTTATAGAGGCGTTATAATTAGCTTGATTGTAGAGAGTAAAAAATTATCATTTATGTACAAAGATCTTAGAAAGATGATACCGATTATAATCATCGTAGTTTTCCTTTATACAAAAGTTAGTGTTTTAATTGTGGTTGTTTACTTTGTGTTCTCGTTTATTGTGCCTGGGACGGAGTTAGAATTAAAAACTTGAGGGCTAAAAATGATAGGGTAGACTTTTAGATATGCGATCAAAACCTAAAATCATTTTAATGTAGTGAGTTTGTACAAAGATCTTCAAAAGATGATGTTGAATTTTAGTCTTCTTAGCTTTCCTTTATATAAAAGTTGGTATCTTGGTTGGTGGTTGGACAAAGATGCTTGTGGTTTGGTGAAAGTCATATAGATCTTATATTTTTATAAATAGTCATAAAGACCTCTCTGTTTTCAGAAATGGTCACATAAATCCGTTCATACGTTACTCAATCTTGAGGGTATACGTGAGCGTGAGTCTATGATCATTTTTTAATATAAAAAAGAGTTTATACATCTAAAAAGAGTTTGTATGAATATTTCTAAACACAGAAAAAAATAATAATAAAGTGTTGTATAAACTTTTGTATATGCGCCCAAAACATAAAAGCATTGGGTAACGTATGAACGGATCGTAACCCGTGAATTTGATTCCATTCATTGGATCTCTTCGAATTTTTCTTCGAATTTGGTATATAAAACAAATTCAATAAAATAACACTTGTATATTTGTTTTATTTGGCATTTTAGTTCCAGTTGCTTTAGCAGACAATGAGTACTAGAGCAAATTCAAAATCCCATAATAATAGTAATACTAATAATAATACACAAGTGAATGTGAGGCGAACTGAAGCCAATAAGCCTCAAAAACTGGTGCCCATTTTGATCAGCGAACCGCTGCACGTCCCTGGAATGGTGAAGCTGCATGAGTGCAAGAGCTACAGAGACTTGTTTGAAGAAATTGCCCGAATCCATGCGGAGCTGCCGGGAATCTCGCAACGCCAGCCGCTGGCTGACCCGATGCCTGGCTTCGTTTTAAATTACTTGCCTCCGAGTGATGACTTGCCAGACCTTAATCCTAGATCCGAGCCTTGGGACAGATTCTCAGCCGCTCTCGACCTTATTACTGCTGTGCCAATTAGTGCTTTTAGATAATTAGTTTTCCTTTGTTGGGATTTGTATTTATGGTTTTAATTAATTTGCTCATCAAATTTACTTATTTATGTGTCCCGCTATGTGCAAAATAAATAAATAAATTTGCATACTAATCTATGAAATAATGTATAAATAGAAAATTAATCAATATTTTTTTCTTATAAACCATGAAACCAAATAGTAAAACATGTTCATTATGGCCATTTCACATATACATTATATGTACTTTCGCGGTTTGACAATTAATTTTACCAATCATGTTTAGTAAAATTATCAATAAATTATTTCATGAAGTGATGTCTCTAATTATGATCTAAATTTACCAAACATTTCACTACATTATTTTGAACACTGATCATTTTTGTTAAAAATTATTTGAGAATTCGATCCAATAATCTCCCACATTAGGTGTGGCCATTGCTTAATACATAAATAAATTAATTAAAATAGCACCCAATAAATCAAAGAGCAAACAATCTTTAAATTCCAAGGCAAAAATTTTAAATAAAAGGAAAAGAAAACACAACTTCCGAGCTGAAGCGGCCAATCTGCATGCAATACCATTCCAGTCTCAAATTTTTTTGAAAAATTAGTCTGAAAATAAAATAAACTTTTTTTTTTTGGTTGGGCAAGGTCAATTATCCACGCTAGCATCCATGTAGATCCACCCCTGAGGTGAATTATTTTCATTGGGTTTTGAGTGACTCTATCTTACTATTTATTAATATGCTTTAATAAGGAACAAGTAAAACCTGAGAGTAAATTAAGAATTTAATTTCATATGGTAATCAATTTATTAATATGCTTATTAACAATGTGTTTTATTAATAGAGGATATAGGTTTAGATTGAAAACTGAATAGAGTTTCTAATTAAATTTTGTAAATATATTTAATTTTCTTTCTCTTTCAAAACGATGTGCATGAAAACTAATTAATTATTTGATTGCTTAATTTATAGAACACGTACTAAAACAATCTTATAATAAGCATATTGCTAATTATGCTAATGGATTTGGTATTATGAGTTAAATATTCCTAGCTCATGATTGCACCGTCGTGAAATAATGTGCATGGAAACCATAATTTTATGATCATGTTATATAACGTATTTCATAACATACCCATTTATTATCTGCACCTCATGACTCTTAACTTTGATAATCAATCACTTATATAATAAATCTAAGCAAAAACGCTTTGTAATCTTAAACAAGGTATGGGAGGAAACTTATGAAAGACTCCGAACCCGTTTATTTGAAACAAACACTTTTGTTACACCATTAATTTACAGATGAGTTTCAGGATTTATTTATGAATGTCTCCAAGTTAATTGGACAATTAATTTGACAATTGCATGGGACTAATTGAAATTTGCAATGCAAGTTAGAGTAACAGTTGGTTACAAAAATAATCTATAGTTCATTACCTGTCGTTTAGAATTCATTTTGTGTAAAATTTGTTTTGGCCTAATTCTATTGTATTATATGTGGCAAAGTTCTTTGTGTGCAATAAAGCTGTCTAGTTGTTTTCTTTAAAATTTTATCAAACTTCCCTAAACATAACAAGCCAATGGTTTAAAGCATGTTAGTTTGTTTCAAGTTCGAGCGTGATTAGTTTGTCTCCACTGATAATTGAGTCGGGCTCGTTGTATGTTGTTCAGTTGATTCAGGATATCTGTCATACTCGTATGAAATTATTTCATATTATTTATAACTAAATAGTTGATGCTTATGTATGGTCGGAGGATTTTCCTCTTCAATTGTCTTGTTATCTTTGAAATTTTCTACTGGAAATAAATAAGGATTTTATTAAAAAGAAAGTTTCAAATTATAGCATTTTTTTTCTTTATTATCTCATGTCCTGTTTTTTTTTTTTTTTTACAAATGTCTACTTTATTTATTTATTTATTTTTTCAAATTTTGAAAGTGACGATGACTTTTTTTTAAAAAAAATTTAATTTTCAATCTTTAGTTTGTTTTTGAAGGAATGTCATGTGTTACTGCTAGGATCAAACAAAGTAAATTGTGCTAGCTCAAAGTTTGGTAGAAAATACAGTAAAAAAATACAGCCCACCAACCTAGTTTTTGCTTTTTTGTACATACAATATTTTACGTATATGTAATGTAAGTGTCTCACTTCCTAAGTTTCCTCCAATTTCGGTTGCAAATGGAAGAATTAGTTGACGTTGAAGTTGAGTCATAAAAGATTAAAGTTAATTTTTGTTTAATCAATCAAAGGAAATGGGTCCTACTCATTTTAATTATCATATTTTTTGACAACATTAAACACTAAGGCAAATGAAAAAAAAAAAAACAAAAGTGTTTTTCAATATTTCTAACACAAAATTGAGAGGGCTCAATCACGCGTCCAACAAAATGATTCCTCTTGCTACCAATCACAATCGAAGCCTAAATGAATCTGAATTTTGTGTGATTTTTAATGAAGCCGGCCGAGATTTTTTTTCGTTTGATTTTATAAAACATGTTCTCAACTACAAACATTAATGGGCAACGCGTTTAACTTTAATATGCCTTTTGTGGCCTGCCCTATTTATTCATTTTATTGACACACGTCTGTCTCTTTGTGTTTACCCAGTATTTATTTGCAACCAAATTTATAAATTAAATAAGGGGAAAATATTGCCCTTTTTTTCTTTTTTTTTAGCAGAAAAAATATTGCTTTTGGATTGCGTTGGCAATGATATTGGTACAAGAATCATCTATTAGTAGAATATTTATGAATGTTTGTAAATACAATAATACTGAATAAATAACTAAATGACTTCTTTTTTTTTATTAAAAAAAATTTGAATTGAAAGCGCGTTGTAGGACTAAATACCAACATTTGCTTCTTATTATTACTCGAACTCGCGTGATTGTAATTTGTAGGACTAAAGCGCTTTAATAATCAGCGCAGCATTCATAAATTGAATGTCTATGCAATGGTCATATATAGAAGTATTAATTATGTGGAAATTAAAATATCCGGAGATTTCTTTCAAATTTTTTTTTTGGGTATTATATGCACACACTACAGTATTTTATTGTAGCTATAAATAAATAAATACGATAATAAAGATTAAAAACCATTGAATTCCCACCAAATCTCTCTCTCTCTCTCTGTTGCTTGTTCAAAGATCAAGAAGGGCAAAAAAAAAAAAAAAAAAAAAAAAAAAAGATGCAACAGAGGGAGTTGAAGTTAATGATTCTCACGTCCTCCAGCAGCCCCCACTCCGTTTCGTTGAACCAAACTCCAAAATCCAAAAATCTCTGTCAGCAACAATAACAAATCTTTGACAACACAATACCCTTTTTTTTTTTTTTTGTTTTTCTTTTTCAATTATTAAAATAATAATATTTTCAAGAAAACGACTGTGTCTCTCTGTTTGTGTTTCCCATTTTGCCATCCATCCATCATCAGTTTTTAGAGTCATGACCGAAGTCCTCCATTTCCCTTCTTCTCCAACCACCTCCCCTTCTTCTCCTTCTTCCTTATCCTGCGCACCCAACTCCGTCCTTCTCCCCAATGGCGACGACGCCGAGGGTTCTGGCAATGATTCGGTAGTGGTTTCGCGGGAGAGAGAGGCCGAGGGGGATCAGCTGTCTTTGTTGGCTCTGCTTATCGCCATTTTCAGAAAATCTTTGGTCACTTGCAAGACCGATAGGAGGGATCTCCGTGCTATGGAGATTAGCTGGCCTACCAACGTCCGCCACGTCGCTCATGTCACTTTCGACAGGTTCAATGGTTTCTTGGGCTTGCCTGTTGAGTTCGAGCCTGAGGTCCCCCGTCGAGCTCCCAGTGCCAGGTACATTCTCCCTTTCTTTCCCTTTTTTTTTTTTCTTTGCATCTTCCTTTCTTGTGATATCAAAATTGATTATTATTGTTATTATTTTTTTGGTCATTTGATTGAAATGTGAATGTGGAATGATTGAATTGGAATGTTAATTAATGATTATTGGAATTCCAGTTTTGTAATGTTCTTCCAATATCTATAATTGGTTGTATTTTTTATGTGCTGGTTTATGCAGTGCAAATTTTTTAATTGTGATTGTTTCGTGTTAGATTGGTGGTGAGATATTCTAGTTTTTGATCAAAATGTCGTTTTTCTTCCCCTTTTTTTTTTTTTTTGGTACTGTGGATGCTGATGATTGAAGGTTTTATCCGATTATTCAATTTGTGAAATTTGTTGCTTTTTGTGTATTAATGTTGGTTGATTGAAGGATATATTTTTGGTTCTTCAAGCTACTGGTTATTGTCTATTACTTTAATTCCCTGGTTATTGCATGGCTTAAAGTATTTTCCCAATTTCTGTCTCTTGCTTCAAATCTGAGTTTGTGTTTCTCAGCGACAGGAGAAAAAGGCATGTTGAGGTCATTCTCTATGGCAGTCAATGCAGATTTTAACCTAACTTGTAGTCAACTCCTTTAGGTCTTGTCTCAAGTAGTCAAATGAGTTGTCTTTACATATCATTTGAACTGTGCTATACCTATAATTCATTTGAAAGATTCCCCATCCCTAAGGTCCTTTATTTAGATGTTCTTCTGATCTGGCAAAAGCCTTGTACCTTTTCTTGTCAAGCTTCCATCAGAAAACCTTGTATTTGCTCTTGTTTATAGGTCTTTTTTTTTTTGGGTAATTATCTGGTGGCCACCACTTATTAAGCGAAACTTCTGCGAACCACTAATTTTTAAGATTATATCTGTAAACCACCTACTTTTCAAAGAAACATCTCCCATCCACCTTTCCATTAACGGAGTTAACGGAAACATGACGTTAGCATGCCATCATAAGGGTAATATTGTCATTTAGTTAAAAAATAAATATTTAATTAATTGTATTCTATTTTTAAAAAATAAATATTTAATTATATAAACAACATCGTTTTTTGTTTATAAATAAAAAAATTAAACTATGCAAAATCTTATATTTAATTAATTATAATTAATTTTCGTAACTATTGTATTACAGGGGTAAAATAGTCTTTACGCAGAAAACCACTAACGGCAATTAACTTTTTTAACAGAAAAGTGGTTGGGGATATTTCTTTGAAAAGTAGGTGGTTTACAGATACAATATTAAAATTTGGTGGTTTACAGAAGTTTCGCTTAATAAGTTGTGGTCACCAGATAATTATCCTTTTTTTTTTTTTTTTCGAATCCATTCTTATGTGCACACTCTCTGACACTGAGGCTCAAACATTGCTGGTTGAGAAGACCCATATGTTTTCCCGAGAAACCAATGTCACAAAGCCATCTGTTTGGTAGATAGTGATTGCTGGATTCAGTTTGTATTATGCATGCATGCACTCAGTTTGTGAAACATGAGATTTCATCGGGGAGGAGATTAGTTCTCCATTAGGAATTTTACATGAATGCCAATCTGGGTCAGCATTACCTCAGAAAATTGAATAAATGCAGCTAATTCTTATAAAAAATTTTGTAGAACCTGCAAGCAGATTTTCTATGGCATTTATATCAACTGAGGTTATATAGCCTTGATCTTTGAAGCTGCAAGACTTGGAAGCTATTACTCATCTGTCTTTTTCAAATTTACTCTTTTACTTAACTAGCACAGTAACTACCTCTCTGATTTCCTCTGTTTTTTCAATCTTTTCATATGTAGTGCAACTGTTTTCGGAGTTTCCACAGAATCTATGCAGTTGTCATTTGACTCTAGAGGAAACAGTGTGCCAACGATATTACTGCTAATGCAAAGGCACTTGTATGGTCAAGGAGGCTTGCAGGTATCCCATTTTGTCTTCGTCTGTTTCCCTCAGCATTCTTTCTCATCATCAATATGGTGATTGAACAATTTCTGTTCAATTAAGTGTTATCACCTTACCCAGATGATGGGGCTTGTTCTGTCTGAACACTTTTAGCTGAATTTATTTTATATATATTCATTTGCCATCTGAAGTCAGAAACCTGTGCATACAACTGTGCAGGCAGAAGGGATTTTCAGGATAAATGGGGAAAATAGTCAAGAGGAGTATGTCAGAGACCAATTAAACAGAGGAGTGATACCAGATGGCATTGATATACACTGTTTGGCAGGACTTATCAAGGTATGGCAATGATAATTAACCTGAGTTACTCTTCCTTTACATTCAGGATGCACTTAGGTATGAATTTAAGCTATCAAGTGTCATTTTTCCATTTGATGGAATTCCAAGTACAGTATTAATCTGAGCTGCTTGCTGGTTTTACTTCTCAATTCTGAATTTTTGTTTAATTACTTTCCAACCTGCTTAATCTCACTGTTATTGATGAAATAGAAATATACTATCTTCTGAATTGTGGTCAGTGATCACTTCACAAACTATGTTCTGTCTACTCTGGACTGGTTACTGGTCAGCCGTCCTTTCTGTTACATGGTCCTTTCAATGATGAGTATGATGGAAGCCAATGACCATTCAATGATCCTATTTATCTCTTTGCACCACATATGAGAACTGCAATTCAGGTTGAGGAAGAAAGCTTTTTAGGGAAATGTAAGTTATTGTGCTGTATTTTAACCCACCTCAGTTTTCTCCTTTGTGATTGGCAAGGTGATATGCATGAGGATCATGAATCTCTCAGCGGGTTGTAAAACTGTCGTTTGCAAGAAGCACTCTGGGGTATACACCTGTGTGCTTGCACGAGATACACATGGAACTATCAATAGTTCCAAGAAGTTCTATAAGGATCTATATTACCCAACCTTGCAATTGTTGTATTCCATGGTTTACGTTTTTCCTTGATCTCGCTTATACATTGGTGGCTTTTGAGTAGTTAATTAAAGGTTCAAAAGAAGATGTTATTTTAGGCAATTGCATGTTTTAAGAAAATGGTTCTTTGGTTCAAGAGTGTTGGACTTTCATCTTGTCCTTTTTGTGTGTGCAAGTGCATCTGAACACATTGTTACAATACATTTTTCTTTTCCAAATTCACTCTCATTTGCATCAAATGTTTATATATTGACTCGATTATATTTTATTTCTTAGGCTTGGTTCAGAGAACTCCCAACTGGGGTTCTGGATCCATTATCACCTGAGCAGGTAATGCAATGCCAGACAGAAGAGGATTGTCTTCAGCTTGTGAGGCTTCTACCCCCAACAGAATCTGCTCTGTTAGATTGGGCCATCAATCTGATGGCTGATGTTGTCCAACAAGAACACCTAAACAAGATGAATGCACGCAATGTTGCAATGGTTTTTGCACCAAATATGACTCAGGTGAATATGTTTTTGTTTTTTTATTTTGACAGTTTCTATTTTGGAGTTTGCATCCACAAACTTTCACTGCTCAAAAATAAGTAGGATCTGATTTGAATCTGCCCAGCTTTCATGATTTAAGTCTCATATTCTTTTACTTTGCAAACTAAGTGCTGACAAGATATCAATTTCCATGATTTGCTCAAGTCCCGAGTCCCACATGCTCTTACTTTTCAAAACGATTGCCAAGTAAATAATGACCTTTTTGGCATTCCCTTTCATTGTTGGAATTTCATTATACATCTTATGTGTACTTAAAATGCCATGTAAACTGCCATCAATTAATTGTCTCTATGTAGCCTCCGATGCTTCCTTACTAATGCTGAATTCAGAGCCCCTATTTCCGCGCAGAAGTCATTCAATTGGTTGTCAATTATGTTGCTAATGGCAATGCCTGGTTTGGATAGCATTGCCAATGACCGTTACAATGACCATATCTTATGACTTAATTTTGGTTGTAGATGGCAGACCCTTTGACTGCATTGATGTATGCGGTTCAAGTGATGAACTTCCTCAAGACACTTATATTGAGAACATTGCGAGAAAGAGAAGATTCTGTGGTAGAGCAGACTCCTAGTTCCCGTTTAGAGCCTTTTGATGAGAATGGACACCAGAGTGCCTCAAGATCCTGTCTGGAAGATGCTGATAGAGATCATGAAGAGATAGAGCAAGCCTTCATCACTGAGGAACCTGTAACGGAAGGCTCCACAGACTCTGGCCAGAAGAATGAGATTACTGTTGAAGAAGATTGTGATCCTATAGCCTCTGTTGAGATGTCAACAGTAGATAGTGATCATTCTCATGAGGCTGCATCCCAAGTCGACACCTTCATTTCTGAAACAGACGCTCGTGGAGTCATTTGTCTAAAGGCTTCTGGTGTTCATGCAAACACTGCAATGTGCATGATTGGCCAATCAAGTAATTCAAATCTACAAAGGGGTCCCAGAAGATTTGACAAGCAGCAAAGTGTGCTTCAGAAAACAGGAGCTGTTGAGAAGGCAAAAGGAATCAGCAATCTAAGCTGTATAAATTCAAGAACGGAGCGTATTGAAGCTTGGCGTTGACAGACGCTCAACTGCAGTTATAGCTCAACTGATTCTATGAGACTATGAGACTTGACTCTGTAAGTTTGTTTGGTTTGCATGTTGTGAGGGAAAAGTTTGTGAATTGTCATGTATGTTTTCTGCGTGCGGGGAGATATCCTTTGACCCATTTCTAATTCCGCGGACATCATCTCCATGATACGGCTAACATTTTCTGTTTCCAAGGCTACTCTCTGCTTGATATTTGCATGCTATTCATGTGTTTCTTATGTACATTTCCATTTCTCTTCCATGACTATTATTTTTCCCTCTCTTACCTTTTGGTCGTAGTACGAAACAGAGACCATTAACATTTGAGATATGGTGGATGGAGCTTCATAAACTAACATTCTATCCAAAGTTTTGAGGAACATTTTGTGTTTCTTCCTATTTATGAGGATGGCCAAACTGACATGTCTGTCTGAATTTTTTTGGGACCACAAAATAAGTGGATGCACACTGGGGCATCACTGCTACTGATAGCCATAGGCATTATGAGGAAGAAAATTACACACGATTAGGGCATCGGCACCTCCTCTGATTAATTTGTATGCATCCGGTTTCAGGAATAGGATTTTTTTTTTAATAATACACTGATATATTACGATCAAAATTTTACTGATATTTATAATAAAAAAATATATCGAAACTAATCTTGATTATTCTAGCATGACACGATCCGAATATCTACCTTTATATAATACCGGAAGAATATCTAATACCGGAGGAATATCTAATCCACCCTTATTAATGGAGAAAGATTTTCATCCTTACCCAATTTAATTGAGAAGGAATCGAATCTCTGTAATAATTGGGACTTAGAACCCATGCTCGCTTGAGTGCATGGGTTGTGTCACTGGGCCAAGAGCCCATTGACGGAATAGGATAGGGCATTGAAAAGGAATGATAGCAGCCAACCATATTCCCAAAAGAGTGGACATGTTAATATGATCAATGAGAAAATTTGTGGTGGTGGTGCTGCTGCTGCCAATGAATGGAATGTAGCATTAAAAGGAAACTTGGTTGTGCCTCACTCTCTTATCTAGACTATGCTAAGAAAAATTTGATAAGGCAGGGTGGTTAATAACAGTTGATTGTTATAATTGATGGTACTCTATTTTTAGAGATCTATCTCATTTAATTGAAAACTTACGTGTCAAGTAAGTTGGAGATCTGTCTCACTTAACTGAAAACTTACGTTTTAAGTAAGAAAAGCTTGAAATGTTAATTTAGAGCTACTATTTTTAGTAAAAATTTGACATTATTTCATTCGAATACTTGTAGCACGTAAAATTTTTACTTAAAATGCAATACGTATAATGTTTATTATTAAATTTATTATATTTTAAGTCATTGGAGTTTCGAACACCACGTCAATTAAGATAAAAAAAAAATTAATATTAATAATATTTAAGAAGAAATATTTAAAGCATGTTTGCACGTCCTTTGACATTTTGAGCCCGCATATATGTTTAGTTATCTGATTAGAGAGATAAGCATCATTTTAAAGATGTTTTAAAAGAAAAATTATCTGATTTTTGACTCCGATTACGGGCAGCGGCTTCTATTGTTTTGCCAATCACATCTGCGTATCCCTGGACAGCACCACAGCAATGACTTGGCATGTCTTGATTGGAATTTGCAAAATCAACGTGATTGATTTTAGTGTCTTGATTGGCAATTGCAGAAACCAATCACCTTCTCTGACCGAAAGGCAAACCATTAAAGCCTCAAGTGCGAACGACAACATGGTATTGGGAAAAGCCCAACTAAAAGCCTTGTTCTAACATTTTACCATTAGCCAGCCATATGTTCTGTTCTATATAATATTGAGCTGAAGAGAAGCTGTTGGAATGGAAGGCTCAATAACCACTCATCCTTATTAAACTCCAACAGAAGAGCTACCACCCCAATTAATAGCACCTTTCTCTCTTTGATTTTTTCAACTCAAAAGTGCAAATCTCGTGCCCTCTTCTCTTCTTTTTTCATATTACTCAACTCTTCTCCCACCGCACCGCACCGCACCACAACACAACACACCAACAATAACTTAACCTACTTTCATCCGTAAGTACCATCCAACAGCACAACTGGATAGCCAAAAAAATATGGCAGCCTGCGGGAGCCTACAACACATATTTGAAAACTCATTACCAGAAAAACCAGCCTCACTTCTTGAATCCCTCTCAACATGGAACCAAATGACACCTGTAAAACCCATCAACCAATCCTCATTCATTGAGATCTTTGGTGAACTTCATTTCAAACAAGGTTCTGATCATTCTTCCTCTTCGTCTTCGTCTTCGTCTTCCTTTCCCATGTCATCACTCTCTTCCTCTTCGTCCTCTTTACTAGACTTAATAAACGGTAGCAGGAGGATTCCATCACTGGAATCATCTGCAACCCCATCAAAGATAGTAAATGACAGCTTTTCTTCTTCAATGAATTCTGAAAGCCCGGTGCATAGCTTCAAATACACGGGTTGTCACAAGAAGAGTGATAGCTTTTCATCCATGAATTCTGAGAGCTTGCAACTTTGCACTGAGGGGCTTGGTTTTGAGAGCTCTGATGATGTTGAGGACTTGAGGAATGAGATGACAGAAGAGTGGCAAAACCAGCAGGAGAAAGAGAGTATTACAAAGCAATCACCAACGGAGAACCCATGCGGTGAGTTCAGGAGGTCAAGAACAGGCGGCGGAGAATTTCCTCCTCCAATTTCTTGCATAGGCAAGAGTGGTAAGCCTTGGGTTTGCTTCAAGTCGTACAGGCACGATGGTAGGTTTGTCCTTAAAGAGATAAGGATGCCAAGCCAAGAGCTCTTGCATGCCTGCAGAGAAGACGGGCGATTGAAGCTGCAGTTTGTTCATCCAAATGATGACATCCAGGAACAAGAAGAAGGGGAGTACGAGGAAGATGAAGTAGAAGTAGATGAAGATGAGGAAGAAGAAAATGGAAGCATCCATGATGACAGAGAAGGGGAAAGGGAGGCTAATACCGAAAAGTATGAAGCTGAAAATGACTTGCAACATAGGGAATTGCAGGTTTAAGGAGAGTATTTTCAGGTTCTGTTTTTGTTTCCAAGGGATTTGAAAATAAGCAGACAACAAAGCACATGAAATCAACTTTGCTGTCCACAAGATAATCATGGGCATTTTTCTTTCCCCATCACTGAGGAAAAAGAAAAGAGAAAAAAAGACCAAGGCACTTTTCTTCTTTCATCAAATTGATTCCTGAGGATCACCTCTCTTTACATTTTGCAATTTTAGATCACTGGATGTTAGCTAGAACATGAAGCATCAAATGCCAAGTAATTTTAATCAAATATCGCCCTACATACGCTTATGGTTAGACCAGAGTATCACATGTCAACTCAAGAAATACCAGTGATAATAGAAAATCAATAATTTCCTAAAGTGGCAAGCTCATTTTCATTCAATTAATTTCCTCATGTCGGTGTGTGAAATCTCATCCTCATATTGCTACTATATGATGCAGAAAGCATGATAAATAGCCAACATTCATATATAAGAAATTATAAGGATACCATTTATACACAAAGGTAAAGGGAGAAAAATATATCATGCATGGTCCCAAATGGATATCTCATATCCAACACTCAACTTAGAGAAGTTATAATGAGGATAACACATCATATCAAGATCTGACAATATTAAGGGAGCACGAGATCATGCTAGGCCCCAAATATATATCTCAGTTCCAACCAATCAGTAGGAAAGAATGACAATAGAGTATTTTCTGATAGATTCTGCTTGCTTACGGCATCTTGCATGCTACTGTAGCCACAGCACAGAAAAGATGGTCTGGCATGTTTATAGAAGATACAGTGAAGCTGGTAAGAGAGATTTTAACATTGAAAATTCACCTCAAACTTTTAGCTGCTTACCCTAGTAATGGGGAAGTTAAGGTCAAACTTTGAAACATATTACCAGACAGATGACTAAAGGGGTGAGTTCAGAACATGAATAGTGACACCAGAAGTGTTACTTCATGTGACCCCAAACCACGATAACCCTAATTTAGATCTTGACATGTGAAACTACTACCAACACAGGCTCTGTTTACACGTGTAATGACCTGAAAACACATGATCACTGTGGTCCTAAATCTGTCTATAAGCTAAAATACAATTTAACACCATAATGAGAACCACAAAATGGGTATTTATCAGATTGAAACTTACAGCAGCACTCAGGAAATATATGTCCAGGATAAGGATTTTCACTGGTCATCCTTGAAGAGATAAAGAACTATTCAATGATTAAAGTTTAATAATGAATGCCCATCTAATAAAAAGGAAATGAGAA
Organism: Clausena lansium; assembly: GCA_030449835.1. Taxonomy (NCBI): domain Eukaryota; kingdom Viridiplantae; phylum Streptophyta; class Magnoliopsida; order Sapindales; family Rutaceae; genus Clausena; species Clausena lansium. The sequence continues at coordinate 6,032,012 of JASUUF010000192.1, read as the reverse complement.
AGCAAATCTGAAGGAATCCACTCAAATCCCATATAATTCACATTTTCCACAGATTTTTTGGTAAGCTTCTTTTACATGGAAAGTAGTTGCAATAGATATACCTACAAGACTTCTCTAGAAATGTTTACATGTAAATAAAGCAGAGATCTTCTATGGACAGCGCATAAGATTTTATCTACCGGACAAATTGCAAGACACGTGTCCAAACCCTTCATCTATGTGGACAAGATTAATAAAACCATTAATGTAACTGATAAAACAAGCCTAAATCCGGGTTTCAATATCATTTTTTGTGCGCCATGGGTTTATGATACTTTAAAAAGGCTCTACCTCCCACCCGTATACACAGACCTCGAGTTATAAAAACAGAAATCTCAATGCTATACCCTCACTTTCTAAAAGATTTGAACAATCCGAGTCAAACAGTAACTTCACCATATAGTCAGATACACAATGACGACATAAGACAACAAGAATTTGGCAACAGACTTCTCGGTGAACAACTTGTATCTTGAATGAATGGCTTGCAAATGGAACATGAGCACAAAATAACTGATTTTAATTTGGATATACTACATACGGTTTCATAGTAATCAATCCAAAGTTATCATCGCCGCAGGGCCTTAGAACCATAATTTGGTCTGAGGCTCAATCTCAACAGCTAAAAAATAGTCTTTTGGTTTTGATAGCCCAAAAGTTATAACATCATCTGTAATTCATCATCATTTTTTTCCCTGTTTTTGAAACAGAAACAAATCAAGGCAGTAAAGGGATTCACTTTTTTTGCTTCCAAGAGCAAGGAAACCATTAGATTACCTCTACATCAAGGTAGTAAGATGGAGAGGGCACTACATCACAGTGAGGGATTGCTGCCATCTAATGTCAAAAGAACTTTATACAATTCAGGACGTCGATCACGAAATACTCCCCAACTAGATCTCTTGGACTTGAGTTTATCCAGATCAAATTGTGCAACCAGAACTGCTTCCTCTTTATCATCAGCAGCAGCAACAATCTCCCCAGTTGGGCCTGTAACCAGAGCATCAATCTTGAACATATTCATAAAAAGGAGTACATCGCTATCATGTGATGGACTGAATTGCATGCCAGCTAAAAGAGGAACTAAATACCTGCTATAAAGGAGTTCCCATAGAATGTGATTTGACTCTTTCCATGCTCTGTCTCAATTATTTCTTTTCCAATGCGATTTGAAGCGACTAGAGGTACCTGAATTAGTCAAGAGTGGGTTAATCCCCTGTGCAAACATAGGCTTCTCTCAAAATAAACTTTCATTCTTGGTGCCACAACAGGGACCAGCACCCAATACATTGGAGTCTATTTTGATTATTACAGATCTTAGTCTCTTACATATGTTATGTCCAGAATGTTATAAAAAGGAAAAGAAAATAAATTATCAACAATAATCATGGCAGTGACTGATCACATGAGAAAGCGAGGAACACAATGAGATGCATTAGAAAAGAAAAATAAAAAATGGAAGAGGGTCAATTTTGTGACGATGATGGAAACACAATAAAGAATAAGCTTTATTCGCAAAAAACAAGTATTGTTGTTAAATGGCAAAAAATGTAGATCATTTAGTCATATGAGGTGAGACTACGCATTGTTATCAACTCTTTCCAAAAGCACATGAATATTAGGACAAGGATGCACAAACTAACCTAGAATCAACTGGATTAATTTCACAATGAATAAAGCTGCCAGTCTAGCAGTCTATGTAACTTACTACATTAGCCCCAGCATGCCCTTGCATCACTCGCCTCCAGTGATCAAGAGAATCAAGTCCATCATCTTGAGGTTCAGAACCAATAGCAGTAGGGTAAAATAATATTTCAGCACCTTGTAAAACCATAGCCCGAGCTGCCTCTGGAAACCACTGATCCCAGCATATTGCTGGCATTGAAAATTTAGAAGAAACCAGTGAGCCTATAAAGCAGAAGTTTAACTGAAAGATATGCTCACACAATGTTATTTATTTATTAGCATGGCCACACTGTGTAAAAATAACTTTAAAAAAAGGGTAAAATCTTATTAAAAATCAATAAAGCCCCTTACCGACTCCAATTTTTGCAAATTTAGTTTGGAAAACCTGTTCAGAAATGGTAAAGGTAAGTCAAATTGAGAAGGAAAATCATCATCAAATATCAAATCACTGAAGCACATTACATTTAGATTTAAATTATTCTAAGCACCAACCTTGAAGCCAGTGTCCCCTGGATTAAAGTAGAACTTTTCCTGATAGCCTGAATTGGTGGGAAAATTTATCCTAAATGTTAAAACTAAAAAGAGGGCAAACATATCACTATTCAAGCAACAAAGCTAGCTACCTGGTCCATCTGGGATATGAGACTTCCTGTAAAGTCCAAGATCAGATCCATCAGCATCAATGATCGCTATTGAATTGTAATGGGCATTATTGGCCTCTTCAAAGAAGCTGACTGGTATCACTACACCTAGCTCTTTTGCAAGCTCCTGCATCCTAGACAATGCCCATATACATTTAAATTGAAATCAAAACCGGTTAATTTGTTCTTGTGCCAGATAAATAGTCATGGCATTAATTAACGGAGTAGGGAAGAATCCAGCTTACTAAAGTAAAACCAGAAGCTAATTACAATCAGATAGATTTACTTGAGAATTGTGGGGTGGTCCTTATACGGCTTAGCACGCTGAAAGAAGTCCTCCCTTTGTGCTTGACAGAAATAATAACCCTCAAAGAGTTCCTGGTGAAACACATAGGAAAACAATAATGTAAGCTCAGCAATATCAAGATGCAACTGTAAAAACAAGAGACATAAGAAAATTTTATGCCACTATTAGTTACATGGCAAATCTAATAAAACAAAGGAGACCCGTCCTTCATTTTTCTGACAATGGATAATCTGACTTACTTATTAGGGCCTCGGTTCTTATGGAAATCTTTAATTGAAGGGGAAAAAAATGGTCCAGCAGCAGAAAAAATCTTTGTATTTTATGTTGCAACCAGATGCAACAATGGCATCATCTGAACCGTATAAATGCTGTTCATAGCGCAAGCAGAAACTTTCTAAACTAGCATCGCTACACTGATCTCAGTGACAATATACAATGTATTCAGAAATATGCCTTTGTTTTTGTCATTTCCTATAATCTAGCATTTACAAAATAAATGGATTTGTTTGCAGTTATAGGGATCGTAAGAATTAACAACTGTGAAAAAAAACAAATGTCGTTACATTCAAGGTACACACGGTGCAGCTTCAAATATGCATTCAGTCATACATAGTCCCAATGAAATTGACCCTGAAAGCAATGAAATTGACCCTGAAAGCAAAGGATGCAATGTGTACTTTGATAAAAACAATTACCTGAATAAGAATTATGTTTGCACCTCTTCCATGAGCAGCTCTGACCAACCTGCATAAGATATCATGGAATGTTAAATGCAAAAACATAATAGGGAAGCTAATTGGTGGCGAATAGAAATTTAAAGAGAATTCTATCTACGTTAAGACTTATATAAAGTAGAAGTGTGTAATGCAATTGGCCTGATGTAAAAAATGACCAATCTCTCTTATTTGATAATTAATATCTGACATCATCCCCAAAAAAATCTACAAATCAAACCTGTCTAATGTGAAAAAAGTGAAGGCTTGTGTTGTCTGAAGTAGTACTTTAAAATACTCAACCAATATAAACCTATATAATCACATGTGTGCACGCACAGGAAGGCGTACACACACGGACACATAGCATGATTCAGTGTATGAAAGCTTGAGTGATCAAAGAACACGAAACTGCCGAAAACTCTGGCCTTAAAATAGCAAATATGAAGTGCAAATTACTTTCAAATGGTATGCTACATAACTTCCATATTCTTTCTGATAATTACTGCTATTGGATCAAAATTATCCACTTTTGCTGACTTGCTGAGTGCAGCAGCTCACTAAATTACCAGCATCAGGGTAGAATGTGCAAGATAAACTTAAAAAACATGGATTATCAGTCCAAGAACAATCTTTTTGGCCACTCAATACAGATTAGTTATTGTTAGTGAGACCCCTATGAACTTATAAGACGTGGTTAAAAAGAAAACTATGGAACCCGAAAAAGGAAAAAGAAAAATGAGTAAGAAGTGGGACCTTTCAGCGGTGGCAAGATTAGTAGAGACATCGTCGGTGCAAGCGAATTGTAGAGCTGACACCACCACTTCACCTCTCTTTTCCTTCTCCATTTTTTATTCCCAGACAAGATGCCGATACCTGAGCAACCAACCAAGATTTGATTCGATGGACCAATTAAAAGTAACCTCGTCTTGTCACAAGATTGAGCTTTTTACTCGAGTCTCAGTTCTTTTTTCTTTTTATTTTAAAAGTAACCTCGTTTTCTTTTTATTTTTTTGTACGATAATCAACTTTTAAAGATTGAACTGTGTACGTTTTGATAAGGAAAGAAAGAATATTCAAATTTGGATACTTTAAAGGGAAAAGGAAATTGTTTTAAAAAAAATATATAAGTTTTTCTTATTAATAATTTTATTTATTTTAATTAAAAAAAAGATAATGTTGTACATTTATAATAAAATACACGGAAAAAAATTGTTAATCCTCAAATATTTGGGGTAAGGAATGTAAAACTTCCTATTGTTTTAGAAAAAAAGACATATAACTTATTTTTATTAATAAATTTATTTTATTTTAATTAAGAAAATGGTAATATTATTAATATTATCATCATCATTATCATTATTATTATTTATTATTGTCATTATTATTATGTTAATAATATTATTATTAAATTTTATTAAAGTTATTATTTTAATTATTATTATTATTAATGTCGTTATGATTATTATTATTAAAATTTATTAATTTTATTTTTAATTACTATTATTATTGTCTTTAATGTCATCATCATTATTATTATTCTTATTAATTTTATTATTTTAATTATTTTTTTATTATTATTGTTGTCATTATTATTATTAATAATAATATTATTATTATTATATTATTACTACTCTTTTCTCAATTAAAATAAACAAAATTTATTAATAAAAAGGGTCTTATATTTTTTTTAAAAATAATAGAATTTAATGCCTCTTTCTCCAAATATCGAGGGTTAACAGTTGTTTTTCGTGAAATTTGTTGCAAATATACAGTATTACCCCTTTAAAATAAACATAATTATTAATGAAAAAGGACCTTATATGCCTTCTTTAAAACATGCAAAAAATTTTATATCTCCTTCCTCAAATATTGAGGACTTGGCACTCCTTTCCCCTACTTTAAATTTGATTGTTAAAGATTTGCCGTTGGCTGCCACCGCCCATGCATGACTCTTCGTATTTGTTTGTAATAATTTTATTAAATGTTTTTTCTGAAGATTTTCATCCATTCACCAGCAGAGACATTTTTTATCTAGGTAAATAATAAGCGCACAGAAACAAGAGAAATTTTACCAACAAAAGGTTATCTGGTAACACCAAAGCCAGAATCGGAATTCAGCTAGTATCTGGTGAAACAAAAGAGAAATGATACAAACAAAACGGGGTCAATAGTAATCCAAGTTTTATTTATTTCCAGGTACTGTGTGAATTCAGTAGTGTGCGGTTGTCGTAGATAGATTGTCATCCATGGTCTGCATTATCTATATCGAGCATATTGATTTCAGTCCTGGACTTCTTCTTTCTTCCTGCTTGATTTGAGATACCATCCGAGAGCACTAACACCAGTTATGACACCAGCTATAACTGCATAGTTACGGTACTGGTCAGTTGATACTTTCTCAGCTGATGCTCCAGCGGCTGAGGTTGGTTTTGCTTCAGCTCCTGACCCTGAGCTTGCTGCAGGTGTCTCTTCTGGCTTGGGTCCCTGAAAATAATCAATTAAGGATGGGTTTAGGCAAATATCATACAACTACTGCAAGCAAATTGAGTTTTGTGGAATGAAAACTCGACAATCAACTAGAGCTCAGCAAGAGTGCAAATATGTTCTGTTAAAAGCAAAGCTATAAACATGCACATGCAATTATGCACCTAGTGAGAGAAGGCAATACACACTGAGAATATGAAGCACCTCAAATAGTCAATACCTAGGACCCTGTTTTTTACCAGGATTTTATATAGTTTTCACTTTTCAATCAAAAAGGTATCCCAACCAAGAGCTCTAATTATGTCCACTCTATATATTTTATGCCACAGTGGAAGCTATGACACTGACATGTTTCAAACACTTAAATTCCATCACATTTACATTTCAAAACTTCATTTAGGCAGCAGCAATGTTCACATTTGTATATAAATTTACTTCCCACTCCCACCAACACCCCCCCCCCCCGGGCCCCAACCTTCTCTTCACTTTCTTCTCTCTCTAATTTCAGTCTTATAAACTGTCATTCTCACTCATACTCCACATATTGGTGGCCTTAACGTTGATTAGTGCCAGTTGAATTACTGCATGTTCTCAATCAAAGGTTCATCGGAAACTAGCAGCAAACCCATTTTACACTTAAAAGTTAATGTCAATACAGACACTCCTAAACGTCTGGCAGATCAAGGGATGTCATGACCAATATTTGGGCAGGGGAAAAACCCTAGTTACTGCACCAAAATTTTCTACTATCTCATTTCTCTTTCAATAAGCAGCAACAAACTTTCCCCATAAGATCATCACTTGATGAAGCTCAACGACCGAAACTTACGACTAACGATGCTGCTCAAAAGCAAGCATCATCTCAGACTTGGAATACAACCAGCTAAGATCTGAAAATAGATAAGGCAGAAATATAGTGTGATCATACCTTGCGTGCCATCTTCTCCAATTTTTCTTGCTCAACTTTCTGCAAGATTAGAAGTATTTAGTAAAACATTGATATCACAAAAACATAAGCAGGCAGATATCCCAAGCTATAGTACATAATCTCACTCATAAAAGAATGAGAAACATTAGAAATTTTGCAATCCCATTGATAATTTTTCATGCTCACAAGAGGAAAGTTGAAGAAGATGTAAACATAGTTTCACAAAGTCTTGCTGGACAGTATTTCGCTCGAACTTTATAGCAAAACTCTGATCTACTATGAAGAAATATTCACTTAACTTGATCGGCGACTATTCTGATTACCCATTACGGTTAATTCTTTATCAGAATAACAACCTATATAGACTTATTGCAGGACCACATGTTGAGGACAATTCTGAGTTATATTTACATCAGGATCATAGTACTTGCCCCCTTATAGGACCATTAGATCAGAAGACCATAATCAAGCTCTATTTCTTTCAGCCAGATTGCCTACTTCACAAGACAATAATATAAAACAATATTGGTTCATGAGATTGATAAACCCCATCTTTATTTGACCGAATGAGGAAAATGAGAATCTTAGGAGGACAAAAGATCCTATCAAGAAAATGAAACACTAGAAAGATAACAGAACAACATAATGCTGAAAAGGACCTAAGGTAGGAATAAAGATCAAACTACACAATCAAATTTATCACAATATTAGCACATGTTAAAACCTAAGCTTGTATCAGAGTAACAGCATTTATATAAAAACGAAACTGACTGAAATCACAGCAAAAGGAACAAAAACAGACTGAAACTAAAAGCACGCATGTACGCATCAAAAGTTATATAAACATTACTTTGATGTAAACATTCTCAGCTGCTTTTTCCTCCTCACTCAGTACTCTGCCACTGCTTGAGAACCTTCGAGAAACGTTTCTTACAGCAATCCTTGTAGCCATGATGGTGGTCATAAAATCCCTGTCGATAAAATAAAAGACACTAAACCCTCCAATACAACAATAGTCTCTTAATCAACTAACGGAGCTTTTTCCAAAACACAAGCAAAAAAAAAAAAGAAAAGCATTTCTCCGGCGTCAAATATCTTAAGAACATATAAAATGTCCTTACAGCTCTCTAAAATACAAGATTATAAAAATAGGCAATACAATGTCAATTGTCAAATCATATTCAAGATGGTATCTGCATTAGCAAAATTCCAACAGGGCAATTGACATTGTGCATCAGAAGCCCAAATAACAAAACCCTAACCCATCAAAGCATCGAAAATCAAACCCCAGTTTTGCAAACAATCAATAACCCAACAGTAAAAACATTGCCTAATTGAAATAGTAAATGAATCCATAGACATTCGAGCATAAAAGCTTACTAATTTGCGAGAAAATATCAGAAAATGGAAGCAAATTAAAATTAATTAGTTAAAGAAAATTTGCTTACTTTTCAGGTTTGTGTATGGGAGAAATGAAATGGGGAGGTTTTGTTTTGGCTACTGAACTGTATAGGGTTTCAACTTTGATGGGGTTCTATAGAGTGGACCCGCTTGGTCAGATTTAGGGGAAAGAATATACACGCCGTCTGATTTACGATCGGGTAGGATTCGCTGTCACCGTATGCATTTCATTGAAAAGAACTCGCCAGATGAGAATCGAACAATCGCGCTTAGTTTTAATTATTGAATTTTGTTATGAAATAATTATAATTTATGTGGATGTTCATTAAAGTAACCATTGATCTCCTCACAAGCAACTTTTTATCTCTTATAACTCCCATTATCTCTCTAATTTAAGGGTTATTATCTCTTATAATTATGATGCATTACTTACCACTTTATAGTTGTACCACTATAAAAGGAGGCATTTTACTCCTTATTTGTATACACATGAGAATGAATAAAATTCCTCTCTACACACATTGTATCTCTTATTAGCTTTCTCTCTTTCTCTTGATCTATTGTTGTGCTCCTAATTGATAAATTTTATAACACGTTATCAGCACGAGTCTCTAGTCACTAAGAGATAATAAGATAATATCTCTCCTTTGATCTTACACACAAAGGTATGAATTAAACTATCTTGATTTGTTTATAACCATATACATATGTTGCTTATGTATTTCTATAATTTAAGAATAATGGATCTATGAAGTCGTTCCTTAATTCCTTTATTAATCATTATATATATTTTATGAAAATTAGATTATAATATTTATCTAATGTTTCATTCATTGATATTGCTATTGTTTGACACTTCTTATTATAATATTCAATTGCTATTATATATTTTGTATTCTTGAACTTAAAAAAATTCACCCTGAAATGTGAATATTGTAATATAGAATGAAAGAAAATTTAGAATGCATCCCTGAAGGATTGAATTATATATCTGATGAAAATTAAGAATGTATCCCTGAAAGATTGCATTATATATAAAATAAAAATTTTCTTTTGATATATGTTCTTGAAGAGCTAATTTCAAAATTATTATGTTAGTCATCAGTATCTTATTCATAAAGGATTCACTATATGTCCCCGAAGGACTATACAAATATTATAAGTTCATGTATATGTCATGTAAGACTATACAAATTTCCTTCTCCATATCTCCCAGAAGGAGTTACAAAATGAATATTACAAGGCATATTGCTTCCTTGAAAAATTTGAAGGAAATATAACATAATATATGGAAAAGTTCAAGGATTGAATTATCATGGTGATTTATTTTATCTCCTTGAAGGAATGAAAATTGAATATCCAAATGGATAATTTGTTTCTTTGAAACAATTTAAAGGAAATATGAGACTATCAAAAGATTGAACAAAAGCTCATATATGATTTTCTTGTTTTTATATGTATATGAGAAGAAAATCATCAAGAACAAATATAAAGAGAATATGTGATATGTGTAAATATTTTATAAGTCATTTATGCTCCTGCAGTAGCAAATTGAGCTTGCCAATATGTATATTGAAGCCATTGTTTCTCTTTATATATGAATAAAATATTAAACTTTTGATGTAAATAATTAGTCTCATCTTTCTAGTGATATATTTTCATTCCTTGAAGCGAATGCTTATTTGATAATTGTGGGATTAGTGCTATACATGCCATGATTAAAGTTATCGACATTACAATGATCACCATTTAAGTATTAATGATTGCAATATATATATTGCACCACCCGAAGTGAAACAAATTTAAAAATTAAAATAATTTGTGAGGAACTAGAAGTTCAATAAGTCTAGAGTTTCTTACATAGTTTGAAATGATGAATTTGCAATGCTAAATTTGCAAATGAGGCTAATATTATGTATCGAATTATAGAAAATTCACAATAATTTTAATCAAAGAGCCAGAAGATTCTCTTGATTATTGATTTTTGTTTAAATCAGGTGAAAATGAATTTATAGAAATAATTTATTATTTGTCATGATTCACCATTATTTATGCTTAAATATTTTGTGACATATTTTATGAAGAAGTCATCCCATCACGAGGGGGAGGAAAGCTATACGTGATGGATGATTTGATTTTATTATATATCACTTTATCTCATCTTAATATTGATGTAAATTAGTTTGAACTTGAAGTTTAAACTAATTATTGTACTATGTGCATTGTTGATCAATTATTGGATGAATTTATTAATATATGAAAGTGAAATTTCACAAATAGAATATGATTGCGGTTTGATATATATGATGTTCTTGAAGAATGAATGGTGATAGACAAATAAATATATGAATACCTGAAGCATGTGATAGATCAATTGGTGCAAAAATTTAATTTCCGGGAAGTTGAAATGAAATAATTTGGTACTCCTGAAGAGACCATATTTGCATGTATAGCAAAATATTATTTGATCTATATTAAATTATTAAATATATTGTCCCTGGAGAGACATAATGTATCAACTAGAAAACGAATCTCAAATACCCTTGAAGAGGTAAATGGTGAGAAATAAAGAGATTCAAATTGCCCTATAAAAGGCACGCATGCACATAAAAAAAATAGAGATCTTTAGCCCTTTAAGAGGCATATTTATTAGAAGCTTCGAAAGATCTCAATTGGGCACATAAATTGAAAATGAGAAATATTTAATTAATGTTGGTACTTGGTGCAATAGAAAAAATTGAAATTGACATAAGATTGTTGCCAATAAAAGTTTAGTTGTTATGATAACATTTTCAGGATCCTGAATCACAAAATGTGAAGATCATCAAATTATATGATTGGCCAAAATTTCTTAAATATTCGGACCTGAAGTCTATACGTTATAGAACGTGAAATTAATTAGCAAAAAATTTGAAGAATTTTGGACTTGTAGTCCATACGCCAGAAGTCGTAAAATTTATGAATAAAATGTGAATTTGAACTATAATGTTTCAAAATTAAATTGACGAATCTATGTACTTGTCCTTGAAGGATAAAATGCTTGAAATAAGTATTTGAAGTACTAAATTCAAAAAGCTTGCAGCTTATATATTCTTGATAAAGGTATAATCATACTTGTGTATAGTAAAGCAATCTAAACTTATAAATTAAAAGTATAATCACTTGAGTGATTTATTATAAGTGGGATATGTCGTTCCACTTTACTATGCGATTTTATTGAAGATAAATATTAAATTTGTAATTTTTGCAAAATGTGTTGATGATTTTATTATAAAAAGACTCCTGAAGGGCTTATGAATTTATTTCTTTTAAGAATAAAATTCATGATGAAGATCTTGAAATAAAAGAATTTCTTTCAATTTATGGATTGGAATTTATTAAGTGAAATGCTAATAATATAGAAAAACTGGAAGTATTTCATATTCAAAATTGTTCTATTTTAAAATATAGTACATATGTCTTGGTCCTGAAGTACCATATTTTTATTCCGACTTGTGCCTAGAAGGGCATTGGAAAATTGCATAATTAAAAATTGAAATATATTCCGTATAAACTTGAAAATATCAAAATAGTGTGAAAAGTATATCACACTCTTTTTTTGATATGGATGCTAAAGCTTGATCTCATTCAAGTAAGTCAACAAAATTATGAAGTTACATAATGACAATATTCTTCTAAGTCAAGATGATGGCTTCTCCAATTTATTATATATTTTCAAGCTTTCAAAGGATGGTGTTGACTCTGCAGATTGTTTCACCAAAGTAATGTTAGTTACAACAAATTATAATTGATCTTTGAAGCATCCATGTCATCTTGAGGAGGAGCATATTTAAGAGGAGTTATTGATATGGAGAACTATATGCACTGTACTCTTTTTCCTTCACTAGGTTTTTGTCCCATTGGGTTTTTCCTAGTAAGGTTTTAACGAGGCAGCTTGCACCTCCTTAAATATATAAAAGAATAGTGTACTCTTTTTCCTTCGCTAGTTTTTTTTTTTTTCCCATAGGGTTTTTACTAGCAAAGGTTTTAATGAGGCATATTCTTTGTATGATGAACATCCAAGGGGGAGTGTTATGAAATAATTATAATTTATGTGGATGTTCATTAAAGTAACCATTGATCTCCTCACAAGCAACTTTTCATCTCTTATAACTCCCATTATCTCTTTAATTTAAGGGTTATTATCTCTTATAATTATGATGCATTACTTACCACTTTATGGTTGTACCACTATAAAAGGAGGCATTTTACTCCTTATTTGTATACACATGAGAATGAATAAAATTCCTCTCTACACACATTGTATCTCTTATTAGCTTTCTCTCTTTCTCTTGATCTATTGTTGTGCTCCTAATTGATAAATTTTATAACAAATTTCTTTTAGTGTCAAAAAAAAATTATTGAATTTCTTTTTATTGAAAAAAATATTGATCCTCCACCAAAAATAATGATGCTATTGACACCCTCTTTATTATCCTCATATCACCCATTTCTTTATGTAATTTTATTTATAGACAATCATATAATTTTAATTGAACTCATCAATTGTTTCTCTCTCTTCTAAGGCTCCGTTTGGTACTTGTTAATTAAAAAAGCTCTTTTAAATTATTTAGATTGTTTGGTTATACAAATTAAAAGTATTTTTGTGTAACTAAATTATCAAAAATGATATGTAAAAAAATTTGCTTCATAATTATATAATTTATAATAAAATGCCTAAGCTATCAATTAATGAGAAAAAATTAGTTCAATCATTTCTTCAATATTCAAAATTAAAAATACATCAATAATATATTCTTTCAAAAAAATAATACTATCCAATTTAAATTGTTAATCAATGATATAACTGAAATGTTAACGGTGTATGAGAAGTGTTGCACGAAAATGTTAATAAATAATATAACTGAAATGTTAATCAATAGCATTAACGCATTAACCATTTGAAGCATAATTGTTGTGAACCGATTAAATATTGGTAAAAACTAATAAAAAGCAACAAACAAAACTGCATATTGCGAATTTATCCGTGTTGATTTAATTCATTGAACCGGGGAAAAAAGGAGAAAAAAAATGAGCACAAGGTAACTGATTAAGAACAACAGTGAGGAAACTTCATGGTTTCACTGTTGTGAAAAAGCAATAAAGCAATATAAAACAATGTAAAACAATAATTGTTATTTAAAGCATTAACTAAGGCAATAAACATATTAAATCATATAATAAAAGAAATATAAAAAAGTAGCAGGAATGAATTCACATTCATACCTTGTACGTTGTAGTGTCTATGAATTTTCTCTCAAGTGGTGGCTATGTGTAGGGTTTTGTATTTAATTTACCGGCAATTTCATTTAAAAAAAAGTGACGGTAATATGTTATTATTAATTGGCGGCAACAATTTCTATTGTGTAGGTTTTGTGTATAAATAAAGGTATTATGTAATTAATAAAATATTTTTAGGGTATTTTTGAAATTACATATATTTTTGGAAAAATTCTCTAATCTCTACTCCGAAAAGCTCAAATTTTGGGCTTTTGCTAGTAGAGGTAAATTAGCTTATTTAAGTAAAAAAACTTTACTAAAAAAACAATCAAACACAAAAAAAAAATTTAAAAAGTACTTATGAGATTAATTAAGTACTTATTATCACTAGATAAGTCATACAAAATAGGCAGTAACTCTCCTAAAACACATTCTCTATTGTTTATTTTAAGCTTAAATATATTTATTTTAAATTAGAATTATCACTCAAAAAAGTTATTTTGTGTATAGGGCAGAGAACTAAATTATAAGAGAATGAAGACTCCGTTTTGTTTTAGGAGTGAGAAAACTGAAAAAAAAAAAAAACGTAATAAGCATATATGGGTTTTAAGATGAAAACTGAAAAAAAAAAACGTAATAAGCATTTATAGGTTTTAAGATGAAAATTGTATTTTTGGGTATTAAAATAAGTATTATTGAAAATGGGGTTTCATAAGCATTTTTAAAGGATGTTAGACGCTTTACTCTTAAAAAAAATTAATAAGCCCACGAGAGTCCACTTAAAAATAGGTCCAAAAAAATTTTTCAATAAGAAACAGACTTAAAAAAAATTGACTTAGTTAAAGATTCAAATATAATTAATAAGTAGAGCTTTTAACACCCTTTTAAAATTCTTATAGCATCTCTTTTAAATTTTATTGATTAAAATACCCCGGTTTAATTGATAAACATAAGCTTATAAGTTAAAATTAACATATTGCTATAAAAATTTACTCTAAAAAGAATTTTTTTTAATTTTTTTTATAAAATTCATACAAATTATAAAATCTTAAATAATTTTATTTTCATTATATAATTTTTATCTTCATAACTCTAAACTCTCTTATGTTTCTCATAAAAAAATATTTTTAATTAAAATTTAAAATATAACTATAAATTGTGGAATATGATGAGTGTAAGTTTGTTAAAAAAAATAAAGTAGTTTATTTTTGCTCATTTAAGTAACTTTAATTAAAAAAAGGTTTTATGAGAATTTTAGAAGGGTGTGAAATGGCTATTCATAATTAATTAGAATTAGAGTTTGAGCTTGATTCATTTAGCTCTTTATCCACTCAAAAGTCACACTACCGTAAGCATGGGCATGGGTTGGTTTGAGTTGAATTTTAAGTCAAATCAAACTAAACCATAAAAGTTTGGGTTTAATTTAAACCAACTTATTTGGGTTTGGTTTAAATTTTATGATCAAAATATTTTTTATTTTAATAATTTAATTATATTAAAATTATAATAATTATTAATTGTTATTAATTATTAAATTAATATTAAAATATGAAAAAAATATAATAGATAAAAAATTATAAATAAAAAATTTTACTATAACTTCATCCTTAAATTAAAGAATAACAGAAAATTAAAATAAAGTTTAGTCACAATAATCATTGTTTTTCAATAAATGAGAACGTAAACTCTAATAATAAATTTCCACAAACATGACATCAATAAGTAAATTGAAATAAAGAAAATAAAAAACTAGTAGTATTAACCCTATTACAACAAACTCTAACAATGTCCATATAAATCAAAACAAGATAAAACATCTCAACTCAAGTATCAAGCAATCCATCATATTCATTCCCATCTGCAATATTTTAATCAAGAGATTCCATGATCAACTGAGTTTGCTCCTTCACCAACAAATAAATGACAAAAAAATTATAATATTAAGTAGTTATAAAGATGAGTAAATTTGGGAAAGAACATGATTCATACCAAAATCATAAGAATAACATCATTTCCCTAAAAAAAAAACATCAATTCAAAGCCATCGCCTCCATTGCAACACTTGATCCAAACTCTACATTAAATAAAAACAAATTAATAAAAAAAAAACTAGTGATAAACAAATATATTAATTTTTTTACTTGTTGTGATAAACAGTTACTTGACATCATGGCTTCATAAAACTCAAGCTCTTCAATCGTTGGTTCATCTTGTAATGGGACAAACGTGTTACGTAACCAATTTTGTGAGCATATCAAAGCTTCCACCATCTTTGGACTTAAAGAACTATGAAATGAATCAATGATACATCCTCCAATACTAAATACAGATTCTGAAGCTACTGTAGATATTAGAATTGCAAACACATCCTTTGCAATGTGTGAAAGAACTCAATATTTTATTGAGTTCTTTTTCCACCATGCCAAAGTCTCAAAGTCATCATCATTAACATGTTCACATGGCTCCAACAAGTACCTCTCTACTTCATTTTTCATCTCAACACAATCATCTTTTCCTAATCTTTGTTTGAACTTTGTAACACTTGAAAGTTTAGAAAACCTCACATGTTTATCAAATTTTCTACTATCAACAATTGATGACTTATTAACACCACTAGATGATCCACAACCACCAGTCTTAGTGTCAAGATCTTTATAGTAATCATAAAGACGTATTAAAAGATTTTTCACCTCTTCAAACTTCTTCCTAATCTCATCAATAACAAAAATGTCTTCAAAGCAATATGTCACATATTTTTACTTATAACATGGATCAAGAATAGCCGAAATGAGCAAAAAATTATTCATGCTATCAATTGAACCCCAATATTTGTCATATTTCTTTTTCATACTCGTTGCTAATTTAGATAAGAAAGATCATCACCACTTTCAATTAGTGAGGTCAAATCAGAATGAATTGAACACATTTCATGAAAAATGTAAGTTTGAAGTCATGTACATTAAACCACTAAATTTCAAAGTTATATCAAAAAATGACTTTAAAAACAAGATAAAAACATTAGCATTTTCACAATCATCATTATTAGGTGGTCCTTCGTCCTCCTTGAAATATGAAACATAATGTTGATCATCATCCTTCATTCTCTCAAAAGCTTTCTGAAATTTTAAAGTACTCTCGAACATTAATTTGGTGAAATTCCACCTTGTGGACACATCTTGAAACAAGGCCACTACCTCCAATTCTCTCATGCTCAGCACATATTTTAAATTTTTTTTAGCCTTAGAATGGAGGACTTTACATATTTGACAGTATTACGAATTCTAAAAATTGAGACTTGCAAGTCTTTCAACTCCTCATTCATAATTAAATTCAAAATATGCGCACAACATCTTATATGTAGAATGTCACCATCTAATACAAAGCCATTCTCACACCAATTCTTCAATTTCTTTTTGACATAACTGATAGTTAACTCACTTGAACTAGCATTATCAATAGTAATGGTAAATACCCTTTTTATACCCCACTCAAGTAACCAAGACTCTGTTACTTTTCCTATTGTCTCCTCTTTATGGTCAGGTACTGTGCAAAAATTTAAAATTCTCTTCTGCAATTTCTATTCACTATCAATAAAATGGTCTGTAATCACCGTATAGTAATAATTTTGTATAGAAGTCCATGCATTTGTGATTATACAAACCTTTTGCTTATTTGAAACAAAAAAGTTTCTCAATTTTTTACTTTTCATCCTAAAAAAGTTTGTACGCATCTCTAGCAAGGGTTCTCTTAGACAGTAGATCAAAGTTTGGATCCAATTGCTTACTATATTGTTGAAACCCTTTTTCTCCATAAAACTAAAGGGTAATTCATCAATAATAATTAACCTTGTAAGGGCTTTTCTACATGCTTCTTTATCAAAGACATGAGACTTAGATTCATCTTTCGTTCCATGTGAAGTTGTTTGATTTTTATCCTCAAATGTGCTCAAATAATCAGGACAACACAACAAATTTTTCCGTAATGTACTAGTCGCAATTTTAGTCCCATGATTATTCTTACAAGCATAATCATTACCACAATAATTACACTTACATGTATTACTTGGATCGTATTCAATGAAATGGTCCCATATTTTTTATCTCTCTGATGGCTTTTTCTTCTTGCTTTGAGTAGATGCCAAAGTGTCCAAGAAATTAGTACCAATGACAACTTGAGTTCTCATCCATCTAAAATTAATTGGAAAAAAAATCATATAACTTTGAGCCAATTCAACAAAAATTTTTACCAATTCAAAGCAAAACGTTAATTTCACTAATACAAGAACAATTAATCACACAATATTATATCTTACAAACCTTAGTTAAATCCAGTAATAACACTACTTTGCAGTTCTGTCATGAGCCACACTAGTTGTTTTAAAAGTAACCACTAAGTTGGATCAACGATGCAAGCTGCTTAGCTGAGATGCACTTCATTCTATAAGGAACCATAAAAAAAAAGAAAACAAAAGGGAAAAAAAACAAATCTTAAAATCCCATGTTGACAAATCCCACGAACCAAAATCAAAACCATTCCAAAATCCCATATTGATAAATCCTCCCCATGTACCTCGATAGAACCTTGATAACTGAAAATCGTTGAATCTTAATCTTATAAACCAAAAATGATAACCGTAACTCAAGCATGCAAAAGTAATGCTTGGAATTTATATATTGTGATTTCTCATTATTTTGGATGTAGATTAGCATAATCTAGAGTGGATTGGGATGCAAGACGAAAGTTTGAACACTTTAAATGGGTTTGATTGTTTCCTAAAGGAAAACAAACAGCAAAAATAAACCAAAAAAAGTTCATCGGAGTAGATTGCCTTGAGTACAATGGTTATAAGTGAAATCAGAGGAGGTAAATGAGCAAAGATAGATTTAATATGATTTTCATTTGTTTTTTTAATTTTATTTTCCACTAACACGTGACCTTGAGTTTTGGGATTTTGTTCATGGGTAACCCATACCTAAACCATAATGAAATGGTTTTTTACATAAAACCCAATTCTGACTCATTTTCATGATTTAACCTAATTCAAACCATTTAATTTGGATTGGGTAGACCCGTGGGTTGTGTGTTTATGCCCACTCGTACACTAATGCAACTTAGTTAGCCCTAATTTCAATTCGATCTTCTCTACTATCGAACATCCACTTAGCTCATATTCATATTTTCAACTAATTTTAAGTACATAACATTCGCTAAATATATACCAACTAACTTTATTGTAAGTGGCTTTAACACTATATTACAATCTATACCTCTTTTCACTCCATGTATATAAAAGTGACAAAGTGTGCATGATATTAGTATGTTGACATTGACGAACACTACATTATTCTTGATTTGCTTTGTAAGTCATCTAAATTGAATTTTTTTCCCATTATAGTTGCATGTTCTTTTTCAATTATATCACTAACCTCGCATAGAGTGAAAATGGTTTGTCTCTCCATTTAATTATTTACCTATTTATAGAAGTATACTATTTAAACAAGATCGTTAGATATAATTAATAATACATATGATTATCACACTTTGACATTATTAATCTCTAAAGGTGGGCATGAGTGAAGTTGACACTCAATTTACTCGATATCCATACAAGGTGTGGGTTGCGTAAAAATATAATCAAACCTAATTCGTGCAAGTGTAGGATGGATCAGGTTAGATTAGATTTATTAAAAGGTCTATTTTATTTTTTTAATATCATCTCAAATTTAAAATAATTAATTATTAATTAACATTGTTTCTTGCGTTTAGTATTTATTTACACTGTAATTATATATAAGATACATTTTTTTCAAAAAGTAATGGCAACTCATTGGTGCCCCGATTTGTTTTTGTAATCAATTCTAGGATATAAATAGCCAAAGACAAGATTATTCTTTCCCCATGTCCAAACACCCAAACAAACTAAGCACATATCGCCACCGGCGCACATTAGTCACAGCGATTCAAAACCCTAGCTTGCCAAACCCTATATTTGTTTATTTCTTTTGTTCATTTATCTTCAGTGCCGCCGCATCTGCTCTTTCAATCCGAAACCTCTCTCTGCAACTTCATCAAGCAGCACAATGGTAACCCAACTTCAAGCCCTTATTCGCTTCGCCTTTTATTTCCTAACAAAATCATAGACAAAGAAAGATCGTTAAGTGAGCAAAAATCTTTCTTTTTTTTTTAATATAGATGTATTAGGTACATTTATGAAAAGTGCCTTTTTAGTGATTTTTCTGATACCCAGTTGATCAATTTTGAGATAGTTACTGTTTAATATAGTAAATTTCTACATTTTTTTCAGTTGCGTAGCATAACTTTGACCTAATACAAATAAAAAACTTGTTTTTCGGAATTGGGAATTAAGTTTAATTGCTTGTTTTCAAGAATAATAGTCACATTTTGAACAATAGGTAAGATTTTATGTCTTTGATTTTCTGAAAATTGTTTTTTGCCCTGCAGTTTCTTGTCTGCTTATTTCCTTAACTATGATTTACTAGTTTAACATGTTATTTTTCCTTTTTTGATGTTTATATTGTTCTTTCTGATAGGCACCGAAGAAGGATAAGGCCCCACCTCCGTCGTCGAAGCCAGCAAAGTCTGGTGGAGGGAAGCAGAAGAAGAAGGTAAACTGTGATTTTGATTGATGGGGTTGTTTGGTTTGTAATTGGTAGTTTATTTTGGTGAATGTTGGATGTTTTGTGAATCTGAGTATTAATTTTGATTTTGTTTGGTGGTATGCAGAAGTGGAGCAAGGGAAAGCAAAAGGAGAAGGTGAACAATATGGTTTTGTTCGACCAGGCAACATATGACAAGCTTCTTTCTGAGGCCCCCAAGTACAAGCTTATTACTCCTTCAATCCTATCTGACAGATTGAGGGTACACTCATTTCTTGTCTTGTTTATTTTTGGATTTGGATTTATTTACTGGTTATTATTTGATTTATAAAATTTAGAAGGTTCATGCCTTGTATAGTAGATAAACAGCATGCAATTTTAAGCTTGAAATAGCTTTGTGCTTCTAAAATTATTACCTCTGGTGACTTTTTTACTTTTTGTAACTTTGGGAATGGGGAAAATTCATTTTGTAGTGTATTGTTTACATGTGCATGCGGATTCCCAATTTAGTTCCGTGTGCACTGTAAGCAAGGTGCACTAATATGGTGATTTATCTCATGAATGTTATTTGCTATGGTCTGTTCAGGTATATTATAATATGATTGCTAATTTTGTAAAAACACTCTGATTGTTGGATCTTTATAGTATGTATTCTTGCTTGCAGTTGTTTCCATGGATATTTTCATTGTTTTCTATTTTACTGTGCACCATTTAAACTTATATTAATATTTGTTCCATGATTGACCTTTTCTCTTTTATTAGTTGCTTAATTCCATGGACTCTGGTTTTTTAAGAGTCAAATTTTGCCCGATGATGGATAAATCAACGGAATTGAATGGTTGCTTGGCTTTTTATTCATCACTAATCTTTACATACCACCAATCCCGCCTCTCTCTCTCTCTCTCTCTCTTTTCTCTCTGTCTCTCCTCACTCTGTGTGTGTGTGTGTGTGTATGTATATGTATATGTTTCTGTGTGTGTTTCGATATGTGTTTGGTGGTGTGTAAATGTTTTGAAGAAGGCCATGCATTATGCCATAAATGATGCTTTTTAAGCTATGAGATCTGAGGGCAATTTTTGAACCAAGCCATTTTTTTCCTCTAATGCTTTCCAGCTCTAATCCTTACCAGATATTTTGTTTTGAAAAATCTGCTGCAGGTGTGGTGTACCTGTAATTACTTCTCTCGCATCTTTGTTATTCAGTATTTAAGAGTTGTATCATGCATTCGTTACTAATAATAAAATTCTTTTATTGATTATCATTCATTAATCGTTGGTGAGTTGATTACAAATGTTGTTTTATTTTCGTATCTGCTATTAGATAAATGGATCGCTGGCACGTCGGGCTATCAAGGATTTGATGTCAAGAGGTGCCATCCGGATGATATCTGCTCATGCTAGCCAGCAGATTTACACCAGAGCGACCAATACCTAGTCAAGGATAACCCTTTCATAATCACTCCATGGATAGATAGGTTGTTTCTGCTCCTTTTCAGGGAACTAGTGCTTAGAACCTTTTTGGTGATGACTGCACTTTCTGGCTGAAATTTTGTTTCTTATGCCTTTTGATTTTCTTGATGATGGATAGAAATATTTTTGTGTTAGTGAAATCAATTAATGTTTTTCCCCCCCTTTCCGTTACAATTAAAGATGTTCAAACAAAATTTAATTCTTGAGAAATATCCAATATTTAATTTGCGACCTTTTATCCTATATGTTGCTGTAGTGCTTGTGGCTTTTTGTTCTTCCTAGTGTAGCATTACGATATTTTGGTTATTTGATGTACTCTTTGCTCATCTTGTTGTCCAATATAAATTCCTTTGCACAGTTCTTCCTAATAAACAAGTCATTGACCATCAAGCAGTATTATTACTAATTATAATGATAGAAATTCTAATATTTGGATCTTAATTTTAGTGCTAATACTATGCGGTATTTATTTATTAAAAGATAATTTGTGATTAGGAAGAATGTTATTCCATTATTTGAGTTTTGATTTTAGTTCTAATGCTATGTGTTAATTGCATACTTTTTAAAACTTAATTGCATACTTTTTAAAACTATTTGACTATTATTCAACAATTGAATGTCATATTAGTCAGGATTTAAATTAAAGATTAGATATTGGAACGCTATATTTTAGTTCCAAAATCTACGTTAAAATATAATACTATGGAAGCCGTGCATGTAATTTCAGTCAGGTCCATCAATATTTGTAACGGACGGTTGGGGCCTAAGATTTTTAATTAAATTTATTTAGTTGGACATGGCCATGTATTTAGTTAAAAAATTAATTTGTGCTTGTCTATTTCTCAATCATAGGATAGAAAAAATAAAAGAAAAAAAACAGGACAATTAAAAAAGCTGTAACCAATTGGATATTGTCACATAAAATATACTAAATAAGTAGAAAGTTTTTTTAATGTCAATTAATATTACGCATTTAAAACTAAGGATGGCGACGGGCTGTGCCGGCAAAACGAAGCCCACAAGAGCCTACGGGCTTGCGTGGGACAGCCCACCAAAAGAGTCCATGGGCTTGCACGACATAGCCCACCAACTGTGCTCGACAGTTTGTGCCGTCTTAAAAAAAGCCTATGATTTTTTTTTTTCAAAGTGTGCTTGAAAAAATTTAGGTAGCCTGTTTTTTCAAGCCTGCGTGCCATTTCTTCAAGTCTATCAGCCTATGTAATTACAAATAATAATAATAAAATTTTTTATTAAGGGAACAATTAATATTTCGTTAAGATATTAATACAATTATATTATCTAATTTTGCAATAACCAATGATAATACAACCATATATATAATCATGATATTTATAATTTTATTTATTAAAATTATGAAATCATTTATTTATTTAATATATTATAAATATAAAACAATTAGAATTTTTTTTGAAACTAAGACTAAATTAATTTTACCAAATCTACGTTAACGAAAAATATTAAAAATTTAATTTCAAGTTATTTGTAAAATTATAATATTTTATATTTATTTTTATTAAAAAAATTTTACAAATATATTTTGACCCACATGCTATTGATGGCCTACGGACCGCGTGCTAGCCCACCAATAAAACGTGCTTATAACGTGCTTTTTAACGTAATGTGCTTTAGCCTATCTTGAATTGTTCTTTGTTTTTAAGGTTCACGTACCTAAAATTCTAAGTTTTGCCAGACTCACGTGCGTGTCATGCCGTGTACCTTACTAAAATATACTCATATTGTACCGTATATATATGGATATGTGCCGTACCCATACCGTACCACACCTGACCTTTTGACATCTTTATTTAAAACATTATCCCAATTAAAGTTAACGTTTGAGTTGAGATTATGAAGATCTGCGCTGTAGATACTTCATGAATGCTATA
Organism: Clausena lansium; assembly: GCA_030449835.1. Lineage (NCBI taxonomy): Eukaryota > Viridiplantae > Streptophyta > Magnoliopsida > Sapindales > Rutaceae > Clausena > Clausena lansium. The sequence continues at coordinate 6,008,558 of JASUUF010000192.1, read as the reverse complement.
TTTATGAGTCATTAAATTCATATATCTAATAATTTCTACTGCAATTTACTAGAACTTTAAATAGTATATTTTATTTATTTTGAACTTGAAAATGAATGCAAATCTTTATGATATTATAACACCGAAGGATTTTACTAAATAGATATGTATTAAAGTAGATTTTACCATAATACCATTGCTCTCTTGTGCCTATAAAATCAGCAACTTGTGACAATATTTTGGCAGTAAAATTAGCTCAATATGATATGGAGAAGAAATATTGGCTTGAAACTTCTTCCCATGATAAAAACATTAGTGATCTTATCTTCCTAAATATCATTTGGTCGTTGTTCATGGCAATTCAGAAAATTTCAAGCCTATGTCCTACTCCTCTTCAATGGTGAGGGATCAAGTTATCTAACATGGATTTTATTTAAATTATATGTGACAATTATTGTCACGTGTAGTTTTTTCTTTTGACGCGTGTTTGAGCATTCATGATTGTGTTAAATAGTTTAGAGAAAGGATTTTTTCTTTAAAAGTGTTTTTAAAACATGAATGACATCAAAACTTTGTCGTTTTCATTAAGTGCGTTCTACGAATTGTTTGTGGTTATAACCGATGATGTGCATCAAACTTTGTAGGTGAATATTATAAAAAATAATTCACCATTGGGAGAAGGCAAAGCATCGTCCATACGCTTCTCCATCCCCCGAGACAAACAGCTCCAGCTGTGAAAATAGTACATGATGGGGGAGATGCGTATGGCGAAATCAAGATTTTGATTCAATAGGGGACATAATGGAGAGTTAACAAACGTAAGTGGGCAAAATTAAAATAACATAAACCTGACGAGCATACAATGTAAATGTCACATAGAAATGGGGTAAATTTCAGTGAAGGTCCTTATCTTTACTGAAATCCCTTTTTTTTTCCAACTTGGGGAACCTTTTGGCCCTGGCACGGAGAGGGTGCTTATTTGGTATTTGTGTTCTTATGTTTTGATTTTGTATTATTCTCAGCTTGAATAAATATATATAATTTGATGACAATCTCAGCTCATTTGTTTCATACTTATGTATCTTCTTATTCTTTCCAATTAAGCTTTTGGATCTGTTTAGATAAAACAAGCAAAAGATGGATAATTTGGTGGGATGCATATAAAATTAATCACAATAAATTTTATGTCTAGCTCAAGCTTTCAATTTGATTCAAAATTTTAAGCCATCAGTGTTTTCAAAGAATGTAAATTAACTTCACGTTATATCACACACACAAACACACACATAATTAATTAATAGATATATTTATTAAGAAAACTAAAAAATTTAGATACAAATAGATGCATTAATTATAAAAAAATAAAAAGAGAGCAAAGCCAGCAACGAATAAGATGTTGCCAACAGAAGCCTTTGCTTTTTTTTTTTTTTTTAAAATAAAAATATGTTTAAAGAAACATTAAACAGAAAATTATAACATTTATACAAACAATTTCACACAAATTAATATGACAATATTAAATTTAATTTATTTATGATTTACGGATGAGTACAACAAATGAAAAGACTCGCACATAGTGACATAACTACCACATCTTTCTAAGCTTATCTCATGACTACATGTGAGTTAAAAGACACTTATTGAGCTAAAAAAAAATCTAAGTGAGTTTTTTTATCATTTTATATATTTGAAAAAAGATAAAACATATATCAAAATCATGCCATCATATAATTTGTATACTTTATACATACTTATAATACGATGATCATCAAGCTTCAACGTTAGTGGTGGTATTTGAAAAGGGTTGCTACCCTATTGGTGAATAATTGCTATATGCAATATTCTAAGATATGTAAACTCTGTTGTTATTAGAAGATTAAGATTTTGTAGATTTTGGATGCAGATATGCAAAAATGTACACATTTATAAGTCATTATTAAATTCATGCATTGGATGCATCAGAAATTTGGCTTGGTTTTCTCACATTGAATGTTCCTAAGAGAAAATAATTAATGTACAACCAAGGAAACCCATTGATACAGCTACAATCTCTTTTGTAGAATTCAAAAGGAGTATTGTCATAATTACATGTGAATTTTACAACCCACTTTTCTAAAATCTCACATCTATAATGTGAGAACTAGCATCCTAACACCTTTGCATAAGTGATAAAGGGGAAGCATCCAAGAAATTTTATTTCCTCAATTTGCTCTTCATCATCTTCGAATTTGGAACATAGCACTTGATGAAATATTGGACCCTCAACTTCCAACTCCATTGCGCAATGTTCAAGATAAATTGATTTCAATCATGGAAGTTTCCATATCATAATATTTAGTTTTGTTTTGGCTCATTTATAAAGTGAAGAACTTACTTTTTCTAAAGTACTCTTTCTAGGGATTCGTATGTTTGGGTGGAAGATTTTTTGCCACACCTATATTGTTATTTTTGAGAATTGTTGTCATGATTATTAATGAAATTATTTCTTTCAAAACAAAAAAAATTGAGAAAGCGTTTTAAAAGGGTTTTGGACCGGTGCCAATAACTCATCAACTCCTCATTTTAATATGTACTTTGCGTATGATGCTTAAATATCATTTTAACCCTCATAAGAAAAAAAATGCTTAAACATTCCAACCCAATATTTATATTTATTCAGTGAGTCTGAATTCATAAAAAGTTCAATTACAAATTTCAGAAATTCTGTACACAAATTTTAGAACCCCAGTTGTATATATCGAAGTAAAAACTTCGAAGTGATATTAACCATATTTTATAGGAATAAATATATAAACATTATGTTGAAAAGAATGCATGAGCACAATTTACTCGAAGACCATTTTAAGGTTTAAGGATATACGTACCTTACTCAAAATCTATAATCAGACGAACTGAAGAGACAATATTTACGTGATCAAGTTAATTACTTGTTTAGTTGTTTTAGTAATTATACAATAATGTCACAGGCAGCTGCAGTGCTACTCTGCCTGTAAACACCAATTCTATTGAATAAACACTAAGTGTTTAATTCGAAACAAGACTATATATCCATACAAATATAAGAGCTAGCAAAATCGACTATGAGAAATACTTGGTATGATAAATTATTGAGGCGACCAGAGTAAAAATCACAAAGTCTAAGAGCAGAATATGTTAGCCTAAAATGAACTCGATTAAAAATACTTAATATTAGCTTAGCCATAAGCAACTAATTAATAAATTTAAATATCGGTCTCCTGCTTTATATCCTCTCCTGTATTTGCCATTCTAAACAAAAAAACTTGATTATGCTTTTTTAATAGATCAATTAAAGAAATAAATATTAACAATGTGTGGACAATAATACACTAGAAGTGACACGGTATCTTTAAAAATTAAAAAGAACTTTTGTATTAAGAAAGAATATTGTTTTACTTCTATAAATTAAATTATTTCTAACAACATATAAGAATTCCATTACTTTTCCAATAAGTAATTAATTGACTAAAATCAAACGTACATGAGGTAAATACACATGGAGTACTAGTATGAAATGATCAAGCTGTAAAACTTAAGCTGTGCTTTAGCAAAAATATAAAAACTTTAACATAAATTAATTCCTTCAAACCTACTTTTCAATCCCTTTCCTCTGTCTGCTTTCCTCCAAATTAACCTTTTCCCATATCACCACAAGGGGAAACAAGACTTTCTGCATATATATTTTCACTCCATAATAGTTTGGGCAGGCCATGAAGGGGTAACTCTTCCTGTGCACTCTGCTTTTCTAGATCGTACCAACAAAAATGAAATCTGCGCAGACGAAGTAAAACCTTATTCCCACGTTTTGAATAAGCAATAGCTTGAAAATATTCCGGCGGAGAGAGAAATATTTCACTCTTTAGCGAAGATGAAAACAGTTTAGTCCAAGACTGCTTAACCCCGTATTCCTTCATCACCCACATATCATAAACCATATTTATCTTGCAGCAACCCAGGAATAGACATCCTCCCAAAACCGACACGTTTAAAATAAGACTTACAGCCTTCATATCATCAGGCAAGGGCACAACAAAAAAATTCTCATGTTTTAGATCAAATGCAATTATTATAGGAAGAATAGGGGGGTTTCATTCCCCTGTCACCCAATTCAAAGCACCTCCAACGAGGGTTCCACCTCCATCTAATCTAGGCCTGAAAGAATCATGATATGGGAAGTCTTGGACTCTTTTCCGAAAATTAGTTTTCAAATTGTAAACATAAACCATATTATTCGAGTGTGAGATTCTTACCAATTTGCAGTCATCATTGGCAGCATCAAAACCAAAGCCAAACGAAGTATAAGCATAACCAGACTCAAACCCATCAATATTGGGCAACGTTTGGTGTTTCTTGGTTGATGGGTTCCACAAAACTGCGTTTCCCCGAGCGACTTGCAGAGCAAGTAGTCCATTGGAACACCCTATAATTTCAACATATTTTCTGGGATTGTAAAATGTCTGATCAAGTTCTGCCTCCCTATATTCGAGAGAACCCGTTCGTAATAAGTATATTCCGGAATGCCTTTCAAAAAAGAGGCTGGAACTGGAGTGAGTTTCTTTGGAACGACTGAGATGGAGCTTTATGAATTCAGGACTGTTGACTGAGGTACAAAACTGCTTCGACACACATCTGAAGCGGAGAAGAGACTTTACTGGCAGTCGGCTTACTATCTCCTCAAAGATTACATCAATCGGCAACGACGACATCTCTCTTTGGTTAAGAGTATCGTTTAGGGTTGTTCCCTTGAGCCAAAAAAAAAAAAGTCTTTTAATAAAGAAAAATAAACTCTTTTAAACACAATTAAACTCTTTTAATAAAGAAAAATAAACCAAACTGGGTAAGGAAATCGTTAAATCCGGATCCAAATAATAATTGCTTATGACAGCGAAGCCTACGGCTATAGGAAAAATTTCGAGCGGGCAAAGCGGCGAAGCCTATGTTTTTGATAGAAAAAATTACTGAAAAGAATAATTCCTAAATTACTCTGGAGTTCTCCACATGCGAGAATTGGGGAGTTAAAAAATTTTCTTTATATGCATTTTTTTTTCACCATCAATCTCATCCATTAAATGCTAGGAAATTTAACTATACAAAGAGTAATACTTGAGAAAGAAATTAAAAGACAGAGAGATAGTACAAATAACATATCAACCAAAGAACTTAGGATCATAGCCATTGCTGGAGGTGGCCAAGATGTAATATGCAACAATATGGCCAATGGAACCCCAAGCAAGGACATCAACAATGTTGAAGCCAACAGGGTCATTGGATTTGAGGAGGCTAACATATTCCTTGGCACGAACATCACCAGCTTCAAAGTGGGTGACTCCATTCTGCTCAGGCAAACCTTGTTTGGCCACATTCTCTCTTTGGAAGTTGAAGAAGACAAACCTGCCCAAGAACAAGGAGAGGCCGGTGCTGAGGCTGATGACAAGTTGTGTCTTCAGCTCCGCTTTGATGCCTCCAAAGTTGTTCCTTTTGGTGGAGGTGGTGAGCTTGGGGAGGGAGGTTTTGGCCTTGGTGTCAAGGGGTCTTAGGCCTTGGAATGAGATGTTGGAGGGTGAGATTTGGTGTTTTCGGATGGTGATAGTGGAGGGTGTGAACAAGGAGGATGAGGCTGCCATCGCTTTCTTCCTTTCCTTTTTGTGTTTTGGTTGATGCCTTGATGGATGATGGAGTTTCTGATTTTCAGGATTATGATATATTTCTTTATTTGCATTTATATTGGTCAATCCATTCAGTCTTGGATTGAAATATTTTATTTTCCTGTTGCTTCTTAGTTGTAGATCCTTTCTATGTTAGATTTAGAGGTGAGATTTGGTGTTTTCGGATATCTGTTCGTTAGTTGTTTTGTAATAGTTTATCCAACTGTTTGTTCCAACAAATTGATTGTAGTTAAATTGCTCTGAAAGTGATGTGGAGTTGTGTTATGTTTAATTTCTCTTTAGTGGAATAATATTTATGCTTATATTAAAAAAAAACCGAAAAAAAATGCTGATCCACTACTATCCAAGTTGTCCAAATCCAATAGCCACCCTAAATAAAACGGAAATCTTCGAGATAAATTAGTAAGAAAATTTACATATAATCTCACAAGGTAGAAAAGATTAAAAAAAAAAAAAGAGATAATCTTAACCTATGCACAGTAGATTGAACGTATCAAGGATATTCAAAAATTTACTTCACTATTATATTCTAACATCCTAATTGGTATTGTGATTGAGCAGCTGTAGCTTTTATTAAAGTGTTTAGTGAACATTCGCGGCTGTAGTTTAGAAGCTAAATTGATTTTGATTTTCTTTCACATCTGTATGATTAAAAACCTGTGATATTTTAATATTTTTAAGAAAATTATTATTTAACAATTATATTTACTTGTCAATACTAAATAGAGCTTAATTCTTCTTCTAGATGCTAATAAAATAATTTTGAAACACTTATGAAGTGATATTAATTAACCATGAGGATAAATATTATGTTGGAAAAAATGCATGAGCAAAAATCACACTCAATATACTCGAAGAACCATTATAATGTATAAGGATACAAGCCTTTCCTCAAATCCATAATTAGAAGAAGTGATGAGACTAGTATTCATGCGATCAAGTTAGTTACAATCTTTAGTAATTATATTATAATTTTAGAGCCTGCTACAGTGATACCTTGCCACTAAACAACAATTCTGTGTGTCGAAACAAGACTATCCACACAAATATACTAGCCTATGAGAAAGGCTTGATACGATAAATTATTGAGGCAACCAGAGTGAAAAACACAAGAGCTAAATATATAGTCTATAATGAACTCAATTAAAAATATTTGCTATTTGCTTAAGCAAAAGAAACTAAACTTCACTCATCCTTAGCGTGCTATATCCTCTCCTGTGTTTGCTATTCTAATTAAAAACTTCATTATGCTTTTTCTACATATTAAAGAAATAAATATTGACAATACATAGACAATAACATAATACAAGTGACAATGAAGAGAACTTTTGTATATAGAGAGGATCTCATTTACTCTTATCAATTAAATTATTTCAAAACAATAAGTATTCCCTTTGTTTATCCATTATATTGTTCACAATAACTAATTAATTGACTTGAATGATGGAATATGATAAAGTTAATTATCAAGTGAAAATCAAACGCACATTTTAAACTTAATGTTTACTTAAGAAAAATATGAAAAATTTATCATAAATTAAATAATTACCTCTTCAAACCAACTTTTCAACGTCTTTCCTCTGTCTGATATATATTACCATGAGGGGAAACAAGACTTTCCACGCATACAGTACTTCCAGTCCCCAATTCTTGCGGCAAGCCATGAATCTGAAACTTGTGTGAACTCTGCTCTTTTAGATCGTACCAACAAAAATGATAGTCGTGTTGCTCTTTCATATCGTACCAACAAAAATGATAGTCTTGTTGACGAAGTAAAACCTTATTTCCACATTTTGAATAAGCAATGGGTTCCAAATATGCCGCTCTCGACAGTGAAAACGAAAACAGTTTAGTCCAAGACTCCTTAATCCCATATTCCTTCATCACCCATATATCGTAGTAATCCTCAATTCTTGTGCTTTTTTCTCGTGTTGAGACAAGACACGGATAGACATCCTCCCAAAGCCAACAAATTGTTAAAAAAAAAGGCATCCTCATTCCTCGTCAAATCGTCAGGCGCTGGCACAACAAAAAAATTCTCATTCTTTAGATCAAATGCAGTTATATGAAGAGGATGACAGTCCCCTTCCAATTCCACCCAATTCAAAGCACCGCCTACGAGAGCTCCATCTCCACGTAATGTAGTTTTCAAATAACTATCATATGAGAAGTATTGGGCTCTTTTCCAAGAATTAGTCTTCAAACTATAAACAAAAGTTTGTTTATATCTCGACATTGTAATTCTCACCAATTTGTAGTCGTCAGTAGAAGCATCGTAACCCAAGCCAAACTGATCCTAATACTGATCATAATATCGGGTAATGTTGTTGTTGTGAGATTCAGAATCAATCACAATATCGGGTAATATTTTGTGTTTCTTTGTTGATGGGTTCAACAAATAAACTCCGCGGTTTCCCAGGAGGCTTTGTAGAGCCAATAATCCATTGCAACAGCCAATAATTTTAACAGGCTTTTCGGAATAATTGTCAAGTGGATGATCAAGTAGTTCTACCACACTATCCAGGGAATCCATACTTGTTGAGAAGAATCCTAAACAGCCATGAAGAATAAGGCTGGATTTGGAGTAAGTTTCTTTGGAACGACTGAGATGGAGCTTTATGAATTGAGGACTGTCGATCAAGGCACAAAGCTGTTTCGACACACATCTGAAGCGCAGGAGAGACTTTACGGGCAATAAGCTCAGAATCTCAGCGGTTACATCAAGCGGGATCGACATATCTCTTTGGTTATTAAGAGTATTGTTTAGGGTTTCTCCATTTTTTTTTTTTTGTAAATTGGATTTGTTTGGGATAAGAGAATTTTGATTTTAGACTTCATTTTTCATTATTTGTTTTCTGGCTATACATAACTTCGTTTTTATTGAAGAAAGGTACGCAAAACCGAAGACTTTATATCCCTTTTAAAACGATAGAAAAATCCTATCATAGCATAAGTTTTACAATTCTAGATTTTATTCCATAATAAAATACTATATTTCAAAAAGAAAACAAAATCGAAAAGTTAAAAGCAAATCCGAGTTTTCTATAAAAAGATAAAAATAAAATAAAATATCCTTCTATCGTTGGGGAAAAAACTGTAAAATTGTTTTGGAGACCTGGACCAAAACAGCGGATTAATAGCCCAATGGTACACAACCATTTTGGATTAAAAGAGAAATTTTAATCATTCTATTGATAACGAAACCGCATCTGTTGTATTATAAGTAATTTGTTTTTTATTTTTGCCTACGGATTGCATCAAAACCACTTCTTGAATGAGGTATTCTAGCTCTACGAATGAATCAAAGTAAGAACGTCTTTCACTATCTACGCATCAGAGAGGTAATAGAAAAAATTCTGCCCTTCAAAACGCAGAACTTTACAAGAAAGAATCCAATGTCCATCTTAATAATAACCAAGAGCTGATCGACTACCAACCAATCTGTACAAATCCTACAGCCAGCCTCAATAAAACGAAAATCATCAGACTGCATCAATAAGAAAAATTTACATATAACCAAAAAAGGTAGAAAAGACTGAAAAAAAGAAGATAATCTAAACCCTCAAGATGACTTTTTGTGTGCATATTAGATTGAACAAGATCAACGAATTCACAAATCACTTGACTCCTTTTCTTGATCATATGCGAATGAAACCAGTTTGATTGAAGTGATTGTACATTACGTTGGAAAAGTGCATGAGCGCGCACAAATCACAATCAATCTACTCGAAGAACCATAAGATACAAGTATATATATACACCTTACACAAAATTCATAGTGTTCAACCGATCAAGTTAATTACTTGCGTTAGTAAAAAATACTAAATATGAGGATATATATACACCTTACACAAAATCTATGGTATTCAATTGATCAAGTTAATTACTTGTTTTAGTAAAAATACTATAAAGACTTGATGCAATAAATTATTGAGGAAACCAGAGTGAAAACCACAAGTATATAAAAGAGCTGAATATATATACTTCATATTGACATTATCTACAGTTATGGTTGGTCTATTCCTCCTATTTCTCTGTTCGTTTCCCGCAGGTATCTTCAGATATTGCAAAAGATTGTTCTTCCCAAGTATCATTGTACAAATCCTTTAATCTGGATGCACTCGAAGTCAGGCCTTTTGACTCTTAAAGATAGCTACGATTTTTGCCGCAACAAAGCCTCCACATGCACAGCATTGCTGCTCTTAAATTTAAAGACTTTATGCCTCCTAAATTTTCAATGCTTATTTGGCGTATCTCCCATGGCGAACTTCTAACTGATCGCAAGCTCTAAATTAGAGGCGTTCCAACAGTTTCCACTTGCCCCCCTTTGCCAAACATTTTCTTGCAGAGAATCAATTGATTATATATTTTGCCAATGCTCCTTTGCTCAAGTATTATGGAAATGGCTTGCTGATATGTTTAACATTCATCTCCCTAATGGTGGTCCATAGATAAATTTTTTGGATGTGCTAGAAAGTAAGAATTTCCCATCTCAAATCTGGAACATATGGTTGAGGGCTTGCAGCAGCTAGCGTTGTCGTTATTGTGATTTGGAGAACCCGTAAGCTCATTTGATTTCAAGATGTTTCTCACTCTGTTCATAATGCCATGGCTTATTGAAGAAGTTAAATATTTATTCTTTGTCAATCTTGTCCGAGGAGTGTTGTTCACTTTCATGATTTGGTAATTTTTACTCGCCTGGGAATTGATCCGACCTTGGGAAAAGCTGCCAATGTAGCTACAGTGGCATGGCTACCACCTTCTCCAACTTGGATAAAGGTCAACACTGATAGTGTATCGCGGCTTGTTTCGCTACGCTCATTGGTCATCAATTCTCTTTTTCGGCTTGTTTACTTCTATCAGTTAAATTATTTTTAACTGTAAGTATTTCTTTTGTTTATCCATTGTTCACAATAGCTGTTTCATTGACTTGAAATGATGGAATATGATAAAGTTAATTGAACCAGAGTGAAAATCAAACACTCATGAGGTAAGTATATTTGGAGTACTAGTATGAAATGATGAAGTAAAACTTATTCTGTACTCAAGAAAAATATAAAAACATGACATAAATTAACTCTTAACCCCCCTATTCAACCACTTTCCTCTGTCTGCTCTGCTCTAAATTAACAATGTCTGATATTACCATGAGGAGAAACAAGACTTTCTACACATATATTTGGATCCCGCACTTGTTGGATCAGGCCATGAAACTGAATCTTCTCTTCGCTCTGCTCTTCTAGATTGTACCAACAAAAGTAATCTGTGTCTAGTCGAAGTAAAACCTTATTTCCACATTTTGAATAAGCAATAACTTTCAAATATTTGTAAGAGACATAGTCATTTCCACTCTTTGGCGAAATTGAAAACAGTTTAGTCCAAGACTCCCTAACCCCATATTCCTTTATCAACCATATATCATAATCTTCGGAACCATTATTTTTCAAGTTGAGGCAAGCCGCGGATAGACATCCTCCCGAAACCGACAAATTGTTAACAAATGTATCCTCCATATCATCAGGCAAGGGCACACCAAGAAACCTATCATTCTTTAGATCAAATGCAATTATATGAAGAGGAAAGCAGTCCCATACCAGGTCCACCCAATTCAAAGCACCGTCTACGAGAGCTCCTCCTCCACGTAATGTAATTTTGAAAGAATCTCCAGGATATGGGAAGTCTTGGACTCTTTTCCAAGAATTATTTTTCAAACTATAAACAAAAACTTGTTTACTCGACATTATAATTCTCACCAATTTGTAATCGTCAGTAGAAGCATCGTAGCCAAAGCCAAACTTATCAGTGCCAATGTTGTTGTTGTTGTGAGATTCAGAATCAATCACAATATCGGGTAATATTTGGTGTTTCTTGGTCGATGGGTTCAACAAATAAACTCCGTTTCCCAGGAGGCTTTGTAGAGCCATTAATCCATTGCAACAACCAATGACTTTCACAGGTTTTTCGAAATAATTGTCAAGTGGATGATCAAATAGTTCTACCGCATTATCCAGGGAATCCACACTTGCTGAGAAGCATCCTAAAGAGCCTTGAAGAATAAGGCTGGATTTGGAGTAAGTATTTTTTGGAACGAAGGAGATGGAGCTTTATGAATTCAGGACTGTCGATTGAGGCACAAAGCTGCTTTGACACACATCTGAAGCACTGGAGAGACTTTACGGGCAATAAGCTCAGAATCTCAGTGATTACATCAAGCGGGATCGACATCTCTTTCGTTATTAAGAATATCGTTTAGGGTTTCTTTTTTTTTTTTTTTTTTTTAGTTGGATTTGTTTGGGATTTAGAGAGTTTTACTTTTACTTATACAAAACAAAACATAAACTCTTTTTAATCTTAAAAAGAGTTTACTTTTACTTGTACTACATCAAGCGGGATCGACATTACCCTTTCCTTATTAAGAGTATCGTTTACACCTTTATTTCAACATTTTTCTTATTTATCTGGGTTTCCTTGGGATACGAGAAATTTACTTATTCAAGAACAAAACATAATCTCTCTTTAATCTTAAGAAAAAATCTACCAAACTGGATAAGAAAATAACAATTGATTAGGAGAAAGAAACTACATCTATAAAAAAAAATTAAAAAAAATACTTAATAAAAAAATAATAATACTAAACTTAATTAGTTGTGATATGTATTCAAATGATAAATGATGTGTCATTATTTAATTGATTTGAATAATAGTAATTAATTATTAAATTTTATTATTTCTAATCCAAATATTATTTCGAAAGAATGAGTAAGCATAGCATTACGAGCGTTCTTCTTCTTCTCTTTTTTTTTTTCCTTCCTCCCTTCTTTCTTTCTTCTTTCTTTCTTTCTTTCTTTTCTTCCTCTGCATACCGATCTCTCTCTCCTGTCCAAAAATAAGTCAACATTTTCTTTTTATACCAAGAATCTAGGGATAGTTAGGGATTGGAAATTTCTATGCCACTTCTGAAATATGTTTCTAGCACCTTGTAAAAAAATGTTTTTGTTTTTAAAATGATGTTAAATATTAAATAAAAGGACAATTAGCAATTTCTATCTTAAAATATGATTTACAATGACTGGGAAAAAAAAAAAAGATCACCCGCACTAGAGAATTTTTATTATTTGGGTTATGCCATTTTTAGTTGCAAAATTAAAAAAAAAAAAAAACACACACACACACACAATTAAAATCTCTTAATGAAGAAAAATCTAAGGAAATAATAATTGCTTATTAGGACTGCGAAGCCTACAGCAATAGGAAAAATATCTAGTGGGCGTAGCCTATATATGTTAGTTGATAGAAAAAATTACTGAATAATATAAAATTTTATTTAACAAAGTAACGATGGCCAAGGCTTTATATCCCATTAGCCCTGAAAAGAATAATTCCTAAAATACTCTGGCGTTCTCCACATACGAGATTTCGGGCGTTAAAAAATTTTTTCATTATAGCTTCGCCTCTGCCCTAGCACAACATGTATCCTCTCATATTTTTTGGGAAGGAAATGACGTTGCTGATAATGTAGGAAACTCGAATGTTTATTCAGATAGTTTTGATTGGTGTGATCATGCTCCTTCATTAATTGGGATACTCTTGGTCTAGGAATTAATTTTGACACTGCGGTCTTTCTTATTTAATTTTTTTTACACATGGCTCCATTGATGACGATGACTCATATATTCAAGCTTAGTTTCAATAGCAGCTCCAATTTTAATTTCCTGCCAATATTTCTCCTCTTTATCATATTGAATTGAATTTGCTGTCAAAATTAATACTCTAACAAGGATTTTATAGTGGTACGTAGGATACCAATAGCTGAATAGCATAATAATTTTTGCAATATTTGCCATAGTATATGCATTTTTACTGGTACAAGGCATTCAGCCATAAACCAAGCAGCTTGAAATATTTTATTTTCCTGTTGCTTTTTAGTTGTAAGTTATCATTTCTATGTAAAAGTAGATTTCACAGCAGACATAGCTTCCATCACTGTACCACTTTAAAGAAACCAACACTAATGGTGGAGGATGCTATACAAGAGTCAAGTTATTCTTGATAGTACACATTGAGTGGAGGTATCTTTGGAAAATATGGCTATGCACTAGTTCGATAGTTGTTTTGTAATGGCTTATCCAACTGTTTGTTCCAACAAATTGATTGTAGTTAAATTGATCTGAAAGTGATGTGGAGTTGTTATAATGTTTAATTTTTCTTTAGTTGAATAATATTTATCCTTATGTTAAAAAAAAAAGACTAAAAATTTGTCTCGCTTTAGTCAAATATAAGAAAGAGTGAAGCATTCTTCCAAAGTACTTCCACATAGCTCTATCTGGAAGGGAGCTGTTTTATGCACTGATCACAGGGTAAAAGGGAAAAAGAAAAATCAAGCCTTCAAAACGCCATGCTTCACGAGAAAGATTTCAATCTTCATCAAAATAAGAAAGAGTTCATCGACTACTATCCAAGTTGTCCAAATCCAATAGCCAGCCTAAATAAAACGGAAATCATCAAGATATATTATTAAGAGAATTTATGTATAATCTCACAAGGTAGAAAAGATTAAAAGAAAAAAAAAAGATAATTTAAACCTACAATACTAAGGAATTCAAAAACTTTACACTATTTCTCGTATGTATTCTAAGGTCCTGATTGATATTATGGTTAGGTAACTGTAGCTTTTAGTAAAGTGTGTAGCGAATACTTGATTAAAAACATATAGTATTTTTTTATAAAAATATTATTTAACAGTCATGTTTACTTTTTTCATAGCTACAGCAACAATACCTCAATACTAAACATAACCTAATTCTTCTTCTAGATGTTAATAAAACAAATTTGAAACACTTTTGAAGTGATATTAACCATAAGGATAATAAATTATGTTGGAAAAAATACATGAGCAAATTCGCACTCAATCTACTTGAAGAATCATTATAAGCTATAAGGATATAAACCGTACCCCAAATCCATAACTAGAACAAGCGAAGAGACTAGTATTCATCCGATCAAGTTAATTACTTGCTTTAGTAATTATATTATAATTTCACATCCTGCTACAATGATATCCTGCCTCTAAAACCAATTCTATTAAACAAACACGAAATGTGTCTAAACAAGAGTACTATTCAAACAAATTTAATAACCTATGAGAAAGACTTGATACAATAAATTATTGATGCAATCAGATTGAAAAACACAAGAGCTAAATATGTATAGCCTATAATGAACTTGATTAAAAGTACTTACTATTTGCTTAAGCAAAAGAAACTAAACTTCACTCATCCTTAATTAGCCTGCTATATCCTCTCCCTGTGTTTGCTATTCTGATTATAAACTTTATTATGCTTTTGTTACATGTCAAAGAAATAAATGTTGACAATACATAGACAATAACCGAATATAAGTGGCACAAAATCTTAAAAAAAATGAAGAGAGAGCTTTTGTATATAGAGAGGATCTTGTTTACTTCAATCAATTAAATTATTTCTAACAATAAGTATTCTCTTTGTTTATCGATGATATTGTTCGCAATAACTAATTAATTGACTTGAAATGATGGAATATGATAAAGTTAGTTATTAAGTGAACCACAGTGAAAATCAAACGCACATTTAAAACTCCATTAATGTTTACTTAAGAAAAATTTGAAAATTTTATGATAAATTAAATAATTACCTCTTCATACCCACTTTTTAACCTCTTTTCTCTGTCTGATATATATTACCGTGAGGGGAAACAAGACTTTGCACACATACAGTACTTTTCCTCCAAAATTGTTGCGGCAGGCGATGAATCTGAAACTTGTGCGAACTCTGCTCTTTTAGATCGTACCAACAAAAATGGTAGCCGCCTAGACGAAGTAAAACCTTATTTCCACATTTTGAATACGCAATGGCATCCAAATATGCCTCCTTTGGGGACAATGAAAACGAAAACAGTTTAGTCCAAGACTCCTTAATCCCGTATTCTTTCATCACCCATATATCGTAGCAATCCTTATTTCTCGTGTTGAGGCAAGTCACGGATAGACATTCTCCCAAAACCGACAAATTGTTAAAATGCTCATTCGTCATTTCATCAGGCAAGGGCACAACAAAAAAATTCTCGTACTTTAGATCAAATGCAATTATAAGAAGAAGATGCCAGTCACCTGACATTTCCACACAATTCAAAGCACCGCCTACGAGAGCTCCACCGCCATGCAATCTAGTTGTTGAAGAATCATGATGTGAGAAGTCTTCGACTCCTTTCCAAGAATTAGTCTTCAAACTATAAACAAAAATTCGTTTACTTTTATACATAATTCTCACCATTTTGTAGTCGTCAGTAGAAGCATCGTAACCAAAGCCAAACTCATCAATGACAATGTCGTTGTTGTAAGATTCAGAATCAATCACTATATCGGGTAATAGTTGGTGTTTCTTGGTTGATGGGTTCAACAAATAAACTCCGTTTCCCAGGACGCTTTGTAGAGCCAATAATCCATTGCAACAACCAATGACTTTAACAGATTTTTCGGAATAATTGTCATGTGGATGATCAAGTAGTTCTGCCGCAATATCCAGGGAATCCATATTTGCTGAGAAGAATCCTAAACAACCTTCAAGAAATTGAGTAAGTTTCTTCGGAACGACTGAGATGGAGCTTTATGAATTCAGGACTGTCGATTGAAGCACAAAGCTGCTTCGACACACATCTGAAGCGCAGGAGAGACTTTACGGGCGATAAGCTCAGAATGTCAGTGATTACATCAAGCGGGATCGACATCTCTTTCGTTATTAAGGGTATCGTTTAGGGTTTCTTCCAAGTCTTTTTTTTTTCTTTTTTTTCAAGTTGGATTTGTTTGGGATTTAGAGAGTTTTACTTTTACTTATACAAAACAAAACATAAACTCTTTTAATCTTAAAAAAAACTCAACCAAACTGGATAAGAAAATAACAATTGATTAGGAGAAAGAAACTACATCTTAAAAAAAAAAGTTACTTAATTAGAAAAAACAATGATACTACCGTTAATTAATTAGTTGGGATAGTTAACTTGTATGATGTGTCACTATTTGATTAACTTAAGTGATAGTTAATTAATTATTAAATGTTATTAGGAAAAAAGACACCTACACCCCCAAGATTGGAGAAATAGTCACAAAGGTCCATAAGTTTTTTTTAACAAGGGACACCTAGACTCTCTTTTGACCATAATACCCTTTGACCCTATAAACCCAAAAAAATTGACACCAAAATTTTATAATAAATAGAAATATGGCATTAAAATAAATGTAATAATATATACATTTTAAAATAATTTTACATATTTAAAACATATTTTTATATTTTACAATCTATTAGACCTATTTTATTATATTAAAGTAATTTTTTAATAATAAATAGAAACATAATATTTAAATCAATTAATTAAAATTATTTTGAATATTATGTAAAAAATAATTTTTATATTATTAATAGCGAGATATTTTGTTAATTGTAAAATCTATTTAATCCAATGGTTTATTTAAAATCTTCATAATAAATACAAATATATTATTAAAATAAATATAATAATTTAAAATTTTAATATTTATTTAAATGTTAAAAATAATTTAATATTATTAGCACTAGATAGATTATATTATTTATATTAAATTTTTAATTATTAAAAAGCTTTAAAGCCAATTTTCTAATCATTATATTCAAAGGGTATTATGGTAAAAAAGTGTCTTGTTTCCCTTTTTGAAAACTTGAGGTCTTTATAATCATTTCCCTAAATCTTGGGGGTGTAGCTGTCGTTTTTCCATTTTATTATTTCTAATTTAAATGGTGAAATTTTATCGGTGACACATCAGTTAAGATATAAAGTTTGTATCCCAACTGAGTAAGTATAACATTACTCTTTTTTCAAAATCAATAATGCTATGATTAGTTGGGATATTTAATTTGTATGCCGAGTGATGTGATAAATGATGTGGTATTATTTAATTGGCTCAAGTGATAGGTGGTTATTAAGTTTTATCATATCTTATAAATTATGAAATTCTATTGCTGACACATCAGTTGGAAGATAAACTAACCATATCAACTAAGTATAGCATTACTCTTTTAAACAATACCCCCAATTTCTCACGGATTCTAGGATTTATTCCCTAACAAAATACTATAGTTCAAAAGTAAAGTAAATAAACGCAATAAACGAAAAGCAAATAAATTTTCGTCTATAAGGAAATAATTAAATTGTGAAATTGTTTTTGGTGTCGGGACCAAAATAACGGAATTTGGCAAAAATAGCTAGGGCGCTGCTAGGAACTTGATGTTTTGAAACACCTTCATGATAAAAATTAAAAAAAAAAACACAATATTTCTTCTCTAAACCATTAACCATGTCAAATTGATTTTGCGGTCATAATATAAGTTGCAATATTTTTTCTTGTTGGACCAAAAATAGAATAGACCCAGTTAGAACCTAGATAAATTTAGTTCTTATAAAGTCTATGAAGTGGTGAACAACCCACCTAGGTAGTAAGGTCCGAGATTCAAAAGGTTCCAAATACTTATGACCTTATCATAAGACAAACTACCTAAGATAATCCTCCTAGCTGATAGGATTTCAAAGCCTAAAAGGGTTTCGATACCTAGAATCTTATCCTAAGACAAACTGCCTAGGATAACCCTCCTAGGTAGCAGGAAATCAAAGCCCAAAAGGATTTCGAGGGCCTAGGATATTATCCTAAAACAAACTACCTAAGATAATCCTCCTAAGAGGTAAGACTTCAAAGCCCAAAATATTTTAAGGTCCTAGGCTCCTATCCTAAGACAAATCACCTAAGATAAACCTCCTAGGTTCCAAGGTTCTTATGATCATAGAATCTTAGTAAAAACAACCTAAGGTTAAAACGTTTCTTCATTTAATCCGTAAACATACTTGCATATCCATGTATCAATCAATATGAACGCAAAAAGACAAGTGTCGCCAGATATCAAAGACTCAAGTCAAATCAATTTCGCCTATAAATATGCCCTATGTTCTCACTAAAAGGTAAGAAAAAATGGACACAAGAGGGGAATTGGACTTTCTCTCTCTAGACTTTCTCTCTCTAAATTAATATTTCTAAAAATCCAGTAACTGACTTAATCGTCGGAGGGTTTGCGCTGACAAAGTCGGCCCTCTGATTGTTTCCTTGTGTTTGTTGAGCGTCTTTGGACGAGGACATCCTCATTCTCTAAGGAAGTGGACTCTAAAGAGAAAATTCAAAAGCCCATTAGGATCAGACCAAAGGATAAATTCATCATCGTCGGATTCAACTAAGGAGAAGCCCAGTCCTAAGAGGGTCATCCTTGATTGAAATTACCTTTAATAAGTTGGAACATAATTTGCACCAACATTTCTATATATAGATACACACACACACAATAGTACGGGCGCCCTCATTTTTTTTTCATGCGGACACATTATTAAGCCGTGCTATTTAATATAATTAATTTTTAATACTATTAAACCACATGATTTTATAGTGTATTGAAAATTAACTCTATTAAACTGTATTAAAAAAGAATGAGGGCGCCAGCTCTTGAGAATAATTATATATATATATATCCATCCTCGAATTGGAATAGCTCCCAATATGGGTGATGTTGGCCTTTGGATGTAAATACAAAGGCTAACATTGGCTTTGGCTGCACATGGTGGGCCAAAAAAAGAATTAAAAAAGAAGAAAGGATTTGGTGGCCATTGGATTGAAATCCAATGGTCCTTAAATCATTCCCGAATGTTGTTTTAGTTTGGGATTCCCAGATTGAAACAGCACCCATATATATGTGTGTGTGTATATCTATATATATATATATATATATATATGTATATATATATATATATATATATATATATATATATATTAGTTAAATCTAATCTAAGATCTTGAACTTTGTTAAAGTTCAGAAAAATTATTAAATTGTGCCGTTTAATAGCATTATATAATTATACTATTAAACTACACAATTGAATAGCTTTCCCGGACTTTATCATATATATATATTAGTCTCGATCTAGTCTAAGATCTTAAACTCTGTTAAAGTTTAGGAAAGCTATTAAATCGTGCAGTTTAATAACATTATACAATTATACTATTAAACTGCACAATTTAATAGCTTTCTCTGAACTTTAATAAAGTCCAGAATCCTGAGGTGAAACATTTATATATATTCCTCATTTTTTTCATGCAAACACCTTATTGAGAATTTCTTCTTTTCCTCTTCTTCTTTTTTTCTTCCTCCCTTCTCTCTTCCCTCTTCTTTCTTTCTTCCTCCCTTCTCTCTTCCCTCTTCTTTCTTTCTTTCTTCCTTTTCTTCCTCTCCGTACCGCTCTCCCTCTTGTCCAAAAACAAGACAACATTTTCATTTTATACCAAGAATCTATAATTAGTTAGGGATTGAAAAAAACTAAATTGCCCTTGAGTCAAAAAAGTGACTAAGAGATACCATAAAAATTTGGGTTCATTACATTATATGCCACTTCAGAAATATGTTTCTAGTACCACGTAAAAAAATGTTGTTTTTAAAATGATGCTAAATATTAAATAATTCAAAAAAATGTTAAATAAAAGGAAAATTTTAAATATGATTTACAATGACTACAATAAAAACACAAAGACTCACATAACTACTAGCACATCTTTCCAAGCATATCATACAGCTAAAAATCTATTAGTTTCATTTAAAAAAAAAAGAATAAGGTAATCCATTAGTGGTACCACGAGTTAAAAGACAAAAATTAAAGTATGATAAATTAAACAAAAAAAATTGATAAAAATTTGAAAGCATTACTATTAATATTAAAAGATAGAAAACATTTATAAGTTCAATTGGATCAATTTTTAGCAAATAATTGAAAAACGATAAAACATTTGCTGGTCGCATAGTAGGATTAGTACTTATATGTTATAATGTTACAAAGAAAACCTCTCTATAAAATAATATTGTTGGGACTGAAAAAAATATTATTTTAGCGATGTTATTTATTTATCGATAAATGAATAAATTATTAATTTATCAATAAATAAATATTTATTAATTTATGAAGAATTTGCTTAGTACATATATTATTCTTTTAACTAATATTTATGTACGAGTTATACATATATGTACATGTACATAGAAGCCAAAAAGTTAATGTAAATACATTTTAATTATCATGTATTTACAAATGATATTAATAAATTAATACATGTACATAGAAGCTAAGAAGTTAATGTATATAAATACATTTTAATTATCATGTATTTACAAATGATATTAAAAAATTAATGTAAGTACATTATACATAGTAGTCTAGAAATTAATGTAAGTACATTGTACATAGTACGTAGAATATAGAACATAAACTCTATAAATACATAATCCATTACTTTTAATTTTAGACTCAAATCATTAGAATCATGGTTTCTCATCTGAAAGGAGTAAAAAAATCTACATTGACTGATGAGATGAGGAAAATACTATGCAAATATAAAAATGAGCATCCCTCCTCAAATAAAAAAGATTTGCAACAATGGGTTCGACAAAAATTTCACCTCTCCATAAGCCAGTCAATATTATGTGAATTTTATATGTTGTTTATTATTAATTATTTTTTTATATTTGATCAATTATTAATTTATATTTTTGTTGGGCCCCAAAGGATTCAAAAAAAATTATTATCTTATGCATTTAGCGAAATTATTATTTTAGTATACTAGCCCAAGTTGGGACCGGAAGAATTTATTATTTAAGAGAAGTTATTAATTTATCAAACATTCATTTATCGAGGTTTTACTGTATTCATGTAATGTATCAAAATAGTTGTTGCTACATGCATGAAATGTTGTTGTTCCCATATATGAATAGTAATAGATCAACAAATTTGTACTATAACATTACGCAAATAATAAGAAACGCATAATTTGAAAATTTCATACGGATTACAATGTTATGGTGAATTAATTTGAAAATGTTTGACATACAAAATACTAAATAAGTGGTATTGTTCTTTTAGGTAGTGCACGTGAAGAATGTTCAAATGTATAAAACATAATCCTATTAAATGATAAGATTTTACCAGATTTGTAAATCTTAGATGTAGATATGCAATAATGGATATATTTATGTATCATTAAATTCAAGCATGTACCAATATACCGTTATTAATTAGCTAGTCTCCTGCCTTTATTAATTGGAAGATTTTTCAAAGGGTGGCAAAATTGATGAATCTGCCAGTAGTCTTTCTTTGCCCATATAAATTCACTGGCTTGTGACAGTATTTTCACAACAATTAAAATCTCAGTTTCAATATAATACGATATATATGGAGAAGAAATATTGGCTTGAAATTTCTTCTCATCAATATGTTGCTGATCATTCAATTGGAATTTATGATCGATCGTTGTTCATGACATTTCAAAAACTTTTCAGCTCATTGCCTACGCCTCCCCAAGGCAAAAAATCAAGTTATTTATAAATAAACATTTGACACGTGCAATACGTCTTTTTTTTTTAATTTAATTTATTTATCTTTATTTGACGTGTGTTTTCTCGATACTAAAAATTTACATAAAATTACATCGATCTTAATTTTGGTTTGTTGTATTTGCAGAAAGAAGCTTGGATAGAGAAACAATATGATATCATTATCCAAGCACATCTAGGAGTAGAAAATGAGTTGAGCTGAGATTGCACTCTCTTGCAGAACTACATCAAATTAAAATGCAATTTCAGCTCAATTACAACAAGAACAAGAGGGACTTCAAGTGCCGGCAGATTCAAATAAATGCATGCATGCGTTGCTCATTCTACAAACTCAAATGTAAATTACCTAGATTTTACCTCAACTTGTTGGAAAGAGGGCAATATTAGGTTTTCACTTTTGTAACTAATATGTTATCTTTGTCTTTCAATGTATTAAAATAACGGAAAATTATCACTTATATACCATTAATTTACCCTATTATTAAAGATACTATAACACTTTTAAGGTGTATCAGTCATCCAATCTAAGTTGACAAAATGTATCTGCAGTCCACTACACCGTTAATTGCCGTTTAAATGTGATGACTTCAGATGGGTAATATGGTCTTTTCATATAGAAATAAGGGATACAAGTGATAATTTAAGCGGATAGAAGTGATAATATGATAATTTAAAGGTAAACAAGTGATAATTTTCCTTTATCTTAATTTGAATTTCAAGCAAAATTGTTAATTTACTACAATTTAGTTAACTTTCAAATGGCAGCTAACAGTTTAGTGGACGGCAGACAAGTTTTGTCAACTTAAGGTGGATGACTGATACATATTGAAAATATTGTAGTACATTTGATAAAAGCGTATCTTAAAAGTATATGAGTGATAATTTTCCTAAAATAATTTTTTGTTTACAAAAATTTCCCTCTCGATCTGTCATTAATGATTAATGAACGTAATTAGCAAAATCTTTGAAGAGCTTTGAATGAGACCCACTTCACTTCATTCACAAATCAAAATTAAATCCAAAGTTGTATGTCTAAAATCAATTGAAAACCAAAGTTGTGGTTCTTTTCGGAAATACTATTTTATTTTATTTTATTTTTGTCATTAAGAAGATAACATTAATTATATGAAAAAATAAATATCGTTACACTAACTGGATCTCCTTTTTTTCTTAAAATAAATTTCTCTCATGTTGTTAAGATTTGCTAAAAAAGAAAAAATAAATTAAAAATTTAAAGCAAAGTTAATCTACGGAATTACAATTTTAACATGTACATATGTAGCAATCCGATCCTACAGAGTCGATATTCAAAGTTAAAAGTAGTATTTATAAAACTGAAAAACTGCTAAAAGAGATTAAAGCTGCAATGATGCCATGAATGTTATTAGCTTATTCAAGCCTCACTCGACTCTATCTAGGCATTCGTAGTTAACATTTAGGAAGAAAACTAAGGGGATCAATTAGCGAAACTACGTGAGTTAAAAGATAAAAAAATATTATAGTGTAATAAATTAAGCTAAAAATCGATAAAAAAGATTGAAGTCATTTTAAATATAATAGATAAATGACAAAACATTTGATCACATAAGTTCAAATTAGATCAAGCCATGCAATATATAGTAGGGTTATCATTAATTTAGCTTTCTAATGGATGCATATATTGCTATAATATCATTCGTGTAATGTATCGAAATAATTGTTATTCTATTCTTTTGGTGTTGTGCATGTTATTGTTCACACACACACACACTTATATAGTGCTGACCTAGTCAAAGATTCTAGACTTCATTAAAGGAAAAACTATTCTCATATGGCGTAATAGTATAATAGTATTATCCTATTACACTATATAGTGTAATAATTTTCTCAGATTTTAACAAAGTCCAAGACTAAAATATTACACATAATAATTAGAAACGCATAATTTGAAATTTTCATACATAATACAATTGTTTAAGTAAGGTCCAATGTTAACGTTAATGGTGGTATTTCGATTTTTGAAAAGGTTTGGTAGCCTGTTGGTGCGTTGACAATTTTCACATACATGGTGTATTCCGTGTATGGGAATATGATGTATTAGAATACTGTTTATATTATTTTAATATCAAGCCCATGTTTGGAAGCAAATGGGAAGGGATTAATGGGCTTTTGTTGCATTAGCGTTTCCCTTTTTTTTTTAATAAAAATAAATAAATGTAGTTTTTTAATATAATATAATATAATATAATATTAATTTTTAATTTCTTTTATTTTTACATTATAATTATTAATTATAAATTAATAAATTTATTATTTGTATTTTAATTTTTATTATATTAAATATATAACTAAATAATGTATTATTTAATTATATTTTAATAATTAATATATAAAATTGATTAATATTTAATAAGTTAATATAAATAATAATAAATACTTAAATACTATATAAAAATATAACATAATATTATATTATTTAATTATATTATAGTAATTAATATATAAAAATTGATTATTATTTAACAATTTAATAAAACTAATAATAAATACTTAATAATAATTTAATATAACTAGTAATAAATATTATTTTCTAGATATATAATTTAAATTAATTACAAAAAATTAATACAATACAATATAGTGCCAAACGTTGTACAACATCATTATAATACAATACTAATGTAATACAGCATAATAGAATATACTAATATTAAAATAATATAATATAATATATTGTGCCAAACGTACTTACAATGCACTAAGTGATTTATAGAGTTATTTTAAGGTAGTTCTGTTGTTGATTGCTTAGCAAATTTAGGATTGACTTGTGGTGCTTATGTTTGGTGGGATAGTTCGTCTACTATTATTTTTAAAACCTTATATGAGGATTAATTTTCAGAATCGGTCTACGAGCCTTTTGTTTATTCTTTTTTCTTTTTTGCATAAAGGTTATGCATTTATCTTAACAAAAAAAATAAAAGAGAGAGAATAATGATATATATGTATCGAAAATAGCATAAAATTTAAAATTTAGTACAAAAGGCACAAAAGATAATGAAATTATTGTTTTATAGCATTTTTTTAATCTTTTAGTGATGATAAATTATTTTTGTGCTATTTTTTTTTTATGTACATATCATTGTTTAAAAAAATTACTATTAGAAGATAAGATTTGACCAGATTTTGTAAATGGTATATGTAGATATGCAATAATGAATATATTTAAGAATCATTAAATTCATGCATGAAGTGCACTAATATGCCATATTTAGCCTCCTGCCTCTATTAGTAGAAGATTTTTTAAAAGTGTGGCAAAATTGATTAATCTGGCACCAGTCATTCGCCGCACATATAAATTCACTGGCTTGGGACAATATTTTCACAACAAAATCTCAGTTTCAATATGATATGGAGAATAAATTTTGGCTTGAAATTTCTTCTCATCAATATGCCTATGGTCATTCAATTACAAATTTTATTAGCTTGCTAATTAAGAACGATCGATCGTTGTTCATGGCATTTCAGAAGGCTTCTACCTCATTGGCTACTCCTCCTCAAGGTAAAAATCAAGTTATTCATCTACGTTTAACACGAGTAATATTTCTTCTATAACTATTTAGTATGTATGTCTTTTTTGACGCGTGTTTTTCTTAATACTAAATTTTACATAAAATTACATCATTTGATTGTTGTATTTGCATGCAGAAAGAAGCTTGGAGCGAGAAACAAAAATAAAATCATAATCCAAGCACACCCGAGGAGCAAAAAATGAGCTAAGATTGCACCCTCTTGCAGAACTACATCAAGGCTGCAATTTCAGCTCTATGTGTACATCAAGAACAAGAGGGATTTAAAAGTGCCTGCAGATGATCTACAAACTCAAATGGAAATTACCTAGATTTCACCTCAACTCGTTATTGGAAAGCCACTGTATTTATATTTAAAAATTAAGAGGGCAATATTGGGTTTTCACTTTTGTAATTAATATGTTATCTATGTCTTTCAAATTTATTAATAAAATAATTTTTTTTTTTTTTGGTTTATGAAAATTACTCTTTTTTAATTCTTTCATTAATTGATGTTGTAGCAAAACTTAGGTGCTTTGAATGGAAGCTGCTGCACCCACAAATACAAACTAAAAAGGAAATCAATCCATCAAAATTATTACAAAGCAATTATGATGAAGTTCTAAACTCCATTATTGAAAACCAAAATTGTAGTTCTCTGGGAAATATTATTCGCTTTTATGTTTTTTTTTTAATTAAGAATATAAATTTTTAAAACTTGATAAAAGTCAATACCTAATATGTATAAGTAAAATAAATTATCCTTATAAAAGAATAATCCAATCCATTCGTGAAAACTGATTCTATTAAAACAAAATTAAAAAATAATTAGAGTAGGATAATAATATACTTTATTTCCCATAAGCTCACGGTTGAATTTATTGGATCACCGTTGTCAACGATCAGTAATGACAAATGAGACTTCCTGATTGATCGACAAAATTTTATGTTAATTAATTAAAAACTTGAAAAAAATTGAACGCATTATATTGTGCCACATTTTGTCATTTTTAAGTGTTCAATGTTTCTTAAGAGTGAGATACTAAAATGCCATACCTCTATCAGCGAAAAATATTATCAGTGTATAATTATTTAAAATATTCGGAGTATATTTGTACATTAAGGGATTGTTTATTGTTTGTCTGAATTCTAAATTGTAATTATTTTCAGATATTTATAGTTTTTAATTTATTTGTTTTCTATAACCTATGCTTGACAATAAGATATTTAGGTATGCTTGTAAAAAGTTAAATATTTTGATTTTTATCCGAATCTCTCGTTAATACCCTATTAAATACATTTATTTCCTACTATATAATTTTATTTCTTTTATTTATCAAATTTCTTTGTTTTGTGCATATTCAACTATCTTTTTCTAATTGTGAATGAGAATTTTAAACATAATAAGACTTTGTGTGAGTGTATTTTATAATAATTCCATCTCTTTTGTACTTATAGTTACTATTTTTCTAATAGATTTTGAATATTATTTAGGGAAATTATCACTGCACCACCTTTCTTTTGTATAGGAGAATTTCTTAATTTTAATTATAGGAAAGTTTATAATAATTATAGGGAACTTTTCTCTTCATGTTAATTTTTGTAAACATTATAAATTTTAATTACAAGAATTAAATGAAATTATAATTACAAAAAAATTTAAAAAATTAACATTTAATTTTTAAATAAATTATAATTATAAATAATTAACATCTTAGATTTTGAGATTTATTTGTTTTATTAAATTTTGGGATAATCTTGTAATTATAATTTTTTATTTTTTAAAATTTTATAGAATAAAATAGTCTTATAATTTATTTAGGGGTAAAATAGTCATTTTATAGTGTGAAAGTGATTGATTGATACAAGTTTAAAAACAAAGGTGGTTCAAAGAACATGTCAAAATTTTATAGTGCTTAGATGTACATTTGACAAAAGAAAGGTGGTGCGGTGATAACTTCCCTATTATTTAATACATTAATTTTACTTCAAATGATTAAACAATTCTTGGTTGGGTTACATAAATAAGAAGAAAAAACATCATATAATTTACTAAAAATAACATATAATATCAGAAAAAATACATGTGTTAGGTATATTTTTTATTTTTCATACTTTGTTGAGGTACATATTATCGACTTTTTAAAAATAATCAAATAATTTATTTATAACTTTGTATGTATTTAACAAATAAATATAAGTATTGTTAATATTTATGAGGTTCTATATGTTAAAATATTATATTTCAGATTTTTTTTTTAAAAAAAATAACTTAACACTTATATTCAAATATTAAAAAAAAAAATAGATTTCAAACACAAAAAAAAAAAAACTATCTAAGACAAACCTCCATTATATATGCTCAATCAATAGACATTTTTGTATTATGCTTCATGAACACTTCTATTGTAATTGAATGGATTAATCTTTCGTAAATCTCTAATTTGTAATATATTATAATTCAAAAAATCTTTAATATTAAATTAATGATATCATCATACCCAAAAACAAAAAGTTAAAAAAATAAAATAAAATGCATATAATTGAAATACGGCATATATTTCTACAAAAAAAAAAAAAAGAAATACGGAATATATAAGTCAGCAGTCCATATTTCCGACGTGCCGCAATTCTACTGGTTTGTCCTACGTGGGTCTGCGCCCCCACTCGTCCTCCCTCACTCCTGTTTGTTTCCCGAGAAAACTAAATAAGTAGGGAACAACAATTTAAAAAAATAAAAAGAAATCTCAGAACCATGGCGGTTCGAGCCACGTTGTCGCGGTTTCCATCCGACCCGGACGCACAAGAAGCTTCGGGTCTGCCATGGGGCGCGACGGTGACGCCGTTCGCAACGAAGGACGAGAACGGCGTAGCTCCGGTCTACGGATCCGACGGGCATATGCTTCCTCGTTGCGAGAACTGTTACGCATACTTCAACACGTACTGTGAATTGGAGCAATGGGCCTGGACTTGCTCTCTCTGTGGGACCCTCAACGGCCTCTCCTCTCAGGCCATTGCCAGATACTCCCATCCTCAGTCCTGCGCCGAGATGATCTCCTCTTTCATCGATCTTGACTTGCCTTGTAATTCTTTGCTGACACAAATTGAATCCTTTATTTATTAGAATTTTGTTTGTTTTTGTTTCTTCCTTTTTTTTTTTTCTATAATGTTGCTGCGCTGCGTTTCAGTGGAGGGCTCTGAGGAAGAGACGATGCAAGCGCGTCCGGTTTATGTTGCTGCTGTTGATTTGTCATGTAAGATTTTGTTGATTGCTTAGATAAGTTATTTACTGTTGATATATATTCTCACGATCGTTTTACTCATTCAGTTACTTGAGTTAATTAGTTGAAAATTATGATGCTAATTGTTTAAACTGAAAATAGTTTTGGCTTAATAGAAGCTGAATCTTGGATCTTCTTGTGTTTCTTAGACTGTTTTTACTATTTCTGTTGCTAGTATATGTTCGAATGAAAGATATTGTTATTTTTTTTTAATTGTAGAAACATGTATGGAATGTGAATGTCATAAGTAGCAGCAAATTGCAATGCATAGGAAGATTTGTATGCATCACATTTTCATTGATAAAATCATAGTGAGAATGTATTAATTGTTTGCGGCTTATATCAAGTGGAATTCTGTTTGATTAGGGATCCTCGTTCCTTTGTAATTTGCATTTTTTTTTTTGCTTCTGTTAATTTTATGTTGATGATGCTACTCCCTCTCCTTTTGTGCTTAATTATATCTGGCCTAAACTCTTTACCATGAACAACATGATAATGACTAGGATGTATCTTTGTGATACTCTTGATAATATGGGGGGAAAAAATATGCCAAATAACATAGAATGAATATGAATATTGGGCTTTTTCACATGAGAATTCATGATAAACATAATAAGAAATAACAGTGATGGTCTTTTACTTGATAAATCTGATTTAATTATGTAACTTTTTCATTAGAAATTGTGGTGATTGATTCTCACTTTATATACTTTACTTGGAGCTTATACTTCATTTTAAGATATGATTATTCTTTTTTTTTAGAGCAGTAACATACATTTACAATTTTTTGTGTGCATGTTTAACATTGTGTACGCATATAATATTTTAATTATCTTGTATTTATCTGCAGCTTCAGAAGAATTTTTAGAACTTACTAGAAGTGCACTGCAGGCTGCTTTAGAAGGTTTGCAATTGCCCATTCAAAACGATATTCTGATCTCTCTTTTGTATGAGCTTTTCCTTAGAAGGTTGGACTTTTCTTTCATTTTTTCTTTTGCAGCTGTTCCATCTGGTGCACTCTTTGGGCTTGCAACCTTCAGCCATAAAATAGGGCTGTATGATGTGCAAGGGGCTATTCCAGTTGTAAAGAATGCCTTTATTCCCTCGGATACAGAGGACACCCTATCACTTGAGCTGGATGATGTCATGCCTTTATCACAATTCTTGGCTCCGGTATGTTAGTTAGGGAGTTCTTTCCATCTTTTCTTCCTCGTGTTTGTTTCACATTGCCATGACCATTGCTCAATGTAGAGCTAAATGGCTAAAGGGTCTTGTAGCTGAGCTCATGTAATCAAGTTGAGGAATAGTTGACTAATCTTCTTTATTATTCAGTGTTTTGATTGTCTGGACCTTGTTATTTGCTGAAACCACACTCATGCCATGTGATTTTTAATCAGTGCAGTCCTAAGTTCAGAAAATTTGCTGCAGGTGGAAACTTTTAAGGACAATATCACATCTGCGCTTGAAACACTTAGGCCAACAACTTCATGGGAGAGAACTGCTGGAGCAGCTCAAGGAATAGATGGCGTCTTAATGGGCGGGCGAGGTTTTGGTCTGGCAATGGAATCCCTATTCAATTACCTTGGATCAGAATATGGAAACACATTTGCACTAGGTAGGTGACAGAATTTGAAGCTCCTGTCACTCATTATCAAGTTTGGATTATGTTTCTGAAGACCCTGCTTTGAAACACACGATTTTGCCTTGCTCTTTTGATCTTGTTCTTTATAAGATATGATAAACATATTTGTCTCCATTGAACATAAATGCAGCCAGAGTGTTTGCCTTTCTATCCGGTCCTCCTGATCATGGAGCCGGGCAACTGGATACAAGAAGGTACGGTGAACAGTATGCTAGTAAAGGAGAGGATGCAGACCGTGCTTTACTTCCTGAACAGACACCATTTTATAAAGATCTGGTAAGTTTGATTTGGATTGTTTACTTGAACAATGGTCATGTGTTTTTTGAACTGTAGCATTAACATTTATTTCACAGGCTGCCATTGCTGTTCAAGCAGGTGTTTGTGTAGACATATTTGCCATTACAAATGAATATACAGATTTGGCATCCCTGAAGTTTCTTAGTATTGAAAGTGGAGGCTCATTGTTTCTGTATTCAAGTACTGATGATTCAACTTTACCTCAGGACATGTGAGTACCAGAACATCGTAGTCGAACATTCCGGGATCCCAATGACTCTTAAAATGGCATTGATCATGGTTTTCAGAATAAGATAGTGTTAAGGTTTAAAAATGCATTATGACAAAATAAAGGGCTTACTTTCATTAATGGTATAAAACATTAATATATATGTGTGTCGACTCCAAAGCAAGCTTACTCTTTCCTCTCTCTTGAAAATAAATGTACTGCAATTGCTTGCTTAACTGTTTAAGAAATGACCAGACGTGGTTCATTTTCAAATAATCTATCACCAGATGATAATCTTGGAAATATTGTTCTTTTTGCAGCTACCGGATGCTAAGTCGACCATATGCTTTTAATTGTATCCTGCGGCTGAGGACATCTTCTGAATTCAAACCTGGGCAATCTGTAAGTAAGAGTGTCTATGCATCATGTTTTTTAGGGTTTAATACTGGTTTATACTTATGATATTTGCATTTTACAGTATGGCCATTTCTTCCCAGATCCACAATATGAAAATGTTCAGCACATTATTTGTTGTGATTCTTATGCAACGTATGCTTATGACTTTGATTTCGCCAATGCTGCTGGATTTGCCAGGTTCAATTATGTCATGACTGTTATTTTTGTTACTATTGTATTTGATACACATCAGAACGATTTATTACTTTTTTTAGTTTGTTTATATTATAAATTGTTACGTTAAATGTTATCTCATTATGCAGACATACTTCTGAACAACCTATGCTACAGATCGCATTTCAATATACAGTTGTTGTGCCTCCTGAGGAACTTTCAAGTGCAGGATTGGGTTCTGTAAGTAGGTATGGTTAATTTAATAGAAAGCTTTCCTCAAGTTGGTTTGCTGCTCATTTTGTTTATGATATTTTTTCTTTTTCGGCTTTATGCGAATGTCAATCTTTTATGTATTGCTCTGAGTCTGTTTGTAGGGATCTCCCGTTGTCAACCCTTGTATGTAAATGTTTGGAGGATAGTATTAGTTTTGATTGTGATGGTTCTGCTCCTTTTCATGTATACAATCTTGCAATATCAACTCTTGATTCTCTACAGTTTAAGAGAAGTCTTTTGTTTGCCAGATTTGCTTCTGTGATTGTTCAATTGTCTTGGAGATCCTGAAGTACCCTGCATAGTGATTTCTCAAAATTTTCATTTGACCACATCTTGCTTGCCACTATTTTACTACCCTTTAGAACTTTTAGTCTTAACTTAACATGATGCTTATGCAGAGGGAAGCATTCCCTAAAACGACGACTAAGGATTAGGACATTGCAATTTGCAGCTGCTCAAAACATTAATGAAGTTTATGACAGTGTTGATCCTGAAGCTGTTTTGTCAGTACTCGTGCATAAGGTATTTTTCTCCGTCCCATTACTCTTAATATAGTATAGAAAAAATTCAAATGAATAAAAAGGAGGAAAGAAAAGATTTAGCTGGTGCCATTTTACTTTTGTCAAACTTTTCATGGTCTGATGGGACCCTGTTAATTTCGGTAATTAATTACATATCTATGTGTTTGTCTCAATTAATCTACTTGTAGACATGAGTGGAAACAGATTTATGGGGAGGTTTGGTGTGAATGGAAATCCATTTAACCATGCATAATGTATCTTCCTCTAATTTGGGCTCTAATAATCCTTAAGGAATACTAAGCTTGCCAGGTGCCAATTGTGAGCAAATACAAGTTGGTGGAATGCCCGGACATAATCATGATATCTTCTTCTTCTTCTTCTTCGTTTTTTGGTCATTCTTGCATGATTAAGTTGTGATGTATGATTGAGTGGTTTAAAGACCTTTGGATTCAACCAAGTGGTCCGGGGTTCAGTCCCACACATTTCCTGACCACCAAGGCTGTAGAGTACAAAGAAAGTTTATTTCTTTCTTTAATAATGGACTGTCGGTAAATGTACTGTCTGTTTCAATAGGTTATATTAGCCTCTCTTGAGCAAGGAGTTCGGGAAGGCAGGATGTTGCTTCATGATTGGCTAGTAATCCTTACAGCTCAACACAATGAAGCTTTTAAACTTGTTCAGCACAATATTGGAAATTCAGTAACTTCTCAGATTGATGTTGAATTCCTACAATGCCCCCAACTACAGCGTTTACCTCGTTTAGTTTTTGCATTGCTTAGAAATCCTCTTCTCCGATTCCATGAAGAAGGTGTTCACCCTGATTATCGGATTTATCTGCAGTGTCTTTTCAGGTATTTCATGTTCTCATTATGACATTAAGGTTTTCTGAGCAATCAGGAGTTGATTTTTATTATCAGGATAAGATATGAGTTTTGTTGTCCATGTTAGTTCAGGATATGATAATTTATGGATTTTAGGATTTTGAGAGTATGACAAAGAATTTTCAAAACATAATATCCTTAACAAAACAGCTGTTCATGCCCCTTTCTTTCATTATTATGCAGCAGGCATCTAGAAATTTGGCATATGCAATTATGCGTAGCTTATTAGTCTGCCTGTTCATGTCATCCTTGCAGTTAGTATGTTACAATGTTTTGTGACCTGATTTATCCTTTTTTTGGTTCTTATCTTTTCAGTAGGAAACTATAGATTTGTTTTTCAAGCTTGTGCAATTATTCTGCCTGTTACTATTGATTTGTCACATTTTATATACCATCTCTTTGGAGGATGTTTTTGACATCCACTGTTGTATTTTATTGATGACACTATAATTTGTGATGCAGCGCACTTGAACCAAGTTCTCTTCAGCGTGCTGTTTATCCGCTGCTTACTTCATATTCTACACCAGATAAACAAGCATTTCCGCGCCATTCACTGAGTCGTGCAGCATTGATCACTAGTGGCAGTCCAATATTTTTGCTCGATGCTTTTACGACTATAATTGTATTTTATTCTTCTACAGCAGACCCTACACTTCCTTTTCCTCCACCACAGGATTGTAAGTTCTCCCTCTTTTATTTAGGATTTATATAAACATACCATTTTCCTCTTTTTCACGTATAAAATGTCATTTTCTAAGGTTTGTTACGGACAACAATCAACAAAATGAAGCAAGAGAGAAGTATCACTCCTAAGCTCATATTTATCCGGGGAGGGCAGGATGATGCCACAATTTTCGAGAACTATCTTATCGAGGAGCAGGACGTTGACGGAAGTGGCCTCACCAGTGTCATGGGTTTTGTTTCCTTCCTTGAAGAAATCAGCCAGAGTGTTGTGGAATACCTGAAGTAAAAATCCCATGCCACACACTACTGGCAAGTCATGCGATCCATATAGGAAACGGTAAAACTTTCACATTCATCGGACATGCATAATCCAGCCAAAGAAATGGGCTAATATTTATACAAATGAATTTACTTCAACAGTGTCTGGTCAATTTAGATTGGGAAGTTCAAGTTGGAAATGGTTCTTCGAGGGTAGTGTACCATTCTGCGGCGTTGCAAATTTTACAGAGAACACAGTTAGGAATACATATATTCATCTTTTTGCAAAACAAAAGGAGCACAGATTAAGCTAATTAGCTGACTGTACCAATAATTCTAAGGCTCTTTTTCAATTTCCTCAAAATGTGTTGGAATGAAACTCTATATTCAGTTTGACAAGGAATGGTAGTTACAATTTGATAATTTTTCTTTTCTCTGGTTGAACTTTATTTTTGTTAAGGAGTGCAGTGCATTTTTACCTTTTTATCCTGAAATACTGCATTTCATTCATTTTGTTTGATCTGTCAAATGATTCAAAGTTGATCAAATTTAGCTCGTTATTCGTCATTGAATTTGTGTTTTTTTATTTTCAAATCGTTGTCATCCGTAGACAATAACAAGGGTTCACTGGGAATTTAATTACATTTACTTATATTACAATATAGTGGTCTAGCAAGCATTGCTCAGTAATATGTTGTCACTAATATTAGGGAAATATCTACACTTCTATAACACATTTTTATGGAAAGAGAATAAATAGAGTCGCATGGGACTCAAACTAGTGCTTTACACAATACCAATCTATTGTATATTATTATTAAGCTACAAATCCAGTGATGAATTTATTTATTTATATTTAAACGAGGGGGATTGTGACTTTCTCCCTAATATTTTTATTTTCACCACTACTTACCCCTAACAATTTTAATTATTCTCAATTTAACATTTGATAATACATTACAATAACTACAGAAATAATTGGTAAGGTGGTTTTAAGTGCAAAAATGGCGATACTTTAAATGAATTTGTTTTTCATTAATGTACCGCATATTAATAAAGTTTGAAATTAAGATATGAATATGAGGAAAATCGTTCTTTATTATTGGAACTAGAATTTTATCAAAAAAAACTAAAATGGAACAATATCCCTCTAAATGAATGAAGAAGTTATCTTAAATTATACTAATTATTTAAAAAAATAAAAGTATTTTTGAAATGAACATATATATATATATTCTGCAATGAGATGCTAAATTTCCTTTAAATATCTACTTTGCATCAAGATCGTTATTATCTATTTTTGTCAAACAATTTTCTCTTGCCTACTAAATTTGGGGAAAAAAAAATTTTAAAGTGCTTTCATCAAAATTCAATTTCTTTTCATGAAATTGGACCCTCAAATCTCATTTGTTCGGTATGACCGCCAATCATTTAACAAACAAGAAGGGGCTACATACAAATATTGCCAATAAATAAGACAACGATGAACCAATAGAATGCAAAATTCTTTTAATGATAAATTTATTATTATTCAATTTCACCGTCGCTCTCTTAGGGTTCTGTCCCTTTTACAGTTGCATCAAATTAGACTGAGAGAGTGCTATTTAATTTAATTTGATTTATTTGATTATTTCGCATTCAACAACACCACTAATCATCGTTTCGACAGTCCTTCACTGGTCAACTTTCTCTGCAAATCTTCGCTCTTTAGCTTCTCCGGTACTCTCTCTCTAATTTGCGTTATGGCTTTGCATTTTTATAGTACTGATCTTTAATTTTTTTTTTTTGTATGATATGTGTTTTATTCAATTTCATCTGGGTGTTAATATATATTAGTGGGCGTGATTTATTAGTGAGGATGGGAATAGTAAATTGTAAAAGTTGAAGTGGGTAATGAGAAATAAACTGCTTCGAGGCTGTTCATTGTAGAGTGAACCCATCCCTAATATTAAAATTTACTTTATTCTAGCTAGAGAATTGCTCCAGATTTAAAATGCAGTAACAAATAAAACTGTTAGGAAGGCAAAAGAATAGAGATAAGTTTAAGTGGATGTGAGTTGCAATGATTCATAGCATTGTAAAGGTTATGGATTCATTGTTTAAGTTAATGTACATCATAGCTTGATGATGGGTAATTCTACTGAGAATTCAGTATTGCAATCCTTTTCCCGGTTCATGATAATATATCATGTATTTTTCAGTTATAGGAAATTCTTAATTTCTTACATTGTTAATAGGGGTTTTTAACATATTCTGTTTATTGAATCTCTTGTGTGTCCTTGGTTGAAGAGTCTGGATTATTGATGACTAGCAAGTCTGGATTATGTTTATGGAACTAGCAAGTGTGTTCGTCTGAATTCCGATTTTGTTTACTGCTTTTTCAAATCAAGCCTATAAATGTCCATCCCAAGATCCCAATCTCAGTTACCATGCATTAATCCGTTACAGGGTAGGTGCACTGATTGTCACATTTAGTTTGAACCTGGTATATTTTTTTGTGAGATTGGAGAATGTTGTGGTTTGGTTTTCCTTTTAGTTGCAGCAGTCTCATTCTTTTTTCTTTTTTTTTAATATGAATGAATAATAAAAATCATGGAAACATCTTTGTTGTGTTACCTTTGCATTTTCTTGAAGCATTATAGTTGTATCCATACTTCAGTTATTATCTCTAATTTAGTTTCGTAATTCTTAAATGCCACTTGCTTGTTATTCACACTTTTGTTAAGGGGTTATATTTACCCCTTGGAATGAAGCTGATTAAAGCTTAACTTGCCAATATCTCTTGTTTTTGGCAGCACTCTTGTTCTGTTTTCAACAAATTGATTTCTTGATATTTTGCACCACCTTCATAAGCCTCATAATTATCACTCAGATATCTCTTTTGCCTGTCTCATTTACAACTACTACTAATGTTAACATTATTCCTTTAGTACAAATTTCTTTCACATTGCAACACCCTTGGAACTTATATAATGACACATTTCAGTTGAGATTCATGCTCTGCAACTCCTTTTGGCCATTCATATTGTTACCTCCTTTCAATATGTCTATATTTCTTCCCATGAATTCTTCTGGCCTCTGTACCTTCTTCACAGTTGCCTTGCAAGCTTGTATAGTTAGATACATAGAATGCCAAGGGAAATGGATAGTGCATCGGCTGCTGCTGAGCGAGTGGAACCTGAAAAGCCAGTTGGGTCTGATGAGAAGGTTGATTTTGATGAAGACAATGATCCTGAAGAGACAATGGAAGAAGAATATGAGTATGAAGAAGTAGAGGAAGAAGAGGAAGAGGAAGTAATAGAAGAGGAGGTGGAAGAAGAAGTGGAAGAAGAGGAGGAGGAGGATGCTGATGCTGGGAAAAGCGGTGATATGCAAATTGAAGATGAGGATGAGAAGAAAAAACATGCTGAGCTTCTTGCTCTTCCTCCCCATGGTTCTGAAGTGTACATTGGTGGCATTCCTCATGATGCTTCCGAGCAGGACTTGAGGGGTTTTTGTCAGTCCATTGGAGAAGTTACTGAGGTAATATCTATCTTTAAATATAAAGTACCCTGTTTTCTGCTCTTTGTCAACACTTGGACTAATCCTATTTCATCTGTGACAGCAGGTCAGAATTATGAAAGGCAAAGATTCAAGTGAGAACAAGGGATTTTCATTTGTGACCTTTAGAAATGTAGAATTGGCCTCCAAAGCTATTGATAAGCTAAACAATGCCGAATTTAAGGTGATGTAACCTTCTGCGTCATACCTATATTTTCTAGTCTCCACCTGATTTCATGTGATGATTTGACTTATAAGGAAAGTGGTGTATTGTTATCTTGAAAAAATAAAAGACAATCTGTTTATAGTTCTTTCCTCTCATGGTGTTTCACTTTATTTCTCTTCATTTATCTTCAATAGCTATGTTTTTAAGAAGTACTTAGTAGTTTGTTGTAGTTTTTAAACACCTTCCTGTATTTTCCATCTCTCAGGGTAAAAAAATAAGATGTTCTACATCTCAAGCAAAGCATCGGTTGTTCATTGGTAATATTCCTAGAAGCTGGGGATCAGAAGATCTTCAAAAGGTTGTGTCGGAAGTTGGACCTGGGGTAACTGGTGTGGAACTAGTGAAGGTTGGTGTTATGTTGGGCCATTTTCAACTTTGGTTGTTTATATGTTTGAGATTTTTTATTGACATCTTTTCTTTCTTGTGATCTGCTGACTGACTAGTAATTCCCTTAAAAAGATGAAAATTATGTAGGTTTTTAGTTATTTTTTCAATGGATTTAAGTGTCTTCTCTCATTGTCAATTCTTTTTACTGGTGAAAGGATATGAAGAACTCGAGCAACAACAGGGGTTTTGCCTTCATTGAGTACCATAACCATAAATGTGCTGAATATTCAAGGCAGAAGATGACTAACCCAAAGTTCAAATTAGGCACTAACTCTCCAACCGTGAGCTGGGCTGACCCTCGAAATGCTGATTCTTCTGGTTCTTCTCAGGTCCTGTTTAATCCTTTTGTTTCATTGGGAGATTGGCATTTTGATCAGATTACTGCAGTTATGTTATGTTACACAAACCGTTATCTATCTCTTGACTTTTGTAAGCTGGTACTCTCTCTGTTGGTGAAGCACCATGCCTTCTTCCATTTTCTTTTAAAGATTTCTGGGACATGAATTATCACCTTTTGTTGCATTTTTTTCTGACATCTTTATGAAGTATGAATATTGTCAAATTTACTTGAAGTTGTCTTATACAGGTTAAGGCAGTTTATGTGAAGAATTTACCGAGGAATGTTACCCAAGACCAGTTAAAGAAGCTCTTTGAGCACCATGGGAAAATCACAAAAGTGGTTGTCCCACCAGCAAAGCCTGGACAGGAAAAGAATAGGATTGGGTTTGTACATTTTGCAGAGAGGTCTAGTGCTATGAAGGCACTGAAGAACACTGAAAAATATGAACTCGATGGTGATCATTAGCTTATAATCTTATTGGCATCATTTGTGTTCTAAAACCAGATGAACTATTCAGTAATTTTTGACTGGTTTGCTCTGATGATCAGGCCAAGATTTGGAGTGTTCTCTTGCAAAGCCACAGGCAGATCAGAAGTCAGCTGGAGGGTCAGTTTCCCAGAAGCCCAGTTTACTTCAAAGTTATCCACCTCATATTGGTTATGGTTTAGCTGGGGGCACTTATGGTGCTCTAGGTGCAGGGTTTGGAGCTGCAGCCTTTGCCCAGGTGCGAAGATATGTGTTTTTTTTTTCTCCTGGGGTGCTTCTTCAGTTCTGAGTCAGAACTTTGCTCGTGTAATATTTGCATTTAGCCTTTCATTGCATGAGAATCAATTCATGTTTATTGCTAGTTGCTTTGTACTTGGACCATGGTTTTGTGAAATGAGAAATATCTGTGTGCTTTTTCATTGAGATTTGAAAAGAGTTGGGATGATTGTGAAATAGTGTCTAATGGCTTGCTGGGATTGATTTCCTCTTGCTGAAATAATTTTCTTCTTTGGTACAGTAACAGCTTCGTAGTTGTGGGTACTCCTAGACAATGGTGGTGTGCATTAAAAAGTAATAGTTTGCAAACCATTTTAGCGAGCTTGTGTAATATAATTGATATTATAATTATATAGTGTAACCACTTGTTCTGAGTACCCCTTTGGTATCATTATTGATTTTGATTGATTGCTTTATGTGCTTTACTTTAATTGACAAAGTGCTGTAGGAAGTTCTCAAATTTCTAGGTTTTTACATCATGCTCAGTAACACTATGAGTTGTTTATGGCATAAACAAGTAATTCAGTCTTTTAATGGGCTACAATATAAGTACCTATTTTTGAGATTGTAAAATTTTTAAAAGTTGTGTGTGCATATTGAAGTAGTGAAGTAGTTATTTATTTTTCATTTTCTTCCCATTCCTTTAACTAATTTCATTTGAGTTAAGGTTAACAGGCAATACATTTAATGATACATTTAAACTCCTGTCCTGATCCCTGTTCAAAAGCTTTACAATGCTAGGATGACTGACTGCCCTTTATTCTCTTTGTTGCATCCCAGAAGGTCTTTTCTGTTTAATATAGTGGTGACAATGATAGTAAAACTGTGTTGTGAGTCTCTAATTGGAGGCTCTATTGCCCTTTATTCTTGTTTCCATTTCTTTATTTAAATGTTCACTTGTAACTTCACACTTAATGGACTTTGTCTGATAAATACGTATATTTCTTGCAGCCCTTGGTCTATGGAAGGGGAGCAAGTCCTGCTGGCATGGCAATGATGCCGATGCTTCTACCTGATGGGCGTATTGGATATGTCCTGTAAGCATGATCACATCACCTTAGCATAGTTTAGGAAAATATATTAAATCCACCTGTGGGAAAACTGAACTTTTTAAATGGAAGTTATTGACTGTATGTGCATATAATATTAAATTTTACATGAATAAAATTACAGATGGCTGTGACACTGCTACCTTGTTTATATGTGCCATTTTAAATGGAAGCTCTTACTGTTTTCCTCATTGTAGACAACAGTCTGGATCTCAGCCACCCAGCTTGCCTGCACATCATGGGAGTAGTGGTAGAAGTAGTAGTGGAAGTCGCAGCAAGGGAGGCAGTTCAAGCCGGGGGAGGCACAGTGATGGTGGCCATGGGCAAAGATATCGTCCATACTAGTAGCCTTTTTTAAATGCCTATAATTATATATTGGAAATGTGTCTGCATTCCTTTATTGTTCTTGAAGTCCTAAGATTTTCAGGCGTCTGACTGTGGCAATATCTTATCATTTAATAACATGGTTATGGAATTAGTCTTCTAGTTTCAGTCTCTGCACTTAAAATACCATGCAGTCATTCGGTTTCCCAATACCTTCCAACGTCTTCTAGCAAAGAGCTGAAGGCTAATGCAATCATTCTTTGTGCAATGCAAGGCTCATTTCCGAAACCGAAATGTACAAATCAAGCTTATTCTGTCATTAAACGTTAAGACCATCTAATTTGCCCAATGCTTTGCAGCTGAGTTGCATTTGCATCCAGTTTCCAAGAACACGTGAAAGTGGGCTAGAATTAAGTTTCTCAATCAACGAATTGCATATGTCTCGGTGAATTGAACTTTACATTGCTGCCTAAACCACATGCCTTTATCATAACGATCAACTGAGGTGTTACTAAATGAACTAGCTAAACTCTTAATGTATCAGCAAATCAACAGGCATCTGTGGCCAGTTGCTGATTCATACAGAATTCAAGCTTACACTCTGCATGGACTATGGACAATGCACTCTTTTGGAGTAATCCAAGTAACTTGATTGATCTTCATGGATACATTCAGCAAAATGACTAGAATGTTGCGATAAATAAAAAATATTGTAGTATCTCGAAAAGAAAAAATGTAAAATTTTACAGGTGCAATTCAGTGACTAAGATAAATGGCCTCCCTTTAGCCATCTTTGCAGCAAATAGAAAAATTAATGATAGTTTAATCTTACAAGATCAACCTACAATTGAGATTACCTCTTGATTAGTATTCTATACCGTTCACTTTTCTTGGAATGCAGATAATAATGTTCTTGCTCACTCCTTTCCACCAGCATCATCCTCCTCTTCATTCTTTTTATCTTCTTTGGTTTGACCACCACTTTTCTTTGATGCCTCCCCTTCTACTTTCTTTTTCTTTCTCTCTTCTTTTGACTTCGACGTTCCAGCTCTCTTTCCAGCATTCTTCTGCCTAAATTCTGAATGGAAACCAAGGACACATCAATCACTCAAAACAAGGGAAAAAGAAGTTCAGCCAATTGTTACAAATAAAGAGCTGATTCCAAGCATATTCACACTCAAACTCAATTTTGGCTTGGAGGTGCATCTTCCAACCATTAACAAGATTAAAACAGTTGAGTAGCTCTAATAGGTGGGATTGGAGATCATTAAAGGTTGCAGCAGGCCTCAGCTATAAAAAACCAATGGTATCACTGCAAGCTGTTTACAGGTTATAAATACGGCATTTTAAGATGGGTTTATGGCAAAAAGAAAAGGTTAGCAAGGTAATCGGCCCTCGCCATGCAAACATAGACAAGCACATTTCCCTCCTTAAAAATAGACCAAATGTTAACACAGCGGGAAGCATTTCAAAGTACACGACCCTTATAACAAGGGACACATGTTGTTCAATTAATGCTTGATATAAGGGTCATCTAGTTTGAAAGGTCAAATGGTTCTGATAAATGTGCGGGAAACAAGATATCTCTCTACCTTAAGAGTCAAAATATATGTTCCTATTGCAAAGTATCAATATACAAGAGATCATATGCGTAACTAATATATATCTTTAGCAAGACAGGTATAGCATCAGCTGAAAAGTTTTTACTTGAACAAGCAGAAAGTCACTAGAAAGATACAAGATGTACTGTTCAAATATGATGCACTGACAAATGATTCATCTTACATTGTTTCCTTGAATAAAGAAAAGAGGATTCGAGGGAACCACCCTTTGGGAGACAATTGGTTTTGCTAAAAAGAAACCATATTGCTTATCATGTT
This sequence comes from Clausena lansium, assembly GCA_030449835.1. NCBI lineage: Eukaryota > Viridiplantae > Streptophyta > Magnoliopsida > Sapindales > Rutaceae > Clausena > Clausena lansium. The sequence continues at coordinate 5,965,746 of JASUUF010000192.1, read as the reverse complement.
TCCTTTGATAAACCGGCATGACTTAAATAATAGACTTCCTGTCAGACTAAAAGTTATTTTGCTCCTGATACAAGTGTATCCTCGACAGATGTTGAGGGTGATCACGGTGACTATTTCATAACAGAAATATAGTAAAGCTGTTAGTCTACCAATCGGTTATACTTGACCAACTCAAAGATACTTCACAAGCTAGCAGCTCGATCAAAAATTTCAGTCATTAGTTACAACACATTTTATCAGAATCAAGTCTCTTCAGGCATAACCTTACAATGAACAAGACCAGAGAGTACTAATCATTCCTTCTTTTAAAATAAAAAGCAAGAAAATTACAGCAGAAAATGAAAATCCAGTTTCTGAAAGTTAACTGACCATCAAGGGAGTCTCTAAGAGGGTCTACAAACTCAGAAAAGTCGATTTCTTCAATTGCTTTTAACACATCCTCAGCATTAATCGTTTGCCTCTTTGACTCCTTGCATATGTCATTAGCCCTGCAAATTAATTATAAAACACTTTAATGTGAGCTAGGATATAATACCCTTTATAAACCAACCGCACCCTTACTAAACAAATTGTTTCGAATCCAAATGTGAGCTTCCACATAACATTTTAATTTAATTTAGTTGTCACCCACTTTCTAGATTTTCCCAAAATTCAACCCTTTCAAAGGAAAACTGTCAACTTTGCTTTAAAAAAAAAATTCTAAAACAATTAAGAACCCTAAATAACGAAAATTGATTCGTTGGGGGGGGGGGGGGGGTTAGCTTACGTGGCGGAGAGGTAATGGATGAAGATGCGGGCGCTTTCGGAGAAAGCAAGGAGAGCGTCTTTGTGAACAGAGATGTCGGTATCGGGAGAGCAATCGTGCAGCTTATCCTTCACCACCCGGCGCACGATAGTCTTCGGCAGCTCTTCTGTTTCTGGTACTACTTTCTCTGTTTCCATTTGCTGATTTGATTTATTTTTTATCTTATCCATCACAAAGAAAATGTTGGGATTTGGGGATTGCAGATATCATTTGTGTCTTGTGAGTTGTGATCGTTTCTAGGTCTTGTTTCCCGCCATTACTGTTACTATTCTGTTGGGCCTTGCCTTTTGGGCAAAAATTAGGCCGGCCCGATTGGGTATCATTCTGTGATGATATCTCATTCTCTATGCGAATAATACCGAAATTGTAAACTAATTAAATAATGCCATGTGGCTGTGCTAATCTTTTGGTGAGAGTGAGGTGTCGTTTGTTTTTTTATTTGAAATCTGAATACACTTGAATTAGTCTGAATTCTGAATAGAACTGAATGTCTGAATTTAAATAATATGTTTATTTTCTTGATCTGAATTGCTGAAAATAAATATTAAGTTGTTTGTTTTTTTAACTTAAAAAATCTGAAAACTAGTACCTTTACATTTATATCCTTACAAATTATAAATGTTAAATAAATAATAAACACCTCAAAAAACCTAAATAAGATAATATATTATTATAACATAAAATATTCAATTAAATACGACACTTTATATTCTAAATTAATATATGTTAGTCAATTTTATTGTAGTTCATGATGTTTTTATGTGAAAATATTCATAAAAAATTATGAAGATAAATAATGCTATTTTGAAAAAAATAATAAATAATAGTCTATCACTATACTATCACAAGTTATAAATATGTATGATAATGTATTTTTTTTTAAGCAAAATGATTTTTATTAAATAGAAAAATTCATCAAAACAGACATTAACCAAGGAGGTGGAATAAGCCTCCACTCTCCCAGACCTAACATAGAACCTCCCACTCTAGCTACTGTATGGGCGGCGATGTTCGCAGATCTCTGAACAAAAGAGAAACACAACTCACTAATGAAATGGCCAGAGCTCTACAATCAGCAATGATAACTCCAAACCCATTAGAACTAGAAACATGATCAACTAAGGCATTATAAACTTGTAAACAGTTCATCTCTAACACAACACGAGATAGCTGTGAATCCTTTAGTCAGCTAAGAACCTCTCGAGCTCCCAAAGCCTCAGCATCACGGGCTACAAATCTGCCAGGAAGATGAATCCACTATTAAGGTAATGATGAAAATTAATTAATTATATAGGGATATTTTAGAGAATATCTTTTAATAATATCATTTAAACTTTTTAGATTAAGCAAAAAGTAAAAAAAATTGGCTTAATAACTTAATGACTGAAAATTTTTATTAAGTTGAAAAAATAAACGGACTTAATGACTTAACTGAATGAAATTAAGTCATTAAGTTAAAAAAATAAGTGTCCCTGAATTTAAATTATTTTACAGTTACAGTTATATTTACTGCACATAAGGCGCTCGATGAAATTACTCATAGACTTTATTTGTATTTATTTTTGATAAATTAACTATTAAAACAAAGTTTAGTAGTTTGTTGTGTTGGTTTGAGTCGATGGGGAGAAGATTTGTTGATTTTAACCATTTGAAGATGTTACTTTGGTTCGATAGGCTTGATGTGGATGAGGTTTTGGTGGGTGAGATTAATGCTTTGGAACTTGAGCGTCCTAAATGCTAGTGGGTGTGATATTGTGTTTATAAAACGGTGCCGTTTGGGGTTCGCGTGGGAAGCCCGTGGGAAAAATTAAAAAAAAAAAAAAAATTCCAAAACATAAACGACGAGAAATCACAAGTCCAGAACCTTCCTTGTGATATTAATACTGATCCGACGAAGGTAAAATTTCAGGCACGCGCTTACGCAATTAAGCTGACCACGTAAAAATGACTGAAAAAAGATCTTGACCGTCTATCTTGCCATCGCAGCCGGTCACCGAACTTTTCAAGTTTCAACGAAGTGTAGTAATCTTAATTCACATTTTAAAAACGACAAGCCACCGCCGCCAACAAACATAATTTTTCTTTTTTAAAAAAAAAAAAATTAAATAGCTTTGAATTTCATCCATCGCATTCTTTCAGTAATCGTAATTCCAGAAGTCTCTCTCACTTCTCATATTTGTGATCTTGTTCTGTTCTGCACATAGCGTCAACGTTTCAATTTTTTTACAATAAATTTTTAAAAATCCGCTACCAGATCACCATCATCATCATCATCACCAAATGTCATATTACGGCGGATCCTACTCTTCATCTCAATCCTACGCGCCCTCCGCGCCTTCTCTGCCGGAGACCCACAACAACTCCTCTTACAATAACTCATCTTCGGCTCAAAGCTATTATGCCCAGCCTCCTCCGCCTCCGCCGCCGTCACAGCAGCAGCCGTACCCGGCGCCGAGTTATGGGCAGTTTTCCGCATATGGGCACTCCGCGTTTCCGCCGGGGACCCACCCGGATGTGATAAGGAGCTTTGAGATGGTTGATAGAGATCGAAGTGGGTTTATTGATGAGAACGAGTTGCAGCAAGCACTTTCTTCTGAGTACCAGAGGTTTAGTCTCAATACTATTAGATTGCTCATGTTTCTTTTCAAGAATCCTCATGATTCCTTGAGAATTGGTAAGTTCTTAGATTAGAACGATGTTTTTTTAAGTTCATCTTAGGTTAGAACGATATTTTTTTTTTCCCGTGAGTTTTAAGTAATTAATGCAATTATTAGATGGGTTTTTGGATCGCAAATTGAATAGTTGACTCTCAGATTTTAGATTACAATTTTTCATTTATATCCAATGGTTTTGACTTCTGTCTCAAATTGGCTTTTGTTAGTATCTTTAACTCTCCATGATGATGAATTGATGTTAGTCTAAATCTACTGTTTCAGGGCCTAAAGAATTTGCTGATTTGTGGAGTTGCCTTGGTCAATGGCGCGTAAGTGTTACCGATTATTCTTTGAATTTTCAGAATCCTTCCAAGTAATTGACGGAAAGTTATATTCCATCTTTTTTCATGCCATTAACAACTAGCTTTTTGGGTTATGCCTGTTTTATCTTGGCATGATGGTTTCAGTGTGTCAATACTCTTTGTGTGGCTGGTTGAAATCTTTGAAGGTTGAGTAAAATAAAAATAAGTAATTTGCATTCTGTTAAAGAAGTTGATCTTTGTGTTCTTGTTCTTGAAAACACTTCCAATCTTTTTGCTGATGCATTTTAGTCACTTGTTCAACATAAGTTTGAAATGACATACGTGGTATCAATTATGAAATCTGCTCTTGTAGGCTATATTTGAGAGATATGATCGTGACAGAAGTGGGAAAATTGATCTGATGGAATTGAGGGATGCTCTCTACAGTATAGGGTATGCAGTCCCACCTTCAGTACTCCAACTTTTGATGGACAAGTATAATAATAGAAGTGGAAGCCGGAAGCTTGGACTCAGTTTCGACAGTTTTGTTGAGTAAGGCGCCTCTTCCATTAATATTAGTAGTTGTTTTTGTTTATTTTTTTTCAGTTTTTAGAGGATTTTGATGTGCTATATTCATGTTGTTCTGTTTAATTTGATATGCAGATGTGGGATGGTTGTGAAGGTGAGTCCGCAAATTCCTACGATTTCTGGCTTTGAAGCTATGATAGCATGGCTGTTAGCCTGTTACTTACCTCTTCAAAAAAAATTATAATTTGGTCAATCAATCACCAAAATTCATGTTATGACGACAGTTTGTAAATCTAATTTGCCATGCCAGTATGCATAGACACGTACGAAAGATAAACTCAGGTTTTTCTATTTGGAACCTAATAAACATACTCAATGTAACAAGTCCACCTCCCCTCCTTTCATATTCATGCATTTGATCTAATTATGCAATCTTATTGTGGTTTCAGGGTTTGACTGAAAAATTCAAGGAGAAGGATCCACGATATACTGGGTCAGCCACGCTTACTTATGAATCATTCATGAGTATCGTCATTCCATTTATTGTTTCATATGATTGATTTAATTTTGTACAATTAGCTGTGCAATGTTTTCTTTATTGTTAAGTGTTCAAATACTTATCTGGGATTGAAGCTGTATATTGAGAAATGGTAGGTATAAATGTGGGATAGGATTCTCTTTTCTGTAAAAAGCAAGTACGCCCATATTTCTTCCCACTGTTTTCCATTTTTTAAAATCTGAAAGGAAACCTACTGTTGTTATTTTTATCGGCCAAAAAAATTGAAAATTATTTTTTTTATTTTTTCGTTTTGGCTTAATATTTCATTTCTCTGTCAAATTTCATGTTTGTCTCCTTGGTTTCATTGCTTTTGATTTAGCAAGAAGTGGTTTCCATTGTTTCACTAACTGATACAATCTCCAGTAGTTCATTAATTTGCCTCAACTCACGCATATTCCGGCAGAGCATATCGGTATGGGGATACCATCACCAAGCCGGCTCAATGAGCACCCTTTTGGCGATCCTAAATCCTTTGCACAGTAAAGAATCAGAGCGCACGAACCAAATAGAAAGCAAATAGAGGTTGTTTGAAGAATTGCTATATTACCAATTGGCTCTCTCTAATATTTCGAATGAAAAAAAAAAAAAAAATCATTGAGGTTTAATCGAAAATTACTTGTTATATTGAACGGATCGGGCACTGGTTTTATATAGCTTTTCTTTAAGAAATACACATAAATAAATCATGAAGATTGTTTAACTAATACTTCACGATAGCATAATTGTCAAACAATAATTTAGGTTCGTGAGTTTTTTTCGGGAGCGAACGTGACAACAGGGTGTGATATGAGCGCTCATTACAACTTTACAAGAATCAATTGCAAGTATGTAATATAAAAGAAATTGCAAGCATATAATAATTATCATTAAAAAAAAAACACACACACACACACACATTTCGTTTATTTATCATGGTATCATTTTTGTTACATTCATTTTGGTCTGTTTTATAAAATATGCAAACGTGGGATGATTGTGAAGCTCAGTCCAGCCACGCTTATTATTATTAACAACTGTGTGCATACGATTGACTAATCGACTTTATACAATTTCATTATATATTTTTTTTTTCTTTAAAGTTTTTACTCAATTATTCAATTAAATTTATTTTAATGAAGAAGGTGTTGAGATTAAGATTTTATTTTAATGGCTGATTTTTTATTTTGATTTTAATTGCGGGGGTTTGACTTTGTTTTTAAAAATATTTTATTACCAGAAAGCTTCACACTTTCTGGTGAATCACTACTCTATTTGCATGTTCTTAATTTTCATTTCATGAATTATATTGCTTAAAGTTAATTGATTTACTACTTTTAGTAGTTAATCATTAAAGGTTTTAGTATTTGATATTTATTGATTTTCATTTATATATATATATATATATATATGAATTTTATTTTCTCTTAAAACTATTTTTTACCATGCCATTGATATCCTGGGGGTAATCCAGAAAGGCTTTCAATGATTTTACCTACCTCTGCAATTGTTACAAAGACTGATATCTGGAAAGATTTTATAATAGAGATGGGGCCTTCACAAGCTGTAAACAGACTAAGGACAAGGGCAAAAAAATTGCAGTGCAGCCTCCACCAGCAAAAAGGAACACAAGGCATGCAGGGGGGTATAACGGAACAGGATTCCATTGCAGCAGTTGTTTGGCGCAATGTGTGAAGCTAAGATGTTAGACCAAGAATGGATTCCATACCTACTGAATGATGGTGTTTTCCAAAGGGAAGGAAATAGAGCTCATATTGGGCAGCGTGACTATAGTTTAGTTCTGTTCTGTTAATAATAAGAGATGCTATAGGAGTAAATGTCATCGAAGTCTTATTGCACAAGTGATTTATAATCATACCAGTTTTATGTGTATTTCTGATGGGAGTTCCAGTTAATGGACTTTGACATTGTATGTCTATTATTTATCAGGAAGTTGTATGATCCTTTAATACGTTTCTGCTTGAATTAATTTCCTTTCTTGCCTTAATTTACTAATATTGCTGCCTTAATGTTCCTTATTTTGTTATAGCTGCCATTGGGTGTTGGTAATCTTTGATGTGCTGAAAAAGGAAGTATATTATATGGATTCCTACGGGGGGAAACCCCGATGATGATTTAAAAGAGCTCATTAAAGTATTTGTTCATTTTCTTTGGTTACCTTCTCAATATATGTCATAATGATTACTTTTATCTTTGATTTTAAAAAGCGAACTTATGTTTTGGATTATTACTTGCTACTATGTGAGGTAAGCCTTACCTAGTATGTTGTTATTATGATGAGTTCAGCTCCATGTCAATGTCTGTAGCATACGAACGGATCGTGGTTCATTAGTCTCAAAACTGCTAATCTTGTACATGTTGCAGAATTTGGTTTCTGTGTTGTTACAATAGACTTCTACTTATGTTCGAATTTGGTTTTCATGTGATACAGTCATGGTGGTATTGTATTTGGATAAATTATGTTTGTTGAACAATTATCAATAATTATTCAATGCTATTCATTTCATTTTCTTTGTCAGTGAATTTATATTTGCAATATTCATTTTAAGCATCTAATTAATTAGCTTAATTATGAGATTTTATATTCTAAAATCAGTTGCAGGATTTTTATTAAAATGATAATGTGATTTCATGGTAGAAACAAAATAGTCACTTTTATTAATTATAGTTTCCATTTTCGAATTAATTGTTAAAAAGTTCAAGTAATTATAATTTCCAGTTTCGGGCCAAAATTAAAATTTCCTGCAAAATATTTAAAAAAATAGCACGTGAAATTCAAAAAAAGGAGCCAAATTTAAAATTGTTATATTTCTCTCTAAAGAAAGTTATGACGGTTGTGTGACTGGTTATCACAAGCTATGACCGGTGTTATTCTATTATCAATTCATGACGTGGTTACAATGACAATAAGAACAATTGTCATCCACCCCCAAGAATGACGGTTTTTGTTTAATATGTGCTTTTTCTTGTAGTAAGACCACTTCAAAATCAATCATGTATTGAGATGTATTAATAAGATCGTTCATAAATTAACTAACTATGTTGTCGGCAATCCGAGCTATGTAATTTGATTGGAGGAAATTCCAACTCATGTAAATATGTTTCTTTAAGTGTTTAATCGAAGATTTTCGTTTCATTGAAAAAAAAACATATGATATGTCTATAAGGCTTTTATAAAATAAGTGTTGCTTGCTTCTTCTTGAAATTAAATTCGACTTGAATGTCATCTCTAACTTTTTATAATATTAAAAGATGTTCGGGTGTGGTATTGCCACTTTGCTAAGAAGAAATTATTCAATGCCACTATTGCTTTTTGAGTGCCTATTTACACAAGACAGGCTCTACAATAGAATTGTTATCTTCAACCATTTTCTAATTATTCAAGGATTATCAAGGGATTGATTTACTCAATTAAGATCAAATCAGAATCATACCATACAACTTAACAGAATTACTATATTCTTTATATATACTACCTCTCTATTTCTTTATAAAAATTCCTATTACAAATGTGATATTATCTTTATAAATTAATCATTTTTAATTATTAATAAATTAATAATTAATCATTTTTAATAATTAATTTTCATTAATATTAATACTTACTAAATTAATAGATTTTTCATAATCCCAACACTACTATTTTATCAAGGTTCTAATGTACCTTATTAATTATCCCATCATGTCAAAAATGTCATAGAAAAACTCATTATGTCATGAAACAGTGTTCATTTTTAAAAAAATATGAGGATCGATTAAGCATTTGGTCTAAACCCCTAAGGACCAAAAGAGTACTCATCATGTTCAATATACAACCGAAAAGGCATTATAAAGTCATCATGTTCAGTATACAACCGGAAAGGCATTATAAAGTGTTAATTTTTAGCTATAAACAAAAAAAAAAAAATGTAATAGTTGCAATATAATTACAATAAACAACCATGTAATGTTTTTCTATAAATTATAAGGTGTAAAATTGAAAAAAGATTTCCATTCTACAAATTGCTTTTCGATTGATATCACTTGTTCGAGAGAATTAGTAAGTGATTTACAACTCCTCAAAAAACTTATAATTTTACTTGAATTCTAAATCAAAAAGCTCATAACTTTACTTGAATTCTGAATATTTTTTGTCAATAAAGAAAAGATGATGTTTGTTCTTGTTAGATGAATGCACTTAAATAGTGTTTGTACGATCATTGTATCAATTTTCTTGTCTTCCTAATTTTATCATTTTTAATTGTTTTTGTTGATTCATAACTGAGCATGCCCATAACATCGATATACTCAGGATGGTTTGGTGCACAATTGAGCTTCCTTCGCATTATATATTATTACTTAGGTTTCTCTAATATCTCATATGAGAAAATAACAAAAACATTTATTTGTGATTATTGAATGAAGCTTTTGTCAATAATCACTTATTATATAGAAAGCAACAACAATCGTGTCATTTGTTATAGAAAAATACAGTTTCATAAACAAATCATTTTGGTTGTTTAACCACTACCATACTGTCATTAGATTGCTAATTAATTGAGTTATAACTTGAAAGTACATATATAATATGAAAGCACTTGCAAGTATGTACTAGGATATTTCTCTCCTGATGTGATTGGCAGGGCCGACTCAATGATGCACAAGTCATTAGGCAAAATTTTTAAAACGGGGCCTTCATTTTAAATATTAATTTTCAATTTAAAAATATTTATTTGCATTACATTTTTCTACTTTTTTTGGTTTAAATTAAAAATTATAGAAAATAACAGTAATATGACAGATGTTTGGTTCTTGATTTCACAATATATTGATAACAATTTTAATCACTAAAAGTTTATTAGAAATGAGTCTCAATAATATCATTAAATAAGAAAAAATATATTTCTGAAATAGTATTTCCTCGTATGATAGAGTGTTTGAAAAAATAGATAAGGGTGGCGCTGTTTAAATTTACTAAAATTCTCTTTAAACCCATCAATCAAATTTTAAAAATTAAGATTTTACACAACATATCCAGCCAAATATGTCCATGAATTCCTACTTTTTCTGGGTTACCTACCTTTTCACACAAAATTATAATCGATCAATGAATCGCAAAACATCATGTTATTATGATAGGTTAATTTGTCATTATCAATTTCTATTTGGAACCTGAACATACTCTAAAATATATAAACCAGCCTCCTTTCATGATCATGCATTTGATCTAATTATGCAAACTTATTGTGGTTTCAGGGTTTGACTGAAAAATTCAAGGAGAAGGATCCACGCTTACCTGTGAATCATTCATTAGTATGGTCATTCCATTTATTGTGCCATATGATTGACTTAATTTTGTATAATTAGCTGTGTAAACTTAGATTTCTCTTTTGTTAAGAGTTCAATTACTTATCTAGGATTGAATTTATTTGTATATTGAGAAATGGAAAGTAGTTAAGAATATAAGATAGGATTCTCCTCTGAGTAGCAAGTACGACCATAATTGGTCTTAATATTTTTTATTTTTAAAAGGGTGAGGACTATTTGAACTTATTAATTTTCTCATTACACCATCTTTTTATTTAAGAATTTTATCATCAAAATAATTTTTGATAAAATTACTTAATTAATTATTTCCCCTCTTTCTCTTCTCAATTTCACAAATAATTGATATCACTAACTAAGAAGAACAAAGTCCACAATTTAAAAATGAATATCAATATATTTTTATCAATCATGAAAGTTGATGAATATCAAGAAATTATTTTTTGCTAAACACAAAAGCTAATGAATATCAAGAAAAAAAATCTTATATATAGAAAGAATGAAATAGAGGTAAAAAAACATAAATTTAAAAGAGAGCGAAATTAAATGTTTAGTTTACAGGAAGTGAGAGTAGAAAGAGAATATACAATTGTAAGATACACTGAGAAAGAGATTAGTGAAGGATAGTTTTGAGATTTTTAAATTTTAATAATGAATTTATTTTTAAAAATAGGTATAGAAAAGAATTTATTAGGTTCAAATAGATCCACTCTTTTTAAAATCTAAAAGGAAACATATTGCTGTTATTTTTTATCAGCAAAAAAAAAATAATAATTTTTTTGTCTCTTCGGCTTAATATTTCATTCTTCTCTTTCAGATTCCATGTTTGTCTCTTGAGTTCATTTTTTTTTTTTTTAAATTTGCCAGAGTGATTTTTCGTTTTTAAAGTTACTGATACAATCTCCAGTACTTGACTAATTTGCCTCATCACAGGCTAAAACTATCAATGCTATGGATTGACTTCTAGATTCATAAACTTGGTCATACCATTATCATATGTGGACCCATGAGAGTTTTATATAACCAATTTATTTATGCCACATCAGTTTGTACAACTAATTTGTACAAAATAGTTTGTGGCTCTATCATTACTCTTACTATTATTCACACATACATAAAATTTTAATTATATTTTTTGCATGAGGACAATAACACCCCTAAAGCTTTAGAAATAGTAACGTTTACCCAAATTTTAGTAAGGACTCAAAATAGTTATATATAAGAACATTTAAAAAAAAAATTGAATCAAATACATCAAATAGAAATTAGTAGAACTTTTAGAATTCAAGGCTGCTTCTATTCTTTTCTATATTTGCAACTTAGAATACCACTTAATTAAGGTGTTATTGTTCTTACTCATGTCTCTCTTAACTCATCATCCTATTTACTTAGTTCAAATAGTTGGATTCGAGTAATTCTTTTCTACAGCCCATGCCTTTGATTAGATATATTTTGTCGATAATGCTTCACCGGATTAACGTAAAACATTGAAAGTAAGTAGAGATTCTGATGGAGCTGGTGAGTACTAGGGGTGGGCGTTCGGTTCGGGTTGAACCGAACTCGAAAATTATTTTGGTTTTCGGTTCGGCTTGATTTGATCTTAAAAATCAATTGGTTTAGAAACAAAAAACCGATCGGGTTTATGTTCGACTCGGGTCAAAACCGAACCGAATAGTAAACCCGATCGGGTTATATAAAAAAAAAAAAACCTCAATTCCCCTCAAAGTCAAAATTAAAAACCTTAAAGCCTCGTCTCTCTCTACTCTCAAGTCTCGACAGATGTCAGCCACTCAGCCCAGCAGCACCACGCCGCCACCGATTGTGACTCTCAACCGTCGGTCGCGTTTCGTCAGTGCTCACTCTCTCGCAGCACGGTAGCAGTCGACTTCCACTCTCGTCTTCGTCGGGTTATATTTAAAGGCTTGTCCTTTTTATTTCTTTCATTCTTGCTTCTCTTTCCTTTCTTTCTTCTGGGTTTGTTTCTTTTTCTTTTGATTTCTGATTCTTAGCTTGCTGTGGAATATTTTGGGTGTGTAAAGTCTGTATCTTTATTGTTTGAGAATCTTGATATTGTAGCATTTTGGCCTTTAGATGCATGGTTGAGTTGATCTTGCAGGTAAAAAGAGGAAAATTTATGCGGTTTCTCTTGTTTTATGGTTATGTAATTCTTGTGATGATGGTGTTTTTGGGTAATCAATTTTCATTTTTTTCCTCTTTTTGAGATTTGGCTTTCTGAATTTTGCATGTTTGTGTTGCTCTGAAATTCGAGCTTGGGATTGAGGATTATGAACAAAACAGTCTTGAAAATCTTATATATTGCCATTTTGGACATTTACTTTGCAAGGTTGTTGGATTGAATATTTGTATTCATTTTTTTAGCATGATTCAAGCTGTTCTGGGTGTTATATTCTGTATTTTTGTAGAGTGAATGCAATCCGACCAGAAATTACAACCCAATCCGAAATTGGAACCGGAAAACCGAACCGAAATAATTTTTTAAACCGTTTGGGTTGAATTCTCGAACCCGAACGGGTTGTAAACCGAACCGAAATATGTAAAAACCGAACCAAAAACCGAAACGCCCACCCCAAGACTGAGTACAAACACAAGTTGAAAACGGCAACGTTTGGAAGTCTGTTAATTCGTTATGAAGTCACGTGAGGAAGCGTGTGGTCACTTATTCAAAACGACGGGAGTTCGTTTTGGTCTTAACGTAACTTAGAATCAGTTATAACGAATTGGACAGATGGCAGCAATCTGCACATTCTGGGTTTCAGACTCTGTTATAATTCCAGAGAATATTAGAAGAGGGAAAGTGTTATCTTGTACTCTGTAATCTCATCTTGAATTCTCGTAATCTTCTTGAATCAATGAAAAAGCCAACTCTGATGGATTTGCCCGTGGATGTAAGTCTTGAAATTCAGTTAAACTGAGTGTGAGTTAGTTTAATCAGAATTGAATCTCTCATATTCTTCTTTCTGTTTTGGGCAGAGCATTGAATTGTTAAGGTTTAAAGAAGCGATTCAATCTCTACAGATTCTTTTAAGAATAGCTCTTACCAATTGGTTTTCTCCAATATCTCGTATGAGAAAATTGAAAAAAAAGTATGTACTCGTATTGGGTGAGGTTTTGTCGACAACTACTTCTTATACCGAAAGCATGGGCACCATTTATAATTTGTCCTTAAAGAAAGAAATACACTCTGATAAGTGGGAGAGGCGATTTATTCATGTAAACGTTGGTCTGGGACGATTGAGAAGTTGAGCCCAGCCACGCTTATTAATGACTCTGTCTCATACGATTGACATTATATAATAATTTCATTACGATTGTAGCACGAAATTCGTTTAAGTGTATAATCACGCATTCTGCTGGTAACATCCTCTACTTAATGCTAAATGTTGAGTATTAAATTAATTGAAACATTGAACGAATTAGAATATCAATTTTAATTGTAATGTATGTATGCGTTTGCCTTCAATCCGTATGACTGTTTAACTTTAACACAAACTCTCGAATTAATTGAAAACTTTAATAAATAATTCTAGTTAATCAAATTCCATTCTTCACGTGTTCATGAGAAATTAAAATATCACAAGCACAGATGTCTGAATCCTTATTTTTTATGCAAAGGTCACGAAATTTTTTCCTTAGAAAATTAACTTCATTTCTAGAAATTTCGATATAGTATAGGCCACAGTAGTTTGTTCCCTACATTCTCTAGAGATGATTAGAATATACAGTTTGTATATTTAAAAAAAAAAATGACACCCATTTGAACAAATTTTTCCATTTCACAGAAAATACATAGTAGAAAGGCCAATGAAATGAGTGTTTGTATTTTAAGGATGAATTACTGTGTTTACATGTTTAATATTAATGAATGTTAAGGTGACATTCATTAATAACCAAACCCATCACCAACGGTCAAGTAGTGATTCAAGGAGAATTTATCTCTTCTCTTAATCTCCTTTTTATGAACCTCTCATAATCTCTTAATTAGCCTTAACTCACCACAATGACATAAAGAGATTCGTTGAATAAATACATTATATCACTACATAATTATTTTCATTATCCGTTTTCAATCAATTTCTTCATGTTATATTATTTTAAGGAAAATTCTATAATGCCGTAATTAAAATTATGACATTGATGCCGTAATAGATGTGGACCATTAGATTTGAATAAAAGATCTTCACCATTAATTCTAAATAAATAAGTAACCAGTTATTTAACTAACATGTAATTTACTAGTTCTATGTGTGGTTTATAAGATTTTTGTTTCATTTCACAGTTTATGTCAATTTACAAGTTTTATGTTACTTTTTCAAGTGTTTGATTTTTTTACAATTCAGAAGACCAATTTATGGCTCCAATGTTAATTTACCCATTTTTTCTTCAATTAACTAGTCATATATGTAATTTACAAAGTTTTTGTTTCATTTCACAATTAATGCCAATTAAGTTTTTTTTTTACAATTTCAAAGATCAATTTATCACTCCAAAATTAATTTACCTATGTTTTCTTCAATTTACAAAATGTTTGTTTCGTTTCACAGTTAATGTCAATTTACAAATTTTGTGTTATTTTTCTATATTTTTTTTTTTTTACAATTTTGAAGACTAATTTTCTACTCTAACATTAATTTACTATTTTTTACTTCAATTTATTAGTCGTACACGTAGTTTTCAAAATTTTTGCATCATTTTACACTTAATATTAATTTACAAGTTTTTTTTGTTAATTTCCGAAGTTTTGGATTTTTTTACAATTTTGAAGATTAATTTACCACTGCAAGATTAATTAAAATATTTTTAAAAATTTACTAGTCTTATATGTTGTTGACAAAATTTTTGTTTCATTTCACAGTTAATGTCAATTTACAAGTTTTGTGTTATTTTTCTAAGTTTTCATTTTTTTACAATTCTAAAGAATAATTTACCACTCTAACATTAATTTACCCTTTTTTGCTTCAATTTACTAGTCCTATATATGTGTGGTTTACAAATTTTTTGTTTCATTTAATACTTAGCGAAAATTTACAAGTTTTATATTATTTTTCTAAGTATTTATTTATTTATTTATTACTATTCTTAAGACTAATTTACTACTCCAACATTAATTTACTTTTTTTTTTCATTCAATTTTCTAGTCCTATGTGTGGTTTACAAATTTTATGTGTCATTTCACAGTTAATGTAAATTTACAAGTTTTATGTTATTTTTCCAAGTTTTTATTTTTTTTACCATATTCTTAAGACCAATTTACCACTCCAACATTAATTTGCTTCATTTTCGTTCAATTTACTAGTCTTATGTGTGGTTTACGACTTTTTTGTTTCATTTTACAGTTAACGTTAATTTACAAGTTTTATGTTATTTTTTCAAGTTTTTGTTTTTTTACTATTCTCAAGATCAATTTACCACTCCAACAATAATTTACTTCTTTTTCTTAATTTACTAGTCCTATATGTGGCCTACAAATTTTTTGTTTCATTTCACAGTTAATGCCAATTTATAGGGTTTATGTTATTTTTCTAAGTTTTTGTTTTTTTTTTACCATTCTCAAGACCAATTTACTACTCCAACATTAATTTACTTCTTTTTTTGTTCAATTTACTAGCTCTATGTGTGGTTTACGAATTTTTTATTTCATTTCACACTTAATGTCAATTTACAAGTTTTTTTTTTTATTTTTCTAAGTTTTTTATTTTTTTTACAATTCTAAACATTAATTTACTTCTTTTTTGTTCAAATTACTAGTCCTATGTGTGATTTACAAATTTTTTGTTTTGTTTCACACTTAATGTCAATTTACAAGTTTTATGTTAATTTTCCAATTTTTTTTATTTTTTTAATATTCTCAAAACTAATTTACTACTCCAACATTAATTTACCTTTTTTTGCTTCAATGTCCTGCTCATATGTATGGTTTATAAAATTTTTGTTATTTTTATAATTCTGATGACTAATTTACCACTGCGGAGTTAGTTTACTTATTTTTTCTTCAATTTACTAGTCCTATGTAATGTTTATGAATTCTTTGTTTCATTATAGACTAAATGTATATTTACAAGTTTTATATTACTTTTAGTATTCTGATGACCAATTACCACTGCGCCGTTAGTTTACTTATATTTCTTTTAATTTACTAGTCTTATGTGCGATTTATAAATTCTTTTATTCATTTCACACTTAATGTTAATTTACAAATTTTATATTATTTTTATAAGTTTTTGTTATTTTTACAATTCTAAATATGAATTTACCACTGCACCGTAACTTTATCCATTTTTTCTTCAATTTAATAGTCCTATGTGCAGTTTACAGATACTTTGTTTCATTTCACACTTAATGTCAATTGATAAGTTTTGTGTTATTTTTCTAAGTTTTTTTTTTACAATTCTAAACATTAATTTACTTCTCTTTTGTTCAAATTACTAATCCTATGTATAGTTTACAAATTTTCTATTTCATTTCATACTTAATGTCAATTTACAAGTTTTTTGTTATTTTTTCAATTTTTTTAACTATTCTCAATACCAATTTACCACTCCAACATTAATTTACTCATTTTTCGTTAAATTTACTAGTCGTATGTGTGGTTTACAAATTTTTTGTTTCATTTCACACTTAATGTCAATTTACAAGTTTTATGTTATTTTTCCAAGTTTTTTTTTATTTTTTTACAATTCTAAAGACCAATTTACCACTCCAACATTAATTTATCCCTTTTTCATTTAATTTACTACTCTTATATGTATTTTACAAAATTTTTATTTCTTTTAACATTTTGCACTTATGGTCAATTTATAAATTTTTTGTTATTTTTCCCTTTTTTTTTAACAATTCTGAAGACCAATTTACCATATATATTGAAATTTAAAGCCGGCCCTGAATGGATCAATAGTATATTCATAGGGATGGTCTTCCCATATATATTGAAATTTAAAAGTTTTAAAACTTGTTTATCTTAAAAAATGGTATAGCCTTATAAACATAAAAATTACTGAAGTTCTCAACTAGATAATTATATAAATAATAATAAACATATATATATAAACATAATTTTGTTTAAGGATCTGGTCAGGTCGGGGCATATAAGGCTCGAAACCTAATGGACTAGAGCCCGACTGGTGACCCTTAAACTTGGAAATAAGCTGGAAAATGTCGGGTCGGCTCAATTAAATACAAAGTATCAGTAAATTCAAAATAGTCCAATACGTTGAAAAATGTCTCATAATTTGAAATAAAAATAATAAAATATTATTTTCAAAATCAGTAATGATAGAGCCACAAATAGTTTTTGTTCAAACTAATGTGGACAGACTGATGTGGCTTAACGACAATAGTTGAAAAGTGATAGCTTTTTTTTTCTTAATTATGTGGCACTATTAGAAAAATGTGTTTTTATGACAAAACATTAATTTGTCCCTTTTTCATTCAATTTACTACTAGTATGATGATTGCAAATATTGCTATTTTATGTTTATTTGATTGTTCATTGAATCTTAGATTTTGTGATTTGAGTTTTTATCATGTTTTATGCATTATTTGAAATATTTTGAAATCACAAAAATGAGCTCATAATTGCTCAAAACTTGGCCAAAAAGCAAAAAGGTAAATAGAACAAAGGAACTGGCTAACCGCTTGAAAGAGGCGGTTAACCGATTGATATTAAGAGTGAAATAACTGAGGACAGAAACATGTCGGCTAATCGGGTCACTTTAGGCGGGAAACCGCTATGTCTCTGGTTCTTTTTTCTTAAAAATCAGAAAGGAAGCGGCTAACCGCTAGTTTCCAGTGGCCAACCGACTTCGCGATTTTTAAAACTATTCATCTCCTTCTCCAGTTCATTTCACGCGGTCAACCAGCTCTCTCTCTAAAAACTTCTCACTCTCTCTTTAAAATTTGAGATTGTTAGCCATTTTTTTCACACAAATCACACCGATTAAATCATTTTTAATCATCTCTTATACACAGAAACACTTTCAAAACTCATTTTCACCATCCAAATCGAAAAAAACCTAGGGTTTACTCCATTTTTAATCCCTTAAATTTGCTCAAAATGAGGACCAAGAACCCTTTACGAAAGCGAAAGGAGCAAGCAGAGCATGATTCCGAATTCCTCCACACTCATTTCTCCACCCAAGTGTCGCGAAAACGCTATCTCGAGAAATTCATGACAATGTCTATTATTCCCACTTTCTATGTCACTTTCAATTTTCTTGATAATTTGTCTATTTGTGAAAAATCTCTTAGAACTATCTTAGATGATAGTGGTTGGCAGAATGTATTGACCATTAGGGACCCTGTCTACTCTAATATAGTGAAAGTGTTCTATTCTAACATGTGTGTTGATGCCACAAATCCAAACAGACTTATCACTAGTGTGGCTGGAGTTGAAATTGCTTTTGATGTTGAATTGTTGAATAGGATTCTTAGGACTCCAGATGAAGGATACCATGTTTTTACAACTAGAAATCCTATTGAAGAACCTTGGTACTCTGTGTAGATGCCGTCTGAAATATTTGTCGGTGATCTGACTTGTTCGAATTTTTCTGTAACGCTTCCTTTAAATCTCAAGCGTTAACCCTTCAAGCTCAATAGCATCATTCAGCATATCATTAGCCATAGAGGAGGGCATTGGGATAAGGTTACCCGTCTAGATGTCGCCCTATTAGACAGTCTCCTAGTAGGTCGGAAACTCAATGTGGGGTACATCATTCTTCATCATATGCGTAGTACACAGGGTATCACCACTCGAAACCTTCCATTTGGCAGTATCATTACAAAAATCCTTAGGTACTTCTATGTTCCTATTTCTGAGCCTTCTCATGATGTGCCTAAAGAGTTAGGACATGATGTCGTTTTTAGTCTAGGATTCACTTTTGATGAGCATTACAACGAATGGGGAAAGGATCATCGCATCAAGAACAAACCCACTTCGATGGCACCTAGGGATGAATTGTTCATTGATGATGTGACTCCTGCGGATCAGCTTCCTGACCTTAACATCCATCTTCAAGGTGCATCTTGAACTTCACGTGCTCCACCTTGTGATCCCATTCCTCCTACGGATGCTCCTTCATCTTCCTCTGCTGCGGATCCCATGCAGCAGCTGGTTACTAGAGTCGATGGGCTTCAGTCTCAGGTTGCGACGATCCAAGACGACATGCAACCTGTTCTTGCATAGCAGCAGTGGATTTTTTATGATCAGCAGCTTTATTTCTCCATTTTGGCATTTTTTCGGGCTCCTCATCCTCCGCCTCCCGGCATCCTCCTGGTCCTCAGTGATTCTCCTCTTATTTTTTTACTGGTTCCCTAATTATGTACTGACATTTTTTATTTTATTTCCAAACTATGTATTTGACATATTATGGAATTGTTGGTTATCTTTATTGTGTTTTGATGAGACTGAATATGCTGCTGATATGTTTGTTTTGTTAATTTGCTTAATGGAAATATATTTGGAACTGTTTGAAAATGTTTGGATATGTTGCCATCTTGAGTTACTTATTGATGTTTGAGCTTGTTTGGTGGTGGTTGTATTATATTTTGCTATTACGGAAGTGTGGATATGCCTAGTTGATGAAGTTGAGATGATGTTGGAGGGTAATCATTTTGGGAGTGTTGTTTATACTCTTCTGTTTTTGGGGATATGTCCATTTTTCAAGGGAAGCTCTGCCGAAATTTTTCGGCACCTTTAGGCAACCTCTGGTTTTTCCTTGCTATATTGTTCACATCTTTTCTTTTTGAGAAGAAGGGGGAGAAAAGTTGAGGATTTTGTTTTTAAAATGCAATATTCGCTTTGGAGTATTTTTGGTATTTTCAAAATTTCTAAGGCGGAGTTTCTAATATAACAAACCGGCTGCATCAACACACGCGGTTAACCGTAACTTTTCTGTTTTGAAAGCAATTCCACAAAAAAAAAAAAAAAAAAAAATGGGCTGGCCGCAACACAACACGCGGTCAACCGAAAACTTTCTGTTTTTGGAAGCAATTCCAAAACAGAAAAAGACCGGCTAGCCGCAAGCTTCAAGGGGCCAACCGAACTCTGGTTTTAAGCGAGTTCTTCTTCTTCATCTCGGTTTTTACCTGCACATCACTCTCTCTCTTTAAGCCAAATCTACTCACAAAAATCGTTTCTCACTCACTCAATCCTCATTAATCCTCAAAAGTAAACCATTTCAAATCCGTTTTTGGTCAAATCAGCCCCATACACTGCCTCTAATCTTTCCTAGCTAGGACTATTCTAATCGGTGCAAACTCACCTTATTTTATCCAAAATCCTTGAACCCCAAAATTGAATTTTCTTTCTCATTTCCAAATGAAGAACAAGCAAACCTCCAAGCGGTCAAGGGCATCCGATGATGATTATTAAATTTTATTTTTTTAAAAAATATTTAACTGGTTTGTAACGGGTAAAATATAAATTAATTAAATATTTTTATTATATTATAATTATTAAGAATCGTTAGCGGTCTATGTTTATTACAGTATTAAAATTACGACATTATAGAATGATCCTTGTTTTAAATACATTTATTTATATAAAATATTAATTTGTGATTGTATAATTATTCTTTAAACCTTTTCCAAAAAAAAAAAAGAGGACATAATTAAGTAATGCTCATTATTCAAATGACATGATGACATAAACGGGAGAATAGTTAACAACAACATGACACAAATGAAGGTATCATATATATGATATCCTCCTTCTCTTAGTTGTTGTCGATATTGACAGCAATCAAGACAACAACAGGCACTGCTTTAGCGACAACTCCTAGAACTTTAGACATAATTTTTTTCTTGCTCTTGAGTTTAGTGAAAGTGACATTGAGCACCCCATCCTCCACAGAAGCCTTGAAGTCATTTGGCTTCACAGTCACACCCTCTGGCAAGTTGAAGCTCCTGGAAATATCAACCTTGCCATCACCGCCGCTGCAGCACTCCTTGAGAACCCACATCACAGCTGCCTCGTGCTCCTCGTCTCCGTTGTCTCCATCTGGCAGCACTTTGCTTAGTTTAAGAAGCTTTCCATCTTCAGTACTATCAATCTTCAACTCCTCCATCTTTGTCCCCGTAGGAAGGGTGGCCTTGAACACGAGGTTGTCTCCAGTATCATTCCACTCCCCCTTGATATTCAGGAACTCCATGGCTGGTTTAACGGCCGTCACAAAAGCATTTGCAGTGGGGATCAGCTCCCAGTCCATCTCTATATCGTCAGAGGACATGTTGATGTTTTTATTCAAGACTTGTTTTAGGGATAATACCAAAACATTTGTGCTAAAATAAACTACTATTTATAATGGTGAGAAAGCGCGTATTGCCTTCTTGTATGTATACCTAATTTGTAATCTAATTTTAGATTATTTTAAGGAATATATTGATTTTTTTATTACTTCTCTCCTTCATTTGGAATTGGGTCCGATGTCTCCTTCATTTGGAATTTGGATCCGATGCTGAACTAAGTTGTGATGTATTGATTTTAATTTATATGTGATTTGTTATGCATGCATTTGTAACCGTGTATAAAATTTAATTACATATTAAGTACAAAATATCGAAAAGGTAGGGTTATTTGCACTCTAAACATTACTTTGAACACTCTTATTTAAATAAAATAATTTATTACAAAAATGTTCATTATATGAATTACTAATAAGAACAAATAAATAACCTATTATAAACAATATAATAATATATAGTTCTTATTTCTTAAATCTTAAAACTTCTTGTTCTTAATAATAACTAAACTTGTATTAAAGATATTTTTTATTTTTTTACAAATTGTAAACTATTATCTCCCGATTCAAGGGAATGAAAAGAAGATGAGTAAGCTCTCCGCTGAAAAGTTGCAAGATACAATATCATTAAGGAAAATAAGCCAAATGCCTGGAAAAAAAAATCGTACAAGTTGTTTGATCTCTTCATGTAAACAATTAAAACAGGAAAGTATTGGAAAAATATACTCTTTAAAGCATATTTGTTTATTTATTGTTATAAATATTTTTCTGATTAATAAAATGAATGAGGTATTTTATTCAAGTATCTCTATTGCATTAATATTTTGAGTAAAGTCCATTTAATCATATTATATGTATTTATGTGATCACCATGTGGATTCGCAGAAGACATAAATACAAGTTATCTTATGATTAAATAAATTAAGTTCGCAGTTGATAAATAAAGTTGGGCGCTTTATTTAGGTATAAACTGTAATAAGTTCATTGAGTGATTTGTCTTAATCATATATGAATTTATTGATGTAGTGTGACTGCATTGAACTGGATCACATATGAGATTTAATTAACTTTGTAATAACTGTCAGACTTATTAAATCTCATAGGCATTGATTTAATGTGATCTTAATCTTGAGTCAATTATAATTTCTTGATTGTAATTGTTATTTCATTTGAGTTACCAATGGGCACGACATTCACTTGTAGTCAAGATTACCCGGTATCTTGGTGGGAGCAATTACAAGTATTGAATTTATAGATTGACAATATACAATTTGTACGACACATCTCTTGATGGGTTTCAATACTTGATCATAGAATTCTCTGGCCAGAGTATATCAACATATATATATATAAGTATGTTGAAAATGATCATTAGAGAAAACCAGTAAGTATCAAGAAACAAGATGTAATTAAATTGATTGGACAGTTGAGATATCAATTTAATTAACGATGTGGTACAAAGGATTGTGCAGTAAAGAAATCAATGTGGCTTGGGCGAATTATTATTCGAGCATACAATTATGGAGGTCAGTTCCAATCTTATAGTGGAGTAGAATTGGAATTAAATAATTATTTTTGTTTAATTACAAGCTTAATTATTGTAGCCACTATTGTATGTTCCCAAATGATCCCCTAAGTTAGCTCATTTAATTGACAACACCATTACTTTGGACCCAAAAGTGAGAAAAGCGGCATATAAGGTAAAAATCTTAATTATAATATTTGTTAAGGCGCAATGTGTTATATACAAGTGTAAATAATAGGTCTTGTGATATTTTACAAGGTAGTCCCCAAGAGGGTTACACATTCTCTCTACTTTTACGTTAGTGGAGAGATAAATATTTAATTTAAAATATTTTAATATTTTAAATTAATGAGATATAATACATGATAGGGTTTTTTCATAAGCTATTATAAATAAGGATTTTTCTCAAAAACAAAAAAGAGAGAGAGATCTTTAAATAAAAAAAAAAAAGGGAACGCCAGTTGCAATTGGGAGTGGTGAAACAGACGCCCACACGTCCAGTGTTGATCAATCTTGAGTCATAGCCTGGAAGATCGTTTGGTGGTGGATCTACAGCTTTCTATTATCCATCTTCTCATATAAACAAGGTACGAGTTTCTAGATTACTTAATTCTTATATATTATATGAGAATCAATGATAAAAATACAATTTTTATCCAACAGAAAGAAGTTTGAAAGTCAAAATTAACCATGACACATTAATATCAGAAGGTAGAAAAGAAACGATTCCAAAAAAACTCAAACTGTGTTAAAAGAATTTATATACAAATTAATTTAAATGATTTAATTAGTAAGGATTTTTTTAGGTATTTTAAAGAATGTATAAAGTAAAACTTAATTTTTAGAATTTATTAAATGAATATACGTAGTGATAGAGTGTTTCAGAGTAATATTTAGAGTACAAATAGTCTCATCTATATCCAAATTCATTTATTCGATTATCATGTAATCTTTAGTGGTGTTGTGGGAAGTCACAATTGCTAAATCATTTTAGTCCACAGAACTTGTGGCTGGTTTCATGCTTTCATCTTTTTTATTCTATTTGGAAAACACGGAACGAACACCGCTTTGACAATTTTCGGCCTTCTATTCAGAATGTTGAAGCAGATTGTGTTTCTATCTTTTACATATTGCGAGATTTTGCCCAAGTTATATATACTGCTTCAAGTACGGATAGGGCGGTCCTGGATACTTTAGGGATCCCTCTCTCAAATTATTTTCTGGCATTGTCCTCCTATTGGCTGGGTTAAAGTGAATACAGATGACCTTTTTAAAGGTAATCCATGAGCTGCTGCTTGTGGAGGTATTTTCCGGGATCATTTGGGTAGTTTTGGTTATTTTCTTGGCCATCACACGGCTTTCTTTGCTGAATTAATGGCTGTTATCCTTGCCATTGAAGCGGCCTACGATAAGGGCTTGATGCAACTTTCGTTCGAAAGTGATTCTATGCTTGTCATTCAATTCCTTAGCAATGTTGATTCGTCTCCCCCTTGGATGTTTCACAACCCGTGGCTGAATTGTAAGTCCCTACTCTCTGGTATGTCTGAGATTTTCTCACACTTATAGGAAGAATAAAACTCCTTCAGAACCCACATATACACACGCCCACGCGCCAAAAAAAAATTCAATATTAAGACAATAATTAGGCTTTTAATCTTAATAACTTTCAATATTTATTGTAGTTAAAAGGAAGATGAAAAATATTGTGGGTCATGCAGGCGCTTTAGTTGGATTGACAAACCAATAAAGGTTACTAGAGTTTAGACACTTATCAACATATAATTTATCAATAAGTGAACAACTATGTACAAAACACTCAGGTTGAGACTCTATTTGGTTAAAATTACAAATACATGGCGGAGGAATGTTAGAGACTTTGTTCTAGATAAACTATGGTTACTTTTAAGGCTGTTGGAAGCTGTTTGAAACACCCAATTATCAATTATGAATTACTGGCTTCATAATTCTGTTCGCCCTTTGTCAGGCAAAGCAAACGAAAGACAAGTCGTCTAAAGGTTAATGACACGAATGTCAAATCGTTTGGTAATAAAATGATAAACGACGAGTCATCCAGAGGATGTGCCGCGCCTACACTTTACGTTAGTCGGTTTTGAAAATTATAACGAACAACAAGTTGTCTTGCTCTTAAATTATCAAATGGCAGATTGTATGGTAATAATAGGATAAACGATGCTTCATCCAATGGATGCGCCGCCGCATACACTTTACGCTTGTCGGTTCCGAAAATTGAGAGGGACGTCATGTCATCTGTCTGATCTGTAGATGGATGTCATGTCATTTATTGAAACAATGACAAACAACGCGTTATCCTAATGAAGTCATACTGTTTACGCTTTAGGTTTCGATAAATTTGAGTATAATTTACAATTATGATTTTATTAATTATTAATTTAATAGTTTAAATTACATTAAAGACTTTTTTTTTTAATTTTACTTTATAATGAATATTGAAAGCACAACACCAAAGGGTGAAATTGTCCAAATGAAATTAAGTAATTTCCTTTCCTACTTTCCTTACAGGATTTTATAACACCCCAAACATTAGATTTTAAATTTCACTCTGCTATCATCTCCTCTCCTCTCTTTTATTTTAATTTCCTCCCATTTCTTACCACCAAACACCATCTCAGGGTTGAGTAACATTGTTATTTATCATTATAATTCTTATTCCCTTTTTATTGTAAATATTATATAAGAAAAGATAACAACACACCCATCCCAGCGAACCGTCACAAAAATTCCCTCTATTTTCATTAATGATATACATATATGGAGCAGGTTTTTAATCAGGTATCCCTGATCATATTAAAGTTAGGGATTAGCTAAAAGACAAAAAAAAAACACAGATTTCAATACACTACAGGAAAAAATATATTACATTAGAGTCTGCATTTTTTTTGTCTGTTAGCTTATCCCTGACTTTAATATGGTCAAGCATCCCTGATTGGAATATATATATATATATATATATATATATATATATTTATATATATATATATATATATATATATACTATATATACCTATAGTGTATTCAACTAGACATAATTGTCTAAAAGAGTATTCAACTAGACATAATTGTCCAAAAAGAGATCTGGTTGTAATTTTTCTGTGTTGTAATTTTTTTAGTTAATCGTATAAATTAATTTTCTTAAAAACATGGTAGAGCAACAGAAAAAATAAATAATAATAATAATAACAAAAACAACAACGACATAAATTTTTTTATTGGTGTGATGAGATTAAAGAAATTATTTTGAAAAGAAAATAAAAGGGTAAAAATTTTATAGAAATTGAAAAAAGAAAACTTAATTTTTTACATGATTGATTTTGATGATAAATAAGTACAATTAATTGAAATGATAAAATAGACATAACAACCATAAAGATCATAAGCTTAATTAAAAATAAAATTAAGTTTAAGAAATCTCCTAAAGTCAAGTGATTCATAAAAAAAAAAAAAAGATGTTTCAATATAAAGATAAAAATTAGGTTTTCAATCTTTATAAGGTGAAGGTTATCCTTAAATGTGAGCCTTGCACTAAGGTGCTTGAGTTGCAACTAGTCGTTTCGAGGTTTTGCTTAAAGATGACATGTCATGTCTCTATTAAATATATAAACGACATATCATCCTTTACATTTACATAACCGACATGTGCACATAGTAAATGCCGACGCATACTATTGTTGACTCTTCGTTTACGTTTTAAATAAAAACCTCAAGTCTATCATGTTATCAGCAGTTAGACAACATTCCATCTATATGTTTTCTTGATAAATGACGCGTCATCTATTATTTTGAATTCCAAATGATTTTTTATAAGTGTTCTCTTGTTTAATAATTACATGGAATAATAATAATAATTACAATTATAATCATAAAAATTTTTAAAAAATACAAGTGAATCCAACATTTAAGCTTCAATTTGAGTCCCAACTGCCGTGATCACTCACCTATTAGATTATGAGTTTTATAATTGGTTAAATTACTTATTTACCATCCAATCAATTTGTTACATAATTTTAATAGTAGTTGCAATAAAAATTCTAATTTATAACCACAACTATTAATTACAATTAAGACTACAATTATGATTACAGTGACAATAACAAGATAATAAACTTTAATTATATAAATAAACCTTTGTAGTAGAGGTGTTCAATGATGAAAATTCATTAGATTTTATCAAATCTAAGTCGAATCCATCAAATATTGGATTTCATATTTTGGATCCAATCCGACCCAATCACATATTGAAATCCAATATAATTCGAACCAATAAAGAATGAAATCCAATTTAATCTGATCAATCCGATATAAAATTTAATATATTGGATCCAATTCGACCCAATCACATATTGAAATCCAATATAATCCGAACCAATAAAGAATGAAATCCAATTTTATCTGATCCGATCTGATCAATCAGATAAAAATAAAAATTTACAAATAAAAATCGTCATTTACACAATTACACTCCAGAGTTCTAAATACTAATATATATATATATATATATAATTCGTGTTTTTTTTTATTATCATATGCTTGAAAAAAAATTTGAAATGTGAATACCTTCAATTTGTACTCTTTATTGTTATTATATATTTATACTCATAAAAAATTAGATTTTATTATTTTTAGGAAACTAAGGTTTTATTTTCTTAGAGAGTTGAATATAAAGGTGATGCGTGAGGAGGATCACTCATCGTCTTGCAGTTTTACCAAAAGACGACATTTTGGATTCTTGCAATGGAAGAAAATGACATGCGTCCTCCTTATTCATACAACCGACATGTGTAAGTAGTATGCACCGGTGCATACTATTGATGACTTGTCTTTTACATTTTAATAAAAAAAGTTGCAGTCATTTGTATAATTTGGTGCGACAAGTCATGACATCTTAATGTTTTCTCGATAAATGATGCGTCATTTATAATGTTCAATTGCACATGATATTAAGAAATGTGTTCTTCTTCTTCTTCTTCTTCTTCTTCTTCATTTTTTAAAAAAAAAATTACATGGAATAATAATCATTACCATTTTAATTGTAAGAAAATCCAACATTTTGAGCCCCAACCCTTGTAAAACTGCTTATTGATTATTCAATAGATATGATATTCAATTTTTATGGCAATTGCAATGACAATTCTAATTTCAACTACAACTATTAATTACAATTAAAACTATAACTATGTTCATAGTGACGATAACAAAATAATGAACTTCGGTCATATAAATAAACCTTTGTAGTACGAGTGTTAATGGTTCAAATCCAAGTCCAATCCATCAAATATTGGATTTGATACTTTGGATCCAATCCAATCCGATCTAATCATTTATTGAAATCCTATATAATCCAAACCAATGAAGAGCGAAATCCAATTCAATATGACCTTATCCAATCAATTCGATAAAAATAAAAATTTACAAATAAAAATCATCAATTGCACTCCAAAGTTCTAATTACTAACACTTAAACATATGTATCAACTTCTTTAATATTTCACGGTTCTTGTTTTTTCTTTTTTTTTTATATTATAATAGGCTTGGAAAAAAAATTGAAATTTGAATACCTTCAATTTGTACTTT
Organism: Clausena lansium; assembly: GCA_030449835.1. Lineage (NCBI taxonomy): Eukaryota > Viridiplantae > Streptophyta > Magnoliopsida > Sapindales > Rutaceae > Clausena > Clausena lansium. The sequence goes on along the minus strand of JASUUF010000192.1, from coordinate 5,937,207 downwards.
GTATTATTATTACAGTAATGCTACATATCCCAAATTTTTTGTTCCAAATAACTATACCAAATGATTTGGCATTGATTAATTGATTATAATTAATTCACTTGGATTTTGTAAAATAACTATCAACCAATTAATAAATGCCAAATCATTTGGGATAGTTATTTGAGACAAAAAATTTGGAATGAGTAGCATTACTCTTATTATTATATATTTATACTCAAACAAAATTATGTTTTATTATTTTTAGGAAAATAAGGTTTTATTTTCTTATAGAGTAGAATATAAAGTTGACGTATGAGGTGGATGACTCGTCGTCTCGCATTTTTCTTAAAGAATACATGCCGCCTTCCTCTTTCATCATTAAACGACATATTGGCCTGATCATTCATATAACTAACATATGTAACAATATGCACTGGCGCATATTACTGATGACTCATCGTTTAGGTTTTAATAGAAAATGTTGCGTCGTTTTTGTTAGTGGCTATGAGACATCATGACATCCCTCTGTTTTCTTGATAAATGACGCGTCATCTGTGATGTTGAGTTCCACATGATTTTAATAAAAGTGTTGTTGCTGTTCTTCTTCTTCTTCTTTTTCTTTTAGAAAAAAAAAATAATTACATGGAATAATAATAATTACAATTCAAGATAATAATTATCTTATAAATTTGTTTTTGGACAACTATGCTCTTTGACTAGTGACCAAGTGTATTCATCTGGACATAATTGTCCAAAAAGAGATATGTGTGGTAATTTTTTTATTTAATCGTATAAATTAATTTTCTTAATACCATTTTATAGGAACAGTAAAAAAAAAAAAATAAATAATAATAAAAATAAATAAATAAATAATAATAACAACAACAACATTAATTTTTTGTTGGAGTGATGAGATTAGAGAAATTATCTCGAAAAGAAAATATAGGGGTAAAAATTTTATAGGAACTGAAAAAAGAAAACTTAACTTTTTTACACGATTAATTTTGATGATAAATAACTACAATTAATTGAAATGATAAAATAAACATAACATCCGTAAAGATCAAAAGCTTAATTAAAAATAAAATTAAGTTTAAGAAATCTCTTAAAGTCAAGTGATCCATAAAAATAGAAGATGTTCCAACACACATGCACTCGCACACGCACAAAAAAATAAATAAAATAAAAGATGTTTCAATATAAAGACAATAATTAGATTTTCAATCTTTATAACTTTAAATATTTATGGTTCGTTATAACTTTGATTGTGTGGTTATGAAGGAGTGCTCCACAGTGAAGCATCCAACATAGTCATTGCTAAATATTTATTATAGTTTAAAAGAAGATGAAAAAGATTGACTATGTCTCTATGTAAACGCATATTTTTAAATTATTGAAACTTTTCAATATCAAGAAGACATGTGTAAGAAATATATATTTCGTATGGATCTATATGCAATGTGTTGATGAGAAGAAATCTGAAATCAATATTTCTTCGATATATCATATTGAACTGAGATTTGTTTGTGAAATTATTTTCAGATGATTTTATACGATTATAGGAAGTATATGACAAAATGATCAATTTTGCAACATTCTTAAAAGCATGAATTTAAGGATATATAAATACATTCATTATTATTGCATATCTGCATCTGACATCTACAAAATCTAGCCAATGAATCTTATCTTTTACAGTAATATTATACTTCCATATATAGTTAGGATATAAATATATCACTAATCATTGTTTAATATGGGTTACTTATTAGTTGATTTTATTTTTTATTGTTAATGTAATATAAATAAACAAACAAACAAACAAACAAACCGAAACATATGTAAATATATAATCCATTCTCATTAAGGTCTTCAAGCTGTTACATTAAATGACTCTATATTATATACACACAAGAACTAGCTTATTAGACACTAATTTGTTAAAGAATCGTACACTATTAGCATTTCCCTTACTGCAAACTCAATGCTTGAGATTTTATTCCTTACTGTTTTAGGATGAATTATATTTATCCAAGATGCAGCTTCCTGGTGTGTTAGTGACTCATAATGTTGGTGATTATTGTTGCACATGAAGCTGCATGGTTACCAATAATAACTTGTTGCACATGTAGCATCATCATAAAATTTAAAGCTCGATCTGCTGCCACTTGTCCCCTGCATATATAAAATTTATCAATTCATCAGTCACATGATTAGGAAGCAAACTATAGACCCACTTCACTGAAAACGATTAATTATTAAAATAAATCATGCGACATAAAAAAGTATAAAATAGTAAGATGTGGGTATAGTCTAAATTTTTTTTTCTTTTATTTTTTACAAAATTTAAATTTAAGTTATCAATTAAATAAAGATGATTAAAAATCACTCGGCCAAACTTACGAAAATATGACATAAATATTCATATTTGCAGGTGTCCATATCGTTGCTAGGACCATATGATTACGAAGAGAAATGGGGTATCAAATATTTCGGTAGATATTATGTCACTATTTTGAAAATAGTCAATTTTGATTCAATCTTATCGTTCGTGGGTCCGTATGCTGAGGTATGAAAACAAAAAAAGCTGAAACAATTTGCATGATGTTGATAGCCACCGCCACCACCACCGGCTGATGATGTTTACACACATTTTCAACTTGAAACATGATTTTTTTACCTTTTTTTTTTTTTTTAATTTTTGCAATTAATATAATGCAGCAATAGCAACAGAAGGCTGATGCTGCAAATTCTCTTTAGGGGAAAGAGTGGAAAAGATACAGACAAAGAGCGATAGCTATGTTCAAGAACCAAAGACAAAGCTAGTGTTGATTGCATATGTGCGAAAGGGTGCCTAAAGATAGTGTATGATCTAACTGGGGGCGGTTTCATTTTTTGATAGAAACCAATATGGACTTTTGTCAAGCTGAAGACAAGAAGAATTTTGTTCTCCGGAAAGATTCAAATGCGTGATTGCAGTGGACATACAAAAAGTTGGAGACCCCTTATCATATATCTTTTATTGAAAAAAAAAATCAACCCTTGTATTGCTTTTAAGTGTCCACTTGTTGCATGTATGAAACTGAACTACGATGACAGGTTTGTTGCCATTAAAATATAATTTTTCAGTGAAAGAATCCGAATTCTCTGCCGTGTGATTTGAAGACTTTCAGCTGGCTGCCTTTGAGCACCAGCTATTGATGGATGTATAAGGAAATATTAAACCAAATAGATTCGGTACACAAAAAGAATTCTATAGTTCTTTGAATTTGGTGTTACTGACTCTTTGATCTAACAAAAAGGAATTTCAATACCTTACCTATATCTCTGCTGGCATAAGAATAATAAGTATTAACTAGTAACTTTGTTATATATTTTCCTATGATCTCTATCTGCCCCTCCTCAGTTAGGCGATTTCTCAAGCCTTTATGCACAGATTAGATATGCTATAACATAGATCAGAAGACTCAGGACTGGCAAAATCTGCAAAAAAAAAAAACATTGGATATGCATTAGATGCATATTAGTAAATCAAGAACAATAAAGATTGTAAAAAGATTATCTAAGAGCTTAATTACCTTAATCTTGGATGATGCTGAAGAATAATCCATTTCTGGAAGATACCCTTGTAATCCAATGTTATAAACTGGGTTACCATTAGGATAATAGAGTCCATAATTTCTCTCAGACGCCGGACCAGGCTTCAAATTCTCATTAAAAAGTGCAAAAAAATAGACGTCAATAGGAACTGATGGTTTTGCAGGGGTGCCTTGCTTCTGCTGTATCCTTTTCAACAAGTTCCCATTGTACAATTCTGCATTCTCCGGCGTAGCTCCAGCTTCGTTTTCATCTCCCTTAGACGGCCAGCCTGTCTCGGAAACCCTAACCTCGATATCTGTGTGCCCCATTGCTTTGATTGCTGAATAAACAGCATCAATTTGAGCATACAACATGTTGTCATATTTCAGATTGGTAATTGGATCCATCGTCCCTTGGTTGGGCTGGAACAGCACATAGTCTAATGGAACCTGATTTGGGCTACCCTTGTATGCAAAATAAGGATAAGCATTGATCAAGAAAGGTGACTTGACCTGAGCATGAAAGCTGAGAATCGGTTGAAGATAAACAGCAAGATCTTGTCGAAAAGATCCGGCTGAAGGCGGAAAAGAGTTAGCTAGGATGTCAAGCGAATGCGCGGATGTGACAATAACTTGCTTGTCAAGCCCAAGATCAACGAGTGTTTTATACACCGTTTGCATTGCTGGGAGGAGATAAGAGTAGAGCTTAGTGTCATCACCTTTGAACACTTCATTGCCTACTAGTATGCAAGTGATTCTTGTTTGAGGGATATGGGGCTGAAGCCGCTGTTGGATCCAACTTTGTGCCTTGATTGGATCAGTCATGTTTTCCAGGTACTCGTTGCCTAGGCCAATGATGAAGTCTACATTAGTGCTGGAGAATGCCGAGAGGACAATAGGATCTGCGTCGTAGAGTTTAACTCTACTGATGTTGAGAGATTTTAATAGGACCGAGACGCGAGCAGGGGATGGGAGATTGTTTGCTATCTGGCCATAGTTAATTCCAACTCCTGCAAGGCCTAGGATTTGGGGTGTTGAATCTGAAAACAGAGTGAAAAACAGAGTGTAAAAACAGAGCAATAATGCAGATTAATAAAGCAGAACAAGGAAAAAAAAAGTTGATAGGGAATTAATAATGCAAAAAAAAAAATTCTATTAAGATGCCCTGTATTTTTTAAAAACTGAACTGAAAAATAAATTGATTGAATTATTGATATTCATAAAGAATTAAAATAGGAATAAACATATTATATACACTATGCATGCTACATAGAATGCAAAAAGATGAAGGTAGTGTTCCAATTCCTGCAAATTGATAAAAGTCTAAAGCTCCAAGCAAAAAGTTGAGTTCACAAAAACGAAATTTCAATATCAGATCTTTGAAATTGGCAAAAGACACAGAACAAGATGAATACAAACTAATTATTAAACTCAGCCATATTCTTAAAAATAAATTTTAAAAACAATTTCAGAATCAAATTTTTCATAGTTCCATTCATGCAACATTAAGAAACAACCCAACCCAGAAACAGTTTGTCAAAACTCTCATTCTTTCCCATTTTCTTTTGACTCTGTATTATTTTTCTCACCAACCGAACAGAACAAAACAGAGAAGAACAGAGGAGCACGAACCTGAGAGAATGAGAAAGAAGAGAGAGAGTTGAAGGACGGAGCTGAAGCTGAAGCTGCCCATTAGTGATCTGATGATTTTGGCAGCCAAGCCAAGCTAACTGCACCTTCAAACACTATTTTATTTCAGAGACCGACGTATAAACTAACTACATCCCTAGCACCTCTCTGCTTTTTATAGAAGCTCAATCACAATATAACCTCTGTTTTGTCCGTATTGCATTGCCGCACGCTGTGTTTTTGTAACTTTTGACTTTGTTTTATCGTATTTTTTAAGTTGCCTTTATGGATTTTTAACTTTTTTAAAACAGAATTCCTCTTCTTCTTTTGTAAATATTTTTTTCTAATTTTTTTTAAAAATAATTTATTAAATGAAGAATACAATTTGTACACTATTTTGTTTGATGATATTTATTTGTAGCAGTTTTCTCGTACGAATTGTATTTGACCACTTGCTAAGCAACCAGGGTCGTAATAATTAACGGAATTACCGACAAATTATTTTTTTCCAAGACTGCCCCTGCCTCTTTCTGGGTTTACTAAAACGATCTATCTTGCTAATTGGTCAGTTCACATTGTCATTCCAATCCAATTGTAGGATGTTCAAGTTGGACTTTGCTAGATTCTATTCTCAGCAAGCGATGACAAAATAAATGTGCTGCTAGTTGTGCTACTAGTTGCACTTTGAAATAATTGACAAGAGTTTATTATTTTTTTAACTTTTTTTTTTTTTATTGTGTTGGAGGATTTTTTTCATTTTAACTATGAAATGTGGAAACTTTGATGGTGGGTACATGTAGTTGTTCAAGTTTATTTATATATAGCACATTTGTTGTATCTCCAAAGGATATGGATTTTGTTCAGGGCCGGGATTGACTTTCGGGCCATAGCTCTTTTTTCTTTTTTCAAATCTTAACACGTGTGCAGTCACACATCAGATCGTTACTCCTCTAAATGATAGTTTAATTGATTTAACTCTTACAATAAAAGGATAATCCAATAACAATTATTCATGTATATTTATAAATACATTTAATTACAGCATACAAGTACTAAAGTAAAGGTGTAAATTCAATTGTGCGATATCAACCTAATTCGAAAAATTTAGCTTGTTCATGCTTTGTGCCGTGCTCTGTCAAACCTAATTTTCACAATGTTAACCCAACAAAACCCATTGGTTCATTACTCTTCGTATCAATGTCATGCTCGGCTTTGGAATTTCTTTTTATTAATATGTTTAATTGTTAAAATTAATGCAAACATTAATTAAGGTATTTCTGATCTTTACACATTTTTGAATCATTTTAAGAATAATTTATTCATTATTAATTTCTTTTAGGTGGCATGTTAGATTCCCGTGTCTAAAAATAGAGCATACAAATAATATATTTAGACTTACTTGTAATCAATCATATTCTGTCGATCCGATTTATCATAATCAAGAACAAAAAGAATATAAAATTTAAGAATACAATGGTTAATTTTTAGTGCATTTGTGATTATAATGTTGAAATCAAAGAACTAATAATCCTTAGAGATGGTGACATTGTTGAATGTTGTGTGTAGTGTGTCAAATTCAACTCCATCAGCCTAACTGCTGATAAGAAAAATCGTGACACCAGATGAATCAGAAGCTCAAATTCTTTAGATTTTTTTTTCTGCCTTCACCAACTAGAATTCAAAACCTGTAAAATTCATCCGCGTAGCAAGCACACACATCAATGGTCAGAGAATCTGTAAGTGGGTGAACAAAAATAAATAAATAAATAAACAAAAGCAACTTTTCAGGGGTCCCAAAGAGTGATGATCTGAATTCTGATGTGAATACCAAGTTTTAATTAATTAATCAATAATTTTAAATACATACAATATAATGAATTTGCTGACTCGAATCTTAGTAGACCGCACGTGTTAGCCACCGTTATTGGGCGGCTTCCTCGCCCTCAGACCAAGGAAGTCGGCGCAGACACCTCAGCATTCACACGTGTTATTTAACTTTTCGAGGAACTGTCCGGGTTGGGTTTGCGAAATTACGAATATAGCCTTCTTATGGAATGATCAATTTCCCTTTTTACCCCCTTTTTTTTTTAATTGGTTTTATTATTTTTACTGCAAGAATATCGAAATTGCCATCATTCTTATACTCTTGTTATTTTCAAGATGAGTAGTGATATATTTATAAGGGGTTTCTCTGAGTTACAATTATTGTAATTACAATCAAATTTTTCAGTACAAAAAATAAGTGAGTTTTACTTGACCATAAGTTATATTACATATAATTTAAAGAGACCTCAGTTTTATTTGGCCGTAAGTTTTAATAAATAGTAAAAATTATTAATTATTATTTAATAATTGATTTTTTTATACGACTAAATGTCACAATAAGTGTCATATCCACTACCATATTAATTTTATATACCAACTTTTTGAATATATTATTTATTACTTATACCAATAATCAAATATTGAGCCATTTAATTATGACCCAAAAGATAAAAAGACATTTATATATATCTATTATCATAGGTATGGTCGTTATGGTGCTATAAATCATTTCCGTGAAACATTAAATTTCATGTCCCATCTATAAAGAAAATGGGACATTATTGATTATGATCTTATAGATATGGTGCATCGTCTCATTTGTTGTGTTCAACAATTTTGGACACTCTTTCAAAATAAAATAAATAGATATTGAATTGAAGCCCCATCCATATCCTTTAAGACCTCTTAGTTTGAAAGGCCTAGAGCTAGAAGGATGAAATTAAAAATGTTGCACTTTTGGTCTTTTGCTTATCTTTTTGCTATATCGAAAATCTAAATGGGGGCCATTTTTTATTAGATAGAGAAAACTGCATAACATTCACCAATTATACATTACATCTATGAGATGAAGATGATAAATTGTCAAAGAAGCATTTGGGTACATGTCACTACGTGGAAAAATGAGGAGGCATCTAGGCAGCCTTGTCTCACTTTGATAAAAAGGTTTTGCCCACTTGACCATACATAGAAGAGGCTTCTTGAAAAAGGAATGCACAAAATAATTTATGATCTAAAACAAAAGAAGATGAGTCAAATTTTCTTTCATTAAGGTTGTCATCACAAGTTGATTTTCAGAGAAGCAGTTTTTAACTTTTGCCCTTGTTTTTCAACTACAACACATGATTATTGATTTTCAACCCAATTAGCTTTGATTGTGATGCAAGTTAATGCAAAAATTATTAGGACCCCAACTATATGCTATCTTTTTGGACCCACCTAGTATTGATTTTTATTATCTGGGAAGCAATCATATTACTGGACAAATGATTAAGAGAGTGAATTTTTACAAATGATTTAGCAATTCATTGACAAGTATATTTATTTGGTTATTGGGCTCAGATATTCATAAAAACAGTGAGGTAGTATATATATAAAAGATTGAAAGATTGTCATTGTCTGTTATTAAGGCGCGTATGGAATTGATGTGTGGTAGTTGGGCTGCGAAGGTGTTTGGTTATGAATTTTACTCAATAACAAAAACTTAATTTACCAAACACCATCAGTTTCTACTCTATAGTAATGGCTTTTACTCTACAATAACTGTAACTTAAAAGTTAAAGCACCTCAGTACCAAACGCACCTTTTGTTTATAAGTTAATTAGTACTAAATTTTTGCAACTAAATATATGCATTTTGGATGGAGGAGGTGTTGTATCATATTTGTGTTGGATGAAACAAAATAAATATTAAATATTTATGTTATAAACTACGGAAAAGTCTTGAATATTTCAAGAGCATTGCTTCTTTTCTATTCATTTATTATCACATGTCCAATCTTAATAATATTCATATGCACATAGTAGCCGATAAATGAATAAAGAACAATCTTTCCGGAGAATAAATCTATAAATATGATGATTATCACAATCTTCAAAAAAGTTATTTTGAAACCAAGAATTTTGCCCATATTATAACATATTACCACTATATTTATATTAGTTTATGTGACCAATTTAATTAAGACCCTACAAACACAATCTTCTAAGAAAATTGATATCCAGGGTATTCTATCTGCTTGACTTTATCAGTGCACATAACAAAAGGTTGATGATCCATCGTTGGAGGAAAATAATTTGAAGACTTTTTAAATTATTAAAACTTTTGCCTTAATAACTTTTTAGTAGGCAATGACAAGGTGCTTTATGCTTCTTGCTTTCAGTGTCTTCTCGACATGTATTCTATTTGATGAGGATTCTTGTCCAGCTATATAAGCTCCTTTTTATGGCCGCAATAGATAATGGTGTGTGTGTGTATATATATATTGCTTTTTCAATATATATATACATATCTATATATGATATATCCTTCTTCCTTATCCTCCATCCATAAATGGCTTATGTGGTGGTATTCTTCTATACTTTTGTGGTGGTCAATGGCATCTTTCTTGTTATATTTTATGTAGTATTATTATATTGGCCATGGTACGTACTAGTGATTGCATTGTAACAAAGGAGGAAACACTTCCAAAATCACAGTTCTGTCGGCAAAGATAAAGGACTGCAAAAATAGAATAGTATTTTTTTTTTTAAGGTTGATAGCCTATTGTAAGTTAAATTTATTTGAATTTTAAGTTATATACGATAGAAATAGTATGTTACCTTTGAAATGTTAGATCCAACAGTTATGAAAGTAACGACAGAGATATTTTGAGTAATTTTAGAAAATACAAGGATAAATTAATAATAAACTCAAACTTTAGGAGCTGAAAAAACATTTATCAATGTCGAAACTTATAATGTACAAGGCGATCAATGATCAGACTAGTATTAGCATGGTTAATGTCAATTATGACTATATGTTGATACCTTAGAAACCTAGAACAAAAAGCAAAGGGAAATAGTAAAAAAATGGATATCGGCTCTGGTCAACGAGCCCACTCCAATGCCCAAGTCAATAACGAGGCTTACAGAGTCTAAAATAGCATATTGTCACGGGATGAGTTTTGCGTGCAGCAAACCCATGTGGCACTTAGGCAACTTTCTAGTACACAAGTCTCTAAGTAAGCCTTAAGAACTTCTCAAGCTAGCTAAGCTAAGATGGTTGCAAGATTGCTAGAGAGAAGAGGGAGCAATATGGCCAATATAAGTTTATTACTTGAAGGAAATGATTACAAGAGAGTTTTACAAGAGCTTGTGTGTTATGTGTGCTGGAATGTAGTGTGCAAAATGGTGGTGAGCACCCCTATTTATAGATGTTAGGGGTCTTTGTGTAGAACATTCTTGCAAGTTGGCAACTTGCACAAATATCTCCTAGGGCTTAAATGCTAGAGTCTAGAGAATTCTAGGATATTTACAATTGTAGAGAATTCTAGAATGCGGGCCGGATTGCTAAGCGCACACGCTTTGGTTAGCCCAATTACTAAGTGCATCCATGCTAAGCGTACCCCGGTGGGTTAGCTATGTGAGGTGGCCCAGTGCTGAGTGCATCTTGCTAAGCGTATCCTATGTGATTACTGAGCGAACATTTTCTAAGTGCATCCCACCTATACATAGGCTTTTGTTAAGCGTACTCGTGTGCGTTAAATTAGCCTCCGTTTGCGGGAGATTTTAGCGGCCCGTGACAATATGACAAAAGGGCAAATCAAATATGTTATGTTTTAAGGAATCAACATCGGAGATATCTCGTGGGGGAACGAAATGAAAGTGGATTATAATTCAATTTGTAGGCAGCCCTGTCGCTGTCCGTTTTCATATGCTTTTTGGTACACTATCTAGTCATATATACAATTCAAGTCAAAACACACCACCTATCGGGCTATGGTTTTCAGTAATAATATAAATGTGCGAAAGAAAATAGTGTTTTGGTTGGTTTTTTATGACGGCTTTGGATGAAAATATGGCATGGGCTAGCATCATTTTAAGGATTTGGAATCAATCATTTTCTGTGGTTGATTCTCTTCGTAGTTTAAATAATTTTTTCCCTATTAGCCCACATAATTTTAACGCAATTGACCTACCCCAAATCCCATTTGTTAGAACTTAGAAAAGTTCAACACAATTGGGATCCAAAGTCTCTTGATTCCAAGACCTTGAAGATTAATGCAAAACTTTTCTTATTTTTAAAAATTAATAACAAATGTTAGAGATTTTTTCTTTATTATTATTAAAATGAGAGAAATAAATTACAAAATCACAAGCGAAAGGACAGTTGCATGATTAAAGATTTATGGTTTATAAGAGAGTCTGCCAACATTCTATTAGGGAACAACAATACCCACAAACACTCGCAGAGCAAATTATTGTGTTTAGTTTTTGTAAATTTCCCATGAAAAAATATGTAGCAAATCAATATTTTCAAAATTATGAATGTCTACCATCCAATGCATCATTTTATTTTAGGATAATAATTGCAAAATATAATACAAGCAAGTAGCAACCATAAATTTTCAATGGCTTTTTTTGTGGCCCAAGGTTCAAATTGTGTGGGCCGATCTATTTAGGCCCTGCTCAGGGATAATTATCTTCTTTTGGGAAATTATTCACTCTTTCACATGAAATGAAATCCCAAAATGCAAGTAATAGTATAACCAAATGCAGAATTAAAGATTCCATTGCACAAGACAACACACTGAAAAGTCTAAAAAATATTGTAGGTCCATGAGAAACCTAATCAGCATACTCAGGCACTTGATCACAGTTCATACTTGAAAAACCCTAAATCAAGCACTCAGCAAAGCTCTTCTTCCTTGTGAGAGTGAATCACGCAATCTGAAGTCGGGTATGAAATGCAGGTCAGCAGATAACCCTCCTCCATTTGGTCGTCATCGAGGAAGGAACCATCAGACTGATCAACTGAACCAGACACCAACTTCCCAGCACACGTTGAGCAAGCGCCGGCCCGGCAGGAATAGGGTAGGTCGACTCCTGCTTCCTCAGCTGCATCGAGGATGTACTGGTCTTCCTGGGCTTCAAACTCGTGCTCTTCACCCTCAGGTCCAATCAGCTTAATCTTGTAGACAGCCATTGATGCTTGAAATTTGGGAGAGCATTGCAGGCCAAAGGACTTGGAGATGCTCTTAACAGATCCAAGTGAGGATGGGCTCTTGATTAAGTTCCTTGACAATTGATTTCTGGGTGCAGCTTTAACCATGCACGGGGCGCTAAGTGTCACAGTCGACATCTTTACCCCTGAATGTCATGAGTTCATAGAAGAATGAGAATTATCACAATAATGCATTCAAAAAATGCCACATCAAGTCGTCCATGACAACAGCAGCAAAAGAAAAGAACATCAAGAAAAAACATGATGAAGAAAAAATGAGTAAGGACAATCACATCATCCTAAAATATCTTCCGGGTTTGGGCAGAAAGAGATCAGAATGTATGATTCATTAAGTCAGTGTGAGAATTGAGCATTTGGCTACAAGTGCATACCTTCCAGAGGACACAAAAGTACTAGGAAATAGATGTTATGAGGTTGCTTCATATTGAGTAAAGTAAAATATCAGATTTCCTAGGAACAACACTTGGTTAAATTTCAGATACACATATATGACAAAACGGTTAGATTTCCTAAGCACTTACAAACCATATCCAAGCCAATTTAGTAGCATTTGTACACCACGTCAAAATTACGCGAAAATGGAACCAAACAAACCATTTCTGTAACAACATGGTAATTGATGTTTGGAGCATAATGAGAAGAACAAGCTAATGGCTATCTGCTCTTCACTCGAGGCTCCACCTTATTAACAAAGAAAATACAACAACTGTGGACCGACTTGAATCATAACGGTAATTGTTTTTCATTTTGAAAATAAGAAATATGTTCAGTTGCACGTTACAAACTTTGTTGTGAAGAACAAAAGACACTGTTGTCAAAATTATAGCTAAAATGAAAAAAAAAACAATATTTTGCCGTTTTCCACCATTTTTAAGAATGGTTCTAGAATAAGACAAAAAAACTTATGATTCCCAGTGATCCCACACAATTAGCTGCAATGCATAGCATTTAAATTTATCTCACACCATTCAGATTTATTTTACTTCAATTGGATCCCATTTATTCATTTTCAACTACGATAACAAACGTAACAATATCAAACATGTTTTGATTCTCAGAGCATCGTTTTCATTCTCATTTACTGTTTTCAAACACCATTTCAAGAAGAAAAAAAAAATCCCCACAAACGCAACCTTAAAAATGATCTCTTGCAGAATGAAAATGTGTTTGTATGTGAGATAAAATTTGATTATGATTACGTGGCACCCACACTTTTTGTCTTATAGTTAAACAATTTTCAAAAATGATGGAAAACAACAATTTCTCTTTTTTCTTTTTTTCTTTTTTCCTATTCAGTAACAATTTGAAGAACCTTGTTTTTCATTCCTTCAAAAACTTGTTTTATAAAACCAGTAACCAAATGCATTCTTTCCCTACGCTCTTACCGTGTATTCATTAAAATCACCAACAGTGGTTTACATAAAACTCCAACAACTTTAAGAGATGCTAGCCATAATATGCCGTCTAGTCTAAAACAATTCTTTGAGGTGATTAATAATATATCATATTCATAGCAAAGGAAGGATCTAAAATGGTGATGAATATTAGATTCTTCTAAAGAAAGAGTATTGAGGGAAATTCTAAAACTTGGTGAGAGAAATTTTATAGCAGAAAATTTTGGAAACCCAATATAATACATAAGCTTTGTAAATAATTAATTAGGTGACAACAACAAACACTAGTACAATATCAGTCCCTCTTGAACTCTCAGCGGCACCTTGACAACTGAATCAATAATCTCTATTAAAAAGAATATTATATATATTATGTCCAGCTCTACCATTCTTGAAGTGAAACAAAAGCAACCAAACTAACAAAGAATAAAATGAAACACTCAAAAGATCACCATCCATAAGCAATATAACCCCAAAAAAAAGAAAAAGAAAAAAAGTTGATCATAAAGAGAGATCATCATAACAAGTAAAGAGGGGAGATGAAAGGGAGGAAGAGATCTTACAGAAAGGAAAGAGATCGAGCGGCGGAGAGTAAGAGGTGGCGAGCCGAGTGGGTTGATGGGTGGCGGGCAGGTGAAATGAATTGGCGTTGTGTTGTTTGGTGTGTTTTGGGAGTTTATTAATAGTATTTAAAGAGAAAAAACGGAAGAGTCCAAAATGTAAATGACTTTTGGTTCTGTCAAGAAAAGGGTACCCTAATATGTACGCCGCGGGCCATTTTCATTTTTCATTAAAAAAAAAAGGGAAAATGCTTTTAACGTTTTTCTGACTTGGGCTTTGATCTGCAACCGGTAGCGTAAATGCACGGTCAACAATTTGCACATTTATTGTTCAATTTCAATTACAATTTCAATTTCGTCGACCGGCTTTCCATTTCTTCTTTGGAAAAAAAAAAAAACACACCAAATTTTCATGGTTTGATGAAATTGAGAGTTAACTCATTTTTAGGGAAATACGCAAAGAGTCTGTATGTTTTATATATATATATAATTCAAAAAAAAATGTCACGATTAAGAATGATTTAATGAAGTCAATTGCAGTATTTCTCCCTTAGGAAATACAAATGAAATGTATAATTCTCAAGTATTAGTGAAAACAGACAATCTGAGCAGGTACTTCGTAAGAATTTAATATAAAATTATAGTCCTAGTTAGTTGTCTGATTTTAAATCTTAGTAGTGCAAATTATTTGATTGAGTGATTATATTACCAATATAAAAAAAAAAATTGTCACGGTGAGAATCTTAATAGTTATTTTATATAAAATTATTTTTCCCTTTTTTTTAATATAGACAATCTGTTTCTTAAACTTGTTTTTTATATGAAAAAGAAATTATATATTTATTCGATAGCTGTAAATTTTGACCAGCAGCCAATGATGAGGATGCAATTACCATAATAGTTGAAATCTGACCTGTAAATTACAAAAATGGTAATGGGTTGTTGAGCACTTGAACTTGTATGGTAGGTGATTTGGCTAGTGGGCTAGTGGCACACAGTTTTTTTAAAGAATTACACATTTCTGATTAAATTAGTAGTGCTACATTGAAGAGCGATATTAATCTTTCATATTCTAAATTTGCTTCTTATATGATAGGGCTAATTTAAGAATTCAAATAAAACGATTGAGTAAACCCAATTAATGATTAATACAGAAATTTTAAATCATATCACATTACAAAAATGTTGTATTTTGAGTTGTGAATATTCACAGTTAGATTGCGTGGATTAACATATAAAATTTTTCACGATTTTAATAATTAGATGACGTGGCATCCATCGCTAGACTAAGAAGTAGGATTGGCAAGTAAAGTATTTAAGATAAGAGATTCCAACACTTACTCACATGAATTGAAAATGTTCCATAAAATGAAGTGTTTGTCTCATTCTCATATACCTTAGACATTTAAAATAAATAGGTGAACACAGTGGAAAAATAGTTGTATTGTGTTAATAGTTTAATTTCAATTCGAAATTTCAGTTGTTCGAAGATATTTAAGATAAATTGGTATACACGTATACGGATAATTTTATCGTGTTAACGTGTTAAATCCAATCTAAAAATGACAGTTATCTAAAGATGGATGAAATTATTTTACACTTGCGATAAAATGGTATCTATGTGGGCAAATAATTATATTGTTTTGACATGTCAATTCCAATTTGAAGATGCCAGTTGTGTAAAACTAGATAGAGAGCTGTTAAATAGTAAGAATGCCGAGAGAAAGATGAGAGAATCTCTTCATTCTCTCTCTTCTATTTTTTTTGTTCACTCTCTCTCTCCTCTCTCTTTCTCTTCTTTTCTCTCATCTTTCTCTCAGCATTCTTGCCGTTTAACATTTTTTAATTAGATAAAAATAATTAAATATTTAAGATAAATTAATACCCACACTGGAAAAAAAAATACAACATATCAACGTGTCACACCAATCGGAAGCTGACAATTGTCCTAAGGTGTTCAAAACTTGTATAAAAAAGGCTATTTGCTTTGCCATAGCTCATTCATTCAACTAACTAGAAACCCTACCCCGTTGCCTCAATCCATCGTGATTATCATTATGGAGCAACTAAAAAAATGAACATCGGATTAGCGATTTACTGGGAGTGAATGACAATAATTGAATGAGCGATTTATGAGAAGTGTAATATCTATGATGATGTCATGGATTTCTAATTTTTGTATTTCGTGTTTTCCCATTTTCTGAGTTTTCAATCCTTCAAATCTACCATGGAACAAGATCAATTAAAAAATGTAATTTTTTTTATTTTTTATTTTATAATATATATGTTTTATGATGTAAATTCTTTATACTGATCGATGCATAAGATATTCTATCTGAATTTAATTTATAGCAATCCATTCTTAAAGAAATATATATGAACGTGATCAATTCCAATAAAGATATTCATAATATCCCTATTCCCTTCTTATTTATTTATTTTAATGCTTAATAAATATCTAAGTTTTGTTAAAATAAAATAGAAAATAGTAGCCGTCAATAGCGGGCATATGGCTACCAAATAAGGCACCGGGATACAGGACATCCGAATACGTTCGGACACACCGCCAAAAGTGCATACCACCATCATCCGATCTATTGATCTATTTCAATAATGAGGTGAGAAAATGTCCACTATTAGTCCAAAGAATGGTAGACAAGTAAAATAGTTTGGATAAAAAATTTCTCACACTTACATAGTATAGAAAGAAAATTGAGAGGAGGTTAAAGAACATAAGAGAGAAACTAGGTTAGGAAAAGAAATAAATTATTAATTATGATGACACGGCAAATGATGCAACTTTTACACGTAAGCTGCCACATCAATTGAGATACAAATTTTGTAAGCTTACCATTACTCATACACAAACTTTTTATTAGCAATAAGAGATACCAACATTTGAATTTCAATTTGTATCCCAATCACATGTATTACTTATGTATTAGATGATGAATTTTATAAAGGTAGAGCTATTTGCACTATAAAAATTATTTTGAACACTCTATTACTTTATATACTCATGTATTAAATTAAAAAAATTAAATTTTACTTTCTGCACCTTTGAAATGCCAGAAAAGACCTACTTAAACTAGTTAAATTAATTTACTCAAAACACCAATAAAACTATCTAGCACATCCAAAATGAATTAAAAATAATTTAGTATAAACAACAATGGAATCAAAATAAATCCTAAACAAATTCTTTAACATAAGTTTTAGTTATTATTTTCTGTCTATTAAAGAATATGTTCAATAATCATGAGCTTAGCACACCAAACAAAGCTCGGTTTCTTAAAACAAATAGAAGTATGACGGCATATGTGAAGAGAAAGCTGGAATTGAATGGTTGAGCTGGAATTAGGCAAAATAAATTTTCATTCTTTAGTTATTGAAGCAAGGGGACATGAGAATTTATCTTTTTTAGAGAAAGATACCAGAAACCACCTAAATAAATAAAGACGCTTACGACTTGGGAAAGGAGATGCTACTGCAATACAAAAGTATTTTTCAAAGATGCAGGCCGATAATTCAAACTTCTTCTACACTATGGATATAGATGAAGATTGTCGTTTAAGAAATATATTTTGGGCTGATGCAAGGAGTAGGGCTGCAAATAAAAAGTTTGGTGATGTTATCACATTTGACTCAACATATTTAACAAACAAGTATGATATGCCGTTCTGTGCCTTCATTGGATCATCATGGTCAGTCAACTTTATTAGGATGTGGTTTAATTTCTAGAGAGGATATTGAGACATATGTATGCCTTTTTAAATCTTGGCTTACATGTATGGATGGTAAGGCTCCAAATGCCATCATCACTGATCACGATAAGGCTATGCAAAAGGCAATTGAAATTATTTTCCCTAATGCACGTCATAGGCGGAGCTTGTGGCATATAATGAAAAAGTTGCCTGAAAAGTTAAAAGGTTATCAGCAATATGAAGCAATTAAGGGTAATTTGCAAAAGGTTGTGTATGATTCATTAGTCTCATATGAATTTGAAGAACTTTGGGCTTTGTTTATTAAAAAGTACAAACTTCAGAGCAATGATTGGTTAGCAGGGTTGCATACTGAAAGACAACTTTGGGTGCCAGCATATTTGAAGGATATTTTTTGGGCAGGAATGTCTATTACACAACGGAGTGAAAGCATGCATGCATTTTTTTTTATGAGTATGTAACTTCCAAAACCACCTTGAAACAATTTGTCGAACAATATGAGAATGCATTGTATGATAAGGTTGAAAAAGAAAATCAGGCAGACTTTAGTTCTTTTAATTCTCCGATCCCTTGTATTACTCAATATGCCTTTGAGAAGCAATTTCAGAATGCCTATACAACTGCAAAATTTAAAGAATTTCAGCGAGAGCTAGCAGCTAAAATCTACTGTGAGTTATCCTATGATAAAGATAATATTTCAAATTCAAATTTTATAGTGGATGAAGATGTTATGGTTGAAGGGAACTATCGTCGTGTCTCTTTTACAGTTTGCTTTAATGAGGCTATTGGTGAAGCTAAATGCAATTGTCGATTATTTGAGTTTAAAGGAATATTATGTCGGCTTATACATGTTGTGCTTATTCACAAAAGAATTTTCTATGTTCCTACACAAGGTGATGGAGGAAAGATGTTAAACGATGTCACAGCAAGGTGAAGGTAAGTTACAATAACTGGAGCACTAAACCTGAAGATCTTAGAGTTGATAAGATAAGGAGTTCGTTTTCTGAGGTGATAGATTTGGCTGCTGATAGTGAGGATAAATGCAGTATGGTGTTGGAGGTAATGAATGATCTGAAAAAGAACCTAACATCGAAGGTAGATATTGGTGGAAGAAGTTTTTACAACAACAATTTGATTTATGACAGCACAAAAGGAAAAGAGCTTCATAATATTTCAAATGAGAATTCTAAAATTCTCACACCACTAGCTGTCAAATCTAAAGGTAGACCCACGTTTAAACGGAAGCAATCAAAAGTTGAGCAACTGATTCATAAAAAAAAAAACAAAAGAAGAAGGTGAAGGTAAGAACTAAACTAATCAAAGAAGCTTGTAAAATACTGTTATGTGTTTGTGTGTAAAAATCTTTGCTAATTAATTTTTTTCTTTTGGGTCAAGAATGTTGAAAGAAGTAAAAGCAATTATGTTGCTAGCATTGAAATCCAATATGCTTCTAACAGTGAGGTCCAAATAATTGAGACACAAGAAAGCACTACTGCACAGGTATTATTATTGCTTGGCAATTTTCAATTTTAAAAGCTAAACATGTTGTGTGAATTACTGTACTGATTATGAATTCCATTATTTTACGATTGTCATTTTCATGTGTTACTTGTTTTATTTATGTTTTAATAGTGATGATCTATAATTCTAATGAATTGTATGTAGAATCCTGAGATCACTTCTGCTATATACGGAGATATACTTGCAAGTGCATTATATGGAGGAGTAGATAATATGATTCATTCATAATTTACTTATGAAAATCATATTTAGGTAATATATCCCCTCACCACTTCTTTTTTTTTTTTAGTTATTTAATAGGATAATTATGGCATAAAATGCATGATTGTAATTGTTTTATTAAATTTGCATTTTGTACAGGACAACATCAAGTTTCAAAGAGATGGCAAAAATATATAGTATGGTGTCAATGATCAAAAGCTAAGTTTTGAGAATGAGTTGGTGGAGAAGAGCTTGGTTTCTGGAAAATTCATGTCAGTAAGCAATATGGTTATTTTGTATTAAAGATAAAATTTGTGTTAATTTGGATTTTCTTTGTTTTTTGGTCTTTGTTTATTAAGTCATTCTGAAATTTATTTTCGAATAATATAACTAAGTAGAACAAAAGTCATTCTGAAATTTATTTTCGAATAATATGACTAAGTAGAACAATCTTTCTAAAAAAGTATTTCTCATCTTAAATAGTTGATTTTTTAAAGCTTCGATCTACTGTTTGACAACATCTCTCTACTTACAGATTTGTTTTGAAGTTACAACTTCCATTAATTAGCAGTATCTGCACATGAATTAACAAAAGTTAAAGCACACATGGCAAACCAAAATGACAAAAGCAATCCCTAGAACAATACATTTACATATTGTGCATAAAAATCGCAATCAATTTAGATCTTCAGGTTAACTTATTCCAGATTGTTTGTATATATTCTGACAATAGTTACATAACAATATGCAGTTCATCTATTATAAAGATTCAGTGCATATCTTGCCTGTAAATAATGAATAAAACATAATTTGCAATATATATGGCCAACATATACTAAGTAATCAAAAAATGAATTAAATTCCAAGAGTGCATAGGAAATTCAGGACTTGGTGTTAAAAGTTGATGACTGAACACCTTCAACACAATACAAAGAAGAAATTGATATCCTGGATCTAGTGAAACAATATCAAAAGTAGTACAGGCTAGCCAAAACTTAAAATAATTTCTTTCGACGTAACGACAATTGACCAGAAGCATCACATTGAAATAATGTTGGCATTTTTGAATCATAAGGAAAACTTATATTTCTCCAGTTTCTGCAAAAATCATCAAGGTGAATACTGTAAGATAATGATGAATGATTAAAAAAAAAAGAAGAAAAGAAAAAGAAACTAACTGGTGAAACAAGATAGTGCACAATCAAGAGGTACAATTCTAGCTTAAAGTCTTCATAACCTTATCTACAACCAGATTTTGAGGGAAAACAAATTACAGAATATAATTCAATCGCAAAGGAAGAAACTAAAAGTTGTTGTACCATAATCAACATTCATGTTGAAAGATGAAACAAGTATTTCTTTCATCATATTAATTACCGTTTCAACTTAGTTTGTCAGCAGCCAATGGATCATGTTATCAAATGATAAAACTTATTTTATTGGCTATACAATTTAATTGAATTAGGATTCAATTTTCACTTTCAAAAGTTCAAAGAAATAAAAAGCCCAAAACAAATAATAATGAAATATTTCAGTAATACCATGAATCTTCACAAAAATTTAATTATTTGTTATCATGAAAAACAAGACTTTAAGGCCTGGGAATAAAATCTGAAACGCAGAAATTATAATGATAATATAATCAAGCAGTACCTGAAGTGGGAATGTAAGAATCAACTTGACACAATTTCGACACCCCTTTATCATCTTTATGTCAGGTTCTTTTGATAGCTTCAACCCCCATTAATTCTCTTGATTCAAGTTCCGCCATTTCAATCAATAAAAAGAAATTAAAATTGTATGCAATATCAAAAGTTGCGGCTAGGTTTTGTTTTGTGGGAATATTAGAGATATCATAAGCGTGAATTATACTGAGGGGTGAAAATAAAATTTATATAATAAAGGGGTGAAATTATAATTAACATTAAACTAATAAATATTAATAAGAGTGTCTGATGTGGCAATGCCACATCAGTTGGGACTTGAATTGGGACCCACATTGTGGGATCCCTATTATTATTGTAAAATAAGAGTGTTCAGAGTAGTTTTTAGAGTGCAAGTAGCCTCACCCATTTTATAATTAATAAAATCAATATTATATCATCCAACATATGAATGTCAATTTAATTAGGGATCCAAATTCGAGATCCTTAGTAATATTTTTTAATTAGTAGTATACAAGAGAAAATTGATTTATATGATGAAGAGGTTTTTATACACCTTATATAGATATTTAAAAGGGCAATTATCCACTGACCACTTGTTTGTTCAAGCTTTTTTAAAAATATATAAACATTTTTTTTTTAGCACGACTCCTGAAGTTAGCATTTTATTATCCTCATTCACTTCCATCTTAATGCTGTTAGAAGACAGCTGACGGCATATGGGTAAAATGGTCATATTACCTGAATAGAAAAAACTACTTGCAAAGTAATTTTTTTTAAAAAAAAGAGAAAAATGATGTCGTTAAACTCGATTGAAAATAAAAAAGGAAAAACCAACATTGTTTAACTCGATTGAAAAAGAAAAAAAACAAACACGATATTGTTTCTAACTCCAGCGAGTAACAAATGCCATTTTTCTCCAATTTCCATCAACCACCCTCGCGTTTAACTCTGTTGCCTGACGACACTTAAATCCAACGAATTTATCTCCAATTTCAGTCCATTTTCATCAACGAAATAAGCTTGAGTATCAAAGGTTTTGTTCATTCGAAGATTCAGAGATGTTAACGAAATCAATTAATTGTTACAAGGTTGGACCTTTCGGTTTTGGGGGTTTCAGCTATTGTCAAGTAAGTTTCGTTGATTTTCTTTGCTATTAAGTCTCAACAAAACACGTTTCGTTGATTGTTATTAATCAGTGATTGTTATTAATCGTTGTTGTTGGAAACCCTAGAATTTAGATTAGTTTGATTTGTAAAAAATTGTTAGGGTAATGATAAATTGGGGAGTAATAGGCTGTTTTAGTGCTGTTGAGATGTTAATTGCTGTTTTAGGCCTTGTGACCTTGCTTCTGTAGAAATACGCATAGGTATGTGCACTTTTGTGAACACTTTAGAAATGTATGTAATGACCAACAATTACGGGTTCGGATTGGGTTCGGATTGAGTTCGGATCAACCCGATCAGATTTCGGATTAATCGAGTTAGGGAAAAAATCATCCAAATACAATCCGAACTTATAATCCAATCCGATCCGCACTTAATTCGGATTAGATCGGATCTAATAACAAACTCGGGTCGAATTCGGATCAGCTACTAAATCAAATTCCAAGCCAAATATTTTCCAGTTTTATACTCATTAAAATACATTTGGGATTTAGCAGTTCCTCCAACTATTTTGACTCACCCTGAAGCGTAAAATGCTAATAGATTTTCATATTCCTCATTAACTTTTCAACAAACAAACAAAAAATGAAATAAAATATACTGAAGAATATGTGACAAACGACAATGAGGCGGGGCGAGATCAAAGCAGAGGCTGGCAGGCTACTTGAGGCTTGACGCGACCATAGAGGCGCAATCAAGGCAGAGGCTGACGACTTGGTACTGTTGACAGTGGTGGCACAGTTTGTTGGTTTGGTATTGCAGTGGATAGTGCAATTTGCTGGTTCGATTATACAGTGAAGAGTGGCGTGACTGGTGAATTGGCGATTTGGAGTTTTGGTTTTGGAATTTGACTGTCATGACGGCTTCAACTTGTGTGTGTGTAGGTGTAGAGAAAATGAGAAATTAAGTTTTAGGTTTTTGTCTTTTTTTATTATGGGTGTGATCGTGTGAGGCTTTGTGTATGGGTGTGGTGCTTTGTGTGCGTGCGTCAGTGTGTATGGGTGTGGACCTTTGTGTGCGTGTCAGCATAAGGCAATGGGCAATTAGGCATTGTGTGTTTTTTTTAGTTTGTTTTTCAATCCGATCGGATTGTCGGAACCCTATCCAATCCGAACACAATTTGATCAGATTGAAAAAAATTCATTCGATCAAGTTTGCGTTCCAATCTGCATCTGATCCTAACCAGAAATAATAGGATCGGATCGGGTTGGTTTATTTGCCCACCCCTAAATGTATGTTCTATATTCATGATTCTGATATTTGCATCAACTTGGTTAGGTGTTATAGTGACATATGGGGTGAATTTTAAATTTCAGTTAAAAGGGTTTGAGTTTTTCTTTGTAAAGACAGTTTACTGTGTTCTAGGGATGACTATATTTAGGTATAAATTCTGTATCTTGAAAGGGGGGCTATATTTAAGTTCATGGAGCTGCATTTGTGTGTCTTGCTTCTACTCTTAGTGACAATATGTGCGTTGCTTCTGCTCTCAGTTGTTTCAAAGCAATTTATTGTACTGTGTTCGTTGTTCCATTTGAAATGTAATACAAGTTGCTTTATTTACTATAATGCTAGTTTTTAATCACTGTTGCTGAATCTACCAATTTGTTTTCGACATTCAAGATGACACAACTGGAGTTAGTAATATCCTTTTAAAACAAAAAGTAGAATTTGGATTTGCTTGAACCTGACTATACTGTTCCCAAAATAAAGGATGTTATATTGAAGACTACAAGTCCATATGGATTAGAGTCGGGTGAAATACAAGTTATACAACCCAAGAAGGGGGTGAATTGGGTTTTTAAAACCTAAGCTAAACAAACCACACATAAAGATTCCAATAATGCCTTAATGGAATCAAAAGCAACAAATTTATCAATACTAAAAAATAAAAGAGTAAGGGAAGAGAGAGCAAACACAATGATTTTTACGTGGTTCGGCAATCCCCGCCTACGTCCATGCCTCCACGCAAACCAAGCTTGAGGATTTCACTATCCAAGCTCCCAAGGCTTCAAGTTCTTATAATTGACTTCTAAGGTGTTAATAAACCTTTACAACAAGAGATTATCTCCCAATCTCTTCACCCAAGTGTTTCTCACACTTATACACTCACAAATTTGACAATGAATTCAAAGATTACAACAAATACTCTATTTTAGAGTGGATGTACAAATGATAGCACAATGGAGATTTAATATATGATGATTTCGAAATGGAAGCTCAAGATATGTTGTATGATCTTGTTCTTGCTTGCAAAAGTCTCTAAATTTGAATTACATTTGAGTTTATATAGTTTGGACACAAAAACTAGCAGTCATTGACAAAAACAGCAAGTAGCCGGCTAGCCACTAAATTAACCGAATCGCTGCTTAGTACAGTGCAAGTTATCGTTGCAATTTGAATTGTGCTATAGTAACACTATTTGCTCAATTATATTTTGGCCCAAAACTTTCTATAATTTAATTATGGCCCAAAATGTCATAAAACTTTACAAAAAGACTCTTTCTAGAATTTTAACATAATGCTTATTGAATTCAAAGTTCTCAAAACTTTTTCAATTTAATACAAAATTTGAAAAACACCCAAATCCACAAAATACTTGTCTTAAAACTATAAAACATTTTGGTTTATGGAAAATAATGATTTATTAAACAAAATCTTGAGCTTCTGAAATGCTAAACCATGTATATATCAAATCATACCGGCTTTACAAGAATTTGTCGCAATAATAACTCCATTGAATTAAACTTTGTTCTTGATTAATCTGTTGTTCGTTGAGTGTCTTGAGCTTGATTTCACTTGATTCATTTGCATAAATATTATCCTTCAAGAACTATTGAAAATTTGAAATACAATATTAACCAAATCACTTAAGACACATGTTTGTTATCATTAAAATTACAATATGTATAGCCCCAACATCGGGTTCATAGATTTTGTTAAACGTTACCAACCCGGAGAATAAGCTTAAGGTTGTGCTAGATTCAGATTTTGGTCTAGAGTGTTTGGTTGTAAAACATCAGTCTTTGGGTTTATGTGTTTGATGGATAATATGAGCAAATTTGTGTAGATTATGTGTTTGATGGATTATATGAGCGTATTTGATAGATTGTATGAGCAGGTTTTTAACTTCAATTTGTGAGCTTCAATAATGTCAAATGAATGGTATAATTATGAGCTTCAATGTATAGATGATGTGTTTGAAGATAATGAAAAGAAAATTTCATAGATTCTATGAGCATTGTGAGCTGTTTCTTATGTTTCTTGTTGTTTCTTGTGTTTATATAAGCCAAAATTGTAGTCGTTGGGAAGCCAACGACAATAATTCAAAATCTTGTTTTTTTTTTTTGGTAAAACTATAATTTTACGTTTGAGGGGCAAAAAGATTATTTGACTAATATTCTGTTAAATCTATTAACTAAGCTAAGACGGAAGTGGACGAGTGCAATAAAATGCTAACTTCAAGAGGCACGCTAAAAAAAAAAAAGCGTGTGTGGTTTTTTTTTTTTAAAAAAAGCCCTGAACAAATAGATAATCGGTGGACAATTGTCCTATTTAAAATAAATAGATGAGCACTTGGACAAATAGTTAATTTTTATTAGCATCTCAACCCTAATTCCATTTTAGATAAATTGGTAAATACGTGGGCGAATAGTTGTGTCGTATTAATGTGCCAGCTCCAATCCGAAGATGATAGTTGTCTGAAAATAGATGAAAATATTTTCTATATGAGAGAAATTGGTAAATACGTGGCGGAATAATTATATTGTGTTAACGTGTCAACTTCAATCCGAAGATGACAGTTGTTAGAAGATAGTATTTACGTGGACGAATTGAATACAATATGTGGAGGTGTCACACCAATCGGAAGCTGACAATTGTCCGAGGAGGTGTCAAAAACTTGTATAAATAAGACTTCTGCTCGGTGCCTCCTAGAAACCCTGACCCTATTTCTTCATTCCATCATGTTTATAAATATGAAGCCCTCTTAGCTTGGCTTTGAAGAAATCACGTAACTTCTTGCACCATGAAGTAACAACATCGGATTAGCGATTTACCAGAAGAGAATGAGAAATGGGAAGGGAAAAGCCTCCTGTCATCTTACTCTTTTTCCGTTTATGGAAGAGAAGAAGAATGATAAATGGGCACAGAAAGGCTAATACCACTTACTCTTTTTCCGCTAATGGCTTGGCTTGGTATCAGTTAAGCAAATCGCTTGGCTGGAATATCAATTAAGCAAATTAAATCCTTTTCAGTCGTGGAGCTGTTTTCCATTTTCTATCCTATGTATTTATTATTTTTTTTTGGTTTTATTTTTAGTTATGTACAATGCAATTTTTTTTTTTTTTTAATTAACAATACAACATGAGTTTTATTTTAATGTTGAACAATGTTGTAACAGTGCAATTATGAACTGCTTGACTTTATATATGTTCATTGCAGAGGACATTATTGTTCATGCACGACTGAAATACAAATTTATTATTACACATTAAAGCAGGTCACATGAAGCATAAAATATTTGACTCATTTTCTAAACTCTATACAAATTCAATCCATCTTCTCGAATTTTCACGACCCACATTCGAAGCAAAAGCGAACGCACAAATGTGAGTGCATTTTGCATAATCACTACTCAATCAATTCATCAATGGCATCAGCTCCAAGACCTATTTGTCTTTGTGTCATTTTTCAGTGTCTTTTTTTTTTTTTTTCCCCTCTATCTCTCTCTCTCTCTGCCCTTGGCTCAAGATGCAACTCACTTCATCTACCACAGTTTCAAGGAATCAAAACCGCAATTGGATTTCCTGGCCGAGACCCTCGTCAGTGATGTTCTACTGCATTGCTGGTGTCCAACTCTACAAAGACTGAAACAGGTCATTTTTTCACCTTTTTTCCAATCAAATTCAATACACATTCCTCAGAAATCGATTTCATTTTCCAAATTTGGTATTTGGCATGTATTTTTAGGATGAACTTATGTTGCAACATACACAACTTTTGTCCTTTTATAGTTTAATTACACCACAATACCTTATTTTTTCTGTAAAATCAAATAGGTACTAGAAGTTAGTAATTTTTATACATAAGTCCTATATTTTGGATAAAATGGAGTTTGAAAAGAATTTAATTGTTGTTATTCTTCTTTATTATTATTATTATTATTATTAAAATTTATTAATTTTATTATTTTAATTATTATTACTATCATCAATAATAATAATAACAATAATAATAATAATAATAACAACAACAACAACAACTACTAGTATTATTATTAAAATTTATTAATTTTACTATTTTAATTATTATCTATTATTATTGTTGTCATATCACCATCATGAAAATTTATTAATTTTATTATTTTAATTGTTATTATTACTGTAATTAAGTCATTATCGTTAATATTAATATTTTTATTATTAATCTTATTGGTATTATTACAATTTTATTAATTTTTTATTTTAATTATTATTATTAATAAAATATATTAACTTTATTAGTTTAATTATTATAATTAATTTTATTATTTTAATTATTATTATTATATTTTATTAATTTTTTGTCTTAATTAATATTATTATCATTATTATTATTATTATTTTCAGTTTTATTATTATTTTTATTTCAAAGATAAAGTAAATACATCAATGGGAATGCAGTTCATTCCAATTTCAATTCCTACGACTTAAATAAACAACTTAATATGATTCAAATGCCTTATTCCCGATTCCAGCTCATTCCCATTTCCATTTAGTAAACGCACTATTAGGGTGTGTTTAGAACATAGTATTATAAAGTATTATAATATTGTTCGTATTAATTTGTTGCTTACCTATGTTTGGAAGTTTTGATAGCTGAATTGTGGATTTGTGGTGCGTTATATAATTCAGGACAATGCGCCAACTTTTGTCTTAATTGAAACATTAAATATATTTTTATTATATTTTATTATAATATTAAATATAAAAATAAATTATAAGAATATTTTATTTTATCATATTTATATATTAATAATTAATGTGAAAATAATATTTTAATATGGTTAATAATAAATTTAAATAATAAGAGTAGATCTAGAAATGATAGTGATAATTAGAGAATTATGAAATATTTATGAATTTGTAGAATAAATCAAGAAATTTGTCTTTTTGAAGTTAGAAAATAATCATATGTTTTTTTTTTTTTAAGTATTTAAGGGTTTGTGGTTCTCTTACATGATTATTGAATCATGCACTGTAATTACTTAATATCAATAATAAAAATCCTCTCAAAATTTTCTACTTCTTCCTTATTCATATCATTTATCAACTTAGCCAATAATAAAAATATTTATTTAAAAAAAATAAGATAAACAACTGAGAGAAAAAAAAAAAAGAAAAGAAATATGGGTTCCATGAGAAGGAGAGAGGAGGATGATTGTCACTGGGGAGAGAGAGTAAAATAATAATAACTATATATTTACATGACATTTTAAAAAACAAGAGGGATTTCAATGTTAATAACCAAAATACACATCCCAGCCGTTGCTTCTGAGGTTCTTGCCTTGGATCCAACGGTTAAATCACAAAAAGACAAATAATGTGGTATCATCCACTGTAGCAACGCAGGCGGATCCGTAATTTTATATTCACGCCACGCCTTTTGACATGTCACGTCCTGTAGACTAGATTAGAGCTGATGCAAGTGCCTTTTTTTAAGTCTACAAAGCTTCGAATAACA
Source organism: Clausena lansium (assembly GCA_030449835.1). Classification (NCBI taxonomy): domain Eukaryota; kingdom Viridiplantae; phylum Streptophyta; class Magnoliopsida; order Sapindales; family Rutaceae; genus Clausena; species Clausena lansium. Next base: position 5,908,026 of record JASUUF010000192.1, on the reverse strand, counting down.
GCCCGGCCGCTGAGTTTAACGTTATTGATGGCTATCATGTCGGAATTTATTTGATATATGTTGAATATGCAATGGCTACTTACATGGGTGCTGGAGATGAATATAAAAGCGCATTAGAGGACATGCACTTTTTGTTGCACTTTTTGTAGGCAGGAAAAATCCTGAAGGTGGGCTTACATCTCCTAAAACACAAAAGCTCTTGCAGCTAAAGAGCATGGGAATCAATGTTTCAACCTCAGAAATACAAAGCTCACATTGAGAATGAATAACCAACGTTCTAACAGAAGGCAATCAAGATTCAATTCAACATCTCTCCAACAAAAAACTTCATACAAGTCTACCATATTATAAGATTACTGGTGCATTAAAGTCGAGAAAAAGAAAAAAAAAAAAGAAAATTGCAAGTTGTGACCATTCAAAGAAAGACATTTTTGGTATAATAAGATCACACTAGGTTTTCCCTACAAAACTCCAACATAAAGCAGACTTTCTTAAAAGATGCGGTTTGAAGGACCCATGGTACTCTTCAGATAGAGGCACCTGACCTGGTAAGACCAAAAAAAGACAAGGATTAGACGTCAAATTCATAAATGCCAAGGGAAGCAAACACCATAAAAGACCATACAAGAATGATTAAGGAAATAGAAAAGTATCTCCAGATGAAAAAAAGGATGGATTCATAATGATAGCAAGAAAAACAGTTTGCATTTCATTATTCGACCAAAAAACAGCATCAAGTCGTTTTAGTGTTTTCTAAATCTACCTCCCGGAGGAAAACACCAATATAGAAGAAATACGAGAGATAGCATGGTTATAAGAATAATGTGCAACAGAATCTTATGGAGATAGTTATACGGAAGAAGTTAAGGTTCAACAACCACATATTGAACTCAAAAGTGCAACAAGTGAAACAAAAAAAAGTGAGTTTGTATAAAATATTACCAACTACAGTCCCCAAAATTGACCACAGAACCAGTAGGTAAAAATAAGGTTGGAGATAGCAACTTACATTTTGCCAGTTTTTCTTCAACAATGAAACAAGGAAGTTAACACTCATTTGGACATTCTGGAAGATCTGCTTCTCCTCCATTGCAAGGTTTCCGACAGCAACTCCCATGCAAAGCACCTTTTTCAATTGGAACTTCACTGTTGCCTTGGTCTCATTGACTTTGGACTCCAGGGATTCTTGGTGAGTAACAAGGGTGGGGAACTTCCCTGAATTGAGAAATGAGCCTGGTCAATAAAGGTGCAAACCAAATATAACAAAAGTACAATACTAACAGAATACCAATCAAGCAACGATGACCGCCCATGAGGCAGAAGCTCAAAAAGAAACTCCCAAAACCAGTAAATAAAAACTATCATTTATTGCAAAAAATAGAACATATATCATGAATCTTAATAAATAAATCCTCTCAGTAATCATTATACAATCTCTGCAAAATACTTTCAAAAAATAAAAATGATTCAAACACTTGCGCAGTATACTTGCCTGCCTTGTTGAGACCAGGACCCAACAAACGAGGAATCTGCTTGATGACAGACTCTGATGCCAAGAAAGCATGGTATTTCTTGGCAAGTTTCTTCACCAATTTCTTGTTCTTGTTCAATTTTTTCAATCCTTCAACATCCATGTAGTCCAAACCAATCTTCTCAGCCTATAAGACAAATTAAAGATCTAACATGAGTGCTTAATCAAGTAAGTGCTTTACCCCAAAAAAGAAAAAAAAAACTAGAGAGTCATTTTAAGTTCTAAAAACAATACAGAAAAAGAAACAAGCAGAACCATCTCACTATAATCTGAGCATACAAAAAAGTACAGAGTCAAAAGAGCACAGAGGCTTCTATATATGTTTATAACCAGTAAAATAATTACCTCCTCAACGTGTTGAGCATCACCGAGCATGCAGACCTTCATCTTGGGGCGGGGAATGTGGGGCAACTTAACAGAGCCACTGAAACGCTTGTCCTTTTGTGGATCATAGTTCTTGAGACCAATCTGGAGCTCAATGGTCTCGGTGAAGTTCCTCTTCTTTGTCTCTTTCGAGTATTGCACAATATTAGATATGGCCTCCCTCAGTGCATCACTCTGAAGCTTACTGCAGTACAACATTACATATTCAAAACATTCAGAGCACAGAAATATTGCGAACAGAAAAAACGACACTATAAAAAACAGATAAAACCAACTCATAAAATCTAAGCCACATCGCATACAAATAACAATAAATTCAGGAATATACCTACAATATAAACTAATCAATATTCAATTGAGAGTCGACACAAATTCCACATATCAGTAATCAAAAGTATCTATCATTCAATTTCTAAAAACTCATTACTCCTAGGATTCAAGTTTAGACTCAACATGCGTTAAATCGATTTGAACAACTTAAATCTATGACCAAAAATAATAACAACACCTCATTTTATAACAAAAATGGGAAAAAATAACGTAATTAAAAAATAGAAAATCAACCCATAATACAAAAGAAACCAAGATTTCAGATTTAACATACCTCATGATTGAAGCGCTTGGAGCCCTTTACAGATTTTTTTTTCTTCTGTGAAGATAAAAAATAAAAATGATAAATAAATAAATCAAGTGAAAAATATATAAACTACAACTAAAACAGATAAAATATTGTTAAGAAATTCCGCCGTTTTATCTGGAGTCAGAGAAATAATCAAAAGAAGAAGAGAGAACGAACCAGAGATGAAAAAGAAACCCTAGAAAGCAGGGTGCGGCGAACGCACACTATATAAAGAGACTGGCTGTGAAACTGAAAGTGATAAACCCTAACTGCTTCATTGGTGGGCTTGGACAAGCCCACGTTACTTTGGTGTGTACATGGGTTGATTATTGGGTTAAAATTTGACCCGCTCATGCACAGTGAAGTTGATTTTAATCCAAAATAATTAACAAAAGAAAAAGGGGAAGAGAGAGTGTAAGTGTAACACTCCTCCAAAACTTTTAATAACACTCCTTTTGAATGTTATTTCTTAAAATACCCTTGTTTTTTATTGATAAAATACAAATTCGTATATTAAAATTAATCATTATTCATAAAATTTTATTCAAAAAATATTTTTTTTAATTGCATATAAATCCTAAAATATTAAATCAATTTCAAACTTTTTTCTTCTTATTATATATTTTTATCATCATAACTCCAAATTGTTATAATTTTCTAAAGAAAATGTTAATTTTAAATCTCATTAATGAATGATAGTTAAATATATGTCATGTCGATAATGATAACTATGTATCTCAATTGAATAATTATAAAGTTGCAAACGTTTGTATAAACTATGTGGCATGATATGGATAGATAATTGAAAGTATAAATAATAAAAATAAATTTGTGAGCCATATCGTATTTTTTATTCAACCAATTATAATATACTAATTATAATATACCAATTATAAACTATGTGGCATGATATGGATAGATAATTGAAAGTATAAATAATAAAAATAAATTTGTAAGCCATATTATATTTTTTATTCAACCAATTATAATATACTAATTGTCACTTTGGTTTGTAGAATATTATATGTATAAAAGTGTTAGTAGTTGTATAAAAGGCAGAAGTTGCACATTAATTCGGTGAAAACGTTTTATTCTAAAATAATTTTGTAAGATTTCTTAAGAAATAAAAATATAAGGTTACTTTTGGAATTAAAGTGGGTGTTGATAAAAGTAGTCCAATCTATGTATGTATTTAATGGGGCGCATTTAGAAGAGCGGTTTTATAGAGGTTTTCAAAAGGATGTCAATAGTTTTGCTCTTTTTAATCCAAGATCTTTTTAAAAAGAAAAAAATCGCGTGAGAATCAAGTAATATTAGGAAAATACATTCGATTTGAATACTAACAATAAGCTGTGGGAATATTGAGAATCAATGAAAGTTTAGATTTACCTTCAATTATCTTTACTTTTATTATTGGTTCCGTGCTTATAAGTTTAAGTTTTTGGGTCAAATGCGTTATTTAACATAATATTAAATCCAACATTTTCGAGTTTAATTCTCTTTTAAGTGTAAACTCATTCAATTATTTTTTCGTTTCAACTTATCCACAACAAACATCAATATATCTCGCCGTTTCTGTTAAATTAAGGTAGAATTTCATGCCTACTAATCTCTTTTTTTCCTTTTTATTTCGATTTCTTATCAACCAATACCGATTGATGAGAAAGAGATACGTGCGGATTGCTACAATTATCAAATGTCTTTATCTATGTTTTCACGTGAAGATTCTATTAAAGAGTCTTATTTAATATTTTTTATTGACCACTCATCTATCACCCTAAACTTTAGGATCAAAGGCAGTTCCCCAACGATCTATTTACATATATTTATTGGGTTTGAAATGGGCTTTGCACCGATTTTTTGGTCGGGCCCAGAAAAAATTAGACACGTGAGAAAACGAGTTGTTAAAATATGAAGTGGGCTGGGTTCTGTTCACCTAGAATGGGCTTAATGTTGGAATCCATGCATATGCATTTGTTTGGCTATATAATTAATTAACTCACACGTCATGGGCACGAACAAATAAATCCTCACTTTCTGCAACTACTCATGAATCTAAATTTTGTGACAGTTATAAAGCGGCTTAAACAATCTACACATGATTTATCCATAAATATAATGAACAATTATCAAACCAAAATCACACTCAACCCTGTCTTTTATTGACAACTAATACAAATACTGTTTTTCGTTTGTTTGAGATATTAGTTTGAAAACTAATATTTATCTTTTGTTTGAGATATTTGAGAAAACTAACAAATAATGGCAAATTAATAGTAGAATAATTTGGGTGTAGTTAACAATTTGGGTTTATCACAATAAAGGTATATTAAAGAGTTGACATTGCCATTTGTTCTTCAATTTTTCTTTCTCATTGAAATTATTACACAATGAAAGATTTGCTAACACTATTCACACATTGTTGTTTGCTTTAGGGCGTCACAATTTCTAGTTTAGAAAATGGTGTGTATGTGTGACACCCATCATTACTTATATATATTTTCTTAATAGCAAACAAATAGAAGTACGGATGTAACGCTATTATTTTCTTAAATATCACATAAATAAAGTTAGATTTTATCCTTGCTGTGGTCGAAATTTAAAATACCAAAACCTTGTATATTCAATTGAAGTCTTACATTTGTACTCTTTAGAATCTACATAATTCATCCATGTTAATGAAGCAAATCTCAATTACTCTTTGCGCCAACCTTTTCTTTCCCTTCTCTCATGAATCTTGATCATTATCATCTATATATGCAAATTTATTACTAGCTATTCATATAAAAAGAAAAATTTATTAGGGCAATCTCATTTAGACGAAAGACGACAAAATTATTTATTTAACATGTACTCAAGTCAGATTTTTTTTTTCTCCAAATTAGGGATATAATACCTTTTATTTTCTAATTCTGATATATATTCACATTAATACATTTTCCTTGATATAGGCTATTGCAGTTATACATTATTGCTTTAAGCATTATACATTACATGCTGATCTTCATCATACATCACCATTATCATCATTTCATTAGATATGAGTGACAATAAGTCGATATCCTGGACATGGACGGAGTTGATCAATGAAGTACCGGACGCTGAAGAAGTATTATCATCGATATTCAACAACGAGGAGAACTTGCAAGAGATCCAGTCTCAGCAGTTGCCGCCGCCGCCGCCGCCACCACTGCAACATGAAAACAAGATCAATTTTGCAGACCAAACTGGGGCTAAATTTATGAACACATTAGGGTTTCCTAATTATTATTATTATTATCAGCCACAGTTGCTGGCAGTGCCTGCACACCGGAATTGTTCATTAAGAATATTGTCACAAAGTGAATGCAAGCATGTTACACCTCGTGGCAGAAAGAGAGTAATTTTACTGGAGGAAACTGAAGAGGAACAAAAGAGGAAAAATATTTTAATTAAAAATAGAGCTGCGGCTGCAAGATCTCGAGCTAGGAAATTGGTAAATAAAAATTTTATCACAATGTAATTTTAATTTGTCAAAGTTATGTTATCATCATCGTGCATGCAGTAAGTTAAGTGCATATGTTAGTTTACTAGTAGTAAGTAAAGTGCATATAATAGTTTACTAGGAGAAGTCTTTTTTGTGTACATAGCTTCTGCGAGGTAATTAATTAATTTAATTAAGTTTCTTAATTAATTATAAATATGCAGGAGCGTATTAAATTTCTAGAGGAGCAAGTGGAGACATTGAAAGAAGAGAATGCTAAACTGAAGAGAATAATATTTGTTAGTTATTAAATTCTTAAATTTATTAATTGTTATTTTAGAATTTCAATTAGCATGTTATCTCATGTTAATTTTATTTGATCAGGAGGGAACACTGAGAATGAGATGCCAAAAGGTAAGATCATACTTCATCAAACTTTTGTATCCAACATTAATACATATTTTAGTAGCTATCTGTTAATTAATGATAGAAACTTTTTGTAAATTAATTCGATGTTCAAATAACTTAATTTCAGCATCGCTCACTAACCAGAGCCAATAATCAAAATATTAATTAAATCCCAATTTAAATTATTGTTCATCATAGACTTTATAGTCTATGATTCTAATTAAGTGATGATCAATATTAATTAACAATATTTAATTGTGCTTATGATATATATGGATGATAAAATTAATTATCATTCTAGGGATTGTAATCATTGTCTTCACGAATTAGACATAGAATATGTAGGATTAAATTTTTTTTTCCACATAATACTTATGAATGCATTTGTTGGCATTTATCTTATTTTGGTTAACAGATACAAATGGAGATGTTCAAGGAGAAGACTGCAAAGAAGTCACTAAGGAGGACAGTTAGCTCCTCATGGTGAAAAAATTTATAAGAAAGAGAAAGGCATAAGTTATGTACTTGCAGCTTCATTATGTAATTTTAATTTGCATTTTGTGCATTATTTTATATTTAATTTGTTTGAGTTGATTTGAGTTTGTCTATGTTACAATCGACTTCTCAAATACCATATTAATATTTTGAGCTTTAATATAATGATTTAAATTTAAGTTTTTGGGTCACACGATTGGTTAAACCGATATATATGAGTATTAAGAATCATTGAATTCATGTGTTTGTTTCGATTATATAATTCAATAAAATTTTCTTAACTTATTATTATAAAACAAGCAATAGCTTTGGTGGGTATAGGATATAAAACAATCATCCAACAAAAGTTGATGAACTATGGCCCTGTTTGATATATATTAACATCAGGCACCTATAATTTTTAAATTATAGCACTAAAATATTTTGTAAATATTATTTGTTGTGACTTAGAAGATAAATTGTTATGATCCCCCACTTATATGATAAAAAACCTATAATTTATTCATTATTTTTATTAAAATTATTATTTAAAAATCATTTACTACACACTATTAGTTTTTATTTTTTAATTACAACTCTTTTTTTTTTTCCCCACAATAGGCAATAGCTGTGATTTAAAAGTTATAGTATCTTAATACCAAACAGGGATTAAGGTCCTGTTTAAGAATGTTTTTGGGAGGCTCAAATGTGATTTTGAAAAGCTAAAAGTTAATTTTAATGTTTGGAATTTAGAAATTATTTTTGGCAAAATCACCTCATTCTTGAGAAGATTTTGTAAAGCAAGGAATGAGTAGCTTTTTAAAATCTGATTTTGAAAATCAGTTTTATACTTAATACAGTTTCGTATATACAGTATCCTCATAATTATCCTCATGTATATAAAATTCTAAAATTATCCTTATTAATAAGGAAATATAATTATTAACTTTAAAGAGATTATTATTATTACCAATTACATTGAAAAAAATAAAATTAATAATTTAAAATATTTATTTTAGTTATCAATTATTATATTTACACAATAAAAAATATTTTATATACATGTTTATAAATGTGTAAATAAATTTTATTCAACGTTATGTCTAGATAAGTTATTTACATTCTTACAGTAATTTAATAGTAAATTTATCAAACACACGCGACAGTCAACAACTTTTAAAATTTACAGCACTTTTAGAAATAAATTTTATCAAATATTTAACTGATTATTTTTACGGTACAGCTTAACAACAATTATTTTAAATGTTACAAATCAACAATCACATCACTAAGATCCAATCTTTGGACTACTACTGAGAGATCCTGGCAGTATTCTCTTAGAATACTTAAATGTCAATACTTTTAATTAAAAGAAATCATTTACTGAAATTAAATTCCTAAAGTTTTGTTCATTTCACTTAAAGATAAACTCTATATAATTATATAAATACTTGATAATTAAAATTATAAGATCATGTGCACACAGCAGAAAATATAGCAATATCCTTAATTATTCTTCAAAATGACAAGAAAGAAACTACAACGTTTATTATATATGATAGGAATTAAAAAAAAATAAGCCAAAGAGATAATTAATAAGAATCTCATGCTAATTAAAGAAAAATAAACAACATAACTAAATAATTAACACCTACTTTCTATCCTCAGTTGCTGATGAGAAGTAGCAGTGTTATTACTGGCTCTAGTGCTACGTCTATTATCAGCAACAAGTGCTTTTCGAGCAGAAGCAATTTTATTAGGTACCATTAAAGCCTCAAAAGCTGAACAATCAATCCAATCCTTAAGCAAACCCTCTTGACCCCATGTATCCGGTATCAATACCCGACCCGCCACCTCTTCTCGGTGCCTCTTCAGCCTCTCACGTCCACCACCACCACTACCACCTTGATCTTTATGTAATAATTCTTCATTATTCGTCTCATCCTTCACGTGCATCTCTCTAGACTCCAAGAATGAGCCATGCAAACAAAGATTGGACGTGCCATACGCCTTGTTCATTTTTGCATGGATTCGTCGAACAGGAGAAGATGGAGAAGAATTTTTGCAAACATTATCATTCATGTTATTGGTTTGATCTTCTTCTTTGGTGGGTGATGATGATGAGAACTGGGGATGCTTCATTGTGTGGGGATATGGGGAGTGGGAGGCTTTGTGAGGTTCGTATGGGATTTTATATTGGGTAAGTGATCTTTCAGTCTCTTAGGTTTAAGATAATTATATATTTAGACTTGAATTTTTAAAAATTACTCAAAACGTCCATATTGTGTATTTGTTAGTGTTAAAATCTGCTTATTTTGTTTCAATTCTAAAATATATATCAGTTTTTTTTTTTGAATACTGATTACACATCAGAATACTGATCATACATAAGACATTTACAACTGTTATTTCAACAGATAAATACACTGAAATGCACTGGGATTACAAATAATATTACATTAAATTTTATTAAACACTTGTCCAGACAAATAACCCTCACAAATAAAGGGATGTATTGGCTCCACTCGCATTTCGCAAGAAAGAAAGACTATATACAAATTAATTTCACTCAATCATGTTTAATTGAGGAAATTTTGAGCTCCAGCCATATAACTGGGACTCGTCTTGAGCCCCTTGGTTACCAATAGACTGCAAACCCATTGGCAAATATACATCAGTTAAGAATACTACGTTGCCCTTGAAACATTGAATCCAACAAAATATGAAAGCAATGATACAGATGTTTTGGGTAATTTTAAGAACTTAGAGACTAATTGGTAATTGATCCGAACCCTAAGGACCCAAAGTGAATTTTCCCTTATATATATTCTGGTAGAAGGTGAGGAATAATGGGTGGGGGAATTAGAATACACGTCAAGTGGTTTTCTGTGGGGGAAGAATGGGTGGGGAAGAATGGGCCTACGTTTATAGCTTGGTATTGAATTCAATATTGTGTGGTTTTGGTTGTTGTTTGGGGATTGGGAGGTTTTTAAATGCTTTTTTGCTTTTGGAAGTTAAAGAATGAGAAGTGGACATAAATGCTTTGAGTGGGAAGTGCGTGATTTTTGTTTACAATAAAAATGAATGGTTTTTGGCCAATTGGGTTGGTGGATTTGATTTTAAGGTGGGCTTGAATCTTCTTGATTGATGTGGAAAAGTGAGCGCCTAGTATTTGATTGATTTCTGGGGGCAAAGTTGTGGACAAAGTGCATTTTAAAGAGAGATATTTTGTTTTGGTATTATGAATATTCTCTGTCATTATTAATACTTTTATTTTTAAAAATAAAATATAATTTAATAAATAAAAATAAGAGATTTAGAGTTTTAAATCTCACTCACACGAGTAGAAAAGAAATTGAGTTGTCGTTAGATTATATATTAAAGAAAAATTTTCATTTAAAACCCAACTCGCTTCAAAAAATGATGAAAAAACTTACTTCTACTTCTGCATTAAATGCTGTCACAATTAATCACCTTATTGATTTCTAAAATTAGATTTTCAACATTATTCAAAAGTTCAAAAGATTGGGTAAAAATCTCTTTTGAGCTTTTCTTTGAAAAAGAATATAAAACAACTCCTCTAAATTTGGACTTTTTCATTTGTTTTTGCAAACAAGGGGAAAACTAATAAGCAATAAAATAATTCTAAAAGAACTTCTACCTAAAGAACCATAAGAGAGAGCACAATATTTATTCAACAATTCCTGGAGAGCAAATGTGCTAGTTAGACATGAACTTGGATAACATAGATCTATACGCTGCTTTCCAATCAAATTCCTACTGGAACTCAAGTTTGAAAGGAACTCAAAAAAAGGGGGAAAATAAGGTTTTAAGAAAAAAGAAAAGAAAAGTAGAAACTGATGTACACATTTCCAAAAAAACAAAGTAAAATAGACAATGTCAAGCTCTTGGATGGTAAATGTGCGGCCTCTTCCTTAAGAACTCGGGAATCTCTGCTAAACCACTACCTGAGTTAGAGGAACGTCTATTCATACCAAGGGACACATCATTATGCGAAAGCCGGGTTCCCTGCTACATTTTTACATATCAAAAGGACATAAACAAAATGATACTTTGATTCAGAGATATAGACCGAGTAGATATACCTTCCCTTCGAGTTTATCTCCTTTGAATCCGGTGGCAATCAGAGTTATGCTCACCTAAAAAGCAAAAGAAGACACATCTTTTGAGCTGTCAAGTTCTTAAAAGAAGTTTTATCTCCTTACATTACTAGGCAAATCAGAAACTCCATATCATCTTTTAGGGGTAATAATCCGTAAGGTAGACTTATAAGATCAACCTTGACGTTTGACGATTAGTTACTGCCAAGATTTATCTTTAGGAGAAACAATAAAATATCAAACTCAAATTAACAAAGAAAAGGAGAACGGCAATACATTCAGAGTACATGACAAGCCAAAGTTCAGTATATTGATTTGATGATGAGGATGAGTTCACCTTAAGTTTCCTATGCGACTAAAGATATTCAAATTAGAGAAGACTCTTTGTTTGAACCTAAGGCTAATCAAGTGGGGATTTAGTGTAATAGCAAATAGACTCTGGAATAAAAGAAACCTATAATTGTAGCATCCCTACGTATGCAAGCATTATTTCTCATGATAATTATTGTGAATGCAGGAGCTTAATACTACTGTTTGGGTGACTAAAAGGTCTTACGTACGAAACCCCCATGTGACTTGGATTTTTTTTATGTTTGTCTCTGTGTATAAGTGACAAGCTTATTTGGTATTAGTCTTACACATTCAGGAGCTTGTTAGAGCTTAATACTTTATTTTGCCCTTGCCTAATGCGTACTATAAGAATTGAGTCAAGCAGTAACTTAACAATGGTAAATGCATGATTATCAATCTTTACTTTTGAAAAGGCAAAAGACCTTTCAGGGCATCTAGTGTGAAACGAAGGCAATACAAGTTATACCGATAGCATACCAAATACAAATATACTATTTGTATCCACAACTGAGATGAAGCATGCAAGCATGAGGCAGAAAAAGGGAAAGAATAAAGCTTCAAGAAGTAAATCCAAAACTAATCTGCACTCATTTAGGGGAGCTTTTAATGTCATTAGCCTATCTGATTGCATGACATATCAAGGATCCTTCAGAATTTATTATTTTGTTAAAATGAGCAGAAATATCCAAAATTCAGGTTGTTAGTGCTCATGACCAGTGAAGTCTATTTCTATCCATTCATTTTGTTAATTGACAAAGCAGCAAGGTGACAATGAGATATTTCCATTTGTAATGCTAATATTCTTTTTTCGAAGTTTCTGTCTAAGAGTCGAATACGACTAAAACAATCACATGTGATGCTTGTGTTATTTTTGTCTCTATCCAACTTACTTGATTACTTAGTGATTTATCTATCACTGCTCCAAATATCAAATTTGCACTGGGATCTACAAGGTCATATATAACCTCTGCTGCAGTATTCACCTGCGAGAAATTTGTCATGTCAATTAGAAGACAAAGGCATGTGGTCACGGTAAGCTGAAGCAAATATTATGATGAAAGCATATCATAAATGGTAAACAAGAGAGTTATCCAACGATAATCAGAGAGCACTGATAACCACATATTATTTGTTATGTAGAACAAATGTCAATCTTCTAGGACAATACCCAACAATAAAAGTGTTCTCAACTCCAAATAGAAAAGAAAAAGGGAAAATAGAAAAAAGACATTCCACAAAATGTGTAGGTGCAATACAAACAATGGTTTGAACCAGAATCTTATAAGAACAGGCCCACCTCAAATAAAGTTAAATCAGTTCCACCGGTTATATTCCACACAATGCCAGTAGCTCTCTCAATTCCGATATCTAATAAAGGTGATTGGATGGCATTCAATGCAGCATCTCTTGCCCTATTCTTTCCTGTAAATCGACAAAGTTCACAATCACACCAAGTACTTTGATCAAGATTAATTTCTCATTCTTGGGCCAGAATTTCTCAACAAATGATTAAAATATTAAGCAGTACACTATGAAAGAGGCAGACTTATTGGGAAAAAGGCTAACAGTTATGATGTGACCAATTTCCAATTCTCTTCCACCACTCACTTCAATCACTAAGCCATTGGATTAAATCTAAGTTACAAGAATAACATTTGCTGAAAATTAACTATACTCTTCTTTACTATTCTTTCACCTATTCATTATCTAATAATTTTTTTTTCTTCAGGGGGGAAAAAAAATTTAATAAGCCTAGAACATTAAGAGATTGGGAATTTCAAGCTCACCAGTTGCAGTTCCTATTCCCAGGAGGGAAGAACCTGCATCCTTCATAATAGCTCGAACGTCAGCAAAATCAACATTAACGAGTCCTGGAATCTGCAGTCAATGAAATTCACCACAATTAAAAGAAGATAAACTTACGGATGCCGAATATAACTAATCAGAAACCTAATTGACAGAAGAATAAATGAAAAGAAGGTCATTGGCATTATGAGATCATTGCAGGTTCATAATCCAAAAGAACAACCATGATCACATCCTTCAGGGACCTGAATACATATATTTGCTCATGTTTCATGGAAAATGAAATTGGTATGAATGGCACCTTCAAGCATATCCACTCAAGATATGTAGATTAGTGGAAGTTGTGCAAAGTCAAACTTAGTATCTAATATCATGTTATGACCAGAGTACTGCTTGAGAAGAAGGAGTACTATCAATGTGACACATTGCACAAAAAATTATTTTGACCTAAATCATTTATAATCACTTATTTAGAAACAAAGACTACAGAATAAACTATAAAAGAATGCAGAGGATATATGCACCCAGATAAAATACCTAGGAACTAAACTAACGTTTTGCTCTTGACTCTTGAGACAATTTAAAAGGTACTGAAACATTTCAAAGGCTTTCCTATCTTATGAGGAGCTGTAAAAGCTGCATAACTTATATGCTCGTAATGGTAAATCAATGAGCAGAATTGTTCAGTATTTCATATAATTTGTGTATATTAAAACCAAAATATTAAACATGGAAGCTAGAAAAAGGCTAGTATTTCACCTTAAAGCTATTCTAATTAAATCAATTGTACATTTTAAAAAAGAACAGTTAGATTTACATGCAATTGGGGGCCTAACAAGATGTTATTAATTATGATCCCACAAATTTCTTGGAGCATTCCATACCATAATTATATCAGAGATACCACGAACACCTTGACGAAGTGTATCATCAGCCAAATTAAATGCCTCTGTTACTGGTGTGGACTGTGAAACTGCAGTCAACAATTTGTCATTTGGAATAACAATCAGTGTGTCAACATTATTCCTCAGATTTGCAACTCCTTCCTGAGCTTGAATGGCTCGTCTTCTACCCTCAAAAGAGAATGGAACTGTAGCAATACCAACAGTCAAGATACCCATGGATTTCGCAATGCCTGCAATTACTGGAGCAGCACCAGTGCCAGTACCTCCACCCATCCCAGCCTAAGATTAATGCCATAGGTAAGACAATGTACCAAAACAAAATAACGTACCACCCAATTAAAAAGATTCAAAAGGATAAGATGTGACATAGTAGCAACACATCAATTTCTACAGTTTCATGGTGGCCACACGGCCACAGGTTATGAAGCCCTCATACTGACTCTAGCTGAAAAAGATTCAAAATTTATCCTTGAACCAGACCTGTGGTACATTCCTATGAAACCCAAGCCTTATGCATAAAAGCTGGCCAGTAACATCTATCTAATTATACAGTCAATGGGCACCAAATACTAATGGGAATATAAGTTGATGAAAAGCTACTTTGGTTGTACATGAAAGGAATATAAACTTCGTCCTCTAAATTGAGGAAACAGAACTTGAACTTACTGTCACAAAGATCATGTCTGCTCCAGAAATTGCCTCCTCAATTGCCACCTTGCTCTCATTGGCAGCATTCATGCCTACACTCGGGTTCCCACCTGCACCAAGCCCCCTAGTCAATTCACATCCAATTTGCAAACGGTTCTCTGGGATCACTGGTGACACCTTCATGGCCTGAGCATCCGTGTTAACAATCCAAAACTCCACACCCGTCATTGAACTCTCAATCATTCGGTTAACAGCATTAGACCCACCACCCCCAACACCAATAACTTTGATCTTGGCTTCATTGTAGTTATTTGGAACCAAAGATTTTCTCAAGCTCTCACTGACACTTTCGCCATGCCCCTCTTTCCTAGAACCAGACAACACGTTGTTCCCCTCACCACTGAGCATCGAAACTTCAGGGTGTAAATCCAGAAAAGGATCTTCACTATGATTGGGACTGACATTGTGAGCTTTAGCGGAACACTTCAACCGCGGAAAATCTTTAACATTCCTTAGGCATGCACCCCGCGAATCACTTTTATAGTCCAAATGAGTCTCCTTTGATATGCAAGTATGGGATGGAGCAAAACAAGTAGATGTGCAAGTTGCCATATCAAATAGTAAAATGTAAATATTGAAACTTACAATTCAATGCACATTATTCTTGCTGTTCCTGGTCATGACAAACACAAGACGAATAAATGATTAAACAGATACATAAACAGTACAGTGTCAAAAACAATTATTTAAAAAAAAAAATTAACTCATTTAGAAAAAATCGACAAACCCAATAGAAAATCAAGAATTGAAGAGTAATTAGTTATGAGAAAGATTCACATTCTGTAGAAAATTACAAAGTTTGTATCAAAGAAAAAGTACCTCTCAAGAATAATATTGCTGTCATAGAAGTTAAAGAACAGTGAAAAAAGAAAGTGCAAAGGAGATTATTGCGGCGCGCAAAGATTAAAACAACAACAAAGAGTGGTGAGATTTGTCATTTGATCATCTTAACTGAAAAATCTGCCAAAATCATTAACCAACTTGTTGACTTGACCAGGACTCTAGCGACTTTGGACTACCTATTGGGGGTCCACAAATCTGACACGATATCCATTTTTCCATTTTTTTATTTTTTTTGAGGAAAAAATTTTACAATTGCTATCCCATGATTTGTACTTCAGTTTTGAAGAATGAAATACCCAACTAAAAAAATAAGTAGTGAGATCCCTCCTTATTGATTAAGGTTTCAGGGAAATGTTTCATTATTATTAAAATTATTTATTTAGTTTGTTTTATCACCTATTTATATAGTTAAATTTTATGATAAAATATAAGAAATATGCATCACCCTTTAATTTGATTTAATTAATCTGATGACTTCTCATGTTTTTAAAAGTGAAATAAGAAGCAAGGAAAATGGGAGAGGCAGAAGCTAGCACATTGCTGAAAATTTGATGAACCGCCTGCTTTGAGTATTGGTAATTTGGTATCGCCCAAAAAAAATAAAATAAATAAATATGTTTGATTGCTGATACTCATTTGCTTTAACTTGATTGAACTAAACACAATAAGCAAATCAAAATTGAAATTTTCAAGTCTAGCAAGACAACATAATGCCTACTCTTCATGCACTTCTGTGTTGAACATTTTCCATGATTCAGAGTCATTCTTTCAATTTCCTCAATGAAAGGGTAGATTCATTGATGCAAGTCTCAGTTGATTCCCTCCTTCCGTTCGAGGTGTGGGTGGAGGAATATGGAACTCGGAAGATAAATAAAACTTTACTGGTGAAACTCATGTCCATTCTCATTCACTTTTAATAGCATGGTAAATGCGGCGAACAAATATCATGGAAGCACGAAAACTGATGGAACCAAGAATCAGAAAGAAAGCATAGCACATCACTGCATTATAGCCAAGAAAGAAAGATAGCTGCAAGAAACCGCTCATATTTGACCTGACATAGAAGTAGATGCTATAGGCGAACATAAAAATGGCTGTCGAGCCCCCCCGGAAGACAGATCTGCACCAAAGAGGCAAAAGAATTTATCAATATGCAGCAATGCAGGCAAAGAGGGAGAGATCTTGCACATCTGTTAATCACTGGAGGAAAATTATTAATCTCATATCACTTAACCCATCGAACGATCTGTTTGTTCAGAACTTTCAGTCCTGTCTAACGTTGAACAATTCCAAAATAATAGTGGTATGAGTATGCTCAATTTCTGATTCGACAATATAAATAGTTCAATAACATACCGTAGAGACAATAGAGTCACAATGACACAAGACACTCAAAATCACTATTGTACTAGTTTTTATATTAGAGACTTCATTGAAAATTTTAAATGATATTTTCCTAGTATCGACAGTGAATGGAAAAAGAAAGTTGTGCCTTTTTACACCCAGGCAGCTGCTTCCTATCTATTAGATAATCATGGAGTCCATTTACATCATTAGAGGAATAACTTCAAGAACAAACAGAGGCCTGAAGAAATTTTAAAACACTTCAGTTTAATATCTGCCCATATGCATGGTGAATCATGTCCAATACATTCATTCTTCAACTATAACCATTAAGGATGTAGAAATGGTCATGTTTTCTATTTAAGCTTCTTCCTAAAAAGCTTAAGCTTCAATTGAATCGATTAAGAATTTCACATTCAATAATAGACTAACACTCTCTCATAGCAGTCACAGGCTGAGATCATCACAAAGGTGATGAAAGTACAAGTCAGTAACATCTGAAACAAACAAGCACTCATATCTACCTACTGCATGCATACTTGTGAAGTTGTGTGAACGTGTACAAATAAACGTTGCAGGAGCTCATACCTCCACCACCATTCATGGTCCTCCACAGACAGTTGAATGTATGTCAAACCGATGCTCAAAATAGCAGTAAGCACAATGAGGATGATGAGCATGACAAACAAGATACCAGGAAGAGTAAATATTTTATAGCCCCAAAAGCTCGCGTACAAGTGATGTAACTCAAGGGCAATTGCACTAAAAGATAAGAGACCCACAATAAACATCTGACCAGGTGATTTTTGGTACCAAGGCAGTGGTGGAATCTCTCTAGGGTATCTGTTTAAAGCACTAGGAGTTTGAAATTCAGACCGAAACCAGTACCCAATTTTCCCTCCCAAGGCAAGCAATGGGACAGCAAAAAGCATGTAAATGAAAACAATCACCATAACGGTGCCAAAGGGAAGTGCAGCTGTAGCCCCATAAGATACAGCAACCATGTTAAGGATAAACACTGTCACAGAAAATGGGCCCAAATACAAAATCCCAGCCAGAAAAACACTCCTTTCCTGCAAATTTGCGTTGCTTATACTACTCAGTCAGGTGAAAAAAAAAAATGACATCGGCTTGAAAATTACAATGAAAAAATTACCCATCCAGCATCAGAAAACTGATTGTGGAAAGAAGAAGTACTGTATCCAGCAACCACTGATGTCAGAGAGTATAATAAGACAAGAGAAGTGCTCAGCAGTCCACGATTGTATGGATAAAGGACGCCAAGAAATGCCGGCACAAATAAGAAACAAACCCTGTAGCAACAAAATTCAATATTAAGAAAATAAGTTAATACAAGTAAAACTTAAACATGTAAAGGTACTATTCAATAATGCATAATAAATTTATAGGGATGGATAGCTACTTAAAAGTTATAAACAAACTTCCCTTCACAAAATGTTTAGGTTTCCAAATTCCCAGAGAGAATGACAATCGCCTCCACTAACAGTCTAATTTGGAATGCCACAACTACGATGATAATTATCAGTAACGAAAATGAAGGAGATAACAGACAATTCAATCAACTTATGCAAAGAAGTCAGGTTCTGTAAGCTGGACTGACAAGTATGGAAGCATTGAAATGTTGATGAGACAACATAGGATTATACGAAGCTATAAAAAATTTAAAACGTAGAAAGGAGAATAATGGTTTCAAGAATTTACATGGTCAGCAGTTGATTACCCACACCCATGAAAGCAGAGAACAAGGAAATGTTTTGAGGGTATCTAAACACATCACCATGAATATATTTCCAACCAACTTCCTTATCTTCCTCTTCATCTCCACTAGAGCATCTGCAATGTATAGAAAGAAGATGAGGTCAACGATAGACAAAAAATGCTATGAGGTTAACTGGAGTACATTAATAACTATAATATCACAGTGTATTACTTCCTCAGATCATTCTTCAGACGCCGCATAAAAAGCAAAATAAGCAATCCCATCAAAAGCAAAATGAAAACAATCGAGTTGATAAATGAGAACCAATGCATCTTGTGAAGGGTTGGCAGTGATGAAGCTCTCGAGTATTTATCCATTCTGGTTTTAAACTGACCTGAGGTTTCACTCCAGACAATCGAATAAGTAAACTTAACATCGATTTCAACATCATCCGTTATATCCACAACACTAGCTGGGTCACAAAAAGCACGAATTTCTACAACCTGGTCGCCGTTATATAAAGCATCAAACTGCACACGTGTGAACAGATAATACTTATTCCCCTTCTCACCGAGCACCAAGCTCTGATCTTCAATTTTCCCAATATAACCCCACATAGGGAGATCATCATAGTACATTTGGAAGTAAAAATCATCGACGACAGCCTTTCTAAACTTGGCAACTTCATCGACCTTAAGCTTCTTCAAACAAAGGGTAACCCCAGTCTTGGCTTCCAAGAATTTCAACTCATACAAAGCACTCGCCAGACGATCACCATTCAGCACTTCCCCAAGAGTCTCCTTCTTCCATATTATCGGCTCTGCAAGTCAAAATTACCAGGGCTGAATCACTATAATTAAATGGCATTTAAATTTCAAAATTTTACACTGCCACACCTAATTTATTTCAAAAGAATTACTTAAGATCGGATCTTCTTTCCGAAAAACTTATGTTAACAGTAACACTAATTTCTGTGTACCTAAAGGCTAACCTGGGCGGCAAAATGGCAAGTCATAATATTGATACGCCTCACTGCAAGAAATTAGCAATTAATTTTAAAAAAAATTTAAAATATTTGCCTGTGATAGAAATTAATCATGATCAATGTGAAGGAGATGACCTGGGATTGTTGAGTGGTCCCACTTTGTTGACGAGTAACGGGACGGGATCTCCTGCATTGTAGCGATGATCGTACGGTGACGATGTGGCGGATCGCGACGAGACAGCTAGGACTAGGATTGCGAAGAGAAGCAGCAGAGATGTAATTATAAGTGATTTTTGAGTCATTTTTATTTATTTATTTATTTATTTTTATTAGTGTTTTGGAGCTTTGAAGCTGTTTGAAATTGGACAGTTTTCGTTTAGTCCTATATCAGTATTCAGTACATCTAATTCGACTCTCTGCTGCGACTCCAAACCAGATTGTTTTGGTTGAAACCACGTCGTTTTCACAGCTCAGCTACTGATAAATGATAGATGCCCCCAAGAACAGTTGCCCTGAAGGCTCCGAATTTCAAAATGTTTAAAATTTGAATATTTTATTCATTTACATCTCTATATTTGAATTGGGTTGAATTAATTTGAATTAATTCCGTAAAATTAGTATTTGAGCCAAGTATTTGGTTTAAATAATTTAGAATGGATAATGAGATAATTTTTTATTTTATTAATAATAGAAGATATAATTTAATTATAGATAGTTGAACAATAAAATATAATATTATTAAACATATGTTATATTATTCACGTGAAAGGCGGGATTTAGATAGTAAACAGTCAATACAATTATATTTATCAAAAGCTCATGAATTTAAGATTGGAGAACTTATAATAATAAATCAAAGAGGTCTAAATATAGTTCCTCTCTTGTAAGATAGTATAAGAATATAAGTTTTTAGAAATAATTTTTCTTGAAAATAGTGGAATATCAATTCTGTTGAAGATTACATTAATGATCTAATAATTGATTATAATAGACTTTTATCTATTGTACAAAGAGAAGAATATAACTGGAATAATAAAAGAATTAAGAGTAAATATTATCCTTCTAGTAATATGCTATTAGGATATAAGAATTTATTTATGCATAAATTCTGCCTTATCAATAAAGGATTAGAGAAGAATTACATTTCCAAAGAAATAAAAGATATCATATATCACAAATATTTAATAGAAAGTAACGAAATAATATGCAGATGGTATTATAAATAAATTACCTGAACCATTAATAATTTCACAAAATATAGAAACCATTAATTTTCCATCTTCTAGTTATAGGCAAAGAGGATTTACATATGGAAGATTTTAACCATTTGATTTGGTAAATGATTTCGATATGTGGAGAAATAATCAGTTAACTAGATTTCTCTATATTTACTAAATAAATTAGGAAACCCTAATTTAATCATAAATGATATAGAGTGCAAATGAAATACTTGAGATAAAAAAATTTTAATGATGAAAATATAGATCAAATTAAAAGATTAGGAAATCAAATGAGTTAAGAATTTGAACAAATTAAATAAATAATAAATGAATTTAAAATTGAAGATATGGATATATTAAAAAAATTATGAATATAATAAATAAAAATTTGATAGATACAAGATTGAATAAGATTAAAATTCAATTAAATAAAATTGAGAAAATTGTTGAACAACATGGTAATAAATTTATTATAAACATACATGGAGAACTTCAAGAAAATTGAAGTACAAAGAATTGATAATAATATTGAAGAATTACTCATGATAATTCAAGAACAGAATAAAATCTTACAAGATACAATAATTTACTTTAATGAAAATAAAAGTAATGAAATTCAGCCTATGGTAAGGCTAATATTTAACAAAATAAAAAGAAATGAAAAATTGATAAGTTTAAGAATGTTAAGTGAAAATGCTAATAATGGATTAAAATAATTATCTGATAATAATGAAGAATCTGTAACAGATGAAGAAGACGAAATGTCTTTAGAAATTGAAAAAAGAATAGAACATCTAAAAATGAATGAATCAAAGGCAAGAACTTTGAACAATGTGAATCTAGTAATAGGGTTTCCCATGCTAGAGAAGAAATACCAATATATGAAAATGAAAAATCACAAAGCCAATATTTTAGACCAAGCAAAAGACCTAAAAGAGAGTATAAAACTCTAGGAGAATATAAAGAAAGACCCATCAGCCATGAAGGCATTTGGTTAGATTTAGACTGTGTTAAAGATAAAGATAAAATAATAACTGCGTGGGTAAAATCTATAAAAATTGCATTAGCATTTTATAATCTAAATATAAATAATACCATAGAATTCCTTAAAACTTTATTTATAGGAATAGTAGCACAATGGTTTATGGGATTAAGTCAAAATAATAAAAATAAATTATTATATGGGGATAACCCTAATGAAAATGAAACTCAGGAACAAATCTTGACTAGATTTGAATGTGAAGTAAGAAGAGAATTATTAGGAGAAGATTGAGAAATCGATCATCAACAAAAATTAGAAAGAGAAAGAATGAAAAATATGAGAAAATTAACCAGACTTGAAATATGTGATATATATTATCTAGAGGCCTACACATGCAGCTTCAAAAAACTGTATTATAAATGTGAATTTAGAGAAGAAGATCAAACAAAAATGTACTACAATAATTTGTATTTTATGAAAATACCAGACCCATGGGGTAAAAAGATTATGGTAGAATATGGCAAAAAAATATGAAGATACTACCAATACTAATACACTTAGAAATACAATTAGGTTTGTTCAAAATAGGGTGAATCAATGGTGCTCTGAAATAAGAGATAGATGATTAATGAAAAAACAAAATCGAGGATTATGTTATTCAAGATTAAAAGAACCTCCAAGATTTTGGTGTTTAGAAAAAATTTATAAACATAAGAAAAGATTTAAAAAGAAAAAATTCTTTAAAACAAATAAAAAATATTACAAGAAAAATAAATACAAGAAAAATAAATACAAGAAAAAATTCTTCAAAAGAAATAAATATAAAAAATCTAAGGCAAAAACGCCTAAAAAATGTAAATGCTAGTTATGTGATGAAGAAGGACATTATGTAAATGAATGTCCTAAGAAAAAGAAAGCAAACATAAAAATGTGTGAAGTTTTTGAGAAATTAGAATTAATCACTAATAGTGAAGATGTTAGTGAAATTGATAGCATATACTATCTGTCTAATGAGACTTAAAGTACCTCAGAATTAGAATAAATATAGAAAAAGTGGATAATAAAGATTTATACCAAGATGAAGAAATAGAAGAATAAAGTTCTTTTAATAAAGAATTAATCTTTGATAAAAAAAAAATATCTTAAGATTAACAAAAAATGATTAGAAATATCTATGACTTTAATCAATATGTTAGCACAAAGAATATCTAACATAGTTAAAAGAAAAAATATAATGTATTTTGGTGCCACTGTAAGAGAAGAACTAATTGAAATTAAGCACGCAAGAGGAAATACAAATATTCCATTATTATTAAAATCTGATATAGAAGAAAAAATCAATAAAATCAGACCTAGTGATAAGCACAAAATTGGATATATTTACATTGGAGGAATCCAAATTATGATAAAAGCTCATTTCAAAGAAGGAATTGATTGTCCAGTAAATCTTGTCGTATTAGATAATAGAACAAAAGATAGAAAACATACTCTCCTTGGAATAATACAATGAAATCTTAATTATAAGAAATTAATATTTAAAATATATCTTAAATATTCCATAAGTCTTAGAGATAGAAATATAAACAAAACTTAACCTTATGCCATGATTTTAAATACTTTGATATAATGTATGATGGATCATATCCGTATAGCATAACTTATGGTATAAAATATGCTTTAACAAATTCAGCTAACAGTGAAATGTTTGTTGATAAAGAATTTATAGAAATAGATAAACTTTTTAGTAAAATTAAAAAAATACAATCTCCTGAATTACTAAGAGAAATTGATATACCAAAAGAATGGGAAATGGATCTAAGGAGTCAACTTACTTTGATTAGAGGAAATACCTCTAAAACTATAGAATACACACCGTAAGGTAGAATAATTATAAGGAATGGAGAATCAATTTCTATATCTAGAAAAGATTTAGAATTAAATGGAACGCAAAGTTCTACAAGATGCCGCCATCTTGTGATACTATCATCTCATGAAATATTAGCAACAGTTAGAAAAAATAATCAAAATCTAAAAATCAAAATTGAATATAATAATGAAAAATCATGGCATGAGACTTTTGCTATTCTTGATACAAGAGCAGCAAAATTTTATGTAGACGCCGAGATGATTAAATACTTATAACAAAAGATTCTAATTGAACCACATACCTATGTAGGGTATAATGGCAAAAGGAAAACATTAAGTCAATATTGTGAGAATTAAAAATTAAAGGAATAGAATTTATCTTTCCTTTTTTTATAAAACCAGAATATGAAACATAATAAGTCATTTATTATTAGGGATGAACTTTTTTGAAAATTTCTCTCCTTACTGCATAGGAGACAGAGAGATATCTATAACAATTGAAGGGATTAAGCGAACCGTATCAAGATATGTCTAATCCTTTTATAGTATATACAAAAGTGATTGTACCATATTATAAGCATAAATCATAATGGTTCTATGCTTTAATTGATACGGGTTCAGGAATTAGTTTAGCTAATTCAAGAATTTCTCCAAAGTCATATTGGAAAGATCATAAACCTTTAATAGGACAACAAATGAACGAAGAATAAATTTCTCTAGGTACCTATCGAATAAAAGCTTTAGTATAATCGAAGATTATATTCTAAGCATACTAATATTATAGACTTATGATTATGTGGGTGCCGATATACTTTTAGAAGTTAATTTTCTTCGTCAGTTCATTTATATAATGACTAACGAAACAATTACTCTTAAAACACCGTGTAATCATACACTTATCACAACACGAATTTACAATCCCGTTCGGCGAACTACTCAAAAATTTCATTTTCGATGCAGTCAGCGTGGTGATTTCCATATAAAAATTAATCAAATCATATCCGATTATGAAACAATCTTAGAAAAACTTGATAAAAATTTTAGAGAAAATCCAATTCAATTATTGGAAATTGATAAAACATATGCTAAGATAGAGCTAAAGGATCCAAATGTTATCATACGGGTTAAGCTCATGAGATATGGACAAGAAGATAGACTAGAATTTGACAGACAAATTAAAGAGCTCTTAGATCTCAAACTTATTCGAAAATCTAAAAATCCATATAGCAGCCCAACCTTTATGGTTAGGAATCATGCAGAGATTAAACGGGAAAAAGTTCGTATGGTTATTAATTATAAAGAATTAAATAAATATACTAAATTTGATGGATACTTTTTACCTCACAAAGATACATTAATTACTTCTGTAATTAATAAAAAGATATTTAGCAAATTTGATTGCAAATCAAGCTTTTGGTAAATTAAGCTTGAAGAAGAAAGTGTACCACTTATTACCTTTAGTACACCTCAAGGACAGTATGAATGGATTGTAATGTCATTTGGATTAAAAAATGCACCACAAATATTTCAAAGAAGATTGGATAAAATTTTTAAAGAATTTCATGAATTTTACATTGTTTATGTGGATGATATATTAATATTTTCTAATAATGAAGTTAACCACATTAATTATTTAGTTTCTTTTGTAGAAAAATGTAAGAAACATGAAATATTACTTTCTAAAAAGAAAGCTGAGATAATGAAACCGAGGATTGAGTTTCTAGGGCTAATAATCGATGAAACAGGAATAGAAATGCAACCTCATATTTTTTAAAAAATATATTTATTTCCAGATAAATTAGAATTTAAGGTGCAAATTCAAAAATTTTTAGGATGTCTTAATTATGCTGAAGGTTTCATAGAAAACTTGGCAAAAGTAAGACAACCCTTACAAGGATAATTGAAAAAAAATAATACAAAATCTTGGGAAGAATCTCATACATAAGTAGTTAAAACATTAAAAGAAAAATGTAAAAATATATCAAGATTAGGATTTTCAACGGCCAGTGATAATTTAATTCTTGAAACTGATGCTTTTGATAATCACTGGGGTGCAGTATTAAAAATAGATCTAGAAAAGATTTGTAGATATACTAGCGGAACATTTAAGCCCGCACAAAAGAATTATTATAGTAATGAAAAGGAATTATTAGCTATTAAAAATGAGATAGATAAATTTACTTTCTTTTTATTTCCAAAGAAATTTAAAGTCAGATCTGATAATACTCAAGTTAAAGGATTTATTTTTAATAAATTGTCTAATCTCCCTCAATATAAGAGATTAATTAAATGGCAGCAATTCTTTGCATAATATGATTTTGAAATTGAGTATATTAAAGGATTTAACAATTGTATTGCAGATTTCCTCAGCTGAGAATACAATGGATAAAAGTCTTTCCAAAATAATGAAGAGTATAATGATGTGCTCTAAAGGTCAAGAATTGTTCTCAAGGGCAATGAAATAATTTATGATGGGCTTGCTATAATTGATGATGCTCAAGAAGAATTGAGCAAACTTTGCCCAAACAAAAGTTTACAAAATCATCCAAAAGTTCAAACTTTAGAAGAATATATTAGCAAAATACTAAGGAAGGTCCATTTTAAGGATCAAAATGAGGTCAGATCGCCCAATATTCTTCACAGAATACAAAGATCCCAATTCCAGAGAGGTTTCTCTCAATCCATGATCTTAACGAACAATATATGAAGGGAAAGGGTTCCTAAAACTCTTCACAGAGTTTAAAGGCCCAATATACTAAAAGTGGATATTCAATTTCAATGGCTAAAATTCCATGTGAAAATGATTACGCTTATGAATAAAAAAGAATTAGTAAAATAGCCTATAGGATTTGTCCTAACTAGGTTATTGTGCTAGATCATTCAGGGTTATACCCAAAGATTAATTTCGTTTTAGGAGGTGATCCTAAAATGATAAAAGATATGTTTGATTGGTTTTCTTAATCTCATTTATACTGATGAAAATTTCAGAAAATTAGAGTTACTTCCCAAAAAGATCCAAGAAGTCGCCATTGAACTCTAAAAGATAAGCAAGACAAAAGAAGTCATTTTTGTCAAATTCCTCTCTGCTTGCCATGAGTATAATGATAACAAATGATATCTAGCATAGCATATGATACAAGTTGGAATTAGCAGCAAAAAAGTTAGTCCAACAATTGATTTAGATCAGGTCTATAATGATTATGATCCAAAATTATTTGAGCCCAAAGCACTCTGCACCAAAAGGGCAATAGGAATGAAAGTCCTCAATAAACAGCTCGAGATGATAAATCGAGAAAAAGTGTGGCTCTATGAGACCACAAAAGAACATTTAATCTTTTCTATAAGTAGAAAGGACAATACTCTAGCCAAACAAGCCATTATTAAAAGAAAAAAGTAATTTATGAAAATCTCGTGGAGTCCAGCTTGCCAACACATTATGAGATGTTAAAACATCAAAATGATTGTGGCTTTTGCTATGGAAAATCTAAAGATGGATCTAGTGAAGAAAACATGTCAATAGATGAAGAGCTTATAATAGTCATGCGACAGGGTCCACTTGAGAGTTAAAAAGATGCCAGCTGACCAAGCAATAATAATTCAAGAAGAGACAAAACTCTGCACTATCCTTATCTTAATTATGCAAAAGTTGTCTGCTACAGGAAGAGGAGGACACCAGGTGTCCAAAAAATTAAAGAAGGAGGGGCCATCTTATCTTGAAGAATCCACTATAGTTCACAAGAATGTAACATGTGTGTTGTAATCTTATCATGTAATCTTATATTTTCAAAGATATAAATATAATCATGTAAGAAGGAGAGAGGCAATTGACTTAGCCATCTTTACTCGTTCAAGCTTCTGTAATCTCTACTCTGTAACAATCTCCAGTTATGAAATAAATAAAACTTTTGAGTGAAATTATCATTTTCCAAATATCTTATTTATTCTTAGAAATAAATAAAGTACTTTACATGCCAACACTTATGCTAAACGAAGAAGATTTCATATTACTAAGTACTTTTCTAGAGACGTTGCAAGAAAAGCACTTAGATAGATCCTTCTAGGCCGTGGAGTAGTGTGTTGTGTAAGGCCATGTGGAACAATCGTCGAGGTGATCTTGCTGGACGTGTGGAGCTATGACAATACTGACCATTGACCTCTCTATGGTTGGAGGTAATTAGTGAGTCTATCTCAGAATTTCGAGAGATAGTACACTGGTTAGTAATCTTGAACCATCTTCTTATATTTTAGCAACAAACAGAAGCATGTTGGGCCTTGATTATTTTCTTGAATATTATAAGATAGGAAGTGATAAAAGTAACTCACATTCATAAAAAATGGAAAGGTATGTTATTAAGTTTTTAGATGCAATTGATAACTTAGATTTTAGTCAAGAATACCAAATCATTCATACAATCTCTATGATTAAAAATCATTTAGATATAAAAAAACTCTAGTATAGAAATATGAGTAGGATAAATGCTGAAGGTGAAAATGATATATTTGATGCTTTTGAAAAAGAAAATAGAATAGCATTAATGGAATCAATTTTAACAAGTCTTGAAGTAATTCAAGATAGGTGTAGAATTACTAATGGGATTCAAGTACGACCATAATGAATAACAATAATAACAACAATATGAACTTTTTAATTCAAAATGCAGAATTTAGATTACAATATTTATGTGAAAGCATGGATGGTATGTATTTAAGTTGGAAAGACAGTTTAGGAATATACATAGACATGTTAGAAGAAAAGATTTGGTCTCTGTCTCAAGAGAGATAAATAATTATTAATGCAGGTTCTAATTTGAAACAAATAGATCTTTATGAATATAATAATCATCTAAATTTGTATAAAATTATAGTTAATACTTTAAAAAGTTTTAAAGATAAAAGTAAAAGAGATGAAAGGACAAATTGTCCAATTATTCAAAATTAACAAATATCATAAAAATTCAGCAAATATTGCAAAAAGACCCATTTGGGGTTTGACTCGGGGTATATATCAGCACTCCTTTCTATTAGCCTATTGCCAAGGCTCTGTTTGTTACAATTGATCAAACATGTTCAATTTTGCCAACCGAACCAAGGACATAATTTTTATTAATACGACATCTCATCTATGTATTCAAAATATAAACGATATTTCATGTATGTTACACAAATATTTTCAATATATCTTATATTTGATAAATTTTAGGGCAATTATCCACCGACCACTCCATATTTCAGACTTTTTCAAAAATATACAAATCTTTTTTTTTTTTTTTACAAAATTCAACCTGAAGTTAACAATTTTTTCACTCTTCCACCTTTCCGTTAACGTCGTTATAATCTTGCTGATGTCATAGTGTTAAAATTGTCATTCACCCTGGAAAGTAAAGACGACATCGTAATGCAATTGAAAAAAAAAAACAAAATTGGTCTGCCATTTTTTTAGTTCACCAAGCACACCATTTTTTCTTACCTTCATGCCCACCATCATTGACGAAGAAGCTTTACAATCCCACGATTTTTTCTTCAATTTCCATCCATTTTCATCAATGAAATAAGCTTGAGTATCGAAACCTAGAGCAACCAGAAACCAGAAACTCAGAAACCTACGATTGTTATTGCTGAGAGTTTTAGCTCGAAGAGGAAAGTTCGTGGTGGTGGTTAGCCACAATCAGTGAGCATTAAGTGCCATTAATCAGAACATGTCCCTCATCAATTGTCGGAGGAGACTTGATTCTCTTCATTTTCTCTCCTTCTTAATCACCAATCCCAATATCTCTCTCACCGTCTTGTTTACAAAATCATCCAAAAAAAAAGGTCAACATAGCGTTTGGTATGGCTGTGCATGATGACTGTAAATTGTTGATTTTGTCCTATTTCTTTTATCTTAGGCTACGGTTTGATTGAGATGGAGGAGTAGCTTCGAGTACTATGGATTTTGGGGAGACAAAACGACATGGTTCTATTGGCCGTTTACATGAATTGATGGAAGCCAGAATTGTTGATTTTGTAACTGGAGATGCTTTATCTCCAAGCCAGAAAGGGGAGTTATGGTTGATGGGCTTAGTTGGAAAGGATGAGAATTTAAGGACTAAGCACAAAGATATCAAATAAGTTAATGTTTGGTTGGTTTAATTTTAAATATAAGTGGAATAAATTAAGTTATTTCTTTTTAACTATTGGTTGAAATGTAATGGGAAGGCGAAAAGAAGTATCAATTCATTGTTTTCAAGATCGACGAGAAGCAGACGAAGTTATTGTGGAGAAACTTGGAGAGCCGGCTTAAAGCTACGAGGATTTCAAAGAAGGGTAAAACAATCATTTTATGTTTGGAAGCAAAAAAGTTATTTAATTACTATTCCGTTAATTTTCTTAACTGTGTTAATGAAAAAGTGGATGATTGAAAAAATTATTAACATTAGGTAGAATTTTGCAAAGAAAAAAATGATTTGTGTATTTTTTAAAAAGTCCAAAATATCAGGTAGTTGGTAGATAATTGCCATAACTTTTATAATTGATAGGACATACAATTTTTAGGACAGTGATATTTCCCACCTTGTTTTTTTGTAAAACCACCCCATTGATTAATCCACTATGTGTAAAAAAAATTAAAATGAATATATTTTGTAAATCCCCCCATAAATACCAAAAATACCCCTATCTATTTAATAATCATAATATTTTCCTTTCTTTTGGGCGCCCCGAAAACTGTAGACGTGGCCAACAGTCATTTGGTTTACGGGTGCGAAAACATTGCCTATTGCAAGGTTTGCAACTAGTACTTCAACTTTCTTTTTTAAAGAAATAAAGAACTTATTGATGTTTTATATTTCAAATTGATGTCGTACAGATTCAAACTACATTTGAAAAAATTAAAGCCCGACAAATGAAAATTGACGAGCCTCTCTTCTGGATGCAGTTCGTGAATCTGTACCTAAATTGAAGAAATTAAAGAACATTCTGACACTCAGCACCCAGGCGAATGAAAACTAACAAGTCTCTTTTCTGGATGTGGTTCATGACTTCACAGGACTTGAGGACTTGGTGGAGTCCGGAGACTTGGGGGAATTCGGGGAAATAGAATCGATAAACACATAATGCATTGGATCTGAAAGCCAGAGTTTGGCTAGATGATTATGCCATGAGGTAAGCCAGTGGACTTCTCCAATGAGCCAGATGGCGGCTTCAGCTTTACAAGGATGGATTATTGAATCCAGGGGCTTGTGTTCATCCTCAGTACCAAATCTCAACTGGTCCCACTGCTTGAGGATAATATTAGTTACGTAGTGCAAGGGCTGCTCATATAATCACTTAATAGAGTTGCCTAGACCCACCTATGAGGTAAATGGGATAATAGAACCGTCACGTACTCATAATAAATTTCCGCTCTTCTGAACAATGAACCTTCAGAAGTTAATTCTTTGGTTGGTTGATTGTTGCATTTTTCCTTCGTCCATCATTAGAGTACTGAGTTCTTTTTTTATTTGAACTGTTAGGAAAGTGTTTAAGAACATAAAAAAACTCCTAGTTTACATGGTATAACAATAAATTTAATTGATAAAATAATAATAGATAATAATTTAACTAATAATTATTTATTTACCTATTTAGTCATTTCATCTAAGGATAATATTGTAATTATAGAAAAGTGGAGTGGTTTTATACGGGGGGATTTTTATGAGTTAATTTCATCTACCCCCCTCGTGAAGTAACAATCTTCAAATCGCCCCTTTTACTATTGAAAACATCCAGTTACCCTTTAAAAGTAGTTATTTTTAACAGTTGACTAACATTGACCGATTAAAATACGAGAATGCCCCTAACCCAATAACTAACCGTTTTGTAGGGTTAATAAGGATAATTTCGTTTGCCCCTTAAAGTCTGATATATTTTAAGTTAGATGATAAAATAAATTTATTTACAAAAACCCCCTTAAATAGTAAAAGACCTTAAAAAATTAAATGAATTTATTTATATTTTAATTTATAAAACAAATATAATAATAACAAATTTTATTTACAATATCATCACAATAAAAATAAAAAAAATAAATTTATACCCTTATCTTGAATTTAAATATTTTATGAATATAAATCATTAATCAATTCGTTGACTTTTACCATTCACATTACTATTTTACTCTTAAAGTATCTAAAAGACAAATTAATTCATAAAATTTATTTACATTCCATTACTAATATAATTCAATGGATTAAAAATTAGAAAATATATAAAATTTACCGAAATCCAAAAACCAAAGCCTTAATCGTAATCCCAAACTTTTGTTGGTTTCTTTTTTATTAATATTATTTGTTATAAATTTCAATCTTGCTTTTTTTAATAATAATTCTTTTTATTGAAAGTTATTTTAGTATATTTTTCTTTCCAAACATGAAGCTAAGTGGTAAAATAATAAAATAATTAATAATTTATAAATATTTAAGTATATCGAATATTTATCATTTGTTAATTCATAAATCTTAGGAATCTTGAACAGTAACCTTTTTAATTTGTTATTAAAATGTTATCTTACTATTATACTTATGTTGAAGAGATATATCTTTTATGTCCCTACTATTTTTAAAATAAAACTAACTCAAACTTTATGTACATCACTAATAAAAATTACCCTTTTTAATTAAAGAAGTGTTAAAAAAAATATTTCTCTTTAAAATAAGAAAAATAATTTTCTTTCTCACTTTTTTATTTCAATAATGATACATATCCCAAATATTTTGTCTCAAATAACTATCCCAAATGATTTGGCATTCATTAATTGGTTACAATTAATTCACTTGCATTTTGTAAATAACTATCAACCAATTAATGAATTCCAAATCATTTGGGATAGTTATTTGAGATAAAAAATTTGGGATGTGTAGCATTACTCTTTTTATTTTTATATTTTCTGACTAATTTCTTCATCTTTTTCAATTTCATATTTTCCCTTTTTTTTCATTTCCTACTTTTTTCATCTTCTACCCAAATTCACCGGTAAATCTTAAAATCAACTTAATCATAAAATCATCAACACCTATTTGTTGCTTGGCATGGCCGCGTGTAGCCATCAATTTGTTTAGAATGGCTGCGCGCAGCCATGGGTTTTGCTTGGCATGGCAGCATCGCCCATGGGCTTCCTTGGCATGGCTGCGCGCAACCATGGGCTTGCTTAGAATGGTCACCCGCGGCCATGGGTGGCTTTGTTGGGCAATGGGCATGGGTTTTGTTGGGCTGATTTGGATTTGAAAATGATTGTGGAGTTGTTAAGTGTGTGAGAGGAAATAAAAAAAAAAGTTGAGATGAAGAAGTAGATGGTGATGACATGGGCACATTTTTAATGGTTTAGAGATCTGGGTATTTTGATTTAAAGTGGGTTTGGATATGAGTTTTTGTTAAATTTAAAATTGTTCTATGTTTTAATGGTTTTTAGGATTGATGGGCATGGCGGCGGGAGGCTTGGGAGGTGTCTTTCAATCCCTTTCAAATTTCAACTCCCTTAAATTCATGTTTAATTCAATTACCATAGTTAGAGCATGCAATTTATTATTTTTTTAAATGTATATTTTCATAAAAAAACACTCAAGGAGTTTGAAGAAACCAAGGACTGAAATTTTGACCATTATAGTTGTGATTGGAGATGGATTGTTATTTGTAAAAGTGAGGGTTTGATCATTGAGAGAAAAAAACAGAGAAGAAGAAACCATAGACAGAAGAAACATAGAAGAAGGAGAGAGAAAAAAAAACAGGGAAGAAGAAACGAAGAGGGAGAGAAAAAGAGAAAGAAAAAAGAATAATAGTGATAAGAATAATAAATATGAAAAAGAAAAAATATTATTATTTTTTTCATTTGTAGCTTTTTAATTAATTTCTTTATTTGTTTTTAAAATAAATCTTTTAAATACAAAATTATAAAATTTTAATAGTTAAAAAAATTAGTCATATAGAAGCAAAATGAAAATGTTTTAAAGTACTAGGGTACGTATTATAAATATTTAAAATATTTATGTGTGTTTTAAAAAATTTAGAAAGATTTGGGCCCATAAAAATTATTCTACCCTAGGTTTGATCTTTTTTCTGTTAATTGACCGTTAAGAGAATGTATAAATACTATTTTATCTTTTTAGCAGTTAAAACTAACAAAGAGATCACGATTTTTGGGGGTGAGTTGATGTTTTTAATAATATCAGGGGTAGTTTAAAGATTATCACTTCACGAGGGGGTGGACTGAAATTTACCCAATTTCAATTTTTATTTTGGAATTAATATTTAATAACATATCAATTGAATGTTGAAACATAAATCAACATGTTTTACAATGTCATCGATATCCTGACTAAAGGCACGACATGTCATACATGTCACGTATATTTGTATGACTATTCATCTAAAAAATGCTTTAAAGAAATTGCGTGAGTCCAGTAAATGGTACTTACTTTTACTCACCTGCCAAACAGGAGCAGAGACTCAGAAAGAAAGGACTTTCATGGATTCCACAGTGGGCGTAATCATACAGTTCCTGTTGAATTCAAATCCTTAAATCAGTGGGAAAAAGGAAAAAAGAAAAACTCTGGATAATAATAAATTGAATTGTCGTTAGCATCCACTATCCACAGTACTGCGATCACGTTTCTCTTTTTTTACCTACTCTTATCTCCATCAACAGCGTCAATTTCGGTTTCTGGTGAGACCCTTTTCTCATTTTTCTTTGTAGTCATAGCTTTGTTAGCTCTTTAGTGGTTTCTTCAAATTTTTGCTGGTACCCAGATGTTCAATTTTGTGTTTTTGATCGGATTTTTATTCTCGTTCTCTTTATGGGATGTTCAATTTTTGAACTCATTTTTCATTTAAATTTCAGTGGTTGCTGGTTTTGTTTGAAGTTATGGCAATTTCATTACCTTACGTGGAAATCCGGATACTGAAAGTTGAATTTTGGTGGCTTTGATTCAGATTTATTCATTGATTTGCTGAATTTGCAGATCTAATCAAGGTTCTGTTTGTCTTTATGGATTGGATCAACCTTTTTTTTTATTTAGATTACTGTTTGGGTTATTGGTAATTGATTATTTTTTATTTCATTGACACTTTTTCCTTGGGGGGGGGGGGGGGGGATTCAATTGGTAGGTAATGGAGCAAATTCCTGTTGAAGTGATTGGTAACATATTGTCTCGGCTTGGAGGTGCCCGAGATGTGGTGATAGCCTCTGCAACGTGTAAAAAATGGCGAGAGGCTTATAGAAAGCACCTTCACACACTCTCATTTAATTCAAATGATTGGTCTGTTTATCATGATTTGACTACTACTCGACTAGAAATCTTGATAACTCAAACGATATTCCAAACCAGTGGATTGCAAGGCCTGTCGATTTTGATGGACGATGTTGATGAGTTCTCCGCATCCACGGTTATTGCTTGGCTCATGTATACTAGAGAAACTTTGCGTAGATTATTTTATAATGTCCGGACCACTCCAAATGTTAATATTCTTGAAATTTGTGGGAGGCAGAAACTGGAGGTGCTGGCATTGGCTCATAATACAATCACTGGGGTTGAGCCTAACTTTCAGAGATTTCCTTGTCTGAAGTCACTCTCTTTGAGTTATGTCAGTATATCAGCTTTGGATTTGAGTCTTTTGCTCACCGCATGTCAGAAAATTGAGATCTTGGAACTTGTCAGTCCAGAGATTCCAATGTCTGATGCGCCAGTGACCCTTGAACTGACCAGTCCAACACTGAAGAGTATTTATGTTGAAGCTATTAGTTTGGACAAGTTTATACTGGAGGCTGATAGTATCGAGCATTTGCATTTGAAAGACTGTGCTCTTGAACTTTTTGAACTTGTTGGCAAGGGGTCTCTGAAGCATTTCAAGATTGATGATGTTAGTGTAATACATCTTGAAATTGGTGACGCTGTAGATAATCTTGAGATTGTGGATGTCAGCAACTTCACAATATTTTGGCCAAAATTCTACCAAATGATCTCAAAATCATCAAAATTGAAGAAACTCCGTCTTTGGGATGTGGTATTTGATGAGGATGAGGTTTTGGATTTGGAAACAATTGGTGTTTGTTTCCCACAGCTGAGCCATCTGTCATTGAGTTATGACTTGAGAGATGGAGTGCTTCACTATGGTCTGCAAGGGTCTGCTAATTTGGAGAATGTGGCTGTGCTGGAGCTTGGATGGCCTGTCATTAGTGATCTGTTCTCACATTGGGTTGAGGGTCTCCTAAAACGATGCCCAAATCTTAGGAGGTTGGTAATTTTTGGTGTTATTACAGATATAAAAACCCATGAAGAATGTCTGTTGTTGGCGAAATTTACGTCATCCATTGTTCAGCTTATGAGGAAATATTTGCATGTGGAGGTGCAATTTGACTACGAGTAAAAATTGTTTGAATTCTTTTAGTTAGATAATTCAAGTTTTGGTTTAACTATGAATTGTATGAGCACAAGTGCAGGTACAATCCCCCAAGAATCAATTTCTTTTTGTGCCCTTAAAGTATGGCTGAAGCTTTTTGGTTAAAAATTTCCGTCGTCAAAAAAAACTTGGTTTTATGCTCACTGTGGTTTTGTTATGCCCAATCGCTTTGTGCAAGCTTCTTGTTTACTCAAAGATTAAAAATTGTGCTGCTCTACTCTCTCTCTCTGACACAAGCAACACATATTTGCTATTTTACTTCCCTTACTCTTTGCATTTGAAGATATGCGGTCACCCTGTATGATGTCGTGGAGTTGACCCTACTTTTTATTTTGAAGATAGTATTTTTTAAGCTGTCTGACATGATGTTATGTGTTTTCCTTGTCAAATCAAAATTCATTAATCGGAGTTGCTTGGACCTGTGATCCCAATGATTCTAAGTGATGGCATTTTCAGTTTATTTAGGCTAATTGGCATATAAATAACTTTGTAGGAGTGTCAAAAACATTGACCTTTCTAAATTGGTATACATGGTTAGGACTTAAAAACTGATTATGATTTAGTAGCATTGGTAGTGTTTGCAATATGTCATTAGTAATCAAACACATGATTTATCCATAGGATCTGTTCTTGGTTTTTTCGATTGTGGTCAATTTGTAGTGATTGTTCATTTTGATGCTAATGATGCTTTGTCTTGATATTGAAGCCCAATAATTTCTTCAATTCTTTTATGTGTTTTGCCCGTGTCTAGTATAGCTTTCATTCTAGGATGCTTGTTATCTTGGCTAAACATTGCATTTAGCCATCTTAGTGGTGTCCTTTTCATGGTTCTAGTTTTATGAGATATGAGGAGCCCTTTTTCTTTGTGGGGTCAATACCTCCCTCCAAAGTTTTCCTGTTGTCCCACAGGCCCATATCACTTGATGGAAACAAGGGACTGTAATTAAAAATTAGAAAAATAAAGAAGATAAAGATGTAAATGGTGCAAGTCAATTCCTCTTTTCAAAAGTAATTCACTTGCATAGCTTTTTGTTGTAATCCACATAGTTTCTTGCAAGAGTAGAATTTTTCTTTTCCTTTTTACCTCGGAAGAAAGTGAAGAATAAGTGATAGTATCAATCCTGACTATTCTGCTGTAGTTTTTAACAGTGGATTTGTGGTCATCCTAACAAGAACATAATCCGCTAGACTGGGTGTGCATGCATCTGTATGATCATAGGCTCTTGTATTAATGGATATCTATTGTGAAACAATGGATGTGAATGTGATGTTCAATTCCATTGCTGAAGTATGTTTGCAGCACTCTGGAATTACTTGAGAAGCGTGCACCATGGTATTTTTGGTAGGTTTGCAGATATAAGGTCTTGCGAGTGAACTAGAATTGTTTGATATAAAGAAAAGGCTATTAAAGTGTCTTATGGGATATTGTTATGCTTCATGATTAATAGTTGATGCATTGCAGACTTGCAGGACTTAAGTCTCATTTTCTATTTATAATTTAAGAGACTCTAGGCAATGTTGTTATCCAGTTCTTACAATTTTAGTAGGATTAGATAATGGCACAAAGGACTCCTTGTGTGTGTGAGCTAGCATGAAATGGCTTATTTTACTTTCCTTGATTGGTGATTGTGCTAAAAAATTTAGTTTCCACGAGTTGAATACGAAGGCAATGGTGTAGACCTGCCATTCACAGCCGGTCAAGCAGAACTTTAAGTGTAGCTTTCTTTAATATTTTGCATTTCCTAACTTTTAGACTTCCATAATGGGAAGATATATTCTGAGTTAACATCTTGATGCTCTTACCCAAGTTGAAGGATGATGTTTGAAATGAATTTGTTCTGTTGTCCATTTCTGAAACTGTCTTTGTTTCTCTGTTTTTTTCTCATTTCCTTCAACTTTGGTTCATCAACAAGTTATTTTTGGAAATAGATAGTAATTTAATACACTGCAGCCAAGGGGTTGTTAGTGGAAATTCTGGCTAAAGTAATTTGCTAGAAATTTTAGGATTTCTTGGACGTCATTCCATTTCATGTTGTTAGGATATGATACTTGGTGGATTGTGGTGGTCTTTTTTCACATGAATGTAATAAGGCCGTTGGAAGCCGTCAGGTACTATTTTCTACTTCCCATGATGTTTATTCTTTGTCACAGAAAATTAGAAAGGGTTTTTGGCATTAAAAAAAAAACACCTTTTTTCTTAGCCAGTGCAGAATCCTTATCAAACGTCTTTAAAGAGATTGTAAGTTTCTGGGGCTGGTTGTAGGAGAGAGATTAAAGCGGTTCCTTGAAGGTTGTTAACATATTGTCTAGTGTTTAAAGTTTGAAAGTTGTTGAAGCTATCCAGACTAGCAGATATGTCATCACTGAATAGATCCGTTACTGATCTACCTAGCATTTCGTCAGTAATTTGTTTATTACAAGGCTGTGACTCGAGGATACTTCTTGTTAGTATCAGTTTATAATGTATGAGTGATTTATAATTTGTATGGAACAAATGACTACCGAGGGCTTCTTGTGGAGAAGAGGCCAACATATTGTAAAATCACCAACATTAGAACTTGGTTATTGAGAACAAATCACTTGTGTTAATTTACAGGTTTTAGGATTGGAAGTCTGAGCTAATAACTTGGTAGGTGATGTAATGTTAAGAGCTATATTAGAAGTAGAATAGAAGCATAGATAATTGCCAAACTTAATGAATTCATTTGACCTGTGAGGCGAATATAAGCATATCAAAACTTCTAATAATTGAATTATATTAGAAATTCTTGTAAGACCAGCAAAGGCTTTGTTCATGGAATTGTTCTGGATAGTTCAATCGCTTCTCAAATGGTGAGCTATTTTAGGCAATATGTTAACATCTTTCATAGACTGCTTTAATCTTTCTCCTTCTGCGGTTCTGCCAACACCAGATACAATCAATCTCTTCAATGATATTATCCTTTTACGTGGCAAAAAACATACTATTGCATTTTATGTGTTACGCTCTGATTTATTTAAGACCATATGAGCCTACAGATTTAATGTTGATTCACAACTATGCTGCTGGGTTCATCTCATTAGTTTGTTTCTGTTACATGCAATGTAATCAGTATAATTTTATTTTACCAATGATCTATGTTTATGCATCTAATTTATCAGAAATTGCATTGCTTCTCATATTTGGAGGATCTCGTTATTGTGAAACTTACTTTTCTATTGTTATCTTCTTTATTTTAACATTTTGATTTGGTTAGAATGTTGATGTATCTATAGGGACTTCAGCTCTTTTTGGTCATGCTAGCTTTAAAATTTGATTGTGCATTTAACAGTGCTATTGGCCCAGTTGCTGGGTTAATTGCAAATGAACCAAGATGTTATCAATGTCAAGTATTTTTTAAAATAAATTTATCATTTTCGTATAATGTATATGACCATAATAATTAAAGGTAGTTAAACATGTTATAATGATACTAATTTTGATGGCCTTGGGTTTGAGAAGAAGATGGTAAAGAAGATGGTTAACGTTTTACTTAAAAAGATATGATTTATTAATTTATTGCTGATAGATTAATCAAAACAATACAATTGAATATGAAATAGATGAAATTATGTGAGTTTTCCAAATGAATAGATCAATTTGATACGATTAATTATCCATTAATTCTTAAACATACCGTTTTAGTCAACTGTTCTATCAATTGGATCAGATGTTTATTTGGGATTTTAGAAACATTGATTTTGACATTAGACCCACTTTAAGAATATTATGTTGAATTGGAAAAGACATTTTATTCCAGTTTCGCCAATTTGATATGATTCAATTATGCCCTGGACAGAAACAAATTCATCATAATTTTTTTTATTTATGGCTGAACAAGAAAGAAGTTGAACTAAATGCATGAACTTATTTCTTCTTCATTTTCTAAATGCCAGCACCTACTGCTATTTTTGTAGCTGGATTTACAATTTCAACAAAATTCAACAACCAAATTTGTGTGGACAAAGCTAATCTTCATAAATGAAACAAAATTAAACAACAGACAGGATTTGGGAATAAGTTGACCCTTCATAATTCTACATATCTGGCAGAGATTTTGACATTTATATGATGATATGAAGCTTTAAGCATGTTTACGGCTGAAAAATATGCTCAAGCTACATATTAAAAAAAAAAATATATATATATATATATATATATTGTTTTAAATATTCATTAATCTTGATTACAATGGGATTTCGGTCCATGGCTAATAATTGGCCAGCTAAATTCTTTGCATACAACAATCACAAGACTTTATCAGTTGAATCAATTGATTGTTGTAAAATTTTTTTAAAGAAACGAACGCTTGAAACAATCCATTGAATACTTTTTAATAAACTTGTCATGCAATTACTTTAACCATACCAATTTAGAATGAGATTGAAGTTGTTCTTAGTTTAAGCAAGCCAACATGTAATATAAACAAACCGTTAATGTCTGCTTAATTTAGTAGTGATGACTTGTGTGCTCAAAATGACAAGCAATGACTTAATGTGGGTTCATAAAATCTTGCAAAAAGCATAATCAATACTAGGATTAGATCCACACCAATCACCTTTTTTTTTTTACCCCCTCCTCAAACTTACAAGTAGAGTAAAGGAACTATAAAGAAACTACAAAGGCATTCAAGATCCATATAGAATCTATAATCTAAATTCTAAAAGAATTTATTCTCAAAATCTTCCATATGAAGAACATGTCTGTAAGGTTCATTGGGAACCAAAGTTAACAGAATAAAATACATATTTTACCTTTACCTAATCCATGAATTGTTGCCCTATTTGAGCCAAACCCCCTATTTTTTTAGACCAATCATTGGAATCATTGAGGAATAATTGGTAGAGGGCATATTACCTACAAAAGCAGTAGATGAGCACAAAATTAAACATATGTTTCCACCTATTTATATATTACGAAAAGAAAAGAAAAGAAGATTATGGGTCCATGGCCTAAAGCTTTCTTCTTTCTCTATATTAAATAAGAATTGTACATATGTATCTCCTCAATAATTTGGTTGTGGAGATAGGAAACTACTAGATTATTCATTATTGTTGGTTAATTCTCTTTCTAACTTTTCATTTATGTCTGTTTGATTTGGGTAAGAGACACTGATTAAGGGCAACTAATAATGGGTAATTGATATCCTAATGATGAGAAAACTTAATAAAATGAATTTAAGATTTCTGCAAATGAGATTTTAGCTTGAGAGCTTAATGCAAATAAATTTTCCATTAAAGGAAAGGAATCTTGATGTGGCACGGTTTTAGGTGATGACAGGGATTGGACGTTGACCCATCAACAAGGGGGATAATACCAAACAAATCCACCTCAAAGAGCATAGATTAAAATTATACAAGTGGGTTTTTGCTTCTTGATTAGTGATTAATATTATTATTGTATATAATAATGTTTTGGTTGCAATGGGTATGAACAAAACCTACAAAACTAAACAATTAATCTTTTATATCTCTCAATTGTCATAATGGCCCTAGTTGTCAAAAGCAAACTCAATCCCTCAATCCCCCTTTTGGGGTGTCTAAAAAGATCAACATAACAAACATCCTTTACAACTTTTCTTTTTCTTTCATGAAAGAAAAACTTGTCTCATCTTTATAATAATATTTAAATGTTGAACTTCATATTTGTATAATTTAATTCATTTTATTTATTTCTTTCTTTCTTCTGTAAATAAGTACCTGCATCTCCATTAAAAGAACCAATAAGAAAACACAGGCGGTTACAAGAGAGAGAGAGAGGGGGAGTGTGGAGTAGAGTCAGTGATTCTAGTGGGTTCCTGCAAGAAGACCCCACCTCTGTTTTTGTACAATATCTAATTTCCCAAAATTTTTATTTTTAGTGTTATTTTTTAAAAATAAATAATTTTCTTCTTCCTTTATTCAAACCCCACAAGAGGGGCCTGAGACTCTGAGGCAGGCCTGCAATTAGGACAAGATTTTGTTGTACTGAAGTTTTGAAAAAGCCAGCTGATAATATTTATTACTAGTACACAAAAACACAACACAAGTGTGTGTTGTTGTGATAAATAAATAAAACCAAAACCAAAACAAAGCAAAGGCAACAAAGTCTTTAAAACAGGTTAGGTTTCTTCATAGAGAAGTAGTAAAAAGGAAACCAAAAGCATATAGATAGAGACATCCCCCAGCCTCAGCACCAGCACCATCAGCGGCAGCAGCTGCATCAGTAGTGATCTTTAGCTTCCTTTGTGAATTCCGAAAGGCGGGTATAGTAGTAAATATGATGAATTGTTCATTTGTTTTTGTATATAATTAAGTATATAAATATAACCATTTGTTTTATTTTTTTTTAATAGATGACGATCATGAGAATGGTCTAGAGTCGAAGTCTTTGCATGGCGAGTCACAGAATTGGAGCTGCTGGTGGGTTATCTCATGACTCTGCAGGTCCTTCAAATCTTCATCACCACCATGCCCCTTATGCAACATCTCTTCATCAAGGCTTCATGTATGCTACAATATGGGTTAATTTATTATTATTTTTTTTTTTTTTTTTGGGTTTTGTAATCATTAAAAATTTTAATCTTTGGTGTGTCTCAGTAACCAAGATGGATCTGCTTTTGATTTTGGAGAGCTAGAAGAAGCAATTGTGCTGCAAGGAGTC
Organism: Clausena lansium; assembly: GCA_030449835.1. Lineage (NCBI taxonomy): Eukaryota > Viridiplantae > Streptophyta > Magnoliopsida > Sapindales > Rutaceae > Clausena > Clausena lansium. The sequence continues at coordinate 5,865,227 of JASUUF010000192.1, read as the reverse complement.
AAGTTTAGAAATGATGAAGCTACTAAAGCACGTACGCTATTGCTACCTCTTCTCTCTCTCTCCCTCTCTCCCTCTCTCTTTCTCCCTTTGTGACGTTTGACAAAAACAAACAATTCCCTGTAAAGCCTAAAGGACTTACCATTTCCGATAGAGTAATGATTCTTTTGCAATACACTTGAATGTTGTGAAGCTCCAAACTTGGAAATTTTTTTTACTGACTCCACAACTGCATAAAGAGATTAGGAAAAAAAAAATGGTCGATTTTGACAAAAATCTTTTTCCTTTTCTTTTTGATTTGATCCTCTGAGATTTTGCTTTTGTTGTGATTCTCTTGACAGCTTTATTTACGGCAGCAGCAGCAGGGAGACCAGCTGCTACTCTGGAGATGTTTCCTTCTTGGCCAATGAGATTCCAGCAAACCCCAAGAGTAGTTTGCTTTCTTTTAATCTTTCTGTTTGACCATTTCTTTTCTTCTTTTGTATGTAACTTGTACTATAGATAAAACCAAACCAATATAAACCAAAAAAATCAAACATTTGCTTTACAAGTACAAAGTTGATTCTTTTTTTTTTTTTTTCCCGAATATGATGATTCTTGGGATTATTATTATTCTATTGACGGTAACCCCATTTGATTAAATTAGCAGGGAAGTTCAAAGTCAGGAGGGGAGAGTATTAGTACAGACTCAGGATCAGCACTCAACACAATATCATCAAGCAAAGCTGAGGCCTCACAGTCACAGCTTGAGCAGCCAGAATCGCCCATCAGTAATATCAATCATATAAAGCCATCTGCTTCTAATCAACAACAAGTAGTAGAAATGGCAAATGATGCTTCAAGAACAGGACCATCATCATCGCAGCAGAATCAAAATCATCAATCTACAGCAGCATTAACAGATGCAAAACCATCACAAGAAAAGGTCATTGATCATATTCCACCATTGTTAATTTTTTGTTTAATTAGTAATTAATTAATTAATCTTCTTATCTATCTTTCTTTTGAGAGCCAATCCCATGTCCCAAAATCTCGGGAAAAAGTTGGTATCTTTTTATTGTTATTGTTATTAATATTACTACTGTTTTGATCTTTTCTTTTTTGCTTCTTCAAAAAAATACAAAAGCACAGATCCCCACAAATCCTCAGAGAGAATCAAAAGGACACATTAGTTTTTCTGATCAATGTATCTGACATTAAGGGAGAGATAAGAACATTATAGAGTATGAAAAATAAAAAATAAAAAATTTAATATCCAAAATAAAAAGCAAAGAGGGAGAGAGAGAATCTGCACAGTATTATTGTTTTTTATGTTATTATAATTCAAAATAATTACCAACTTTACTCATTCCCTATAACAAGCTGATTAATTGAAGTTTTAAAGCCTTTCAAAATCTTTTTTGGAACTATAAATTGAATGCTAGCAGCAGCAGATAATGATGATTGCCTGGTTCAAGGTACAACACTGTAATGCATGGAATTTTATGACCTCTAATCATGGTAACTCTTGACTAATAAACGACTCCTATGTACCTAGATATTCTAGACTCTATAATTTATTAAATTTTGACAACAGTTTCCTAGATTCTTTTTCTTTCTGGTCTAAGTTGCCAGGTTCATTTTTCTTATTTTTCCTTCTATTTTCCTCTGGTTTCTCAGCCACCAAACAAGAATCCCCTCATTTCACTCACCAACGACTTTTTGCTTTACGAAATTTTGTGAAATGAAAAGGGGTAGTCTTATTTTGTATGACTAAACATTTCTGATTTATATTCTCGTATAATGTTGCAGAGAAAGGGTCCTGGATCAACATCAGACAAACAGCTTGATGCTAAGGTATTATAATAGCCAAATTTATTTTCTTTTTGTTTGTTGGAGTTATTTTTATTTTTTATTTAATTTTTCATTTTTATTTAGTTTTTAAAGATTTTGCACTTAAAACTCTGGGCTAATTGGTTTCAGACATTGAGACGTTTGGCTCAAAACAGAGAAGCTGCCAGAAAGAGTCGTTTAAGAAAAAAGGTTTGTTAATGTTGTTATACTCAAAATTTATTTAATTATTTAATAATTTTTTTCTTTTAAATTTTTATGTTATTAGAAAGAAATTTTTGATTTTTTTTTTTTGGGTCTCCTCATGAATAGGCGTATGTCCAGCAGCTGGAAACTAGTAGGATAAAGCTGAATCAGTTGGAACAAGAGCTTCAAAGAGCCCGCTCTCAGGTTTTCTTTTTATTTTTTGGAAATTTTTTTTTATTATAGAGATTTTGGGGGTTTTTTTTGAAATTTAGTTTTGTTTTTTCGGTTGGTTTGTTTAACAGGGACTGTTCTTGGGAGGCTGTGGAGCCGCAGCAGGAAACATTAGCTCTGGTAAGTTTCCTTTTGGACATTTCAACAGTTATTTACTAAAATACCCCTAATCTATGTGCCCAAGTTAATTTTCCAAGTTGAATTTTGACCCACAAATGAATATGATGAATCAATCCTTCTAGTCTCTTGTTCTCTAAATTACTCTAATGTTTTAGTCAAGTTTGGCACACATTACAAGCTTCTTGATATCATTTGCTCTCTTTTCTAAACTTGACCAATTTCTGTGCCATAATTCTTCTATAAAATTGATTTTTCTCTTAGAAGATCAAGATTAATTCAAAATCAACCTAAATATTTTCCCATTGTTTTTTCTGTAAGAATAATGGCAAAATCAGAAGATTGTTTTGGCATTTTGTGAACCCATTAATAATTTCATAATCTATATTGTAAAATTAGTACATTATTGATCCATGGTACCGACTTTTCCACCTTTAACAAAATAATATGACCCTAGCTAAAAGTACGTGCTTTATTTATGTGGTCTATTTTTATGGCACATAATTAGAGAGCCATTTTAATCTGGTCCCATTTGGAGATTTTCAAAGATATTCATGAACGGCTCTTGAATAATAATTTTTGGGTATGGGGGCTCGGAGATATTCCTGAACGGCTCTTAAATAATAATTTTTGGGTATGGGGGCGGGTTAGGGGATTGCTTCCCCATTGCCATCCCTACACCCGGTCATTCACAACTTTTGTTCAAACCAAGAGCTCACGTTGATATGTTCATTATTAGTATCATTTTTTATTATTGTATGTTTAGGGGCTGCAATCTTTGACATGGAGTATGCAAGATGGTTAGAGGACGATCAACGGCATATATCTGAGCTCCGTAGTGGGCTGAATCAACATTATTCAGACGGTGATCTTAGGATTATCGTAGATGGATACATTTCACATTACGATGAAATTTTCCGGCTAAAGGGCGTGGCTGCAAAATCCGATGTGTTTCATCTTATCACCGGAATGTGGACTACTTCCGCGGAGCGTTGCTTCCTCTGGATGGGCGGTTTTAGGCCATCTGAACTCATCAAGGTTTGAGTGTTACAAGTTTATCATTTGTAATATGTGCCATTACATGAATGATTGATGTACTTAATTTTTGTGTTAATCAGATGTTAATATCGCAATTAGACCCGTTAACGGAACAACAAGTGATGGGTATTTACAGCCTTCAGCATTCTTCACAGCAAGCTGAAGAAGCACTCTCCCAAGGCCTGGAGCAGCTCCAACAGTCCTTGGTCGAAACCATTGCCGGTGGCCCTGTCATCGATGGTATGCAACAAATGGTCGTGGCATTGGGCAAGCTTGAGAATCTAGAAGGCTTCGTTCGCCAGGTAATCAAAAGTCTATTCAATACACAACCCAATGCCAATTATTGATAATTTGACATATAGGAATAGGACCTGGGGGCATGTCAAATTCAGAAATTGAGCACTTTCTTTCCAAGTTAAGATTAGTACATTTTTGAAAATGATATGTAGAGAAAGAACTAAAAAATGCCTTATTGTTGAGGCAAAATAAAAATGAGGGGCCTTGCTCCTCAGGTGACAGCTCATATAAGGTCCACTTCAGGTGATTTTAACAAAAAGTTTGTTGATTTTATTTCTTGGTTTCTAATTTGCGTGTAGTAGGTTAGGTGATGCATTGTGTACATGTCAATTAAAGTCAATGTGAGACCTTGTAGTTATTCAAAAATCTAGATTGTATTTTGACCTTTATCCACTAGTCAAAAGTTGTTAAATCATTTAAGTAGTTGGCTAATGGGTTTGCCTTTATAATTAGGATGTGTGATACTTTTGATTGATCTTTATACAAAAAATTTAGAGATTATTAATTAAGTAGTCGAAATTAAATTAGTTTCTAGGTAATTTTAATTTTTTTCTTAACAAGTAAATGTCTGATGGCTTGTTTTGCGCCGCAATTCTGTATTGCAAATGAAGGGGCGAGAGCCCCATAGCTTATACTTTCTTACATCATATTGATTTTAAAATGTTATTTGACTTTTGTGTTTTCACATAAATGATTTGCTACACGCAAGTCCATTGAGTTTTAAATTGATTACCCTTTAGGTTCTTGACTATCATGAATATCTTGTTTGACCATAAGTGTTTGTTGATCAGCCGTCTCTATCATCACTTCTTGGTCAACTTTAAAATGCAATAAGATTTTTACAGATCATCATCACTTCATATTGACACGTGTACGATGGATTGTGTATAGTCATGCATACATACTTTTTGGCCTTTTTCTTTTTACACTTGGGAAAATGAATTGCTTGAGTTTGAATGTAGGGATGTTTTTTGATGTGGGCTTTTCATCTAAAAGGGTTTCTATCAAAAGGTGGGTTGATAGTGATATATGTTGAAATGAAAACCATGGCTAGACCTATCAATTAAAATTTTTTTTTCAAATGATTATATTTTATTGGAAAAATAGAAACTTTATTATAATTTTTTAAATGTATGATTGCAATAGTCCAAATCCTGTGAATGAATGAGACAACTTGTTGAGTTTCAACCATTTTGAAATGCTTAGAGTTGTGTCAAAATGCCCTTGCATTATGGTCCCATTTCAAATTGTATACATTTACTTTTGTTTTTCTATTATTATTTTTATTACATTTGTCCTCATCGTTTGATTTGCATAATCGGTAATGTGAATTAATTTACTTATGTGTAGTGCTACACATGGTAAATTTTTATCCAAAATTCTATATCCCAAATGATGTAATTAAATCACCTAGAATTTATGAAAAATCATCCACCATTTAATGAATGACGTATCACATACCATATCATTTAGGATGAAATTTTAGATCAAATTTTTGGGATGTCTATCGTTTCTCTTTACTTATATATGTAATATTCGATATGTAGGCTGATAATTTAAGACAACAAACCCTTCATCAACTTCGGCGGATATTGACAGTGCGACAAGCAGCGCGGTGTTTTTTGGTGATCGGAGAGTATTACGGGCGATTAAGAGCTCTTAGTTCCCTTTGGGCATCTCGTCCTCGAGAGTAAGATCAATCACATTAATTTGTTGTTTACATGTTTAATTCCTTAACATAAACAAAAACAAATAAATTGTGGCATTGCTAATATAATTATTGCGGTAAGTTATTTAATTTATTATGAACAGGAATATGATTAGTGAAGATAATTCCTGCCAAACGACGACGGATCTGCAAATGGTTCAACATTCACAAAATCATTTCTCGAACTTTTGAGGAAGAAAGCCAAAACGAATAGTTATTAGATAGGTGCCTCAGTGATCAAATATTAATTGCACTTAATTAAGGATGTAACATATTGTGGGGGGCGGTTAAATATTTTCAAGCTACAAACTTTAGAAGTGATAGGATTTCTTTTTTCTTTTTCTTTCTCTACTGCTTTTGAATATCTTATGCTATTAATTAAGATAAATATTATGTTGTCTTGTAAATGCATATATATGATCAATTTTTAGTTATGATGTGAGCGATCTTAATAGAAAGTACATATGCAATTATTATTTAAATGAAAAGTTTAAGCGAAATACACACACACACACACACACACACACAATTAATCTTAATTTATTAACATAATAATTAAGTATGCTGTCTCTTCTTCTAATGGCTCTTGAACAACGTCAAAGGCTGGAGAAAGAGAGATAAATATGAACTCTTTTCATTGTCTTCTCTTGGCACATAACAAATGAAAAGAAAAGAAAAGATAAAAAGGAAGCACACAGTCATCTTTTATTACCTTTTCATTAAAGGTTATATATATCAATGAAAATTCTAAGATGTGTACGTCTAGACGGTATGAAATGTGAATAATTGAATAACTCATCACTCTTTCTTTTAGTAATTGATATATCATTAGTATATCATAAAATTGCATTGTATTGCTTCGAATGAAAATTCTGAGGCGCATACGTCTGCTTGGTATAAACGGTGAATATGAGCAATACAACACTATTTTCAATAATACACAGTTGTTTTGTATTGTTTATATTAATAAAATTTCCCTCGTCCTGTCAAGAAGAATTGTGTTGTTTAGAATTTGCGTTTTAAAAGTGCGGACGTACGTCTGCAAAGAGAAAAACTCTAGATGCGTCAATAATGTACTATAAAAGTGCTTTGAAACAAAATGGAGTGAGTGAGAAGTGGGTTTGTTTTTTTGCTCTTCATTTATATATGTGAAGTGGTTGTGAAGAAGAAAGAGTATTCAAATGCACAGCCGGGGAGAGAGAATAGAAAGAGACCAATTTGTCTTTTCTTAACGGGGTTACTATTTATTAATTGATTTGATTGTACAAAAATTTTGGGTAGTGGGTTTATATCTTATGAGAGAGAAAAGTTGGTGAAATAAAGCTAGCTACATATTGGTGTGTTCTCTCATTTATATGAAGTGGTTGCGGTGGATTCATTTTCCTAATATGCACAAAAGACGAGCAAAAAATAAAGAGAGTAAGCGATATATTGATTGTATTTGTTTGGCTTCTTGTGGTATTTGAGTTGGAAAAAAATTGTGTGTGTGTGTGTGTGTGTGTGTTTATATATATATATATATATATACATGTGTAAAGGAATTAATCAGGGGGCAAACTAGCTTGCATGGACGGCGGACAAGACTCGGTTGCATTATAATTATATAATAAAAATATGCATGCATGCTTTTCGGCAATCAAAAATCTTAACTGACACCTCTGTTTAAAGCCCATGATGCTTTAAAAAAATGATATAAAAATTTAAAAAAAAAAAAGAAAAAAGAAAAAAGAAAGAGCTAGGTAGCTAGATGGAATAATTAATTATGAACAAAAATTATCATGGAAGGGATTTTGCACTTTAATGAAAGATGGGATTGACTTTCACGACGTTCTAAATATATTTTACGTTACTGTAATTATGTTATAATATTATAAAGCTGTTGCAGCATTTTACTATAGTACTATAATTAAAACTAGACTCTAATTAAGAATACTTAAATTCTTAATAGAAATGATGTAGTATGTAATCAATAGTGTTTAAGAATGATTGAATTTAAATAAAGGATACGATTCTGTATTTACCTGAATTTTTTGTTGAGCATTTATTAGAATGTATTTACTTTTATTTTATTTTATTTTTTTATCTCTCACACCTGACAACTAATAATTCAGTACTCTATACAAATTTAACTAAGGACCGAATCTTTTGTCTTTGGAAAGAAAGTGGTCTGACTACCTTACATTTATTTTATTTTATAACTTTACAAATTTTTTCTTTTACAAATTTCAATATTGGGTTATTTCCGCCTACCCCAGTTATTTCAATAATTTTCACTGCATCTTCAAATATTTTAATTTGTTGCATCGTACACTTAAATTTATTAATTTGACAGTTTATTTTAACTGTTAAAGAATAAATTAGGAATTTCATGCTTTAAATTTAATCAAATTTCAAAAATTTTGTTAAAAATAACTGTCAATTTAACCGAAATGAGAGTGTGGCGGAAATTGTCAAAACTTTTGAGTGTGGGATAGAAATTATCGAAATATTTGGGGGCAAGACGAAAATAACCCTTCAATATTTGTATTATATTGACATTAAAAATGTCATGACTAGACTAATTAGGTTAGACTCAGTAAAATTTTTCACATTATTTTTCTTTTTCTATATAAAAAATTTATGAAACGGAGTGAGTGTTTATGTTGTTAGACATTAATTATTCCATCAGTATATTTAATAAACCCTTTTCAGTGGAGTTCATTATATTTTTTTCTTTTTTTCTTTTTCTCACCCGATATATGCGCACATAATTGTTGAAGATTCTAAGCAGGGAGAGAGAGAGAGAGAGAGAAATGAGACAGAAAAAGACGACAGAAGATAATGTATTAAATGATAGAGAAGGAGATGGACTCATGGACAGACACGTACGAATGAGCATGCAATTTGTGTACGGTGTCACACTGATAAAATTAACATGTGTTTGACTGTAGCTAGCTGTATCTGTGTCCGTATGTGATGAATTTAAATGTGTAACAAACGTCTCCTTGCTTAATGTGCATGCACTTGCAAATGCAGCAGGTCCAATGGCAAAGAGTCAATACCAGACACGATTCTCTGAAATTTTGCAGGCAGTCCCAGTACTGGGTTCTCTCCTCTTCTGTATTGGCCTTATTCAGATGATTAACAGAATCAGATAATGATTAATTTGTAAACTCTTAATAACATGTGCCTTTTTTTTTTCCTAAATTATCTGGTATCTAATAATTACATTGAGTCTTGATTAATCTAAATTAAAGCTGAGTAGAACCATTGGGATTGGGTCCTGATTAATTTAAATTTTAGTTAAGTATGATCATTAGGACGATAAAATTCTCCTAATAACACGTGCTCTTTATGCATTACATATTTAATTTAAAACTGCAATTGTAATACCCCCAACTAATCTATTATTATCTTTTAAGCTTTAATTTTGTTGGCAAGTGTTTTAAAGTGCATACGCATATAATCTGAACACATGGGATATTTGAGGCCTTGAGGGGTCATAATAGAAATGTCAAACTAATTGAAACACTATTAAAACAGAGAAAAGGAAAGAAAATTTGAGGGGGAGGCCAAAAACATATATGGGCTAAAACGTACCCCTATGCTTTTCGAAAAAAATTTTCCGATCAAGGCAAATATTGGTAGTCGAAATAGGATGCGCTCGACTTAATATTATGTCAGGAGAATAATCTCATATCAGCTGAAAATTGATTCTAAATTTTATATAGAAGCTCGTAAAGGTATTGGAGTAAGCCTACGATATTTTATCACGTGATAAAGATTAAGTGAAAAGACTGACATGCACATGACGAGGGTGTTTAATAGGAAATTACTAGGATATTTACAAAAAATATTTTCACAGAACGTACACACACAATGCATTAGAGCTGCTCTACAAACACCAGTCACCTCCATTTTGAAGCAAACCATTGGCTTGACAGTTGAAATAAGATGGGTTACTTCTCCATCCAATAATATTTTAGCTAGTTACATTTTAAGATACATTACTAGATTAACATAAAAATTTCCCATGGTCGCAGCCACTGTATGCAGACCGCGATTACTCTCTAATGATCTTTTATAATTCAATTATAATCAAAGTTTAATATTTGTTAATGATCTGGGGCACACCAATAGAACTTTTTTTTTTTTTTTTTTATAGAAATAAGTCAGCAGAAACTGACATACTTGTTGCAAATTCACCTATCAAGATTTTGCAGCATATCTTTGATTTTAGATAGAGCAATGAACGTGTACAAAACATGCTCTTGTAGCTCCATAATTATTCTACTTATTATTATTACTTTAACCTTCCATTGTCAATCTATTAATCAATTGTTTATCTAAATATCTAATTACTTATTGTTACTTTTGGATCCATTAAGAGCAATATAAATTACATAAAAAAAAAGGAGGCAATTATCAGCCCTATTCGTTAATCGCGTGCACAAGATGATGTCCTTATCTCCCTTTAATTTATGTATCAAAAAAAAAAAAATCTCCCTTTAATTTATTTTAATGTACACGTCCTTTTAGATTATTAGGTTTTGTTTCCAATTAAACAAATGGTTAATGCATCTTTCGTCATTACTTTATTCTACAAAAAGTTGTTTGTAATTATATTATATGTGTCATACTTTTAACCAAAGATTAATTTAAGGTGCAATCAAAACAAGCTTATATATTATAAAATAACATAATGTAATAAACTCCCTCTTAATTAATCTGAAGGCAAATAAATTATATGGTGATCGTGAACTTGATATATATGCTTATCATATTTGCTTATTATAGTTGTTGAATTTAGTCACTTTCGAAAATCTAGTCACTTTCATAAAGTAGTACTGTTGGACCATTTCATTGGTGTCGGTTATAAAATAAACAAAATATAATTTTAATTGGAGTTTGTTTGGCATTGACTTAGCATGATTGCTAAAGGTCACCTGATCTTCTACATAAGAAATAGCAAGGAGGCAAATTAAATTAAATGAAGATAATTCATTTGATAGACATTATCTTTAATTTCAACAGCAACATGTATTGTTTTAGTGGCTTTGTTGATATAATAGTTTACGGGTCAACTCTTTTTTAGCTATTAAAAAACATTTACAAAACTTGTGCTCCTTGGCACATAAGTTAAAGCAAGAATTAATGAAATGTTAGTACATCATTTTCGTTTTCAGTATGATCAAGTAAAATGATAAAATTTTTGTTGGAAAAAGATTAAAACTATATAGAGCTGGAAATTTAATTAGGGGTGTCTATATGAGCTGATCTAGCTTGAGAATAGAACTCTGAGGCATTAATCATGGTTTGAAGTAATTTTCCATGCTTAATTCGCTGTGTAACAATAAAGTTAAAATCTAAATGCATTCAAAATTGTGTGATTAAGCAAAATTTAATTATTTTGGAATGGCGTGTATGAATAATAACATTAACCACCAATCACCAACCTATATTCTATATATGCGAAGCTTAGATTAGAAGAGAATTCTAGTACAATTATTGAAATGTGTGGATATTAATTCTACTCTTCTAAGAAAAAAGCCACCTCAGAATTAAAGTGTTTCAAAGCAAGCACTGATAGATATTTGAACACTAAGAAGACACCATCAAGATACAAATGAGGTTACTTTTTACTCTACAACACCACTGTGGCACACAAAACAATAATACTGTTCATGCTACAGTGCTGTCATTTCTGCCTTGGTGTCTTCTTCCTGGTGGCTCATTTTCATTTTTCTTTCATAGCATTTTTTCCTTCTCTTTAATCTCTAGAAATGCCCTCTTGTGGCATTATTGGAATAGGAGAGGCAATTAAATATAAGATGACACTGCTTATATAAGGCAAATGATAGATATTGTTATTTTTTAACAAAGAATACAAAAATAAAGTGAAAGTAAAAAATTATAACACCAGCATAAGCCAGCTTGACGCGCATGTTGCACTTAAAGATTATGATGTTCCCATTACAAAAAATAGCAAGTTTTCTTCAATTCCATTTGAGCGGTACAAAATCAAAACCACATGCCACTATTGCAATGTGCCTCTTTTGCCCAATACCAACAGTGGAGTGGATCATGATTCATAAAAGGGACAATCAAAAATTAATTTTAATGTTTAGAGTCATCATTTATGTTCTGAGATAAGGATGTTTTTGATTTTTGAATTTTGATTGCCAGAGAAACAACATGACAGAGACTGGACTGGATCCTCAGCTCAGCAGCCTTAGTGGAATCTTCTTGCATCATCAATTTTTTCCTTCATTTTTCATGTACCCCATTTCTATATTTAGCATAAATCTTACGTTTACATTGTAACAAATTCATGCAAGTTTGTTTCATAGCTTTCAGCAACCTTTTTTGACCAAAATCACAGCACTCCAGGATTTTCCCTCAGAAAAAACACACTTTTAGTTGCCGGACATTTGTCTAATTCTGCCAAGAAGTTATAAGTTGATGCCTGCTTGAAAAGGGACTTCACTAAATCAAATCAAACAAACAATTGATAATATTCTTCAATTACTAATATACTGCAGAATTCAATCTATAATCACAGTTTCTTAATCAAATCTGTTTCCAGCATTCCAAAGCTAATTACAAAATTGTCCAAGTAGGAGTGTGAACGTGTGATTTTTCTTTACAGCAGCATGTTCAAATCGGAGAGGTCGTCCATTGGGATCTCAAGACCCATCGAATCATGGTCTTGCAAGCCATTAAACCAAGTATCCCCCATGTCTAATTCATTCAGTTCCAAGTTATCAAGTTCATCTGCTTCTTTCGATGGTTCGGGACGAATGTTTCCAGGCGATGATGATCCCACTTGTCTGTTCTTTTTATTGCGAGGATTACTCGCTGATGGATTAGATCCACCAGCAGCAGTATTCGTGCCATGAAGCGTATTTGTATTTCCCAGATTGTTTTTGAGCTTAGACTTTGCTTTTGTTTTGCGGTCACTCTTGAAACTGTCTAATGATGAGCCACAGGCAGAAATGGACATGCTTCTGAAAGTATTTTTGCACTCTCGCTCGCTTCTCTTTCCTCGTACCCCACTGAAATCAGAGGAAGCACTGCCAACAACATCATCGATCAGCACTTCCTTCTTCACCTTGTTCAGCAAAATTCCGTGCTTTGGAAGAGCATGTTCAGAAGAGCGAACACCAGCTTGGAAAGCATCTGAAGAACCTCTGTCAAGATTATCACTTTGGAAATCGTATCGTTTATAAGTACTTGAGACAGCACCTGTGGCCCAAAAAATTTGAAAAAAGGGGGCAACGTAAAGAAAAGAATGAAGTTAAATGAACAGAAAAAGGCTCAAAGAATACCGTAAATATAGTTGAAAGACAACTCCTTGAGAATTTTAAAGCCAAAGTTCAATTGAAAAAAGGGAGAAGACTTGTTAATCAACGTACCCGATCCCCTGGTTTCTGTTTGATTGTTAGAAACTTCATTGCATGTGTTACTAGCAGTTCCTGAACCAACACAGTCAGCAGATTTTGCATCATTGCTGCATGGGGGCTCAGAAAACAAGACATCCTGCAGTGCAGGCTCATTAAAGCAACTACTGCCCATTTCTTCAAATTTCTGACATCTACCCAGCGTTCGCTTGATGAAATCCAATGCAACTTGTATTGAGGCCTTACGAACTGCGCTTTTTGAAGAATGACTTCCCCGGCAAGCCTAAGTAGATTTATGAGAAAGAAATTTTAACTTCTATAATCAATATAATTCAAGAGACGAACTACTGTAATAATCTAATTCACTATATAGAAATTTTAACCCTCTATAATTAAAATAAATAAATTAAAAAAAAAAAAAACTACTGCAAAACTCTTAACGCCTGAATAAGAAACAAGTCCTTCCTTTTCCAATCTCATTTTCACTATAGAGGAGCTTCAACAGCATAACAGTATGTCTGGTCATTTAAACTACAATTTTTAATGTCCATATCCAAGAACATAAAATAATAGTATGCTTGTCCTAATCAAGCTCTGATGAGTTACATAAATTATCAATTCATTTCCTAAAATTAATCCTTATAATAAGAGTTTTTCATTCAATGACTACTATCACCAAACAGAACAACACATGCAAGATTAACAAGCCAAATCAGGAAGCAATATCAAGCATGTTTATTTGATAGGTTCAGGGAAAAAAGAGAAGGAAATGCAGATTTATGGCTCTGAAACCAATGCTATAACTATCACGAAGAAATACAAATATTACCAATCTTTTTCTGTAAGCCATCTCAATAAGTTGGTCCATTGCACAATGCTCAATGTTCCTGCAAATTAAAATACTTTTATCTTCCAGTCCAAGCATTATCACAGTCAATATCAATAACATGCCCAATTCATTATGGATCATACCTCCTTTCAGCATATCTCCCTTTTTGAATGGCTTTATCAAGTTTCCTCAATTTATTCTTCTTTCTTCCGATCTATCAATTAATTATAAGTTTGATCAAATATAAGAGGCATGAATTTGAAAGGAACACAAAAGCCGAAAATTTAAAAAAAAAGAAAAATTAAAAAGTTAAGGTCAATCAAGATGAAACCAAGGGATAGAAAATGAAAAACGAAGGATCTAGTGAAACAAACATGTAGAACTTCACTGACTTATGGTTATATGCTCTTAATCATAAAGGCTTGTAAAACAACAAAAGTTATGACGTTCAACCTGTTCGTAAAGCCCTTCCTTAAGTTCCATAACATCTTGATTTATCACTTCTTCTCCCTCTGCCAGGCCGGGCTGCAACAAGACAAAAGAATATTGAGAAAAGCTCGTATAGGAAGCATTCGAGGTGGATCAAGAAAGGAAATATTATCCTACCAGTGTCTCCGGATATAAACCAATACTCTGTAATTCCAACAGGAGCTTGTCATCAAGACACATCAGCTGATATTGACAATCAGAGGAAGAAAAGTTAGGTACGTTTGTTTCCTTTGTTTGATGCTGAGCCAGATCATTCGAACATATTTCGCTAACAAGCCCAAAATCTGAATGTGACAAATCATCATCTCCCAACCACTGTCCATTGCTATGCAATGAACTGGACGTACTTGGATTCCTAAATGTGTTGGATGCAGCACTCTTATCACATGAAAATCTGTCTAACAAACAGCTCTTCTGACTCTGAAAATCTGCCTCCGACTCAACTTCAGATTCCATCCTGTCTCTATCTTTAGGTTCAATATCCATCTGGTTGCATGAACCACAATGTGAATCATCACTCGCATAGTGAAGAGACAGGTTCTTCCCTTCACAGTGATGGTAGATTTCGTCAATGTCATCTTCTTCAATCAAAGCAGAAAGAACCCTTTGGTACAATGGAGAAACCTTTCCCGACTTTCCCATGTCAAATCTCCCATTCAAAGCATCAGAATTAGCTTGTTCCTGGTTTGGGTGTCTTTCTTGACCATCAAAACGACCACGAAGTTCTTTATGCACCAAAACACCCTGAAAGAAATGATGATCAATTATTCTTCTTCCTTTGCAACGATTAAATTAATTTCCAATTGATGATTTTCCTCCATTGAACATGCCAAAGAATATACGGCAGTTAAAGATCCAAAATAAACTTAGCCAACTAAAGGGATTTCCTTCTTTTATGTGCAAGCCCATTGTTTTGCAAAAGTATAAAAACAGTGCAACAGGAGGAACTGGTAGACAAGTATGGATATTTTATTTTAAAAAGAAAAGGATATTGATGAAGTACACTGCAAAGTAAATACCATCAGGTTATATTCATCCCCAAACATCTGAGACAAACTCACTTCAAGCTCCTCTGCAAAACTTAACTGATAGGAAGATATTTAAACAAAAAAAAAATGTAAGTCTCTGATGCCAAGATGCTTAAGAAATCATTAACAAAAACTTAATGCCAGTTGTTACCTGCTGCTTCAAGTAAGACAAATCCTCTAAGCTAAGAGAAGCAAAAATAGATTTCATTTTCTTCCAAAATGGACCAGAATAGGCAAGACCTAAAGACAAATGCGAACACATCAGTCATTGGAACAATAAATATATCAAAAAAGGAACTCACTTTTCAGGGGAAAATATAATTAAAGCGAGAGAATAGCAAGATACATACTGCTAGCATTACGTGCAGAGTTGGCAGCTGACAATAGTTCTTCGTGATCATCATCAGATTCACCTATTTTTAGCAACAAAACCAACAGGAATTTGTTAAGCTTTCTGTACAGCATTTCATCAATTTTGAACCTTATCCACGCTACTTGCATGTAAACACTGACCCACCCGCACAACAAACCATCCATCTTCACCCCCCGGGGGGGGGAAACAAAAACCTCTATCTCTCTTCTATTGGGTGGCAAAAGAAGTTTTGGGAGATGACATTTGGTTCATATAAAAGATGTAAAAAGATCCACCAGAGCAAAAGAGACAGTATAGTTTTGTCCCCGCCTACCACTCCTGTTTATAAAAAATCTCACAATCGAAGAAATCTTGGAAAATGAAAGAGACCTGTAAATTAAAACCTTCACTTCAAAATTATAAGATAAAAGATACCTGTGAAATCAGAAGAGACATTATTCAGCATCTGCCCAACTCGGATTGAGGCTTTGCGATCTTTGAGCTTCTTTTTGGAAGGTGGACGCCCTGATTTACTGATTGAATGAGAAGAAGATAATCAATTTGCGAGAATTTCATCAGCTTAAATGCATGAATAATCTTTAATAACATGTATAGGAAAGAAGATAGATAGTTTAAACACCTTTTATTCTTTTCAGAAGCAGGCCTCAGACTCTGAACTGGCACGGTAGGTGGTATATTATCTAACTTCTCCTTCTTCAGTTGAATGGTCGTCCTTGTCAAGGCCGAAAAGCTACCACTCCTCCCTTGTCTCCGAACAGCATCTCCAACTTCATTAGTCAATATCTTATTCTTCCTAGTTGGCAATGTAAAAGAACCAATTTTTTGAGCAACACCATCACCACTATCTGTTCCTTTCTCCTTCAATTTGGTTTCCCCAGCTCCTGATTCTTCACTTTCGGATAACCCAAAAGGAGATGAAAAATTCTCAAGTTCTCTCTTAATTTTGGGAGAACTATTATCTAAGGTGCTGCCAATTAGAGATCCATTGGCTCCAAAAGAAGAAGTTCTAGCAATTAAATCAGGTGTGGAATAGCCTTGAGACAGAACCTGAGCTTCACTGTTTGCGACAGGAGAAACTAAATTTGTTCTCCTTGTGCGCGAGATTTTATGCGGTCTCTGACCAACCCACTGAGCCATAGCATGTGAAGGTGATGCTGCAGATATTGGACGCTTCTGATTATTTGCCATACCTAACATCGGGACTTTATTTCCACTTGTAGGCTGCTGTTCCCAGTCCTGAAAAGTTCCAGACGATGGGTGGACTTTAGAAGATGAGTCTAAGACCATGACGGAACCAGTTCGTGGGGCCCTAGAAACCTTTCCTTTTAACATTGTACTTGAACCACTTCCTGGGTTATCTTCCTGAACATTAAGCCTGATGAACAGAGACACAAACAAAACAGTTAACTAACAACAAACACCAGAAAAATATAAAAAAACAAAAATTACATAAAACTGTTATGCTTATGATCTGAATGTTAAACTTCATGAGCTCTAATCAGAAAAATTCTTTTTTTTTTTAATAACCAGACTCCCGCACCGACTCGGACCATGCGTCCGTCCCGGCCAGGCCCTACACTGGGGGGTCAGTTCGGGTGCCCCAACCCCATGACCCATAACACAACAAAGGGTGGAATTTTAAGCTCACCAGAAGGATCAAACCTGAGACCACGATACAGCTAAGCACATGATCCCAAGCCCTCAACCAATTGGGCCGCCCCTTTTGGGCCGTAGGGATGGCAATGGGCACCTTCCACTGCGGTTTTACTATCACCAAACCCTTTTGGGCCGTAGGGATGGCAATGGGCACCTTCCACTGCGGTTTTACTATCACCAAACCCGTACCCGCACAAAATTTAAATTACCAAACCCACCTGCAACCCACTGGGTTTTAATTTTACAAATGATCGAAAAAGTATTAATCCCATCCACTGCGGGTTTATAAGAATTACAATTACAAATAAAATAAATTTAACTAATTATTTAGTATCATCGATCGGCAACCGTGGCCATGACTTCATGAGATGAGCATTTAACTCTGTCTCGTTAATGCATTTTAATGTAAGAAAAATTATTTTTACCATTTTATTATTATTATTATTATTTTATATTTAATCATGTTTGTTAGATTGTGTCTTTAGATTTGTTATTGCGGGTTTATAACTCAACGTAATTTCTATATGCGGGTATCTGTTGGATATTTAGCCTATACCAAACCCACCCGCAACCTGCAAAATTATCTGCAATGGGTGGATTTTAGCAGGCGGGTTGGTGGGTATCATTGCCATCCCTATTTAGGGGTATCTAATCAGAAAAAATCTCAACCCCGAGAACTACTAGAATTGAAAAGAAACATGAAAGTGCATACTTATTGTTTCCTTTTACAACTCTCTGCTCTAAAAGAGTTGTACGGTCTCTAGGAGAGGGGCTCTCCAACTCATTCCTCAGAAGTGTACTGGCATCTGAACTGGCAGGCTCGAAAGAACCATCCAACTTGTTAATTCCACCAACTCCAGGGGAAGATTTTGATCTGTAACATAGAAAAACATAAGAAAAATGTCCTTGATTTTCTATTGGCAAGTCAAGTAACTAACTTCCGAACAACTACTGAAACAGCAGAAATTAGAAGAACTAGCAGCAACAGAGGCAGTGATATGAAGAAAAACTACAGTGCTAATAGGGAGCTAATCCAGGTCAAGCTGACTGTAGTCAACAAATGCATAGAATAATCATATCCAAAGTAAACTATCTTCCTAAGTCACCTAAACATCATAATTCATAGGGTTATTTTAGCGAAAAGCATTAGCAATAACTGGATAAAATTCATCAATAAGAAGGATTAATTAAGATATTCTGTTTGGCCACATAGGCAAAAATTAAAACAATTAAATTTGTAATAAAAATACAACTACATATAGAAATTAAATCTGATAAAAATTTAAATCACCTGAAAGACTGTGGATCACAAGATCGCAACTTAGAATCTGCATTTAGCTTTGGTTGCATAACTCGTTTTACATCTCGATCACCATTAATAACTCTATTGCCCACAGTTGCAACAGAACGTTTCCTTTTCATCTTTTTATCCCATCCTTCACCTCCAACCGGCAACCTGCGGATCTTTTCCTCAATTCGAACATTAGCCCCACTAACAGGTGTAAGCATATCCCCATCCTTTTCTGTGACAATTGGCTGCCTTGGCGTGGCAGCAGGCCGGCCATCAGCCTGTGATACAAAAGCAACCAAATATCATTATTAAGAACGAAAGAAAAGAACCATTCTTAGTACTACATCAGGAAGGAGAAAGGGCGAAAATATCAATCATGCACTGAATCAAATTTAATGGCAAAACACAAGGATGTCCAGAAGTTAAAAAGAACGCAAATGATACTCCAGTGTCATAAGTACCTGTGTAAAAAAAATTACAATTTAAATGCAAATAATGTCTTTTTCCCCCCTGGTATCGGAAGAAAAATTAACAGGAACTCTATTTATTTTAAGAGAATAATTCATTGAGGGTATCAAATGACAAAACCAATGAAGACAACTGTATTTTGATGAATGAAGGGCATGTCATTCACAATAAAGTTATATTTTAAACACAAGTTAGAAAGATGCAAACAGAATATGACTGAACATTAGATAAATACATACCCGCACATCAGCCACTGATGTACGAACTCGCTTATTCAGTCCAACACTCTTGGTTCTCTCCTCCAATCTTTGAGTCATGACATCTTGAGGATTTCTACGAATCTGGCTTCCTATCTTTGCTAAGTTTGCTCCTCCACCCGACCTCTCAATTGGTGAAACATCACTCCTTTGTCGCTTCTTCGAGCTTAAGGCATCCCTATACTTTTCCAATTTGGATATAGAATCTCGAAACTGTTTTACTCGATCCCTGTAGTAGGAGTCACAACTTCAATAAAAGATCACTCGTACATATTGTGAGTTGCAAGTATATGAATGCAACACAGTCTGCGTCCAAACATTTCAAGGCACACAAGGCTTATGATTTTCGGAATGTAAAGCAACATATTGAGGTGGCTGAAAGAAACAAGATCAGACATCCAGCTTATGGATAGAGATTCTATGTAGCACGAACCACAAGCAATCCGCATATTCTGACTACCACTCATGAGGCCATCGTCTATTCTTATTATTTTCAATCAACCCAACCATCATCATCAAATTAACTTCAGAGATGACATAGCGACCGCAATAATAGTTGAAATCATGAGCTTCTTTTCTATTTTTTTTCAAATAGGTAATAGAAAGAAAGATTCCATGGAAAGAATTTCTATCCTCTTTCAATTATTACCATTCTGTTATTATACTGAATTCAAGAAGCATATTATCTAAACAATCTAATAAGAATGACAATATGGAAAAGGCAGATCCAGAAGAATATATAAAACATACCTGGCCATTTTAGAGGTATCTTGCACACTTTCTTTAAAGTGCTTTAGTTCCTCTGATGCCACAGGAGGAGGTTTTTTATAAGTAACCCCAAAAGAATGCTCTTCTGATGTACTTCCAAGAGGAACACCCAGAACTCTCCTTAACTCTCCTGAACGTGTATATTTCTGATTACCTAATGTAATCGGCTCCAGTGGCAAACACTGACGAAGGGGAGGCACATCTGCTGGTGATGTCCCACTTCCCCGGCCAAAAGTATTTCCAGAACCCAGCATTTCAATTCCGACCCCCTCACGCAAGCTGCCAAGACCTGTCCCAATGGGGATCCAGAATCCTATATCGAAAATACCAAGCAACAAGACAGCTTAATCCCAATTTGATTAATTCTCTTATACCTTGCCATCATAATCATAAGATGAAACGTTAAAGTATTAACTGTGCTATCAACTACACATCCAAGTAGTTCTCAAAAACCGCAATTCTGGAGCATTGGTCTAAAACAGGGGCTAGAATAAAGAATTTATACTACAGAGAAGTAGCATGATGATAATGTTACTGACATTAATCAACTGAGCTACGCGCAGCAAGCCTTTTTTTTTTTTTTTTTGTCCTCCCAATTTTCATTTTGAGTAACATTAATCTGAAATTTTAAACCCAAGAATTTAAACTATTCCCCTAGATTTCTCTTGAAGCATTCAAGACATGCTATTTCATTTTACAATATCCTTCAAATTTTCAACAAAATTGAGGGGGAAAAAAAAAACATTTGAATATCCATACACGTGATCGTATAACAACCATAATTATCATTAAAGGTTCTCTGAAAAATTACTTCTAGAAAATAAACCATAGTGTATAGAAACTTCAGAGAAACCCAGATAAAGAAGCAATAACAAATTTTTACACGTTATCATAATTTCTTCAAAAGAATATAATAAAACGAGCAAGCATAAAGTCAAAAAATTCTTAAGCTTAAATTTCACTGTATTTCCAAAGAGAACATAGAATGTTCAACAAATAAAAGTGAATAAAAAAAATTAAAGCGAAACCCTAATCGGTGAGAGAGAATATATAAAAATAAGTAAAGAGTTGTGAAATTGCGATGATAGAAGTTGAATTCACCTGAAGATTGATCGAGGTCAAGCGTAGATCAAATGACCTAATTTCATAAAATTAGATACGAATTTATGTCAAATAGAAATAGTAATAAAAAAATGTGGAGGCGATGATATTGTGTGCAATGTAGACATATTTTAATTTATTTACATAATTATATAACACGTCAGCCATTCTTTTTTAAATTTGCTTTATGACGTGCCGTGTGTAGGGATAGTAAAATTTTAGGTCCCATTGACCCATCCCAAATGAAGAGAATTTTGAATAAATTTTAGAGAATAAAAAAAAATAATCTCTAAATTCTTAATGAGGTAGAGTTTGATTTTGTACTCTCCACCCCACCCCATCCCCATTTCCATCCCCATCCTCATCCTAAACCCAAACTCCATTATATGTAAATATTTTTTAATTTTTATTTAATAATTTTTGCTTTATTAATTATAACGTTGGTTAATAATTTTTTTTATTTTTATTTAATGTAAATAGGCTATAACTAAAAGAAAAACCTACAATATAATTTTTATTCAATCCTAAAATACTATTATATTTTATTTTCTCTCTTTAAATATTTTACAATTTAGATATTATTTCAAAATATTGTTTCGAACTTTAGAAATTTTTTAAATAATTTAAATACTTTATGATATGGTGATAATTTAATTTAAGTCTATAATTTTTAATTTATTAAAATTAAATATCTATACCTATTATAAAATAAATAAATGAAAAATAGAATTGGGATAGAAAAATCATTCCCCACATGGGAATTCTCCATCCCTACCCTACTAAATTTACTTGGGAATGGGATGAAGCGTGGGGGCGAAATTTTTAATAAGGTGGGGAATGAGGTAGACCTCCCCATTTCCACCCCACCCCATTGTCATCCCAAGCTGTGTGCACTAGCTCCCACGTCTGAATTCAGTCCTTGTTTACATTCGTATGTGAAAAAAATGAAATTTAGGCCTCTTCGGTATTATTTATGAATTTATTTTTTTTGAAAATAAAAATAAAAGTAATATTTTATAATTACTATATTTCGAATTTAAATATGCGTTTGGTATCATTTTCTGTATCATGTATTTAAAAACAGAAAACAGTAATATGTGTTCGGTAGACATAATTGAAAATGATAAAAACAGAGAATATGTGTTCGGTAGTACCATTTTCAAAAATATTTTTTATTAAACATTTAAGTTATACTTATTATTAGAAAATAATTATTTAACTAATACATATACAAACATACTATAAATAATTTAAACAAAATAATTATAAAAAATTGCATGAGGATAAATCTTTAGTATTAGCATTAATAAAAAAAAAGTTTTACATTGTCATTGTTTTTACACTATAATTAAGATATATATTACAACACATATGATTAAACAAAATAATTATAAAAAATTACATAGTAGACATTATGCATTACGTGTGTAATCATGTCACATAGAAGTTGCAATTCTATCTCTTATACACTTGCTAAATTAATTAAAATTATATGAGTCGATGAGGCTCCCCACACAATATTTAATATTTTCTTACTAGCAATCTAACATCAATCTAACATTGCAACTGGGATCCTTCAAGCTGCTGCCTAACATTGCAACTGGGATCCTTCAAGCTGCTGCAGCTCAACTCACTCTTAAATGCCTGAAAAGAATAAATGAGATACCATAATTAATTTAGGAAAAACTGATGAAAATATTATGCAAAGAAAATAGTGAATTTGTAAAACACATCAACAATCTAGATAATCAACTATGCAGTTCAGTTCATAAAGCAATTGAAAGTGCGTCACCAAGGTGATAAAGTTAAATGCATCCGTGAGCTGAAAAATTAATTGGAAACGTTTAGATACTTGAACTATGAAAATTCCAAGAATCAAAGTACACATGCAAATAATGATGATTTTGATGAGCTTTTAGAGTGTACAATGATGGGGGGAATAAACTATAAGGCAAGTGAAAATTATATCAAGAGACAAATTCACATCAAGCAATAACCATAAAGATACATGGAGAATCAATGCAAAAGCACACCTCATGTCTAAGGAATGTATCAGATCATCTGAAGATTCTTGCCTAGAGAATACCTTGACAGCAACATCCAGCTATAAGATGAAGATTACTAAATTACATATTTATCACATGACAGTTTTATGATGATTGTTCCTTTTCCATCTAAATACAAAAAACATTAAGCTTGAGAAAGACCCTAGGTGCTACACCAACATCAATATTTGCTATAATATAAAAGAGCAGGGTGTTAACTTATTGCCGAAACTAAGATGACAAACAGTTCAACTTCCTTTTTCCAAAATCTAGTGATTAATTAAACAGTTTATTACAAAAAAAAATGCAGAACAATACAAACAACCAGATACAGCAGCGTTGTGCCATACAATACAAATCAAATCAATCCAAAACTATCATAAAATTAATTGAAATTTACATGCACAAAGAACAAATTCATGAGCCGGAAAAAGGAAATTATACCTATTTATGATATCACAATCAAATCTAATAAAAATGAAAACTTTTCTAATTCATTCTCACAAACTATCACTAACTACAAATCAACGTTCAAAAACAAAAGAATCCCTTAGAAGCCAACTCAAAATTGAAAGAAGAAAAATAGTCACAAAAACAGAGTATTTACAGAGAGCCTGTCGCACGAAACACAGGTGCGACAAGAACTTGTCGCACATAAACAATACCTGCCTGTCGCGCGTGTGTTTGGTGCGACAGGAACCTATCGCACCAAGTACAACTTCTGTACTGTGCAATAGCGCTTGTCGCAACTATATTTGGTGTGACAGCCACTTATCACATAGAATGTGCAATAATAAATCGTAAAATCAACACAAACCTAACACTAACCAATAGCATGCAATCAATAGTAAAATCAATTCAATTTCACAACAAAACTCGAATAACTAAACGATTGACTAACCTAATATTAACCCCAATCCAAAACAACGATTCAATTTTATGAAAATGACTTGATTTACTCAGGGTTGCAGCCGAATGTTCATTTTTTTGAATTACTTATGCTGCCGCCGATGTCGAGTGCACTGGATGATACCGTTGCCGTCATTATGCCGTGTGGGTTGACGTGCTGTCGTCGGTTAAGGTGCCGTCGTCCGTTGAGAGAATGTCGTGGCAGAGACAGAGTACAGCAGCCGGCACACCGAGAGAGAGCAGTGGCTAGGCGAAGACGGATCAGCAGCAGTGGCTGAGATGAAGTAGCAGCGGCAGTAGAGACAGAGTCCAGCGGCCGGCACATCGAGAGAGAGTAGATCCGGAGAGATAAGGGGAGAGAGAGAGGGCACTGCTGGATGAGTAACTAGATCGTGAGAGATGAGGGAGAGAGAGCTGTTGATGAAGAGATAAGGATGAGAAGAAGGTTACGAGCTTGGGGGGTTTTGTTTTTTAATTTATTTTTGAGTTCAGTTTTGTAATTTTCGGAGAACATGTTTAACTTGTTTTCACTTTATTAGTTATAAGAGTGAATCTAAATTTTTTGTTTTGTAATTTATTTTTTGAATTCAGCCCACAGGACATGTATTTTATCTGTATTCTGAAAATAAAAATGAAAATAATAGTTAAAAAATGGTATCTAACAGCCCTTAGTAACTTGAATTCAAGTTTACGTAGAAATCAACTAATCAACCTTGGCGAAAATGGGAGAGTTCGAGCCATCGTAAATATATTATGGAGTTTCATTTCATAATTGAGTTAAAGTTATATGGTTTCATAAGATTAATATCGTGTTTTCTAATATTAATATAAATTAGTCTCTGATTATAAATATGTTAGTAATAATTCGATGTAATATCAGCAATCAAAAAATATTTACTAAGAAATCATTCCATAGCGACGTTTAGCAAGCTGAAGCTGTTCTTGCGGACACAAAACGCATTTACGGTGGGTCAAATATTATAGAAGCAAATAAGTGAATAAGTTGAAATTTGAAAGAAAAGGGAAAATTACACCGACACCATTACAGATATATGAAGAAATTAAACATCCTCACCTCACTTATATAAACACATCAAAGGTGACAAATGGAGACTAATATATATAGATTTATTTAACTCTCACTATTAATTTACATATGTAGTCATTTGCTTTATTACTTCTTCTTACTATTCATCAAGCCTTGTTCGGTCTCCCATCATTCACCAAGCGGAGCTCACTATCCTCTTCAATGTCCTCAGCTTTTCAGCATTTTTTCTTGCCATCTTCAGTTGCTTGAACATCCTTTTCGAAATCTATTATGGTCAGAACATGACCAACTGATAATAACAATAATACTAGCACTAAATAATTAATTAATATATAATTAGCAAATTGAAGCAGTAATTATAACTTTTAACTATGTCATGTTAGCAAAGTTGAATAATAACTCAAATATTAATTCATAAGTATACAATTATCAAGTGCAGATGTACGCAATGCATGTTAAGAAAACACTGTATATATACAAACATTCACACACCAATTAAAGGACTTATTTAAAGTAGTAAACTAAACTATTGGTTAATCTCTGTAAGAAATATAGATCACAAATTACCTCTTGTACTCGCTTCTGTTCAAGCTCCTTCTTTTGCATTGTCAAAATTATTATGCAAAATTTAAAAAAATATGTGCATATTAGTGCATGCCTTAAATATTAACTTTGAAGAAAGTAGAATTGTGTTTATATATAGTATGTACCACGGCTTCTTTCAGCTTATCATTCTCTGCTTTGAGCTGAGTTAACTCGAGCTCCAACTCCACTGTGTATGCCTGCCAATAGAAGCAATTTAATTTTGCTTAATTAACAGTGCCAAACAAGAATTTAAAAGCAAACTTGATCATGCAAGAATTAATTAACCTGTTTCCTAGCACGAGATCTTGCAGCAGATTCCCGATTCTTGATCATTCTACGCTGCCTCCGCTCCACGACCACCTCATGAGGACCATCTATGATCCTCTTCCTATTGCCCTTTGGACCGACAGCCTCTAACATCATGCCTTGGCTCGTCTCATTGTCATCACCATTGTTACTATCATTACGAGCTAGCTGTCCCACGAGTTCAGCTGCTGGTGCAGTGTATATGGGGTAAGCTGCATAACCATTGACCAAAAAGTTGCTCCCCATACTCGGTTGAGTAGCAGAAAATCCCAACGCCACCATGGGGCATGTACCAGGCCCCAACCCCATGCCGTATGCTGTATCCAAACAAGCGTTGTTGTTGTTGTTACTTCGATGCATTGGCGGCGAATCACGTACACGTGGATGAGGACAAGGCCTGGTAGCCGGTTCTTGGACAACCCCAGCTTTGATGAGAAACTCCTCTAAAGTGATCTCTCCGAAGGTAGGTTGGCGCTGAGGTGGTTCGACTTGGCGGTGGTGGTGGGGGGGTTGGTCTTTTTGAATTTCGGACCACACTTGCTCCACAGTTTTCTTGCAAAGCTGGATAGGGATGGAAAATGAATTTTGTCGAGCCAACGTGGGGGGCGGTTCGGCCGTTTCAATGACTAAGTTGTTGTCCATTATTGGTTCTTTGTTTTGGCTGTTGCTGTTAGTATCAGGTGGTGGCTGTGAGGTGACTTGGTTTTCATCGACATTGTTCCACAGGTTTGTGAGGAATTCATCCATGTTCATCGACCCGACGCTCTTGCCACTCTTGAGTTGGATTTCATCGAGTGTGAGCGAGAAGATGGAGCCTTGTCTGTTCAACGGGGAAGCCAATTGCTCCTCGAGTGATTTTTTGAATTGTGATTGTGATTCTTGATCATTTGGTGATTCTTGTTGCTGGGCACCTCCGTAACCAGCACTAGTTGGTGCATCGGAAAATGTCATTCTTTTCTGCTCCTCCACCTCCAGTACTGCAAAAGAGATGGTAAATTAATTAATTAAATAATGCGAACGGTTTTAAGCCTGGATACGGCTCGTGGCCTCTAGGCCTGAAATACGAGCGGGCTTTATTTTTGGGCCGGACATGACTAGCTCGGTCATCGGCAGCCCAAAACAAACACAGGGTGGCTCGGTCTAATTGGGCTGATTCCGGTCGTGTCCGATGCAGGAAACAGACCGGATCATTCAATTTCCGGACTGACCGGGCCGGATTCAAACGTCTACAGTGAAAAATGCAGTTGCATGCAGAATTCCTGTGCTTAAAATTATGTGCATAAATAATCACATACTCAAGAAAATATATTCATCAAATTAAATTATTTTATTAGACTTTAAATCAAATACATGCAAGTGAAATCTCAACCCAGGGCAATCAAAATAAAATTATTAAAAAAAAAAAAAAGAAACCAAAAATGTGCTACAGAAAACAATTTAATTCGTTACCTGATATTATATTAGAAGGCAACAGAGAGACAGCAAGATGAAGAGGAAAAGGAAGAGGATTACCGAATACTGGCTTGGCTTCAGTGGAGTTGCATGTACAGAGAGTGTGTAACGGCCGTGGCCAGTTTTTAATACATGTCGTTTTTCTCTCTATTTTCAGTGGGCCCCATAACCACCAGTTTTTCGTACATTTTGACACGTACGTGACACATGCCTCTACTTCTTCTGTCTAATTTCACCGCATTCATATTGTTTTTGGATTGGTTTGTTTTGGTTTTTGAACCTCGGGGTGAGGGGGGGTGAACCTGTTTCGATGTTTGCTCATGTAATGCATGGATCTGTCCACCGTTGGATTTGAATAACAAATTGAGCCACTGAGGCCAAGGCACTTCGATTTTTGTTTTTGGTGGGACTTGGAAGTTGGGGCATTTGAAATTTATGTTTTATCAAAAATTTTTAATTAAGACTTACACGTATTTAAAATTTAACTTAATTATTACTAAAAGACAAATAATACTCGATCTTTAAAGACTTAAGAGAGTTTAAATTAAGAGATAATCTTAATACAAATAAAAAATATAATTATTTTAATTCGAAATTATAAATTATTAAACTACTTCTCAAAATCAAACTATTTTTCTTGTGCTTTTCAAAAATTATTATAGACATAAAAGTCATTTTAATTTTTTTTTTTTACCAAATATCAAAATGATTTTTAACTATTTTAACAACAACAATCTCAAATTGGCTTAGATAGATTTTTTTCAAAAGCGTAGTTTACAAAAACAAGTTAGGAATGTACAAAATTTAAGTTCGGTGGTTTATATAAACCATTTGACGAGATGGAATTCATGGAAAAGCAACTCAAAAATGAATGAGATAAATTTATGAAAATCTAAAAATTTGGGGGGCATTATAATATATATATTTTTATTTTTAAAAAGTAAGGATTGGAAAAAATCAAAAAAAAAAAAAAAAAACTTAGATTGTGTCGTTTACACCGTGGTCAATCAAAACTTGCCTTAGGAGGAGAGAAAATTATTTAATTTGAGATGGTGAGGCCCACTACTCAAAAGTGGTGGACTCCACGGAGTAGCCTACCATTTTGAAACTGATTAGTTCTCTCCCATCTCACCAAATTTTGGTTATTGGTTAAATCATCTCACCTAAGCTTAGCTACAATAATAACGTAACCAGACTGTCCCACCTAAATTTTTAGGTAGTATTTTAGTACATTCTTATTTTTAGTCGTCTTTGT
The DNA here is from genome assembly GCA_030449835.1 of Clausena lansium. Classification (NCBI taxonomy): domain Eukaryota; kingdom Viridiplantae; phylum Streptophyta; class Magnoliopsida; order Sapindales; family Rutaceae; genus Clausena; species Clausena lansium. The sequence continues at coordinate 5,836,584 of JASUUF010000192.1, read as the reverse complement.
TTTAAAAAAGTCTTAAATAATGCACCACCGTATCATCATGCTACCATTCAATTACATGTCATGCATACACAATTCATTTATAATTATTTTAAATTTAATGATAAGTTCATATGTAATTGTATTTAATTGAATGTGATGCAATAACGCGGATCGCACCAATAATTAAGGTTTTGTTTGGTATAACTTTTCAAATAGAGTTTATTTAAGTAAAGTTTTTGTTAGTAGAACTTCTACCAGTAGAGCTTTTATCCAAAAAATTTTAGTTGTTTAGTTGTCAATGAGAATTTTTATTAAAAATTATGAAATCACTTTAATAGATAAGTTTTTTAAAATTATGTTATGAAAAAAATGAGATAAGATTATCAAATAAGTAAAAGATATTTTAGATAATTTAACGTTTTAAAAAAGCTTTTCAATCTCTACTTCAAAAGCCCCAAATTTGAATTTTTATTAGTGGAGGTAATATAACTTATTTAATCTTCAAAAACTCTACTAAAAAAATAACCAAACAACAACAAAAATTTTGATAAAAACTTATGGGATTAATTAAGCACTTATGACCATTAGACAAGCCATACCAATCAAACACCAAGGGTCTATTTGGGATTGAGGTGCTATAACTTCTGCTGTGGAAAAAAACTGTAACTATACAATAAAAGTTAATAGTATATGGTAAATATAAATTTTTAAATAATAATTTTAATAAAAATATTAAAGATATGTTAGATTTTTCATCATATAAGTAAAAAATTATATTAATATAACTTTCAAGCTACAGTAATTAGTGTTTATCAAACACTTTAGTACTATCCAACCTCAATCCCAAATCGATCCTAAATCTTTCTCCTCTACTTTTGTTTAGGGTGGTAAAAAACTTTGGATAATTAAATTTCATTCATGGCATAATTGGGGAGATATTTCTTTTTAAAAGAAATCAATCAAGTAGAATCTTTTAATAAAAAGTGTTAAAAAAGAAGTAATGAATTGTCATCATCTGAAAACACACTCAATTATATTTAAAAATGAAGGTCAAAGGCAGAGTTCTACGGGTATTTCCACAATGAAAGGATTTAACCAATTAGGTGATTCCATGCCTCATTACCAGCATCCTTTTCGATTTGTCAAAATATCTAGTGGGTGGGAATCAAATTCTTAAAAGTAAACTACAACCACCAAAATCTTGAGTGTTAACTACAACCACCAAAATCTTCTGCAGTAAGTTAATAATAATCCAAATTATGCTTACAGGTTGCTTAGTGAACTATTAGAGATGCTGATTAGCTTTACCCTTTCTTCTATCTTCCATTTACTTATACCCTCTAATTATTAACTAGAGTAATAAACTCTACATAAGCTTAAAATATTTATGAGGCGTTCAATGTTCATAGACCACTTCAAACTTTGCTTCTTATAGCACAACTCTATTTTCAAAATCATTGGCTGGTAAGTGCAATAATGAAAGTTTCACCAAGGCCTGCAACTCCCTATGGAACCAAAATACAAAAGCAATGAAAAGAATGGACTATTTTCACTTACACTTCATTGTTCCAAATAACAATCTAATGCAGCACACAATTCTCACCCTTTTAAACCCTGCCTACTTACATTATCAACATCTTGATAGAAGAAAAGAATATGTCACAGATTCAAGGTAAAGTTATGCCGTTTTTGGTCTAAACACTAGGGATTCTTCTCCCACCAATAGTGCTCTTAAAAAATAATCACATAAACCCTTGTAATGCAGAATCAAATGTCCACCATCATGAACTTCATGGTATTTAATCCAGCTAAGTTTTCTTGAAATGAATCTTTGAAGTTGAAACGGCACAACCTTATCTTCGTAACCTTGCCATATATGAACAGAGCTTTTGTTATGAGGAAATGGGTTACTTAGCCTCACTGGATCAAAGTCCCAATCACCAAAAGCAGCCACAACATCACCACGAAGAGTATCAAAAACACTTCGGTCTTGTAATTTATCCTGTCGGAGGAAACATTTCCTTTAAACAGGATTATGGTAGGATAAAACTTGAAATATTTTCCAGAATTTTATGTTACTGTATGTGGTTACCTGGGTAAGCATAGGAAATCCTTTCGTCGTTTTTAAGACTTCAATGTCTCTGTTGTTGAAGTATACTGGATTTCTTTCCAGGACAGAAGTTGATGGGACAACATTTTGAGTAATCCACCAGTATAAAAGTCCTGGAATGTATTTTGCAATCCACAGTGACCACTGAATAAGCCTTCTCCTGTAGTCTGTTCTAATCAAACTCTGAGGAAGAGAAGGCCATTGGTAATTGATAGTTGGGACTATAAGAGCAACACCAGCTAGCCTGCACAAATGCTTTCAAATTTAGCATCAAAACTGATGACAAAAATTTCCAAATAAATCTGTTGGCTACAAGTCTTGAGTGATTTTACCTGTGTGGTATATATTTGAGGCAACTCCAGGTGGCATATGACCCCATCGAGACTCCAATCACATAAAACGTTGATCCAAGTTGTAATTGATCAGCAAGTTCAACAATGTCAAATGCTTCGCTCTTAACTGTCCGCCGTGGGTTTGGATCACTTTCTCCATAACCGGCTCGATCATATAGCACAAAATATATCCCCAGGGATTCTATTAGTTCCTGAAAACTAAGCATTGTGAAAATCACTCTCGATATTTTCCAAATTCAACTGTTATGTTATTGCTTTCTTATTCTTTCAATATCATGATGTTTAAATTCTGCTTTCTTCTTAAATTTTAAAACGACAACTGCTAAAGTGTTCGGTAAACATTTACTTTTACTTGGCAGCTAATGTTTACATCTAGTGGTTTTATCCAAAACAGTTGGATTAAAAGCCACAACAGCCCCATTCTAAACATACCCTTAATATCATAAATAACACAACACTACAGTTATCATAAGAACAATTCTAAATTATGTCACAATCAAAATTCAATAGTCCTAATGAGATAACATGTTTCCTTTGAAAATTCAATCAATTCAAACAAATTCTTCTAATCTTTTATTTAATTGACTATTTCGTATTTGCCCATATCACAAATTTTCCAACAAATTTCAATATAAATGTTGTTGAGGGAAGAGTTCATAGTTAGTACTTGGGATGCAGGAAAATTCATTTCTTTGGAGCTTCCAAAGCCATGAACGAGCACAATCCTACAGTTGGATTCATTCTTGGGCACCCCTTTTTCCCTATAAGCCAAATACCTCCCATCACTGAGCCTGATTCTTGCTGAATCAACATGACCATCATCATCATCAACATCAATATCAACAACAAACCCACCTGCAGGATCACTCTGTGACGGTGGTGGCAACTGCGTTGCCTGATAAACCATTCCCAGCAGACCAATCAGCAACACCACTGCTGTTTTTGAAACCATCCCTGAAAACAAAAACAAACAAGCAAACAAATATACATGAAACTTAGATCTAAGTGTAAGAAGCATGTACCAATCAAATGTCAAAAACCATATGATGTTACCTGGTGAATTTGCTATTGCTTTTTCTTTCTTTGTGGCTTGACTTAATACTATGTTGTGGGTGGCAGCAGCATCAAAACAATTTTTTGACACCTTAAGACAGTGAGCATGTGATTTGTGCAGATTTGTTGCAGAAATATTTTTACTTAAAATGTAAAGTATATAATAACTTAAACATGTGGTGGGGTGTTTTGGTGTCATGGGCCAGTTTATGTTCAGTTGTGTTGTGTAGTGTTCTTAGCATTGTTGGGATTTTGAAAATGTTGACTCCAACAGGGTATAAGGTCTATAGTTGCTGGATCTTTTACTTTGATACCATTAGATAGAGACCCATGTAAGGAAAGCAATTGCAACTCAAATTATACTAATTACATCCATTTTATGGAAAAAAAAAAAATTTGCGTGCAGGACAGGTACACTATCTCAACAAATGATTTGTCATTTGGTAGGTTCGATGAATTTTATATTGAGATAAAATTATGGGTCCAATAACATTTAATTTTAGTAGATACACTCTTGAAACCCATTAGACCGACCAGCCATTAGTCCAATACACCAATACAGGATTATTAACCGAGATTATAAGAACTTTGAAAATTAAAAGGGAATTAGATTTTGATCCCTTTTTGTTTAAGGAATTAATGATGAGAAATAATCGAATCACATGAATAATTAACAATTGTGATGAATTGGGTGGAGCAGAGTGACATCATACGAATTGGGTTTATACCAAGTTGTGAGAATATTCTTGAACAATTGTTTGGTGGGCTTACTCTAAAACGATTGAAACAAATTGTGCAATTTTTATTTTGTTTTTAAATTGATTGGTTCTCGTTTTCGTAGAAGAGAAGACTAACTCTTCCTTCTACATTAAGGACTTTCGTTAATATATATATATATTTTAAAAAATTTTGTTTTGTTGCATTTGAACCCCAAGACCATGTCAACTCGTCAACCTACCAGCACCCAATAGTACAATTTTGATCATTTCTCAAGTCCTGAAAAAAGTAAAATCCATGTCTCAGATGTTTCGTAAACAATGTCATGTGCATTATTAATTTCATCGAAGTATTTATTTATACCATAAATGAGGAGCAAAGTACAATAGAAGACAACAACAAAGCGTCTCGATCTCCAGATAGAGAGAAGAAATTTTACTCATATTCGATTAAAGATAGTCCAATAGTCCGATCTGGATCGGATTAGGAAAAGGGGCCCAAGCGTTGGTTCTCATGGGCCTAGGTAACTCAACACGATGATGCTTGACCCAATAAGCAATGTGACAGAGGGCAGGCAAAAGCAAGGTAAATGGCTTGACAGATTGACCCCTGCAATAGGCAACAGCAGAGATTTGGTCACTGTTCTAATTTGAATTGAACTTGATAATCAGGTAAGAGGGTTCTTCTCCAAGCAAAAGATCCCTGAAAATTGCTTCACATAAACCTTTTTCATGAATCATTAGATGACCCCCATCAGAGACTCGGTGATATCGGATCCAAGGTAGCTTCTTACTGAGGTAACGGTGCAGCTCAAATGGCACGAGCTTGTCTTTGTGACCTTGCCATAAATAAACATATGCCTCATTGTTAGGAAATTGATTTTTCGTTTCCATTGGACCAAATTTCCATGTGCGAAAGTGCACCATAATGTCTTGATGGAGGGATTCCTGTGTACCTTGTTGTTGTATCTTATGCTGCAATCAAACACATGATAAACTTGTCACAACTACTATCTTATTGTGCTTGAGTAAGCCAATTTCAAGATAGGAAGAGAAGTTACCTCATTAGGATTTAGTACTTGTGACATTTGCTTTATGGTTTCGACGTCTCGTTTATTGACAAGAATTAGATGTCTGTCAATGATTGACGAATAAGGAAACCATTTCTGGGTCATCCACCAGTAGAAAAGTCCAGGGAAATGGTGTGCAATTGTAGTTTTACTTTGGTCTCTCTTAAGTTGCTTCTTAAAGACTTCATTAGCAAGTTCTCAAGGAAAAGAAGGCCACAAATGGTTAATGACCGGAACTACAAGAGCCACTCCAGCTAGTCTGTGAGTTTTTCATGAACTAATTGATATGAAAGCAGAAAATGCAAAAGGCTTTGGAAAAAGAATTGGAACACAGTCACTGACATGCCTGTGTGGTATGTATTTGAGACAAGCCCAAATAAGTATGTTCCAATGGAGATACCAATGACATTGAACTTGTGTCCTAGAATCAGCTGATCAGCGAGCTCTTGAATGTCAAATGCTTCGCTCTTCACTGATCGCCGGGCCTTTGGATTACTCTCTCCATACCCAGTTCTGTCGAATGTCAGAACGTATACACCCGGTTCATCCATAAAGTCCTGCATGTCAATTACCATTAGTAATTATTCATTCACTCTCTCCATTAGTAGTTATTTTTTATCAAACCTTTTCCAAAATTGACCACCAATTTCTGCATCTTAAGCAATTCTAAAGCACAAAATTGATGAGTATGCTTCTCTAAAATTAACCTATAATATACTGCAAATTTGAAGTTATTATCCTCTGGATACACCAATTACCTAAATGGTTTCATATAATTTTAGGACCAATTTTACATGCTGTCTTGATTTAGCTAAACATTCTGCAAAGTTACCTAATCTTTAAACAAGTTATATCAATAACAATCAGCTGGGTTTATTGTGAAGTTCATACTGGAGTTAGTGGCAAATAAATGTCCTTGCCTCCTTGGAGGATTCAAGGCCATGAACAAGGATAAGTTTATATACTTGGCACTTTCCTTTGTTACACCCCTTTCTCTGTAAGCCAAACGCCTTCCATCACTGAGCCTGATTCTTAGTGATTCAACAGATTCGGCTTCCCACATATTTTAGGAGGTGGTGGTTTTATGCTCTTATATGTATACAACTATGTAGATTAAGTGAAATCAACCAGAAGAGTCTTTTTTAAGGAGAAATTGAAGAGAACTTTGAGATAGATTTAAAGCTAACATGTAATAGACACGTTAATTTAATCAGTTCCGTGTTTGACTACTTGCCATTCTTGTAAGTCTTAACAACTTTTACATAGAAGAAAATTGGAAAAAACTAGATATATGGTACATCCCGATTCCCATTGCACCATATAATTACACTAGTTGATAGAAAACTATGAAAAAGAAAAAAAGAAAAATAAAATTCCAATTGCTTCATTCTGCAACAGAAATATTTGCTGAAGTCCCCTTCTGTCTTTTACTTATCAGTTTTTTAAATGGCGTATGGCATGTTCCATTTCATCCTTCTCCTCATATAAACACAAACTAGACAGAATTTTTGTTCAAGGTTGGTGGATGGAAACTCAACATGCACCATTATAGGGGCCAACATCTGTCGGCTTCACTAAGATGTGTGGCCACTTTAATGCTAAGTTAGTATTGTATGGTCTACAAATTTATGCAGGTGACTCAGTTCTCTCCAGGTTAACAAAGTAGGTGAAATTTAAAGTCAATTTCTACTTTTTAGCTATGTTAGTTTGAAAGTTAGCTGCTGCAAGCTCTCAAAAAGAGAATGTATAGAAAGTCAAATATCTATTCAATCGCATAAGTAAAAAAATGAGCCTACAGAATAGAATGCTTACCCTGATGAGACCATATTCTGTAAATTTTTCTGCTGCTTTTTATCTGGGACCATCTTTTAGATATAAAAGTCACAGAAGTGTACATGTTACGTTGAAGTTCTTTGACAACATAAGATTCATTTGTGGGAAGAAGTTGTATGTCAAAGTGTTTAAAAGAAACACTGGGAAAGGTCTCTCCTCTCTACACCATGTATAACTGAGTTCATCTTCCATGGCACACTGAAAGAAGTTGAAAATGTACAGAAACATATATAAAGAAGCACTGAAATTACATTTGGGCATCAAGGCAATCAATTTCAAGCCTCTTCCTCTTTATGATGCAATGCATAGTAATTTAGCCGCCTTAGCGGCGGTAAGCAGAGGCATATTAACCCAAATAAGATCCTTGAAAATTTGTTTTTGAGGTCCAAAGAGAAAAGCAAAGGAAAAAAGTAAAATGAATCAGCCAGGATCAGCCATGGAATCTCTTCACTTACTACCTCATGTCTTCAGAAATGAATTTGCTGATCCACAGGAAAGATTCCCAAGAGAGGAATCAAATTTTGGATATGCAGAGATTCAATGCCACTCTAGATTAAATACTAAGGCACATAAAAATAAATCTATGAAACTTCACTGTCAGATTAAGAGAATTCATCATCCATTCCTTTAGATGAAGAAAGATTAAGAGCTGGTTTATCAGGAAAGAGAACATATTGAGTGGGAAAATAAGAACATATATGAAACTTCCTATAAGTAAGCATCTCAAAGGATAGATAACATATGAGTGGGAAAATCGAGAGAACAAAGTTCCTCTACATTATTTATATACATGAATCCTGGAGAAGTTTTTTTAGCAGATACCAACATTTTTATGATCATCATAAAAGGAAAACTCAAGATAAAACATTGAATAGTTTTATTCTATATAAAACTAATACATGCAAGGCTACTACAAGACAAGGCGCTTATCTGACCAAAAGTGCCCTTAGAATGGCTTCACAAAATTTTCTCTCAAAAATGAGAAAATGTCCTGCATCTGGAACTTCATGATACTGAATCCAAGGAAGCCTCTCCGAGATAAATTGATTAATTTGAGAAGGGATGATTCTGTCCTCACATCCTTGCCAAATGTGAACTGAGCCCTCATTGTCTGGGAAAGGATTAATTAGATCCATGGGATCAAATTCCCATTTAGCATAACCTGTCTTTAGGTCTCGATAAAGAGATTCATGAATACCTTGCTGTAGAATCCTTTCCTGCATTAGAAACATAAGAATTATCGGGTGAAGGACCAAGCTATCAGCCACTTCACAATTGATCATGCAATTGAATGAAAAACAAATCAAATTGAAAGAAATTTATATGATGATCACTACTGTAAGATAATTGTTTGATGTGTCAGCTGAAACTGTTGTTGTACTAAAGGTAACTGAAAGAAAACGGAAAAATCTGGAGATAAATAAAAGAAAAATACTTGATGGGCCACCCATCATCCAATGCTTAGATATTCAGCCAAGAAAGTTCTTTATTTGATGTCATTTACTACAATGTGCGAGAGATGTGACTACCTGACCATCACTTGGGGATTCTGATAACTTCTTCAACATCTCCAAATCTGGGGGACTATAGATATCCATATTACCAGACATGATGCTTAAGGTTGGAAACCATTTCTGAGACATCCACCAGTTTAATAACCAAGGAAAGTAATGAGCAACCCAAAATGTCCTTTGGTTTTCCACAGGCAACCTCTTCAAAGCTTCTCTTGCTAAATTAGCAGGAAGACAAGGCCACCAATAGTGCACAAATGGAACTACCAGGGAAGCTCCAGACAACCTGTGATAAGACTTCAGTAGAATTAGAAGACATAATGTTATAATGTCAAAGAAGTGAAAGGAAAGACAAACAGCAGAGTTACGTAAGTTTCATGCCTATGCGGAATGTATTTTAGGCAACCATAAACAGGATATGCTCCCATTGAGATGCCAATAACATAAAACTTAGACCCTATCTGCAACTTGTCTGCTAGTTGTTCAACATCAAATGCTTCAGTTTTCACTGTGCGTAATGGATGTGGATCACTTTCACCATAACCTGGTCGGTCGAAGAAGAGAAAATAAATCTTGAGTTCCTCTATAAGCTCCTGCAAATATAGGCGTGAAGATAAATTCTCAAAATTTAAAAGCACGCAATCTAATTCTATCAAGGAGTGCAAAGAAAAGACGTGCACATATTGAAATGAGAATATTCCCATGACGTGATTCAACATGAAATGGTTAGTGTCCGGATCAAAAATCAAATAATATAACCTTGCAATTGTTCATCTAGAATTACTTTGTTGTAGTTGATGACTAGTTCCATTGCTGTGTTTACTTGATTGAGTGGGAGTGGGAGTGGGGAGTGTTGATTCCTTCCACTCTAGCATTTACTTACTCATTTAAGGAAAGGAGTGGGAGTCTCACTCCCATGGGGGGAGGTGGGAATGGGAATCCACTCCCACCTCTTCATTTTTTACCCATCCCTTATTAAATATAATATAATTATATTTATTAAAATAAAATAATATTACATTTATTTAAAAATAATAATATTCATATTTATTTAAATAATATTACTATATTATTTAGTAATATTACATTTATTAAAAACAATAATATTACAATATTAAAATATAATATTATTATATTTTGTTAAAAATAATAATTTTTGATTCTAAGTTAAAATTACTTAAAAATAATATTATTATATTCGTAGAGAATTTATAATATTACTATATAATAATGTTTCATTTGTGCTTATCTTATCAATAATTTTTTATTTACATAATTAAAATTAAAATTAAAATTAATAAAAAAATTGTGATTTATATAATTAAGAATATTAATAACTATTATTTATTTATATAATTAAAATTAATAATAAAATAAATACATTATTTTACAAATATATTTTTTTATTCACTTTGTAATTAAAAATTACAATTCTCTAAATAAGGGTAAAACTGTAATTTGAAACAATTCTATACTCCCATTCCGTTGTAAGTAAACAACATACTCCCACTCCACTCCACTCCACACTCTCAATCTCAAGATTTCCACTCCTCAGGATTTCCACTTCAATCCGAGAAGTAAACACTACCTAATTTTAATTCATTTGACGTTTTTCCAGTGGAATACAAGCATTGTTTAAATAGCCATACAGACATACAGATAATATCTAAGTCATACAAAAGATATATATGAACATATATAAATACAGATGATTTTTTTTTTCCAAATTTTTTAAATGTAATAGAAAACAAACTGTGGATACCTGATAGAAACTAGTGTCCTATCAATTTCAGCAGCCATCTTTGTATGTTTCTAACTATCCAAATGAATTACCATGGTTCAAGTTGCTAATATCATGTTAGTCCGTTATTGTAAACACCTGAACTTTCCTATCCTTCTCTCTTTCTCTCTTTTGGTGGTGGTTCAAGGATCAGAACCAATCCGTATTGACGGTTGGTATGAAAAGGAAAAAATAAATAAATTGGAACAACTTTTGTTCTAGATGGACCTTTAAAAAAATATGCAAAATGCTCTTAATCATACTATCCAGCTAAATCATGTTTTCTCTTATGGTAATAACTACTAAAGAACAAAAACAGCAACATTTAATCTAAATGTGTGCAGAGTTCATACTTGAGAGACAGGTAAATTAAGATCTTTGGAGCTGCCAAACCCATGGATGATAATGATCTTGTGATTAGCCTCTTCCTTGGGAACTCCTGTTTCCCTATAAGCCACATGCCTCCCATCACTAAGTTTGATTCTGGGTGAAGTAACTGGGGGACCGCCTGGTGATCCACATAACTTTGAAGGAGGCGGCGGCTTTAATACCTGATAAGCCAATCCAATAAGTCCCACAGCCAATGCGACTGCTATTGGTGCAAACATTGCTGGACAAAAATATGACATGGTATTTGTCATGTCACCAACAAACTTATATAAAAAAGAAATATAACTATCAAGGAGTATTAATTCCATATCATCCAAATATAGGAAAAATGATATCCACGAAGATCCACAGTTATGATGCCCGAAAAAGAAAGAAAAACATTTATAACACATGGAGGACCTCTAGGATAGATTTTCTGTTGCCTCTCTGTGGCTGAGAAGGTATGTTTTTTTCTCACTTACCGTTCGTGATTATTCAATAAAATTAGCAGATAACATGTTTAGTTTAGTTTTTACAGTGAATAATATTGACAACCATGGGTTTTATTAGCCGTTATTGATTATCAGCAGTCGTTAATCGTTGTTTACTTTAAGAAATGGTGTCAACCTTTCTCGATAATGAATGCTTAACTAACATCAAACTGTACAAAATATAATGGATCCTTCTCGGTCTCTTAAATTGTCATTTTTATTTTGAACACAATTTCAAAACTTCATTCTTGATAACAATATTTTACAACAATCAACAACCAATCTGTCAATTAACCCATGACTTTACATGTTATTCACTTTGGGAAAGCAGAGAATACACCAACTACCAAGATGATCAATATAACTTGTCAATAACTCATTTACATGAACAGCAAAATAGGTTTAGATTATGACAGCTTAAATCACAATTATTTATACCTATGAATCACAAGAGATTTTCCTGATGAACAAGATGATCAAACAGAACTTCACAAACATATAAAAGGTACATGCAGCACGACCAAACTCAACCCAGAATCATATATCTAGCTAAAAAAATCATATCCTTTGAAAACAGTCTCTGCCATATCTTCAAATAAACTTAATTAAAGAACCCAGAAGTAGAACTAACAAATAAACCAAAAAGAGACAGGAAAGGGGAAATGCTCACCAAGAGGAAGTGACAGTGAACTCAACTGGGTCTAGCTCTGTTAGCTCTGGTGTCAGCTGAGGCAGATGATGATACCTTGTTTCTCCACTCAATTGTCATTTCCTGCTATTATTATGGCAGCCTTTAACCTGTACAGGACATTTGAAAAGCCCCACCAAATAATTGTGGTTCACGAACTAAAACGTGATAGTGCCAAAACGATTTTTTTATTTTTTAGTTTTTGGGAGAACAATCAAACCAACTTGATGGAGGGGATTAAATAAAGTTTAATACTTTTTAAGTCGTTATTTCTTGAATATTAGTAAAAATAATTAAAAATAATTTAAAAAACAACTAATAAATTAATTATTTAAATGATATGTTATTACATGGACAATTAAATAAAATAAATAAATAGATATTTATCAATAATTGTGTTCATAGATATAATAACTATTAAATAGTTATTTAATATTAGGGTAAATAAATAATTGAATAATATTTTATGGTTATTACTTAATACTAGTTTAAATTAATTTTTAAATAAAAATTTAATATTTAATCTTAAATAATACACTATTAAATAGTTATTTAATATTAGGGTAAATAAATAATTGAATAAATTTTTATGTTTATTATTTAATACTAGTTAAAATTAATTTTTAAATAAAAATTTAATGTTTAATCTTATAATAAATACTAGTTTAAATAAAATATGAAATTAAAGATTTGATATTTAATCTTAAATGAGACTGTAAATTACTTCAGTTAAAATCATCAACATATTCTTATATAGGCACTCCTTTGTAATTATACAATTAAAGTTATAATATATTTTTTTTTATTTATTATTTTGAGCGTATGATTATTAAAGAGTGCTCTAAGGTGGAGCTAACTCTAAGATAGCCATAACCTCTTGTATATATGAAAAGAGTGTTTGAAGTATAAAAGTCAAGGTCATACACTCATACTGCCTTACATAAAAATATAAGGCACAACCCTTGTAAAAAAAGGTGGCTAGCCCACTTGGGCCACCTCCAAGCACCCCATTTTAAAGGGCTATACGTTACATTGTCATGTAAAGGGATCTTTCGCCTAAAATTTCACCTATAAATTTTTACATTTTGTTTTCTTGGTAAATGGAAAAGTAAATACTGGTATATAAATAAAATAATCATATGATAGAATCATACTAACTTTTCTATTTCTCTTCACTCGGGGTTTGACTACAGTACCCTATCTCACATTGATAAAAATTAACAAATCTGACTATTTGACAGTATTCAGGTTGTGATGTACAATACTCTTATATGTGTTTACTTCTCAAATGAAGGAATAAGAATTATTGACAATGTTTACTTCATAAATAAAAAGTGAAAATCAAAATTAAATAGGTGGGACTTATGTTAAAATGAAATTGGGGAATAGGAGACTGATTCCCAGGAGGGGTTAGAAATCAGTCTCCCATTCTCAAGACTGAAGATTTTACCCCATTAAATTATGACATTCTAAAAATGCCCTCATTTAAATTTAAAATATAAATAGTAAAAAAAAAACACTGTGGAACAGCTGCTTGTCACTACCAAAAGCTCCCTCGTTGTCACCAGTCGTCGTGTGTGGAGCAGCAGCTAGTCGCTGGTCATCACGTCACAGGCAACAGCAGTAGCTATTGCGTTCCAATTTGATAATGATGATGATGATGACGATGCCAATGATGATGATGTCGATTCCGATCTGATGATGATGATTTGTTGTTGTTGTTGTTGTTGTTGATGATGATGATGATGATTATTATTATTATTATTATTATTATTAACATAATATTAATTAATTAAAATGCTTTTAATCATTAATAATAATAATAATCACAATAATTAAAATACTAAATAATAATTATGATAATAATTAATTAAGGACTTTTTAGTAACTTATAACAATCTAACTTATTCCTATTCTGATTCCGATTCCTACAGTTAAAGTAAATATTTTATTCTGATCATCATTTTCCATTCTGATTCCAATCCATTCTGATTCTAACATATTCTAATTACTGATTAGTAAATGCATGATACTGAATCTCTTCCAATTACTTATTTATAAACGCACCATTAAGATATTGTAATCACATCCCATCATTTGTTAATATGTATATGGATTCAGGTTTAAGGGTTAAGATGTATTATGTACTCAAATATATCAATTTACTTTGTGAAAAGTGAAAACTGATATGATTTGAATTTCCATGCATGTACGATGTTATCCTAAAATGATAATATATTGGCACTTGGAGCAAGTACAACCCACAAGTGCTTTTGGGCCATTGCATGGCTACATGCATTAGCCTCGTTTACACACTAGGATAGCGGATAGCAGATAGCGGATAGCAGAACATGAGTACATGACAAATTGAGTCTTAAGGGTTCAACTCTTTCGCTTTGAAGGCAGCACTCATCTCAATTAACTATAATCGTCGAATTCCAAGAAATCAAATCTGCGAGAGCGATTTTATCAAATACTTGTATTTGCAAACCGAGTCTCTCCCGACTCCTGGTGCATGTTATATTTGAGTGGGGCTATTTGCATTCTAAAAATTATTTTGAACACTCTATTACTTTATACACTCATGTGTTAAATTAAAAAAATTGAGTTTTACTTTCTACACTCTTTAAAATGTCAAAAAAGGCCTTATTTAAATTAGTTAAATTAATTTACTCAAAACACCAATTAAATTGTTTAGCACATCCAAAATGAATTAATAACAATTGAGTATAAACAACAATGGAATCAAATTAAGTTCTAAACAAATTCTTTAACATAAGTTTTAGTTATTATTTTTTTGTCTATTAAAGAATTTGTTCAATATTGGTTTTACACCCAATTTTTTTAACCTAATAATTGAAAAAAAAAATCCATTTGGCACAAAAAAAAAATTGAAGGAGAAGATGATGCAGACGAAGAAAGAGAAGAAGATTAAAAGAAGGAAGAAGAAGAAGAAGACAAAGAAGAAGGAGAAGACTATAAAAAAAATACTTTTTTTTTAAATCAAAAAGAAAAAAATATTCAAAATATTGATTTGCTTCTTGTTTAACTAAATATTGTTTAAGAGATTGAAAATAAAATTTTTAAGGTTTCTGGCAAGAGAATTATATATTGAGTAAAGAGTATGCTTATGAGTGTCAAGAGTAATTATATAATGTTAGTTTATTAGTGAGAGTTCTTATTAGTAATTTATATGATGGGTATTTTTGTAATAAAATAATTTATTAAAATAAAAATATTCAGAGTAATTTTTAGAGCGCAAATAGTGTCACCCTTTATATTTTTATTCAAACAATTTGGACACATGGATCACAAAACTTATGGGTTTTCATGGTTTGGCCCAAAAGTTAGTGCAATAAAGAAAGATTTGGCCCAAATATTGATGGGCTTCTATAATTTTTTGTTTTGATGGAGATGGGCTTCTATTATTATTATTGAGATATTGCCTCTCCACATAGATGCATCATAATTAAAATTTTACAAGAAGTCTATACATATACGTTCAACTTCAGAGATTTGAGAGCATTAATTCGAAAATCAACTCCTACGAATAAACGGGAACATGTCTGCCCTACCCCTACTAGAATTTAGGAAAATAAGGCCCATGGCTCTAAGGATGGCAGCGGGACATGTATTATGCTAGGATGCCAATACATGTACTCATACTTGTTTAATAGTAATAGATATATTTATCCCCTACCTTTACTCATTGTGAGTTTGAATGGGTACGGGTACGGGTCCAACATTTTCCATTAAAAAATAGAAATATCCATCCCCTTCCGCTATCTTCTATATCCCCTTTTAAGTTTTAATTTACTGATTATTAAGATCAATTTTAATTAACATATCATTAAACAAAAATTCTAAATCTATTTAAATAAAAGAAAAATATAAAATTACTAAATAACAAGAAGGAAATTTTCAATATTCATATGAAGAAATACGATAAAATATTGATGATTGATGCCTGACGATTGATTAATGATGTTAAGAATTTCGATTTTTTCCTCAAACTATAAGAATATGAAGGAGGGTTTTGGAAAGAAATTCGGTCTTTAATTTTTCTAATCAATACTGCAATAATCAGAATTAGCATCTTCAGTGGGTACATCATCAAATTTCAAATGTCATGTAGTTCTGCCTTAATTACTACCACTCCCCACGTTTTCCTCTTTTCTCTATATTTTTAATTTTTTTCCCGTATTTTTATGTTAATGGCAGACATTTCCTTTATTTAATTACATCTAGACTTTAAAATATGGAGACTCCTCATATTTTCCTCTTTTCTCTATATTTTTAAATTTTTTGTTCTATATTTCTATGCTAACGGCGGACATTTCCCTTTATTTAATTATTTCTAAGCTTTAAAATATCTTCTTTTGGCATTCTTATGTTTCAAAATATTCCAACTTAAATATTAGTTCATAAATTTAGCTTTTAGAAAATTAATTAAAAAAAAACCAAACAGGTTTAGTAGCGAGTACGAGTTTTTGTGTTTAATGCTCGTACCCAATCTGTCCAATCAACGGGTATAAATAATTGTTCACACACTCGATGTTTATTATGAAATAAGAGAAAAATTAGATCCAATATCCGACCCTAACATAACGAGCCTCGTACAAGCGGGAATTTTTTGCCATCCTTAAGCCACACTCCCAACACATCGTGGGAGCGGCCATGGGCTTCTATTATCGAATAAGGAGAAACAAGAAACTGATTTGCACCGACTTTGTTTAAATAGCTCTATTAAATATTGTAATTTTGATTTTGGATAGTTAAGCTTTTAGAACAAGTTATATTTGTTTCAATTTTTTTTAATAAAATCTCTCTCACACGTATAAACACGGTAAATTTGAACCTCTTCCCACACATTTGCCTCAAAATACATCGATTTCCTTCACACTGATATTGGAATAAAGAATTTTTTAACTTTTGTTTATGTTTGGGGATGGGATGTGTTTGTATATACTATTTTAAATAACACTCTAGGAATATATTGTAACAACTGAATGATCATACTGCATGCATTTGCAACTTTGCCAATGGATCATTATGTCAGCATTCAAGTACTAAAATTCTGATAAAAGAGCTATCACTAGTTATTTAAATCTTTTATTTAGCATTAGCACTTTTAAAGCTATGATGTTGAAAAAAATTGAAAAACTTGCTTTCTTTCAACATTTATATACAGACCCAAGTAATCAATTTATAAATTTCATTGAGGACCACAGCATATCTATCATAATTGTATAAACTAAACATGGGTCACAAAAGAAACCAAATCTATAGCAGAGAATCATGACAAAGGAACAAGGTTCCTAATAATAATGACCGTGGAAGGAACTTGCAGAATCTTGTTAGGTCCCAATGATCGGGTCACGCAATACTTTCCATCCTAATTACAAGTGGCATGATTAGCCAGTTTAGAATATCCTCAATTCAGTGGGTTTCTGCCAATAATTTAACTGATCTACATAATTTTCAATAAATTGTGCTTCCAATAATTTAATTAAACGAAGACAGGTATTTTCGGGCATTGGTGATGCCAAAAATAGCCAATGAATTGCACCAAAAGTTCCTTAACAATATTGAAAGAGAGGTAATTAATGTCTTTTGCATTCCTACATATAGTTTAGCCTATTTCATCCCTATAATTTATAAAATGTCTAGCTAAACGCATCATTCTCTCTCAAATTTTTATATAATTCGACAATTTTATCCTTCGTGAACTTCGATAATTCGAATAAATTAGAAAAAGAAGTTAGAGAGATTCTTCAATGGTTGCATTCTAAATATAACTAACCAACAGAGTCATTATTTGTATATTTTTATATGCGTGGCATGATGTTATTGGCTTGTTGTACATATTAATTGATGTTCTACTTTTATCAATATAACATTAATGTTTTAGCAATCCATTCTCTCTAGCTCTCTCTCAACTTTCGCTCATTTTCCTGACAACCAAACACCTAGTTCACTTAAAATGATTTTTGCAATTGCTTCTGTGATAACACCATGTAGTTTAATTGAACAAGCAAGCATGTTATAACTCCATGTTCTCCATCATTGAAACTTTCATATTCTTTTTAAATTAAGGCAAGCTAGCATCATACGCTTCTCAAAACCTTTCCCTTAGACGCTCAAAATTAAGCAAGAATGAATCCGCGGCTCTACCTTTAAACTCTTATAAATTAACAACTATCAATACACACAGAAGTTGGCACATGCATGACTGATGATCACAATCTTCAGCAAGTCAATGAGTTTCATAAAACATTTTTGACTTTTGCCCCTGCTTGCAAGCAACTGCAATCTTTGAAAATCTATTTTTCTCAAAAGAAAAGCTATGAATAAATCCTAATGATGACCCAAAAAAAACAAACAAACTTTGCGGAGCAAGCGTGTCAATCGAGACACTGAAGTGACCGGACATTGTTGCCGGGGCTTGAATAACGAAGGCTTCTACACTTAATCCTTGAGCTAAGAGGACCCTACTTGGGCTTGCGTAGATGTATCTTCACAAATATAGTGAAAATAAATATATCTCTCCGTATCATAAGGTGATTTGATCAAATTGGTATTCTCCACTTTTATTATAATTCTTCTAAATGTTCGTCGCTTTCATTATTTAGGCCTTATTTAATATTGTGATTGCACAACTGTAGCTTAAAAATTACAGTACTTAATTATTTGATAACTAATTTTTGTTGTGATTTTGAAAGTTAAATTGATTTTATCTCGTAATATGATGAAAAACTTATAATATCTTTATTACTTTTTGTTAAAAATATTATTGAAAAGTCATATTTATCATACACTGTTGACTTTTATTTCATAACTACACTTTTTTTTTCCACAACAGCAGCCGTGGTAACTTTTAAATATAAAACCTCAGTACCAAACAACATCGGTTTAAATGGTATGCTTTGCTTTAGAAATATCAAATTAAAAAAAAAGGCTGGAAATAGTAAAGATATTAATTTAGTCTTCATTCTTATCCCTCCGTCAGAGAAAGGAATAATTCAATGACTCGGTCTGCATTATGAAACTTACTGAAACCACTCGGTCCGCATTGTTGATGCCCAAAAATTCAACAACTGTAATATACTGCCAGTTTCAAATAAAAAAGAGTAATATACTGGCCATCCATGTTCATGTTTGTGAAATTTGATCACAAGAAACCATCCGCACTTTTTGACCATTCTTAAAAATATGCTGTGGCTCTTAAACGATCTGACAACAAACGACTGGAATAAAGAATAGGAGAAAATAAAATTAAAATGAACGAAGTAGTAATTTACATTATCAAACATGATTCCAAAGCCGAAAATGAAGCAGAAAAACAAGTGCTTGGGCTTCTAAATATGGCAACCCACTTCAATGATTACTAATTCAAGTGAAGAAGTGACCTCAATTGAATATCTTTACTTGAAATGCTCTTCACCACTATCTGTATTACTTGGGGCGCATTTTGGTGGGGGCTAATTAACTTTATGCCCACAGCCCCCCAAACTAATAAAAAATTTCTCTAAAATTTGTTACATCACATCAGTGCATGAATGGTTAAATGGGAAAGGTTCTAACACAACCAACTTGAAAATTTTCTTCTTTTATGACCTTTACACAACACAAGAGGCCTTGAGTCTTTCCCAGCTTGAGTTTGTCGTAACTCAGAAGAGGAGGATATTGCGGAAGTTCTGTCTTTCCTTGATGTTAAGAGGCAGCAGCCAGCAGAAAATGGAACTTACTTTAGTCGATAGCCGCATTATATATGTTTCTTCCGACCTTTTGAAGCCGATCATGAAAAAAGTACTTATATTCTAGGGGAAAAAAACATAAAATCTCTGTTCTTTACTCTACATATAAATATAAGATCATCCTCAAATAATCGCCTAGTTGGTTTGACTTCTTGTCATTGAAGCAGGAGGTTAATTGTTCAATTTTAATTCAGGGTATTTTATTGATTAGAGATTTTTTAAAAAAGAAAAGATAAATTTCAAAAGATTTTGTTTTGATCTATCTAATGTAAGGAGTACTGTTAGCTAGAGATAAAATTTTAGGACTATTAATACTAATATAAGATGTCAGCCTTGTTAACTTAAGGTTTTGGATTGAGTGGTTTTTATTAATATATTATTTAAATATAAGGTTAGGTGTGGATCTATCATCTATGTTGTGGATGTGGCCTAAGACACCCCAAGTAAAAAAAATTTCAGGGAAAATAATGGCGCTAATTCGAATTTAGCCAATTTCTTTGAAAGATTTACATTTTGGCCCCTCGGTTTACAAAGTTTTTGTTTCTGAGTCCACTAAAGTTGTAGTTTCTCCATTTTAGACCAATTGAACTTTAATATATATTTTTAAATATTTAATTGATACAGTTCTATTAATATATATTTTTAAATATTTAATTGATACAGTTCTACTAGACCAACCTTGATCTAGGTGATAAGCGCAACCCAAAATAGGCTCCGAGTGATCAGCCTTGATCATACAATTAGCTACTAATTTCAATTGCCCCACGCACACTCACTTCTCTCTATGAAAAATACCCCTCCAAAGTAAGTGCGTGGGGCAATCGAAAGTGTTTAACAGAAGAGATAGAGAGAAGTGTAACTATCAAATTTTTACCATGTAAACTCTAATCCAATTCTATATATGTCTATTCTTGTGGCCTAATTCTTTGACCCTTTTGGTGACTATGTATAATGCCTGAAAGATTAAGAAAAATAAAATGTTAAAAGGATTCTTCATACATCTATACACATAATTATAACGCAATTCTCTGCACATACAACACAGGTACACACAAAAATAAATGAATAAATAAAATGTTGCAACAACAATAGCATATTATAATAGGAACCACAAGAAAATATTTCTCCATCAAGAGTATATATTATGATATGTATATATGGCAAAAATCAAGACCACCACATACATATAAATATGAAAAATATTGTATTTGATTATTTACCTAATTAAGTTTTGTTGTCTTGTGTGGATCATTCTATGATGCCGTGATTAAAGTCACGACATCAATACCATAATTAAACTTGAATTATGTAAATAAAACATAAAACATACAAAACTTAACATAAAGTTTGTAAATCAACATTAATTGTAAAATAAAACATACGACTTGTAAATGTAAGGTAAAATAAGTAAATTAACATATGGGTGGTATAAAAACTAATTACCATTCTTATATTAATTTACTTGTTTTATCCTCTATTTACTAGTCTTATGTATAATTTACAAAATTTATATTTATCATGATATTGATATCATAATTTTAATTTACAAAGTTTATTTTGTTTCTTTAAATTCTAGATGGGATTGGAGAGGGGTTGAGAGTAATAGAAGCCTAATAGTTTTTATATTTTTGTTAGATTCATTACTCTAGAGTTAGTTTTTGAGTATGACTTAGGTCTAAAAACTTTTATGCTGCGTTTACTTGTCAGTAATCGGAATGGGCTGGAATGAGAATGGGTTGAAATGTGAATGGGCTGGAATGAGAATGAGCTGGAATGGGAATGGAAAATGGGAATAAAAATAAGTTGTTTACTTGAACTGTAGGAATCACAATCATAATGGGTTGGAATTCTATTAATGTGTTTACTTTATCTTAGAATCGGAATCGGAATAAGCTGAATTGTTTCAAGTTACTAAAATGCCCTTAGTTTATAATAATAATAATAATAATAATAATAATAATAATAATGACATTTAACTAATAATAAATACAATAATAAAAATTAATAGATTTTAATAAAAATAATATTAAAATAATAATTGTGATTATTATTATTATAAAAATTATATTAATTAAAAAATAAAATTAATAAAATTTAATAATAATAATAATAAATAAAATAATAGCATAAATAAAAATAATAAATGTTAATATTGATAATATTAATAAAAATAATAATAACAATAATTAATAATAATTAAATAATAAAATTAATAAAATTTAAAAATAATAATAAATAGAATATTAAAATTAATAATAATAATAATAATAATAATAATAATAATAATAATAATAATAATGAAATTAATGACAATAATAATAATAAAATTAAATAAATTTTTTATAACAACAACAATGATAATAATTGTATTATTATTATTAAATAAATTATTATTATTATTATTATTGTTGTTATTGTTATTTTTATTATCATCAGTGGACCTATTTGTAAATAATACAAAATTTTAGGTTATTTTCCTAATTCTGTAGGAATTAAAATGCAAAAATGTCAAAATTTTTATGAGGGCATTTTTGAAATATTGAAATATGAATGGGGGTAGAATTGGTAGTTCAGGGAATGGAAGACTCATTCCCAACTCTCCCCATGGGAATGAGATTCTCATTCCCTATTCCACATTTCAGAATTATGGTGGGCCCCACGATTTCGATTCCGATTCCCACATCCATTTTGAGAAGTAAATGTCGTCAATGATTCTGATTTCTAAATCCGGTAAGTAAACACAGCATTATATATGACTCTTAGGTATTCAGAAACCCAGAGGAAGAGGAAATGCATGCATCTAGCACATAAAATCATCTTAAAGCCGTTCATTCCATGTATGGCCTAAAGTGTAAAAGAATCCTTACTATTTCGTGTTGGTAATTATGAGCTCTTCCACTTCAAGATAAACTTTCGTTCTGGCTCCTTCTCATACGGATAAATCGTACGCAATGGTTACCAAGCTCAGAATTTTTCCCTTTGGCTGGATTCCGAGAAAGTAAAAATCACACTGTTGGTTGATTCTCATCATAATCATTATTTATCTTTTGACTATAACCTCTATTTTCTTTTTTTATTTGTTTGGTTTTTTCATGTGACTAGCAAACTTGGATCACTCGTGCAATATATAATCCTAATCAGATAAAAACATTAGGCATATGTTTGCTCTAATTTAATTTTGTTGTGACTCTCGTAATAGTCGAGGCATTCCTTAAGATGCATGTGATTGACTCTGTTTACTTATAAATTAGCTCATCGTCATCGTCATCTCACAATTAGAGGTAATAACAAACATCTTATGCTGTCACTTTCGTCAGTCCATATATAATACAATTTTTGAGTTTTAAAAGCTAAAGTTGTTTCTGTATTACATGTTAGAAGAAAAAGGAGTGAGATAGAAAGGAATGAGAATCTCCTTAGGGTAGCCTTGGTCACCCTTTTTTAAATTTAATTTAGCATATAATTATATAACACCAAGCTTTAATTTTCTTTTTGCATTCTACATTTTAAACATTTTTTGTAACCCACTAACAAGCAACCCTTGAGATTCTCTCAACACTATAAATGTGAGGGCTTCTGGCTCCAACTTCACTACCCCAATAAGAAACATTCAAAAAGAAAAGAAAAAGCCGAAGCTTATTCAGGCTCACTAGTTTCTCTCTTTCTTTTTGTCACTCATAATTATGGCAAAAATGTCAGATGCACTTGTGCTTGGAAGAGTGGTGGGTGAGGTTATTGATTATTTCACTCCATCTGTGAAAATGACTGTAACTTACAACTCCATCAAGCAGCAAGTATATAATGGTCATGAAATGTTTCCCTCTCAAGTAACTCAAAAACCTAAGGTTGAGGTCCTTGGAGGGGATATGAGATCTTTCTTCACTCTGGTAAAAGATTTTATCCCCATGTTTTTCTTGTGCTTTTCTATCTTTTTACTCTATGAAACTATTGATTAATTATAATTCTTTATAATTTGCAGATAATGACTGACCCAGATGTTCCTGGTCCAAGTGACCCTTACTTGAGGGAGCATTTGCACTGGTATATATAAAATTTTATCCTCTCTAAAACCCTCCAATCAAAAATCAAAATAAAGATAGTCTCGCAATAAATACATTTAAAAGGAGAGATCTGAACATTTGTGCCCTATTTCTAGGCTAAATTTATGATTCACATAAAGCATAGCATTTTGCAGTCATATATAATAATTAACAATACGCATATACATATATAAAAGATAATGCATATTATTTACCAAAATTTGAAGGGTGTGTTTGTGCAAATTTGTATGCAAAATCCATGGTAGCAAGAGTAAGTTCATAGTAGTACATTAGTACAACTTTAGTACAAGCTGAGTAATGAAGAAGGAAAGTTGTGTGAACACAAACATGTACATCTAGCTATCTGAGTTTGAATCCCTTTATTTGACAATCTTACAGGATTGTCACGGACATCCCAGGTACCACTGATGCCTCATTTGGTAAGTAATGTTATCTAAGCAAATTTAGATTCAGTTTTTTATCTGAAAAATGACAATTAAATGATTTAAAGGGTTCATATATTTTGTGGAAATATTTCAGGAAAAGAAGTTTTGAATTATGAAATCCCGAGGCCAAATATTGGGATCCACAGGTTTGTGTTCCTGCTCTTCAAGCAGAAACGAAGACAAATAGAGATGAGTGTACCAGCTTCAAGGGATCGCTTTAACACTAGAAAGTTTGCTGAAGAAAATGACCTTGGCCAGCCTGTGGCTGCTGTCTTCTTCAATGCACAAAGGGAGACTGCTGCTCGAAGACGCTGATGATGGTCAAGAAGCATATAATATAAAATAGGTAACAAAATATTTCAGCTAATTAATAATAATAAGAATTGTAACATGTGAATGGAAAGGGGAGTAATGCTCTTGGAGTACGGAAGACTCTTATTGGTATTATTAAATTTGTTATTGCTTGTATCTTTAACTTATTTAAAAATAAATTTCTTTAAAAAAGTTTTCATATTGAATGGAATTAGCTATTGATATTTATAACCACTCGGGCATTGGCTAAAGTGGCCAAAATCATTCTCTCACAATTGTGAGAGTAATGGTTCGAACTCCCACAATATTTTTGTTGAGGTTTAATTATTTCCTTCAATTTGAGTGAAAGCAGTCTTCGCCCGTTCGAAAAGTGTGTAGAGTAGACGTGTAAACTAGTAATAGTAATTGTCTGATTGTAAATATCAATAATATTCTCATGTAATATGAATATTAGTCTCATGTAATTAAAAAAAAATCTATTGATATTTATAACTAATCATACCATAACGATATATTTTTAGATCAAGTCTACTAAATACAAATCATATTTCTATCATTATTAATAATTAAAAAATATTTATTCCATCCATATGAGTATAAAAAATATTTATTTCCACTCAATTATTTATTTATTTATTTTTTTGAAAGGACTCAATTGTTTAATTAGGAGAGAAAATATTGAGCTCTGTAAGGGAACTTGAACAGTTGCCCCCCCAGCGGAGAGTTTGGTGTTGTTACTGTTAACTTCTGGGTGATTTGACAGTGAAAATAGGATCGGTTTCAGAAAGTACCCAACAATAATTTTCAACTATATATTTATCTCCAGGCTTTTTTTTCACTACCTACATGTTGCACTTTTAACTAAATTGGACGAAACAAACACAGTAATTTTTTTTCTTGAAATGGTAAAAATTGCCTATTTAGGCCTACAACTTATATTTCTTCAAAGAGAGCCTAATTATGTACAGAAGAATCATAATAATCATTTCAGTCCCTTCAACATCATTGCATCAGTGGGTCACACTGCATGCAGTGCTGAAAGAACCTTACCCCATAGTCACTTCAAAAGCTTAAAGAGAAGGTTTTGAAAAGTAAGCAACCAAAAAAAGATCAAATGAAAAAATGATTACACAAGTACTTCAAAACAGCCACTACGCTAGCAAACTTGTTTACTTATACAAGCTGGAATCGATACTTCTTAAAAAGGCTATTACCTTTCCATAATGCCTCAACTCTTTTTTCAAATCTAGTGTTGCATTTAGATTCAGTGTGACCTAATTTATTTGTTAATTTTTAATATAAAATTAACTAAATTTTAATCGTATATGACTATACATGTAGGTTTGGTAGAAAATGATAAGGAATTGAGCAAAAATCAGCTCAATATTGAATTCATATCCATTAATAGCTCAATATTGAATTCATATCCATTAATTCAATATCCATTCTAATGGCCAAGCTTTCCCAAGTCTCTCTTACTCTCTATTTCCATTTTTTTCCCTACAAATTTCACGTATTCTTCTTGAGCTTTGCGTCATGAGAACAAAATAAGATCTAGATTTGGAAAATTTAATTAACTTTCTTTTTTTGGGATAAATAAAAGACATGCTACTGGCACTTAGTTAGGAGGAGCTAGAAAACCTTACCATGAACTTTTATCATAGAATACATAAAAGTAAATTGATAAAAAGAAAAACAGAAACAGATGAAATGAAGCAAAGTCACCTATCAATTTATATCATTATGACATATACATATAGCAATAATCTATTATATTAAGGCATACATATGACAAAAATCAAGATTAATATGACATACTCATAAGGTAAAAATATTCAGGACAGTAGCTTATGACATTCAAATATTGAAGAATAATATTAATACTCAAACATATATGTAATTTGGATTCTTTTCTTTATATACTTTTTATTTAATATGTGTACTCTCGCATCTTAATTAAAAAGCTTATCCAAGCAATTAAACCCAATGGCTTCAGGGATTGCAAGGAGGATTAAACTGACAAGCTTTGGTGGGACTTTCGGAATTTTGGTCTAAGCGAAGTGAGAGATAGGAGTAAACCACTTTACGTAAACGTTTACGCTGTTAAATAAGATCACAACTTGGATAAATATTCTTTTAATCTTTAGGATTTGAGCTAATTACCCAGTCCAATACCTGTCCAAGAAGAAGAAAGAGATTAAATCAACGTACAATTTTGGACTCTTCAACTGAGAACTGGGTTGATAATAATAGAGAGATTCAGGATCTTCCAGTGTATTTGTATCTCTTGAATTTAAATGATTGAGAAGCAGAATTATGATAAAATTGACTGTTAATTTCAATAGCCTGTAAGAAGTCTTCACTTTATCGATCAATTTCGCTTTTTTTTTTTGGGTGACTTTTTATTATTTGAAAAGACATCTATCGTTGAGCTAGCTACTTCCTTTCTAGCTTCAAAATCTAAATAAACTAGCTAGAAGGGCCCGTTTAATAATTAGAGGTTTACCGAAAATTAAACCTATTGTCCAAACTACATTTGTAATATAATATGAGGTTTATTGAAAATTCGGATAGATACATTTATATTGCAATTTGGAGATTTATCGAGAACAACTTTGAAATCTACTCTGATTAACTATATGTGGGGAGAAATCTAGATACATACATTTATAGTACAGTCCTGGTTTCCACAAAGCATAAGTCAGAAATCTACTCCCACTAACATCATCTATGAAGAAATCTATCCATATTTTATCTTTTCCGAACTGGTAACTCTAATATCATTGGAGAAATTCTAGAATACATAAAACGTAATACAACTACTTAATGCATGTATGACATGTGTATTTGAATTTAAAACAACCACTCTTGCATGATGGTTTTTCAAAATAACTGCACACATGTCATAGCATGATTTATTAGTTGTATGACTGCCATGGTACCTCCAATGTATTATAAAATTTCTCATATCATTGAGGAAATAGCCCACCACACAAGTCCAATGCTATTTCTAGTCATTAATTACCTCAATATCAATATAAATTTACTTGATTGTTGCAATTGATTGAGCCAATTTATCTATCTCTTTAATTCATACATGGAAAAAATAGCAAAATGTCTTAGGTAAACACATTCTTTAATCAAAATTTCACAACTTTATATATATTCCACAATAGGTAATTGAATTGTATGATTGCTGTGAATTAAATGTTGCAATTCCTCAAGTTTTTAAGGGGTATATGGTACTTAAACTTCTCCAAGATCTTGCCTATCAATTACATGAAATTTTCGGAAATAAGAAAAGAGAATTTTCTATTGAAAAAAAAAGGAAAATTATCACTTGTATATCTTTAATTTGCCCCATTATCAAACATACCACAACATTTTCAGGGTGTATTGGTCGTCCACCCTAAATTGACAAAATGTATCTACCGTCCACTAAATCGTTAGTTGCCGTTTAAATATGATGACGTTAGAGGGATAATCTGGTCTTTTTATATGAAAATAAGGGATACAAGTGATAATATAAGGGTATACAAGTAATTAAGAGTATAGTAGTAATAATTTTCTTTTATCTTAATTAGAGTTTCAAGGGTAAAATTGTTAATTTGGTATAATTTCGTTAACTTTCAAACTGTAGTTAACGATTTAGTGGATGACGGACATATTTTGTTAACTTATGATAGACAACTAGACATATTTTGTTAACTTATGATAGACAACTGACACATAATAAAAGTGTTGTAATATATTTAATAAAAATACATCTTAAAAATATACAAGTAATAATTTCTAAAAAAAAAATTAATAATTTGATAAGCTCATAGAGCACGGATGATGGGGATTGATCGAGACTTGTTTGTTTCTAAATGGAAAATAGTAAAGAGAAGAATCTTTTAAAAGACTAAACTGCATAGGGTCAGTACAAACTACAAAGTTTCACATAATTGGAAAACGTGGGTTCAATTCAAATTTGGTGCCCCCACAAAAGTTATGCTTTTCATCTGAGACAGTTGCCTTGCTTATAGGCCTCTGGAGCGTAGGGATGAATTGGGTCGGGTGTTCTAACTCCGGCAGTTGTTACAATGTTGAGACATGACACAATTTTTAATTCCAAAAACTAAATAATATTTTCTTTTATGTTTAATTATATAATGATAATTGAGAAAGAGTTGCCCACTTTTGCAGTAATGGTTTTTCTTAGTAAATTATTGTCATTATTTGTGCATGCACATTTTTTAAATACTTATCAATTTCTGTACAAAGATAAAGAAAGAATAAAATTTAAATTAATTTTTAGTCTCCGGTATTTTTAGATGTCCTACCAAATAAGTTGCCTAGGAAAAAAAAAAGTCTTACGTAGCGTTTGTTTTTTTGTCTGAAATCTAAATGGGTCTGAATTTTTTTGAATTCTGAATAGATCTGAATACGAATATCTGAATGATATGTTTGTTTTCCTTTTTTTAATATCTGAATATAAGTGACATATTGTTTGTTTTTATAAATAAAAAACATCTTAAACATAATTATTTGACATTTTTACCCTTACAAATCAAAAACAAAAAAAGGATTAGATTTTGTATTTTAGAAAATAAATATATTTTATAGAGATATTTTTAGAATATAATATTTACTTTTCATTCAGACTTTTTTTTATTCAGATTTAGAAGTAAATGTCTGAAAATCAAACATAAGTTACAAAAAACAAACAAGAAAATTTTAAAAAAGGATTGAAATTAAATAAATTCCAGACTTCAGACATTTAACAAACAACCCCTTAGTCCTTAAGAGTCATTTGCGTGCATACATTATTCATTGGGAGGCAAAAAAACGACTTGGTGGGGTTAATCATATATATATATATATAGAAATGTTCCAATCCGAGATTTTGAAGTGGGGGAAAGTTTGAAAAAACGCATAAACCATGTGGTTTTAACGCTTTAAGTTTTAAGCCTATTAAACCTCATAATTTGCATTTTCCAGAACTTTGCCACACTTTAAAGTTTCGGACCAGATTGAGACTATATATATATATAGTCCTTCTCTAATAAGGACATATTCACTTTAACAAAGTGACGATGCACACTGTAACACAAAGAAACACAGATTTCAATACATTTGAGATTGTGCTTTTTTATCTGTTAGTGTATTAAAATCTATATTTTTATCCGTTGGTGACATCCTCACTTTGTTAAAATGAAGATGTCCTTACTAGAGAATTATTATATATATATATATGAATGAAGAAATCATGAATTTTGTATATATATTTCTAGGGGGGGGGTGAGACAGAAGAAGTAGAGAATTTTAATCAATCATGAGTTAACAATTATTATTATTTTTTTGTTAAACCACCATTGTTGTGGGGGTTAGGCGAGACCCCTACTTGTAAAATAAATCAGAAAATAAAATAATACATAAAGAAGGGGACATAAGTCGAAACTTCCAAGAGTAAAAGAAAAGAAAATACTTAAAGAGAGCATATGAGCACAATAAGAGAGCAATAAAGAATAGCTAGAATTAGCGCCTAATATATGGAACCTCTTGTGCCTCTAAGTGAATAATGCCAGCAAAACCAGATGGAATGCTCTGGGGATCTAAGAAACACTGACTAACCCTATGAATAAAAGTCCAGTTGGCCATAAAATCGACTGTAAAAGTGGCATCTCGAAAGACATTCCTAATTAAGATAGAGGGAGCAGAAGACAAAATCCATAATCGACACAATATATAGACAATCCCAATGCTCGAAAACCTAAGAGTGAATCCAAGATACCAGAATAGCCAAGTCAATCTCTATTTCAATAATCGGATAACCAAGCTGAATAGCAAACTCCAAACCCTCGCAAACTACCATCAGCTCAGCAAAAAGAATTAGATGATACCCTAGAAAAGAACCAAAAGCAGCCAAGACCACACCTCGATGATCAAGAAGAATACCAGCAGCAGCTAATAACCCAAGATTACCCCTCAAACAACCATCCACAGTTAGCTTCACCACCCTAGGAGGCGGCCGCACCCAAAAAACCAAACGAATTGGCCTCGTAGGTGAAACAAGAACTCTCAATCCCTCCACAATCCAAGAACTTACTCCTCTCAGTTGTGATGGCTTGAAGCTAAAGGTAAAACTAGCAAGCCTGAGATCCAACATTACTCGATAAATAATCACATCTAGAGAAAATGCTACTGACTCAAACCTGAATGCATTACGAGCCTTCCATATATGCCATAAAACGAAGCAAGGAAGAAAAACTAGAAGATGACTCCGTGAAGGAGCACAACGCTTCCAATGAAGAAGTAAAGCATGGGGGGACATAAAGATAAAATGCCGCATACCAAGATAATGAAGAAAATGATGCCAAACCTTTCTAGCCCTTGGGCAATCAAGAAAGAGATGTTGACAAGTCTCAGCAACCTGACCGCAATGACACCAAGAAACCATGTAAAAATCCCTTGAGCACAAGGCATCATCAGTAGCGAAGAAGCCATACAACAGCCTCCAGAGGAAAAAAGAAATCCCTGAAGCGATATGCCATTGTCATATAATAGAAAAAACCTCATCTTACGGGCGAGAACCTCACACAAGATCCCAAGCTATCCGTAGATGAAAATCCCTATCCAGACTAAGATCCTAACGGATCAAATCTGGGTTTACATTAAAAATAGGGATAAATATAATTTGTTCAACAATCGATGAAGATAACAACTCCTGTAGCTTACCCCTATCCCAAACCGTATCCTGCCAGTAAAAAGAGACTGGCACCATAGTTGCCACACCAGGATTGTAAAAGGCTAAAAGGCAAGAGCCCAGCCAATAATCATACCAGAAACTACACGCCCCACAGCCAAGCATCCACTGTACATGGGGCTCTGCAAGACAGTGAATCGAATAGAGGCGTCTCCAAAGAGGAGAACCAAGATGGCATGATTGAACCAAATTTGGGTGTGTGTTTCTGCAGTACTTAGATTTCATAAAAGAAACCCATAAAGAACGTTAATCCAAAAAACGCCACCAAAAATTCATTTCAAAAGCCTCAGCCAAATTAGTGAAGGATCGAATGCCCAAACTGCCCTCTTTTACCGGGTAACAAATTGAGGGCCATCTGCACCAATGAATCCGCCACTTAGTTTCAGAATCACCCCATAAGAATTTGGTGAACAATCGCTCAAGATGATGAATGACATCAGTAGGTGGCTTGATGACTTGGAAGGTATGAAGCGGTATGGAGGTGATCACATGCCGAATAAGCACAGGCTTACCCCCAAAAGAAAGGAGTCGATTAGCCTACCCTGAAATTTGATCCCCGATTTTATGAATTATATCATCAAAATATCGAATCCGTGTGCAACCCACATATACTTAGCATCCTAGATAAGTAAAAGGAAATCGGCGCAGCTGGAAACCAGTCACAGTCTGAACTATAGCCTGCCGAGAGGCAGGGGCTCATTTTCGAACATAAAAGTTACTCTTTGGCTAACTGATCAACTGCCTTGAAACAGACTCATAATGATGTAAAAAAATCATAAGGCGCTGAAGACTAGATTTACTCCCATTTGCAAAAATGATAATATCATCAGTAAAACTCAAATGGGAAACATGTATAGGAGCAGCTATGGTATACCTCATAGAAGGATACTTAGAATATAAATGGTCTAATCCTTGAGATAAAAACTTAGTTGCAATAATAAAAAGACAGGGGGAGAGAGGGTTGACTTGTCAAAGACCGCCATGTGACTGGAAAAATCCATGACTCACCCTATTGACCAGCACATAAAACCAAGGTCCATAA
Organism: Clausena lansium; assembly: GCA_030449835.1. Taxonomy (NCBI): domain Eukaryota; kingdom Viridiplantae; phylum Streptophyta; class Magnoliopsida; order Sapindales; family Rutaceae; genus Clausena; species Clausena lansium. Next base: position 5,804,286 of record JASUUF010000192.1, on the reverse strand, counting down.
ATCGCTCGCTTTATCAAGGACACCCAACGATCAGAAAATCTAAAGCGCTGAAGCATCTGAAAAATGAAGGACTAGGACATCCTATTATAAGCTTTTGCCATATCTAACTTAAAAACCACATTACCACCCTCGAACGGCGATTAATATCATGGACCAACTCCTAGACTAGTAGGACATTATCATGCAAAGACTCGACCCGGAACAAATCTATTCCGAGATGAAGATATGATACGCGGAAGCGTGGCGTATAAACCTCAATACCAAAGAATTTAGCCGCATTTTATTGCGACATTACAAAGACTTATAGGCCGAAAATCCATCCATGTTGAAAGAGAGTTCTTCTTAGGAAGAAGGACTAGTAAAGTACTCGCAAGGCTCTAGGCATAATCTAATACCGCATTATACACATAAACCCCAATAATATCCGAACAAGCTTGATACAATTTGCCACAAAAATCGTCGGGCTCGGGAGCACCATCGGGATCAATAGAGAATACCACCTAACGAACCTCCTTTATATCGTGCATCTTGTATAAATCAGATTATCCTCCATCTAAACTAAAGCAAGGATGAAATCAAAATCATTCAACCGAAATTGGCTATTACCTTCGGCCAAAAGCCTTTGGTAGTATTCAACAAATAGAATCAAATAATAGCAAGAGGCTTAGAGAGCCATACCAAAGAAGCATCATGAATCCGATGAACATGGAACAACTTATGCTTCTTCTGAATCATTGCATGAAAAATCACGAGTTACCAATTTGTTGTCAACTTCTTGTTGGAATGCTGATTTAATTTCTTATCTTTCTTATGGGAAAAATCCCTAAATTTTGTTTCTCTTCGTTTTAGAGAGAATATTTTGAAATCTTGGCCAAATCTTTCAAAAAGAACACTTTTTGAGACATCCTTGAGATCTCATCTCCCAAAGATATGCTCCCTCAATTGTGATTATATATAAAACTTAAACCTCGTACACAACCTAAAACAAACGTTAAAGCTAGTTTAAAAAGTTTATTACTTTAAGAATCCTTCTTTATTTGATTAATACCACCATTATATATATTTAATAATATCTATTAAAAAAAAAGAAAAGAAAAAAAGTAGTTGATAGAGTTCCATCAAACGGAATTAAGAAAAAAAAATTATTGACAAGATAAATTTAAAGATTCTCCACTGAAATTAAATTAATTAATATACCATTTTGTTTGCCTCTAAATTATTGGCAAGCTAAATTTAACTAAATTAAAAATTAATTACCCAATTAGCCTATGATTTTCAAAATTACTTAAAAAGGTTTTATTTTTACTTACTTCCACAACTATTACATTTAACTTTTCAAGGATAACATTATTTTTTTTTTGCCTAATATAACTTAAAATTCAAACAAATCTTACATACAATAGGTGAAAAGTATAGAATAATTAAGTAGATTTTTAATGAAAAAAATATACAACAGTTTCAAAAAATTTTAAAAAATACAAAGACTTACAGGTAATTGGCTCAAACCTTGGGAACTAAAACTCTATAAGTACATTTACTGTTTTCGTTTTTATACTAATAATTAACGAAACAATGCGTGAAGTGCCAATATAATTAGTATCACTTTTGATAAAATTTTCACTTTATATGTGTGGAATTGGTTCATTGTAATGCATAGATAATATATTGTATTTGTTTACTTATTAGCCTGATGTGGAAGATGATGCATAAGCAAATGTAATGCATCAAATTTTTGGAAACAAGCCACAAAATCCAAGTATATATTCGAGGCAAAATGTATATGGCACTATAGGCTTTTGCTCGATCTCCTTAACCTGTTTAAAAAGATCCCTAGATTCTTCAAACTAGCTAGTTCTTCTTTTAAGGTATAAATATACAATCATTAAAGTGGAAAAGATTATGCTGCGGACTACTGTGCATGAAATTCTTGTCAATTGAAATGCAAAATGAATAAAAGATTACAAGTGATGTAGAGCATTATATATATTATGTAATATAATAATAATGAAAAGCCGAAAAATCGGCTTCAACATTATTCTGATTGTTCAAAATTTTAAGCATATCTTACCAATCAGTTGGATTGAGCTTTGCCTATTGTTGAAAATCATTTTTATATCACAATAGTCTTCTTCGGATTCACTAAGTCCACAAAGCTATCCCTAAAATCCATAAATTAGCTTGTTTATTAGGTAAAGAAACAAGATTATGGATTCATTAAGTCATCAAAATGATGCTGTGGTCCTGTGGAAGAGCTACCACTATTCTTTGTTTTTGTTCTTAAATATTTATGCGGTAAATCGAATATACAAACATTTGCAAAGAAAAAAGCACACGTGGTAGGGCGGCGGCAGCGGCTTCACATGCAGATGCAGTTCACATAGCTTAGATTAAACTTCACGAGTTTGTAAGAAACCGATTATGTCTTTATATTTTAGTGAACTGACATATGATTAAATTATTTTGACTACCTCTGTCCTATGAATATGATTCAGAAATAACAAAACCTTTTTTATTTTTTTTTGCCTTAAAGTTAAATGTTGATGTGGCAATGGTTGGCGTCGTAGTAAGGGATAGTGAGGAGGCAGTGATGTCAACGGCAATGGCTTTAATTTAAGCACCTTGCTAAGTTACATAATGTTGTAACTTACAACAATTCAAGTGTTATATCGAATATAACATTACGTAACTTAGCCACGTCCTTAATTTTAAGAGCAGTGATAAATGAAATAATCAATGACAAATTATGACAAATTTTTTTTGTCTTTTAGTGAAATTTAATAATTCTTTTGAAAAAGAAAATAGTAAAATATTAAAGATAAATCTACAAAATTCACTAAAAAGACAAATTTTTTGGTATGGTTTTGTTCTTTTTATCATTTTTCTAATTTAAAATTTTGGTTTGGCTGTTGCGCTTGATTCGGGATTTTGGAGGTGGAATTTGATTCGAAATATGTAGTGAATTTGGTTACTAATCGATTTCGAGGTTTGACATATTTCCCAAATTTTAAATTGTATTGCCTACGGGTGGGCACGTGTCGGGTTGGGTCGGGTTGATATAGAACGGGTTGAAAAAATTCAGTCCAATCTAACTCAACCCGTAATTCTGCGGGTCGGGTCGGGTAGGATAATTATAAGAAGTGAAGAATCAATCTCTATGCCTAGAAATTTAAGTGGAAGCAAAGTTCTACAAAATGTAGCCCTCTTGTGATACCATCATCACATGAAATATTAACAACAGTTAGAAAAAATAATCAAAATCTAAAAATCAAAATTGAATATAATAATGAAAAATCATGGCATGAGACTTTTGCTATTCTAGATACGAGAGCTGCAAAATCTTATGTAGATGTCAAGATGATTAAATATTTAGATAAAAAGATTCTAATGGAACAACATACTTATGTAGGGTATAATGGTGAAAGAAAAACATTAACCCAATATAGTGAGATACTTTTAAAGATTAAAGGAATAGAATTTATCTTTCATTTTATTATAGAACCAAAATATGAAATAGATATAAGCCCTTTATTACTAGAAATGAATTTTCTTAAACATTTCTCTCCTTACTGCATAGGAGATAGAGAAATATCAATAACTATTGAAGGGATTAAACGCACTTTATCAAGATATGTCTAATCCATTTATAGTATATATAAAAGTAATTGTACCTATTATAAACATAAACCTGAATGGTTTCGTGTTTTAATTGATATGGGTTCAAGAGTTAGCTTAACTAATTCAAAAATTTATCCAAAGTCATATTGGAAAGATTACAAACCTTTAAAGGGACAAGGAATCAATGGAGAACAAATTTCTCTTGGAACATGTAAAATAAAAGCCTTAATACAAATCAGCGATAATATACTCAGCATACCAATATTATGGTCTTATGATTATATGGGAGCAGATATACTTTTAGGAGTTAATTTCGTTCGTCGGTTCATTTATATAATGACTGACGAAACAATTACTCTTCAAACACCCTGTAACCATACCCTTACCACACTAAGGATTTATAATCCCATTAAGCGCACCACTCAAAAATTTCATTTTCACCGCAGGCAGCGTAGTGATTTCAACGTCAAAATTAATCAAATTCTATCTGATTATGAAAAAATCTTAGAAAAACTTAATAAAAATTTTGGTGAAAATCCAATTCCATTATGGGAAATTGATAAAACATATGCTAAGATAGAATTAAAAGATCCAAATGTTATCATAAAAATTAGGCCTATGAGATATGGGCAAGAAGATAGAATAGAATTTGATAAACAAATTAAAAAACTATTAGATCTCAAACTTATCCGAGAATCTAAAAGTCCACATAGCAGCGCTGCCTTTATGGTTAGGAATCATGCAGAAATTAAACGAGCAAAAGCTCGTATGGTTATTAATTATAAAGAATTAAATAAATATACTAAATTTGATGGATACTTTTTACTTCACAAAGATACATTAATTACTTCTGTAATTAATAAAAAGATATTTAGCAAGTTTGATTGCAAATCAGACTTTTGGCAAATTAAGCTTGAAGAAGAAAGTATTCCACTTACTGCCTTTAGTACACCACAGGGACAATATGAATGGATTATAATGCCATTTGACTTAAAAAATGCACCGCAAATATTTCAAAGAAGAATAGATAAAATCTTAAAAAAATTTCATGAATTCTGCATTGTTTATGTGGATGATATATTAATATTCTCTAATAATAAAGTTGATCATATTACTCATTTAATTTCTTTTGCTGAAAAATGTAAGAAACATGGGATATTACTTTCTAAAAAGAAAGCTGAGATAATGAAACCTAAGATTGAATTTCTAGGATTAATAATAGATGAAACAGGAATAGAGATGCAACCTCATATTTCTGAAAAAATATATTTGTTTCCAGATAAATTAGAATCTAAGGAGCAAATTCAAAGATTTTTAAGATGCCTTAATTATGCTGAAGGTTTTATAGAAAATTTAGCAAAAGAAATACAACCCTTACAAGGATTATTAAAAAAGAATAATACTAAATCTTGGGAAGAATCTCATACTTTAGTAGTTAAAAAATTAAAAGAAAAATGTAAAAATCTAACAAGATTAGGATTTCCAACAAATAGTGATAATTTAATTCTTGAAACTAATGCTTTCGATAATCAACAAAAGGTGCGGTATTAAAAACAGATCTAGGAAAGATTTGTAGCTATAACAATGGAACATTTAAGCCCGCGGAAAAGAATTATCATAGTAATGAAAAAATTTATTAGCTATTAAAAATAGAATAGCTAAATTTACTTTTTTTTTATTACCAAAGAAATTTAAATTCAGATATAATAATTCACAAGTTAAGGGATTTATATTTAATAAATTGCCTAATATCCTCAATATAAGAGATTAATTAGATGGCAGCAATTCTTTGCAGAATATAATTTTGAAATTGAGTATATTAAAGGATCTAACAATTGTATTGCAGATTTTCTCAACAGGGAATACAATGGATAAATGTCTTTCTAAAATAATAAAGGGCATAATGATGTGCTCTGAAGGTCAAAAGTTGCTTCTTAAAGGCAATGAAATGATTTATGATGGGCTTGCTATGATTGATGATGCCCAAGAAGAATTGAGCAAACTTTACCTAGATAAAAGTTTACAAAAACATCCAGAAGTTCAAACTTTAGAAGAATATATTAGCAAAATGCTAAGAAAGGTCCATTTCAAGGATCAAATGAGGGTCAGATCGCCCAAATGTTTCTTCACAGAATACAAAGATCCTAATTTCAGAGAGGTTCTCTCAATCCATGATCTTAAAGAACAATATATAAAGGGAGAGGGTTCCTGTTAAGTATATAAACACTGGAGGAAGAAACGGCAGCGTTTTATGTTGCAGCTTATGTGTTATAAATCCCTCGTGAGACAAGCGTGACTTCTTAAGTTCAAAACAGCATCTGAAGTTCTCGTTTTGATCATAACAGATTATGCAAGCTCACGTGATTTGGCTCGTGACAACTTAATGAAAGTGAGTTAGTTATAACGACTTATACACGTGGCTGAAAACTACGCATTTTGGGTTTTATTAAGCTGTTGAAACAGAGCTTTATAAGCTGAACATTCCAATGCATTAGAGCGAGTTGTGAGGATTCATTAGAGCGAGTTAGAGTGAGAGAAAAGCTTCTTCTTGTGCTCTGTAATCACTGTATTGAGTCCTTGTAATTGTTCTTCTTGAATCAATAAAGGGTAGCCCAGATGTTTCACCCGTGGATGTAAGTCTGAAAAGACTGAACCACGTAATCTTGTGTTCTTGTTGATTTGTGTTTTCAATTCTTGTTTCTTAGTTACTTTTTGATTGGTTAAACCCTAGTTTAATCTGTGATTGGTTGAGTTTAAGATTAATCTTCTGATTTGAGTGCAATTGGTGCTGTTCTTGGTGGGAATTCTGGGCAGAGTATTGGTCTTGAGCAAGTTAATATCAAACCAATCTCTACAGTTCCCAAAGCTCTTCACAGAGTTTAAAGCCCCAATATACTAAAAGCGGATAGTCAATTTCAATGGTTAAAATCCCATGTGAAAATGACTACGCTTATGAATATAAAAGAATTGGTAAACTAGCCTATGGGATTCGTCGTAGCTAAGCTATTGTACCAAATCATTCAGGGTTATAACTAATAATTAATTTCATCTTAGGAGATGATCCTAAAATGATAAAAGATATGTTTAAATATGGATTTCTTAATCTCATTTATACAGATGAAAATTTTAGGGAGCTTGAATTTCTTCCTAAAAAGATCAATGAAGCCGCCATTGAACTTAAAAGGATAAGCAGGACAAAAAAAGTAACTTTTGTCAAATTCCTCTCTGCTTGCCCTGAGTATGATGATAACATATGGTATCCAGCACAGCATATGATACAAGTTAGGGTTAGTAGCAAAAAAGTTAGTCCAACAATTGATCTAGATCAGGTCTACAATGATTATGATCCAGAATTATTTGAGACCAGAGCACTCACCACCAAATGGGCCATAGGGATGAAAGTCCTCAATGAACAACTCGAGAGGATAAGCAAAGGAAATGTGTGGCTCTATGAGGCCACCAAAGAGCATTTAATCTTTTCTATGAGCAGAAAGGACAATATTCTAGCTAAACAGGCCCTTATTAAAAAGAAAAAAGCAATATATGAAAATCACGTGGAGTCTAGTTTGCCAACACACCATGAGATATGCAAGGTGTTAAAACACCAGAATGATTGTGGGTTTTGTTGCGGAAAATCCAAATATGGGTCCAGTGAAGAAAACATGTCAATAGATGAAGAGCTCATAATAGGCATGTAGCGGGTCCAATAGATTAATCAAAGATGCCAGCTTGACAAAGCTCAATAATTCGAAATAAGAAGCCAAAAAGATAAAACTCAGAATTCTTATCTTGGCCATACAGTAGCTGTCTGCTACATAAGACAAATGTCAGCAAGATAAAGAGAGAAGGGTCACCTTATCTAGAGGAAATCCACGATATCTCACAAGAATGTAACATCTGTGATGTAATCTTATCTTTTCAAAGATATAAATATAATTGTGTAAGAAGGAGAAAGGCAATCGACCATGTAGCCATCTCTACTCCTTCAAACTTCTGTAATCATTTCTCTGTAACCATGTCTAGTTATGAAATAAATAAATATTTTAAGTGAAATTATCATCTTCTACCTTATATATTTTAAGAAATAAATCAAGTACTTTACATGCCAGCACTTGTGCTAATCGAAGAAGATTTCATATTACTAAACACTCTTCTAGAGACGTTTGCAAGAAAAGCACTTAGACAGATCCTTCTAGGCTGTGGAGTTCTGTGTTGCATTAGGCCATGTAGAACAGTCACCGAGGTGATCTTGTTGGACATGTGAAGCTATGACGGTGCTGACCATTGACCTCTCTATGGTTGGAGGCAATTAGTGAGTCTATCTCAGAATTTCGAGAGATAGTACACTGGTTAGTAATTCTGAACTATCTTCTGAAATTTTAACAACAAACAGAAGCATGTTGGCCCTTGATTGTTTTATTGGATAATATAATATTAGAAGTGATAAAAGTAGCTTAAATTCTTAAAACATGAAACGATCTGTTATCACGTTTTTAAATACTATCGATAATCTAGATTTTAGTCAAAAATACCAAAATTATTTATGCAATTATTATGATTAAAGATCATTTAAATCTCAAAAAAATTCAATACAGAAATATGACTAGAATAACTACTGAAGATGAATATGATATATTTGATGCCTTTGAAGAAGAAAATAGGATAGCATTAATGGAATCTATTTTAACAAGTCTTGAAGTGATTGAAGATAGGTGTAGAACTAATAACATGATTCAAAATCGCCTATAATGGATAACAATAATAACAATAATATGAAATTTTTAATTCAAAATGTCAAATTTAGATTACAATATTTATGTGAAAGCTTGGATGAAATGTATCTAAACCTATATAAAATTATAGTTGAAACTTTAAAAAGTTTTAAAGATAGATGTAGAAGAGATGGAAGAACAAATTGTCCAGTTATTCAAAATTAGTAATATCACCAGAAATTTAGCAAATCTTGCAAAAAGACCGTTGTTGTGCTAAATGTTGTACTAAATGTAGTAAGAATATCATTGTTGTTTTGGAAAACAAGCCCATGTGAACTAACAGACGCATGAAACGGAATAGATTACTAGTTTTTGTAGGCTGAATCTTAAGTGCTAAGACTAACTCGGAAAGAGTGATGGCCCTTCTGTGGCTGTGAATTATATCTGCTATGCCTAGCGTAACCGCACCCTTGAGTGACATCGCACTTAAATTACTAAGGAAAAGCTTAATTATTTGACCATGACCTTCAAACAACTCTCTTACGCTTACCCCACCTTCATTTTCAATGGGATTCATGACTTCAATTGATCTCTTGTTTACTTCTCCCATTACTTCTCAAAACTAACACTTATCAATAGATAGCTCTATACATCTCCCTTGAATTGCATTTATACATATTCTTACTTATTATAAGCCAAGTTTAAAGGTCAACATAGTTATACATATAATTAATTACAATTAACAAAATTAATTTGACATATTAAAAGTTATTGAAGGTTAACACAGTTATACATATAATTAATTACAATTAACAAAGCTAATTTGACATTATTAAAAAGTTACAAAAGTTTGAAAAATAAGAGCATGAAAAGGCTGACATGCATTTTCTTTTTCATAGACAAAAAGAAAAAGAAAAAGTAGAGGTTCGTGAAATTTCAAATCAATTTTTTAAACTCATACTTTTCCGAACATTCGAATTTTCAAATTAAATAAAGCTATTTAAAAAATATTTAGCCAAGCCTCTGGAGGCAAATTAAAGTATCTTTTATTTTATTGTAAGTTATTTATAACATACTTGAATATTTTGGTCTTTTCATATAGTTGTTTTTTTTAAATACATTTTACAACAACATTTTTTATAAAAATTTGATGTTTTGAGTTCCCTATTCGAGCACTATTTAAAAAAATTAGATACTGTAGCATGACTCATGAGTCATGATTTTAACAAAAGTTACGCTATTTTAATTTAACTAAAAAATAAAGTTTCAAAATTTTGAAAAATAAATGAAAACACTAAATTAAATATACATTAGATACGATTTGGAAGAATACTAAATAAAATATACAAAAAATAGTATGTGCAACAGAAAACAAATTGTAATAGTTCCGCCCAAAAACTTGAGGAATGCTTAAAAATTAAAAGATATATATTATTTTAATTAAAATATATTTTTTAACATATATTTAACCCACCCATAATATATATTTATAATTTTAAATCCTATAAGCCCAACTTTTAAAGCTTAATCCAACAAAAAAATAAAATTTTACGAATTATAAGTTTGTAAATTGTAATGAAATTTTTTTTTCAAAAAGTGTGGAATTTACAATTTTGGGCTTTTGGCCCCAACCCAAAAAACGCTCGACATGCTAGGGCTAGGCTCAGCCTTTAACACTTATAAAAAAAAAAAAATTGGCTAGGCTTTAACAAGCCCTGCCCAAGCCCAATATTTTGCCATATCTACTACCATTCTTGATGTTTGAAAAATTGAAGGGATGCAAGTTGGCCATGACAAAATTCAACAAAGTATACATTATTTTATTCTCACTTTTTCAAAGAGTGATGGTGATAGAGCTATAAATTCTTGTATAAATTTATTTTACAAATTAATGTGACATAAATTAATTGGTTAGAAGAAAATATAAAATAATAAAATAAATCATATGGGCTAAGAATTATTTAATCTAATTAATTGAATTATGACATCAGCTTGTACAAAATAAGTTTATACAAGAGTTTATAACTCTATCTTTACAGTTTCTCAAAATTTCTTAAAGGAAAAATGACACTTAATCCTAAGGTTTAGAGAAATGGTCACGTAGATCACAAATTTTCAGTAAGGGACACTAAAGCTCCCTTTTTTTTCTACCATAATATCCTTTAGTTATATTAATCCAAAAAAATGACTCCAATGTTTTATAATAAATAGAAATATAATGTTAAAATTAATGTAATTACATATGCATTTTCAAATAGTTTCAATATTTAAAATGTTATATTAATCATTTTTAATCGATTAGACATATTTTATTAGTTCACTTATTATGCGAAAAGGGTAGATGTAAAAGGTCATTCAGTTTTCTTGCGAAATTCTGAAAACTGCATAACTGGGCCCAAGTGTTTTTGTGTATTGGACTCAACGGGGGTATCGATTCTGCACCATATTGAACTGATCTTTAGACAACAGCTTCATTCGTAAGGTTTTAAATGAAGCTATTGGCACCCCATCATTATTCTAACAAAACCCACCCCAAATAAAATTACATTTAAGATTTTTCAATTAATTACTTTCATTCATCATCTGTCGATTTTCTTTTCTTCTACTTATCATTATTATCTAATCAAAATAAATTTTACAAATTTAAAAAAATACATTGTTCTTTTCCTATTTCTTATTTATTCAATGTTTCTCTACTTAAGAATGTTTTCAAATTATAATTTAAAATATGTGTGATTTAAGTGAATGATTGACATTAAAAAATTCATCACCGACAAAATTTTTTAATGTGTATGGAGGGTAATGATAAGATTATAAAAGCCAAAAAAAAACAAAAATTAACATCACACTACTTTGAGTTTTGAAAAAAATTAAATTAAATTAAAAACTAGAAGAGTGTAAAAAAAAGAACATTTTCGAAAATATTTTAAAAATAACTAAAAAGAAAGGGGCTTTACGAGGAGATTAGTGGAGTGCTACTAGTCCAACTCTTTTTCTTTTTTCCTTTTTCAACCCCGAAACATACATTGAGGAAAGTTTGAGAGTGAGTTAGGATAATTGGATTGAAAAGGTGTTCAAAATTGCAACAGTATTGACCCAGAGAAGATATTGAACAATAACATGTCAATTCACAAATCAGGTCATGAGTCGGCCCTGGTATATGTCCTATTAGTTGGAGAAGATCATGGCTAATTTATAAGTCTTGAATCCTCAAAATCAAATAGACACTTTCTAGGTAACAGAGCTAAATAAAAAAATCATAACGGGCTGTTTGCTCCAAACAAATAATATCTAAGTAAGAGTTGGACTATTGGAACCCCTTCATTAATCTCATAAAACCTTAATTATATTACAATTACAATAAATGACAAATATAAAATAGAATTAACCACACTTATTATTTTTTTTAAGGGGACAAACAACAATAAACTCATTCATCCTTGTCCAAAATTGAAAGAGACTACATAGTGATCGCAATTGAAAAGCATGATAGATAATGATAGAAAATAATATCCTTCTTTAGATAATGTTTTCATGAAAATTGTCTTCAGAGATTAAAGAATACTAAACCTATAATGAGTATGGATTTGTGTCCAAAATTATCCTTCAGCTCCTCAAGCAAAGGCTCCTGCTCCGTTCTTCTTTGGTGATGCCAAAGTACCTTTTCGGATGCCGCTCAATATGATAAGTTTTGCTTAATTTTTCTTTCCATCTATTTTATCTTGCACGTACGGGTATGATTTTTTTTGGTTTTTTTTAATTAGAAAAATTAACACTGCACCATTTTTATTTTGTCATATATACATCTAATCATCACAAAATTTTGACATTTTTTTTGAATTACTTTTGTTTTTAAACTTATATCAATCAACTACTTTCACACTATAAAATGATGATTTTACCCTTAAATAAATTATAATACTATTTTATTCTATAAAATTTAAAAAGAATAAAAAATTATAGTTACAAGATTATCCTTAAATTTAATAAAACAAGTAAATCTCAAAATCCAAAAACATTCATTTTTTATAACTATAATTTCATTTAATTCGTATAGGGAAGTTTCTTAATTTTAATTATAGGAAAGTTTATAATAATTATAGAGAGCTTTTCTCTTCATGTTAATTTTTGTTAGCTTTCATACTTATTTAATTACAAGAATTAAATGAAATTATAATCACAAAAAAATAAAAAAAAATTAACATTATAATTTTTAAATAAATTATAATTATAAAAAATTAACATCCCAGATTTTGTGATTTATTTATTTTATTAAATTTAGGGGTATTCTTGTAATTATAATTTTTATTTTTCATTTAGGGATAAAATGGTTATTTTTAGTGTCAAAGTGGTTAATTGATATAAATTTAGAAAGCAAATTGGTCTAAAGAATACGCCAAAATTTTGTGATGGTTAGATGATTATACGTATAACAAAAGAAAAGAAAATTTACAAAAATAACCCAAAAAGTTTTGGATTTTTCAAAATTAACTCCTCAAGTTTATTTCTATCAACATTAGCCAAACACCACACTTTTGGACGAAATTACCCCTCTCATTCTCACCCAAGCTTCCTCTCTTTCACTGAAACTCTCTCTCCCCAAAATCGGCCACTCATTGTCGATGGCTTCCCACAGTTCATCGGAGTCCATCCTCGATGACCAAGATCTCTAAATTTCACGGCAAAGATTTCCAAAATCCTAGGTTAGCTATTGTATGTTCTTGTTATGTGTTCTAGTATGTTATTGTTTTATGTTGTTGTTATTGTGTTGTGTTGGTGTGGTGGTGGAGATTTAAAGCGTTGTTGCCATTGTTGGTATGGGTGAGGGCGACGGGATGCCCATGTCTTGTAGATTTGGTGCGATGCTGGATTTAGTGCGATTTGGTGGTGCGATGGGCGTCCCATCGATGTCGTACCAGTTTGGTGCGATGGGGTGCATGTCGCACCAGATCTATGCGAGCCTGTCGCACGTACATCAGGTGCGATAGGCAGCCTTGGTGAGACAGGCAGCTTGTTGCACCAAATTTGGTGGGATAGGTAGCTTTTTGCATGAAATTTGGTGAGACACGTTGTCGCGCACTTGTCGCAAGCACATCAAATACAATTGGCAGCCTGTTGCTCGCAAATTAGGTGCGTCAGGCAGCCTATCGCACACAGATCAAGTGCGACAGGCAGCCTGTAGCACCAAATTGGTGAGACAGGCAGCCTGTCTCACTAAATTGGTCTGCCTGTCTCACTAACTTGGTGAGACAGGCAACCTATCGCACAAAATTTGGTGAGACAGGCAAGTTAGCGAGACGGGCAGCCTGTCTCACCAAATTAGTGAGACAGGCAACCTGTCGCATTATTACACATTTTGATTTTTTTGTTTCCAAGTTCAATTTGTTAGATTTGTGTTAGATTGATGCTTAATTCAAATGGATTAGGGTGTATTTGGTCGGAATTCACTTTTGCCATTCTCCATTGCCGTTCTGCGTCGCCGTTTGCCATTGTCGATGATGATTAAAAAGAGAAAAGCTGGTTACCGTTTGGTGAAGAGGGAGAGAAGTTTTGGTTGAAATAAGGAGGGTAATTTAGTCTAAAACTGTGGTATTTGGCTAATGTTGATAGAAATAAACTTGAGGAATTAATTTTAAAAAACCCAAAACTTTATAAGTTATTTTTGAAAATTTTTTCAAGAGAAAAGTAATGCAGTGATAATTTTCCTTTTTATTATAAATCTAAAATTTACTTTATCTCTCATTTTCTTTTGTAGTCTCATCTATACAATTGATTTGTACAGCTAAAAATGTTAATCTTTCTTCTTCTTTCTTATTTTATATTGGTTATTTTTATTTTTATTTTTGGAAGCTAGAGTTTTTGAGTTGATTGCAAAACAATTTTAAGAGTGAGAAAATACCAAAATTGAAAGATACAATTATGTTTATTTAAAAAAAAAAAAAAGAGAGATATTTTTCTATATTAATAGGAGTATAATTTTTTTTTTCAATTATAATAGGAGTATAATTGAAAAATGGATTTTAAGAAGATTTTAGAAGGATGCTTCAATAGTCCAACACCAACTCTATGTATAAGACCGACGTGGTTTAGATTTCGACGCCCAATATAATCTCAAGCTTAGAGCATTCCCAAAAGGCTCTTCAGATAAGATTTTTCTTCTTATTTGAAGAGTCATGCCAATATAAAACACTCCAAAAGACACGTTAATTTAGTTTCTTTAAATGAGATTTGTTTTTCACTTTTCAATATTACCGAGTGAGTTTCTCACTTTTTTATAAATATTTTATTATTATTTATTAAAAAGATAAGAGTGTTATAATTATTATTTATGTTTCTTTTTAAAAAAATAACAGATATCTAACGGTTTTTTGATTAAAATAATATTAATTTGTTCTTATTTGATGAGTCTTTTGGAGGAGATTTTATTTTTCTAATCTCTTATTTGCTACGTAGGTAAGCAAATAAGTATTTAAAGAGTAAAATTTGAATAATCTTTTAGAGATGCTCTTATGTTGTATTGGACTTGTATGGTAACACTGCAACATCAATATACATACATAAACAAGCTTTTTACAAATTTGTACATGTAGCATTATTTTTATATTATATATAAGCCCGCATAATCAAATATACCATCATCAACCAAACACCATCTTACTATGTACCAAGACGGTGATCCAAGCATTTTAATTAGAAAAAATTAAATAATAATTTCGGCAGCATGTTAATTAGTCACTTCATTTCAAAGCAGCAGGCAGCTAACCATTAATCTACATACAGCCAGTTGTTGAATGATGAAACCTTGACACCATTTTTTCTTATCGAATTTCAAATGAAACAGGAAAGCCTTAGAATTGATTTGGTATTCTGCCATTCAGAACCTCAGGATTCCAACGACCCAAAACTGATTAAATTTGACAGACTGGGGTCAAGGTCAATGATATGATGGTATATGTGCTCAAATTTCATCTTTGGAAGTTATACAAACTTGACCAAGAAAACTAAAAATTATAATTAAAATCACTTCTCTCACAAAATATTGATATTGGTAACATATAACCACCAGCGAATACTGATTATACTTGGTTTACGCAAGATTATGATGTTTGCATTACTCAATTTTGGAGAGGAGATTGCCATTTGCTCCCTGTCGAAATCGTATTTTACAACTTAACCTTCAGTGTTTTATAAATATTCCATTACTCCTTGACTTCAAAACTTAACAAAAAAGAAAATGCTAAATATATCATTTGATTTGATATATATTATTGAGAATATAAAATCTACCTTATTTATAAAAAGACAAAATAGTAAAAAAATAACAAAATAAGGAAAGATTAACATAATTGATTGTTACTATTAACAACTTTGAAATTCACATTTAATATTTCATTCGGACCAGCCAATTCTTCTTCTGGCCTCTCAACCAATGCCCTATGAACACCATCATCGAACTACAGTACAACGTTAAATTAGAGTTAGGCGGTGGTGTCAAGCCAAATATGAATGTAATGGTAGTCGATTAGATTCTTGAATGTAATGGTAGTCGATTAGATTCTTGAATGTAATACATGCATTTACTACCATAAGAAACATAATACAAAAGGATTTATTGGATAATTATTAATATAATTTAATAAAAGAAATACCAAACTAATTCAGTTAATTATTTTTTAACCACGTTTCAACCATATAATATATGCAATTAGAAATCTCTCAAATCAATTTTGTGATGTGGTAGTCTAGATATATGGGTCAAGAGAGGACGTAATTATTTTTAAATATTTAGAAAAAAGTTCAACCTCCATAACAGACAAGAAAATAAACTAAAATTAATTTAATTCTGCTTAAAATTAAGAGTATTGCCAAGATCCTAATATTTGAGTTCCAATAAATGTTCATTCATCAGTTGAATGGTAGAATAGAGTAATAAGTAATTTTTTTATATGTATCATCTAATAAATGAATAACATGTAATATTTGGATGAATATAAATATTGAGATAAAAATAAAGATAATTACCCAAACCTCAACCAACTCTATGAATTTTTTCTTTTTAATTAAAGCGAGGTAACTTTATTGAAAAAAAAATCAATTCTCTACGAATAATGGATGGACCTTTAAATTGATTAATTATTTTTATGATGGACTCGTGATCCTAAGTTGATTTCACAATGGACAGGTGCTCAAAGAAATTGTAAGTCAATATCCCTTTCTTTGGGTAGATTTGGACATAAAAAAATTGGAAACTTGACCATTAGAAGTGTAATTATTACAGGATGCCTTTAGCCAAGTCTTCGCAGTTTCGTTGGCATTAAATTTCCAAACACAAAATTTCAACATAATTTAGATGAAACGCAACTTAATTAAAAAAGAATTTTTAGATTAAGCAATGATGAATGAAATTGATTTTAAGGAGTCTATATATTGACCTTATTTTCCCACCTCTTTTTAAGTCCAGGCAACACGTCCTCTCTACTATTTTCCTTCAATGCATAATACCCCTTTCCATTTAAGCCTCCACAATTCCTTCCTTCACGCAAGACTCTAAAAGATGAAAAATATCTCTTCTATTATTCTTTTTATTACCAAAAAAATCTTAAAAAATAATAAGTAGTTTAAAATAAATTATAAGTCTCACAAGAATCTCTATTCAATATTACTTTTACTGCCATTGTACTGATGTCTAATAGTAAGATATCTTGAATTAGTTACATGAACTATTTTGAATTTGAATTTCATTTATATTAGAGTTCGAGGGTATTAATTTGGTTTTTATTTTATGTATTATTTACACAAAAATAAAAGAAAAACTAGTCCTATTTTTAGATTAAAAAATTTCACATATTGAAAATTCAACTCAGTAGTGTATTCAATTCCAGTACTCAAAGGCAGAGTCTATCAAAGATTGTGCTGAATATTATATCCACTTTTCCATGCTAATTAAGAAAATTTGCTTCAAACCGCAACGACCATGTGAATGATTAGCATCTCAAAAGCGTAATGATGATTTGTGTAGAAGAACTGTAGCTAATGCAAGTTTAGTCAAGGTATATGGAAAATTGATCTTTTGAATTTCAAATTCCAAAATTTCGGCTAAATAAACCTAATTCCGTGGTGACTCAACAATGCCAGCATGAAACGTCATGACTACATCACTAAATTAGAGGCTTGGAATTAAGTTTTTTATAGCTATTAAAAGGATGGTGATATTTCTATGCTTGAAATTGTGTAAACAGTAAACTCACTCACTTCAAAAAATATATATAGTTTTAAAAAATTCACTTTATTTTTAATTATAATTTCAATTAAAAAAAGGATAAATTTGAACAATTAATCAATTAAATTCTCACTAATTATTTAAACTTATGGCACAAAAGCACATGTTTTGGATAAGTAAAATAGTTAAATTAAAATTATGTTAAAATAACATTAGTGATCAACAATGGTCAAGAAACTTAAGTGAAGAAAATGATCTAATTGATTAATTATTTAAACTTTTTCTTCATTGTGAATTTAAAAAACTAATGCGTTTTTTTTTTAAGCAAACTTTTTAATATTTGTCATCACCCTTTTTAAAAACTATCTCAAGAAATTTATCATATCGACTATCAAATTATTTTAAAGTTGTGCTTAGTTGATCTGTCAATATATAAAGTGACTGAAAGATGATGGATAGTGTGAATATATTATTGCCCAAAATAAAAAAATCAATCATTGAAGAAATGTTACGGGCATATTTGTAGGAATCATCAACAGCAGTGCATTTTTTGTTTGATTGATTGAAAAAGGCTCAATCTAAATTTGATATTGTATTGTATTATTGTATACATGTCTTTACAAATTTTGGTGTTTATTAATAATTGAAGTTATTTATTAAACTTGACAAATTTAAAGGGATCAGAAATTATAAAAATATATGCTATATCTGTAACCCGAATGAATGGCCTTTAAAGTGTGAACGGAGAATGAGTTATGAAATAAATTTGATGTTTATCCACAATGTAAGTGTACTATTATATATGTATAGTAAACGAACATAACGAGAGCCGATCGATACGTATTTAAAGAAGGGTAATTTTTAGATACCTCCCCTGAGGTTTGGCCTTGCTACACCTGGAGAGAAGTTATCCATATATTGACATATCGCCCCCTGGACGTATATAATCGTTAGGTAGCCGTTTGGTCTGTCAATGAAAGTACAATAATACCCTTAATTCACATTACAAGAATTCCCACTACTTCATGCAATGCATATTACAGACCCAACAATGCAGACTTGTAGACCATCTCTTGATTTTTTACGCCAAATGCATAAAAGCATTCTCAACTGCAACAAGTTTCCATTCTCAGCAACAAGTTTGGATTTTTTTTTCAAAAAAAAATGAAGAGCAGATCAAGTAAATTTCAACATGCACTGAAATACCCACCATCTTATCTCCTAAAAAATAAATCTTTTTCATATTTTACACAACATTTTCCAGAGATTATCAACTTAAAAATCAATTTATTTTTATGACTACTTCATTTTTTTTGAACCCTAAATATTATTCTGAATTAATTGAAACAAAAACTCAAGTAACTAAACAAACAGCATTTTGAACAAAATGCAAGAAAAAATTAAACCAAAATTAAGTTTCAAAATTCGATGAAAATGCACACCTGGTACGCTCTTCAATCACCGACTACTCAGATGCCGGCCGTCGCTGGATTGCGGTCGTAACATGTTTAATCTCAAAAAGTATTGCTTACTGCATCATAACATCATAAAAGCTAAATTGAGTGGGTATTCTCTGTTTTGATAAAGATGGGTCACTACCCCAGTTTTCACCCGGTTTCAAGCTTTGTATCACTTTGCATTCTGAATGCATAGTGACTTGTTCAGAAATGTATGAACGAAATAGATGGGATATGATGGGGGTTTATCTTAGACAAATGCCTCGATTTGTCGTCAAGGGTGAATGGATTAGATGATTGATCGGAGTCGCCATCATTAATTCATCATCCCAGATAAAATCCCCAAATCAATATCTCCTATTCATGTTGTATGTAAAAATAAAACAATTTTTATAAATGAACTTTAATAAACAAGCAAAAGATACAACAAGACAATCATCTCAGAGAACAAAAACCCTAACCTAGAACAGGCACTAGCAGAGGTAATGCGAGTGCAGCGTCGCCTGTTCCGAAAAAATCTCATTTTTATTTATACACGATTGTTCTGTTCTTGTTGTCCTGTTTAGGGTTTGTTAAGGATCAAAGTGACGAATTTACGAAAATCACTAGCTAGCTAAATGTCAAAAGTACCCCCCAAAAGCAACAAGAGTTGCTGGTTATATATTGCATCTTGAGCGTCCACATCAGCATTCATCCTCTTCTCTCTTTTTAATTGTCAGCATAGCGACATGTTCAATCATTCACTGTCAATCAACTTTTTTAATATTTAAAAGTTGTAAATTTCTGCAATTACTTAATTATCCTCAGGTACCAAACGGATGCCAAACGGTTATATACGTCTAAGGGGCGATATGTTAATATATGAATAACTTCTCTCCAAGTGTAGCAAAGCCAAACCTCAGGGGAGGTATCTAAAAATTATCCATTTAAAGAACTCTAACAGTATAGAGGATACATATTTTAATTGTCAATGTTGTTTAGCTAGGAAAAGAATTATATGAAGTTTAATATATTTATAAATATTAATTTTGTTAAACTTTCTAAAATTATATTACAGTTTGAACTTGCTGGTCTGAGCTAAATTTCTGGCTTCGCCACTACTGATCACGAAGGCGCATTTCGAGCCCCTCCCCTCAACATTAACATAACAGTAATGCTTAGAAGGGACAAACAAAAGCTTAAAGAAGCTGCAAAGGGTTATAAAGATCATCAACAGAATCTATAATTTGAAATATCATTAGCATCTTTAGACAAAGAACTAAAAATTTCAGTTAGAGGAACATCCCACAGTGTCATCAACACAAAGCAAATCCAGATTAGCCAAAATATCTGCTACTCAATCTCATGACAAGTTCCTGAATTGCATCGAACTATAATAAGGTGTTGGCAGTTAATCTATCTATTGCATCCCTACTGCTAAACAAATTGACTACAGCATAGAGCCACTCTCAAGCCAAAGATTAGACCTCCCACGAGCTGCCGCTTGCTCAATAACCACAACCGTTCATTTGCAATCTTATTATGGTGGACTCGGTTTTTTCCAATTGGCGAACAAATAAAACAATAACAAATGTGCCATGCAACAACATCAAATCTATTATTCTCTAGAAAAAAAAAAAAACTAAATGGAGCTATTGGAAATTGACGCAGCTGGGCAGCGGAAGTGGATTGATAGATAGATAAACACTAAATATCATATTCTAAATGATGATTTAAATCAAAAGACTACAAGGGAGATTTTGATATATAATTCCAAAGGAATTATAAAAGAAGGATTTTATTTTGAATAATTGAATTTCAATTAACAATGACAATACCTCCTTATTTATAATAATAGGGCGACTTTATCTCGCAAGTTAACTTAAAAGAAAAACTAAATCACAATTATAGTGAAAATAAAAAATTAAAACACATACCATAATTGAATTTAATTGAAAATAGAGAATATCAAATGACTTAAAATAACAAAATCTTAAAATTTTAAAATAACGTCCTGTCATAAATGAACTTCCCCAAACAAATTACTCAAGTATGAAAGCCTTGGAAAAAGAATACATGAATGTGTAGAAACAGTGAAAAAAAGAGAAAGAGAGGAGCGTACTGAAGGGAAAGAGAATCATAGACTTCACATAAAGATTCAAAGGGAAAGGTTAAAAAAAATAGCTCCTGGAAATCCGGTAATGATATATCTTGTCGGCAAATTTTTCTTGATTATTGATTCCTAGTTAATTAGCTTAGCACCAAAGGATCCAGTAGAGTTAAAGATTGATTGAGTTGAGTTAAAAGAGTGTGCATATGCACAACTTTTGGCTCAGTGGGGTCTAATTTTGTGTTTGTCTAAAGATTAGAGGCATGCTTCACGGACAGTACGTTTGTGGTGGCTGTAGGCTTCTCTGTTTTATTTTGTGAACAAAGATATATGTTTATATGCAACAAGAGCCTGCAGTTCATATTGGTCATTTTAATTTGTCTCCATCCAAGAGTCGTATCTTTTAACGCGGCTTAAAGGCTTGACAAAGAAATCAAATTGTTTGAATGGAACAACGTATTTTTTCTTTTTCATATTAATATGTTACAATTAAAAGAGTGTTAGAAAAGCTATTAGCCCGCAACACAAAATAAAGAAGTAAAACAAGATGAAGAACAAAATGAGAGAGCAAAATATTATAGAATAATTTTATTCATTTCAAGTGTGTACAAAACAAGGAGATGAGCTCTCCTTTTATAGTTACATCATCACTACATGAATTGAATGAAAACATTATGGATCATAATTTCTTGTGTGATAGTGGGAGTTATAGAGAAGTCAAAGGTTGCTAGTGGGAGATAGTGGGGAAACAAAAGGATGAATGCTTTGAACATCCACATTTATTTTAATAAATTCATAACACTCCCCCTTGGATGTTCATTACAAAAGAATATGCCTCATTAAAACCTTTACTAAAAAAAAAAAACCCTTATGGGGAAAAAATATTAGTAAAGGAAAAAAGAGTACATTATCTATTGATCTCCTCAAATAAATAATTTTGAAGATATAAAGTTGCCTCATTAAAACCTTACTAGGAAAAACCCAGTGGGATAAAAACCTAGTGAGGAAAAAGAGTACAACATATAAAATATTTTTCTAAAATAAATTATTTTCCCCAACAAGTGTACTCCCCCTCATCTTGACATAGATTCTTCAAGATTTGGACAAAAATCTTTGAGTCGACGCATCCCAATTTTGTGTACCAATTTTTTGAATGTTGCTGTTGGTAGGGATTTTGTAAATAAATCGCGATTATCACTTGAGCGTATTTGCTGAATATCTATATCACCATTCTTTTGAAGCTCATGCGTATAAAAGAATTTTGGTGAAATATGCTTGGTCCTATCACCTTTTATATAACCACCTTTAATTTGGGCAATGCATGCTGCATTATCCTCATATAATATTGTGGGGTTATTTTTAATTGATGACAATCCACATGTTTCTCGAATATGTTGTATCATTGATCTTAACCAAATGCACTCTCTACTTGCTTCATGAATAGCAAGTAATTCGAATGATTTGAGGATGTTGCAACCATTGTTTGTTTCATTGATCTCCATGATACAAGACTATCACCAGAGGTAAATAAATAACCCGTTTGAGATCTGGCTTTATGTGGATCGAGAGATATCCAAAGATCTGCATATCCAATTAGTGGTGATTTTAATCCATTTGGATAAAATAAACCCATGTCAATGGTTCCACGAAGGTAGCGTAATACGTGCTTTACACCATTCCAATGCCTACGAGTTGGTGCAGAACTATATCTTGCTAATAAATTAACTGAAAATGCAATATCAGGTCGAGTACAATTTGCAAGATACATGAGTGCACCAATTGCACTTAAATATGGTACTTCAGGACCAAGAGTTGCTTCGCTATCTTCTTTAGGACGAAATGGATCTTTTCCCACATCAAGTGATCGTACCACCATTGGAGTACTTAATGGATGGGCTTCATCCATATAAAATCGCTTCAAAACTTTTTTAGTATATGTTGATTGATGTAAGAGTATTCCACTTGACAAATACTCAATTTGTAAGCCAAGACAAAATTTTGTTTTTCCAAGATCTTTCATTTCAAACTCATTTTTCAAATAAGAAGCTGTTTTTGAAAGCTCTTCAGGAGTTCCGATGAGATTTAAATCGTCAACATATACTGCAACTATTGCAAATCCAATTTCAGATTTTTTAATAAAAACACAAGGACAAATTGGATTATTTACATATCCTTCTTTCAATAAATAGTTGCTTAGGCGATTGTACCACATACGCCCAGACTGCTTTAATCCATACAAGAATCGTTGTAGTTTCAAAGAATATAAACTACGAGGTTTAAATTTGTTTGCTTCTGGCATTTTAAACCCTTCGGGGATTTTCATATAAATATCTGTATCAATAGAACCATACAGATAAGCAGTTACAACGTCCATAAGGTGCATGTCAAGCCCTTCTGAGGCTGCGAGACTAACTAAAAATCGAAATGTAATTGCATCCATAACAGGAGAATATGTCTCCTCATAATCAATGCCAGGTCTTTGAGAAAAATCTTGTGCTACTAATCTTGCTTTATATCTCACAATTTCATTTCTCTCATTTCGTTTTCTAACAAACACCCACTTATATCCAACAGGTTTGACATCTTCAGGTGTCAGGACTACTGGTCCAAATACTTTACGTTTTGCAAGTGAATTTAGCTCTACTTGAATAGCATCTTTCCACTTTGGCCAATCATTTCTAACTCGACATTCTTCCACAGTTTTTGGATCATGATCCTCATCATCATTTGTAATATTAAAAGCAACAAGTGAATGAAAAAATATCATCAATAATTATTTCATTTCGATCCCAAGATTTTTCTATACCAACAAAACCAATCATTATTTCATTATTTTGTTTCTCTTCAGGAGAAATTGATACTTCTTCAGTAGTTGGTAAATTTTCTTCTTCTAGATCAACAGGATGAATACTATTTGATTGATCAATCTCTGTTATTTGATTAGTAGTCAATGGCTCTTCAGGAGTACTTATTTCATTTTTTAACCTTTCTTGTGTTTTCCTCTTCCGGGGAATTCTGTCTTTTGAGCCAATTGGCCTTCCACGTTTCGCACGTATTTTACTTCCGTCGTGTTGTCCTTCGTGGGATCTCAACACGTCTTTGGGGGGCATTTTCAATTGGAATATGTGATTCTATTATTTTTCTTGAATCGAGAAATGCATCAGGAATTTGATTTGCAATATTTTGCAAATAAATGATCCTTTGAACTTCAAGTTCACATTGATTTGAACCAAGATCAAGATGAGATAATGATGATGCATGCCATGTAATCTCACGTCGTTCATTAATTTTTGTCTTTTCTCCCCCTAACGACGGGAAAACTTGTTCATCAAAATGGCAATCCGTAAATCTTGCGGTAAAAAGATCTCCGCTTAAAGGCTCAAGATACCTAATTATTGATGGAGAATCAAAACCAACATAAATTCCAAGTCTTCGTTGTAAGCCCATTTTATTCCTTTGTGGGGGAGCAATCGGGACATAAACAGCACATCCAAAAATTTTCAAATGAGAAATATCTTGTTGGCCAAAAACAAGTTGTGAAGGTGAATATGTATGATAAGAACTTGGTCGAATGCGAATTAATGATGCAGCATGTAGTATTGCATGTCCCCAACATGAAAAAGGTAAATTTGACCTAAGAATTAATGGTCTTGCAATTAATTGTAAACGCTTAATCAAAGATTCAGCTAAACCATTTTGTGTATGAGTGTGTGCAACAGAATGCTCAACATCAATTCCAATAGAAATGCAATAATCATTAAAAGATTTAGATGTGAATTCACCAAATAAGTATCAAGTCTAATTCTTTTAATAGGAAAATCAGAAATTGTGCTTTTAATTTAATAATTTGAGCAAGAAATCTAGCAAATGCAACACCACGACTAGAAAGTAAAGAGACATGTGACCATCTAGTTGATGTATCTATTAAGACCAAGAAATAACGAAATGGTCCACAATTTGGATGTATAGGGCCACATATATCCCCTTGGATTCTCTCTAAAAATTTAGGAGCTTCAAAACTTACTTTCATCGGAGATGGTCGAATTATTAATTTCCCTTGAGAACAAGCAAAGACATGGACTTTCGGTAGGCAAAAGAATCTTCTGGTTCTTTAATTGATGTCCATGTGAATTTTGTATAATACGACGCATCATAATTGATCCAGGATGCCCAAGTCTATCATGCCAAAGTTTAAAAATCTTTGGATCAGAGAACTTCTGGTTTATTGCAAAGTTTATTTCTATTGTTCTTATAATTGTATGATACAACCCAGAAGAAAGAGAAGGTAATTTTTCTAGTACATGCTTCTGGCATGAAATAGTTGAAGTAATACAAAGAAATTCACAATTACCTTCATTAGATGTTTCAATGTGATATCCATTTTGACGAATGTCCTTGAAACTAAAGCGATTTCTGGATCTCATTTGAGTATAAAACATCGTTTATTTGTAATTTTGTACCATTTGATAACATAATATTAGCTCTTCCTAGAGCCTTCAATTAGGTTAGCGAAACCAGATATTGTATTAACATTAGCCTTAGCTAATATTAAATTATGAAAATATTTTTTATTTCGTAGAATTGTGTGCGTTGTTGCACTATCCACCAAACATCCATCTTCATTATTCACCAAGTGATTGTTCAAATTCATTGTATATCTTCACACATAGATATAAATAAGTCAATTGAATATAAAAATATTCAAATAATATAAAGAAAACATTACAGAAAATGTTTTATTAAGGAAATTGAAAAGTTACACACCAAATTCTCATAAAACACTAAAAACAATAAACACTCTTACAATATAAACTTAAACACACTATAACTGTAAAGAAACACACCAAGCTTTAAACACACTAGTACTTATTTTAGAATTTAAACACACCAAACTTTAAAAATAACACACTTCAAACTATGGCACTCTTAATCGGTCTTCACATGTCCATCACCAATTAAATGGCCAATTTTGCCATTTGGATCTTCAAAAAAATCAGAAACATCCAAATGAGTTATATCAATTGGATTTTCATGATCTATGAAATTTGTCTCAATTTCTTTTCCTTTTGCATTTTTAGATGCTTGATAAAGATCAGCTAAATGTTTTGGTGTACGACAAATACGAGACCAATGTCCCTTCACACCACATCTGAAGCAAACATTTTCATGATCCTTTGGATATTTCTTTTGTGGATCTTTTTCTTGCTTCTCATTATTGTTATTCCACTTCGAGTGGTTTGATCGATATTTCTTGTTATAGCCACCGCGGCCTCGATTATTTTTGTAGCCACGGCCTCGACCACGACCTCGATTAGCATTACGATTATTGGATGAAGTACCATTCGCTTCAGGGAAAGGTACAGATCCAGTTGGATGAGACTGATGGTTTCTCAACAAAAGTTCATTATTTTTTTCAGCCACTAAAAGACATGAGATTAATTCAGAATACTTTCTAAATCTCCGCTCTCGATATTGCTGCTGCAGGAGCAAATTCGAAGCATGAAAAGTAGAGAATGTCTTTTCCAACAAATCTGCATCAGTAATCTCTACTCCACATAATTTTAATTGAGAAACAATTTTGAATAATGCAAAATTGTATTCACTAACAGATTTAAAATCTTGTAATCGTAAGTGCATCCAAATCATAACGAGCTTTTGGAAGTATAACAGTTTTTTGATGATTAAATCTTTCATTAAGACAATCCCAAAGGACATGTGGCTCTTTGACCGTAAGATACTCACTTTTCAATTGTTCATGAAGATGGTGGCGAAGAAAAATCATTGCCCTAGCACGGTCTTGGGTTGATGCATCATTATTTTCTTTAATAGTATCTCCAAGATTCATTGCATCAAGGTGGATTTCAACATCCAAGACCCATGATAGATAATTATCACCAGAGATATCAAGTGCCACAAATTCAAGTTTCGCGAGATTCGACATTTTCAAACAACTATAAAACAATAAAGATAAATAATTAATTCATTATTAACAAGTAAATACTAGATATGTCATATACTCATAGAAATAAAATAATAAAATTTTGTAATCATCACATATACTATTCATGTTACAAAATTCATTTCAAATCTCATACCAACAATTATGCATATTTTAAGAGATATAGTAATATACATGCAATCATGGGAAAGCAATCTTATTTCAAACATCAATAGGATGATAATAACTAATATGACATAATTTGGTGATGAACAATTATAGGTATATAACAACTAAATTTGCTATATATAAGAAACAAAATAATTCATACCTGATCAACGTCTCGTGCTGATAACGTGTTAGAAAAGCTATTAGCCCGCAACACAAAATAAAGAAGTAACACAAGATGAAGAACAAAATGAGAGAGCAAAATATTATAGAATAATTTTATTCATTTCAAGTGTGTACAAAACAAGGAGATGAGCTCTCCTTTTATAGTTACATCATCACTACATGAATTGAATGAAAACATTATGGATCATAATTTCTTGTGTGATAGTGGGAGTTATAGAGAAGTCAAAGGTTGCTAGTGGGAGATAGTGGGGAAACAAAAGGATGAATGCTTTGAACATCCACATTTATTTTAATAAATTCATAACAAAGAGTATTGATATTTACTATTAAAAAACTATTGAATTAATTTACATCAATTTTAGAGTTAAAAAATGTGAAGTCTTAGCATATGGAGATTGAAGGTGGACGCCTAAGGCCTCTTATTTTGGGAATGTCTCATTTTTTTAGAATTTTCTTAATAATTCTTTAATTAATAAAGATTTTTTAATCAAGTGAATAAAAAGGCTTATTAGACATCACTCTAATTAATAATTATCCTACAATTAAAAATTATTTTTTATATAAAATCTATATTTGGTAACCTTAGTGTTAGAGAGATATAATCAATAATATCTAACTATTAATCCATTTAGTATTAGTCTTTCAAAAAAAAAATTAAATTTTTATCTTTTCAATTTCCTAAAAAACTTAATTATTTAAAGTTAGAATTTTTGACTTTTATTATCTTAGTATTCCTTTTAATTTCTATTACAAGCCTTATAATCTCAAAAAATCGAAAAAATTTCTTACCCTTTTTTCTACAAAGAAAATTATTACATTCATGGTTCATTTAAAAAAAAGAAAAAAATAGTTTCTTGAAATACAAAATTCATATCTATTATCTTATCATCAATTCATCATCTTAACTTTCTATGTGCTGCCATTCTAAATATTCTATTTGAAAATATTATTGTTCTTATCTACTTGATTGTTTATTTTGTAATAGTTTTAATGGAAGTAAAAAAGATATTTTCTTGACTATTTTTTTAGTTTTTGTTTTTAAAAATTTTTAAGATCATTTTTATTATTGTTAAATTCAAAAATTAAAGATGGAATGTATTTTGAACTATTTTATATTTCTTTGAATATTGAAATTGCAGAATAAAAAGAGGTCTCACAACAAAAATAAAAAAAAGATTCTAGACAATTATATTTTCATAATTAAGCTAAAATACGTACAATATATATAAAAGAGACATCAGTACATTCATTATTTAATTTTTTCAGTGAACCTCAGTTGAACAAGAGATATTCGTTGAAATAAAATCTACATGTAGGGATGGTAAAAATACCCGCTCGGACCGGACAGGGGTAATACAGGCCAGGTAATACCTGGACCGGAGATGAGGCTAGGCCGGTCCTGGGCATCACTTGAAAAGCCCGGTTCGACCTGGAACCTAGATTTTATAAAAGAAAATTATTATAAAATATATATTATTTTCAATAATTATATTTATTTAATATATGAACTCTAAATATTTAAAATTTTAAATATTTAGAGTTCATATTTTCATTTCTAATTTCATTAAATAAATTAAAAAATTTAAAAAAATAATAAAATAAATTAAAAAATATACGTATATAATATTATAAAATACAAAATCCGGGCTTAAAAATCTAAATTAAAAAACCCAGCCCAGTGCTTGGCTTTTTAAACCTGGACCGGATGGCCAAAAAAATGACCGGGCCGGGTCCGGCTACGGCAATACCACATATAGAGCAGTGTTAAGACAATACCACATGTAGTTAAGGAGGGAAGAGCATGTTTTTTTTTTTTTTTTGATTTACTAATATGTTACAAACTTACAATCAGAGGGACACTGATATTACATCAGAAGTATACTGATATTTACAACCAGAGATAGGTCGGAACTCGCCTGAATAATCCTATTATCGCACAGCCTGAAAGTCAACCCTCACTTATAATACTGGAGAGAGATTGTACCCCTATAGAAGAAGGGAGTTGCTGGGACTCGAACCCATGCGCCTAAGGTTATTGGGCGTAGAGGGAAGCGCATGTTAAATTTTTATCGCATATTTTATAAATGTGTTAAGACAACATGCTGTTGGTGGTAGAAACCACATATAGAGCAGTGTGGACAAATGCCCCTGCTAGGTGTAATTTTTTTAAGAGAATTATTTTTGAATTGCAATCACATTTTTATTTCCCCCCATAATGTTTGAATAAAATATAAAAAAATTTAGAGCAAAATCACATTTTCATCAACAAAATTATTTTAAAAGGGTAGATTAGGCGCAAAATTAAATGAAAATACTAAAATAAGTACCAAATTCATTTTTAAGTAAATTATATTTACTCCCACTACTTCAAAATTCTGGCTCTGCCACTACTTACTATGACCATTCCATTTGTAATGGCAGTTATTTTCTTGATTATGTTTGTGGGTAATATATAAAAATGAGTTATATATGTATAAGTATTGATTTGGTTCAAGAACCTAGATTTTATTGAAATCCACGAAAGTTGTTACACCATATGGTGTAATATCATAGTAGCATTACATTATTATACTAGATGGTGTAATAACTTTCCCGGCTTTAACAAAGTTTGGAATCTTAGATTGGATAATTTCTCTACATATATATGGATGTTCATTTGGTCTAGGATCCTAGACTTTGCCCAAAATCTTGGATTAGATAATTTCTCTACTGCATATATGAGTGTTTATCTAATTTAGGATCCTGAAATTTGTTAAAGTTTGAGAAAGCCATTACACCATATGGTGTAACAATATAACAGAATCTTGAATTGAAAAATTATATATATATATATATATATATAGTGTTTATTTAGTACAGCATCTTAGATTTTATTAAAATTAAAAAAAATTAATGGTGTGATAACATTACACTATGTAATAATTTTTTCGGACCGCAAAATCTAGAATTATGGAACCGATAAATTTTAATGTATATATATAAATATTTATGATGTGAAAGGAGTAACGCGGTGTGTGACGTGTGCTAACATGTTATCGTGTAGAAGACACGAGTTTGAATAAAAAAAGAGTTTATAATAGTCGTGAGGGGTGTTGGTGTGATTTCTAATCCAAACGAACAACCGCAGAAAAGATATAGAGCTAGATATTTTAACTTCTAATATACTTTTGAAAGGGAAATTAGATAAAAATAGGAAATGAAATTAATAAAGACTAATGATATGTGGCCGAAATAGTGACGGGGGGATAGATCCAGTGTCATTATGCACTGCATAATAACACTGAAGCACCAAAATGGCACCCTGTGCATGCACAGTAACGTCTCCATGAAAATTTGGTTTAAATATCATTATTCATTAATGAATCCTGAGAAAAATTAAAAAGAGTTCTTGATTAAAAATATCACATCCTACATTATTATACTTGATTAAAATATCACATCCTACGTATCATTATCGAAGTTACTCGCGAATATACTCAACTGAGCAGATGGGTTTTGAGTGAAAGATATTTTCGTGAAGCCCAAAGCAAAAATTTTACAATGCAGGCGATAATTACGGATTTGTGTAGAATATAAAAAATGTTGGGGATCCTTACATTTGAGTCCTAATATTATGTGTCATTTATTTATTATATAATAATTTTTATAATTAATAAAATTACATAATTACTGTTCAATTGATGAACATCACAAAAATTTAAACTCAAATTAAAATTTATATATTAAAATATTTAGCATTACTCGTAAAATATATGCAGCATTATTTATTATTTGATGATTTGTTACTAAACTTAGACTGCTGAATTAATGCCGATCAGTCAAAAACCTGATGCAATAAAGATTTTGCACTTTTCATTTTAAATCGCAATTGAAACAAATTCTTCTATTTCAACATTTTATACATAGATATTATTCCAAAATTCCCTCATCATCTCAGTTAAGATTATGTCACGACGAGAAATAAACCTACATTAATATAATAATATTTATTTAGTAATGGATCCTTCGATCCGCAGCTTAAATTGAATTTACTTTTGTAGACGTCTTTATAGAGCCGTAAGAATATAGGTTCACCTGTAAACATAAGTTATTGTCTAATGGAAGTTAAACTGCATTAAGCATATTTTATTACATTTAATTAATTACATTTTTGATTATTTCCTTTTTCTCTCTTTTATATCGTTTTCCAATTCTTTTAGGTATTGACCAAATGCTCTGTTCCCTTTTTCCCTTTCGCCTAATGTCACCCTCTCATTATGTCAAAACATTTTGTTAGAATTATGTATTTTAGTACATATGGGTCAAATTTCATTAAAATTTTAAACCCAAAAAATTCTTAGAAATCTAATGATGTCTAAGTATAATATTACACATATAATAATAACACTATTCTAGGATTCTCTTCATTTGTGAGTCCCGACTTTTATGCATGTCATTGTCTTAAACCCCACCACTAATTACTCTCTATCTCAATAACCAAACAAATGCCAAAGGTAGAAAAGAAAGAAAGAAAGGAGGAAAAAAAGTTCCTAAAAGACAAAAACCAAACCACCTTTAAGAAATCAACAACCTTAAGTGTGCAAGCACATATTAAGTCTTGAATATAAACCATCTCAAGATTGAATTTCAAGGGATTCTCTGAAGAGAGATGGGTTTAAGGAGCTATCATGTAGAAGATAACGATTTGTGCAGCTTTCAAGCTCCAACTTTCATTGAATGGCTCAAGCCATCTTCTTCTTCTTCTTCTTCTTCTTCTTCTTCTTCTTATAGTTCATATATGACTCAACAAGCTCAGTTGACAAATCCCATGATGAGCATCTTAAAATTCCCTCTTGTTTATCACCAACAAAAGCAACAGCAGCAACCGGAGAATTTGGACGAGGGGGTTCGATGTTTGCCTCTTCTTAGTAGGTTTAAAGAGAAGAAAGCCTTGAAGGAAGAAGAAGAAGATATGCAAGTGCAGGAGACTAATCTTGATGTTAAACAAGAGAAGATTGAGAAAGTTACTGTGGCCTTGCACATCGGGTTGCCTAACACCAGAGATTCTGATGTTGAGAGTAAGGATTTTGATACTAAGCAAGAAGAAATTATCAGTAGGAAAAGCTTTCTTGGATGTTCTTTGAACAAAGATTCTAGGTTTTGGATCCCAACTCCTGCACAGATCCTCGTCGGTCCGATGCAGTTTGCTTGCTCCATATGTAGTAAAACCTTCAATAGGTACAATAACATGCAGGTTAGTTAAATTATTAATTCCCTCCTTGATTTCTAAAACTCTTGATTGCTTTTCATTTATTTACCAATATTCTTTTATCTTGTGGTGCATGATAAATTTTCTTGAGATGATATAGCCCTTCTTGTGTTTTTTGGATTTCTTTGTAAATAAAATTACAATTCTGATAATTAAAAAAGTGTTCAACAAGCTTACTTGCTGTTAAATGTTAATGCATATAACTTTTTCTTTTCTTTTTTCTTCAATCCTGTTTTATTGCTTCTTTGAGATATATTCAATAAGTATGAATATTTTCTTACTGAAGGCCAAGAGGCCTTGGAAAAACTTCATAAGAGATCTAGATTAAATTTGACTTTTAAGCAAGGGTTCAAATAGATATCGAAATGAAAGGATCCCAATATTTGATTCCTAATTTGATTCCTAATGCTATGTGTTAAATGGTTACCAAGCATAATTATGACAAAAATATGCAAGTGATAATCAAATCTAATGTTTAAAATTAAACAGGAGAAGAAAATGTTTGTTGAGGTAAATTCTGAAGTTCATTATAACCTTTAACATGCCTCGAGATCATACGTTACATCTTATAATAGTTTAAAGGCTTTCGCGTTGAGAGTTGCATATTACAAAATTTCAATATCATTCTAAAATTTGAGGCTAGTGGAGATTATAAAAATTAAATAAAATAATATATAACTTTAGCACCTGAAAGCACAAGGTTATGACCCTTCAAAGCTCCTCTCTGATCTCTCTTTAGGATTTGAGCATCCTATCCTCTAATTTGTTAATTTGATAACATTTCCTTCGCCTTTAATAGTGTAAAGATCCGATAATTGGTAGTCTACATCCCGTTTCTTTTGACAATTGTCCTTCATTGCCTCCCTTTAGGGTGAAAAGCTAATGAGGAAAGAAAGTAATTAAGTTGGGGTTGGAGGACGATTTAAAAGAGTATACAAACGATAGTGAGGGAAGTTAGTAATGATGAATGAGGGCAATATACGGCTCAGTTGAGGTTCTATATATGACTTTGGATGCTCTTTCTCCAATTAATAATTCTCAACTTTTTATTACTTTTATCATTGCTGCTCCACATCTTAAGAAAACCAAGCTTAATTAGTAGTCATTCTTTTGAAATATACATTAAACATTCTGAATTACTTTACCTTTTGCCAAGTTATATATTCTCTGGAATATGCCTATCTTGTGTTTCATAACATTTTTAAATTATCATTTAATTTCATGAATAACATTTTATAAAGTATGTGTCACTCCTTTGTCAAATTCTAATGTATGATTAAATTTAATTAGAGGATAGTGCTCCTTAACTCCTAGAGTTTGAGTTAAGGATTCGGATCCTCTCCTAATCTTTTTTTTTTTAAATTTTATAGAAGATTAAGACACATAGCATTTAAGTCTTTCGAGGGCTAAGATTTGATTTATTTTTTAGTTTCTTTTAAAATACCAAAACTAATGTTTTTGTGACCAACTAAAAATCCTAATACTAATCAATGTTAACTCTAAATCCATCATCTAACTCTCCTCTTTCTTCCTCATACGTTTTTCATTTCCCCCCCTCTAAATCCATCATCAATACTAATACTTCCTCTAATACAGACGAACTCTCATAATCTATCACCCATGTCAATATCTTTTCTTTCTTTTTTTTTTATTTAACTCCCGCTCTCTTATTTTGTAGTTGATTCTGATAATAACAATTATCACAATTAGATTAAATTCGAAAGTAACAGATATTATCTCTTTGTAAATAAAGTTGTTTGTTTATTGAAGTTATTGTTTTGATTTTCTTTGACTTTCACTTCTATTTTCTTCTAGTTCTCTGAAAGTATACATTGAAGGTCTTTTCTTTTTTAAAAAGGTCTGTACTCTTGAGTTAATAACTTATAATCTAGATAAACTAGATGGCTACGATAATCCGAGAATGAGAAACTAAAGAATCAAAATCCCCAAAGATGAAAAAAATGAAAAATAAGACTAATATGTTGAATTTTTTTTTCTTTTAATTAGGTGAAGTCTTCGTTTTGAAGTTTTGAAAAAAAATTTGCAATTAAATTAGAGTTAATATCCGTTAGTTTTAGATTTTTAGTTAGTCTCAAAAACGTTTCTTTTGGTATTTAAAAATGGAAATAAAAAGTAAATCAAATAGTAATCCTTCAATCCGAGGGTAGTGCTCTTTCAATCCCTAGGGTTTGAGCTATTCCCCAGTTAATCACTACAGTTTTAAAATTTACCCACAATATTCCTGTTGACTATTGTATATTAGCAACTGTTAAAATATACTTAATTCTTCTTTGTTTTTCATCTATTACATATAAGATTTGTTTGAATTTTAATTTATATTATATATAAAAAAAACTATTTTATTATTAAAATATATCCAATATTTATAGAAGTAACAACTTAGACATTTTAAGTAAATTTTAAAAATATAAGGACTATCGGAGTAATTGGCCCAAACCCAAAAAGACTAAAGAGGATTTAGCCATTAGAATCTTTCCTTAACATATTCTTCATAGGAACTTGCGGCAAAAATATTTCTTGTTAACATAGAAAGTTCAAATGCACGATTTTTACTTGTTACAGATGCATATGTGGGGGCACGGATCTGAATATAGAAAAGGACCAGATTCACTCAAAGGAACACAGCCAGCGGCAATGCTTAGGCTACCATGCTATTGTTGTGCTCAAGGCTGCAAGAACAACATCAATCATCCAAGAGCTAAGCCATTGAAAGACTTCAGGACACTTCAAACTCACTTCAAAAGAAAGCACGGTGCCAAGCCATTTATGTGCCGAAAATGCGGCAAGACTTTTGCGGTGAAAGGAGATTGGAGAACCCATGAAAAGAATTGTGGCAAGTTATGGTATTGCACTTGTGGTTCTGATTTCAAACACAAGAGATCACTTAAGGACCACATTAGGTCATTTGGCAAAGGGCATTCTCCTCACCCATCCCTTGATGGATTTGAAGATGAGAAGGAGTGCGTCACCACTGGCTCTGAAGATGAAGTTGCTCGCAGCTGCTAGTTAATTTCTCAAGGTTTCATGAGGTTTTTTAAGAGTTATTTTTTTTTCTTTTTTTAACGAATTTCTTTTGTGTCAGCTATATCATTAATTAGTAGACAGGTCTCATCATCTAAGCTTGTGCTCAGTAACAAAACATTCTCAACAAAGGCGAATGAGGCAGCACAGGGAGCGATTTGCTACCGAGCACTTGCTGATCAATGAGCCACGTAAAAAATAATCTAGTTTGCATGCTCAGTGAAAGAAGAATAAGAAGATTACCTCAAGTTTTGAAGTAGATGAATTTTCTTCTCCTAGCCCTAGTAGCACAATTGTATTGTTGATCATCAAGCTTATGTGTGTTACTTCTTCAGCGGAGAAAATTTATCCGCTTCATTACTGACTGGTAGTCTAAATATGTATCAGGGTTGTGTTTTTATTAAATATAATTGTTTACGTGTGTATGCTACCCCTCTCTCCCTTAATATTGGTACCGTCTTACATTATTCAGTTGTCTATTTCTGCGTTCTATCTAATATCTTATACTCTTATATACTAGCTAGAGTCTTGTGTTTATAATGTTGTTAATCATAAAAAATGCCAAAGAGGTATAGCGTTGATAGAAACAAGGGAAAATTGGTGTCGTAGTAAACTGGCGCTGGTTTTATCTTATTTCTATCAGCTTTGTACTAAATTTTTCTGTCTAAATATCATTGCTTATTCATTAATGATGACCTGTTATCACACCATATGATATTACTCGTCTTCAAACCACTCGTTTAACTTTTGAAACCATCCAAAAAAGCCTCATAATGTTTGATAAATAGCTCACATATAAAACCTATTAATCATTTCTCACCAGACCATGCGAGATTTTGACAACCCCTCAGTGTCACATGAATACATTAGTGAAAATTCGTTAAAATAATTAGAGTAAAGGCAATTTGTGGGGTTTCCTCTTGCTCTTTTGGGGTTGGCTAAAATAATTAAACTACTATACACAAATTATGTCACAAAAAAGAAAAAGGCAAAAAGTTAGATTATTTTGCTTTAATCAAATTAGAGTAGAGATCAAAGACTTTGTTAAACCGATTATGTAAAAATGCACCAACGTGTCCCTATTTTCAAAGGCATGGCAGGAAAGTTAGTGAGATTCCAACTTAGGCCAAACCAAATTGTCCAACTAATAGACTAACATCAACTAAAGAATGATTACCTATTAATTAACCTGAAAAAAGGACAATTCTGTAGTCTTATACATAGTGGACTTTGATAAAAGATCATGTAAATTATCAAATCTCAGAATAAATAAAATAATAAATAAATAAATAAAATCAAGTACTTTCAAATGAATAATAACCAAGAAAAGGTTACTTTTTGTATATGTGAAATGACTTTTTTTTAACCCCCTCTCTCTCAAAAAAAAAAAAAGACACAGGATTGCATATATTTTCATCAGGCTCGCAAAAGAGACCACGAGAGAAATAGAGAAATTGTTATTGTTATTGTTAATTGATTTATTGGTAGGCTTGACCAACTAAAAAGTTGTGGGGAAAATGTGTGAAAAGTTTGATATTTTTTTTAAGGTTTGGGACCGCCACTATGCTTTGTCGGGAGAGAAAAAAAGATAGCTAGGGCCATGGGCAAAAAATAAAACCCAAATGGTTAACAACCTGTTCAATTTGCAGCATTGTTCTTGTTGCTAAACTGCATGCCCAATTTGTACCTCAATGATTGGGTATCAAGCACTCGAGCATTGAGCAACTCAGACGGCCAGAGGAAGCCACGCAATGGCTGTCTTTTGAGTAAAGGGGGTTTATCAATTATCATATATGCATGTTTTTTCACTCTTTAGTTAAAAATTAAGGATTTGAAA
Source organism: Clausena lansium (assembly GCA_030449835.1). Lineage (NCBI taxonomy): Eukaryota > Viridiplantae > Streptophyta > Magnoliopsida > Sapindales > Rutaceae > Clausena > Clausena lansium. Next base: position 5,766,774 of record JASUUF010000192.1, on the reverse strand, counting down.
CAATATTTAGAAAAGTTTCATGTTCACACCCGATATGGGAACAATATCATATGCATATATTGGTTTATTTAATTAATTATTACGATTGATAAATGTCATGCATGCGTTCGGATCCCCATTGGACCGTTCAATTTCACACCAAGCACATCAACAAAAAGACATATCCTGACTAATAAGATTTTAATATGTGTTCATAATTTAGTTCCAAAATTAAAAGTTTTACATATTAATAGATCATGATTTTCTTGGATGCATAGAATAGAAAGTCTTGGTTTTAACACAAAATCCGTTACAGTTTTATTCATAAGTTTTACAAATCGAAATGCATATAATTTGTTATGAGAATCAAGAATTATAAACTAGTCAAGATCTTCCTCACAAATACGCCTAATTATGTGGAACGTTAGTTTATTACATAGTGTTGCTTATGCAATTAGTCGGATATAAAGACTCTTTCCTTTGGTATCAAAAATAAAGGTTTCATCAATTCCAAAACAAAAATATAAAAACTTCTTTTTATAAACCGACATTTAACAATTTATAAAGAAAAATGATTTTTGAATATAATGAAGACAAAGGTTGTGACAAAATATTTTGACTTTATGTGAATTTTTAATAAATAAACTATTAAAATATTATCTTAAAAATTCACAAAAAAAAAGAAAAAAGAAAATACTTTATCCCGTTTTATCCTCCTTTTGATCAAATATCATTGTCCATCTATAAATAAATTAGCCATTCCAAATACCAACAATTAGATGAAACCAAAAAGCTTGTTATCTATTCATTTTCCCATCATTTATGGCTCAAAGCCCAAACCTCAAAATTATACAAAGACCAAACCCAACATAACGACAATTTACACCGAACCCCCCATAACATTGGATTTTGGATCGTCGAGGAAAAAACCCAAAATAGAAAAAAAATTATATGTATATCCTATAGGGGTGTTCAAAATCAGATCCAATCCGCTCAATCTATTTTGATCTATAAAAATTCAATCTATAAAAAGCCGATCAATGGATTGATGGATTAGATTGGATTGAAATTTTGAAAATCTACAATCGGTGAATTGGATATGGATTTATTTCTATAAATCCGTAAAAATCCTCGAATCTGCAAAAATAAAAAATTATTTAATTAAAAAATAAAACTTATAAATGTGGCATTACTACTTATTAATAAATAAATAAGTTAAAATATAGTTACATTAACATCATATTATATTTTATTTGATAATAATATAAAATAAAAAAAATAATTAAATAATTAAACAAACAAATATAGCTTCCTAAACAATAATAAAAAATTCTAAACTAAACATTTAGCATTAGTAGTCGCGTTCTTGATCTACATTGGTGCTCGCTATGTACAAGTGGAGGCGCTAATTATGTTCAACTTCGATAATTTTTGATGAAGCAATAGATAAGATTGAATATATTGAGACATGTAAATGTAATAACTTACTTAGGTAAATGTAATAGCTTACTTTAATTGTATTTATTGATTTTTATTTAACTTTATATTGTTATTCTATTTTTAAAACATTGTCATTTTTCTTGGGAAAAAGTATTTTTCATCCATAGAGTTTCATGCAATAGCCCATTTCATCATTGTTATTTAAATAATAGCTCATTTCATCCTTACTTTTTAAATAATAGCCCAAAACACCCTTATATAAATTTACGTTTAATTTATTGAATAATTCATTGAGGGTAAAATAGGATTTTCAATTAAATAAATACAAATTATTTTAAAATAGTACTCTCAAACATAATTAAATAATATCTAATTTTTTGTATAATTTTAAAATTTAAAGATAACTTAATGAGTAAACAATAATAACACTAAGTAATATTTAAAATATATATTTATGACAAATTAAAAAAAATAGATTTCACATAGAGTGAGTTTTTTTTCTTTTTTGTCCTTTAACTTATTCCTGACTTTCATATAGTCATTATAAATAAATAAATAGTCAATCTATACTGTTATTTTACCAAAAGTAAACACAAATTCCTTCATTTACTTAAAAAAAAATACATACTAAAGATATAAAATCACATATTTAAAATACTACAGAATAAAAAACACAAGGTTAGAGTGTATGATGATTTATCTTTTAGCTTATCCCTTATTTTATTATGAATAGTAATCCATGATTGGAAAATTTAGTTGACTTGATTAAAAATATGCGCGCGGGCACGCACACAGACACATATTGCATAATCTTTAGTGTTATTTTTGTTTTATTAAGAAGTTATCCTTAAATTTTAAATTTATTCAAAAAGTAAGATGTTATTTAATTGTTCTTGAGATTTATATTTTTAAATAGTTTGTATTTATTTAATTGAAAATTCTATTTTGTCCTCAAGGAATTATTCAGTAAATTAAAGGAAAATTTCAGTAAATTAAAGGAAATTTTACAAAAGCGTGTTTTGGGCTATTGTTTAAAAAGTACGGATGAAATGAACTATTATTTAAACAATAAGGATGAAATGGGCTATTGCATAAAACCCTAGGGATGAAAAGGTGTTTTTTCCCATTTTTCTTTTATTTTATACATACAGAGATTTTGAGAGTTGACAAGAATATATTTTATGAAACTTGACAGCATTTGATGAGATAGTAAGAAAGGATAAATATTTATTAATTATTTTATTAAATAGAATATTTTTATTTGTTATTTATTTCAATTTTGTTTATTTTGTTCAGGTTAAAATAAGAAATACAAATTGGAGGTGGATATTTTGATAGATCATCCAAGCTCTCAAGTTTCAACTTTTGTATAAATTTAAATTCATAATTTTAGTTAATTTTCATATATTGATCTAAATAAATGAGATTTTTTCTTTTCGATGTGTTACATTTTAAAACGTTGAATGTATTATTCTAACTTTATTTAAACAATTAATTTATTTAAGTCATATTCAATTTTGAATTTGATCGGTAGTAAATTATTTTTATATTAGATTTATTTATTTAATTAATTTGTAGATTGGACAGAAAAAAAAATTTTAAGTTGCTAAACGGTGGATTGGAAATAGATTGAGTTAAATCCGCATTCGATCTACAAACGTATAGATTGGATTTGGATTGAATTTCACCAATCCGTAAGTTGGATTGGATTGAAAATTTATAATCTGCAAAATTATGGATGGGATATGAATTGATGTTAATCCACAAAATCCGATCCGCAAACACCTCTAATATCCCATCGTTTGCAACACAACTTATCATAATGTTTCCATCTATCTAAACTTTTGAATCTATCAAATGAATGGTTGTTGTTAGGTTATATTATTAGTAACTTATATTAATTTAAAACTAATTTTGATGATATCCATAATAATAGTGACGATATTGATTGTGACCTTGATACGGAGCTAGAGCTTCTGGCTACGATGAATGTGCTAACTATTAATATGATTTTGGAAATAGGTTGAGTCAATTGTTAATTGTCAAATAATTAAAGAATTGTAAGATATTAATTTTGAGTTAACTGTAGCACATATAATATATTTAGCGGTTGCCATGATAAACCCATTTTTGATTTGCGACATGTAGTAAGAGTGTACACCCCAAGACACAGAATCATGACTCTGCCTCTTCAAGTTCCAGGTGTTAGCCTGGGGATGCTATGAAGCTGCCAAGTTGGCAAACATTACTGCATGCAAAATGTAAAAACAAACTAACAATATGGCACACACTAAGCGGTTATGTGTCACCACCCGTCAACACTTTAGGCTGTTAAAAGCACCCATTTGGACACGTGTCATTCGAATTCTACGGCTGATAACATACGTCCAATTCTGCGGTGGCCACAGGATAGTCTTACGTGTCATTACATTATGCTGCTTGAGTCTCTTAGCTTAAAATGCATACGATGTTGCTGTGAAGAAACTCTCCGGTTTCATCTTTGTTAAAGATTCTGTGTGGTAGTAAGTAATAGAGAGAAATTAAAGGCTGAAAGATGAAGGTTTGTTGTAATATTATTAATTCGTCTTCTTTTATGAGAAATGAGATTAACATAAAGTATTAAGTAGTATGAATTGCTTTGTTAATGTTAATGTTAAGGTTCATGAAACAAGGTCGCATGCTCATGCCTCTACTGATGAAGAGAAAGTGATGACAAGGAAGCAGAAAGCGGAGAACGAAACACAAGAAGCTACAGAGACTCCTCCGAAGAAGACCAAGCAAGAGAATAATGACAATGGCGGCCATGCTAATGGGAAACGTTCTGGTGATGTTACTGCCGAGTTTGAAGAATTTTGTAAATCAATCGAGGGCCAACTTTCTATTGAACAAATGAGAGAAATTCTTGAACTCAATGGCCAAGAAATCTCTGGCTCAGATGTTGCTGTTGTCACTAAATGGTTAGTGTATATAGTTATATATAGTTATTTGTGCTATAGCGGTGGATGCATTGTGCCTTTTTTAAGTTTATGAAGAATTTGATTACATGAGTGAATTTTTTTTGACTTAGTTGGTACAGCCTGGACATGCTGTTTTATGGGCCGTTAGACAAATGTCCAGTATGCAATGGCAACTTGGAATTTGATGGTAAAAGTTATTCATGCAAAGGAATGTATAGTGAGTGGTCTACTTGCACATTCAGAACAAAAGATCCACCTAGGAAGCAGGAACCAACCAAATTACCAGATTCTGTTCTTAATTCTCCCGTTTCAGATGTAAGTTTCTATTTAGCGTTAATTTTACTACTGATGATAATTTCTTAGTAACACTTAATTGAGCTCTGTTGTTTCTTTCCATGGTAGTTGGTAAAGAGGTATCAAGACCCTTGTCACAGGCCTGGCAGAGATGTAGGTGCTGCTGTCAAACCCTTCACAGGAATGACTATTTCACTTATGGGTCGTCTTTCTCGCACACATGTATGTACCAGGTCAAATGTTCTTCCTCTTCATGTTTAAGGTTAATATGATCTCCGCGATACTAATTGCAAGTAATATGACTGTTGATGTAGCAATATTGGAGAACAACAATTGAAAAACACGGAGGGAAGGTTGCCGCCTCACCTATTGGTAGTTTGCTCCTCCTTTTTTGAGGCCTTCAAACTGTTTGGAGGACTCTGTATTCGTTGCTGATCCTATTCTTACTCTTAATGTTGTAATGAACTCCATAGATTTGAGTTGCTTGGTTGCTTCACCTGTTGAGAGAGAGCACGGTGGCTCATCTAAATTAGCGGAAGCAATGTGAGTGCTAAAGTTTCAGTTAAAGAGAGTTCAAGTGCATAAAATGTCAGTGATATATTAGATTTGTTTTCTTAACCGAGCTACATTCTATCTTCAAGTTATAAAAGTTCCAATTCATGTATGGCAAACAAGGGTCTGTTTATATCATATACGTGTAATAGTAATACAGGATATATTGTTCAGTCCTAGATTGCAAATTCTTGTAGGGAGAGAGGCACACGTGTTGTTAGAGAAGCTTGGTTGATTGACAGCATAGAGAAACAAGATGCACAGCCTCTTGAAGCCTACGATCTGGTCACTGATCTTGCCCCAGACAGCAAAGGAATTCCCTGGGACAAAATGGATCCCAGTGAAAAGGCAATTAAATCTATTGCAGCAGAAGTAAGTGTTATTTCCCTGGTTCTTTGCAAGGAAACCATTTTCAAGTTCCAACTGAGTACTCTATATTGCAGCTCAAATTATATGGAAAGAGAGGAGTCTACAAGGATACAAAATTGCAGGAGCAAGGTGGAAAGATCCTTGAGAAAGATGGAATCTTGTACAACTGTGCCTTCTCCCTCTGCGATCAAGGGCGAAGGATGAATCAGTAATGTCACAAAATGCTGCATTTCTAAGTTTGCTTTGTTTTGGCTCTATGCTGAGTTTTGTGTATGATTGATGACAGCTATTGCATCATGCAACTGATCACAGTACCAGATAGCAACTTACACCTTTACTACAAGAAAAGGAAATTTGGTGATGATCCTAATGCTGAGGAGAGGCTTGAAGAATGGACAGATGTGGATAATGCCATAAAGGAGTTTGTAAGGCTCTTTGAGGAGGTAACTGGTAATGAGTTTGAGCCGTGGGAAAGAGAAAAGAAGTTCCTGAAAAGGCCGTTGAAGTATTATCCCATTGACATGGTACAATCTCTTCTTGCTCTCAAAACTGCCAAGAAATGAACTGTTTGTTTTGCGCAGGCAATGAACTTCTTTTAATTTTTTCAATTTTTATTTTTTGGGTTCACCTAACAGGATGATGGAGTTGAGGTGAGACATGGAGGACTTGGTATGAGACAACTTGGAGTTGCAGCAGTACATAGCAAACTTGAGCCGATGGTCGCTAATTTTATGAAGGTTCTCTGTAGTCAGGAGATCTATAGGTGCAATTCCTCCATCAAGAATTCATCATTATCTATATACCCTTGTCCATCTTTTTGGTATTGCATCCATAAATCTAATTTTTGTACTTCTGCACAGATATGCTCTGATGGAAATGGGACTCAATACTCCTGACTTGGCTATAGGAATGCTGTCTAATGTGCACTTGAACAGATGTAAGAACCTCCTGAATCTACTATCCCTGCTTCTTTTACCTTACTCTCTCTAGCTTTCAATCCATCCTCCCTTTAGTATTAGTATGATGTAAGCAATTCTTCAGGTGAAGAGGTTCTCCAACAATTCATTGAAGCAGTGAAATCAACAAAAGAAACAGGACAAAAAGCTGAGGCTATTTGGACAGATTTTAGCAATAGATGGTTTACTCTCATGCACTCCTCAAGGCCTTTCATCTTCAGGGACAATCAAGAACTTGCAGACCATGTAATGCAATTGGCAGACGCTATATCACTTCAGCATGAAATAGGTTGTTCTTATCCTTATAAATACTTGATCCTACATTTTAAAACCTGCAGGCTGCATCTTCATTTGAGGCTGTTCGGGACATCACCGTGGCTTCGCATCTTATTGGAGATATGAGTGGTTCTACCCTTGATGATCCATTGTTTGATTGCTACGAGAAACTGGCTTGCTCCATTTCTGCACTGGAGAAAGATTCTGATGACTACAAGATGATTGTAAACTACCTAGAGAAGACTTATGAACCTGTCAAACTTGGAGATATTGTACGAATGACCCTATTGTATGCAATCTTGGATAATTGGTGTTCCAACTATCTAGCAATCATGACATAGCTATTTTGTAATGCAGGAGTATGGAGTATCTGTTGATAACGTTTTTGCTGTTGAATCAAATGCTCAAACTTCTTTGGATGAAATAAATAAGTTACCTAACAAGGTCCTCTTGTGGTGTGGTGAGTTTGTGAATCTTGATTCAAGCTTTCACTAATTATTATACTTCAACAGAAGGAATAAATGTTGCGTCTTTTTGTTGAACTCTATTAGGTACCAGAAGCTCCAACCTTTTAAGATACTTGCAGAAAGGGTTCCTGCCTGCATCTTGCTCTCTCCCTGTGCCCGGCTATATGGTATGACCATACATTACTATGAATTTTCTACTAAAGTATCTAACCTTGTATTATTCTGAGATTGCTTTCTGTTTGACAGTTTGGCAGGGCTATTGTTTGCTCGGATGCAGCAGCCGAAGCTGCTAGGTATGGGTTCCCCGCCATAGATAGGCCAGAAGGATTCTTAGTTTTGGCTGTCGCTTCATTGGGAGAGCAAGTAAGTGAGCTTAAGAACCCACCAGAGGTATGTTAAAGAAGTTGCAAACAGTTGTTCTGGTATGTTAAAGAAGTCACATACAGTTGTTCTTGACAATCATATAATCCTCATAAACACGTTTATTACCATGAACAAGGATACCAAATCTTTGGAAGATAAGAAGCTTGGAGTGAAGGGATTAGGGAGAAAGAAAACAGATGAATCTGAACACTTCTTCTGGAAAGACGATATCAAAGTCCCTTGTGGTCGCTTGATCCCCTCTGAGCATAAAGATAGCCCGCACGAGTACAATGAATATGCTGTTTATGATCCAAAACAGGTAATGTCATTGGTCTTAACTCAGTATTATTAGTTATTATATCACAGGAGCAGGCTAACAATTATCTTTCTACTGATTTGATCATCTCATTGGGGTTTTCAACAGACAAGCATAAGGTTCTTGGTGGGAGTGAAGTTTGAAGAGACAGGAGTGGAGATGGAGCCGGCAGAATGAACAAGGCAAAAAGGAAGTTACGGAGGTGGTGCTAGCAAGGGGGATGTAAATGTTTCTTTTGTTTTGTTCTTTTTGGGACTTTTTGTAAGGGATTATGTGGAAAGGAGGTGGTGGCGTCCTTTTTGTAAAAGCAAAGTCTACCATAGGAGAGTTGTAAGGGAGTGTTGATGGCGTTTGAATTTTGATGTATATACAATGGAAAAACACTTAACATCTATGTAATGGCTTCTTACGAATCAATGAAAGTTGCTTTATCCGTTAGTTGGGTAAATTGAAAGGCTTCTTAGCGATAATTCTCTCGTAGAGGCCTGTTCATAAAAGAGTTAATACGTAGGAATAATTTTGGTCTCGTGATCTATAGAGTCATCACCTCTTCCCAAGAGTGCAGTATCTATATGACCTATAGGTCTTGACATAAGCAATCCGAACAGATATCCACACAACAAAAATTTTTAGCAGTCGACTCCGATGCAATCGGAGCAGTCAGCAGTAATTGTATGAAAGGGGTCTGCCAATGGATCTCCCTGATTTTTTTTTTTTTCTTGTGTCCATAAGTGTGCCAAGAACACTTTCCTGAGTCATGAAACGCTAGCCAGATTTGAACTGAAAGAACCATGGTCGTCCGTAAGCTAGCGTTGAAAACAACACAGTTTTCATTTACAATCCTGAGCTAGTTAAGAGACTGAAGACACCCACGGGTGGCTTTAACACTAGGTAAACTAGGCGGTCGGTTAGGGCTCCAAATTTTAGAAAAGTCCCAATATTTGATATTTATTTAATTAATAAACTAATGAATAATTGTTCTTCTTTATTTAATTAATACACTAATGAATAATTATTCTTCTAAAATTTTAAAGATTTTATTTAAGTTACACATATAAAAAAGCCTAATTTTTAGATATCTTCCTATTATTACTCCCATTCATAATTATCCAAAAATTAAGATTTGTTTTCTTAATAAAAATTCTATTTTTGATAATCTTCACCTTAAAAATAAGATTTATTTTTTCAATAAAAATTTCATATTTAATAATGTTCACATATGATAGAATTAATGTTTTTACCAGTTAATTCTTTATATTGTTAATCTTTCCAAGGAAAAAAAATAATCAAATACTTTCACTTTCCAAAAAAGAATACTCTATTAAAACTACTAACATTTGAACTAACTTTTAATATTTCTTTAAACCTATTAAAACCCTAAAACCAATAGATATTAAATCAATAATAATCTCAGTTAAATATTTTCTTGTTCTCTTCTCTACAAAGAAATTTATTCTTCGCAAAATTTATTGCCATCATCTTATCATCATATTCACCTCAACTAGTCAATTTTTCATATGCTATTATTTTATTATTTATTTTAAATTATTACTATTCTTTTTTAATAATTTTAATATATTTTTAATTTTTATATTAACATATAGCTTGTATAATATAAAAGAAAATTATATTTTAAATTATTTTATGTTCCTTTGAGAGTTACGTTATTAAGTGCATAAAGACCTAAGAAAAAAAATTCGCCTAAGGCCTCGAACCCCTTAAAGCCGGCCATGAAGACACCCATAGGGATGCTGAAATTGCATTGGTAGCTTGTTTTCGCTTTTGGCATACAGGATGATTAAATAATCCTTTCTTCCTTGTTGAAGTCCTACAGTTTATGAATATATCACAATCTAGGAAAGAGTCCTCAAAGGGGGTCGAATCCACCATCGGCCTCTAAATGATCCTTTCTGCCTGAAGAAGAGACCTCATTTTCTGGTCCTTTTGCGCACAGTTGGTCAATGGGCATTAGTAATTGACAAGATAATGTTGAAGCGAAGCCCATCAATATTAATCTCAAACAAGAATATGGATTCCCAGCTATAAGTGATACCCTCGAATATCACAACAGTAAAAGGAAAGAAAGCACACAAAACCACCGAGGATATGCCGATAACTGACAATCAGCTTTTTATAATGATCATGCATGAGCCAACCCAAAATCTACAGCTCAATACAGTTATCTGCATGACAAGCATTTGGGATAATTTATGCATCTTATTGCATCAAATGTTGAGATGTTCAACATGAACAATATCATTGAAATGAATGAGAAAAAGTAACACATACATGGATCTACATTACAAGTTTGCTTTTCATGTTACCCAAAACTACCTTCGATAGTACAGGGAAAGAATACGAAACAGAGTTCTTTGACAATTGTGTTCCTTTGTCTGACTAGTGGCATCCTACCAATACAATAATTCAACCTAAAGGAACAAATTAACAATTTTCACAAAAGCAAGATATTGAATAGACCAAAATTCAATGATAAATTACCACAGGAGGGATGTTAAACTTGTCTGAAATGAAAGGTACTCCCCGTTTATTTTTCACTAAATCATGATAAAATGCATACTCAGCGTCATAATCATGCAAGCGAAGCTCAGCCTTTTGATTAGTATGATAATGATGCTTAGCGGTAGCAGACTTCCCAAAGCCAAATATGCTAACTTTATCACAAATTCCCAAAGAAAGCATCACGGCTTGCATACCAGAGGAGTAATGGAACAGGGAGCCCTCGTGGGCAGATCCCCATTCCTCCAATGACTTCCCCGTCTCCTCTACAAACCGTTTCAACGAGTAATACTTCACAATCCTAGAACACAGCATATCAAATCTTGGATCCGTGATGAGCAAAGGAGCTTTGTGAGACCCATTGCATCTCGTATAATCCAAGAAATGCATAGACTGACAAATATACATAATCATTGGAACATTTTCTCCATAAGGGTGACAAAAGCACCCTTCCCTCCTAGCACAAATATGCAAAATATTACTATTTACAAACGATAAGCTAGTCTTCGACCCCACGTGTTGCTCAAATCTCTCAATCCTAGCATTGTTCAATCTTATTACCATCTCATGACTATCAATCAAGTTTCCATAATTGCTATTCAACAAAATCCCACTATTCCCCACAACAGCACAAGACTCATACTTCTTATCCGAACCAATTAACCCATTGTGCTTATCAACACTCTGCTTAACTAATCTAACCAAATCATTCATCACATCAGATTGAAACTTTTTCTTTCTAGCCCAATCATTCAAATTCCTTCTAAAATCAAGCCAATACCGATACAACATCGGTGACCGGAGTGTCATCGGAATACCTGAAGAAGAAGAAGAAGACGACGACGATCTGGACCGGGCATCATGATGAAACCGCCGCCACGTGGCAAATGTACGGTGCCTCCCAGGGCTATCAAAGTTACCTTCCAATAGTCTCTCAATTTCCTGCTTAGATTTCTCTTCACCTACATCAATAGCAGCAAGTTTAAGAAAAGTGGAGTTAAAAAGCGGGGCCTGTTCTTGAACTAAGACAATCTTGTTCTCAAGTTCCAGCGAGGCGAAAAATCCGCCGCCATTAACAATGATTCGAAAGCTTAATGTAACAGCCAAGATTGTGAGTAACAAAATGGTGAAGAGGGGACGCAGGGGCCTTTTCATTTGGAAAAAGAATCGAGAAAACGATTAATGGGTATTGCTAAAGACTGCCAAAGAATGCTTTTACAAATATTGAAAGTGATTGTACTACCAGATCCATCTTCAGCTTCAAGAATCTTTGGCATTAAATGAAGCACAATGTACTACAAGAAAGCAAAGTAAGAGTTGCAAATGTGAGTGATATTGGGATGTGGGGTTTGCTCAAGAGATGGGAATTTTAATTTCATGGTGGGCACTGATGGCAAGTTTGATAAACACTAACACTAATAGCCGGCACTGAAAGTGAAAAAAACCCTAAGATCCAGGAAAATATATATATATATATATATATGTAGATGAAGTACTGAAATTTAGAGAAGATGAGTCATTTATCCATTCATGTATTATATATATATATATATATTCCTGAGTCCTGACTTTGATAATGGGACACATGTGATTTTTAGTATTTTGCTTTTCATTTGTTCAGTCCAACCCATTTTATATCTTTAATCAAGGATTGATCTGCAATGTGCATGTGGAACATGATCTCGTTTGGAATAATGATTTTGAAGTGGGCGGTATCTTATTTTTCAGATAAAGTTAGGAATTAGATGCTTTGTACAAAAGTTTTATACTCCAAAATGCTTTTAAATTTAAGGTAAATTGGTGTAGATCACGAGATAAAAATATACTATTTATCATTTTTAAAATTTGTTTCCACAACATACTTCTGCCCATGTTTGATTATAACAACAATTCATATGGTTTGTATGCTCTATTTAATTTAACTATGTCAAACGTTTATTTATTTAAAACTTTTTAAATTTATTTTTGCCACTCTTTATGGTTGATAGTTGTCATTTTATATGCGTCATTGATGTACATATTCAATAAAGTTTTGATTCGTAACATTTTATTTCAAAAAAAAATTATCAATTATAATGACTATCAAAAAAATTATAATGACTGTCAAATTGATTAGATAAAAATAGATATCATAAGATGCCTTAACCAGGGGAGGTTAGTGTAACCTGCCAGCTGAAGTGAAAGCTGATGTAACTCAAATTTGTTAAATTTGCTCACAAAAACTGAAACTGGTCAACTTCCAATTTCCAAATCCAATTTGTTTTCTTCTTGGTCTATTTTCTGAAAGTGAATATTTGGAAATGTTTTAGTAATTTTCTGGTGAATCTTCAATAGACCTTGTCCATAATAAGTCTTGTTTGGTGATTATTACAATAAAGACCTTTAATTTAATTTAATTTTTCTTAAAGACCATAACTTGGGGTTGGAGGACAAAGACAACATCAACCTCAATGACTTAGTGTCACTTGACACTGAATTCCACATCCAAAATTATTGAGTCAACTTTGGAATCTCTAAATGTCTAATGGCAATTCGCACTTTTGTTGGTTAACATTTCACAAGAAAGTATAAATAATCCTTTTTTGTTTTTTTTTTGGGTGGGTTGCCTGTGGCTTATACATTAAGACATAAGATTAAAAAAGTACGATTTTCTTATTTATACTTTTTTTTCCAAAAAATACTTTTTCAAGCAATAATATTATACTTTCAAATTATTCTCCAAAAAATTCATGCAAGTAATGTGTTTATTCTTATAAAAAAAAAGTAATGTGTTTGTTCCATGACAAATTTTCATAACTTATGAATTATTTATTTAATTATCATATTATTCAATAGATTATTGTCACATCATTTGCGATATTTATAAAAAAAACTTAAAAAGTGTAACATTCCTCATTATTGGATTTTTTTTTCAATTTTTAGGTGTTTTTCGAAGTGTATTAAATTTTATATTATTAAGAGATATTATCTTTTTACTACCAAACTTTTTCTCACATACCACTTTATCATAAAAACTTTTATGACAATTATTTTTGCACACTTAATGTTTCAATTTTTATCATTTTCTTGTCTCTATAATTTGGTAGCTCAAAACTATTTTCTTGTCTCTATAATTTCAAGTCTCCTATGATTGACACCTTAATTTCTAGCTAAGACAAGTGATGAGCAAGAAAAACAGAGGCTGCTAATCCAACTTACACCATTTTATTAATTGCTAAACACATTAAATGAAGTCTTCGCTAAAAATATTTTTAGCGTTTATTGGTGCATATTGCGTGTGAATATGATTTCGACAAATTTAAATCATGCAACCAGATTCGTATAATGCACACGCCAGAGCCATGCCAAGATCTAACATACAATTTTACTTTTCTCTTGTTTAATGCCCTAGGACCTAATCGAACAATTTTCAAGCAGTTTAATTTGGCTTATCAACCAAGTTCGAATTCTAAAGAAGTAAAAAATAAAAAAATAAAAAAATTAAAAAGATTTGAGCTTTGCCTACACCTCTACCTTTTAAAATAAAATAAAAATTAAAAAAAATCAGATCATTTGAGATAGAATCTCTTATAAAGTGTTTTATACAAAATTGTGAAAAATAGTATTGGATTTTTATATTTCTTTCAACTTTTTAGGTTGAAAGATGAGGAGGGTAAAACTGAAATTTTAAATAATATGCGAGGGTAATTTAGTAATTTAATGCACAGCTTGGAGGGAGAGAAAAAAAAATTTGCTGTGCTGCCAAAGCCTAGCTATAAGGTGTAACCAAACACCTTGGCAGTTGGGCTTTGGCAGCCTAGCTACCGCACATCAGTCACAAATAGGGGTGGGCAAAATCGGGTTCGGATCAACCCGATCGGATTTCAGGTTGATCGGGTTGAGGAGAAACTCATCTGAACTCAATCTGAATATATAACATGTTCGGATCGGATAAAAAATTAGGATTAAATACGGATCGGATCGGATCGGATACGGGTCAACACAGACATTTCACTTGAAAAGCTTGAAAGTTTCACTTGCCGGCCTGCATCATTCTCTATTTTCTTCATCTGAATTTTTCCCTTCACCATTGCCTATAATATAATATTTCTATTATCAATTTTTCAACTAATTTATACATCACAAAGAAACCCTAAACCCAAAAAATAAAAATTAAAAAATACATACAAATACATACATAAATTATGTATTATGAGAGCAGAATCATGCTTGAGCAGAGGGCAGTAAATCGTGGTGCAGCAGTTCGATGGCCAGTGGATCAAGCAGCAGCAGCAAATCGAGTCGGATCAGATCGCGGATCGCAATGGCTTTGCGGCAGCAGTAGATCACGGTGCATAGCAGCAGATCTAATCATCTCGTCGCAGATCACAATGGCTTTGCGCGGTTGCGTCAGATGGCGTCAGGGCTGCTTTGATGCCGTGTCGTCTGCATCTGCAGTGCCGTGACTGCTGTCTGTCGTGCTGTGTTTGGTGAGTGCTGCCGGCAGCTACTGCGTGTGTGACTGTGTGTGAAGACGTGAAGTGCTGTTGTGTGTGTGTGAGATGTGTGTGATGGCAAGATATTTGAGCAATTGATTGTAAATTGTAGTTGAATTAGGTTTTATTTTGTTTTAACTTTCGAATTTCGATTTCGCTTTATTTTTATTTATTTTTTTAAAGAGACCAACCCGATCGGATTTTCGGATCAGATCGGATCGGGTTGGTTTGACCCGATCCGATCACGATTCGATCGGGTTGGCAACATTTCATCCAATCGGATTAGCTTCACGATCCGATCCGCACTCGATATTTTTCGAAATGGATCGGGTCGGATCGAACTTTTTGCCCAGCCCTAGTCACAAACGGGACCTAAGCCTAAAGCATGATTTAAAATGGACCTTGCAACACGTTCAAAGCATGATTTGTTTTGTTAAGCGTAAAGTTCAATTTAATACCTATTTAGAATTATAATCTATAATTTATCTCCTAAAAATGTGAAAACATCAATCTACCCTCATATATTTACTGTTAAGAAGACTAAAAAAAAAAAGTCAGCAACGTGTCCCCATTTACCATCATCTTCTAAATAAAAATGAGAAATTAATTGAAATTTTCATACTTTCGAGACATATTAAATATTATCATTCTATTTGGGAAATGAATTGAAGTTTACCGATCTGTTAAATTCTAATAATATTTGTATAAAGCAAGAGCATTAATTAATGAGAGAATATTTTAAGGGTAAATTTCATTGTACCACCCTACTAGAGTGACAATCTTCAAAATAATCCCCAAGGATACAAAAACATCACTCTATCCCCCGATTGCCGTGATCTCCCTGTTAAAAATAACGGCTTAAAGGGAAAAATAATCTTTTAACAAAAATAGTAACGAGTGTTACCCTAGAGGAATGTGACTAACAGCGTAGTTGTATGATATGTCAAATCAAAGTAGCATTTCAACCACCCCCAAAGTTTTTTATAATTTTATATTGGGTTAATTGTAATAAGTTATTTTTATTATTTTTAAATGAGAAATTATGTAAGCGGTTAAATGTAAAATCTATAAGTGGTTAAATGCAAAAATATCAAAGTATCCTTCTTTTGGCGCAAACCATCGTCTTGTTAACTGTGTAGAGAAAGAAACTTTGAAACAAAGCATCAAAATATTGGCCATAACCAACGCATTTCTGATTGATAGAGTACAAAAAAAGTGAGCATTGGAGAGTGGCTGCTGGTAACAACCTTACGATGGTAAGGGTAAGGAATTTTTTTTTTATTCAGTTATTTACATTAAATGTGTTTATTAGCATTTTTTTTTAAAATGTAGGACAGTATTAGGTAAAAAAAATTGATCTATACATATGAAAAATTTGTGGTTAGAAGTTATTATTTGAAGAGAAATGGGGCTTTTGTGAATTGGGGCTTTTGTTTTCATTGTACTATTAACGAAATGTATAGTATTTCCTTTAGAAATTAGTTGCTGGAGACAAAAAAATCATGTAAATTTGTATGATTTATTGATATATATATTGACGTAACTGAGAAATTATCTTATTGATAAATACCCTGCATGTTTTGGTGAGAGATATTTTGTTTTAGTTTTTAGTTTTATGATATCATTCCTATGTTGGTATTGTTATTGATATTTGTTACGGATGCTTCTGTTATGGAAGGAGAACTTGAAGGTAAAAGGCTTTATCAATTTTCTTGGTGAAACTTTTGAAGTTGGCCTCATTGACCTTGAATTTCTAAGTAGAGTTGTTCTGATCAATGCTGCGGTGAAAAGAATGGCTGGGAGAAACAGTTATAAAGATTAGAGATTCATCATTGAAGTTACACTGCCATAGAATAGGAAGAAGGGTACAATAGATAATGATCATGAATTGTATCAGATATGGAACTTGTACAAAGAGAAGAAGTATACAAAGATTGTGTTTGACATGAGCATCATAGCACTTAATGTGGTCAATGTGGTTAGAAGGAGGTTGTTTGAGGATGATATAGAAGACGTGGCTGTTAAGCCTGATGCTGAACCTCAGAGTGTGTTATCTGTGTTTCAGAGGCAACCAACTGTTCAAGCATAATAGCCAATGCATGCAACCATTACTAGCAAAAGAGGTGTTAAAAGGAAGTCAGTGGGAAGAAAGAGATCAAGAAACTCAGAAGCCACTTTAGCAGAAGATGATCTTCAAACATAAACCAGAAGTGAAGTTGATGCTATAGTAGAAGCTGAACCTAAAGCACAATCCACAACAACGGAGCTTGAAGTTCAAACACAAACCACAGCTCAACCCACCACTTCAGTAGAAGATGATCTTCAAACACAAACCATAACCGAAGTTGATGTTACAGCAAAAGCTGAACCTGAAGCACAATCCACAACAGCAGAGCCTGAAGTTCAAACACAAACCATAACTCAACCTACCTTTTCAGCAGAAGATAAGCTTCAAACACAAATAATAATTGAAGTTGATGCTATAGCACAAGATGAACTTGAAACACAAACCACTGCAGCAGAACCTAAAGTTGAAGCACAGCCCACAACTTAACCCACCACCATACATGAACCATAACACCCTGATCATACACCTGAACCCCCACCCAAAGTTCAACATGATATTTAAACTACACAAAAGGTGCTAGAGAAGTAGAAGCCACCTGTCAGCAATCATGTACAACCTGGTGTGTCTGATCCCTTTGTCACACCTACAAAAAGGGCTGCTGAAAAAACATTCACATTTTTTGAAACAGTCACAACAAAACTACCGCCGCAGTTTGACCGAACCCCTTTCCGAACACCAACACCACCACCTTAATTTGATGAAACCTCATTACTAATGCCTACATTTAACCATTCTTCATGTGATGGTGGTCTAGAAAAGAGTGCTAATGATGGTAAGACTGACTCTTTACATTTTTATATGATAGTGTTGACTTATATGATCTTCATGTTGATGAAAATTTACCATCAGAGGTTGTGCAAACTGAACCTTTAAAAAGAAAGGGGAAAAATGTTAGCAAGTCACCTGTTACTGTCACCCGTTCGTATAGGCAAGGTAACAAGAGAAAGGCTGTTGCTGTCCAAACGAGAGCTTCTCAAAAGATTGCAAATCAAAAGAAGTATGAATCTATGAATGCAAAGCATCATAAAAAGACTTCAAAGAAGAAAAGGAAGACCAACTTTGTTGATTCTGAGCAACTCATGAGTAGGCCCAAGCCAAGGAATAATAGTAAATCAACTAAGAATGATGATGGTGCTGGTCCATCAAGACCTGCAGCAGAATATGATGACAGCTACCACCTAAGGAAATGGAGTTTCACATGTGGTTTGAATCAAAAGATGACATGAGTGGAGCCACAAGAGTATATCAGAGTCAGCCTGAACATGAAGTTCAAAATGAAGAAGATGATGACTTACTTGATGGGCATGAAAGTGATAACGGTGACTATGGACCACTTTCAGACTTAGAGGATGAGCATCCATTTAGCAGGATGTCTCATTCGTTGGGTAGACAAATGTTCAACGAGGGTACAGAACCAATAGAATTTAGAGAGAGAATGGTGTTCAAGAATTTCATAGTATTTGCATGAGCTCTAAAAGATTTTTGTATTCAATAGAGTTTCAGAGGCAGGAGAATAAAGTTCGAGTGAAAAGTGATTTTGTGTGGCTGTTATGAACACAAGTGCCCATTTAGAGTATATACAGCACTTTAGGATTGGAGCAAGTGCTTTCAGATTCGGTCTTTGCACAATATACACATATGTGAAGGCTTGGATGACAATCCTGAGGTGACTGAAGCTTAAATAGCAAGAAAGTACAGCAATCAAGTGCTTGCTGATCCAAGGATAGGTGTGGACACACTTGTGGATGATCTGAAGAGAATGCATGAGGTGACTGTTGCTTTACAAAAGGTTTACAGGGCAAAGAGAAGAATTTTAAAATTAGCTGCTGGTGTTGACCATGTTGACAGCTTCAAGTCATGATTATGCAAATATAATCAAACAGCAAATGCCAGGGGTATTGGCCTTGCTGAAGGTGACAAAGAATGATACACCTGCTGATAAGTGCAAGTTTCAAAAGTTTATGGTCAGCTTTCTAGGCCTTAGAGATTGGTTCAAGGAGGGTTGTAGGCTGTTCATTGGGCTAGATCGCTTTCACTTGAAGGGGCCATTTGAAGGTGTGTTGATATCAGTAGTAGGCTTGGATGCAAATCAGGGCATATTTCCCATTGCAATATGTGTATGTGAATCAGAAAATACTCAAAGCTGGACTTGGTTTTTGGGTCACTTGCAGGAGTATTTAGATGATGATAAGCAGTTGACATTCATGACTAACAGGAAGAAGGGAGTGCTTAATGCTCTTCAGTTGGAGTTCACCGAAGCACAAAACAAGACATGTGTTTGCGAACCTCAAGACAAGATAGTTTTGTGCAAGACATGTGTTTGCGAACCTCAAGACAAGATTCCCTAAAATGGAGTTGAGGGATGAGTTTTAGAGAGCAGTCAAAGCATCTAATAAAGATTTTTTTCTCAAGGCAATGAATGGCATACGAAAAGTTGATGAAGATGCATTTCAGTGGTTGAGAAAGGTAAATCCAAATCATTGGTTAGTGCATGCCTTTGATAAATTTGTAAAGTGTGATCACACAACAAATAACATGACAAAGAGTTGGAATGCATGGCTTGGTGAAATGAGGTTAGGAAGCAGATGATGAAATCAATAACTGAGAGGAAACAAGCTTGTTTGAAGTGGCCAACTGATGTTCCTGCTTTTATTAACAAGAAGATGAATAGTGTGCTAAAGATTGGCAGGACTTATCAAGTCATACCAGTAATTGATGCCTTATAAGAAGTTAAAGCTAGCCAAGAGTCTTGTATTGTCAACCTTGATGAGCATACATGTACTTATGACCTGTGGCAGATCAGTGGCTTACCTTGTAAGCATGCAATGCCCTATATAGCTCATAATAGGGTTACTTATGAGAAGTATGTTGCTCATTGTTTCTTAAAGGATGTATATTTGAAATGCTATTATGGCATTATTCATTTATTGCCTGACAAATCTAAATGGCTACATGTTGAAGCTGATGAAATATTACCCCCAATTGTTCAAAGACCACCTGGCAAGCCCAAGACATGTAGAAGAAGGGAGGCTGTTGAACCACTAGCACATAGAAGACGGTTCACTGTATGTGGTTTATACTGTCGAGGTATTGGCCATAATATAAAAGGCTGCCCTGTTGATCTAGCCAATGCACATAAGAAGACTAGAAATATATTGGTGAGTTTGTGGTTGCTTACAATTCATAAAAACCTTCTGTACTTAGCTTAAAGTTAGTTAACTTCAAATTACCCCTACATAGAGTGACTATATATGAGGTTAAATTGATGTTGTTACATTAATGGGGTGTAAATTGAAGTCTTGTGACTCTAGTTAGTTAACTTCAAATTCAGCGTACTTACTTACAAAAGTTACTTCTTTATGTTGAACAGAAGTATTGCAAGAACTTGGCAGTCGCCTCAAGCTCTAGAGCATCATTTACAGAAGTGAATGCTACTGTAAATCCAACAATTGGTGGATCTACATCAGGTTAGTAATGTTTGATAAATGATGATGAAGTTAAAACTTAAACATACATTTATACACTCAAACATAGCTTCACACACATTATTAATATGAAGTTAATAATGGATGATGGTTTATGATCAGCACCTGAGCCTTCACCTAATACTTCAACACCTGTCTCTTTGCAATCAACAAGGGGTTCAGCAACAAGGAAACCACTAGCAACAAAAGAAGCATCATGAATAAGCAAAACAAAAGAGAGACCAAGGAATGCATCAACACCAATGCCACCAACAATGGGAATTGAAATTAGAGAGGGAGGCAAATCTGATAGGGTCACTCCATAACCTGTCCCAGTTCAAACAAAGAGAGATTTGAAGAGCAAAGCAGTAGCTAAATTGGCAATAAGTTTTTTCTTTTTCTTTTAAAATCAATCATTTATAACTACTAATCATGTAAGATATTGCTTTGCCAACATGCTAGCTACGAATTAGGGCTTTATGTTGCAGAGAAATGAAGCTACAGTAAATGGCATGATGGCAGCAATATGAACATTTTGGGCGAATGGTGCTGCCGATTTTGATATTTTGATACTTTTGAATACATTGCTATGACCGTGCACTATATATATATATTATATATTATATGTAATTACAGTCTAAATTATACACTTCAAAGTACTGGGATGCAGTATGCGTGCTCATGTTTTTTTGGGATTAATAATTTTAAATTTTATTAATTGTATTTAGGCTAAATTACTATTTTTTTGGGGTTGTTGCAGTTAGGGGTGGGCAATTCTCTGTCCAAACCGAACCGATCGGTTTTTAAGAATCTGAACCGAATACGAACTGAATATTTCGGTTCGGTTTGGTTCGGTTCGAACTTTACATTTTATTAATTTTACAATTTTATCTCTAAATCTTATAAGATTTTACAATTAAAAATATTTTACAATTATATATTTTAAATTAAAAATATTTTTTAATTAAAATGGGCCGAACCGATCGATTTCTCGGTTCTCAAAAGTTCAAACCATTCGGTTTTTACCTTAGAACCGAACCGAACCGAATTAAATTTTTTCGGTTCGGTTTGGCAAAAACAGAACCGTTTGTCCACCCCTAGTTGCAGTTAATATTTGGTATATTTGGTTTGTAATCCCAGCTGAAAACCCAAAATGTGATGGTGATGACAAGTGATGGTGAATATTGATTGCAACAACATAAGTGTAATATTTTGAACTAAAAAATACATTTCACTGGATGTAATACATGGAAGTTCTTCATTCAGCTATTTAATTTAAATTTCTACTACCATTTGTCATACTTCAGTTATGATCAACATTAAACATATACAACATATAGAGAACTAGCATGAAAAAGATAATATGCAGCTGTATAATGATTGAATTTGATTTTGCAGCAAGCTTATTAATTCCCATCTCCAGCATTTTCTTCTCTTTAGTTCCCATATCAACATCACCTTCCAAACCATTATGCAACTTTCCCAAACCTCTTATAACAACTCCATACTCGTACATACTTGGTTTCCAACATCTGAAGAAATTACAGCCTTTATTGTCGCATTTGTAGTATAGCTTCTTAGGATTTGCAGCAGACTCTGAGATGTATATAGATGCACGTTTACGGCAATCTCTGCATGTTTTGTTTCTAATCTTTAGCACCTTCCTATTAATCTCCAACTTCTCATTTTCATCTTTATCTTCATCTTCGACATCAAACCAACTACCTCTTGAAGATGACATACCTACTGTAATTTCTTTTTTTTTTTTTTTGGTTATCTAATGTTTGTGATTTGTGATTTTGCTAAGCTAATTATGAACCTTGTTCGAATCTGTAAAATAATGATCAGTTTGATTTTCGAATTGGAATTGTTATACTTATAGAGAGAGAATGATGATGTTTTTTAATTTTCAAAATGAGTGGTAGTGTTTTGGGCAAATCTTTCTAGATGAAATTCCCTGTTTATTTTTCACTATGCATCCAAGAGGTAAATTAGGATTTAACAATTTATTGTGTTGTTGCATTTTCTCCGATTTTCTTTTAGAGTCAAATAATGACAACCAAGGGATTTTCAAATGCGATTTTGTTTATTTGATTTTTATATACTTATATCTTTTGAACAAAGTAATTTGAGTTTTCTCTTACCCTTTAGACCAAACATAACAATTGTCATGCAATACCTTATTGGTTGTTGATCTTTTATCACATAATCTAATAGTCCATGCATAATTGACAATAATTGTATGTTGATGCTCTTCCACACTTCGTGAGTCTTTGTGTCTAAATTATACCCAACTCTTTTGCTTGCTTTCTTCCAATTAATAATGTCTTTGGATATCACGAATAAAAGAACCAGCTCTGGTATTGGTTTATATTTACTCCCCAATGTTTCTGGCAACCGAGTATTCTTCTTTCTTTTGTTTCCTATTGCTTATGTCCAACAAATTTGTATGATTTAACAGTCACATGCTCTCCTGTTTTTGCAGGTTGTAACATGTCTCGTGGGTGTTGATTTGGTCATCGATGGTTGTTTTGACTTTTCTCAGATATTTTATCTTTAATGCTTGTTGCATTAAGTGATAAAATAAAGATACACTTGATCATGAGTGTCAACCTCAATTCCTTACGCAGAAAAACAAATTTCTTACTACTGACATCTGTTCATGGATATGTATTCTCATGCTCACTGTATGAATATTTCTGTGTCAAAACTCAATAGCATTTGAATGATTTTGGAAATAACAGGAGGTTTAGATGATGAATTGAAGACAGAAAGTGCTTTGAATTTTCAGCTAATTGCCAATATATAATGATACAGTTTACTTCTAAACTCCTATATCTAAAGTGCTGTTGATATTAGTAGATAACCCTAGCAATTAAAACAAAAAAATTACATTTAAGACATAGAACCTACCATCCATTGGATAGTAGTGAAATGCTGATAACATCACTTTTCACTTTCAGCAATGTTCAATTGTGAAAAGGGTAGGCTCGTAAGCAATTTTGATTTTTCTCAAATAATATTTTCTTCAATGTTCAATTGTGATTACAAAGGACAAAGTCGGGCACCTAGAGGCCCCCAATAATTGTTTAATTACACTGAGACCCAAAAGTTTTAGTAAAAACTATTTTTAAAAATGGTACTATCGAACACATATTATCTATTTTTATCATTTTCAATTGTGTCTACCAAACGCATATTATTATTTTCAGTTTTATAATACAGGATACAGAAAATGAAACCAGACGCATACTTAAATTTAAAATACAGCAACTGCAAAACACCATTTTCATTCTCATTTTTGTTTTCAAAAAATACAAATTCAGAAACAATACCGAACAGGGCCTAAAAGATTCTCAAAATTAATTGGTGAAGTGGTGGTGGCCTGAATGGCCACATGGCAACAATTAATAAGATAAGATTAGATTATATTCAATTAAAGGAAACGCAAAAGCCGTGATGTGCTTTTTGAAGATTGTTAGGAACTTAGGAATCCAAACTTAATTTTATGATGAAAAAAAATTAATTATTTGAAAATTAACAGATTCATTAATATTTCCAATACAGTCTTGATATCAAATATTTGATTTTCAAACAGTTTCATTGGAATGAAAAGTTTAAAATTTTGTAACTTTTACATAAATGAGAAAATGTGTGAATAATAAGCAAATATTATATTCTAAAAATGTCTATAACAAATATACTTATTTCCTAAACTATAAAACAGATCTTTTTTTTTAATTTATAAGGACATAAATGTCAAATAATTATGTTTAAAATATTTTTATTTATAAAAAATAAATAAGATACCACTTATATTAATATATTTAAAAAAGAAAAATAAATACGTCATCCAGATATTTATATTCAGACCCATTCAGACATCAGAAAAATTCAAATCCATTAGGATTTCAGACAGAAAAACAAACGCTACCTTATTTTAAAATGTAAATTATTTCAAAAGCAAAAAATACCCAATTGATACTAAAATAAAATAAAATTTAGTTTAAACGAGATCAAATCAGTATTATCTGTTCATAATCAGTGCTTAAAACACAAATACGAAATAGATGTCATCGCTTGTCTCTATGAGATTTAAAATTTGGAAACCACGATACCAAATCCCATGAATTGAGTCAAGTAGTGCTAAAAATCCAATTTACTGACCTCTCAACTATCAATAATGTTAGGGATCCCAACTTTTAAGTCACAACTTAAATCTCAATGCTGTGTTTAACTCATCTATTGGATGATGTATTTCATAGTTAATAAAATTACTTAACCACAATCCAATGGATGAATGCTACATCAGTTGGGACTCAAATTGAGACTTAAATGTTGGGATACCTAGTATTACTCCTCTACTATTTCTACCATAACTTTCACAAAAGGAAAATGATAATCTTAAAACTCAAATTATCATTCAAATTTGATTGTTTTTATATGATTAAAAAAAATTATTTCTCAACTAGCTTCATGTATCACGATCACTCTTGCAATTTCAACTTTTAACTCATACACATTACATGGTTTGGCCCTTAATTTCACCCTTGCTTGCCAGTTTTAACTTTTATTATTATTATTATTATTATTATTATTATTATTTCAACCAATTGGGATTGAAGAAAAATATGAGTATCATAGAAATAATTATCTAAGTGGATAATAATTGTTCATTCATAGCTAATGAGTAATGAGTACACAGAGTACTCAAAACCTCACTGAAATTTGATATAAGTCATATTAATTTTGCAGAAGCCATGGCATTATTGGAAGGAATTAAATTTCAGCTTCCAAATTAAAAAAAATACCGTAAATTGCTTCCAACATTTTAATTGTTTCTTTTTTTTTTGAAAGAAAATAGATATTCATTAAAAGGACAAAAGCTTATCACAAGATAACAAAACCGAGAGCTCAGCAGGAGCTTCTTTTAACCAGAGACAACAATCTGGCTTCAGCAATGCCAATTTACACAACTTGTGAGCCACTAAATTACAAACTCTAGGGACAAACTTAAACACAACATTAGAAACACCCTTAGCCAGATCTTGAATCTCGTCAACTAACCATCCAATCTCACACCAGCTTGCAATCTTGTTAGTAATCAGGCTAATAACGTTTTGCGAATCCGATTCAATAATTAAAGGATAAAGCCCCATCAATTTGGCCATCTTTAAATCTTCATAAATAGCAAGTGCTTCAACAAATTCAACATCATCTGGGAATTGATATCTCCAAGTTGCAGCAGCCACGACTTCTCCTCGAGAGTTCCTTATGATTGCACCTAAGCCAACCAATCCTCCATCATAATTTGCTACTGCATCTACCTTCATTTTATACCAAGAATCATCAGGAGGAGACCAATGTTGAACAGAAGAGTTTCATCCCATGAGCGGCTGGTCTGAAGAATGCTGTTGGAGAGATCTGTAGGAATGCAACAGATCCACTGCTCTATTATAGATTAGTAACGGACACCACTTTCTTCTTCCAAACATCCAATTATTCCTTGAACTCCAAATACTCCAGGCTACACCATAAACAAACCAAAATCATATCTATTACTCTTGTCCATTATAGACCAAGCCAGCTCCTTGAAACTTGAATGGGAAATTTCCCATAAAGCACCAAAAGAGGAGAGCTTCCACACCTTTTTTGCATAACGACACTGCACCAGAGCATGTATATTAGTCTCGCAATCAAGTTTACATCTAGGGCACCAGGAATCCGTTAAAATTTTCCTCTTACAAACATTTTAATTGTTTCTAATATAGATATATTGCTTCATTTTGGTTACTTAGAATATTAGTACCTTCTCTCCACACATGACCAGTGTCACCAAAGACGTATAATATTTTTAGTCGTTTAATTTCATTAATTTCAATTACGTTACTCTAGGAGGAATTTGTTGGAAAAAAACAGATCTAGAAAAAATCTTTTTTTCTATTTTATAAAATCAGCCAGAACTTTTCTTGATTATGCATACGTGCATAGGGTTAGAGAAATACCTTGATTTTCTATTGAAGATCTAAAGAAGATGACTGAAATCTTTAGGGTATGGTTTTCTCAACCGTCACTCGTATGGGCATGTAGAGAATCCTAATCATTGTGTAGGAGATGGAAACTTAAACTATATTTTCCTTTTTCAAGAAAATCTATACGTATTGGTATATCTCTGTTCTAATTTACTTTCCTTTACATAGACACTTATTAGAGTTTGAATTTGACTAGAAATTAAGCTAGTAAGGGGACTGCAGACCCATAAGCTTTCTAGCTCCAATTTAATAGTTAAGGCCCAGTCATCTCATGAAATTACATCTCCAAATTATTGAGGTTTTGACCGTTTATATGAATTCACTTCTTGATAACTCAAAAGAAATAATACATAAAGGCAAGTTCATTCCCCACTCAGGATTAAGGTCAATTAATTTTATTAAAGCTTATGTGAGTTATGATCAAAGACATTTTTTAAAGTAAATAATAATTCACTATAGTCCAATTCAATATGTATATCACATATACATATTAACTATTCTACTCGAAGTCTACACTTCAGTGATCACGATAAAATCACTCACAATAGAAGTAGAAAATTACAACCTTACTACCTTACATAATGAAATGGGCATTTCATTAATAATTGTGAAAATCTTTTATTTATAAAGAAACTATGATTTATATCTTGTAGTATTGACGTCATATGCCCAATACATAAATCACATACTTTATAAATAAGGGCTAATGATCTATACTCAAATAAATAATGAATAAATACATTTTATGAAATTCAAAAATTATTATTTATCGCATACTTTTAGGACACAAAATAACAATAAGTCTAACAGAATTTAGACGCAACTTTATTTTGTGCTGTCAATTGCATAACCATTTTGACCATTAATAAAAGCTTAATTATGATAGTTATATTTTGAAATTGTAAAATAAAAAGTTAAATAAGAAGTTTAAAAACTATGATTATCTTTTGAAAATGTGATTGATTGAGACTTTTTTTTTTAATTATTTATCATATAGCATAAATGAATAATCACTTCCAATAAAAAAGAAAAGAAAAAGAAAAGTTTGCTATTTGACTTTTACTGTCACTGATTTTTTTTAAATATTATTTAACATTTAAAAATAGGGTGAACAAAAGCCACGGGAGTTTTTTTAGCCCTTACTTCCTTGAGTTCTAACATGTATGGCTAACTAAAGAAAACCGTTTAGAAACCAATCGGCCAAATTATTGGGAACTACTATCTTGAAAACTTGCTTTCTTTCACCATTTGACATACATAGTCATGCATTATATCATTCATGTAATTGTTTGTGGAAAAAAAAAGGGATATTAACATAATCTTTGAAGATAAGGAGTAATTAATTCTTCAGGATCTATTTTTTATCAGAGCAAATACAATTATATGATTAGTAGTTAATTCAAAGTCTCCAGCAATAAAAAAAAAAAACACAATTTCGACCGTTGCTAGAGATTGTTAAAAGACGAGGAAATATATATATATATATACATATATATATATATATGTATGTATATATATATGTATATATATACATATATATATACATATATATATACATATATATATATATCTATGTATGTTGGATGGGTGGACGCCCAAGATGGGCCGACCCTATCCGATCCGACCCGTACATGGTTTTCACTAACTTTGGAGCGTATATTAACGCATATATCCTTTTCGGTCGTTTCAATTGGAATTACAATTTATTTAATAACCTTCTTAGTCGATGAAATCAGAGGGCTATATGCTTCATCAGAAATGGGGATGACAGCTACCACTTTCTGTCTAACAGGATTATTAATCACCCGTTGGGTTTACTCGAGACATTTCCCATTAAGTGATTTATATCGGTTGAGAGTGGGAAGTTGAATTATATTCAACTTCCCAACCGTTGTTTATAAGGGAAAACCGTTGCTGTGCATGTGTGTGGAATTAATTGAATTCATTATTCAGAAACAATATCAGAGTGTGTGTGCGGGTGAACAAAAGGAAAGAGAAGCATTCTCCATCTTCTTCTCTAAGAACTGATCAAGAACTTTGAACAACTCGAAAAAAGGGCATCTATACTGTGAATTGAGAAGGATTTCCGCACGTGATTTCTTTCCGACCGGTGACGAGATCCAACACTGTTTATTCCGCTGCAAAATCTAATAAGGTAAGGCATCTTGGCTGCCTTACGAATTTTCTTTCATTGGTATCAGAGCCTGAATGTATTGGATTCGTGCATTGGTTGGTTTTAATGTGAAAAGCATGAATTTTATTTTTAATTTCTTATGGGATGCATGCAATTAGATGGCCGTTGTTTTAAGTCTTCTGGAATGCTTGATTTGGATGGATATATTCTGGAATTGATGGAATTAAAACCGGCCTAGGGAATAGATTGCATGAACCCTAAGAGATTATGAAACCTGTAGGTTTATAAGATCATATCTTTTGATCTATAAAATCTGACATGATGTGTAATATACTATTTGAAAGATATTTTCGAGAGCTTTCCAATGATATGTGATTTGTTAAAAACGGACTTAAGACGAGAAAGTTATGGCCAAAATACGACTTTGGTCGAATTAGGGTTTAAACAGTGCCGGAATCAGTTTTTTGACGATTCAGGCTTATTCCAACCTCCGTTTGAAAATCCGAGGGTACCGTTGGCTTCATAATGAAAAATTGAGTCGGATGGTGCTGGTCCCGACATCAGCGGATTTTTGCAAGGTCGCGCGTGGGGTCCACGCGCCATTAGTGCATGGGGTCCACGCGCTATTAGTGCGTGTGAAACATCTATAACGCAGGTGACTGTAGCATGCAGCCGTGTCACTGTAGCGATACTGTACATACACTGTAGAATACTGTAGCGCATTTGGGTTATGTATCCAGAATTATTAATTTTGCATATTTTGTTATCCGAGATTCCGATCTGAGCACCGTTTGCGCCGTTTGATCCGAAATTTACTTTTCTATTTTTTTTTAATATAAAATAATTATTTTTAATTATTTCTTGATTTTATGAAAGAAAATTTTAGATCGAACATATATAGTCTCACGGATGAGCATTATATGTTAATTAATATTTCGCTCTAGTGGAAGCTTGAAATATTTTTTATGAAAATTGACTAATATTTAATCTCGTTTTTAGTCGTTTGTTAACAATCACTAATATGAATTTTTTATATTTTTTTCATAGATGCCTCCTGTTAGTAAGTTGTGGACTAAGGAAGAAGGGTTAATGACAATTAGAGCTTGGGTTTCCCCTAATGAACTAATTGAAATTAATAATGGTTTATCTTATGAAGAACTTATGGAGAAAATGGAGAATTATAAGATGGATCCTAATCGTCCTATATGCATGAATGTAGAAGATTTATACAGGGTTTTTAACCGGTTAATGTCCGCTAATAAGCCTACTGTGTATACCAACTGGAGTTATTATCAATGGCTCCTCATTCAATCATTACCTGATGATGACAATACGCTTGTTTTTAAGGTTTGTATGTTAAAAGAGATTGAGAAACCCTCACACAGATATTATATGCTGAGTTGTGAAATTGAGTTGATGGAGGAACGCTGTCTTGTTTCAAAGATGAGGCGAACCTCAGTGCTCAACATTCACACGAACCTTCGAAATGGAAGACAAGCTAGTCGTCTTGGTAGAGGGCATAAGTTATGGTATGAGAAAACCATAAACAGAATCATCAAGAGGGAGCAATTATTTTTTATTTGGAGATAGACTTAAGTATAAGTTGGATGAATGAGCACGAGCAACAAAGAATATTTTTAAAACATGTAGAAATTTTTTAAATATTAGTTTGACCATGTTAGGTTATTTCGTTTGTTTGTTGATTATGATTGTTTTTTATTTTGTTGGTTGAACTATGTGTTGCTATGACTTTATTAATATATTCTACATTAGTTGTTGCTCGACTCTATATACTTATTTATATTATCTCATAAATTATTCCGTTGAGTGGGAGTTCTAATTAAATTGAATTTAATGAATTCATAATTAGAACTAATAATTTTGCGCATTAAAATCGAATTAATGGTGAATATAATAAAGGGAATTGGATGATGATTGGAAGCCTCGACGACCTTTTGATTCCATTCCCGATATTAATTCGTCATGTTTTTTGGTTAGCGTTTACGGCAAAATTAATTGTTAGTGTGTAATTATTAAGTATGCCTTTAGTAATTGTATTTTTGAATTGTCTTTGTGTTAAATCGTAGTTGAGATGGCCTCTGCATCTAAGAACATTATAGCCGAGCTGAACAAGGGTGAGAAACTGAATGGTGACAATTACGATATTTGGCACCGAAAAATTCAGTATATCCTTGAAGAGTAAGAGACTCTAGAAGCTCTTAACAACACCTTAGCTGAGCCTGAGCAAGGAAATACTACTCAACACAGGAGGGATTTTGAGGCCTATCAGGCCTGGAAAAAGAAGAATAGCAATGCTCACATAACGTTGCTGAGCAGCATGCAAGATGATCTCATGTGTGAGTATGAGAAGTATGAGACTACTCAAGAGATGTGGCTTGCTCTGAAAGACAAATTTGGTGGTACATCGACCACTAAACTGAGAAGGCTTACGATAAAATTTGACTCTTATCGAAAGCGCCCGAATCTTACTATGAGGCAGCATCTGAGGGAGATGTCGAACATGGTTTATGAGCTTAAATCTGCTGGACATGCTCTTACTGATGAACAGCAAGTCCAGGCAGTGATAAGATCTTTACCCGATTCCTGGGAACACATGAAGGTGAATATGACTCACAATGAGAATATTAGAGCTTTTAAAGATATAGAGCATCACCTAGAGCTGGAAGTAGAGCGCCTTGAGCCAGCTAAACTTTCTGATACTGTTTTTATGGCTGAGTCAAGCTCATGCAAAGCTTCAGGCTTTAAGCGCAAAAGGGGCCACAAGTATAACCAGAAGGGTAAAGGATCTGATCCTGATAAGAAGAAACCAATTGCTAAAAAGCGCCCAAGGGGTAGGCATGCTGGCAAGAAAATGGACAAATCCAAAGTGAGATGCTACAACTGTAGCAAGCTGGGTCACTTCGCTCGTGAATGCACGAAGCCGAAAAAGGTGAGACACAACTCTACTTTATTAAATTATGCTTTAGTTACGAGTTCTGTACTCCTAACCGAATCTCGTCCTGTGTGGACTGTAGACTCAGGAGCAACAGACCATATAGCTTGTGATCGAGAAGCATTTGTGGACTATCGTCGAATCAGTCAAGGGAGTAGATGGATATACGTGGGCCATAACTCTAGAGTTGAGGCAAAAGGAATAGGCACCTGCAAATTGACTTTGCGTGGTGGACGTATTCTTTTGTTACATGATGTCCTTTATGCACCAGAGATTCGACGAAACTTGATTTCTGTCCCTGTTCTTCTTGAATTAGGATATCACTTAATTTTTTATGGTGTTTGTTTAGAGATCTTCTTAAAATCGGTCCTTATTAGAACTAGGCATTTGATTAATGGTTTTATTGTATTGGATACAATACTTGATGGTTCAAGTTATGAT
Organism: Clausena lansium; assembly: GCA_030449835.1. NCBI lineage: Eukaryota > Viridiplantae > Streptophyta > Magnoliopsida > Sapindales > Rutaceae > Clausena > Clausena lansium. The sequence goes on along the minus strand of JASUUF010000192.1, from coordinate 5,734,661 downwards.
AATAGTTATTTTTCTTATGTTACTTCTTTTAGTAATAATGAGATAGATGCCATCACTTGGCATGCTAGATTAGGTCATATAGGGCAAGATAGAATGCATAGACTTGCGAGAGAGGGCATGTTGGGCTCACTCACCAAGGTTGAGTTGCCTATATGTGAAAATTGTCTAGCTGGAAAAACAACTAGAAAACCATTTAGCAAAGGAATTAGAGCCGAAAAACCATTGCAGTTAATGCACTCTGACATCTGTGGTCCAATAAATGTAAGGGCTAAACATGGAGCCTCATATTTTATTACATTCATTGATGATTATTCACGTTTCGGTCTTGTCTACTTGATTTCTCATAAATCGAAAGCATTGGATTGCTTTAGCTTATATTTAAACATGGTAGAGAATCAACTAGACAACAATGTTAAAGCTCTTAGGACAGACCGAGGACGTGAATACCTTTCGGAACAGTTCAAGGAACTGTGTAATGAGAAAGGAATAAAAAGACAGCTGACTATTCCTGGCACTCCGCAACAAAATGATGTAGCGGAAAGAAGGAATAGAACTTTGTTGGAAATGGTTAGGTCAATGATAGCGCAAGCAAATCTTCCAATATCCTATTGGGGAGATGCTTTGTTAACTGCTGCCTATCTACTTAACTAAGTTCCCTCAAAATCAGTTAGTTCCACCCCATATGAGTTATGGACGGGTAGAAAACCTGACCTATCTCATCTGCGACCATGGGGGTCTGCAGCTTTTGTTCACAACCCTACTCATAAATTTGGAAAATTGGGAGCTAGGGGTAAAAAGTGTATCTTTATTAGATACTCAGAACACTCTAAAGGATATGTGTTCATTGGTGAACAAATAAGTGGAACTGTGTCTGAACTGGAATCACGAGATGTCAGTTTTCTAGAAACTGAATTTCCTAGCATTGGAGAAGTTAATAAGGATTTTCAATTATATGAATTAGAAGATCCAAATGAGATTATCACCTCTAACGTCAGTGTTGGTGTTAATACGGATCCTTTAGGGATTGCTACTCTGAGTAGGAGTGAGACACCAAACACTTTGATTCGAGTTGAGGAATCAACTTGGAAGAGTAATCGTAGGCCAATTCCTCGTCGTCGCTTTGAGATTGAGGGAGAGGCTTTTATGATTGCTTCACATGATGGTGATGAGCCAAACACTTATAACGAGGCTCTCACATCATCTGCTAGGGATTTGTGGATGAAAGCAATGGATGAAGAGATGGAGTCTATGAAAATCAATCAGGTCTGGGACTTGGTTGATCTTCCGCCTAACCGTAAAGCTATCGAAAACAAATGGGTTTTCCGGATAAAGCGTAAGGCGGATGGGACAAACGAAAGATATAAAGCAAAATTAGTCGCTAAAGGCTATACTCAACAGGAGGGTGTAGACTATAAAGAGACCTTTTCTCCTGTAGTAAGGTTTGCTTCTATAAGATTAATCTTGGCTATCGTTGCACATCTAGATCTTGAATTACATCAAATGGATGTAAAAACTGCATTTCTTAATGGAGAACTAGAGGAAGAAATTTTTATGGAACAACCACAAGGTTTTGTTATTAAAGGCCAAGAGCGCAAAGTATGCAAGCTCAAAAGATCTATCTATGGCCTTAAACAATCCTCTAGACAATGGAACCTCAAATTTCATCAAGCCGTAATTTCTTATGGCTTCAGGATGGTTGAGGAAGACCATTGTGTGTACATTAAGAGGTCTAAAGACGATTTTGCGATATTGTTTTTGTATGTGGACGATATACTGTTGGCTACGAACTGTAATGAGTTTGTCAAAACTGTCAAAGATTGGCTATACTCAAATTTTGACATGAAAGATATGGGTGAAGCGGCTTATATCTTAGGAGTCAAAATTTTTAGGGATCGTTCAAGGAAACTTCTAGCACTGTCTCAAGAGCCTTACATTAACAAAATCCTTGAAAGATTCAACATGGCTGATTGTAAGCCAATGGATACCCTAATAGCCAAAGGACAATATCTTAGTCTTGATATGTGTCCCAAGAGTCCTCAAGAAAAGGATAGAATGGCTAGAGTTCCTTATGCAAATGCCATTGGAAGTCTCATGTATGCTATGATGTGTACAAGGCCTGATATCAATTATGTTGTAGGACTGGTGAGTAAATATCAGTCAAATCCTGGACAGAAGCATTGGAGTGCGGTCAAGAGGATTTTAGCATATCTCAAAGGCACTGCAGATTATTCCTTATGCTATCAAGGAGGTGGTTTGCGAATTGTTGGATATTCAGATGTCGACTAGGGTGGCGATCTGGATGAACGCAAATCGACCTCAGGATATGCATTCTTGCTAAACAGAGGAGCAATTACATAGAGTAGCAAAAACAAACATGCACGACTTTATCAACGATGGAAGCCGAATATATTGCATATTCTGCAGCAGTGCAAGAAGCTATGTGGCTTAAAAGATTTGTTGAAGACTTAGAAATTAATATTAGCGCCACTAGTCCAGTAACTGTCTATTGTAACAGTCAGGCTGCTATTTCTTTCTCTAAGAATGCTAAGTACCACAGCAAGTCAAAACACATTGAGAATAAATACAATTTTATAAGAGACATTTTGGTGAAAAAGGAAGTAGCCATACAATATATATCTACGCATAGCATGATAGCTTATCCACTTACGAAAGCTGTAACGAGGGATGTATTTGCCTCTCATGCTAGATCGTTAGGGCTACATAGATTGTAATCTTGCATTGTTAAGATGTTTTTATTTTGTGAACATCTTTGTTACATGATTTGTTTTGAAATGCAATGATATTCGTAGATCTCTTATGTTAATTTTTAATTTAAAGGAAGGCATAATTACACACATATGAGAGTATGTCTTCAGGTCATGACCAGCTTTCTTACATGAGTGGTCGCCTCAGTTGCTCTGGGAGTAAGCTAAGATGAGACAAGTAGAATAATGAGACAATGTGTTTGTCTAAGAGTCAAAGAACAAAAAGATATTCTACAAATTTTGTCGCCTTGACTAGAGTCAAGATGAGGTCGTAAACGATATTTCTCGTGGACCGACTATGATGTACCCCACCATCATAAAGACCTGATTGAAGCCAAATATAAGATCTTATTTTGACGCTAAAGAGAGCGTTTACTTTAAGAACTCAGGTCAGGCGCTGTAGAAGAGCGACTGGACTAAGATCTGTACAGTGAATTAGATTAATAAAACATACGCCCTGACATGGAAGATTCACTGTAACGCGTGTATCATACCCACGTGCTTTGTGACCAAAATGGAAAATGAGAGAATTTCCCTTCTTCCTCATTATGTAAGTTCCATGTGACTGTCTATTAGTCAATCTTGGTATCCCTATGACTATCAACTATGTTTCTGAGATTTCAGACTGGTGTCTGCTACTTTAGTATGTTATCTATGACCTTGACATGATTTGGTTTATGAAACATGACTAGGAAAGTGACTATTCTGGATCGATAGACATGAGTGTGATAAGAAGATTTAATTTTTTCCTTTTATGTGATTCACTGGTCGACCAATTGTATAATCTAAGTGAGATATTACAATTGTGAATACATAAAGAGATTGCGCAATTTTTGGCATGCTGAGGGGATTTAGTATGCTTGAGTATTAAAGTGAATTAAATCTAGGATACAATGAACATATGCTGAGTTTTCTTGCGTAGGATTGCAATTGAGACATCTCTTGCTTGGGTTAGCAATTGAGATCTATCTTTGGCTCCCCAAATGGGTTTTAGGATATGTTCACAATCACACAGTATATTTGCCTGTATGATTGGTGATATGTGGTTGTTCATTGTTTCTTTGTTCACTACTCTGCTGTTTCGATGTCGTCCCATCATGTACGAGTGGGAGATGTTGGACGGGTGGGTGCCCAAGACGGGCCAACCCGACCCGCTCCGACCCGCACATGGTAATCACTAGGTGGTTACCATGCACGTATTCAACTTCCCAACCGTTGTTTATAAGGGAAAACCGTTGCTGTGCATGTGTGTGGAATTAATTGAATTCATTATTTAGAAACAATATCAGAGTGTGTGTGTGGGTGAACAAAAGGAAAGAGAAGCATTCTCCATCTTCTTCTCTAAGAACTAATCAAGAATTTTGAACAACTCGAAAAAAGGGCATCTATACTGTGAATTGAGAAGGATTTCCGCACGTGATTTCTTTCTGACTGGTGACATGATCCAACACTGTTTATTCCGCTGCAAAATCTGATAAGGTAAGGCATCTTGGTTGCCTTATGAATTTTCTTTCAATGTATGTATGTATAGCGAAGAAAACGCGTTATTTAACTTATTTGATGACAAACGAGATGATATTTATTCCTATGCATATATGCATGAAACTTCCAGCCGTAAACAAAGCAGAAATTATTGAGCAAATGCCAATCACATATATATCATATATCATCTCACCCTGCAGTAGTTGTGTAATTGATACATGCATAATGAAGTTTTATTAATAGGGAAATTTTGGACAACCTCACACTCACATAATAATGTCTAATGACCTTTCTTCTTCCTCCAAGATGAACGCGGTGGAATGCTTTGTTCATTTCTAAAGAAATTACCAGGATCCGCCTTAGTTTTCGCATCAACCAACTTGTGGAAATTGTTCTTGACATATTTTTTTCCCCAATTTCTAGCTTCTTTGACGCTTGTGTAACATTTGTTATTTCTTCCGATTTCTAGATCCCTGACGTTAAGATATGTTGCTCTAGGATTTTTGGAAACATATGGAGTCATGTAATTGTACAACTTTCTGACCAAATTAAGTTCCCTCTCCGATTCTTCTCCACTTCTCCATTCCGCATAGTACATCAAATGGTATATGTTGCCAGCTCTATGCGGAAATGGGATTGAAGATTCAGGAATCCCAGCCATTTTCCCACCATAAGGAAAAGCTACTACCTGAAGGTACTCTCCTCCTTGTTCATGAAGGAAATCATTCATCCCTTCCTAGCCTTTTACATGCAGGAATCGGTTCTGTTACAAAGTCGGTTCTCATTTTCCAAAAGCTCTTGGAATAATTCCTGTTAAGCAATGTTTCCAATTTCAATGAATCTCTTGCAAGGAATCCTCCGCCAAAGTATACGGTTGATTCAACCCAGCTCAATTCCACGCAGTCTTCTTTCTTCAATCCGAGCTCCGGGAAGGACTCTTCCATCAACCTAAGTAACCTATCAATCCCACCAAGAAACAATGATGAAAACAACGCCACTATACTTGAATTCTTGAATACAAAGCTAGCACTGAAAGTTAAATCTTCCGGAAGCTTATCGGCGACGTACTGCCATTTGTGAAGGATCTTTGTTGCATCTTGTTCCATAGTTCTTGTGACTGTGAATACACTCACATTTGTTGGGACAGGTACCGGGTTTACTTTCCAAGCCACAACGATCCCAAAGCTAGCTGCTCCGCCTCCATGAAGAGCCCAAAATAGATCTTCTCGATCAAGTGAGCATCAATTACTTGATCAGCAGAAAGGCCGTATTTATGCATAATGTAACCATAACCTCCTCCACTGAAGGGCCCACCAACACCTACCGTAGGGCAAACTCCGGCAGGAAAGCCAAGATTCTTACTTTTCTCACCAATTCTATGATAAAGTTCACCAATTGTGGCACCTGCTTGAACCCATTCTGTTTTTTTCTCAGCATCAACTTGTATCGACCTAACGTTTTTAAAATCGATCATCACAAATGTTTCTTCCCCTTGATAAGAAAGACCCTCAGGATCATGACCTCCACTCCGAACTCTAATTCGTAGGCCATGTTTTTGGGCACATGTAAGGGTGGCTCGAATTTGGATACTTGAGTTGGTGTTATAATGACTTTTGGGTTCGGGTATGTTGGCGCAAAGAAGATAAAATTTGTTTTTCCAAAATTTAATATTGAAAAATATGAAGATTGGCTTTGAGTGTATGTCACTTCCGGTAGAAAGGCATTGCAGAAATTTTTCTTCCGGGTAAGCTAATGCTATTCCATCAAGTGATAATAGTAAAAGGACGCAAGTAAACGGGAGAATTATTCTACTGTTCTCAGGCTACATTTTTGTTGGTATTCTTCTATGAGTGTAGTGCATAAGAAATTGATCCCTTATCCTTATATAGATTAATTTTCTAATAAAAAAGGGATAAATAAAAGATCAAAAAATGTGTATTTTATATTTTCTTTATGTTTTATCTTATCTTTTATTATCTAGAAAAGCTATTAAACCGTACAGTTTAATAGCTATAACAGTCATAATATTAATAAACCGCATGGTTTAATAGCTTTTCCAGACTTTAGCAAAATCTAAGATCCTATATACATATATATAATCATTCTCAAGTGCGAGTACTCTAATTTTTTTTTTAAATGAGGACACGATGTACAACTTAATAAAGTTAATTTTCAATACATTATACGGGCGTGTGTGACACATAATAATTGAAACTTACGTAAATTTTAATTGCGTGGAAAACTATGAATTAAAAATGAGCTGCGAGTGGTTTAGCTAGCTTTAAAAAATTATTTTAGATTTTTTTGTCATTATCTTGGAATAGTCGGTGAACCCTTTGGCCGTAGTGGTAGTTAGATGATTATACATCTATTATAGTATTGATGGTATAGATGGAAAGTATTTTATAGTTTTTTTTTATAATAGAAGGTATAAAAAGGCAACGGTGCGTTTTATTTATAATATAAACCAAGACAGAGATGAACTTTAGAAATTCAATTCGGTATGAGCACGCGGCTGGTTTGTGTACTGTGTTACTTAAAATTTAAAAATTTATTTTTAGATTTTTTTTGTGATTATTTTGCAAGAAGGAAATGATTTTATATGTAAGTCAAAAAATTTGTACTCTTCTTTAATCTTTTCCATAATATGATTTGTTTTGGTCTATTAATTTTATTGATTTGGCGTAATGTTTTACACTATCAAAAAAAAAATTCATAATTTTTTTAATCTTATTTCTTAATGTATAACCCACAAGTTAAGGGCTAATAAACAATTGATTTTCCCGCAGCAATAATATTACATTTTCCAAATTAAATTTTAAAAAATTCATGTAAATAATGTGTTTATTGAATGATAAATTTTCATATATTATGAATTTTTATTTAGGAAATATTTGATATTGAAATTAAGTAACTTTTAAGCTGCAGATGCTATAAAAAAATTATAATTATTTTTTAGTATTAGTAAATTACTAATTATAGGATAAAATCTGAAGATATTTGCAAGTATGATTATCGAAAGATCAATTGGGCTATTTGAGCCCACCAATCTCGTCTTTACACACTCTTTTTAAATAAAAATTTTATGGTAATTATTTGGTGGCCACCACTTATTAAGTTAAACTTTTATAAACTATCAATTTTTAAGATTGTATCTGTAAACCACCTACTTTTCAAAGAAATATCTCCCAACCACTTTTCCGTTAAAAAAGTTAACTGCCGTTAGTGGTTTTCTACGTAAAGACTATTTTACCTTTGTAATACAATAATTACGAAAATTATTTATAATTAATTAAATATAAGATTTTGTATTGTTTGATTTTTTTTATTTATAAACAAAAAAGATGTTGTTTATATAATTAAATATTTATTTTTTAAAATAAAATATAATTAATCAAATATTTATTTTTTAACTAAATGACAATATTACCCTTATGAAAGTATGCTGACGTCATGTTTCCGTTAACGGAGTTAACGGAAAGGTGAGTGGAAGATGTTTCTTTAAAAAGTAAGTGGTTTATAGATACAATCTTAAAAATTGGTGGTTTACAGAAGTTTCACTTAATAAATGGTGGTCATCAGATAATTTTATACAATCTTAAAACTTAATTAATGCTTTCTTCTCTTTTTCTTCTCAATTTAACAAATTTTCATTAATTCATTCAAACGGATTCTTTTAGCTGCAAATAATCGGAATCACTAACTAAGAGGAACAAAACCAACCATTTAAAAATGAATATCAACAAATTTAAAACAGTTATGAAAGTTAATGAGTATCAAAAAATAAATTTTCACCAAACAAAAAAGCTAATGAATATCAATAAAAAAAATTCTTATATATAGAAAGCAAAACATGGATCAAATATACTAATAAAAGCCAAAAAAAATAAATTCAAAAAGAGAGTTAAATTGAGTGTTTAATTTACAAAATGTGAGTAGAAAGAGAATATACAATTACAAGGTAGAGAGAGAAAGTGATTAGTGAAAGATAATTTTCAAATTTTCAAATTTCAAATTTTTAGTAATGAATTTATTTTTTAAAATGAGTGTAGAGAAGAATTTGGTGAATTCAAATAGTCATACCATTGTCAAAATTTATTAAAAATTTGGATGTTTGTAACATTTTTAGTCATATAATATTTAATTTATCTTTAACAATAGCTGGACGCTTGGGCTGGTTTTCAAAGCCCAACCAACCCAATTGACTTAACTAGCATGTAGCACAACTATTTTAACTAAAAGGTAGGTAGGAGATATTTCTTTGAAAAATAAGTAGTTTATAGATACAATCTTAAAATTTAATGGTTTACAGAAATTTCATTTAATAAGTGGTGGCTACCAGATAATTTTCCATATATAAATGTCACATTATTTACGAGGTAACTCTAAAAAATTATTTCTCTTTTGTAAATACAAAAATGTCAAAATGGGATCGAATTTTTATATTTCTTTCAATTTTTAGGGTGTTTTTGGAGGCATACAATTTCTTATATTATTTAAAAAATCACATTTTTGTGGCTCAAAACTATTTTCTTACGTCTATAATGTTTAAATTTCCCATCATTGGCATCTTAATTTCTGGATAGGACAGCTGATGAGCAAGAAAAATAGAGGCTGCTAATCCAAATTACACCAATTTAGTTAATGATAAACACATTAAATAACATCTTTGAAGCATACGGGGTTTAAAAAAGCAAACTCCATTGAAGGTTCGGTTTTAGGCCCATATTCTTTTAAATTTGGTGAGAAATAAATATCGAAGCTGTCCAATCCCAAGGCATTATTAAAATGGGCCTTCCCACCATAAAAGTTAAAAAAAAAGGTTGGAATATTGGAGGAACTCCTCCAAAATCTTTTTAAAATTAAACTAAATTTAATGTAAAAAATACTCTTATTTATAAATAAACACATTAAATTTGTGAATCTTCTAATTTTCTATTATTTTCTAGCTCCTAAAATTATTTTACAATCTTATTATCACAGCATCCACACAAACAATTTCTATTGGTGATATATTTCTTTACACAAATCAATGAATTAAAGTAAATATTTTTAAGATTATAGTGTAAAAGTTTTAGTACGAGCATAAAACAAAAATCATATAATTTGTTAGATCGGTTTTTGTTCATAACCAATAGATTGTGTTAGTTAATGAAGGGAAAAAAAAGTACAGAGTATTTGAGAAAAAAACAGCCTGTGTGACTTTGATGATGGAGAAAATAAAAGATTTTGAAGAGAAATAAAATAGGTGTGAGATATATCATATTAGAGTATATGTAGGGATATAATAAAGTATGTGTCTTTAAATGTAATTCTCAAGGTGGGTTCTAAGAGAATTTTAGAGGGCTGCCCAATAGTTCAACTAAAAAAATTTGTGATCAGATTTAAAAATAATTTCGAGAAAGAGGCTTGGCAACAAAAGATTTTCACCTAATGTGAACAGTTGAAGCCTTAGTTTGAAAGTCAAATAAACTAATATGCTTTGGAGCACTGAAACTAAAACTCGGTTAACTTCAAGGCAATGTGAAGGCTGCATTAAATATTGAATTGTATATTAAAAAAATTTCTTAAAAGCTTAACTTGAGGGATTTGTTTATTCAAGTAGAGAAATTTTAGAATATATTAAAAGTACCGTATCAGTCATACAATAGGTAAATAATGTTATAATATGTATATATTTATTTTGTAAAATCACTATGTAAGTAATTGTTATATGAAATTCAATTACATATGTCATCCATATATTAGTTAGTTGTATTATTGGATGTGTTTACTAATTGGAGTGGGAGCGGAGAGTGTGGAGTTCTCTCACTCCAGTGTTTACATGCTTATTTTAGGGTGGGAGTAGGAGTTGCACTATGTGGGTCCTACTCACTTTTGAAATGAGGACTGAGAATTCCACTTCTATGGGTCCACTCCGACCTCTTCCTTTTTTTACCTTTACCTCTAAATATAATATAATTATATTTATCAAATAATGTACATATATTTAAAAATAATATTATTATATTATTTAATAATATTATATTTATTAAAAATAATAATATTAAACTTATTTAAATATAATATTATTATATTTAGTTAAAATAATAATTTACATTGATTGTAAGTTAAAATTACTTACAACGAATATCATTATATTCATTGGGGATTAATAATATTACTGTATACTATTTTTATTTGAAAATATCATATTATAATATTTTATTAATTGTAATAGTTTATTCTAAGAAAATATTAATTTTGTACTATATTATTAATAATAATGTTTAATTTGTATTGTTCTTATCAATAATTTTTTAATTTGCATAATTAAAATTAATAAAAAAATGTGATATACATAATTAAGAATATTAATAATTATTTTTAATTTATTTAATTAAAATTAATAATAAAATAAATATTTTATTTTATAAATATTTTTTATTCACTTTGTAATTAAAAACCACAATTCTTTAAATAAGGGTAAAATTGTAATATGAAACAATTCACTCCCAATTTAAAACAAAGTAAACACATAAATGAGATTCTGATTCATATTCCACAAACCGATTTTAGTGTAAGTAAACAACATGCTCTCACTTTCACTCCATACTCTCAATTCTAGGATTCACAATTCAATCCGGAAAATAAATGCTAACCTAATGTATTATAGAATTCTTTCCTGATCTGAAGCAGTAACCAAGATTATGGAATTTGATGTATTGGTCAATTCGTGATATCATATGGATACAAGAGAAGTGTACAAATTTGTGCTTATAGTTATAATATCAAAGAGCTCCTGATCAAGGTTGAGGAATCTATTTGCTGCGGTATGCTGTATGCAGATGATATGTTGGTAGCAAATCAAAATAAAAAATTAAGAAATAAAATTGAAGTAGCAACTAAGTTTTGAGTTCGAACTGGAGGACTTAGGTGCAACTAATTTCTTACTTTAGTCCAATTTTTCTTTTATTTTTTTTATTTTTTTAATAGAGTCGAATGCTATTTTAGTTTGATCAGGACTCATGTTTAACTTATTTGAGTAGTATTTTAATTAGTTGTAACCTTAATAATTTTTTAAGTTCTCAATAATAAAAATCTCTTCTTTGTTTTTCTTGTAAGAACCTTTTTGACATCTAGAAAGTTTTGAATTAGAGTGCCATATCCAGTCTTGCTGTAGAACATTTGTGATTTATTTACCTGTTAAATAGGATTAAGGGCCAGTTTGATAATGCTGTATTTTTTAAAATAATTGCTGTTAGTTGTGCTGTAGAAATAATCAGCTGTGAAGAGAATCAGTTAAATATTTGGTAAATTTTGTTTTCAGAAATACTGTGAATTTTGAAAGTAGTTGTGGGTGTTTAATAAATCTTACTGTTAAACTGCTGCAAAAAAGCCAATGACTAAAATAGACATAATGGAGGATGAAATTTACTTAACACATATAAAGACATGTACATAAAATATATTTTAATTGTGTATTATAATAATTTAATTAAAAATAAAATTTATACTATATTAATTTTACTTTTTTATTTTTTTATAATAAAAATTTATTGAAATATTGATTTTGTTTCCAGTTTGAATAAGGATAGTTTTGGGTTTAGGTAATAATTGTAAGGATATATTTAGAATTGTATTAAAGGATAAAATTGATTATCAAAATCAGAATCTAAAAACTACTTCTTTTCTGCTTTTCAAAATCAATTGTAGGAGGGGCTGATTTTGACAAAAGTAATTTTAAATTTTTTTTACTAAACACTAAAATTAATTTTTAGATTTTTAAAATTACTTTTAAAGATTTCAAAAATAATTCCAAATGAGCCCTAACACTTGATAAAACGATATCTAATACAACATCGTGTCTATGACTAAAAATGATTTAACGTTTAACATTGTATTTCAGTTATTCTATTTTTTCGCTTCTAGTGTCGGGCTGCATCATTAATCAAGTTTGGAATAAACGACTGTTAACCAGTCAGCACACTCCTTACCATTTCATTTTGAAAAATGCTTGGAAGAAAGAAGGGATGAGAGAAGAGTGAAAGAAATAAAGGAGAATGGAAAGGGGGAGAGACTCTGATGGTGTTTCGACAACTTCACAGTTCAGAGCATCTCTTTCATTTCATTTTGAAAATTGCATGTGTTATGCGTATGGATTTATTTGCTAATCTTCAAGATGACATGCTATCGATTTGGTGAAATGAGACCGACTCTGAGGGTGTTGTGAGAACTTCACAGTTCAGAGTTCAAAAAGTTAAATGGGATTGATGCTGGTTGGCGGTTGCTGGACTTACAATTTTCATATATATTTAACTAAATATTTCAATCATATTTATAAAGCCTACCACCAAACTCCACGTCACCAACCACCAATTATGGAATTAAATTTCTAAAATACATGATTTTTTTTTTTTTTAAGAGAGAAGTATAATTATGATGAGAGAACTTCAAATTATCATCGAATTTTACATACACCACATGATAATACTACTAAACCCCCGCGGGGCCCACCGCCTCCACGCCCCCAACCAACTACACGGCTGCGTCCAACACGAAAACGACGCCGTGAAATGCCAAATCACAAATCAAACGACAGAGAGAAGAATCATTCATTCGATTCATTCATCATATCTTTTGCAGCTTCTCAGCCTTAACAACAGGATTTGCCTTCGCAATCTGCCCTTTACCCATCTCTTTGAAATCGAACGAACAAGCATGCTGCTCCGGGTACCTGTGGGTCCCGCAGAACACCGACCCGCACCTGCACTTGAACCCCGTGAGCCCCACACGCCTCCTGCACGTCATGCACCTATTCACCGCCGTCTGCTGCACCGGAGCCGCCACCTCGGCCGCCGGCTTCTCCACCACTTCCGCCACCGGCTCCACATCCGTTCCCGGCTTCTCGTGCAAAGACAGATCAACCGACGATGATGAAACCGACGAAATCAGGGTTTGGTTAAGGGCGTGTTTGGCTGAGGAAGATTGTTGTGCTTTCAACTGAAGATCGCCAAAACATTTAGAGCAGAGATTTTGAGTTGCTGGACTCCCGAAAAATCCGCAGTTGTTCACGCACAAACGCGGTGCTTGACATCTGTGCTCTTCCGCCATCTTTTTTCTGGAACAAAATTTTCCACTTCAAATCAAATCTTGCAAACTAATAAAAAAATTTATAAGATTTCGATTTTATCCCTATTTGAAATTAATTTAATGAATTAACAACTCCTTCAAATTTATAAATTTCAAGATTAATAAAACCAAAAAAGAATCTATTTATGAGAAACTAAACAAAAATTTATATAAAAATTTATCATTCATTACCTGTAGACAATATTTTCAGGAATTTGCTGAATTTGATTAATTTTTCAAAGCGGGATGATTAGAAAGGAAATAAATAAGAGTTAGTTTTATTTATTTTCTTGCTTGGAATTGGTATTTTGGAGAGGAAGAGAGGAAGGCAAAGGAGTTTTGGCAAAGAAAGCAAAGCAGGGTTTCTCTTTTTATGAAGGAAAGCACCTCCACGAAAAAAGAAACTCTTTTTTACTTTTGAGGGGGGGATTCCCGTCCCTGACTGAAGATTCCCCACACCTTCTTTCTCTCCTTTTCAATTAAATTTTACCTTTTTTTATTTTATTTTATTTTATTTTTATAATTCCGCCAAACAATTAAACAAACAAAACGATCTCGCTCTTTTTCTCCTATTTACGCGTTGAATAAACGGTTTTGGTTTTGCTTTTGTTTTGTGGTTTTTCATTTCTTTAATTTTTTTGAGTGGCTTTAACTCTTAAGGATGAGTATCTTCTGGAAGCCGGTCATGTTACGTTTGGGGCTAAGTTTTTTTTTTTTTTTTAAATTATTTTTTCAAGTAATTGTTACGCCAAGTTGGACCGTTTCACATCAGACGCGGAAGGCCACACGGTGAATTTTTAAACACACGGTGGAGGCTGGAGATTGATTCTTAATCACCCTGATGGTTAACGTCGTGCGGGTCCTTTTCTGGCATCTGAATGTGGGACCCGTAATTGATTTGACAATATACATAAAAACTTTTAGAATTGCCCTTTGATGTCTTTCACTTTCGCTTTTTGGAGTCTTTTACTTACATGAGCAGGATTTTTTTTCCCTCTCCTTAATGTGATGATGGGCCTAAATGGGTATAGTCGTAAAGATTATGTTAATTCGAGTAATTTTTTCTAATAATAATTTCAATTTTAGTTTGAATATAATTGATGCAAAAACTAGTCCATAGTGGTGAGCCATAAAAAATTTTTTTGAAAAAAGTTCTTGCCATGCCAAATGTATCTCTTTCATTAATTATAAAAAATGATAATCACATAAAAGAATAAAGCTGACGTTTGCCTCGTTTGAAATTTTATTTGTTTTTTTATTAAAATATTAAAAAGCAACACATTTTCCTATGTTATTACATAAGAAATTTTCAAATCATTTTTAGTAAATTATTAAAAACTATTATCCTTCTTTAATTATTTTGTAAAATACTAATCTCTCCCCCTATCTTAATTCACACCAGCACTCATTGAATTCTAATAATAAATATATAAATAGTATTGTACCCCATTAAAAAAAAACATACCGATCTATTCATTTTCTTCTCTGTTAAGAATCAAACTTGAGGCCATTTGTTTTTTTTTTTTACTTAATAATTTAATTGACTTAATTTTAATCAGTTAAGTCATTAAGTCTCTTTTTTAAAAAAAATTAAATTTCAGTCATTAAATTATTAAGCTAATTTTTTTAATTTTTTGTTTAATCTAAAAAGTCAAAGGTTACATAACTTAATGACTTAATCACTAAAATTTTCATTAAGTTAAAAAAATAAACGAACTTAATGACTTAACTGATTGAAAGTTAATTTCATTAAGTTAAAAAAATAAACAACCCTTACTCTATCTCACATGATTGAGATTATGATACTTTTAGGATACCATACTAGTATGAGCACTATCACATAATAAAAAAGTTGATAAAAAGTAACAAAATCTAATCATGTGACAGTGCCCATATCATAATCAAACTCATCTCACACACTCTATTTATATGGAGTTATGTAATGTTTAATAGAATGATTATTTTTATTAAAGCTTATAGCATTAGAATTGCCCATTTTAACAAAATTGTTTTGACTTTGTCCATGCTGGCATCCGCGCGTGACTAATCGTAAAAAATGTTTGATGAAATGGCCACGTATGATGTATGTGGCTGTAGTTTGGTTGCAATTTCTCTATTGAGTAGAGAGTTGATGAATTATTTTCTTCTTTCTGCAGCTGCAAGTTGTATTGCCAGCATATAACCACGCGCTATTTTGCGGCTATTGTGCTGTTCAGATTGCGAAGCTGCTTGCAAAGACAGTGGCATTTTAGTGGCCAAGTTCCGTTTTATCAAGTTGGGTTTTAGCTCCCAACTTGTTCTTCGCATCTTCATCATGATTGGCTGTTGATTATGGTGTTAGCTTCATCGCCATGAGCTGGGCTGAGTAATTGCCTTTACTATTTGGGCTTAGGCTAGATACTCTGCAAATGTAATATAGGCTGCTTTAGTCCCATGTGATCGGCTTATGTGTACTGATAATTGATGACAATCAAGTAGGAAACCAATTTTAAAAACAATTATATTAGGGATCCCAACATTTGCATCTCAATTTAAGTTTTAATGTTATGTGTCATTCATTTATTAGATGATGAGTTTAATAGCTAATAAAATTATTTAACCACCATCCAATGAATGAACGCCACATCAGTTGAGACTCAAATTGGGACATATATGTTGGGATACTTAGTATTACTCTTTTCAAAAAATAAAAAATGTAGGGGAGACCGATGAATGGAAGCCATAATTGTAACGGTCCTAAGATAGCAAAGTTTTTAATCATGTAAGTTTCAAGCCACACGAAAGGCGTTACGATAAATCTTAAAAAATACTCCGTGAGATAGACAGGTTTCTGCACTTGGATAAAAAGACCCTATAAATTTTATTGTTCATTGAAATTGGTTTTGGGCTTTCCTTGCACGAGGGGAGGGGGTGGTTGGCTTGAGCTATCGGTGAGGTACTATTAGAATAATTGGATCTCTAATATTTAGTAGGGCCTATGGGCCTAAGAACAGTCTCAAATAACTGGTATCTATGTGTGTGTGTGTGTGTGTTTTTTATTTATTTTAACATTACATTATAATTAGTAATCTGTTGGAGTCGGTATTAATAAACACAATGGTAAGAAGTGCAGCCTAAAAATTAGCTTCCATGTCCATAGTACAAATGCAAAGAGAGTAATGATAGAGCTATAATTCATTTTGTACAAATAAGTATGTACAAATTGATATGGCATAAGGAGATTGTTTATAAAAAACTATCATGGGCCCACATAATTTTAAAAAAATAATTGTTGACACTTTTCAACCAATCTATTAATGCCACATCAGTTTGTATACACTGGTTTGTGGCTCTATCATTATTATTTTTTAATTACATGAGACTAATGCTCAAATTACAACTTATATTACATGAGAATATTATTAATATTTACAATCAGATAATTATTGGGACTATTTTACATTAAATCTTATATAGTACTACACAGATTTTACCATTTCTAATATTTGAGGGACTTCTACTTCGCACACTTGTCGAATGAGAGAAGACTACCTTCACTCAAATTGAAGAAGGAATTAAACCCACACAATACTTTTGTGGCGGTTCGAACTACTACCCTCACAATGAGTGGTTCTAGCCACTTCGTGGCTCTATCATCATTGAAAAAGTTATATACGAGAGCCATTTAATAGATCTAATGGCTCCCATTAAAGCCCATTTTTACATCAAAACAAAAGTAAGTGACCTTACTGGAAATGAAAATATGTACATACATTACACATATGGTCTGAACTTATATCTATATACAAGAATATTCAAATTTATTGGTTCACATCTTTGAATTCAATGAATTAATATCTTAAAGGAAATTAGGTAATCTACTCATGTGATAGTGCCCGAATTATAGGGTTTCGTAGTCAAACTCATCTCACATACTCTATTTATCTTGAATTATGTAATGTTTAATAAAATGATTATTTTTATTAAAGCTTATAGCATTAGAAATTTAGAATTGCCCATTTTAACAAAATTTTTTTTGACTTTGTCCATGTTGGCATCCGCGTTTGGCTATTGTATGCTAAAAAAAAATGATTGATGAAATGGCCATTTATGATGTACGTGGCTATTTCGGTTGCAATTTCTCAATCGAGTAGAGAGTTGATGAGTTCTTTCTTCTTTATGCAGCTGCAAGTTGTATTGCCAGCATATAACCACGTGCTGTTCAGGTTGCGAAGCTGCTTGCAAAGACAGTAGCATTTTAGTGACCAAATTGCTCTTCAGTAGGTTGCAAGGCCTTGATCACTCCGTTCTATCCAAATGGGCTTTAGCACCCAACTTGGCCTTTACATGTTTATTTGGGCTCAGGCTCGATACTCTGCAATTGTAAGCTTGCCCGCTCTGATGTAATGAGGGCAGCTTTTAACACCCCTCTAATATCTTTACAGCACCCTTTTGGATTTTATTTCCTAAAACACCATCAGTTTAATTTATAAAATATAAATCTATATTATTAAAATGTATCATCTTTTCATAAAATTTTTATCCTAAAAAATGTATATTTTTAATATTTTTATTTATAAAACACTTACAAATCTTAAAATCTTAAATTATATTTCTTCTTATTATATAGTTTATATTTTCATAAATCTAAACTCTTATACTTTTCTAAAAAAATTATTTATTAAAATATAAATATAAATATAAATTATAGATTACGGTGGGTGTAAAACATTTGTTAAAAGTAATTTATTTGAGTTTTTAATTAAATTTCTATTCAAAAATAAGAAATGAATTAAATTGATGACAACCAAGTAGGGGATGAAGGGACCGAAGCCCTGGTGAAATAGACATAACTATGAGGATACATCTTGACAAAAAAGGGCGAAGAAGGCGAAGAAGGCCGCCTTTCACCAGGTTTTGTTTTTGGGAAGCCGGGTAGGATTCAGGAAGAGGGCCCGAGCTTTAATAATAATAGAGATAGCCAGGCGCCAGCTGTCCAAATATTTCATTTATCAAACAAGTACTTAATTTAAGAGGAGGCGAGCAAATAAATTAGAGAAAGAGCGAATTATAATAGCTATATATGTTAAGAGACTTGAGGAAATGTGTTGTTTGTGTTGTTGCTATTATTATCTTTGTCAAAAAAGACAGGCTTGTGAGGAGATTACTTGCACTGCTGCAACCAGCGGCCGCGACAATTTTGCCGACCATAAATTCAAGGTGATAGCACCAGTTCCATTTGAACCAAGAGGAGAAGAAACAAACGCAGGCGGCGTAGGCAGCGGCAATCGCGGTGGCGGTAGCAGTAACCATAGTAATATTTGGAAGAAGATAACGAGCAAAATGTTTTGTGCTTCTGCTACTTCTTAGCTATTTAATGACTTTTCATAATTAAGGTAAATGAAGATGGATGTTATTATTTTACAACTTCTTATATATGTTAAGCTTTATATATATATATATATATATTTGATGTGTGTGTGTTCAATTTAAATGACTTCTCACCCTTAGAAACTTGCTGCTTGTTTTTGTGGTTGTTCTTTAATAATAATATCATTATGTGAAAAGAAAAATCACCCATCTATAAAATTGTTGCCAATAAGTTTAAACACTGCTAAAACCTTCCGAAAACTGATTGTTTCTCAGGTTTCATTTGGTCAAACAAAAGAAGTGCAATTTTTAAATTGACTAGAAGCTTGTAAATATAGAAAATTATTTGGTCAATGATCATGGGATCAATTTTAAACCTGACAATTGTAGCGTAGAATAACCTTAACTTAAAAGTGTTATAGTTTTTGAAGAAGAGAATACCAACGATATTGTTAAGCAAGCAATTAGTTGAGATCAAATAAATAAAATGAAAAGAAAACACCGCCAATTTCTAAACGTTATTGATCATTAATTTTAGGGTTATTTCCACCCTATCCCCAGTTGTTTCAACAATTTCTACCGCGTTCCCAAATATTTTAACTTATTACACCACACACCTAAATCCGTTAATTTGACCGTTTATTCTAACGGTCAAAGAATAATTTTGGAATTTCATGTCTTAAATTTAACCAAATTTAAAAAATTTAGTTAAAAATAACTGCCAAATTAACGGAAATGAGGGTGTGGTGGAAATTATCAAAATATTTGGGTGTACGATGGAAATTATTGAAATATTTGGGGGATGGACGGAAATAACCGCTAATTTTAAACTAATATCCAAAATATGAAAACTGACAAGTCCATTGTTGTTGACCTTTGCTCTGCGGCATTGCCCAAGTTATACTCTTTCGTAGGTTGCAAGGCATCACTTTGACTAGTTGGGCTTAGCTTGCAAATAACCTACTCGGCCTCCACCTGTTGGTGATTGATTGGCTGTTGAATGGTGCAACCTTATGATGGTGGAGAAGGATTTGATTCTCAGCTGGCTTTATGTTAGCACCAAATCACGATTAGAAGCACAACAAAACCTCTCTTTAGTAATATTATTAGGATCAAATTAATTTCTCTTATTGTTTGTTAAAACATTATTTTTCTTAGATTTTTCATTGACTGTGTAGTTTCAAAATTAATGTTTTCACTTATTTTATCTTATTGCAAGTGATATAAAAATAAAGTATGTACCACATTAATAATTAATTAAAGGAATATGTCAAATCTAATGTATAGACATAGATAAAAGAGATAGACGTAGGTTCAATAGTGTTATTTAAAGTCAATCTAAATGTTGGAACTCTTTTTAATATTTTTGTCTCAATATGAATTCTATAAATGATGTACATTGTATAAATCACTGTTCTAAACAAATATATATATATGTATAGTCCTTTTCTAGTGCGCCTTCATTTTTTTTTTCATGCGGATATGCTCTTAAGCCATGTGGTTTAATAAAATTAGTTTTTAATGCTATTAAACCACATAGTTTTATAGTGCATTAAAAAATAACTCTATTAAAGTGAATGACTTAAGAGCGTGTTCGTTTAAAAAAAAAATGACGGCGCTCGCACCTGAGAATGCTTGAGTATATATATATATATATATGTTTTAATCTGGGATTTTAAAGTGTAGGAAAGTCAGGAAAAATGCATAAACCGTGTGGTCTATGTGCTTTAAGTTTTAAGCCATGCGATTTAATAGCATTATGCAATTATACTATTAAACTGCATGTGTTAATAGATTTCACATACATTACATTATTAAATTGCACGGCTTAATAGCTTTCTTGGACTTTAAGAAAGTCTAGGATCGTGGACTGAAACTTATATATATATATTGTTCTATCGTAAACCTTTAATGTAATATAGCATGTGTTTTTTCAATATATAAATAATTATTACTATATGGATGCAAGTTGATTTAATTTAGAAGATTATAACTTATGATAATATAGAGTTTATTCTTATTTATAACTGATCCAAATTGAAAATAGAATAAGATGATAACTATGAAGAGTTGGAGGCAAGACGTTTGAGGTGGAAAATACGGTGGCGCCGATGTCGTGGACTACAAAGAATGCTACCGAGATCGCGGATTTAAGCACCACAACACCACCTCGATCTCGCTAGCACGTGTTAAGAGTACAATTTTCCCTCGAATGTTATTGAGTAATGCAAGAAGCACATGAGGCAAGACCAGGGGATGGTGACAATGATGGTGATGATCTCATGACGTGGGACCTTGAGTTCATGAAAGTTTACTCAAATACACTCTATGATTTAATGATGGCAATGAGCTATCTGAATACAAGAGCTTGCTAGAATTGACATTCCAAATTGTTGTTGATTTGATCAAAGTGAAGACTGCAGGGGTGATCCACAAGATTTTTAATCTTTAGAATGACTTCGCTCCTAGTGAATAATAAGATGAGAATATTCAAATGTAGAACCAGAATGCTCAAGGCTATCTTCAAGTTTTAACACAAATTTTGAGTCATTAATATCATTCAATCTAATGGTAGATTTTCAAAATTAAAAGAAGTACAGAATGGTAGTAAAGAATGGTAATCATTTATCCTCCTCTAGAGACCAGAAACCCAAAGGCATCCCTATCTCATAATATTTTGCAAGGTTTAAATTATATTCCTTTAAAGTAAGCTCCGCTAAATTTAGAATGTGTATAAGAATTATCTTCTAAGTGCATGTTTAGGTATTGAGGAAATGGGCAAAACCTATCTAAGAACAAGTTTTTGGAAGAGGGATACCTCACTTAGTCCGAGTGTGTGGGGTATTTAAAGCTTTTTTTGGAGATGGAGGAAGAAAGGGAGAAGGGTGGTTATGGTGAGATATCAAATCTGGAGTGGGAGAGCTTGAAATGATGCCTTTAGACCTGCAAAGTAACAAAAGGAGGTTATAAGTGGAGTTGGCGGCCACCACACTCCGATGTTCAAGTCAGCTACTTGGACTATATATGGCGATGAGAGTTTGCAAGCTCTCTAAAGTGATGGCCGAAAGTTGAAAAAGACTTCAGCTTTTTGTGGAGTGTGTTTGGTTGTGAATGAAATGGAGAAATAAAACCTTGGTGTCTTTATATAGTGTACCCTGAGTACCCTGCCACGTGGTATATCTCTAGTGGTGATTTTGCTATTCTTTCCAAGATTTTTTTCGTCCTTTTACCTTTATCATTATTTTTGAGCCGTTAGGAGCATGCTCAGAGAGTAAGGAGGGTGTTATTGGCAGGGTTTATTGTCTTGTACATGTGGTACACGCTGTAGGGTAGGGATGGCAAAAAGACCCAGCCCGAATTTTGGCTCAATTGACTCAGCCATATTTTTTCGAGCCTTGGCTAGAATTTTTAGGTCACAAATCGGGCTCGGGAAAAAAAATTAAGGCCCGATCAAATTCAGGTCAGGGCTTGGCCCCTAGCCGACTAGGCCTGACTAGATCCTAAACTTAAAAAAAAAAAAGATTACACATGCACACCACACACTCACACAAGGCACGCACAAACCCACATACAATTACATAAACACAAATTACACACATCTGACATCTTTTAAATTACTCTTTCAAATCTCACATCTCTTTCACTCTCTCAACTTTCATTGATATCTCCGTTGACTGTTGTTTGCCTCAATGCGGTCACCCCACTGTTGTCCGACGCCTGCTCCAAGCTACCACGCACGAGGAAGGATAGAGAGGGGCTTGAAAGTTGCACCATTGCCGCTTGAATCAACCACCACCGCCGCTGTATAGGATATGAGTTGTGGAATTTTTTTTTTTAAATGACACGAGTGTAAATCAAATTTTGGATATGAGTTGTGGAATTGTTGCTTTTATTAAGTATTAAGTTTGAACTTGAGAGAGAAAGCAGTGGGTACTCAGAAACTATTAAAGCAAAATAATTTAGGCTAAGATATAAAACACTATCTGGGCTCGGCCTAACCCGACCCTGACTCGATTCTGGTCGGACAGAAATAATCGAGCTTTTCACTGGGTCAGGCCTTTGATTTGAGTGGTCGGGTCGGGCTCAGGTTTGCCTACTGCAGGGTGGTCCAGGATACCTCTGTAAAAACTGTCTGTGGAGTTTTAGGTATGGCAGCTGAGGACCACTGCCCTTGGCGTGCTGCTTTTGGCTTTTTGTAGGTGTAACAACCAACTGTCCCCCCTTTTCAGCAAGATATTCCCTAGTTGATTTTGCCAAATCAAATATTCTCTTTGGAGATATTTTTAGAGATTTTCTTTAACCACCTCGGTTTTAATATAGCGTACCCATCTTACCCGCTCAATTATCAGGTGTACCTAGTGTAGGTCGGGTACCCCTCGGTGACCACTTATAGTCATAAAATTTCACATCGACATGTGGCGCTTCATTCTTAATCTTCCATTTCTTCCCCAAACAATGAAGACTCTAAAGAGGGCCCGCAAGATTTTCGATCTTTAGAATGACTTCGCTCACATTCGAAGGGAGAACTAGAACATTCAAGGCTACCTTCAAGTTTTAACACAAATTCTGAGTCATTAATTTCATTCAATCTAATGGTAGATTTTCAAAATTAAAAGAAGTATAGAATGGTAGTATAGAAGGGTAATAATTTATCCTCCTCTAAAGACCAGAAACCTAAAGGCATCCTTATCTCATAATATTTTGCACGATTTAAATTTTACTCCTTCAAAGTAATCTCTGCTCAATTTACAACGTATATAAAAATTATCTTCTAAGTGCATGTTTGGTATTACTTATTTCCATATTGTTCAATTGTGTCTCAAGTAGAGTTTTTGAAAATTAAATAAGCTATTTTGTCTTCACTAGTAAAAGCATAAATTTTTGCCTTTTAGGAGTAGAGATTGTAGAGCTCATTTAAAGAGTTAAATTATCTAACATACCTTTAATTTATTTCACAAACTTATATCATTCTTTTTTTTTTTGTAAAAACCTTATTTGTATAAACTCTATTAATAAAAACTCCACTTAAATAAATTTTATTTGAAAAACTATACTAAACAGAGCATAAACTACTTTTAGATTGGATCAGAATTGAAATTAGACTTAAGGCTACCTTGGGATCTATTTAAAAATTTAGGATATCTGAAACCAAAAGGGATCCTTATGCTTCATATTGTGTGATCTATTTAAAAATTTAGGATATCTGAAACCAAAATGAATCTTTATACTTCATATTGCTGATACAAATAAAGAAATTGGTGTTCCACTTCACGTTTTATTTGATCTTAATTAACTCACTTAAGTAATTTTCGGTGTTTGGATTTAGTATCAATTTAAAGATTAAGAAGGTATAAATAATTAATTTTTAACCGTACATTTTTATTTATATAATATTTTTAACGGCTCATATCAACATATACTAGATCCAAATTCCTCTATCAGTTTGTCAGAATATTTAAATTTATTGGTTCACAATTCACATATTTGAATTCATTGAATTAATGTCATAAAGGGAATTAGGTAATCTACTATCTGTGGGTAACTGACCTTCTCAAGGCTAATTGCTTGTAAAACAAGTCTAAGCTTGAACCGACTTTATGATTCCTCTTTATTTGTTAATTTTTAATTTCTTCAAAAGCAAATAATAAACAGATTTCTAATATTGATTTAGTTGTAAATAATATATAGCTAATTTATTTATTTTAAAATTCTAATTAAGTATGATAAGCTTTAATAATAAAGAGTACAGCCGGCTGTCCAAATATTTTCATTTATCAAACAAGTACTTTAATCAAGGATTTTGACTTTAGGTAAGCTATGGAAATATAGAAAGAACAGAGCAGTTGGACACAAATCAAGCTAGCTATTGAGAGAATTGAAGAAATGGCATGTTTTTTTTGGTGCTTCTATTGTAGAAGAAAGGCTTCTGGGGAGGACTTCAGTCATGCAAACAGTGGCGGTGACAATTTTGCAACACATAAATTCAAGGTAATACCACTAGTTTAATTTGAACCAACGAGAGAAGAAACAACCGGAGGTGGCGGAGGCATCGGCAATAACGGTGGCGGTGGCAATAGCAATGGCCATAGTAATATTTAGAAGAAGATAACGAGGAATATTTTTTGTTCTTCTACTGCTACTTAGCTATATATGGCTTTTCATTATTAAGGTAAATGAAAATGGATGCTTTTATCTACCAACTTTAATATATATGTTATGGCTTTTTCTTTTTTCTTTTTGGTTCAATTAATACATGTAAATTTTATCGACATCCTTCCTTATGCATATATTTATATGCCATAATATTATTCCAATTTTAAATTACTTCTCATGCACCCTTAACAAAATTACTTTTTGTTTTTGTGGTCGTTGTTTACTAATATTATTAGGAAAAGAAAAATCACCTACGTATATGGGATCTCTAGTATACAGTTTAGTTGGTTGATCTTTGCTATTCGGGATTTCCAAAGTTACTGTTTAGTTGGTTGCAAGGCATCGATCTTTCCACTTTGAAATGGGAGTTAAAAGGCCTCATAAAAACCTTGAAGAAGTATTATAATGTTCCTGAAGATATTGTCTATGGGAGTCGATCATGTCGCTTATGGCTTATTATGCTTCCATAATGGTGGTGAAGGGGGTGTCTTTTTATTGAACCCTTTGAGAGGAGAAGTTTTAGAGCTACCATAGCCACTCACCCTTTACCTAATCATCAATTTGATGGCACAATGTCAATTTATACACGGTGCTATTATATGAGATTAGATGCCACAGCGGATGCTCGTTTTGGTATGGGAATTTGATAGCACAACAAATAACTACAAGATTGTTCGTGTGTATGAAATTCCAACCAACAAAGTGATAATTGAAGCGTACACTTTGGGTACACAAGCATGGCGAGTTGTCTCCTCATCATCATCAGATTCAGAAAAGTGATAATTGAAGTGTACACTTTGGGTACAAAGTGATAATTGAAATGCACTGACTACACATGATGGATATATGCATTAGATATATTTTTTTATGAGGAACATGAGAGTGAGAGTAGGACAATATTGTTAGACTTCAAGAAATGGAATTTAAGAAAACATCTTTTCCAGAATTTGGGTACAAAAAAAAAATTAACTGAAGGGTATATGAAGGAAAAATCTTAAGTCAGCCGAGATGCCTTACCTTATCATATTATGCAGCGGAATGAACAGGTGTTGGATCACGTCACCGGTCGGAAAGAAATCACGTGCGGAAATCCTCCTCAATTCACAGTATAGAATGCCCTTTTACGAGTTGTTCAATGTTGATGAAGAAGAAAAGAAGATTATGAATGCTTCTCTGTCTTTTGTTCACACACAGGTGGTCTGTATTACAAAGAATTCAATTCCCCACACACACCGTAAACAAATGGTTTTACAAGCCTTTATGTAGCCATTTGGAACAATTGGAAAGTTGATACAAATTCAACTTCCCACTCCCCAAATAACGTGTATGGCAGTTGCCATATGCCGGTTGGATCGAGTCGACCCATCATGGGCGACCCATTCATCTAACATCTTCCACTCGCACATGATGGGACAACATCGAAATAATAGAGCAGTGAACAAAGAAATAATGAACAACCACATATCACCAATCATACAGGCAAATATACCGTTTAACCATGAACATATCCAAAAAACCCATTCGAGGAGCCAAAGGCATATCTCAATTGCTAACCCAGGCAAGAGATGTCTCAATTGCAATCATATGCAAGAGAACTCAACATATGTTTATTGTATCCCAAATTTAATTCACTTTAATACTCAAGCATACTAAATCCCCTCGGTATGCCAAAATTGCGCAATCTCTTTATGTATTCACAATTGTAATATCTTACATAGATTATACAATTGGTCGACCAGTGAATCACATAAAAAGAAAAAAAATTAAATCTTCCTATCACATTCATGTTTATTGATCCAGAATAGTTGCTTTCCTAGTCATGTTTCATAGACTGAATCATGTCAAGGTCATAGAAAATATGCTAAAGTAGCAGATGCCAGCCTGAAATCTCAGAAACATAGTTGATAGTCATATGGATACCAAGATTGACTTATAGAAAGTCATATGGAACTTACATAATGAAGAAGATGAGAGATTCTCTCCTTTTCCATTTCGGTCACCAAGCACGTGCGGTATGATACACGCGTTACAGTGAATCTTTCATTTCAGGGCGTATGTCTTATTAATCCAATTCACTATACAGATCTTAGTCCAGTCGCTCTTCTACAGCGCATGACCTAAGTTCTTAAAGTGAACGCTCTCTTTAGCGTCAAAATAAGATCTCATATCTGGATTCAATCAGGTCTCTATGATGGTGGGGTACATCATAATCAGTCCACGAGAAATATCGTTTATGACCTCATCTTGACTCTAGTCAAGGAAACAAAATTTGTAGAATATCTCTTTGTTCTCTGGCTCTTAGACAAACACATTGTCTCATTATTCTATTTGTCTCATCTCAGCTTGCTCCCAGAGAAACTGAGGCGATGGCTCGTGTAAGAAAGCCGGTCATGACCTGATGACATACTCTCATATGTGTGTAATTATGCCTTTCTTTAAATTAAAAATAACATAAGAGATCTACGAATATCATTGCATTTCAAAACGAGTCATGTAACAAAGATGTTCACAAAATAAAAAACATCTTAACAATGTAAGATTACAATCTACGTAGCCCCAACGATCTAGCATGAGAGGCGAATACATCCCTCGTTCTAGCTTTCGTAAGTGGATCAGCTATCATGCTATGCGTAGATATATATTGTATGGCTACTTCCTTCTTCGCCAAAATGTCTCTTATAAAATTGTATTTAGTCTCAATGTGTTTCGACTTGCTGTGGTACTTAGCGTCCTTAGAGAAAGAAATAGCAGCCTGACTGTCACAATAGACAGTTACTGGACTAGTGGCTCTAATATTAATCTTTAAGTCTTCAACAAATTTTTTAAGCCACACAGCTTCTTGCACTGCTGCAGAACATGCAATATATTCGGCTTCCATCATCGATAAAGCCGTGCATGTTTGTTTCTTGCTACTCCATGTAATTGCTCCTCTGTTTAGCAAGAATGCATATCCTAAGGTCGATTTGCGTTCATCCAGATCGCCACCCCAGTCGGCATCTGAATATCCAACAATTCGAAAACCACCTCCTTAATAGGATAAGGAATAATCTGCAGTGCCTTTGAGATATGCTAAAATCCTCTTGACCGCACTCTAATGCTTTTGTCCAGAATTTGATTGATATCTACTCACCAGTCCTACAGCATAATTAATATCAGGCCTTGTACACATCATAGCATACATAAGACTTTCAATGGCATTTGCATAAGGAACTCTAGCCATTCTATCCTTTTCTTGAGGAGTCTTGGGACATATATCAAGAATAAGAGATTGTCCTTTGGCTATTGGGGTATCCATTAGCTTACAATCAGCCATATTGAATCTTTCAAGGATTTTCTTAATGTATGGCTCTTGTGACAGCACCGAAAGTTTCCTTGAACGATCCTTAGAAATTTTGACTCCTAGGATATAAGCTGCTTCGCCCATATCTTTCATGTCAAAATTTGAGTATAGCCAATCTTTGACAGTTTTGACAAAGTCTTTACTATTCATAGCCAACAGTATATCATCCACATACAAAAATAATATCGCAAAATCGTCTTTAGATCTCTTAATGTACACAAATGGTCTTCCTCAACCATCCTGAAGCCATAAGAAATTACAGCTTGATGAAATTTGAGGTTCCATTGTCTAGAAGATTGTTTAAGGCCATAGATAGATCTTTTGAGCTTGCATACTTTGCGCTCTTGGCCTTTAACAACAAAACCTTATGGTTGTTTCATATAAATTTCTTCCTTTAGTTCTCCATTGAGAAATGCAGTTTTTACATCCATTTGATGTAATTCAAGGTCTAGATGTGCAACGATAGCAAAGTTTAATCGTATAGAAGCAAACCTTACTACAGGAGAAAAGGTCTCTTCATAGTCTACACCCTCCTGTTAGGTATAGCCTTTAGCAACTAATCTTGCTTTATATCTTTCGATTGTCCCATCCGCCTTACGTTTTATTCGGAGAACCCATTTGTTTCCGATAGCTTTACGATTAGGTGGAAGATCAACCAAGTCCCAGACTTGATTGATTTTTATAGACTCCATCTCTTCATCCATTGCTTTCATCCACAAATCCCTAGTAGATGATGTGAGAGCCTTGTTATAAGTGTTTGGCTCATCACCATCGTGTGAAGCAATCATAAAAGCCACTCCCTCAATCTTAAAGCGACGATGAGGAATTGGCCTATGATTACTCTTCTGAGTTGATTCCCCAATTCGAATCAAAGTGTCTGGTGTCTCACTCCCACTCATAGTAGCAATCGCTAAAAAATCCATACTAACACCAACATCGACGTTAGAAGTGATAATCTCATTTGGATCTTCTAATTCATAGAATTGAAAATCCTTATCAACTTCTCTAATGCTAGGAAATTCAGTTTCTAGAAAACTGACATCTCGTGATTCTAGTTCAGACACAGTTCCACTTACTTGTTCACCAATGAACACATATCCTTTAGAATGTTCTATCTAATAAAGATACACTTTTTACCCCTAGCTCCCAATTTTTCAAACTTATGAGTAGGGTTGTGAACAAAAGCTGTAGACCCTCATGGTCGCAGATGAGATAGGTTAGGTTTTCTACCAGTCCATAACTCATATGGGGTGGAACTAACTAATTTTGAGGAAACTCGGTTAAGTAGATAGGCAGTAGTTAACAAAGCATCTCCCCAATAGGATATTGAAAGATTTGCTTGCGCCATCATTGACCTAACCATTTTCAACAAAGTTCTATTCATTCTTTCTGCTATACCATTTTTTTGCGGAGTGTCAGGAATAGTCAGCTATCTTTTTATTCCTTTCTCATTACACAGTTCCTTGAATTATTTCGAAAGGTATTCACGTCCTCAGTCTGTCCTAAAAGCTTTAACATTGTTATCTAGTTGATTCTCTACTATGTTTAAATATAATCTAAAGCAATCCAATGCTTCCGATTTATGAGAAATCAAGTAAGCATGACCGAAACGTGAATAATCATTAGTAAATGTAATAAAATATGAGGCTCTATGTTTAGCCCTTACATTCATTGGACCACAAATGTCAGAGTGGATTAATTGCAATGGTTTTTCGGCTCTAATTCCTTTGCTAAATGGTTTTCTAGTTGTTTTTCCAGTTAGACAATTTTCACATATAGGCAACTCAACCTTAGTGAGTGGGCCCAACATGCCCTCTCTCGCAAGTCTATGCATTTTATCTTGCCCTATATGACCTAAGCTAGCATGCCAAGTGATGGCATCTATCTCATTATTACTAGAAGAAGTAACATAAGAAAAACAACTATTATCATAACTTGAACCATCAAGTATTGTATCCAATACAATAAAACCATTAATCAAATGCCCAGTTCCAATAAGGACTGAATTTAAGAAGATCACTAAATAAACACTATAAAAAATTAAGTGATATCCTAATTCAAGAAGAACAGGGACAGAAATCAAGTTTCGTCGAATCTCCGGTGCATACAGGACATCGTGTAATAAAAGAACACGTCCACCACGCAAAGTCAATTTGCAGGTGCCTATTCCTTTTGCCTCAACTCTAGAGTTGTTGCCCACGTATATCCATCTACTCCCCTGACTGATTCGACGATACTCCACAAATGCATCTCTATCACGAGCTATATGGTCTGTTGCTCTTGAGTCTACATCCACACAGGACGAGATTCGGTTAAGAGTACAGAACTCGTAACTAAAGCATAATTTAACAAAGTAAAGTTTGGTCTTACCTTTTTCGGCTCAGTGCATTCATGAGCGAAGTGACCCATCTTGCTACAATTGTAGCATCTTACTTTGGATTTGTCCCTTTTCTTGCCAACACGCCTACTCCTTGAGCGCTTTT
The DNA here is from genome assembly GCA_030449835.1 of Clausena lansium. NCBI lineage: Eukaryota > Viridiplantae > Streptophyta > Magnoliopsida > Sapindales > Rutaceae > Clausena > Clausena lansium. The sequence goes on along the minus strand of JASUUF010000192.1, from coordinate 5,703,978 downwards.
TAGCATTTGGCTTTTTCTGATCACGATCAGATCCTTTACCCTTCTGGTTATAATTGTGGCCCCTCTTGAGCTTAAAGCCCGAAGCTTTGCGCGAGCTTGACTCAACTATAAAAATACTATCAGAAAGCTTAGCTGCCTCAAGGTGCTCTACTTCCAGCTCTAGGTGATGCTCTATATCTTTAAAAGTTCTGATATTCTCATTGTGAGTCATATTCACCTTCATGTGTTCCCAGGAATCGGGTAAAGACCTTATCACTGCCTGGACTTGCTGTTCATCAGTAAGAACATGTCCAGCAGACTTAAGCTCACGAACCATGTTCGACATCTCCCTCAGATGCTGCCTCATAGTATGATTCGGGCGCTTCTGATAAGAGTCAAATTTCATTGTAAGCCTTCTCAGTTTAGTGGTCGATGTACCACCAAACTTGTCTTTCAGAGCGAGCCACATCTCTTTAGCAGTCTCATACTTCTCATACTCACACATGAGATCATCTTGCATGCTGCTCAGCAACGTAATGCGAGCATTGCTATTCTTCTTTTTCCAGGCCTGATAGGCCTCAAGATCCCTCCTGTGTTGAGCAATATTTCCTTGCTCAAGCTCAGCTAAGGTGTTATTAAGAGCTTCTAGAGTCTCTTGCTCTTCAAGGATGTATTGAATTTTATGGTGCCAAATATCGTAATTGTCACCATTTAGTTTCTCACCCTTGTTCAGCTCAGCTACAATGTTCTTAGATGCAGAGGCCATCTCAACTATGATTTAACACAGAGACAATTCAAAATACAATTGCTAAAGGTATAATTAATAATTACAAACCAACAATCAATTTTGCCGCAAACACAAACAAAAAAAACATGACGAATTAATATCGGGAATGGAATCAAAAGGTCGTTGAGGCTTCCAATCATCATCCAATTCCCTTTATTATATTCACCATTAATGCGCAAAACTATCAGTTCTAATTATGAATTCATTAAATTCAATTTAATTAGAACTCTCACTCAACGGAACAATTTATGAGATAGTATAAATAAGTATATAGAGTCGAGCAACAACTAATGTAGAATATATTAATAAAGTCATAACAACACATAGTTCAACCAACAAAATAAAAACAATCATAATCAACAAACAAACGAAATAACCTAACATGGTCAAACTAATATTTAGAATCTTCTACATGTTCTTAAAATATTCTTTGTTGCTCGTGACTCTTTCATCCAACTTATACTTAAGTCTATCTCCAAATAAAAATAATTGCTCCCTCTTGATGATTCTGTTTATGGTTTTCTTATACCATAACTTCTGCCTCTACCAAGACGACTATCTTGTCTTCCATTTCGAAGGTTTGTGTGAATGCTGAGCATTGAGGTTTGCCTTATCTTTGAAATAAGACGATGCTCGTCCATCAACTCAATTTCACACCTCAGCATATAATATCTATGTGAGGGTTTCTCAATCTCATTGAACATGCGAACCTTAAAAACAAGCATATTGTCATCATCAGGTAATGATTGAATGAGGAGCCATTGATAATAACCCCAGTTCGTATACACAGTAGGCTTATTTGCCGACATTAAGCGGTTAAAAGCCCCGTATAAATCTTCTATATTCATGCATGTAGGACGATCAGGGTCCATCTTATAACTCTCCATAAGTTCTTCATAAGATAAACCATTATTAATCTCAATTAGATCATTAGGGGAAACCCAAGCTCTAATTATCATTATCCCTTCTTCCTTAGTCCACAACTTACTAACAGGAGGGATCTACGATAAAAAATATAAAAAAAATTCATATTAATGATTGTTAACAAACGACTAAATAGGAGATTAAATATTAGCCAATTTCCATGAAAAATATTTCAAGCTCCTACTAGAGTGAAATATTAATTAACATATAATGCTCATCCATGAGACTATATATGTTCGATTCAAAATTTTATTTAAAAAATCAAGAAATAATTATTTTATAATAAAAATGTAGAAAATTAAATTTCGGATCAAACGGCGCAAACGGCGCCCAAATCGGAGTCTCGGAGAGCAAAATATGTAAAATTAACAAATCTAGACACATACCACACGTGTGCTACAGTATGATACAGTGCACATACATTATCTCTACAGTGGAACGGGATCTCTGCATGCTACAGTCACATGAGCTATAGATGTTTCACAAGCACGGATGGCACGTGGGACCCACATGTGACCTTGAAGGAATTCGATGATGTCGACTCTGGTACCGTTCGACTCAATTTTTCATTCTTAAACCAACGGTACCCTTGGATTTTCAAACTGAGGTCGGAATAAGCCGAAATCGTCAAAAAACTGATTTCGGCACTGTTCATCGTCTTTTCCAAATTAGGGTTTCTAAACCCTAATTCAACCAGAATCGTATTTTGGCCATAACTTTCTTGTCTTAAGTCTGTTGTTAACAAATCACATATCGTTGGAAAGCTCTCAAAAGATCTTTCCAACGATATATTGCACATAACGTCAGGTTTTATAGATCAAAAGATATGATCAAATAAAACTACGGGTTTCATAATCTCTTAGGGTTCATGCAATCTATGCCCTAAATCAAGCATTCCAGAAGATTTAAAACAACAACCATCTAATTTCATGCATCCCATAAGAAATTTAAAAATAAAATTCATGCTTTTCATATTAAAACCAACCAATGCACGAATCCAACACATTCAGGCTCTGATACCAATGAAGGAAAAATCTTAAGGCAGCCAAGATGCCTTACCTTATCAGATTATGCAGCGGAATAAACAGGTGTTAGATCACATCACCGGTCGAAAAGAAATCACGTGCGGAAATCCTCCTCAATTCACAGTATAGAATGCTCTTTTACGAGTTGTTCAATGTTGATGAAGAAGAAAAGAAGATTATGAATGCTTCTCTGTCTTTTGTTCACACACAGGTGCTCTGTATTACAAAGAATTTAATTCCCCACGCACACACACTAAACAAACGGTTTTACAAGCCTTTATGTAGTGACCGTTTGGAGCAATTGGGAAGTTGATACAAATTCAACTTCCCACTCCCCAAATAACGTGTATGGCAGTTGCCATATGCCAGTTGGATCGGGTCGACCCATCATGGGCGACCCATCCGTCCAACAATATAAAAATAACTTATTGTTTGATCCGAAGGGATTTTAAGGTATGATCAATTTTCCATATTGTATGAGTTACATAGAAATATGGGTGATGAAAGAATATAACAAATGGGTAAGAGTACAAAATATTAGTACTGATAAAGTTTGGGTAAGGCAACCTAATAACAATACTTGTGTTACCATACCTAGGGTTTCATTTCTTTATTTTTCAAGTCAGGTGCTTGTGGCAGTCTTGGGTTATTTTTTGATACTGGTGTTATTTATGAACATGTATATGTTGCTGACTTGGAAACAGATCGCATGTTCCATTTTCCAAAGTTTGAAAGCCGTAAATTTGGCATGAGAAAAATATTCAGCTATAAAGAGAGCATTCTTTCTCTCAGAAGCTTCGGCAATTCAGTTGTAACAGCTGATTATTATCTTTATATATACCTCATTAAAATATTTTTAAGTTTTGTATTATTCCAACCTTTTTTCAATTGTGAATATAATAGCACTAGTTTTTAGGATCTGTAACAATTTGTTAGTCTCCTATTGTTATATATGTTTAATAATCAATGAGAAAATTGAACTATTACTCAGAAAAGTCAAGCTCTGTCAACCTATAAACTAGGTTTATCTTCCTCTTTGTCATCTGATTTCTCATGTAATGCATGTCTCTGTAATAAAAGTCACAAGCTATCTTTTTTTATTTCAACACTTGTATCTTATCAGCCCCTTAAAATTATATTCTCAGAAGTATGGACTTTCCCAATAATTTCACGTGATGACTTTAAATACTATGTGATTTTTATTGATCACTTCACAAAATATATCCGGTTTTATCCTTTAAAACAAAAGTAAGAAGTTAAAGATATCTTTATTAGATTGAAAGCCGTAGTTGAAAAATACTTTGACAAAAAAATTTAGACTCTCTATTATGATAATGTGATGTATTCATATCTCTAGCCAATTTCCTTTCCACCAATAGAATATCTCATCTCACTACACAGCCTCACACACCTGAACATAATGGTTTTTCAGAAAGATGTCATCTTCACATTTTCAAAACTGGTTTAGCATTACTATCTCATACATCTCTCTCTTTAATTTATTGGTCTCATGCATTTGCGACTACAGTCTACTTAATTAATCGCATGCCAACTTCTACATTAAATCTCTCATTTTCCTATGAAATTATATTTGGAACTAGTCCCAATTACTCAAAACTATGAATTTTTGGATGTCTATGTTACTCCTGGCTTAAACCTTACTACTCCCACAAAACTTGATTCTTGTTCAAAACCTGGCGCCTTTCTTGGATACTCTTTAACTTAAAGTGCCTATTATTGCTTCGATCCTTTGACTTCTACAATCTCTGTCTCCATGCATGTTAAATTTGTTAAGTCCAATTAGTCTCCTCGTCCTTAACCAAACACAATTGCCTCTTGGATTCCCCCACCACTTCAAGCTTACTCTACTCCTTGAAACCACCACTCAATACACCCTCTGTGGTCGACGGTCCTCAGTAGCCCCTATGTGAAGCTCCATCTACCTTAACCCAGCTTGATTCCTCAACAGCCACTTCCTCATGTGATACACAATCTCAAATTAATTGCCAACAACCATTACTAAACATTAACCCACTCATGACTTAACCAACACCTACACACAGAATGACCACTAGGGCCAAGAATAACATTCACAAACCTCTTAAAAAAATGAACCTTCCTACCCAATTATATAAATCTAATGACCTTGAACCCATTATAGTGACCCGAGCTCTCAAAGATAAAAAATGACATTGGGCTATGTCTAAGTGTATGATGCTTTGGTACGGAATCGAACGTGGGAGATGGTACCACCTAAATTAGGTCATAATATCATTGGATGTAAGTGGATTTTTAGAACTAAACGAAATTCTAATGGTTCTGTTGATAGGTTCAAAGCTCATTTGGTGGCAAAAGGTTTTCATCAACGTCTAGGAATCGATTACCGACACTTTCAGCACTTAAACCCACCACCGTTCATATTGTTCTTAGTATCGCTGTGAGTCATGGCTGTTCATTGCGACAGCTTGATGTAAACAATGCTTTTCTATAAGGTTATCTATCTGAGAATATCTACATTAGTCAATCGCCGGGTGAAGACAATCCATCGTATGTGTGCAAACTCAGCAAAGCAATTTATGGCCTTAAACAAGCCCCTCAGGCCTTGTATCATGAACTTCGAACCTCTCTCATCTAATCTAGCTTTAAGAATTCACATGCCAATACCTCCCTATTTGTACTCAATTTTACTTGCCATATTATGTATCTCCTTGTTGATGTTGACAATTTAATTATCACTGGTGACAACGTTGCAATAGTCAATTGTTTTGTGGACATTCCTACACAATGATTTTCTATTAAAGATCTTGGTTCCTAAATTACTTTTTGAGTGTAGAAGTGGTTTCAAACAAGCATGGTGTGTTACTTTCTCAAAGGTGTTGCATTCTGGATATTCTAGTTAAAACAAATATGCAGGATACCAAATTTGTTCTTACTCTTATGCCAACATATCCAGCTCTTCAATTACACTCAGACTCCTCCTTGTCAAATCCTACAGAGTAACCGGGCTATAGTTGGTAGTCTTCAGTATTTGTTAATCACACGGCTTGATATTGCCTTTGCTATAAACAAGCCTTCGCAGTATATCCATCATCCAATGACTGAGCATTGGGTTTTTGTCAAACGTCTCTTATGCTACATATCTGGTACCATTGATGATGGCTTGCAAATCTACCGAGATTTCCTTTTAAATTTGCATGCCTTTTTTAATGCTGATTGGGTAGGGGACAAGATGATTTCTCTTCCATAAGTGCCTACATTGTCCATCTTAGTTGAAATCCTGTGCCCTGGAGTTCCAAGAAATAAAGAACTACTGCCAGATCCTCAACTAAAGTCGAGTATCGTTCTATGGAAACACAACTTTTGAACTAAATTGGGTTACCTATTTCTTATTTGATCTTGGTGTTAAGCTTTCTAGTTGTCCTGTGATGTATTGTGATAATACTAGGGCCAATCAACTCTGTTCTGATCTCATTTTTCATTCACGGATGAAGCATGTTGCTATTGACTTTCATTTCATAAGAGATCAAGTCTAAGGTGGTGCTCTTCGTTTCACTCATATGTCTTCTGCAGATCAACTACTTAATGCTCTCACCAAGCCTCTTCCACAGGCCCGTTTCCTTAATCTTAAGGTCAAGATTGGATTTCTCTCCTGAGCTCTATCTTGAGGGGGCATAACAGATAACTATTATCCTTATCTATACCTTATTCAAATATTATTAAGTTTTGTATTGTTACAGCGTTTTCTCAACTGTAAATATAACAGCACTAGTTTTTAGGATCTGTAACAATATTTTGTTAGTCTCCTATTATATATATGTTTAATGATCAATGAGAAAATTGAGCTATTGCTTAGAAAAGTCAAGCTCTGTCAACTAGCACAATGTCGAATGTGCAATTTCCTGAAGACAGCCCGCAAGATTTATGTTTCTCACGATTCTAATTCTCATAAATATTTTCCTATTCGAAATTAAAATTTGGGGTGAATTGACAATTTTGTAAACAAAATTTTACAGTGTTGTAAAACAGTGAAAAAATATTGTACAACGTTATAAATTTTTCTTTGATTTTAATTCTGGACCTGAAGCTAGCTCTATATTTTTATAACTTTTCTTATTTGCAGTATATTTAGTTGATTGATTTTATGATACATTTACTAAACGGAAATCAGAATGGGTTAGAATGGAAATCAAAATAAATAGTTTACTTGAACTATAGGAATCAGAATCGGAATGAATTAGATTGTTACAAATTATTAAAAAGTCCTTCATTAACTATTGTCATAATTATTATTAACAATAATATATTAATTGATTATAATACTTTTATCATTAATGATGATGATGATAATAAAAAAATTTCTAATTTATATTATTATTATTTATTATTAATAGATTTTAATAATGATAATATTAATAAAATATAATAATAATGATGATCATGATCATGATGATGATAACAACAACAACAACAACAACAATAATAAATAATAATAATAATAATTAATTTTAATAATTATTATATTAATATTAATAATATTGACATTAATGCTAGTAATAATAATAATTAAAATAATAAAATTAATAAATTTTGATTATAATAATAATAATAATAATGAAATTAATGACAATGATAATAAATAAATAATTAAATAATAATAATAATAATAAATTAATAAATTTTAATAATATTAATATTAATAAATTGGCATTAATGGCAGTAATAATAACAATTAAAAAAATAAATTAATAAATTTTGATTATAATAATAATAATAATGAAATTAATGACAATAATAATAATTAAAATAATGAAATTAAATATATTTTAATAATTATAATGAAATTAATGATTATTATTATTATTATTATTGTTGTTGTTGTTGTTATCAAAAGATCTATTGGCAAATAATACAAAATTTTTGGGTATTTTTCATAATTATGTTGGGACTAAAATGTAAAAATGACAGATATTGAAGGTATTTTAGGGATTATGAAAATTTATTAAGGTATAATGAAACTCTTGGGAATGGGAGATTGATTCCCAATCCCCCTTGGAATCAATCTCCCATTCTTGATTTCCAAATTAGAGTGGATCCATTATTTTAATTTCGACTCCCGCCTCATTTTGCGACGTAAATACTGTCAATGATTCTAATTCCATATTTCGATTCCTTAATCCGGGAAGTAAACGCACCAATAATGTAGATTTAGACATTTGTGTTTGGTTATTATTCTTCTGAAAAACACTGAAGAGACAAAGGGTTGAGATAAACGACAATAGTTTATTGTGTTTACAATTAACATGAATGAGGGATCATGTTTGTATACGTGTGGTTTGAAAGCATAAATGAGAATTTTTCAAATTTCTTGTTTCATAGTCTTAATCATATTGAATATAATGATTACAATGAAGGGAAATTAGGTAGTCTACAATATATACCTGTGGGAACCTTCTCAAGTTGCTCTAATGTTAAATAAGAGCTTGAGGTGACATTATGATTTGTTAATTTCTCAGTCCTTTGAAAACAAATAGTCAATTGATTCCTAATCTTGCCTGTATCATTTGTGAAAAAGATAATTAATGACTGATTTTGATTTATTTGTTTATTCTAATTCTAGACGGCAGGTGTTTAAGCATCATAAGTTTTAATAGTGGACACCACACAGCCATCTGTCCAAATATTTGTTTTTTTTTTTTTAATTCATTGCCGAGCTGACATAACCTTTTAAAATTATAAACTTGTGGGAGATACACTTAATTAAAAGGAGGAGAAAATAAATTACAAAAGAGCATAAATTTATAGCACCCCATTGAATTTAGCTGTTGAGAGAGTTTAGTTTTGAAGAAATGGCATATTTGTGTCGTTGCTTTTATCTCAGAAGAGCGGCTACCAAGTGTAGTACTGAGGAGGAGACCTTGATTTCTGCAAACAGCAGCCGCGACAATTTTGCTACACATAAATTCAAGGTGATACCACCGGTTCAATTTGAACCAAGAGGAGTTGAAACAGACGCGGGCGCCGGCGTAGGCAGCGGCAATAATAACGGTGGAGGCGGAAACAACGATGGCAAAATTTGGAAGAAGATAACGAGGACTGTTTTTTGTGTTTCTGCTGCTACTTAGCTAATTAAGTCTTTTCATTACATAGGTAAATGAAGATGGATCATTATTTACCAACTTTTGTATGTGCTACGCTCTGTGTGTGTGTGCTTTTTTTTTTTTTTTTGGTGGTGAATTTAATTTTAAGGTGAAAATTAAAATCTATATTCTTTCATTCAAACTATCTTTTCCATAGACAATATGTTTAAAAATGGTTGCCAAAAAGATTTTAATATTGTTTGAAAATAAAAAATAACTGTTTTAATGTTATCGTTGGTCAAACATTAAAATTGGAAATTTAGAAAATTATTTGGTCACCGATGTTGGGATCAACTTTTAAATCTATAATTCACGGTAGCTAGCTATATTAATCATGTTCTAAGGTTTAAAATTAAAATTACACATTATAATTATTTGCATCAACACTCTTGTGTCAAGATATCAAAGTAATTATTCTTTCTCGTCAATTGGGTACGTATAACTGTAAAGTATATGATTAAAGGCTTAGATAGGCACGATAATGCTGGAGGCAGTTCAATTAGATCAGCATTTTAGAGTAGGAAGCGAGAGCTGATTGAAGAATAGTGTGGGCAATTTTAATACTCAGCCCAATTACAGTTTTGATTTCATTTTCTCTAGCTTATGCTTACAATATCCAAATATAATCGATTGCTTAAGACAATCTTTTCCAGAATAAAATATAGTATGAACATCTTTATTTTATTTTGTTATTATTATGTTTATATTTTCAGCTGGCTTTCAATCTATGCAAAAGTTTTGTTGAGTGTTGGTGCCTTTTTAACATATATAAACTTGATCTAGTGCATGCTGTTACAAACATTATGATGTGTGACAGCTCATGTCGTAAGTTTCTATTAAGAGAGTTCTATCACGGGGCCTAGTGTTCCCTAATAAGAGCTCACCACGCTCACCATTATACAGTATAACATGCACGACGGCGCACACTAGATCACTTCTTGTAACATTTATATGCACATTTATATGTCTTTTGTTTTCTTAGGCCAAAGGCTTAAAAATCCCATTACTTTCATCTAATTATACATTTTATTGAGCATAAGTAAAAAAAATCACATTTTCATTTTGGCAAAAAGTAACTACGGGCAAAGAGAAAGAAATTGGAGAAACTTAAGGTCGCATTTGCTATTGATAAGCGCATATTTTCTATATATTTTATTATTAATTTTTTTATTTTTTTCTTATTTTGGTATTAAATATTATAATTATTTTGGTTATTTTTTAATTTAGTTATTTTGTTAAATTATATTTTAATTTTTATCTTAATTTTTATATTTTGTTATTTTAGATATATTCTGAGATTAAAGATGAATTAAATTGAAATATTCGGGAAGGAATCTACTCGGAAAAATTAGAAGGAGAAAAAAATAAAAAAATTTAATTGAATCAAATTAAAGAAGATTTGATTTAATTAATTATCATGCATGCATAAAGAATATATTGTGATTAATTATGCAAAGCAAATCAATTGCTTCAAATTGGAATTGGCCGAATATATGCATGTATAGGAAACAAATTGCATGTACATGGAAATAAAAGAAAGAAATGGAAATTCAAGTGGGTTTCACGTGCATGGAAATTAATGGAAAGCAAATAATGGCTTTATTTTGGCATGGCTTGATTTTAGCCTATACAAGATTCGGCCAAGCAATCCAAATCCAATAAGGATTCGGCCAAGCACTATATTAAGCCAACTTTTGGCTTTTGGACGGGATTTTTTTCAAGCGGCAATTGAAGCAAAAGATTTTCTGCAGCCACACAACCGCAGCCGCACAATTGAAGAGAAAAGCCGCAGGGAGAGAAAGTAAATTGAAGAAGCAGTCAGAGCTTGAATTAATTTCCATGACTGGTTTTATCAGCTCTTTTATTCTCAATTCAAATATGTTAGGCTGAATTTTCTATTTGGTTAAGGGTGAATTCAAAACCCTAGACATGCTATTTAATTAATAATTAATTTTTATCATTCAATTTATTTAATTGAGATTGTTTATGTTCTTTTGTTATTAAAGTTTATGATTTTATTCTTGACTTGTTTAAGTGGCCAATTAGATAGGGCTTGAATAAATTCTATTGCTAGATTCAAATTCTTAATCTGTAATTGTCTTGATATTTTAATCATTAGTAGCAGATTGGAATCCGTGATTTCAATTTGAGAACATAACTTAGATAAAATAATCCGAGCTTGTGTGTTTATTACCTAGATCAACCTAATATCTTTCTCTGCTTAATGCTTCCATTATCTTAAATTTAGAGAGCTTGTTCTGAATTATTTAATAGTTAGAAATTAGGTGAAGAGCTTGTTTTGCCTAACGACTCAGTAAGGAAAGATAGGGATTAACAGAGCTTATTGTTGTCTACGGTTAATAGTGTCAATAGAAATTGATGATAGAATGAATATTCTATGCATGTTTAGTGGTGGCGAATGATCTTTTGACCAAAATTTTCATTATTATTACTTTTTTCTCATTTAATTAGAGTTCCTTCTAAATTTTTAATTTCGTAATTTTAGTTTCTTTATTTGGTGCTATTTAGTTAAAAATTCATAAAACCCCACTTTATTTATAATTGGTATTTATTATTATTATTATTATTTTATTTTATTTTAAGTCTTTATTTTAGAGTTGATATTAAATAAAACTAACTAGTCTTCGTGGGATCGATCCTTACTTGCACTATATTAGTTATTTATATTATTAGTAAGGTTTTAAATTTGGTATACCCTAACGATACTACCAAATTTTTGGCGCCGTTGCTTGGGACTAGCGTCTAGTTTGTTTATTATCACTCTATTTTATTATATTAGTCTTACGTAATTTTACTCAATTTTTATTTATTTATTTATTTTAATTTAATTTATTTATTTTATGTTTCGTGTTTAGATTTTCATGAGTATAGAGGACATTCGATTAAAACTTTAACAGCTTAGAGCAACCTCATCACATTTAGAACTAGATTTCGCCATCCACAGTCTACTCTCGAAAATAGAGCCAAATACTCTAGAACCCGTACCAATGGCTCATAACAACAACCGAACACTTAAAGAGTTGGCAACTCTTAACTTGAACCAACAACTGTTATGCATTCAAAATCCGAATCCTCAAGTAAACTTTGAACTCAAATTTGGGATGATTCATATTCTGCCAACTTTTCATGGTCTTACAGGAGAGGATTCAAATAGGCATCTCAAGGAGTTCCATGTGGTATGCTCCACAATGAAACCAAACGGAGTTTTTGAAGAGCAAGTTAAGCTAATGGTCTTTCCGTTCTCGTTGGCGGATTCAGCCAAGGAATGGCTTTACTATCTTCCCTCCGGTACAGTCACCACATGGAATGAGATGCGTCGGTAATTCTTGGAGAAATACTTCCCAGCATTAAAAGCCGGTAGCATTTAAAAGGAAATTTGTGAAATCTGGCAATATAATGGAGAGTCACTCTACGATTTCTGGGAAAGATTCAAAAAGCTATGTGTTAGTTACCCCATCATCAGATAAGTGATCAACTTCTTATTCAATATTTTTATGAGGGTCTAATGCCTATAGAAAGAAGTATGATTGATGCTGCTAGTGGAGGAGCACTCGTAGATAAAACACCAGAAGCAGCTCGGAATCTCATAGCTAACATGGATGCTAATTCCCAACAGTTTAACACTGAAAACGATCCATTACCACCACTTATGCGAGTCAATGAGTTAAGTACTTCTTCTCTAGAACAACAAGTTCCAAATCTTACTTCTTTGGTGCAACAATTAGCCCTAGGGTAGCAGGTGAGACCATGTGGCATATGTTCCATGGTCGGGCATGTGACTGATATGTGCCCTACTTTCCAAGATGGTTCACATGAGCAAGTCAGCGTAGTTGGCGGTTTTCTTAGCCAATCAAGACAAAAATACGATCCTTACTCTAACTTTTACAATGAAGGGTGGAAGGATCACCCTAACCTTAAGTATGGGAACCAACAATAAGGCGTTCCTAACATGGCATCATCTCAACCACCAGGCTACCCCCAGCAGCGGGTGCAACAACCTTACCAAGTTCGGCCACTCCCACCCCCTCAGAATTAAGGTATGTCTCTGGAAGATCTTGTAAAAGTTCTTGATACTAACTCTTTGCATTTCCAACAGACTACCCAAACATAACTCCAGCACTTGGAGAATCAAATTGGACAACTGGCCACATCTATGAGTAGGATAGAGGCTAAAACTTCAGGTAAGTTACCTTCTCAACCTGAGATTAATCTTAAGGAGAATGCTAGTGCTATGTCTCTTAGGAGCGGAAAACAGCTAGAACCATCATTAGCCAAGCCATTAAGTGTGTCCATAACATCATCGCAACCTGTAGCCAATCCTCTCCTGAGGCTCTTCCTTTAACAAGAGAAGAAAATTTCAACTCTGCAATGCCAGTCGACCCATCTAGCCAGGTAAGTACCCCTTCACCTCTTATTAAAACCTTTAGCATTCCTCCACCGTTTCCTAGCAGGTTTAAAAAATCTAAAAAATAGGAGGAAGAAAAGGAGATCCTTGAGACCTTTCATAAAGTAGAGGTAAATATTCCTTGATGCTATCAAGCAGGTGCCGCGTTATGCAAAATTTTTAAAAGAATTATGCACCAACAAACGAAAGTTGGGCAATGAAAAGGTGAGTGTTAGGAAAAATGTTTCTGCTGTATTTCAAAGAAAACTCCCTCATAAGTGCAAAGATCCAGGTACTTTTACTATCCCATGTACTATCGGCAATACCAGGTTTGAAAGATGTATGCCAGATTTAGGGGCCTCAATTAATGTTATGCCATATTCGATTTATAACTCCTTAAATCTAGGTCCATTAGAAGAGACGGGTATAATTATTCAATTGGCAGATAGATCTAATGCTTACCCGAAGGGGGTTGTAGAAGATGTTTTTGTGCAGGTCAATGAATTGGTCTACCCGACCAATTTCTATATCCTTGAAATGGAGGATGAGTCATCGCCTAATCCCACACCCATTCTGCTGGGGCCTATTCCTTAAGACAGCCCGAACCATTATCAATGTGCACGATGGGACCCTTACGATGGAATTCGATGGTGAAGTGATCCGCATCAATATCTTTGAGGCGATGAGGTATCCCAGTGATTTACACTCTGTTTTTGCTATAGATAATATTAAGACTTTGGTCTATGAATTTTTTGAGTTATCCGGTAGCGATAGGTTTGAAGTCGCCATATGTAAAAATCTTAGTAAGAAGAATCCTAAGGAACAGGTAAGTAACATGGAATTAGACACCGCCGGTCAATATAGGAAACTCCAATTGTAAGAATTAGAGGAAATTCGAAACAATGCCTACAAGAGTTCACGAATCTATAAGGAAAAGACCAAGGCTTTTCATGATAAACAAATTTTGAGAAAGAATTTTGAAGTTGGACAGAAAGTTCTGCTATTTCATTCTCGCCTTAAGTTGTTTTCAGGTAAGTTACGTTCTCGATGGATTGGACCTTTTGTTGTTACTAATATTTTTCCTCATGGTGCAGTTGAAATAAAGAGCTTAAAGACAAATAAAGAGTTTAAGGTGAATGGTCATAGGTTGAAGCCTTACTATGAAAACTTTCAGACGCTTCATGTAGAGGAGGTTTCACTCCATGAATTCGCGTACGTTGATGGATGAGACATAAGAACCATGTTAGGCTGAGGACTATAAACCAAGCGCTTATTGGGAGGCAACCCAATTACTGGAGAATAGATTTTGAGAAGCACGCCATAACAGATTTGATCTTTCTATCTCTCATTCTCATTTACATTATCCATTATATGTTTGTTTCTATTTATGTGTCTCATCTTATTTCCCCATGTTTAATTTTTTCTTTTATTAACTTAGGATTACATTGAGGACAATGTAAGATTTAAGTGTGGGGGTGAGGATTTCAAACTTAGTTTTTCTTACATGTGTTTTGTTTACTATTTAAAAGTTTTATTAAAAAAAACCAAAAAAATATATATTAAAATTTTTTTTTAGTTTTAATTATAAGCCAATGATAAGAACTTGATTGATGATGAATATGGTTCTTAGAAAGGGTTGAATATTGTCTTCGTTTATACATGATTCTGGTGTTAATTTCCTCTTGATTGAGATTCTTTAAACTCCATGCGCACTAATATCAATTCTTTCATAGTTTTGACTTGAAATTGAGATTGATGCAGCCTGAGTTGAAATTTTAGATTGAGTAAATGACTGTTTGTCTTGATTCTTATCTCCACAATATATTATACACAGGCACCAAAGTTAGAAATAGCTACCTATAACCCTTAAGAGTGAAGCTATCATTGAGTAATTTGGGCCTATGTACCCCCAGTATGTAAAGAATAATCTACTATAAGAAGAAGGCTATCTTATGCGGTAAAGTGAAAGCTCCTGACTATGAAAAAAAAACAAAAGAAAAAAAAAAGAGAAAAAAAATGCACATAAATGTCTGCGACAAAAAAAAATGGAGATTAAGATGATAAGATTAGTTTGACCTACTCTTTTCTTTGTTCAAGGAAAAGGCTGTTGATATTGAAGATTTTGGGATTGGATTTTGATTGAATTGATTCGCACACACACTATAAGAATTAAGAGAGAGATGGGATTGACTATTGAATTAAAGTTAGAACATTGACAATATTTGAAATTTTCTTTGAGCTATATAATTTATGCAATCTTTGAGGCTAGTTTTATGTTTTATTTAAAGTCTTTTGTTCTTTTTATGCTTTAAAAAAAATTGAAAACAAAATGATGATGTTTGTGGGTATCATCGCTAAAGCCCTCACGAGACTATAACTCATCCACTATGGCTGCCTAGGGGTTTAAAGGCTTGTTGTATATGCTAAATGCAATCGTGATTTCCTACAAAAGTGGACTAGTTTAAGTTTTCTTTTTGTTTGCTCGTCCTCGAGCAAAGGTTAAGTTTGGGGGAATTTGATAAGTGCATATTTTCTATATATTTTATTATTAATTTCTCTATTTTTTTCTTGTTTTGGTGTTAAATATTATAATTATTTTAGTTAATTTTTAATTTAGTTATTTTGTTAAATTATATTTTAATTTTTATCTTATTTTTTATATTTTGTTATTTTAGGTATATTCTGGGATTAAAGATGAATTAAATTGAAATATTCAGGAAAGAATCTACTCGGAATAATTAGAAGGAGAAAGAAATAAAGAAATTTAATTGAATCAAATCAAGGAAGATTTGATTTAATTAATTATCACGCATGTATAAAGAATATATTAATTATAAAAAGCAAATCAATTGCTTCAAATTGGAATTGGCCGAATATAGGCATGTATAGGAAACAAATTGCATGTGCATGGAAATAAAAGAAAGAAATGGAAATTCAAGTGGGTTTCACGTGCATGGAAATTAATGGAAAGCAAATAATGGCTTTATTTTGGCATGGCTTGATTTTAGCTTATACAACATTCGGCCAAGTAATCCAAATCCAATAAGGATTCAGCCAAGCACTATATTAAGCCAACTTTTGGCTTTTGGACGGGATTTTTTTCAAGCGGCAATTGAAGCAAAAGATTTTCTGCAGCCACACAACCCCAGCCGCACAATTGAAGAGAAAAGCCGCAGGGAGAGGAAGTAAATTGGAGAAGCAGCCAGAGCTTGAATTAATTTTCATGATTGGTTTTATCAACTCTTTTATTCTCAACTAAATTATGTTAGGTTGAATTTTCTATTTAGTTAAGGGTGAATTCAAAACTCCAGACATGCTATTTAATTAATAATTAATTTTTATCATTCAATTTATTTAATTGAGATTGTTTATGTTCTTCTGTTATTAAGGTTTATGATTTTATTCTTGACTTGTTTAAGTGGCCAATTAGATAGGGCTTGAATAAATTCTATTGTTAGATTAAAATTCTTGATCCGTAATTTTCTTGATATTTTAATCATTAGTAGCAGATTGGAATCCATGATTTTAATTGGAGAACATAACCTAGGTTAAATAATCTAAGCTTGTGTGTTTATTGCCTAAATCAACCAAATATCTTTCTCTACTTAATACTTCCATTATCTTAAATTTAGATAGCTTGTTCTGAATTATTTAATGGTTAGAGATTAGGTGAAGAGCTTGTTTTGCCTAACAACTCAGTAAGGAAAAATAGGGATTAACAGAGCTTATTGTTGTTTACGGTTGATAGTGTCAATGGAAATTGATGATAGAATGAATATTCTATGCATGTTTGGTGGTGTCGAATGATCCTTTGACCAAAATTTTCATTATTATTACTTCTTTCTCATTTAATTAGAGTTCCTTTTAAATTTTTAATTTCGTAATTTTAGTTTCTTTATTTGGTGCTATTTAGTTAAAAATTCATAAAACCCCACTTTATTTATAATTGGTATTTATTATTATTATTATTATTTTATTTTATTTTAAGTCTTTATTTTAGAGTTGATAATAAATAAAACTAACTAGTCTTCGTGGGATCGATCCTTACTTGCTCTATATTAGTTATTTATATTATTAGTAAAGTTTTAAATTTGGTGTACTCTAACGACACTACCAGCTATTGTTTTTTAAAAGTGTTTTTGTATTTGTTTTATAATTTAAGAATGATTAAGTTTTAGTGAATTTAAAAATGAATTTGGTAGTTTATATTTAAAATAATATTTGAAAATGAAAAAGTGGGAATGTGTTTAATTGTTTGTTTAGAAAAATAGGAACAATGAAGGAGGGTGAGAAAAAAAAATAATATATTAAAATTTAATATATTTTTTATATTAAAAAATATATAAAGAGTTTTATTGGTCTCCATTAAAATTTAAAATATATTAATATATCTTAAAAAATAATAAGTTAAATGAAATCAAGTGATATTGTTTTGCTAGTTGTGAAATAATTAGTAATAATAATAACTTCTTTAAAGTTAATTATTTTATTTCCTAATTAATAAGGATAATTTTAGATTTTTTAAATATATATGAGGATATATATGGAATTGTATTAAATATAAAAGTGATTCTCAAATAAAAAGTTAATGCTTCCCTATTTTTCAAAATCTACTGTATAATGGGGTGATTTTGTTAAAAGTAATTCTAAAAATATTTAAATTAACTTTTATCTTTTTAAAATGACTTTTAAGCCTTCCAAAAACAATATCAAACAAGCCTTAAAGAAAAAATTTTATGTTAACATGTTAAAATAGTGTTATTATTATAATAAATAAAAATGAATAAACTATTTTAAAAAAATGCCCATTAATTAAGAATCACAACAAATAAAAATTATGTGCAAATTAGAAAAAAATAGACTAAACCCACAAAAAGTTGCATTTAATAGATGTTGGGTAGTGAAAAAATAGATATGGAACCCATGCACGACGTACACAATTTTTACATTTTTTTTTATAAAGCTAAAAGAACAAATTATACTTGCTTTTGAACAAATTAAAGAACAAGTTATACTTGCTTTTGAACACACCGAAAATAGTACAGTAAATAGGCCTATCAACAAGTTTTTCCATTTTTTATTTTTTAACAAAGAAGAATGATGAGTGTTTTAAATCATAAATCACATGTTATCAATGCATTGTCGTTTTCATTTATGTATTGAATGATAAAAAATAGAAGTCATTTACCATAACAACTGTCGCAATTTAGTTTTCTCTAATATCAACATAAAAATTGGTAGTCTAATAAGTTTTTTTGAATAATCATAAAGCTCAGGGTCAAACAGCGGGACTCCAGTCACTCCATTAATTGTTTTATTTATTACTCAAGGCCCTTTTTAAATTCAATAAAAAAAAATTGCAAGAAGCATATATTTAGAGATGCATATAAAAGAAATGTTCTGATTAGGAGCAGGTGATATCTTCTTCTCTATCTTGCATAGAAAAAGTGTGGTCACGAACAGACACATAAGATTACCATGTCAAAATTTCATTCATTTTGTGCCAAGGCAAAACCAATTAAATCACAGGAAATAGAAAGGAAAGAATTTGTACGATAAATTCCGTATTATAATCAATCATATGAAATGAAAATCAATCATATCGAATTTATCTTTCTGAAATATTTTGTTGAAAAATGATTACTAGCTGTTTGCTGAGAATAATTAAAAGTTTTGAGAGAGAATTAAATGCTTCGCATGAATATCAACTTGTGAAAAAACTGAACTTGATTATAAACTTATTTTTTCTCTCGATTGATATAATGTTATTTAAAGTTTTTTAAAATCTACACAAATGCTTTTTGATTAGAGATCAACCTCTAGATAGAATAAAAATCTTCAATTTACCCTCCAAAAATATAAAAACTTTAATTTACCCCACATTTTCATTCAAAAGATGATGATAAACAGAGGGTGCGTTGATACCTCTGTTTTTTTTTTAATCTTCTTAACAATAAATAAAAGTAAATTGATATTTTCCCTCCGTAGGGGTAAATTGAAATTTATTTTTAATGAAAATTGAAGGAGATGGAGGGTCTGGAAGCATCAAGAAGATTAGCTTCAGTGAAGGCTACCAAAGTTATTTTCTTTCAAAGAAAATTTTTCATATTGACAATGACAAGTGCTTTTTACCTTGCTTTTTCTCATTTGCAGGCAGCGTAATTCAATTATGTGAAGCCTAAGGTTGAGGCAATGGACAAAGAGAATTTCGATTACAGCTATAATGTGATTGAAGGCGATGCTTTAATGAATGCACTTGAAAAGATGGAATCCATCTGCAAAACTATCAGCAAGTAAAGGCTGGTGCCATTAAAAGTTGAATGCTCTTCACTTAAGAGCAAGTAAAGGCTGGCTATCAAAGAAATTGCAAGGCCTTAGCCATTGAAGCCTATCTTATGGCAAATCCTGATGCCTATTAAAAGTTGCAAATATATCAGTGTATTGAGATTGTGCAGCTAAAATAAGACTTTTTTTTTGTGAATATTCAATTTACTGGAAATCATGTCTTGCGGTCGAGCTATTATTACTTGCAAACAATGAATGCATTCACAAGATTTCATTATAAAGATCTTTGGAACTATATATTATTTACAAGAGAAAATGGAAAAGTTATTTATTTCCATCTAAACATTACAACTATAAAGGTTCTCGTAAATTTTAACACACTGAATGATTAGATGAGCTCTTAGCAACAGCGACATTGTATGACGTTTAAGGATTTATCAAAAGATAAAAACAAAGTTTGTTAAAGGTGATTTTGGTTTCCACATTCTATAACCATATTTTTTAAGAAAGAAATATAAAATTTTACATTAAAATTATTATTGTCAAAACACTACATATATAATTGCCTTAGAAACTGCGAGTGTAAACAATTTGGGTTCAAGTTGAGTTATGCTAATTGTCATTTATTAGCATCTTAAAGGAATCCAATCCGACCACTTGGGGGTATATGCCCTCACTGACACTTTTTTTTTTTTCTAAGAAAAAGAAGGAATTATAAAAATTTTAAGGGTTAATATCATCTGGGTGATTTATGTTTCGACAAATTACAAAAAAGTGATATATGTTTCAAAAATAAACATCCAGGTGACATGCTGTTAATTTTTCCGTTAAATTTAACAGGAGCAGTAAAATAATTATAAAATGACATTTTTACCCCCACTATTAATTATAAAATGATGTTTCGACCTCTATAATAGTTATAAAATGATATTTCTATCCCTACAATTTGTTAGAAAATAATATTTATGCCCCTAATCATTTATTTTTATTTTTTAAATAAAAACATATATCAAAATTACATTTAAGTTTAATTAACTGTCTTTCTGTTTGTTAAAAGTTAAAAAAAACAATTTAAAAAATTTTCTTTTTTAAATTTCTTGTTGAATCAAAATTGTCTTGCTAAAAAAAAATAAAAAAAATTGTTTGATTTAACATGTTTGTTTTAACAAAAAAAAAACCTATTAATTAAACTTAAATTAACTCAGAGGAACAAAAACGTCATTTCATCACAATTTTACTGTTCCCGTTTAAATTAACGGTGTGTCACCTAAATGCTTATTTTTAAACATATATCACCTTTTTGTAATTTGTCGAAACATCAGTCACCCATGTGATATTAACTCAAATTTTAATATGTAATAGTTGAGTTGCTCTTATTTTATTTTTGCTAGTATTATTATGGCTATTTAAGTAAAATGCTATAACATTTATTTAATTTTTCTTAATTTATATACATTTATTTAATTTTTTTTTACGTAAAATTCATTAATCTACACAAATAATTTTGAATCTGCCTTTTTTTTTTTATCTATGATGAGCACAAAATTGATGAGATATTTTATCTTTCAAAATGTTTCTTCTCATTATTTTTATAACACAAGCAATACATGAGAAAATTAATAAAAGCTCTTTTTCTTGATATCAATTTCTCTGTTTACATAGTTTCTTTTTATTTGTTTTTAAGTTATAGTGCTCAATTTCTCTTAAAAGTTCATTTAACAAAATATTAGAGGAAACTAAACGTAAGATATTCATATCGAACATAACGTATTCATATTGAACATCCTAACAAACTCAAATTTCTAATTATATAATTTATTTCCCTTGTACATCTGAATTTTTTGGTTTAGTTTTCAATTGATTTGACTGGTTGGCACAGTGGAGAGTTATTCTAACTATGAAACAAGATAATTTTGAAAGATATTAAACATTATTCCCAGTAACAAATGTTTCAGCATGATAATCAAATTTACCAAAGAAAATTAACACTAATTTACTTGGAAACAGCAACAATATATGCATTCCATGCATCTTGCTGTTGGAAACACTTTACCTCTTTGTACTTTGCATCTCGTGAAATCGCAAATCCATCTGTACTCCTCATTTCTTTGGCATCTGGCATTTCGCGAAGCCAAAAATGGATAGATCGAAATCCAGCTTCTTCTAAACAGTCTTTAATCTCAGGCAATGACCACCTGATAATATAAAAGTACCAATTCTGACATTAATAAGAACGCACTACAGATGCAAATATTAACTAAACAGGGAAAATTTATAAACTGAAATGTGCCAATTAAATATTAAACATACTATATGAAAACACACAACTTACAATCTCCAGTCGTATGAAAATGCATGGCGAAGTTTTTTCTGCTCTTTTTGAAGATGAAAGTGAAGGCTAATTCTTGTTTTACGCTCAATGATGTCAAACTCAGCCTGCTCCCATACATACTGCATATAATTATAAGCAAATTGAATTTTAACATAGAAACCTTCTGTCAGTAAAGCAAACAGTAGTCCACACATGATTTCACAAGTTCCATAAACATGAGAGGTGAACCAACCTATGAGATATCTCTTGTATATTTTAGCAATACAAAGCATCAAACTTGCAGTGCAGATTCATTAAACTACAAGGCAAAACTTTCTCACTTCTTAAGTATTGCTTAATCGTGCTATGACTATGTCTATGTACATCATGACTGACCTTTACTGAATAAACTTCATGTCTTTGTTTACAGATATCAATTATCCTGATTCAAAAATTAAGGATACCAAAAGTTTACTAGTGATTAAACTAAAGCTTTGTATACTGATGGTGATGGAGCAGACATGATGAAGATAAGTACAATTGCACTTATTGAGACCTCTTGAACGCTTTAAAAGATCCAAAAGGCCTGACATAAATTGTTATCAGAGGTGGTGAACTTATATACGATGCAGTCCTCTAAAATATTTAGATCCTCCTAACATGAACATTACCAGAAACAACAGTGACCCACATGTTAAATTTTATCTTTCCAGTCCTGACATTAATACTATAAAATGTACTAAATGTTTGGAGAGGGTAGATAATACCGTAAAATTGGCAAATCTCCTCTGAAGTTTTAACTTCTGCTCTGATGATGTGCCACCATATAAATCCATGACAAATATACCACCTTTCTTAGACAAGGCATGAAGAGCATGCTTGAAATACAAGACCAGATCTGCACGTTTATGGAGACAACAACAACTATAGTTGAAAGCGCATACAATGTCTCTAGCAGGCAGTGAATAGTTCCTCTTAGTGCAGTTATCACCACTAGATGCCGTGGAGCTGTCTTGCACAGCAGATTCCATTGTAGAAGTCTCGAAAGTATTATCACGTTCCTTTAAACTAATGTTTCTTACAAACTCTTGAGGCTCATATTTTACAAGTTTTGCCTCAAGAGGTTGCAAAACATTGCCATGAAAAAGGAATATTCTGGAATACCCATCAGCCCCAACTTTGTTTACATTATTCTCCATGCACCATTCTAATGCCTCAAGGTCCAAGTCCAATCCCACTGCAGTCCGTCTTGAGTCACTTCGGAGCCATTCTGTACTGTCAAACAAATAGACCAAGGCAAATATTAAGCATTTCAAACTTGGGCATTGCAATTATGAAGAACTTTATCAAAAAACTTCATCAAATTAACAGGACTCTTCATAAAAACAGCATCAAGAATCGTGCAACACCGACACATCATTCAATGTATCTTTTTATCTCCTTCCCAATATCACATCACAAACTCTGAAATATCAAACACTTTTAAATGATCATACACACCTAAGTAAAGCAGTGCCGCAAAAATCTTCTTGGAAGTGAAGCGGCTGCCTCCCTCCCACATACATCAAAAAGAACTTCTGCAGATAGCTAATGTCTCCTTTTGGCGACTGCTCTCAAAACAAAATTTCAATAACCCCAATTAAAGGCCTATTCCTCGAAACCATAATAAATACCATTTCATTTTATCAGAACACAAAATTTTGAATGATACATTCCAACACTTATCATCCAACAAACACAATACAGATATTGTAACAATTATTCCAAAGATAGAAAGTTTAGTAAAGTCCCTCGTTTTCTCAGCAACCAAGCAAACTGTAAAGGATTTTTTTCACTTGAAAGACAAGTTGAGATGTTTCTGTTTCTATAATTGAACAATTAAAGTTAATGGGCATTAATTAATGTTAATACCTGCACAGACTGCTGATACAAAAGGAACTTAGACGGCATGTCGGTTGATGGGTTGGTGTCATTTTTGCCTCCATCATCATCTTCTTTGTCAAAATCTTCTTCAGGGTCTGTTTCTTCTTCTGCTTCTTCATGATCAGAAGAAGAGGGCAGGCTTGAATGGTGACTGTAGTCAGCTTCATAGCCTCCTTCTTCTTCTTCTTGATAGTGCGAGAAGCCACCACCTCTTCGAGAACCTCTTCCTTGCTGTCTCTGTTGTTTCTTGTCTCGCTTGCCCATTTCTTTGACCTTTTCCTCTCTGCAACTGCCCGCCGCCAAATCCCCGACCTAGGTGAGATGTCACTTGTGACCATGCCTATAAATGTCATTCGCTAAGTTAATTTTTTTTAAGGGTTAATTAACATGTTTTTACAAATTTTAAAAAAATGGTACATTTTTTTAAAATAGAGTAGGGGGTGATAAATCCATTAACGGAAACAGTAATAAAAATAGTAACTTTAATATAAAATGATGTTTTTATCCCATAATAGTAATAAAATGATATTTCTATCCTTATAATTAATTACAAAATATATTTCTACCCCTATTCAATTATTTATAACTTTTAAATAAAAAAATTACATTTAATTAACAGGCTTTTTTTAAATAATTTTTTTTAAAAAAATTCTTATTGAATTAAACAAAATTTTCTTATTAATGTTAATAGCAAAATTTGATTCATTCATAAATATTTTTTAAAAAATTTGTTTGATTTAACAAAAAAAAACCGTTAATTAGGCCTAGATGTAATTTTTTATAATTTTTCTATTTAAAAAATAAAAAATAATTGAGTATGGGTATAAATATATTTTGTAATTAATTGTAGAGATAGAAATATCATTTTGTAACTATTATAAGATTAGAAACATCATTTTATAGTTGACTATAGGGGCAAAAATGTCATTTCATATCAAAATTAATGTTCTCATTAAAGTTAACGGATTCGTCACTTCCTCGCTTATTTTTAAAAAAATATATCACGTTTTTAAAATTTATCAAAATATGTGTTACCCAAAGGCAATTAATCCTTTTTTTAATTACTATAGTAAATATATTTGAAAAAGGTCTTGTTAAATTATATAATTTGTAATTTACATTACTATAAAATTACTTTTTATAATTAAATTATCATTTGAGAAACAAATAAAGGGTTATAAAAAAATATTTTTGGCTTAACTATAGGGCCCGTTTGGCAATAGTTAAAGAATTTAAGATTGGCTTACTTTCCTCCAATTTAAACCTAATAGTGTTTGGTGCAAAAACTAATGTATGGGTAAAACATCTCAGACCACTAATTAATCCTCTCAGAATTGAAAATTCTATCCTTGGGGGGTGAGATAATTTTTTTGGGCTGAAAATCTATCCTATGTTATTTTACGGGATAAAAACAATAAGAAGGAAAAAAATTTCTCAATTTCTCCTTATTCTTAAACTAGTTACTCCTTTTATTTGATATTCTTTACAACTAGTAATTAATTATTCTTTAATTTTTTAAGTTAAGTAATAGTATAAATATTACATAAAACATTTGTTTTCACATTAAATAATAATATAATATTAAATCTACAAATATAATTTATTATAACCAGGTTAAATAAAAAAAAAGCAGGGGAAGGGTTTGTCATTTTTTTCAATGCTTAGATTTATAGATAAACTGATTTAATTTTTAGATTATATTTTATGTTACTTTATAATTTTGTATTTAGCTATGCTCAATGGTGTAAAATTTTAAAGCTTGAACTCTAAAATATGAGTTTATGGAGAGTAAATTTATTTTGTAGATTGTGGTGTAATAACTAATTTAGATTATATTATATGTCATTTTAAAATAAATTTAAAATAATTTTAATAAATTAAATATAAAAATATTATTAATTACTAATCAATCACATAACATATTAAATACAAAATAAAATTATTTATAATCTAATCTCATATTATATTAAAAATAATATAATATTATATATAATTTAATATTATTTAATTTAATCCGACCAATCCAATCCCGTTACCCCAAAATTAGATATAATGCAACGTAGAACATGATGCCGTCACATCTAAGTAGAATTCGTTTTAGAAAGTTCCAATAGACTTTTAATTATAAAATATCTTATTACTGTAATTAAAAAAAAAAATTTATTACTTGTGAAGCAATATTAACAGCTTTCGAGTCAGGGAGTCGACCGCATGCATATTGCACAGGAGTGAAATTGGTTCGCTTTTCCTTCCGAGAAATAACCTTTTTTCCTCAAAAACAAAACTAAATCACCAATCCAAATAAGCCAATTAGCTAAATAGCGAAGGCCAATCCATAGACACGGCTTCTTTGCTTTGACATTTAATCAAACACAAAACAAACAAGAAACCCAAATTCGAATTCGAAATCTCTTTCAATCCACCCAAAATCAAAATTAATAATTTCACATGCGATCCGATCGTAAACCCTAACAAACAAAATTGTAATTTGAAGATGTACAGCAACTTCAAGGAACAAGCAATCGAGTACGTGAAACAAGCCGTGCAAGAAGACAATGCTGGAAATTACGCAAAAGCCTTCCCTCTTTACATGAACGCCTTGGAGTATTTCAGGACCCACTTGAAGTACGAGAAGAATCCCAAGATTAAGGAGGCGATCACTCAGAAATTCACCGAGTATTTGCGCCGGGCCGAGGAGATCCGTGCCGTTCTGGATGACGGCGGGTCTGGCCCCGCACACAACGGGGACGCTGCGGTGGCGACTCGGCCTAAGACGAAGCCGAAGGATGGTGGTGGTGATGGTGGCGGCGGGGATGGGGAGGATCCGGAGCAGGCGAAGCTGAGGGCTGGATTGAATTCGGCGATTATTAGGGAGAAGCCTAATGTTAAGTGGAATGACGTGGCGGGTTTAGAAAGCGCTAAGCAAGCTCTGCAGGAGGCCGTGATTTTGCCCGTTAAGTTTCCCCAGTTTTTCACCGGTGCGTTACTTTGAATTTTTTATTTTGATTGAAATTTGGGAATTGGTTAACTAATTCTGTGATTATCTATTGATTGCTTTGTGTATCCACACTTGTGTTCGTGCTTATGAGGCGAATTGAATTGAATTTATGGGATGTGTTGCAAATATTTTTTGCTTCTTGGCTTGTATGATAGCTTAATGTTGGTAAGCTTGTTTCCATGCTTGTGAATGAGATGCTTTTATGGAAAAAGAAACAAGGCACAAGAAATAAGCGAAATGGAGGTGTAGTGTTTGTCCATATAAAGGAGATTGGAAAATTGCTTTTTGAGAGACATTCATCCTTTGGGTGATAGTAATGAGCTAAGTAAAATTCTCTGTTTGTAGATGATGCGCTTAACTGAAGTTGTGTTGGGCGCTTTTACTGTCGTTGCAGTTCTGTTCCTATCTCCTTTGATGTTTTTGCATATCTGCAACTATATTCATTATCACATGGCATTATAGTTTTGTGATCATAATTTTGTTCACTTTATAAAAAATTTTGATGTTTCTTTCTTGCGCTATTTCAGGTAAAAGACAACCATGGAGAGCTTTTCTATTGTATGGACCACCTGGAACTGGAAAGTCATACCTGGCCAAGGCTGTTGCAACTGAAGCTGACTCTACATTTTTCAGGTGATATATTCGTCAGCTCACCTAGTGCAATATTTTTTTTTTATGTATGTGTGTATACACAGAAAATAAGGGTAGACTGTATGATGGTTTATGCTTCAGTAATGTTGATGTATACTTGGAACATGCAAGAGTATGGGGTAATTTTTATCTGAACTTTGAATTTCCCAAAACCTTTTTAGCTCAATCCATACTAAGTATTGTTTTAGCTGATTACCTTACCGGTATATGATATCATGCCAGTTGCCGGATGCAATTTTTTATTTTTTATTTTTGGTTTAAAACACAAAATAGGCCTTTTAATCCCCGGCAGCCAAGCTCATCACTATCTTGTGAAGGTCTACTGTTGGGGACAGTGACACACATACTCTTGCACATTCCTATATATATATATATGATGAATCATTGTGGGTTTTTTAATGTTTATGGATGTAGGCCAGTAATGTGTATGTGCTTACTGCCAGCTCTTAATATGTTATTTTTTTCTCCCTGAGTAGTATTTCTTCATCAGACCTGGTTTCAAAGTGGATGGGTGAAAGTGAAAAGCTTGTCTCAAGCCTTTTCCAGATGGCTCGTGAAAGTGCACCTTCCATTATTTTTATCGATGAAATAGATTCCTTATGTGGTCAGCGTGGAGAAGGCAATGAGAGTGAAGCTTCTCGGCGCATCAAAACTGAACTTCTGGTGCAGATGCAGGTATTTGATTGTACATTGGAAGTGGCCTAGAAGAACTTAAAGTTTTTAGAGGTCTAAGGAGGAAGAATATTAACATTGGTTTTTATTTTCTTTTCTTTCTATATTTCATTTTATTTTTAGAAAAATATTATTATATTTTTATAAATTGGTCCCTTTTCTTTTTAGATTATCCTTGCCTTCTTATAACATTAAGTACTTCGTAGTTATATCTCCAATTATGTAGTTCTGTTGGACCAAGATAGTCCAGTTATTGTTATAAGAGCAGAATTAATTGAATGAAGGAACATGAGAATTACAGATCGGACCACCTTTGTTTTCTGTGTCATCTCTCACCATGGGAAAAGGGGCTGAACAGAGCTTTATTTGAAGAGCTAAGCTATTTAAATTAGATCTCTTTTGCTTAGAGATTAACAATTAAATCTTGATGTCCGAACCATAAAAATTTCCTATATTTTTTGAGACTCAAATTATTTGAGTAATAAGTCTATAATACTGTTATTTAATTTGTGTGTCATTGACGTTTGATATGCCAATTTGCCATATAATGATTCCCCCCCCAAGTGATATAACTAATAAGTCATTTAAATTTGAGCCTGACTAGGAAATTGTTGCATTCTTTAGCCAATACATTTAGCCTGCATTTCACTCTTCTTTATACTTGTAATTTATTGGCAGGAGTAGTCACAAATTTTAGAAGGAAAAAAGAGTAGAAATCACGGTATCACTAACTTTGAATTATAAGTTACACGTTTTGAATTATAAGTTACACGTTTTACTATGTTTGTTTCTCTTTTCTGAAATCTAAGCATGTCAAAATTCTGAGTAATAGATTGATTAGTTCTTTCCATATTTTCTCCCCGTTTTGAACTGAACTTATCCTTTGTACCTTTTTTAGGGTGTTGGACACAACGATCAGAAAGTTCTTGTTCTTGCAGCAACAAATACTCCCTATGCTCTAGATCAGGTAAAGCTGAATATGAGGCAACTGTTTTCTTTGATTTTATCTGATTGAACTATTACATATTGTGCCTAACCAGTTGTGATTACAGGCCATCCGGCGACGTTTTGACAAGCGTATATACATCCCACTTCCAGATTTGAAAGCAAGACAGCACATGTTCAAGGTATGCAGGCTGTCCTTAGAATTCCTTTTCCCTTAAAATTTTAGTGGGGAATAGTTTTTTGGCTACGCAGTCATCTTGTCCATATGGCAAAATCTCATTATGCTTGCTGGGTTTTAATTTGAACAGGTGCATTTAGGAGATACACCTCACAACTTGACTGAAAGTGATTTTGAAAGTTTAGCTCGCAAGACAGAGGGGTTTTCTGGTTCTGATATTTCTGTTTGTGTAAGTGCATAGGAGATGATTTTCAAAAAAAAAAAGTGCATAAAGTTCTGACTGTTTCCTATCCACAAAAATAAATAAATAAAAGAATTGCATATGAGACGCCTTTTCTTTTGAGTGGATCTTTGGTAAATTGTGCAAAGGGTTGATTGAAATTAGCCCCCAGCATTGCCTTTTTTTTGATATGGTCTTGACTTATATTTTGTCCTTGATTGTCACAGGTAAAGGATGTCTTGTTTGAGCCTGTACGGAAAACTCAGGATGCCATGTTTTTCTTTAAGACTTCTAATGGTATGTGGATGCCATGTGGACCGAAGCAATCAGGTGCTGTTCAGATTTCGATGCAGGAGCTTGCAGCACAAGGTCTTGCAGCGCAGGTATGGGCCATAGGAATCTTATGAACTTCAGTGCTCTAATTTTAAGTGGTACAATTTGCTGGAAATTTGGACCTCTCTAGATTATATAATTTAATATGAGGCTTATTTTTCTTGTCTTCTTTCGGGCAAAAATTATGTAATTGGAGAAAAGAAAGTTCCATAAGCTGTTGAGGGCAATATATTGGAATTTCTCAAGTTTGAGCATGTTTAGGTTGGTTAACTTTTTGTTGCTTGTGAATATTTGTGCAGATCCTTCCACCCCCTATTTCGAAAACAGATTTTGATAAGGTTCTTGCAAGACAGAGGCCAACAGTGAGCAAAGGTGACCTTGAAGTTCACGAGAGATTCACAAAGGAGTTTGGAGAGGAAGGTTAATGGGTCTATGCCTATAATGCTGAATCATGCTAGTGAGTGCAAGCATATGATTTGTATGTTATTATCACTTCGGGATCCAATCATTTCTTCTTCAAGAAGGGAAGGTGACTTGACTTCCCTTTATCTGTATTCAGATGGAAAAACTGGGGTTTGATACTTGTTAATTGTTTGTTTCAAATTGTGTAAAGAACAGTTCCCAAATTACTGCCTCACTTTGTTGAACACAATGCGTATATTGCTGATTCCATAAATTGGTCAGTTTTGTATTTATGGTAACTAATTATCTGGTTTGATAGTTTTTTGATTTCCAGATATCTTTCAGAATTGCTATCAAAATACGTTAAGGATTGGATGGTTGGAGGGGATACTAGCCAGCAAGTCTTAATTTTTTACTTTTCTTTTCTGTTTCTATTCTTACTTTCTCCGTCAAACCTTTTTTTCTTTCTTTTTCACTTCGTGTTTTTACTTTTCTTTGGGTAGGGTAGGTGTAGTAGTGCGAATTGTTAAGGTTCCCCTGCTTGGACCAAGCATTTCCCAATGGATGGACTAGTAACGAGTGGTAGCCCTATTACCTAAAAATATTAACTGCAGCGTGGGCGACGAAAAAGAGCTTTTTATAGGGAAGTTTTACAATTACAACTTTTGACATCTATTTAGGGGTGCCATGCAGGAAGGAAATAACCTTCACATTGCTGCCATTGCCCATGATCTTGTTTTCCGGGTAGGTGTTTGTTCCTCATTTTTTATTCCTTTTCCTCCAGATTGCCCCCCTCTAAAGGAAAGAGCCTTGCCAATATCTCTGCATTTCTGTCACTTCTGGAACATTCAAAAGAGTATTTTTATTTTTTCTTTTTTGGTACACTAACCTGGTTGACAACTGTATAACTAGGTTAAAGTTTTATTACTTTGGGTCGGTACTGGGAGACCCTGATTGCTCTTTGATAATGGGTGCCGCGTCATCTGGTGCTAAACATGCATTTGTTCTGCTTATTTCATGATGCATAAGGAGCATGACATTTGCCCTGGTGTGCGTGCTTGTTTTTGAAAATGCCATTCTAGATTAGGGAAAAGAATTGGCATTCTTTCACTAGGTCTCTATTTTGGGGTGGTGGGTGAAGTGTGAACTATATCTCATTCATGCCCCATCTTGTTTCTTGTATATTTGGTTTTGAGCAAACACTTAAATTTTATCGAACATGTGCAATTTGTGCAATTTGCTATCAGCACATCAAAATGTGAATGGTCATTGATGAAACTCTTTAACATTGCCAGTATTCTTGCAGGCAAGCTCTTTGCTTAATGGTTTTGGTTGTGTTCTTTGGTCATGTATGGCTTGTGCCAAGTTGTGTCTCTTATAATGAAGTTTCTCTTTTCGAGTAGGTTTTTTCTTTGAGCAAATTTGCTGAGCAATTGAATTCATCAAGTTGAAATGAGGCAGTTGAAGAATTGAAGTAAGCTTAAAATTTTGGTTAACTTCTATTAAATTCACTGGAGTTAATTTGCACAAAACCGTCCGTCTATTCTATATTATTCTCAATATATGATATAACGATACCATTTAACTTGTGTTATCATGTTAATTGCTAATGATAAGATTACCAGTCTTGTGTTGGCGTAATCATGAGAACCGATTAATCTCATCAGCAGCACATTTCAAACAAGTAAATCTGAAACAAAATAAACATCTCAACTGTTGGGGCTGTACTATGATATCTAGTAGGTATTCTACCTGAGAGACTAGTCTTGGCCTTGCACCTAGTCCTTTCTTCCGACACACTAATGCTGCGTTTACTTGTCAGTAATCAGAATATGATGCAATCAGAATGAGTTGGAATGAGAATGATAAATGGAAATCAAAATAAGTTGTTTACTTGAGCTGTAGGAATCGGAATCGGAATCGGAATGGGTTAGAATTCTATTGATGTGTTTACTTTATCTTAGAATCGGAATCGGAATAAGCTGAATTGTTTCAAGTTACTCAAATGCCTTTAGTAATAATAATAATAATAATAATAATAATAAAATCACAATAAATAATAATAATAATAATAATCATCACCATCATCATCATCAAAATAAAATTATTGTTAATATATTCATTAATTATAATACTTTTATCATAATAATAATATTGCTAATAATTATTATTTAGAATAATTATTGTTATTATATTAATTAATTATAATAATTTTTATCATTAATAAATAATAATATTAGCGTTAATATATTAATTATAATTTATTAATAATAATAATAATAATCAAAATCAAAATAAAAAATCATCATCATCAACAAACTAATCCATTTCCAAAATAATAATAATAATCAACAATAACAGCAATAATCAAAATCCCAAATTATCAAAATCCGCAAAATCCCAAATAATCAACGTAACAACAATAATCAAAATCTCAAATTATCAAAATAACAACAATAATCAAAATCCCAAATTATCAAAATCGGCAAAATCCGAAATAATCAACATAACAACAATAATCAAAATCTCAAATTATCAAAATAACAACAATAATCAATTATCATCATCATCATTTTTGCCCAAAAAAATCAACATCATCGTCGTTTCCAAAAAAAAATCATCATCATCATTTTTGCAACGACTGCCGAGGAGGGTGAAATCAACTGCTGCTATTTCCGGCAAGATCGACTGGAGACGCATCAACGGCTGTTATTTCCTGCTACGTGTGGTGTTGCTGCAACGATTTGGGGAGGAGCTGCTTTGGTGTGCTAATGACGGCGTTATTTGGGAAGCTGCGGTTTGGTGCACTAACGACGATAGTTTTGGCATGCTGCTTGACGTGAGGTCCATGGTGGGCCGTCAGTGGTTCGATCTTGGTTTGGGTGGCTGGATTTTGGATGATGCAATTTTGGTTTGAGTGGTTGGATTTTGGATGCTGCGTGCCTAGTGCCATTTTCGTGATTTTATTTTGATTTTTTTATTTATATTTTCGTTAATTAATTAGGACAAAATGGGAATTTAGAATTTGAAATGAGGGTATTTTTGTTAATTCTATGAATGGGATTCCCAACTCCCCCTTTAGGAATCAGAAACCCATTAATGAATCCTTAGATTGTGAGCCCCACATGAAATCCATTCCTATTTCAAGCACCAAATTTATAAGTAAACACTTGAATGATTCTGATTCCAGCATTCCCATTTCGATTCCTTGTAAGTAAACACAGCATAAGTTATTTCATTGAATCGGATCACTATATTTTGACTATTAGGATATGATATGACTCAGATATCACCACTTGTTGGAAAATTGGATTTGGGATGTTCGAACAAAAAAAAAAAGGGTTAATATCACCTAGGTGACTTATGTTTTAACAAATTGTAAAAAGGTGATATATATTTAAAAAATAAGCATCTAGGTGACACGCCGTTAATTTTTCCGTTAAATTTAACAGGAGCAGTAAAATAATTATAAAATGATATTTTTGCCCCTACAATTAATTTTAAAATGATGTTTCTACCTCTATAATAGTTATAAAATGATATTTTTACCCCTACAATTAGTTAGAAAATAATATTTATGCCCCTACTCATTTATTTATATTTTTTAAATATAAAAAATTACATCTAAATTTAATTAACTGGCTTTTTATTTGTTAAAAGTTAAAACAAATAATTTTTAAAAAAAATTTTTTTAAAATTTCATGTTGAATCAAAATTTTCTTGTTAAAAGAAATAAAAAAAATTGTTTGATTTAACAAAAAAAGGCCTATTAATTAAACTTAAATTAACTAGAGGGACAAAACGTCATTTCATCACAATTCAATTTTTTCCGTTAACTTTAACGGAAAAATTAACGGCGTGTCACATAGATGCTTATTTTTAAAACATATATCACATTTTTGCAATTTGTCGAAACATAAGTCACTCAGGTGATATTAACTCAAAAAAAAAAAATTTAACTTCTTAGGTAGACCGACCTAAATATTATAAACATAATTGATTTATTTTTACTAGTTAATAAAAGGCACAATTCAACATTAACTTTTATTTTAAAGAACAAAAATAAGAAATAAAATCGATGATTTTATAAAACCGTATAAAGTTATTAATTTAACTGATTGCGCACAAAAAATGGTGCTATTATTTTCTAACCCTTTTCTTGTCCCTCTTATAAAAAGAAAATAAAAAATTAAAGAGTAATGATAAGTATCTCAACATTTAAGTCCCACTTTGAGTCCCAACTGATGTGTCATTCATCTATTGGAGGGTGCTTAAGTAATTTTATAAGTTATAAAATTCATCATCTAATAAATAAATGACGCACATCAATTAAGACTTAAAGTGAAACTTAAATGTTGGGATTCCAATCATTACTCAAAATTAAAACTATTATTAGGTATAGAGTTTTCTTAACAGAAATGGTGAAAGGGGATGCTCACATTTGGAGCAAAATCTAACATCATCATGAGCCGGCAATAATACTCGTACTCCACCGGTTGCATTAAGAAAATGTAATATAACTATCTTAACTCAATATAAAAATATATTATCTTTTTGAACGTTTCAGCTTATGCTTACAATTTACAAACATAAAAAGTCACAAGTCTCATGAAGCCGGCATTAGAATTTTGATAACATCTAAGTTGGTGGTTGTATATGAAACACATGAATCCATCATTTTTACTTCAACTACTATACTTACACTTTAGGGATCATGAACATTGCTGGAGTTATCACTCTTCTCTTGTTCATTAAACTTGCATTGGTGCACGGATTCACCAAGGTAATGAAAACACAAGGCAAAATATTTTTTATTCAAAGTTTTTAAGTCTGTGCTTCGCTATGAAGATGCTGCATGTATGTACGTGTGTGTACATGGTGACTAATTTCATTCTCATTTTTCTGTGTTCTTCATTTTGCAGCGCTATGTTGTTTACATGGGGGAGCATTCGCATCCCAGTTCAGAATCTGTGACCAGAGCTAACCATGAACTACTTGCTTCAGTCACTGGAAGGTGTGACCATATATAAGCTTTAATGCGAAGCGATTATTAGTTGTCTTTTTGTTTACACTTGCATTGTTGGTATCACTAAAAGTATTGTTTTGTTGGATTCTTTTCAGTATCCATGGAGCAAAAAAAGTGGCAACTCACCATTACACTAAAAGCTTCAGGGGTTTCTCTGCAATGCTTACACCAGAGCAAGCTCGTCAACTCGCAAGTATTATCCTTCAATGCTTAATTCCTTAATATTATCCTACGAACATTGGTAAAAGTTAGGAAAAGTAGTAAAATGATTAAAGGGAGAGAAAATACATGCATTAGTATATACTGTTAAAAGTTCGTCCGGTCAGAAAAAAACAAACATTTCAAGGTTAGCAATCAAAGGGATTTTATAGCTGCATACGTTTTCTAATAGATTTCACTAATTTTGCAGACCATGATTCAGTCGTTTCTGTATTTGAGAGCAGAGCAAAGATTATCCACACCACACATTCGTGGGAGTTCCTGGGAGTAGACTCCATTAACCAATATAATCAAGTACCTGTGGATTCGAAATCTGATGTTACTGTCGGAGTTGTTGACACTGGTAATGCTTATTGTGTTTTTGGCTGTCTCTAATGCTAAGCTATCAACATGATAAAATTCTCTTCATTTCATCTATTTTGCAGGAGTATGGCCTGAGTCTAAGAGCTTCAAGGATAGCGGATTAGGTCCTGTGTCCAAGAAATTTAAGGGAGAATGTGTTCCTGGAGATAATTTTACGTTGTCCAACTACAACAGGTACCTGGCAATTTCTCTAGCAATGAACGATAAAGTACATTGATCAACATTTTCTCAAAACTGGAATTTCATTTATGACTGAAACAATCTGATTGTCTTATACATAATGAAGGCATGATTATATGAAGTTCGTTGGACATGATGAAATTTGCAGGAAAATTATAGGTGCTCAGTTTTACTCACAAGGATTTGAAGCAGCAAACGGCCCTCTTGAATCTATAAATAGCATATCTTTCCGTTCAGCTCGAGACAGTGATGGCCATGGACCCATACTGCCTCAACTATAGCTGGGGCAGTGGTTGAGAACGTCAGCCTAGGGATGGCGAGAGGCACTGCAAGGGGAGGTGCACCAAGTGTGAGACTAGCAATCTACAAGGCTTGTTGGTTTAACCTCTGTTGTGAGACTGATACTCTTTCTGCCTTGGATGATGCAATTAATGACGGTGTAGATATCCTATCTCTTTCCTTTGGCCCTAGTCCTCCTTAACCTATTTACTTTGAGGATTCAACATCAATTGGAACTTTCCATGCGTTCGAGAAAGGAATTCTTGTTTCCGCTTCAGCTGGAAACTCCATTTTCCCTGTAACTGCAAGCAATGTTGCTCCTTGGATACTCACTGTTGCTGCAAGTTCTGTGGACAGGAAATTCTACTCACACTTATCTTGGGAATTCAAAGATTTTGAAAGTAAATATTTTCGACTTTGTCCACATTACCTGCCGCATCTATCCAATAATGAGAAACATAACAACTTTTGTACTTTCAGGGCTCTTCTTTAAATCCTCTGGAAATGAAAACTCTCTATGGTTTTAATAGCTGGGAGCGCTGCAGCTGCTCCTGGAGTTACAGCAACAAATGCAAGGTATCTCCTATCTTCAATGGTACAAATGGTGTCTTTTGTGTAGATACTGCACATTGAGTGAGTCCCTGACCTACTGTGTAGAAAAAATCTAATTTTCTTAAGGATACATAAGCCAGTGAATTGAACATAAGTTAACATGCAACATTCAAATGTGGTCTTCTTCGTTTCTCTCCGCCACACGAAATGCAACACAAAACAAAATAAAATTATTGCATCACCCGTCGAAAATCATTTAAACTGTGTTACTTTTAATATTATTCTTTCTATTCTTCACAAAATAATATTATTCCTTCTATTCTTCACAAAATACATATTACCAAACCATATCTCCTCTGGAAGTGACTATTACTTAAAAATCCTTGCAATCCAAATTGGTTGTCTTGATCAGATATCATGATCAGAGAACCACTAGTTCATATCCATACAGTTGCTGTATGAAAAGTCAACATTTACCTGGTTGCTCTAAATCATTAGTTTTTATCTTGTCTGTCAGCTTTTGCAAGAACAAAACCCTAGATCATACATTAATCAAGGGGAAGATTGTAGTGTGCACGATTGAGGCTTTAACTGACAACCGAAGAGAAAAAAGCATATTTGTAAGAGAAGGTGGTGGTGTTGGAATGATACTCATCGACCCCAATGCCAAAGATATTGGTTTTCAGTTTGTAATCCCAGCCACTCTAATCGGTCAAGAAGAAGCACAAGAACTTCAAGCATATGTGACTGCAGGAAAGTGAGTTTTCTAGATCTCTCAACTTCAAAAACATTGCTAAATTAAAATTACATTTTCAGAGAATTCCTATGAAAATAATGGGTGGCCTGTTTGATAAATACTACTGTTATACAGAAATCCAATAGCCAGAATCTATCCGACACAGACGATTCTGAAAACTAAGCCTGCTCCAGAAATGGTGGCATTTTCCTCCATGGGACCAAATATCATTACTGCAGACATCATTAAAGTAAGTTGTATAATTCTTTTTCAAATTATGCATTCACATAAGCATTGAATAAACGTTGAAATCCAATAGTACCTTATGATCCAATTTTCTATTACAGCCAGATATTACTGCACCTGGAGCAAACATTTTGGCAGCATGGTCTCCAGTAGCAACTGAAGCAATAGCTGAACGATCAGTTCATTACAATATAATTTCTGGAACCTCCATGTCCTGTCCACATGTTTCTGCTGTCGCAGCAATTATAAAATCTCACCATCCTTCTTGGAGTCCAGCAGCAATAATGTCTGCAATAATGACAACAGGTTAGCAGATTCATCAATGATAATTTACCAGTGTATTTTTTTCATTAATTTAATTAACATACCAAATTTTATAATACTTTATTTTGTTGCAACGGCTACAGTTCTAGATAACAACCAGCAGCAGATTAGAAGAGATCCAAATGGCACCCAGACCACACCATTTGATTACGGGTCTGGACATATAAAACTGATGGCAGCTATGAATCCTGGACTAATTTATGACTTTGATTCCCATGACATTATTAATTTCCTCTGTAGCACAGGTGCAACTCCTGGACAACTGAAAAATCTCACACGAGAGATAATTCACTGCCAAAACCCTTTCCCGCCATCTTACAATTTTAACCACCCATCAATAGGTGTTTCCAACATGAATAGAAGTTTATCCATTCATCGAACAGTTACATATGTTGGAATAGAAGTTTATCCATTCATCGAACAGTTACATATTATGGTGAAGGCCCAACAGTTTATGTTGTACGCATAAGTAATCCGACCGGTGTCAAGGTTAGTATTACACCTGCTGAACTCAAGTTTACAAAGACTGGGGAGAAGATGTCTTTCAGAATTGATTTCATACCTTTCAAGAAAACTGATGGAGGTTTTGTGTTTGGTGATCTGACCTGGAGCAATGGGATCCATAGAGTTAGGAGTCCTATTGGTCTGAATGTGCTTTTCTTGTAGGAAACAAGAGTTCAGATGCATATTTTGAGTTTAGAATATTCAATTATCAGATGGGTTGTTACATCTTGGATGTAATGTATCAGCACAATTAATTTGATCATATCATCTTCATGCAACTCAAAAACTAAAATGCTGATGGGAAGACATTTTCATATAGTTTGGCCAGATGCAAGACATGCAACCTCAGTCAGCCATTTAATATACATTATTGAAAGTCATTTCAGATGAATTTGCAATTTATATTACTGAATAAATAAATTGCAAATGAAAGCAAAATAAATGAATAAGCAGCAGGACTGTGAAGTTACAACAAAACAGTCAAACAAATAACCTTGACTTTCATAATCGTGATGGTCATACACCTCTTCAAGCAGCATTTGTTTGAAGCAAAGCGGACGAAAGCATCCAACTTTGTTGAATTAATTTGAGTTAACTGTTAAGGTCCCTCTTGCTGCATTAAGACCTACATTACCTTTTCATTAAAAAATAAATAATTGCAAAGATTCCTTTTCCAAATATATACATGTGCTAGGTTAGTAATAGCCACAAAAAAAAAACTTCCATATACAAGATTTGAGTTTTATACCATGCTTTGCATCTATTTTCAACTGAAACTTATGCACCACAAAGAAGAAATGTATCTCCATCACCTGCAGATGGTCCTGTTGATCAAGTAATCCTCCAAAAATTCATTGTAAAGCCCATAACCCAAAGGATAGTCACCAATAATCTCCACAAGAGCATAAACCTTCCTTAAAGTGGTGGAAGCGATTTGTATCCCGAACAACAATATCTCTTCCTTCAAGCTTTGATATTAACTTTATGACAGTATGACAGTCACCACAGACTCTAAGGTTCTTGACAATCTGTAAAGGAGCTCCGGCAGGAGTGGCAACCAATCCAAAAGCAACGGCCAGCCTCTCACTGTGTTGAGAAAGAATGGCTTCTTTGTGTTCATCATCAATGTCCTGAAGCACATAACTTGTATCAGGCTTATAGCCTGCATCCTTTAATCGGGTACTTAACTCTTCAAGTTTAGAATAAATTTGATTTGACTGTGGATGTGAGATATCCCCAGCTAAGAAAGAGTAGGTCTTGTTCTTCACTTCAATCCAGCTGTAGCCAGCTTCTTTTTTCACTTTTCTATCATCCATTAGCTTCCTCACTCTAGCTCTCTCTTGCCAATGTCCTGTTGCTGCATACATATTTGATAGCAGTACATATATGGCTGAGTCATGTGGCTGAAGTGAAATGAGCTTTTCCCCTGCAAGTTTTCCCAG
Organism: Clausena lansium; assembly: GCA_030449835.1. Lineage (NCBI taxonomy): Eukaryota > Viridiplantae > Streptophyta > Magnoliopsida > Sapindales > Rutaceae > Clausena > Clausena lansium. Next base: position 5,663,932 of record JASUUF010000192.1, on the reverse strand, counting down.
ATCTATATTACGGTGAACATGGCAAGCAGCCAAGACAGTTCGCCACACGGTTGCACTAGCAGCAAATGGCATTCTGTTGATGATATCCATGGCTTTTTCAAGCATTCCAGCTCGGCTATATAGATCAACCATGCAAGAATAGTGCTCCATTGTTGGATAAATGTGGTGCTCATTTACCATGATATCAAAGTATTGTTGACCTTCATCTATTAAACCAGCATGAGTACAGGCAGTAATAACACCAATGAATGTTATACCATCGAATTCCAAGTCTTGTCTTCTCATTTCCTCAAAAACCTCAAGAGCCTTCTTCGCGCGACCATGCTGTGCATATCCAGAGATCATTGAGTTCCATGACACCAAATCTCTTTTCCTTTGCCTCTTAAAAACTTCACTTGCACTCTCAATATTCCCTTTCTTTGCATACATGGTAACGAGAGCGCTACTGACACATAAAGCATTATTCAATTTTGCTTTAATTGAGCATGCATGAAATTGTTTACCCTGTTCTATTGCTGCTGATGGTGCAGTACAGGCATTTATGACACTAGAAAAAGTAAACTCATTGGGTTTATCCCCCTCACTTGTCAACCGCCTGTATATTTTGACGGCTCCTTCAGTGTCTCCTATTTGAGCGTATCCAGCAAGCATCGCTGACCATGCTACAATGTCCTTCTCATCAATGAGTTCGAAAACTTTAGCAGCTTCATCCAGTATTCCTTTCTTAACATAAGCATTTAAAAGTGCCGTTCCAACTGAAAATGACTTCTCATAATTAGTTTTGATGATTTGTGCATGTACTTGGAAAGAAGAAACAGCAGGCTGTGCCGTAAGAATTATGGAATAAGTAAAATCATTTGGTCTAACACCTTCCCTGGTCATTTGGCAAAAAAAATTCACTGCTAGATCCATTGCACCGTTCTGCAAATGACCGCTAATCATAGCGGTCCATGATACCACATCTTTCAGTTCACGCATCATAGAGAATATTTTACTAGCATCTTCCATTTCACTGCACTTACTGTAAGCAACCATGAGTCCTGTTCTAATGTTGTGATCAAAATCTATCCCATTCTTTAAAACCTGAGAATGTAGCTGACGTGCAAGCCTCAATTCTTTAGTAGTAGCAGATAATTTTATAACAGAAACAAAAGTTGACCTCGTGAGCTCTGCACCTGCAAGTCCCATATTGTTAAATGTTTCAAAAGCTTCCATATGAAGCCCATTGGTAACATAACCTGCAACCATGCTATTCCAAGTGACTGAATCCCTGTCCTTCATGCCATCAAAAACACCCCTAGCATCCCTAACCATCTTTGATTTCAAGTACATACTAATCAAAGCGTTGCACACAGATGTCACCACCTCAACCCCACTCTTTATAACCATGGTATGAACTTGAACTCCCCTCTCAACTATTCCTTCATCAGCTAAAACTCCAAGAACAGTTGAAAACGTAAACGAATTAGGCCTAATACCCTCAACTTGCATCCTACGAAACAGCTCCAACACACTCTCATTCATTTTATTACGTGCATAACCACTTAACAATGAAGTCCAAGAAACCACATTTCTCTCATTCGTATCATCAAAAACTTTCTTTCCATCTTCCACATTGTTAGTCCTCATATATAAATCAACAAGAGAAGTGCTAACACTAATATCACTAGCAAGACCAGACTTAACACACTCACAATGTACTTGTCTACCAAACACATGATCAAACAAGCATCCACAAGTTTTCAACACTGAGGACAGAGTTGACCCGAAAATGGGTAAACCCAAGCGGCGGATACCCAAGAAGAGATTAAGAGCTTCCTGGTGGAGACTATCGCGACAGTACTCAAAAAGTAGGCGATTGTATTCTACAAGGTTTCTTTGAGGACTTCTATCGAGCAGGTTCTGGTCTTCCGTTGAGGCAGAGAGTTCCGACTCTCCTGCGAAGGTTTGTCCACTCAAGGCAATGGAGTGTAACTTGGAGTAAAATGGGCTTTTGAGGCTCTTGAGAGGTTGCTTAGTTTGAGGCTTTACGAGGGATCTTAAAGAGGAGCTCAGAGTCATGCTCTCGGTGTTAGTTCGAGCGTTTGATTACTTGTTTCTAAAGAAAGGGAGAAGACCTGTAAATTTGAGGGGACAAGGTTAAAAATAAAATGAAATAACTTGTATATAGAATTTTTATTTTTTAATAAACGACATGTCAAATTACATTCCTTATCTTTTTTATCCTGTCATCTGTAATACAGTTAAACATGAAAGTCATACATAAAATTTAAAATTAAATTTTTTATTTATTAATTTACTAAAGTAGGTAGTGTCATGTCAATATTGAACATCTAATAATTAATAAGAATAATAATAACAATAGCATATTTAATTTTCTTCTAAGTTAATTAATTATAAGGCAACACTAAATAAATCATATCTTATCTAATTCAATCCAACTATGTCAAGCCTATAATATAAGATTTGTAACTTTATTTTTTTTCCCTTAAATTAACTGCAGCTTCATTCAATTGAAAATAGGGGTGGCAAAACGAATAAATGAATCGAATTCGAATTGAATCGTAAACGAATTTTGACAAATATTAGAATTCGGATTCGATTCGTTTATTAAACGAATATTCGATTCGATTCGTTTAATTCGTTTACTATTCGTTTATCCGAATCCATAATGAAACGAATCAAATCGAATCTGGATTCGTTTACAATTCGTTTAGAAAAATATAATTAATAAATAAAATTAAGCAAAATAAAATATAAAAAGGCAATAAATTTAACATTATACAAAATATAAATAATCCAAACCATATTATAAGATCAAATATACAGTCATCCAAATACCAAATTACAAATTCTTAACAATTAAAAATAATTAAAATTCAAATTATAAACCAATGTGATTTCTTTAATTCTTTTCATTTTGTCTTTGTCACCTTGAAAACAAGAATCCTACACCAAAAAATAAATAAAATGATATCAACTTGCCACAATACTAAAATTAGTCACTATAATATTTCAAATTATCAAATATATAGCAAACTTGTAAAATTGTTAAAGAAATAATAATTAAATCTATAAAACCAAGAAAAAATAAGCAAGATAAAACTTTACCAAACACACTCTCACATTAAATTATTTACAGGCACAATTTTTTTTTTACAAGAGTAACATTTAGCCCAAAACCCACAGCTCAAAAATTAAAAAAAAACAAAAAGAATCGGAGCATACCCCAGTGTTTGCAAACAATCAGCCTTTCCACCTCTGGAATAAATAAGTAGCACCTTTATTTTGTCAAATCTATTTTAATTTGTATGGCTTCTTGATGGAAGAATGAAGATGAGACTTGAGATAGCAGCTTGAGAGATGAAGAGAAGAAAGAAAGAGTGAAATGATGAAATGAAAAAATTAGGGCCTGTTGTCTTAATTCTTGCTTCACCTATGGCTTGACTTATTATCGTAAAAAATTATTATATTAACTTTCAAGTTTTAAAAAATTTTCAAACAAATTTAAGGACAAATAAGTAATTTAATTAAACGAATAATAAATGAATAAACTGTATTCGATTCGTTTATAACTCATTTATTAAACGAATCATAAACGAATAAACGAGTCAATGTACTCAAACCCGGATTCGATTCGTTTAATTAGCGGATCGAATCGAATTCACCCATTTATTAAACGAATCAATTTTTTCAAACCCAAACCCATTTAATTCGAATCGAATAAACGAATCTGACCCAAATTGCCACCCCTAATTGAAACCACAATCGTACACTGAAGTTGTGTGAATACGAGTACAATAACATATGCACAATATCTATATACAAATACGCCAGAATAATAGGTAATCAGTTTAGCTATCAATACATTTTGATGAACAAGAAAATAGAGCACAAGAGATATCCATATCTCTATTAATACATAAAGGGCATAATAAAATTACATATGCAAATTAATAGAAATATGGATCAATAAGCAAGAGAATTCCTCATTTGCTCTTGGATGATATCTTTCTATATTGGCGTTGGCTCTTCGATTATCATACTGTTCGATAATATGTAACACTTAGTATTCTCCTAGTTGAACTCTTCTAAGTTTGGACCCTAAAATTTACAAATCTATAAGATAATCACATTAAAACATAATACTAATATCAAATTCTATAACCACGATAGATTTGACTAAAAGTAAAGAAGAACCATAAACAGCCATAAGTTCAAGATCTAATTGGAGGATAATTTAGGAAATAACTGAAATATACAATAAAAACAACAAAATTTCACCAGAGAGATTCTTTCCAGCAACAAAAGAGAAAGACAATTAACTTGTTTTGGGAAGATGAAAGAGAGAAAAGAAAGTTTTGAGTGTTAAGATTTGTAACTTAATTAAAATTTGAGTACTTTATATTACAAAATTCTATTTTAATGTTCAAGCTGCACAATATAAGGTGTAAGTTTTATGCTTCAAATTGTTAAAATGATCAACTAACCAATATCACGATAAAATTCATTATCCAGACCAACTTTAGTTGGTACAATAACAATGAATGCAATCCTAAAATAAAATTCACTCGTGTATCACTAAATTTTGGAAGGGAAGGGGTGGCTTTATAAGCTATCCTACTCCATATAACCTAAATATAAAAATTATTCTCCTAAATTCACTTTAAAAGATGAAACATTATTTTATTTTGTTTTATACTCTTTTTGGTCTTAACCTTTAAGAAAAAGCAACTTAACCACTATAATAAAATCAACTAACGAAAGAGCAACACATGCTTAATTGCTTATGCTAGTGAACCCAATTAAAAAAGAAACAAAGTCACCCCACTAAACACATAAAAACCTATTATTCAATCTAATCTAAAATACATTCCACCTTTGTCCTTTTCACATCAATTCTAACCCTATTTTTCATTCCCAGTCAATTGGTTGCCTTTTTTGTACTAACATTTTAAAAATATGTTACGCAATTAGATTCTTTTCTTTTTTCTATTTTTAAATTTAATCTCTTTCTCTTTATTATTTTAAATCTTTATTAAAACCACGCAATTTTTTTCTAGGGAAGAGATATTTCTTATATTGACCGTTATTTTTCTTAGATCTTTTTCTTCTCTTCTTTAACTCCACCCTTAGGGTTTTACTTTTTTTTTCTTTTTTCTTTTTAAAAAATATTTTACTACAATCCGTACATCGTTTCTATTGCTTTCTTGCAAAGGGTTATTTTGATTCTTCAATTTAGTGCTCTTTTGGTACCATAAAGCTCGTTGCATACCCTAATTAGGGTTTCTTATTTGAAAAACCTAAATTTTAGGGTTTCACTTTTTACTGGGTTTTGAAAGAAACAAGGTAAATATTATTTTTGTTTTTACATTTGTCTGGCTTTTTTTTTTTTTGGGTTCTAGAATTGAGTTGGGATTACTATAGAGAACTTACTTGTGCAAGGAAAGCTTTGAACTTGTGTACTTTGATGGGTTTTGAAGAATCAATTTAAAGGAAGCTGTATTTAGTTTTGTCTTCTTAGGATAATTACGGAGCAAAGGAGATGATTGCTGAGAAACCCAGTTGGGTTAGGCATGAGGGAATGCAGATTTTCTCCATTGATGTACAACCTGGTGGTCTCAGGTTTGCTACTGGTGGAGGTGACCACAAGGTATACTTCCTCTCGTTACTCCAATAAAATGCCAAAGGAGTAAATAAAGTAATTTGTTAGAAGGGACCGAAAATACTGAATTCTGTACTTGGAATTGTATGCGCTGTTCAAATTTTGTTCCCTTTTGTATATCTTCTGAGCTATATGTGTTATAATGTTTCTTGGCACATTTAGATGTCTGACATGAATTTTAACTCTGTAGCTATCTCTGCTGATATCATCATGATTGCTCGCATGAACTTAGGCCTTGTATAGATGCTGTGTGTTTATTGACCGTTGCTTTGTTGCTCCAAAAATTTTCTTGTTTAGCTAACTGCTTTGTGGCTATTTGTAGCGTTGGCATCTTGGTGTGGTATATACAATCGGCGTTGATGGAGACGATATAAAAATTGTTTTTTCTCTTAGCTTTTATGTTTGGTTTCAAATTTATATAATTTGGTATAAAAGCAGATCCAAATGGGCTCTGTTCAGATGATAGGATCAGTTTGTTGCTTATGTATATTTTAGATAGGAAGCTACTGTTCCTATCATGGTTATGGAAAATAGCTGTGGGGTCATGCTAATGGGGAGAAAAATTCATGAAGAGCAGGTAATTGGGAATATTGCAATATGTCTTAGGGAAGGAGTGTTGTTAACGAATTTTTACGAATATTCTACTTAAATTGTGTTTATTTTGTCCCTATAATTGTGTATGTTCGGTTTTTCAATATTTAATTTTTGACATATGACTGATACTGTTCCTGATTTCTCTGTATTCCGCAACAATAGTTTTAGTTACACAATCTATTCAGTCCCTCTTATGATTTGGAAGTTATGGATTACATTCTTCCCTTATCCCTCCTTGGTTTGAACTCGTGAGTTTTTCTGGTTATCAGTCTAATCTTACGAATATTCAGAAACCAAGCTACGCTCTCATGCATGATTTTTGGAGGCATCTCTTGTATAATTTGTTTGGTTATATTGCTCACCTACTTTGATGCGCATATTGTATAAACTCTTTTGCAAAATCACGACGGCTAATGAAAAAAAAATGTCACTCGCAGGTTCGTATCTGGAACATGAAATCTGTTGGCAAGAACTTTGAAAATGATGAATCAACACAGAGGCTTCTTGCAACCCTTCGCGATCATTTTGGGTCTGTTAACTGTGTTAGGTGGGCTAAGCACGGTCGGTATATTGCCTCAGGTTCTGATGATCAGGTTATTTTGATTCATGAGAAAAAGCCTGGTTCAGGAACAACAGAGTTTGGTAGTGGAGAGCCCCCAGATATAGAGAACTGGAAAGTTGCAATGACTTTAAGAGGACACACTGCCGATGTGGTAATTAAATTGTTTTATTATTTACATGCTTTGACACCAAATGAAAGAAAAATTATCTTTTCTGAATTTTCTGAATTGTATTTTTTATTTGGTGGATTTTTCCATCATTGGAATGTCTTTATTATGTTTTCAGATTACCAGTTGGTGCATCTACCGTATAGAGAAACAAAACAATTGCTTGTATACAAGTAGATGAAAACTCAACAAACTTAGCTGAATAGTTTATTTGGATTTTTTACCTTTTGTGTTTAATTTCTAATATCCCCTCTGGTACTGTCTAACTGGGGAATTGTTCAATGCTTAAAGTAGGTGGATCTCAATTGGTCTCCAGATGACTCAATATTGGCTAGTGGAAGTCTAGACAACACAATCCATATCTGGAACATGAGCAATGGCATTTGTACTGCTGTTCTTAGAGGCCACTCTAGCCTGGTTAAAGGAGTCACTTGGGATCCCATTGGCTCTTTCATAGCTAGTCAATCTGATGATAAGACTGTCATTATATGGCGAACAAGTGACTGGAGTCTTGCTCACAGAACAGATGGCCACTGGGCAAAATCAGTATGTTCCTAATTGGCGACTTATCTATTATTCTATGTTTCAATTTCTTTTCTTTACTGAGAGTGTGCCGTTTCCAGCTTGGTTCTACATTTTTCAGGCGGCTTGGATGGTCTCCTTGCGGCCATTTCATAACAACAACTCATGGTTTCCAGAAGCCTAGGCATTCTGCACCTGTTCTAGAGAGAGGTGAATGGGCGGCAACATTTGATTTCTTAGGACACAATGCCCCTATTATAGTGGTGAAGTTCAATCATTCAATGTTCAGAAGGAATTCCACCAGTTCACAGGAAGTGAAAGCTGCCCCTGTCGGATGGACAAATGGGACTTCTAAGATTGGAGGGAAAGAATCGCAGCCGTATAACGTTATTGCAATTGGAAGTCAGGACCGTACTATAACTGTATGGACGACTGCTAGTCCCCGTCCTCTTTTTGTTGCCAAGCATTTTTTCACCCAAAGTGTTGTGGATTTATCCTGGTAAATACATAATTCTCTGGAATGATATAACTATTTGGTAATTGATATGGGAATTCTATCTCAATTATGGCTTTAACCTTTTTCTACCAAATGATTTTTTATTTTATTTTATATATTTATTCTTTAAGTTGGGTTTTCTTCTTCTCATAGATTGTTCATTTTTTAAATTGGAAGCAGGAGTCCTGATGGTTATTCTCTTTTTGCCTGTTCCTTAGATGGGACAGTGGCTAATTTCCATTTTGAGGTGAAAGAGCTTGGCCATAGGCTAAGTGATGCTGAACTTGATGAGTTAAAGAGAAGTCGTTATGGTGATGTCAGAGGTCGACAGGCAAATCTAGCGGAGAGTCCAGCTCAGTTATTGCTTGAGGCAGCATCGGCTAAGGAAACCACAACTAAAAAGGTGGTTTCTGATGTTCAGGCAATTCAGGCACCTGTAAAGTCTTCTGTCAATATAGGGGTCACAACAAAGACTTCTGAGCCTCAAGCTGATGATGGAAAGAAGAGTGGGGGAGTTGCTGGTGATGGATTAAGTAAAGTGTCAACTTCTGGCCGGATTTCTAGTCCTGTTAAACAAAGAGAATACAGAAGACCTGATGGCAGAAAGAGGATTATTCCAGAAGCAGTGGGAGTACCAGTTCAGCAGGAAGGTGTTACTGGTGGTGCTCAATCTCAGTCACATGACTTCCCTCCTGTGTTATCCGATCACAGAAAGGATAATAATGGGGTAGTTCCTGCTGATGGTGTTATGAGAGAAGCTTCTGTCAGGGGAACAGTTGGCAGAAGCTCTGATGTAAAGGAGCGTTCTGGAGTTACTGCCAGGGCTACTATCACTGAGAGCCTGGTTATTGAGAAGGTTCCAGTGTCTGCAGGCGGGGATGGAAATGTCAGTGTAGAACAATCTGGGAATGTGAAGGCTTCTGGCTCAGTTGCTGCTTCTACTACAACTCTTTCTATTAGAGTATTTGATAAGAAAGAAGGGGGAGATAATATTCCAGTTTGCTTGGAAGCCCGTCCTAGAGAACATGCTGTAAATGACATTGTTGGAATGGGAAATACATGTATGATGAAAGAAACAGAAATTGCCTGCACAAGAGGATCTCAAACTCTTTGGTCTGATAGGATGACAGGGAAAGTCACTGTTTTAGCTGGCAATGCAAATTTCTGGGCTGTTGGCTGTGAAGATGGATGCCTACAAGTAAGTAAAGACATTTGATCCTTCACCTATATCTTTTGAAATTTCTTTAATGTTTCTTTTAATGCAATTGTTGGCATAATAGTAAAGAGCTTGTTTGGTAATACAGATTAAGTCATAATATTTTGGCATTGAGCTTACAGCCCATCTATATATGTGTTTTTATTTTGATTGCTGAATGGCTGTCATCTTGCTATATAAATGTTTTGTTACAAATAATTGTTATTCAAAATTATTATGTCCTTGTTTAATATTATTGTATTCATACTTGATTTCTATGAACTGGCACTAGATGTATAGTTCTACATTTTATCCTTCAATTTTGATATCTTTTTGGATCTAATATTATGATGAATCTGGTGCATTTATCGAATAAATAATAATGTCTGTCTTCTGAAGGATGGTTTCATCACATTTTAGAATTCTCAAGTTGGGTCCCACATCATCACTTAAGCCTTGGCCTAGTGGTGGGCAGATTGAAGGCACCAGTTCGAGTACCCTCAAGGCGAGACTCATAATTAATCTCCTCCTGCTAATGTGGGTGAGGGTAGATATGTCTCCCCAATTATTAATGGGAGCAGATATATCTTTATAATATGGGTATAGAGGTATAGATTTCCAAGCTATGCTTGGTAGACCTTTGGCTATATTACAACTGTGTATTCAAATTCCCAATATGCTAGATTGTAATATCTGTAAATTCTAACCAATTCAAAAAGTTAAAAAAAAAAATGTAGGGTCCGCCATCCTGATATTGGGTGAAACAACTTGCTGGAGTTGTTACAGGAATTTTTCAAAAAAATCAATAGCTCTAGAAATTGTAATTTACATCATAAGTATGAAGGGGCAGACATCTTCCTCCATCACCTTCCACAGTCATCATCATGTCTTCATCTCTGCAACAATCAAATTCACATATCAAAAGATTGGCCTTATCCTTGTTTACTTTCCAACCTGCAAACTTCTTGTTCTTTTTTTCGTGACTTTGCGGATACGTGGCCAGAGAAGACGTAGGACAGTTAGATTTGAGGAGAGTGATGAACGTGGTTGATGAAAGCACTGATGCTTTGATGAGATAGTTATTGGCAATAGTTCAATTAAATAGTTTCAATCTAGATGGTGGTCTATGTTGGTGTCTTAGTTTGTTCTTGTGTAAAAACCCAGGTTGCTGTCTGAATAATCGCAAGGATGGCTATGATTTCATTGCACTTACCAGAGGTTGGTTCTGCTGGAGGAGGTGGCAATTGGAATGATGTTTATCTAAATTAAGGATATATATCTTTTGTAAGTAATAAGATGTAGAACAGGTTCATTTTTGCAAAGCAAAAATCTGGAAATGTTTTATCCTCTCAAGTGTGTAGTGTGTTGCCTGGCCCTTTGCAAAAGCTTAATAAATCAATTCTTTCATCCCAGATGATGTAGTGAGGCTGAAGAAATCAAACTTGTAAAGGTATTTTTTGGTCTGATTAGCAATTAATAAATTTCTCATGTGACTGACATGATATGCATTTGAAGTTGACATCTTTTCCAACAAATTGGACACCCTAGAGTAGCCAATATTTGGTAATATTGAAGTGACCTTAAGGCTGTAGTGCCCAAACTGGGTGGGTATGGTTATGCATGCTTGATGTTTAAGTTCTTGAATTTATTCTTAAAGATGTTGAATGATCATAATAAACATAAGTTTTTCTTTTGTCTTTCATAAGTTATTCCTAGTATTGGGCCTATGAGCCGATGTCTCGATTCCCCTTAAAAAGTCTAATTAACATACTGCTTATCTCTGTTTTTATTCCCTTTTGTGTGCTCTTTTGGTGAATGTGTTTGAGTATATTATATGCCAGACAAAACTAAGCTAAAGATTTGATTAGTAAATTAGAAGCGATTGGAAAATTGCATTATAACTATTCTCTTCATGTTTGAGAAGGTTTATACAAAGTGCGGGAGACGAGCAATGCCAACCATGATGATGGGATCTGCCGCAACATTTGTTGACTGTGATGAGAGTTGGAAATTGTTACTTGTCACAAGGAAGGGATCATTACATGTATGGGATCTCTTCAACAGGAAGTGTCTCCTTCATGACTCATTGGCGGCTCTGATTACTACTGACTTGAATTCAGCTTCTAAGGGTGCAGGTACTTTGTAAATTTGAACCTGTGTCAGGGCTAGATAAGATATATTGTGTCTTGTTATTGGCTGACAGCCCATCATGACTATCTTCTGAAAATGGTGTTTTTTGGATGGTTTGTTTCATCATCCATTCAGGCACAATCAAAATTATATCTGCCAAGCTATCAAAATCAGGTTCTCCTCTTGTTGTTCTGGCTACGCGACATGCATTCCTTTTTGATATGAATCTCATGTGTTGGCTGAGGGTTGCGGATGACTGCTTCCCTGCATCAAATTTCGTTAGCTCCTGGAATTTTGGTTCGATTCCAAGTGGTGAGCTGGCTACGTTGCAGGTGGATGTTAGGAAATACTTGGCGAGAAAGCCAGGCTGGAGCAGGTTTCTATTGTATTTTGATTTCCCTTTTGAAAACTTTCAGTCTTAGATTTTATGATTAATATGATGATATTCTTTTGGTTTGTGTGACCTATTTAAGATATTCTGTAGTTAATGTATTAAGTTCTTATTATGGGTTAAAGATCTCGCTTCTAGAATGACCTGTGATCATTTACTGTTACAGGGTTACTGATGATGGAGTGCAGACACGTGCTCATTTGGAAGCTCAGTTGGCATCTTCATTGGCTTTGAAATCTCCTAGTGAATATCGCCAGTGCCTCCTTTCCTACATTCGCTTCTTAGCAAGGTTTCCATTCATGCTTTCTCTTATTTGTTCTTTTGGTCTCATTTAAGAGTAGTAGTGTTTGCTGTCATGATGTATGCATATGTACAATAATTTTCCTTGATGATGAAAATCCGTTTAAATTACCATAATATCTTTTTTCCCTCTTGTTTTATGTTGTAGTACGTTATATTTAGCAGTGCAATATAGTGTTTACATTCTTTTGATTGCAGAGAAGCAGACGAGTCTCGTTTACGAGAAGTCTGTGAAAGTTTTCTTGGACCTCCAACTGGGATGGCTGAAGCCACATCCTCAAATGCAAAGAACATAGCTTGGGAACCCTGTGTACTCGTAAGACTTTCTATACACTTTCTCAAGTGCTTTAATTTATCCAATGGATATTGAAATTCATGTGTTCCAAAATTATTTTGCTATATATATATATATGCATATAGAGCTTCTCAGTTGCAGATGCTAAAATGTAGATTTCGTGTGAATGCAGGTAAAATACAAGGAAAACACAGATTTCAATACATTGTTTTTTTGTCTTTTAGTGTCTGGGAGCTTTTTTCTTGTCTTTTAGCTGCATCTGCGTGCAATCCACATTTTAGCGTCCACACCTGAGAAGCTCTTTGTGTGTGTGTAGAAATCTTACACAATGCAAAGTGATTCTTCTGTTGATTTTTGTCCTCTGTTTATAATAATTATTAAACACATACATACGTGGTGAAGAAAAACCTTTGGTTTGGGCGGATATCTGTATAACAGTCACTCTCAAATTGTATGGTGACCGAATCAGTGGCTGCTTTTCGTTTCAAATAGCTAATGGTGGATTCTTCCATGTATTTGAAATAGACTGGCTTTACTACGAGCTTCATGAAAATGCACTGTTATACTAACATTTGTATCACATTGAAGGCAATTTAATCTGTCTTGCACTCTATCCTGGGCCGACTCACCTACATTCAATCTCAGATTGTTTTTAGACCACCGTCCCAACAAAATTGATCGCGTTGTTTCCGAGTTCTGTTTCAACTTTTAATTTGCTGTCCTAGTTTTGACGAAATTGATCACCTTGTTTCTGAGTTCTTTGTTAACTTTTAATTTTCTGTCCTATTTTTGTTGCTCATCAAAGCATGTGCATGTACATAAAGCCCTTATGTTCTTTAACATTGTGTTGTTTACTTGGCCATAATGCCTTCGAACAATCCTTAACATTCCTTTCCGCATCTCTGCAGGGAATGAGAAAGCACAAACTTTTAAGAGAGGATATTCTTCCAGCGATGGCATCGAATAGGAAAGTCCAGCGGTTGCTCAATGAGTTTATGGATCTTTTGTCTGAATATGAAAGTACTGAAACTATTTTAGACCAAAAAGATCCTGCACCGCCCACTATATCTGCTCCACCAGCAACTGATCAGATGGACACTGATCCACCAGCAACTGATAAGATGGACACGGACCCACAAAAAACTGATCAGATGAACACTGGCCCACTAGCAACTGATCAAATGGATCTTACCACACTAGTGTCTGATAGAATGGACTCTTCCCCAACACAAACTGATCAATTGGACTCTGCCCCATCACAAGCTGATCGATTGGACTCTGCCCCATCTGCAACTGATCAAATGGGTGCGGCCCCACAACCACCAACAACTAATCAAATGGAGTCCACTACTTCAGCTGCAGATCACAATGATTCTGCCCCCTTAGAAACAGATCAAGCAAATTCTGTTTCATCAGAGATGGATCGAGTACATTTTTTTCAATTACCATTGGTTACAGATCAAGTTAATGCAACCCCAGCTATTAGAGATTCTGGCTCTTGAAGTCTTGCATAGCTGCAGCATGATTAGCTGAGGTTATGTCCAATGTCAGGAGCCTATCTATGCGGTATTGCTAAAGAGTGCAGTGGCTTCGGTTCAAAAGATATATGCTGTTAAGAAGCTGCTCCAGTCAAACAATTCTCTGGTATCTCTTAAGCTCTGCGAAGCTGTACCATCTTATGTAACAAAGGACCTCACATTCGAGTTACTAACAGATTTTGATTATTTTCCTTTTATAGGTTTCTGCAATCAGCTTACCGGGCATTATTTTGTGTAAAATTTTAACAATAATGTGAATGAGATGGTGGATAAAAGTTAGGTTCTCTCAATTCAGCTGTAAGTTTGTTATCTAAATCGGCTGTCATTTGGTTTTTCTGTAGTTGTGTATCATACCTAATTTTTGAAGATCCTTGCCTCATTCACAATGCAGATGATTAGTTGGACTTTTTAAACACTGTTACTTGATAGGTAATGATTACTGATCCGAGTGAAGAATTCAAACATAAATTATGTTGAACACCAGAAATTTTGCTGAAAACAGATTTATTGCTCATGTTTGCTCTATTGCAGCATACAATCTTCTTATTAATTAGTGAAAAAGTCACTCATGTCTTAAGCTTTGCTTAAATAGTCACGTACACTTCTTTAATTTCATAAATGGGTATACAAATGTAATTTCATAAATGACTATTATTTTAATCATTTGATTATAACAATTTAAATAAATATAAATATAGTAATAAGATAAAAATAATAAATAAATATCATTTAATATAAATAAAATATTACAATAAGTGTAATTAATAAAATAACATAAATAATGAAAATTATTTTTAATATTAAGTTATTATTAGTATATCCCGACCGATTTTATTAAAACTAAAATCTATTAATCCAAAAATGGACGTTAAAATTTATACTAATATAGACATAATTAAAGAAGATATTGTAAATAAAATAATATAAATTTTATAAAATACTTTGAATGTTAGGTATAATTATTTTAATATTATTAATATGTCAAATATATTTTATTATTATTAAAAGAATATGGCATTAATAATATTAAAATAACTTTTCCAATATTCAAAATATGTTATAAATAGTCAAAATAATATTTTATATACTATATTATTTATATTTATATTTATATTTATTATAGAAGTTTATTTAAAATCAATTATTGGGTTATTATAATCAAGGGTATAATAGTAAAAAAAAAGTCTGTGTATCACCATTTAAGTAAACCTTAGGGGTGTGGGTGGTCTTTTTCCTATTAATTATGTGTATGACCATTTAAGTAAACCTTAGGGGTGTTGGTAATCTTTTTCCTATTAATTATTGCTTATCATTATGTAAACACCTGATTTTAGAACAAGCTAAATAGGTTTCCAGCAGCACATTAGTCCTTAAAAAGAAAAAAGGTTGAAAATCTTGCCGCTTCATGCTTTTTATAATTGTTTAGAAATCACATTACATATCATTTAGCCCCTTTTAAGGGTTTGTCCAAGTGATTTTTAAATAATTTTCTTTCGATGACCTCTCAATTTGGAAGCTTAGAGGGAGTACAAGACTTAAAAATTGATTTAAACACCCACTACATTAAAAAAACAAAAAAGCTAATACTTTTGTAAATCCACTCTACTTTGAGAAATTAATTACAATGAGTTCACAATATTTTTAAAAAATAAAAATTGATAAAAATTTTATACAGTTAATCAATTAAATCCTTCTATTAATTTTTTTCTCTGGTTTCTTTGACTATCTGTGATCATAAACTTTAACAAAAGTTCTATTTTACTATTTTATTGTTATGATATAAAACGACCAAATTATCCGAATAAACATGAGTTATTGTATCTAATAATTTAGGCCCTCTAAAAAAAAATAATTTAGGCATTTAATTATGTGACTTATAATCAAATATTTTTAAATAAAATCTAGTTATTATTTTCATTACTTTTACGTGTAAATAAAATAAATTTGACAGCTCAATACTTCACATGAGTATTGTGTCATAAAGGTACTATGTTAATTTAATTAAAGTTTAATAATCATACTAATAAAATAGTGCCAGAAACAATGAATTTGGTATAAAATTAGAAAAATGTTGAAGTTAAAGTAAATTCTTGGTCGTTTTACCTTATAAGGGTAAAATAGTCAATTTAAAATTATACCAAAGCAATCTTTATAATCAAATATAATAAAAAAAATTAAGTCACAAAAAAGTAAATTAAGATAGATTTAATTAATTGTTCTCCAAAATTCTTTTTTCTTTGAAATTTTTTAAAAATAATGTGCATTTTTTATAATTATTTTTTGAAAATATGATGGATTTATAAAAACTATTGGGTTAGAGATATCATCGCCCCAAAAAAAAAAGGGCATTTTTTTATGCAACACCAGTAATGCTAAGTAAGATCCAATAAGTCATTTGACCTATAAATGCTCCTATGTTTATTTTGTAAGCAGCGTGGGGTTTATAGGGTATTAAATCACCCCTTTTTAGGACATTGTCTTGTGAGGATAATCAACACAAATCAGCTCTAAGAGTTCAAATTTGATATCCAAGTTGATATTATCTATTTTGAATTTTAAAATAGGATTCTCATATGATCTAAGCTTTCTTGAGTTTTTAAAAATTGTGTGTCATGTGCCTTTTATTGATAGTATATGGATAAGATTTAATTTCTTATTTTATTATTATTATTATTATTATTATTATTATTATTTTGCTAAGGAGCAGTTTAGATAATGAGAGATCCTGATCCTTGAAATTCAATGCACATCCTTCACTCAAACTAGTTTTTGGGTTTCGTCCCTAAAAAACACATATATTAGTGATAACTCTATGAAAAGAGAGTTATCATGATGTATTTAAACCTAAACTTGTATTACTTAGTGAGTAAATTGTGCAGTTTTATTATATTTTTAATTATATTTTGCATGTGCATGTATTTAATTTTAGTTGTAATAAAGTGATGTGTGGAAGACCATTTCATGCCATTATTTTGTGCACAAATTGTAGGTAACCGCAAAAGCTTATGGTTTGACGAGAGATGTTATGGAAGAAGGATCACATGCTGCAGCAATAGGCTTGCAGAAAACAACAAAAGACTTGTCTACAGATAAACAAAAACAAGTCTAAATCAGAGAAGATGCTATAGCAACTGCTGCAGCAATCCAGAAGCAAGTATAGACAAGACTGACAAGACAGCTCACATGGTAGCCAATAGAATTCGCTATAGCCGATTATTCTACTGTCATTGTCAGGCACAAACAAAATAGTAACAGGCCTGCAGAAAGCAACCAAATATCATTCTTTACGTGAATAATATCGAGCATAAATTAAGGAGAATGCTGGAGAATTGCTGCAGTAATCCGAGAGCAAAACAAACAGACAAAAAGGACTATCCAGCCTGTCACACATCAGCAGACAAAGCCTGCTGCAGCCGTTACTGTACTGCCACTGTAATAGACAAACCAGCAGCAGGCAGCACGTAAAATATCATTTGGTACTAGGTTATCAAATGGTGACAAGTGTCCTCATTTCTTCTTAGGGTTACCCTAATTCCAAGATATAAAAAGGCTCATTTTAAGGAAGCACATCATAAGCCACCACAATCCATTCTCATATCCATCCATGAGCAGCTACTCTAATACACCATCATCCATCATCACTCACAACCGTCACTCACAAAAATCAAGGAGATTTTGAGAGCTACAACAGAGGAGCATTCAAGAAGAAGAAGAAGGATACTCCAAGATTGAAGAGTGACACTTCCTTCTTTGTTGTATCTAAACTCTATCTTTGTATTTATTTGTTTTAAATCCCTTTTTGATTATGTATTTGATTACAAACGTTAATGCTTTTACTGTTTTAAAGCTCATCATGAGCTAAACTTTTAAATAGTTGGATTTTAAATGAACTTGATGGCTATTTGACTCATATATTGTGTTACTAAGTATATGCTGTAGTATTGTGCCTTGGTCGTATGTGTTGCAAATCTCTATTTCAGTTGACCACCCATTTAGTAGATACAAGCTAAGAAAGAGCCTAAAAAATGTCTAATCTAATGGATCTAGCCAAGACAATACATGGTTCTAGATTATGTTTCCCAAGTTGAGTTTATCACGATTTGAATAGGATCATGCTTAATCTAGAATTCGTGATGAACTAGACATAAGGATTCACCTTTTAGGGTTAATAGAACCTAGAACGTGTAATGCTATATCTAGATATTGGCTTAACAACTAGTCACTATTAGGTTGCTTTTAGATATAAGATATCCAACAGGCGACAGCTGAGGATGCATGAGTGATTCTGCCCAATGCTGTAGCAACAGAGTCTTAAGTGAAAAAGAGTCAAAACTACCCCTTTGTCATTGAGTATACATTTGTGTGACGTAGCTTTCTTTTACTACATTTAGTTTATTGTACTTTTAATTTCATTAGGTCTTTAATTTTAAAATTTAATCATGTTTAATTACTTAGCTAAAATTTGCACTATAAGATTGCTGTAGCAAGTTGCAATAGATCAATCCCTGTGGAGACAATCTGATTACTCATCACTTTACTACTTGTTGTGTTCGCTTACACACTGACAGCTGTGAATTAGTTAGGGTAAATTTTAAAACATCCCTCTATGAATTGGCTATCTTCAAAACACTCATTTACTTTTGAAAATCTCAAGCTACCCCATTTTTGTTTAAAAGATAAGGGAAAAATAAGAGTTGGTTGATGAAAATTTTTTTGTCTTCTTAAGAAAAATGGTGTAAATTGAGGTTTTCAAAATAAATGGATTGATTTGAAGATAGTCAATTCACGAGGGGATAATATGAAATTAACCTTATTAGTTAAGAGACCTGAGGGTTATAATCATTTTTAGACTCACCTTTGATATTTTTAGACTCACCTTTGATAGGGATATGAGATATGATATACCATATTGTTAAATTAATATAGACTAAGTTATATTATTTACTAAACTTTATTTCCAAATATATGTATAAAACAAAAGAGCAAAATTATCTTATTCCATTTTTTAGCATTACCTGCTCATAGGGATGACAATGGGGAGGGGAGGGCACCGACATCCCCCTACCATCCCCGATGTTCTGCTTATGGCCCCTTCCCCTTCCTGTCCCCGTCAGAATTATTTGAGAGGATTCTCGTCTCCTCTCCGAATAATAACAAGAAATCCCCGAAGATTCCTGATCTCCGAATAACTAATACTTTTTTAGTTTTTGAATTTAATTTAATCATATTAACTTAAAAATATATAAAATAAAATAAAAATGACCATGAATGAGTCTTATTTCATTTTACTCAATTAAACATTTAGTATATATAATATTCAAATAATGATCTTAAAAAATAAATTCAAATAATATGATTTTTAAACAATATTGACGTGAGTGTTGTCCACGAGCAATAATACCTCTTGGCCACCGACTATGGTGCAAAAGAGCACGGCAAATGGGGCTGTTGGCTGACATTGTGTCAAGTTGGGCTGCTCGGCCACGAGCAAGTGATGTGTTATTGGGCTATGATGAGATGAGGACGAGCTAGGTGTTGGCTATGGCACGAATATTTTGGAAATGATGAGTGAGATTGTGAGAGAGTGGTTTAGAGTTTGATTTGTGGATTGTGGGCTTTGGGCTGTGGTTAAGTCTAAATTACATTACAGTATTTATATTAACTAATATTTATACTATTTGTATAAATATTTTAATATTTTTTATTTACATCAATATTTAATATTTTACAATTTAAATTTTATTATTTATGTACTAATAATTCTAAAAAAATAAATTAAAAATTAAAAATTAAAATGAGAAAATGGGGAGGGGATGGAGATTCCACCTCATCCCTATCCCTTCTCCGAATAAGAAATTAAATAAAAAATTGTCTATATCCCTTCTCCGAATAAGAAATTAGATATAAAATTATCTTTATACCCTTTCTAAATGAAAAAAATCCGAGAATGTCCTCGTCGATCCCTGTGGAAATTTTTGCCATCTTAACTGCTCTGATCCTTCCCATATAAAAAAACCAAATGGAATAACTTGTACCAGTGAAGGAAGAATAATGCCGATTACCTCTGCCGTGCGAGAAGAGTTTGGTGTCCACTTTTGCAGAGTCATCGAAGCTAAAGAATTTTGACAAGTAAAGCACAAAAAAAAAAAAAAAGATGAAGAAGAAGAAGAAATAATATAAGGGGCAAATTAAAGTCCCTTAACGTAAGTTTGCAATGACATGACTTGGTGTGGGTAAAGATAATGAATTGACCTTTCCAATATTATAAGATAACGCTTGTTCTTAGAGATTGACTTAGTGGTCACGTGCAAGGGGATTTTTCGTAATGTACAAAGCAGCTAACGTGGGAGACATGACCATTAATTTTGTGTATGAGTTTTCTTATTTTTCTTGTCGTCAACAAAATCCTAAAAGCAAAAGCAGAACACACAAGTAATTCATCTTCACCGATTATATACATTTTACTTTCACGATACACAACAAATTAAAAAGTTTGCTTATATCAATTGTAATTAGTGTGTTTTTACAACTTTTGTTTATGGGATTAAGCTCAATACGCAAATTAAGAAGTTCAAAGTTCTTTTGACCAATTGAGGGGACAATACTGTTTAAGTATAGAGAAAAGAGTCAAGATGGAAGCTCGCTTCCAACTTTAAATAAGTACCTTGGTATCAGAGCAGGCTGAGGTAATATGGAATATTCTCGACGGTTGCGAACAAAGCTTGAGGATCTTAATCGCCTCGTCCCGTCAGTCTATATTATTTATTATCATGTGTGTCCCAATAATTTGACCTGTTCAATGGATCTTTTTTATTATTTTTCGTCAACGCAATCTTTAAACTTTGACACAAAAGTTGATTTACCAATTATCTTCAAACTTGTAATTTGTCATATTGAATAAAAAAATTTTTATACACACAATAGACTTAGACAGTTCACCTACATATTTCAAATGTCATTGACTAATTAGAAATTAACACTTGCTCAAGGTATTATTCCAGTTCTCTCCTTAATTGCCATTTGCCAATCAAAAATTTATTTCATTCTATTCAAGTTGAACTGTTCTTAATTATTAACTTTTGCTCTAAGCAATTGACCAAAAGAGATTTGCTCGGTGTGTTTTAATTTGTTATATAAAAAATTTACGTCTATTCGTGCTTCTTGTCTTATTTCTACCGGATATAAATTTTAAAATGCTGACCCGGCACAACCCTTTGACATTTACTATTTTTTTTTCCCATCTTTAAATTATTTTGTATATAATTAATTAATTATTTGTGCTTATGCCAAAGCATCTGTTGGTCCATTGTACTTCCATGTCTAAAATTTAAGTCCAACATAGGTTTTTTTTAGTATTAAGATTGGGTGCTTGTACTTTAAAAATTACAACACTAAAAATATTTGATAAACATTAACTGTTGTGGCTTAAAAATTAAGTTGATTTATTTCATTACTATATAATGAACAACTTATAATATCTTTATTATTTTTGTAAAAATTATTACCTAAAAATTATATTTACTACATACTATTAATTTTTATTCTATAGTTATAATTTTTTTTCTATAATAATAATAATTTAAAAGTTATAGTATTTCAATAGCAAATAAACCTATAGATTGATTTTGATTTTTTTAACATGCCAGTCTAAAACATTTCCTGCATAATGCCTAACTCGTCCCGTACTGGCCTCCATTTACGTCTCTAATCACGTTCATCGTGTTTCTTATTCTTCTTGAGAACAACTTGATCAAATTAGGGCTAATAAATTTTGAATAGACCATGTGCAAAGACAATAAAATTCAAACCTCGTTTTTTAGCTGAAAAGTTTGCGTGCCTCTGCATGTATTTTTCAGGAAAATAAAGATAAAGTACGGACCAATTATAATAAAGGTTGTCATTTGTCTTCTTGGACCATCTTACCGAAAACCTAAAGGGAGTACTCACCTAATGAGTACAGACATTACTCATTCTTGAAAACGGCAGAAATAGTTAATTTTCATAATAATGGATCAAGACTTGTCGTGTCAAAAACATATAATTAAGGACCACCACTAACACGGTGCTTTAGCCAATTATCACTGAATGCTTAATGTGTAATTATTGGCAAAGCATATATTAATATAACACATTAAATACTTTTAGCCTCCTCTCGAAAATGATTTACTCGATCCTATGATTACTGTCTTTTTCTTGTTTGTTTCAGTTAACTTAAATCAAATTAATCTAAAATTTTTTTTTTCTAAATTATTTGGTATTCAGTGATTATATTGGGTTCTGACTAATCTAGATTCGAGTACGATAGTACCACTAGGACGGTAAAGCTCTTCCAATAAGTATTTAATCTCAGCTGTATTCTCAAGTCTCAAACCGAAGGTCTCGTTTAAGCTAGAACAGTCTCTTGACCAACTGATCTACGCACTTATTGATACAATCTTTATTCAAATGTTGTAAATATAACTATTCCGGTTGGGTTTAATGTTTGGAATGGAAGTAAGAGGTCACTGTTCAAATTCACGAGATTGCCATTAATAGAGATAATTTGTCATAATTATTTATTAAGACAGTAATGATTGGGATAAAAACTATCATTATTGCAATTAAAAATCACTAGTGAAAAACAATTTTTTTCATATTAATTATTTTCTAACACTAATAGCAGAATGATTTTTTTATGGGTGGGGCTATTTGAACCCACCAAATTACTCAATAAACTAATTTATTAAATAAACCCACTCTCAAATTTTAAAAATTTATATTTTACTCAATAAACCCACTTAAATACCTAATATACCCTTACTAAACCCAACTTTTATAATAATAGTGATTTTACTCATTAAACCCATTAAATTTATTTATAAACCCATTAAAATTTTTTGAAAAAAATCAGTTGAATATAAGTCAATAAGATTCTTCTGAAAAAATAAAAAAAGAAGCAAAAGGAAAGGAAACGAAGCACTATCAGTGAAAGCTATTGCAACAAAAGAAATATGTTTAAGTGATTTAATTCCCATATTAAAGGAAAAATTCAATAGGAAATGAGATTGAGAAACACCAAGTAAATTTTCTTTTATTTGCCTTTTTTAAAAGATTGGCATATGTTCAATTTCTTCTTCCACTTTTATCTCATTTTTTTTATTAGTATTTAACTATTTAAAGGAATTTTAATTTTTCTTTTTCAAATGGGTAGATCACTAGATTGTGTCTATCTACTCTGTCGATAAAGACCGTAGCCCACCAATAAATATATCATGCAGGCCACTTACTATAAATATAATCGTAAATTTTAACTTATTATTGCTTTTAACAATTTTATAAACCCATGATAAAATGAAATATGCAGGAGATTAAAAGGAGGACAGGTAATAGATAAGCTCAAATTTATGTATAGAAGGGGTAAGATTATGACAGTAATGGGGGGACAAAAAACAGAGAGCGGCAATGGAAAAACGAGAGCAAAGCCGAGCAGCATAGCCATAGAAGCAGAACAAGAAATTGATAGAAGCAAAGCAAGCAAGAAGCCACTCGACGAAGACACTAAAGTGGCCAAGGGACAAAGAAGCCAAGGCAGAAAAGAAGTTAAAAGAAGCCCAAGAGAAGCCGAATAACACAAACAGAGGAAAATCAAACCAAGAGAAAGAAGTCTAAGAAGAAGACAGCAGCTTATTTGTTTGCAACAACAACTCCTCCATGCAATATAAAGTGATTAAAAAAAACTAAAAAATAAATATAAATTAAAGAATTTCATGTCTGTTCATGATTAAAACTATTGTGAATATTGTTTGTTCTTTCATAAAATCAAGATTTATCCTGTTAATTGATTAAGGTTTAACGAAAATATGATTAGGGTTTAATAAAATTACGTGGAATATAAAAATGGGTTTAAAAAGTAAAAATTTATTTATTTTTATTATATTTTAATATCTATAACTGTAATTTAATTTAAGGATATTTTAATTATAAAAAAATATTTTTAAAAATAAATATAATAAGTAATTTAATAAATTCAAATAACCCTATTTTTTTTATTTAAATAAAAAAAGAGAAAGTACAATTTTCTTAGACGAATAACTGCTAACATAAATTTGCCGACAACAAATGGTAAAGTCATGATATATGCCCTAATAAATTTATATATGGTCCCAACTGCTACCTAAAAACTCATACTCCAATCATTCCAACGATTATATATATTATCAGTTTTCAAAATTTCTGAGTCTTATAATAATGAGACATTGACCTCTATGGGAAACCAATAGCTGTACCACTACCCTCGATTGAAATAAAGTCATGCATGTGCAAGAACATGTGCCATACTGTTGAAACCGCCCAATTTAAAAAAGAGCTCAACAAATATATTCTTCATTTTTATTTCTAGCGAATTTTCTTACTTTTCATCTCACATAAGCTTTTGTGTGAAGCAGAAAATGGAGAAGTTGTAGCATCCAGTTTGAAGAAGTCTTAGGGTCTATTTGAGATTGAGGTGCTGTAATTTTTATTGTGAAAAAAAAATTATAATTATAAAACAAAAATTAATAGTATGTAGTAAATATAATTTTAATAAAATTATTAAAGATATAATAAATTTTTTATTCTACAAGTGGAAAATTATATCAATATAGCTTTTAAGATACAGTAGTTAATGTTTATCAAACACTTTAATACTGTAATTTTTAAACTATAGTTGTCCAACCTCAATCCCAAAGTGGCTTTAAGTATTGAATTTGTTGCTTTAATTTTCTTGAATTAACATGCAGAATTTGTTATAGTTAGTTGCCAATATTTGTCACAGTAGTTGTTAGGCAGGGGCAATTTTGAGGTCACACGCACGTTATCGTTATACCAAAAGTCTTCAAAATCACATGAATGTAACTGCAAATTGACTGTGTCCGAAACATATAATTAAGAAGAAAGTTAACATTTGCTTAACTAAATACTTTTAGAAACAGTACTACAAAGAGCCCCGATCTTGAAGATTTACAAGTATTTTTTATTTTGAATAGGTAGTTCGAAACTGGCTGATGCTCAAAAGTCAAAATCTCGAAAAGACTCAAATACAATGTATTGACCTATATGTGACAAATTTTATTGAAGAATAGTGTATAGAAGACATTGTGTGACAGTCTCATCTAAGACTTTTATCATTCAAACTTTAATTTAATATATTAATTTTAAATTAAAAATTTTTAGAAAAATAAAGGGTAAACAACGTCTAAATTAATTTTTTAATTCTTATTTATCTTAAGATTTGAACGTGATCAGTTAAATAAAACTATTTAAAAACCAATCAACTGAGCTCCTGGAGAACTTTGATATACAAAAATAATTATAAGGTTCACAAAAATATTTGTGACTAGACCTTAAGTGTTGAGGAATATTCTTAGGTTCGCTTCTTGTCCCAAATTCATGTTGTCAATTTAGACTTTTGTAGTTAAAAAAAAATGCATTTATGATTATTTTGAATTTAGTAATAAGTGTATATACGATGAAATATAATTAGATGATGGTGCGCTGATGTGGTGGTAATAGCACCATTTAAGACTTACTGATCATCAAATTTATTAACTATAAATTATATACATGTCTTTAATTACATAAAAAAAAAATTTCAGGAAAAAATCCCGAACATTTAATAGTGTTCTAAAACAAAACAATCAGACTAATAGTAGCCATACTTGTTTAAACTTTATTGAAACCATGCAAATAATGCCAAGATCTACAAACACCACACCATGGCCTTCCTCGCAGCAACAGCATGGGAATGATTATTATTTAATTTTCTAGCAAGATTATATGAATATACAATGAATATGCGAAATATGCCATGAATCAATGTTGGGTCTAGTTTTAAATTGACATCCAATGCCATGAATTTTCTTATTACAATATTTATATTAGGATTTTGGTGGAGGATAGAGAAAGAACGCTTTCAATTGCCAAATGTGTGGTTTTACCGTTAGGCGCATTATACTAGGGAAAGGGAAAGTCTATGGTACATCAGAGGCAATACAACTAATTATTGCATGTGTAATTAAATTTAATATAATCACCACTTGCATGTTAGTTTTTCAAAATAAACGAATACATGACATAACATCATTTATTTATTGTATGACTGACATGGTACCTCTGATATATTTTAGAATTCCTCATAATTATACTGATTCAAACAAAAGATAGTGATTGGACAAAAATTATCAATTGATTAAAATGAAACAAATTTTTTAGGTGCACTTTCTTTTTTTTAATGAATATACTAGTCTATCAATAAATTTTCGATTCTATCTTTTGATATTCACACAAAGATTTTGTGTTTAGTATAGAAGATCAAGGGTTTAACTCATACTCAAAAACTAGTTCTAAGATTTGAGGGTTGCTACAAGTTATATTATTAGTCCAGTAACTAGTCTCAACTGATGTGGGATAATATCTTCAACATTCGCATCATATGTAGCCTGATATTTTTACTTGGTCTTTGTTATGTGAAAAGATAATGTGGAACCACTCATACATAAGTTTTTCTCTTATACCGTATAGAAGCCCATGGATTTAATATATACTAAAAGCTCAAGAGCATTCGAGCTTATATTTTTAGCCTATAAATATTCTTAGCTAATATACGAGATAATATCCTCAACATTTATGGTTTCCTTAATTTTATATTAAATTCATTTCCTTAATTTTATATTAAATTCCCAAGTTTAATACCTAATTTATGTGATACGACAAATGTATCCAAGCTTAACACCTAATTTTTCAGTACTATCTCTTGGTCAATCCCAGAGAAAATAAAGCATAGAATAGGAAAATGGATTATCACATTTACTAAAAAGATAAGAGATCAAATGCCATAATTTGAAAATATTTCTTGTGAATTCGCATTAATTCACTATGGTCACGGTTTTTCTATATTTGTCAACCATAATGATCTTGGTTTTGGCCATATGTATACTGTTCTGAGTATAGCAGCTTATATGTTTACTCTCATACCTAAAACTAATTCAAGAATTGAGAATTGTCTCAAATGAGATCATCTTACTAACTTAGTCTAAAAAATATTATTGTCAACCAATGTGAGGTTATCTTTATAACATCCCAACTTAGTCTAAAAAATATTATTCTCAACCAATGTGAGGTTATCTTTATAACATCCCCTACCACATGCATTATGAGATTTAACTTCTTAACAGGTCTTTATTACATAAAAAGGTAGGGTGAGTTTTAATTATGCATGAAAATATAACCAAATAAAGTTGGATTGCAAACTTGATTGTCCATTCATTTGTAAGATTACAACTTGTTTTATAACAAATTTCCTAAGACAAGTGTATGTGGTAACTGAATGATAGCTTGAATCACTCCGCACACAGCGAGTATTTTCCTCAAGCGAATTGGAAACTATATGTGGGAAGTCTTGTTGGATTCTGTTTTCAATCCTGTTTTTATGGCAAATTTACAAGAATGACCTAAAATTTTTTGTAAATTTCAAAACTTAACCCCTCTAACTTTTTTTAATAAACATTAGCTAAACAAATCCTCCACTCCCGAAAATACCCCTTTATTTTCATTCTCACCAAACTGAAGCTCTCTCTCTCTCTCTCTCTCTCTCTTACCAATTTCCGGCACAATTGGCGGAGGCTTATCTCGGGCTTTTCTTGGAGTCATTATTGGCGGCCAACAACACCTAAATAGTGAAGATCTAAATTTATTAAGATTAGTTCAAAACTTAGGTTTAATTGCATGTTTATTTTGTGTTGTTGTTGTTATTGTGTTATTGTTGGTAATGGTGTTGAGGATTGAAGTCTTTGTGATATTTTTGGCATGTCGGTGCGGTAAGACATCCTCGCACGAGGTTTGGTGCAATCGGCAGCCCCAACCCCCAACGCCAGCACCAACATGGGGGATGTGACCTACAACCTAGTATCTCTATTTGCTGGAGCTGCACAAAGTTGGTCTGAATGGCTTTTACGATGGTATCTAAACTACACATACTCATGATATGGCCGAGGAAGTGATCAACATATGCTAACTTCATCATGCCTGGTCTCGCCATGTATCTGTTACAATTATAATGTTATTATAATAAATTTATAACAAATTAACATCAAAACATGAAAAAATAAAAATACAAAATTTGTAAAAAAATAGAATTGTGATTGTTCATAGTTTGTTGCTTAGGCAAGTGGAGCATGGAGAATGCGAAGATCAGTTATGGTTTGATATCGGAGAACATCTAATATGCTTATCAGTTGGAGAGTGGTGCATAGTGACAGGACTTTGCTATGGTGAAGATACCGTACTGAAAAAGGCAGGAACGCATAGGCTCCTCAATAAGTATTTTAACGGTTTGTTTCGTAATATGAGCCTTGGCGAATTTGACTCAAGATTTGAGGAATTGGACTTCACTGCCATGGATGACACTGATGCACTTAAGATTGTGCTTTTCTATTTTGCAGACAGAGTACTAAATTGGAGAAAAAAGCACAGTCAAATTAATTTCTCATTCCTTAACGAAGTGGATGATATAGATCACTTTCGAAGTCGGCCATGGGGTCGTTTGTCATGGAAAATGATTTATGAAAGTCTTGATAATGCATTATACGGCAAAGGTGAGAAATTGAAGCCGACTTACTTGGAAAAGCCAAACCATAAAATTTAGAAGTACATTGTTTATGGCTTTATGTCCGGAGTTCAGGTGTGCTTTTTAGATTAATTAGTTTTTTAATAATGGATTATTATCAATAAATTTTATGATTTACGCAATTTGCTTGTTGCAGGCTTGGATTTTTGAAGCGATTGAAGGGCTACTGTCCGAGTAGGTCGTGAAAACGAAAAAGAAGATTCCCCGCATTTTGCAATGGAAGCCCATCGCTTCTTCTAACATAAACTTTGGTGAAGTTTATTTGTTATTTAATGACAATTCCCATCTTGTAAGTAATATTTATTGGTGGATGTTTACTACTACTTTTCATATTATTAAATACTAGATAATTAAATGTTACCTAAAATTTTAGTTGAGTTTATGGCAGGGGAACGTTTTGCAAACCCTCGAGTCGGACGCAAAGGAGAAAGCCAAAATATTTTGGCAGACCGTGGAGGTTTACATGCCCCATATCTCAAGTTAGGCTTATAATGTAGGTATCCTTTAATACATCATAGCACATAAGTTAATCGAAACTCAAAATTTTTTCACTTATTATTAACTCATCTGAAATGGTACTTTGTGCAGCATCAGCCTTCAAAGAACATGCCGACCATTACAAGACCATTAGAGGAGCATCATGACACTTCGACCCCAACAGTACAACAAGAAAATCTCATTGAGGATGAGGTTGATGCAGATGACCATCACCAACTGACACACGAGTCTAATGACACACATGATTCAGTGGTGGTAAATAATTTCATTTGTTAATTATATACATTATTTTAAGGCTAATCCTTTTTTTGGTTATATAATTATAAATTATTTGCATGGTAACAGTCGGGGACAAAAAATCATCACGATTACATGGTTCGACGGTTGGACAAGATTGATCGTAATATTTCTGAACTCAAGTCGGCGTTTGAGGTAGAACGCAAAGAACATAAAGAATTCAGAAAAGCGGTGATGGGATTTATCGGTTCATATACTAAACACTCATACGGTACTTCTCTAACTAGACGCTCATATCCGGTGGAGCAAATTTAACATTTAATAATTGTGTTCCTTTAGCTTTTAATCTGATATTTGTTTAATATGTTCATCTTGGCGAATGGACAAGCCCTAGCTGATTGTATAGTGTATACTGATGTTGTCGATCACAATATTTCTACTCCCATGTCATTGTATAGTTTTTATGGGGATGTAAGCGGGGATAGCGTGCAGATCCTAATGGAGGCACCATCGGGGCATTAGTAAGTTTGGACGTCCATTTAGACCGTCTTATGTCTTGAATAGTCCGTACTTGATTCCTCAATTCAAACGAGGGTGGAATGTCAAGCCTGTACCTGCACTCCAACTAATAGACCGTGAGATCGATGAAAGAATGAGTGTGGATATAAATCTGCTTCGAGGTTTGGATGATCGAAGTCTATATGATGAGTTCGACCAGTGGTTTACTGGCAGTATCATTGTCAGTCATACGGTCTGACAGTCACACGATTTCTTTCAAATACTTTTGGGCCACACTCAAATGGGATGGCTAGGTGATGAGGTAATACTTTTTTCTATTTGGTAGTTTAGGCATTATTCTGATTGTGTTCTAAGTCGACATATTTCTATTCTTCCGCAGCATATTCATGATTATCTTAGCTTAATAAGCGAAAAACAGTGGCAGTATCCGAATGCCTTACCTCAGTGTGTCACGCATACGGACACTTATTTTTGGGTAATGATCTTACGCAACTCATACTAATAAATTTTTTCTTATCTCGATAATTTCTTATTTTTCATGTAATCTCTATACCAGGTGTTCTTGAGGGAGTTATGGAACAACGGGGATTGTGCGCTTGATTCATTAGAATATAGCAACAACTTGAATAGCTATATTACTGGGCGGCTGGACATTATGTCAAAGCAGCTGACGGATGTCGATATGGTGTGTGTTTCTTTTGGTTTTTCTAATACAATTCATTGTAAATTTTTTTTGTACTTATTTATATGCTGATTTGGGCTTAACAATGATGCAAAATTTACGATATTTTTTATATGTAGGTATTAATCCATATGAACATGGGGGTGCTCATTAGATACTTGCCTGAGCAGACTTTCGATCTAACAAGGTTTGGATTTATGACTCGTTGCTTACATTTCGCGACGTTAAATTGTACAGGGATCACTTCAAGCCATTTGAATTCATCTTCCCTCGATGGCTACAACATCTTAGATTCTATAACATCCGACATGAACTGCGGAGTGCTGACTCATGGAAAGTGATTACAGTTAAGGGTGTGCCACTGATATACTTATATTATATAAATATTTTAATATTTTTAGCTTAATTTTATTCTTAGTTTTTATTTTATTATAATAATTATTTTCTTAATTTTATGTTTTTATTTATGTAGGTAATATTTAAATAAAGAGAGCTAAAAGAGAAATTAAATCAAAATATTCGGGAGGAAATCTGCATGAAAGAATTAAAAGAGGAAACAAATTGGAGCTTAATGAAATTAATTGCCGATTATGAAACAAAAGAGGGAAGAATAAAGCTTAAAGGAGAATTATTGGATTTATTATCATATAATTTTATAGCTTTATTGGCTGTATTATATAAGCCACGTGAGTGCATGGTTTTGATTGAAGTGGACTTCACGCATGCATGAATTTAAAAAGTGGCGGTTTGGCTTAATTCCTTTTTAAAAATCCAATTGAGTTAAGGATTTTAGGCCACCGACTGAAGCATTATAAAGAGGAGGCAGAAACGAATAAGAAAAACGAATAGAAAAATAAGTGAAGGGAAGCGGACGAACGGAAGAGAAGAAAAAAGAGCAGCAGCCGCATAAATTAAGGAGAAAGAAGAGCAAATTAAAGATCTTTTTTAAGAGTTTTTCTTATTAAACCCATCTTCTCTTCTCTTGTTTTAATTATGATGATGTTTTATTTTATTATAGATGTTATTTTCTTGTTCATTATGAACTAAATATTTTTATCTAGGTTTGTAATGGAACCTAGTATGAACCTTAATTGATTGATGTTTTTAGGTATTCAAAATTGCCTTTTATTGATTATTTATTATATTTTATGCTTAATATATTTGATTGGAAGAGTCATGTGTAGTTGCATAGATATCGGAAGAGTAATGCATTTATAGACCTAAATATGATAACATGTGTTAATTTGAGACAGGAATATACTTAGATTGCATATGCACTTGTTAAGGAACTTGAACTTAATGAATTGCTTATAATTGATCCTCATAGAAATATAGTGTGTTGATTTTGAGTAATATATTTACTTGACAATCGGAGGAGGCTTGTAAAGAATTTAGTGTTCTGAGTGATAATTGAGTTAGGTTAATTAGAAGAACTTGACTAAAATTATTAAGGGGATTGCTAGGGAAAATTACAAACCCAAGTTTCATCATCCATTAATTATCTTATTGTTTATTTTGCATTTGATTTACCGTTATAATTTTAGTTAAGACTTTTTATTTAATTGTTTGGATTAGACTTGAGAGATATAAATTGATAGATAGTGATAGGATAATATTAATCCCTATGGGTTCGACATTCTCACTCATCACTTTATTAGTTGTTCGATACGTATACTTGCGTAGTTAGAGTTTTAGACAACAGCCACAACAAGAGCCTGGTAGTGGTGATTACAGTGTTTTTATGTTGATGTTTATTGTGTATTTAATGTTTGGGCTTAGATTTAATTTTAACAGTAGCCATGGAGATTACTTTACGAAGAAGATTGCGGTAGGCATATTTAATGGCGATATTGGCATGTAAGCCATTGTACTATGTACTTTGTTGGACCTAATATTGTGTATGTCAATCCATGGTTGTGATAAATTTAATGCAATTTTAATAAATACAATAAAGTAAAAACTTCTCCAAGTTAAAAATTAGTTTAATCCAATTGTAATAAATTAAATAAACACTTTATTACATATAATTGTACAATACACATAAAATAATACCTCATAAATCATAAAAACTTGAAACAATCCAACTAACTTCGATTTGATGCAATTGGATTCTTACATCTCTTGCGGTTATGTCCCGGTTCGTTGCACCGAGAACATCTCATAGTCCTCCGGTTTACATCCTCACCGACAGAAGGTATTCTGAGCTCTCTACGACGACCAGGTGGTGGTGTTTCTATTGGTGGATCAACCTGCATCTCTTGGATTTCATCTGGAACGTCCCAGTCCCCACATTGCCAAATGGCTCCACTGGTTGTGCATAAGCCATCACCAATGATTCCTTAATATAAAAGTCAGAATAAAGGCTTACGTAATCGACTCGGGCAGTTAGACAAGCGACAATTGCATGCGCACAGACAAGCTGATCTAGTTGGAATACTCTATAGGAGCACGTCTTATTTTGTATGTCAACTAGTCCCTCCTTCATACCACCACTCACAACCTGATATCGATGCTGATCCACCAGCTTAACGATCATTCTTTCTGCTTTTGATCTCCTGTCAATGGCAATTTCATCTGCCCATGTTGTTAAGCGAGTACTCATAGATTCAGCCACTAGTTTTCTATCATAAAACCATTGCTGCATTGTTTGTCTAAAGTAATAAACCAGATGAGTAATCAGAAATTTTTGCGGTTCCCTCATTAAAGAATTCACGCTCTCCGCGATATTGGTGGTAAGAATATCGTATCTCCTACCTTCGAACTCAGACCTTGCCCAATTACACGTACCCACATTATTCTCCAGGCAGCCGGCTGCACGGGAGTGGAGCATATACGGCCCTTTAAGTTATTTTTTAAATTCTTCGTATCCATATGCTTTTGCGGCATTTATAAAGATAGGCTCAAAATCATCCCAAACAGCAGTGGATATTTTAAACCTTACCTTTATGTTACCTTTGATAAGATAAAAGCAAACACCATGGCCAGCATTGCGAAATACTTTAAGAACAGCTCTCCTGATGGTAGTGCATCTTTCAGAGATAAATACTAAGTCTGGCATATCGCCAATCACTCTAAATCCAAGCATTCCCAATGGCTAACGGATACAATTCCCAAGCATCGTTGCTTTCTAAATCCAAGACCCCAATGGCTAACGGATAAAATTGGTTGTTTCCATCCAAGCATGTTACCACAAATATGCTTCCCCGATATAGCCCCTTTAGATGAGAACCATCTACAGCAATCATCGGCTTAATGTACTACTTAAAATCCTTGACGGAAGATCTAAGAGCAACAAAGTAGTATAAGAAATTGTCATCTCCATCTCATTCGAGATGAGTAACCGTACTATCGTTTGTTTCAATCAAAATGTGAGAGTACTTTAGAAGTAAGTTGTATGACTCTGTAGGAGTTCCTTAGACTATTGCAAGACCAACATCTCTGAATCGATATGCCTGCTGGTATGTTAACTGGATACCGTATTCCTGCTGCATGTCTACTATTATGTCATTTGGAGTATATATCAGTTTTTCCTGGATATATTTGTCCGCGATAATATGACCAACAACCCGGCGGCTCTTTACTTGGTGACGACCAGAAAACACCTCATTATGACATGTGTGTGTATTGTCTATTCTTCTAACTACCCAATAAACATTCTGCTCGTTTGAAGGCCTCGTTGCTCGAATACGCCATTTACATGATTCCGAAGAACTGTGGGCTTTGAAACATGTAGCTGTGGACCGTGCCATCTAAAAACCAAACTTATCTCTGAAGGCAACTTTACGTAGTTTCAATATTAACTCATTCTTCTCGGCGAACAACTTACCCACACCAAAATCATCAGAATTATCGCTTCTAACAAAGTCCAGAGCAACCATGTTTGAAGGGAAAATTGGAGCAAGACTTACAAGGGGGTCAATAGCTCTCCTCCTCCTCGAACAGGCCATTGAAGGAATAGATCGGCTGTCCCTGCTAGTAGCAATATCATACTGACGCTCATCTTCATTGTTAATAGGAATATCAGGAGCACCAATGCCCCCATCATCAATAAGATCATTATTGTCTCGGATGTCATCAACGGGATCATCATTGTCGCAGAACTCATTATTCTGGAATAGAGAGTAACGTTGCTCTAACGATGTCCTTAGTAACACCTCTTCTCCAATATTCGCTAACGTAATGCTATTGCCATCAACT
Organism: Clausena lansium; assembly: GCA_030449835.1. NCBI lineage: Eukaryota > Viridiplantae > Streptophyta > Magnoliopsida > Sapindales > Rutaceae > Clausena > Clausena lansium. The sequence continues at coordinate 5,629,304 of JASUUF010000192.1, read as the reverse complement.
GTGTCATTATTATCATCCAGTGGAGAGTAATATTACGGCGATATCATCCTTGGTAACACCTCTTCTTCAATATCGGGAGCAGATACGTTTGCTTTAAAGGAAGTTTCAGGTTTTACAATATCTTGGCTCGATGCTCGAGGAGATGTAGTAACAAATATAGGAATGCATCCTTAGTACGATCCATTAGAGGCCAGATGTAACACAACCTTCACCATTTCATCATTATGTATGTTCATGGGTAGTGAACATATACGATAGCTTATGTTACTAGACCTCAAAGTTGTCTTTATTGTGATACTATATTCATTAGGATTTATTTCCAAAATCTCATATACTATTGCCACAAACTCATCAAACGTGCAACTTTTTTTAACCAAAAAAGCTGATTGCTGACCATTCACATACTCCATATATCCGCTCTCCAATGTCTCCCACCAACCATCATAACACAATTCAAGCGCAACTAAATCCATTAAACCTGAAAATTATATTACATGTATAACCCATTAACAACTAACATTAAAAAAAATATATTTTAACAACTAACATAAAAAAAAACTACATTGTGTTTTGGTGCGACAGGGCCCAGCACTAAAAACACAGTGCGACAGGGTGTGACAAGGTGCATGTTGCACCAAGGTTGGTGCGACAGGGTGCATGTGTAGCAACCTTGGTGCGACAGGATGCATGTCGTACCAACCTTGGTGCTACAGGTGGCTGTCGCACTAATGCTGGTGAGACAGCAGATGTGCGACAGCCACCCTCTCTCGCACCAATAGTCACGCTGTCTCGTAGCCACTCGAACACGCAAAAACACATCCCCAACTCAATAAATGACCATAGCACATTTTAACAGTTCATTATCTATACTTATTTCATTACAAAATCAAATTCTTTTTTAATTAGCTTACGTAGGTTTGAGCTTTTCGAATGTGTTTGGTCGAAATTTATTTTTCTGTCGACATTGCAGTTCTCTATCACTGTTCGCTAATGCCGATGATGATTCAACATACAAGATCTGGTTACGGTTTGGTGTTTGGTGAAAGCTAGTTATGGTTTGTTGGTTTGGTGAAGAGGAAGACAAATTTTGGCTATGAAGGGTAATTTGGGGCAAAAAATTTTTGTTTGGCTAATGTTGATAGAAGAAAACTAGAGGGGTTAATTTAAAAAATTTAAAAAAATTTTTAGGTCATTCTTGTAAATTTCCCTATTTTTATTACATGCTTATCATCGAGGTCCAATATATAACCTGAAGTTCCTCTACATTAATTAATGCCACAAAAATCAAGGCGACTATCGTATCTCACTTTGAATTTTTATTTGAATAAACTGCCTAAATATGGATATGTATGTGTGGTCAATTACTGTTATATATTATATAGTCAAGAAAATGCAAATCAAATTAAATAGAATGACGGAGTGGGTAGCGGAAGCAAAATTGATAAGGAAGGAAAATACTATATATTGTTCTAGTACCATACCAAGCCAACACAATTAACTTGGATGAATTAATTAGATCTTGTTCTAATCCAAATGAATCAATGAGTTTTTTAATAATGCTTTAAGTGAGATTAGATTATGCTCTAATCCAAACAACTCTGTAAGAGAGATTTTGATAGATAATTCTAAAAGAAATTTTAAAAGAGGGGTGTTTATTAATTGATCTAAGATTGAAGTTACAATAATAAGACCTCTATATTTATAGTAAAGTAAATATACTTCACTAAGTTCACTTGAAAATGGAAACTAAATCACAATTATAATAAAGATAAAAGATTAAGACACATACTACAATTGATTCTTATTAAAATAAAAATTCTAAAATAAATTTCTTACATCATAAAATATGTGGCCTGATGTGAAGGGATGAGTCTAGTGATGAATCATCCCATCAATATTAATGTTTTGCTCTAACATGTTTAAGGAAATGTATATGTTCATTAAGCAATATTATCATAAGATTTTACAAGACATGCCACGTGAAATTTTCAATTACATAATGTACATGAATAACGTTATATTTAACATTTATAGTGGGTGCCAACTAATTAGTTGATAAAATCTCTTGAACTGAAAATAAAAAATTTAGAATTTAAACTCCACTCGTAGGCCTTTTTTAATTCCAACCAAGATATGTACCTTGCCATTTTCATGAATATGTTCATTATTATATTGAATTTCAAATCTATCCTTTCATTTTCTACCTTTCTTGTGTCTCCGTGCTTTCATAAACCAAGCCAAGAGAACCACACGACATCTAATATCTATAGAATACTACTATCTGCTTTTATGTTCTTCACACCAACTTGGTTTTTAACAACCATTTATTTTAATCGAAGACATTCTATTGCTAATTGATCGAGCATGAAGAAAAATAGTGCATTAACATAATAACATACGTGCATCAGAGTCACTGCATGCCTAAGTTATACATGCTATATTAGAGCTCCATCAGGAATTGCACTTTTTTGCTCTTTTAACAATCTTCACCTAATTACCTTTAGTTTACTGCAACAGATCGTTGCAATCTATCTAGAGCTCATATTTTTCAGGTCTGAAACTTAGAAGCTTTAGATTTACATTTTAAAAAAAAAATTAAAAAAAAACACTCGTTAAAAAATAACAAAAAATCCACAAAACTACGTACCACACATTATTTAATTGAATTGAAATTATTTGAAATCTATGCATATTGTACATTTGGCCCCCTAATGTTCACAAATTTTTTGTTATTTACTCAAGTACATGGTCTTTCCAGTTCAGCCTCATCTTGCCCTCTTAATTTTGGTGATTTTATGTCATAGTCTTAGTCTTCTTAGGTATATGACTTCTATATATTATGATTCTCGTCAAACCGAAATCCTAGTTCCACCACTAAACCCTCACTTTCCATTCAAAAATCTTGAGTTCCCGATTACACTATCTATTTTTTATTATATTGACCAAAACTTATGATATATTTTTTAAAATTCGTTAAAATTTTGGGGCAATAACCAAAAGCTCGGAGGTCTAATCAAGAATCTGAAATTTCTATTGAAGAGTGCAAGTGACAAATGACAACCAGAGTATTGTTGAGACATGCCATACTTTTATAATAACAATAAGAAACATCTAACCTGTATCATATGCATATCATATGCACAAAAATATGAATACATAAAATGAATTTGAAAACCATGTGCATGTGCAACTGTGTATGTGTAAATATATATATTTAATCATGCGTCAGAGATCAACAGTAACTAGTTATGGGCGCATAATTTTAAAGCAAAGCAAAAGAAAGTCAGTATTTGCACGGCAGTGCGTGTAAATATCTGCAGAGGGTTAGGTCAAGAACCCTATCCAACAGTACGACCAGTGCTTTTCCAATTTTATATATCCTTTTATAATATAATTCTGTTGTCACAATCGTGACCGCTTCAATGGGGTTTTGTTTTTGTAGGTGACCACCTCACCTCACCTTACCCAAACGTTAAATGCAAAAAGGAAATTTTGAAGTGGGTCATCTGTTAAATTATAAATTAATTGCAAATCTTTGTGATGGTCATGCTGTGTTATTTTTATTTATTTACACAAATACATCAATTTTAAAAAATTTAAAAATAGTGATTCAAGAAACCTGATCACCAATCTACCAGCTGGGAAAATAATGACTAAACTTTTCTTGCGTGTACTCTACCTCTTAATTGCTCTCCGTCCCCTCACTAGCTATCTTGCTGCTAGTGTTTATATGAAATGAAATGCTTGCTTATTAAAGAGTGGTGGCTTTAGTGCTTCTTGAACATTGATCACTTCTCAATATCAATTTTTGATCTCCCTTTCTCTTTTTCTTTCTTTCTTCTTCTTTCAAAATTCCAATGGATCAGTTGGGGAGCGTTCTTCAGTTTCTTGAGAACAAGACCATTCTTGTCACTGGGGCAACTGGCTTTCTAGCAAAGAGTATAAATAAATCTTCTCTTTTCTTTATTAATTTATCTCTCTTTCACTAGAGGACTCAAAATTCTTAAATGATGATTATTTTCTTGTGTTTATGCAGTTTTTGTGGAGAAAATCTTGAGGGTTCAGCCAAATGTGAAGAAGCTCTATCTTCTTCTTAGAGCTGCAGATGCAAAGTCAGCCACTATTCGTTTCCAAAATGAGGTATATTTGTAGACCCAACTACACGTATGCAATAGACCATAAGTGATTTAAGTTAATTATGGTATTCAATGCATTTCTAAAAAATCATTTCATTAATTATAAATTAACATGTAATGCATATATGAATGTACAAATTTATGTGTGTGATTACAGATTATAGGGAAGGATTTGTTTAGGGTTCTAAAGGAGAAAAATGGTACACATCTAAATGCCCTAATCTCAGAGAAGATAACTCTAGTCCCCGGTGACATCTCCCGCGAAGACTTGGGAGTGAAAGACTCTAATTTAAGAGAAGAAATGTGGAATGAATTAGACGCAGTGATCAATTTAGCTGCCACTACCAATTTCGATGAAAGGTATGTGTATATATAATCACCAACTACAAATTTATTCGTTTGTTCAGTGGAAAACTTAGATAATATAATTCCTTTATTTTTGTTCCTTAGATATGATGTTGCACTTGGCCTCAACACCTTTGGAGCTAAGCATGTTCTGAACTTCTCAAAGAAATGTGCTAAGCTAAATGTTCTTGTCCATGTATCCACTGGTAATTAATTAGTATAACAATTCCCAAGCAAAATTCATTTTATATATTGAAGTTATATTATCCTTATGATGCATGGTTTATCTTTTTTTCTTATTTTTCCTCCAGCTTATGTGTGGGGGGAAAAATCAGGGATGTTATATGAAAGCTCATTTAAAATGGGAGACACTCTTAATGGAGCGTCTGGATTAGACATTGATGTGGAGAGGAAAGTGGTGGAGCAAGAACTAAATGAACTTCAAGCTGAGGGAGCAACTGAAAAAGCTATTACACTTGCAATGAAAGATTTGGGCATCAAAAGGTTTGTGATTGAACTTCAAATACAAAACCTTATATTTTATTTTTATTTTTCTATTATTTTGAGTATCATATAATTTCGCTACTTAGCTATCTAGAGTTACAAGTTCTTGTTTATAGAATTTTCCAATAAATTGAAATTCACTAGGTGGAGGTTTTTTTTATTGTCATGACAAATCCAATGAATTTTTCATGCGATGTATACCTTACAAGTTAAAATTAATAGGACAAAGCAATTAAACATATGTGGGGCTGGAGTCATCTGTCTTGCCACAAGTAAATTAGTGCGAAGTGGATTGAAAAAGAATTAATGCATTGATGTACCTTTCACCATTTACTTATCAAATAAAGGAAACAAAAGAGAGAGTGAGAATTGATGGCATTGAACAAGTATTCTCTCTTAGTTGGTGAAGGTTGGGCATGTCTAGTTACCAGTTTAAGCCGTGGACATAGTTTATTGGTAACGCAAATATAGAGTTAATTATACACCTATTATTAATTATTAAAGTTTCAGATTAAGTATTTGTTAATTATCAAAAAAGAAAAGAAGAAAGAAAATATGATAATTTGGGTTTAATTAATTAGCCTGGATTTACATGGGCAGGATGAGAACATTAGACAAGATTGATATTAGAGGTTATTGAAGGAAAAATAAAATAAAATAAAATAGTTAAGATTCTGCAAAAAAATTTAATTATTTATTAGTTAATAGTAAACTGAGATAGAACTAACTGAGGTAAGTGAAGGAAATGAACACTTTTAAAAAGTCATGATCAAATAGTAGGCTCTACAAATGGCTTGGTTAGATAAATTATTTTTAAGGAATAATAAACTATTTTTTTTTTCAAATAATATTTGAGAGTATAATGCAAATATTAATCAACATAGTGCAATGTGTTTGGCATCCATTTATGAAATTGTTGTGCAGTTCGGAAATTAAAAACTAAAGAAGATAATAATTAAATGAACCCTCACACACAGATTCAAATTAACTCTTGATCTTAATGACGAGGCAAAAAGAAAAAAAAATATTTACCCAACTCTACTATAATACGAAATATTTTGAATGTTAATTAATTAATAAGTAGAAATAATACTCTCTATTTCCAAGTCCATTAAGAACAATCGTACGATTTCTGTTACTTTTGTCTACAACATTAATAAAATTGACCCACAACCAACCAAACAAAGACACGTCATCTCGCAAAATTGATGAAAGCTTTAAGTAGGTTGAACTTTTTTTTTTTGAATGAAAGTAGGTTAAACTTTAAATAGGCAGCTTTCTAAATTTAAAGCTTTAAGTAGGTTAAACTTTAAATAGGCAGCTTTCCAAATGAAACTATGTACATGCTTTTGGGTGCAGACGATTGATGATTTAAATGATCCAAAAGTATGTTAGCTGTACTCATTTAAGAATAGAATAGAAGTGTAAATTGAGTCAATTTTACATAATAGATAGGGAGAAAAAAAAAAAAAGGCAATGCAAATAAAAAGGATAAATTGTATTTTTTTTTAATTTCAAAAAAAGGCCATTTGATTCCAGAAAATCTAAGAAGAATTACAAAACTCAAAGGTCAACAAATGATTAAATGAATGCATACCTATCATTATCTTTATTACATATTACATATTTAATGTGACAAAGAAATATTCTTAACAAACAGTAATTAACATTTAATTAATTATTATTATTCCTACTTTATTAATTTGCTCGGCACTTGTAAATGAATTAATGAAGTATGGGAAGCTGAACTGTACCCAACCTATCTTGGGATGTTAGTTGTTCCTGTTTTCTAATATGTCTTGCATCGATAAAAATTTATGTTCTATTAAAGCGATAAGGACACATCACTGTTTATTATACTATTATTCTTCAATTATTTATTAGAAAGATTGATAATTTCTCCCTTATTGTAATCAGTATATATCATTTACTCCATGCTATTTTTATAATAGTCAAAAACTCCCATAACAGTATAATTTTATAATATTATCTTTATTTTTAAATACACTTTTACTCATATTTATTATAAATTAAATAAGTTATATGAATAGAAATTAAAATAAAAAATTAAGTACTAAAAACAAGAAATATATGTTTTGATGTGAACAAAAAATTAATAATTAAATATTTTTCTTGTACTTCTTTTTATTTTATAGGCATTTTCTTGTAATGAATATTTTACAATATTTTAAAATTAAATGTAGCAAGTACAAAAACAATATTTTATTATTTATTTTATAATAATTTTTATTTATCATTCAAGTTTTCTTATAATAATTTTTTTATCATTTTATAATAATTTTCTTATATATTTATTTTAAGAAATTGTTTATAAAATTAAAAAACTATAAGAAAAATATTTTATTATTAATTTTTTTCACATCAAAATATATATTTCTTGTTTTTAATACTTAATTTTTTTATTTTAATTTCCATTCATATAATTTATTTAATTAATAATGAATATGAGTAAAAGAGTATTTGAAAATAAAATTAATAATGTAAACTCATGTTGTCAGGGAAATTATTGGTTATTATAAAAATAATAGGAGGTAAATAATATATATTGAATCAGTAAGGGAGAAATTGGCAATCTCCCTATTTATTAACTAAATCTTTATGGGTAGGTTGAATTTTCTCATAAGATTTTATCTTTCCATATGTAGCGAGCATCAAGTGGAGAGCGACTGATTAAGCTTATTTATTAATTGTTAATTAACATCTTAACAATGATGACTCCAAATTAAATTAATGACTTCAAATTAAATTAAGTAATATTAAATGAGATTTTTTTTTTGGGCTTTATATCACGAACTCGACATTGAATTGAAATAACTTAATGTCCAGTTCTTATATATGAAGTACTGTGAAGAGGTTGCAATTTTACAAATATAGGTTATCGCTTTCATTCTTTGATTATAATAGTGAAATCTTTATTGGAATAACTTTTCAGGGCAAAAATCTTTGGATGGCCAAACACATACGTATTTACAAAGGCAATGGGAGAGATGCTTATAGGACATTTGAAAGAAAATATGTCTGTGACTATTGTACGTCCAACCATAATAACAAGTACTTACAAAGAACCATTTCCCGGTTGGGCTGAAGGTGTAAGGTAAGCCATAATATATATAGTACTTATTTAACGAAGATATCTTTACTTTGTTATTCTCCCTTTAATAAAATGAAGATGTTATTAAAATATAATAAAATATATATTTTAATATCTTAAAAATTATATATTTTTTATTTATTAATAGCATCTTTATTTTAATAAAGTGAAGATATCTTTATTAGAAAATGATTATACATATATATATATATATATATGGCATGAATTAGTTTCTTTGTTGGGATTTCTCAAGTTACTTTTGTTTTTTAATTTTACCGACAGAACCATTGATAGTCTAGCCGTCGGCTATGGCAAAGGAAGATTAACTTGCTTCCTTGGAGACGTGAAGGGAATTGTTGATGTGGTGAGTTAATTAAGCTATTTCATTATTCCATTTAAATTTGTAATATGTCTTCTAAGAGAGCCTCAGTTCTCGCTATACGTGTGATTTTTTTTTTTTAATAATTGGTTGAGATATATTCATAACTGGCTAGGGACCAGCCCTGCTTATGATGCAGAGCTAGGTTGAGGTCTGGAGTGGTTTGGGCCCCCCAAGGCTGAAAACAATTTCATAAAAGAATTGAATTTTAACTGAATTGGCCCACTTAAATTTATAGCTATTATGTCATAACCCCGCATGTATGATAGTTCTGTATTATATCTCCTGTCGAAATAGAATCAAAATCTTGACTCTGCCAGTGATCCACAATCAGGGGCAAAACTAAGTGTAAGCTTGGGGTCATTCGTTTATGTTTTAACCTACTTAAGTTTAATTTTTCTTACTGATTTTCATGTTATTACCTTTTTTTTTCTTTCATAATTTCTGCATTATGGTCCCAATCAAACCAAAATCCTGGTTCTGCCATTGCCACGATGAAAATTTCTCTCCCCTAAGTAACATGACAAGAACTTAAAGGAAAATCGCAGCATTTTATAATTTCAGTACTCATGTTTTTAGCTATGTGGAAATTTTGCACTTAAAGTTACTTAGGATTAGCAGTATCAGTAATTCATAAATGCAGTTCTGTCAAATATAAGAAATGAAGATTAAATTTAAAGCGTCAACTGTTATGCAGATACCGGCTGACATGGTGGTGAATGCTATAATTGTAGCAATGATGGCTCATGCAAAGCAACCTTCTGATGTCAATAATATTTATCAAGTGGGATCATCTTCAAGACGTCCTTTGAGATACAATAATATTCAGGATTACGGCTACCGCTACTTCACCAAAAAGCCATGGATTAACAAAGATGGAAAGCCCGTTAAAGTTGGCAAGGTTACTGTGTTTCACAACATGGCTAGCTTTCACAGATACATGACTGTTCGTTACATTCTTCCTCTTAAGGTAATTATTTGGGTAAAAGCTTTTGTGGTCCTCATGGTTTGGATTAATTACTCAATTAATTCCAAAAAATCTAACTTTTCAAGGGTAAAATAATATTTTTGTATGATCTGTTTTAAAATTCCAATAAACTAACATGCAACAGCTAAAAAGTAGAGAATAATTGAAAAAATTTAACTGAGAATAATTGAAAAAATTTAACTGAAACATTGATACAACAAGAACCTTTTGAACAATTTTTACATATATTGGTACTAAAAGAGAATTTACCCATAATTATTTTTTTCTAAACCTTACCTTTTTTATCATTATTAACTCACACATCCATTAAAGCTTGAACTCACAACCTGAGTTTTAAGAAGGCCGCTCCTTATCACTAAAGCTAAACCTTAGCTTCCTTCTAAACCTTGACTTCATCATCATTTGGAAAGTCTTTCTATTTTCACTAGTGTTCATTGAATTCTGTCTTAAATACAGGGACTAGAATTGGCGAATGCAGCATTTTGCAAGTACTTCCAGGGCAAGTATAATGATCTCAATAGGAAGATCAATTTCGTGATGCGATTGGTAGAGCTTTACAGACCATACTTATTCTTCGGTGGCATGTATGTATGCTTAAACATATGTCTTCCTCATATCGATTTGTTGAGCTGAATTAATTAATCATGAGCATTTTTTTTAATATAATTATTAATCTTGTTGTCTTGTATACAGCTTTGATGATAAAAATACAGAGAAGCTGCGAATGGTAGCTAGAGATAACGGCGTAGAGACCGATATATTTTACTTTGATCCGAAGTGCGTTGATTGGGACGATTACTTCATGACTACTCACATTCCTGGAATTGTGAAATACGTTTTCAAATGAAAATCGCAAAGTGTTCCCAAGAAATATTTTCTACTGGCGGTTGTTATGATCATAATACGTATTTCTAGGGCAATTTATTGTTATGATTTATTATTTAAGGCAGTGTGATTATGACCTGCTCCCTACATGCTATTTAATTCAAGTAACGTTGTCAAAGCGTATCCAGCATAGTATTTTAATTTTCTAATTGTATTTGGATTACGGTAAAAAAGATTGTTGGGACAAATATATGTATGTTAAAGTTTGTGAAGTATATATATCTGAAAGCAAAAATGAATTTATTGTATGTTAAAGTTTGTGAAGTATATATATCTGAAAGCAAAAATGAATTTATTCCATTTGTTATTATTTATAATTAAGAAAGTCTTGTTGATGCACATATGCCTATATGTATTTAGCCTATATATATCAGTCTGAATTATTTTTATTCAGCTGCATGTTCTTTTGATTTTTTATTAACTCACCTGTGCCCATCTAGCTAGTAACTTTGCCAGTTATTTATATATTTGTTTGCTTCACTAGTCTTTGGAGATGATATATATGGAAAATATATTATCTAACACTGGGGTGATCGAAATGTGGAATTAAAAATTTGTTATAGAGCCAAGTATTTGTGGGAATTTGGGTTTATAGGTCATGCTCATGTTTGTCAAATTTGGCATAATCTAAATTTAACCTATTTATTTAATCGTGTCAAGAATTTCAAAATCTTAACTTAATCCATTCTTAATCCATTTATTATTGTGTCATTATTATATCACCTATTGAATAAAATTTTAATATTTTTTCATAAAAAATTCACATTTTTAACATATTTTTATTATATTTTAATAATCTTTCAAATTACTTGAATTCATTTATTTTTATTAGATTAATGAGTCACGTCAAAATTTATCACCTCTGCAGCCAATGGAAAAATAATTTCTAACAAGACTAATTTATCACCTCTACAGCATGCTCGTACAAAGATAAATACGTCACACATCACAATTTATGACAAAACCACATGTCATATGCCGGTTATATTTTGTACACAGCATTATTTTATTATTTAACAAAGAGAACACATGCTTTCAGAGTAGGGATAGCAAAAGTCAGATTCGGATTTGTATTGATAATTTGATATTCAGATCCGTAAAAAAATATGCAGACCCTGATGTGGGTAATACCCGTACGGATTATGGGCAAATTTTTCAATTATTTGGATCCGCGTAATACTAAATTCAAATATGAAAAATTCAACAAATTTATTTACCTAATAAAATTAAATAAAATCTAATCTTAATTCAACAATCAACAATTCAACTTCTAGAATAACATACAACAATATCACAAATTCACAAATAAAAGATGCCACAACATAAATCAAATATCAAGAATAACATAAATAAAAATTTAACACCACAAATTCATAAATAAAAGTACCATAAATCTACATAGAATCCAAGCTTCCAACATGTCATGTCATTATATCGTCAATCATCAGTATTACCCTCTCCTTTAGCATTCATAATTTTTTTAAACACCGTTCAAGCGGCTCACAGTCTAACAATGAAAACATAAAAAATAGATATAGGACTCACAATTGAAGTAAATGAAATATTTGCTTAACAAAATATCGGTTGAAATATTGAATGGAATATAAAATAATTAAAACATTTGTACCTTTAGTATTACTATAAAATATTCATCTAAGTATGCAAGTTGCAACTTATGTGGATTACAAATGACCATCTTGCAAATTACTATGGATGTGCATAGTATATTAAATCTATTACTTGTTCTTACAAAAAGTGAATAATTACTCAAAAATAATTGAAATAAGTTATAGCAAAGATGATTCAGTTTCATTTAATTGAGATTACCTCAAACGTTCAATCCAATCTAGGAATGTTTGGGAAATTTATAAGAATAACCCAAAAAATTTTACGAATTTCCAAACTAATCCCTCTAACTTTTTTCTATCAACATTAGCCAAACAAAAATTTTTTGCCCCAAATTACCCTCCATAGCCAAAACTCATCTTCCTCTTCACCAAACCAGCAAACCGTAACCAGCTTTCACCAAACACCAAACCGTAACCTGCTCTTGCATGTTGAATCATCATCGGCATTGGTCAACAGTGATGGAGAAGGGCAAGGTCGACGGAAATTTATTTCAGAGCTCAAAACCTAGGTAAGCTAATTAAAAACGAATTTGATTTTGTAATGAAATATATGTTAGCAACTGTGCAACGGTCATTTGTTAAGTTGGAATGTGTTTTTGTGTGTCAGAGTGGTTGCGAGATAGACAGCAGTGTTGGCGAGATAAGGTGGCTATCGTACGTCGACTGGTGTGAGAGAGGGTGGCTATCGCACCAGCATTGGTGCGACAGGCAGTTGTGACATACACGTTTGGTGTGACATGGTGCCAAAAGATAGAGTCATGGACACTGTCTTTTGGTGAGATAGGTCACAGACAGTTAATTTTATTTTTAATTTTAGTTGTTAATCTATTTTTATTTTTTAATGTTAGTTGTTAATGGGTTATAAATGTATTATAATTTCAGGTTTAATGAATTTAGCTGCACTTGAATTGTGTTACAATGGTTGGTGGGAGACATTGGAAGGTGGATATATGGAGTATGTGAATGGTCAGCATTCAGCATTTTTGGTTCAGAAAAATTGTACGTTTGATCAGTTTGTGGTAAGAGTACATGAGATTTTGGCGATAACCCTAATGAATATAATATCACATTGAAGACAACTTTGAAGTCTAGTAACACAACTTATCGTATATGTTCATTACCCATAAACATACATAATGATGAAACGGTGAAGGTTCTGTTACATCTGGCCTCTAATGGATCGTATCAAGGATGTATCCCTATATTTGTTACTACATCTCCTCAAGCACCGAGCCAAGTTATTATAAAACCTGAAACTTTCTTTAGAGCAAATGTCTCTGCTCTCGATATTGAAGAAGAGGTGTTACCAAGGACGATGTTGCCGCAACATTACTCTCCACTCCACGACAATAATGACACAATTGATGGCAACGTCATTACGTTAGTGGATATTGAAGAAGAGGTGTTACCAAGGATATCGTTAAAGCAACGTTACTCTCTATTCTACAATAATGAGTTCCGTGACAATGATGATCCTGTTAAGGACATCCGCGACAATAATGATCCTATTGATGATGGGGACATTGGTGCTCATGATATTCCTATTGACGACGAAGATGAGTGTCAGTATGATATTGCTACTACTAGTAGGGACGGCCGATCTAATCTCTCAATGCCCGTTCGAGGAAGAGGAGAACAGTTGACCCCCTTGTAAGTTTTGCTCTAATTGAACCTTCAAACATGTTTGCTCAAGGCTTTATTAGAAGTGGTATTTCTGATGATTTTGGTGTTGGTAAGTTGTTTGCTGAGAAGAATGAGTTAATATTGGAACTAAGTAAAGTTGCCTTCAGGGGTAATTTTGATTTCAAGTTTGCACGGTCCACAACTACACTTTTCGAAGCCCAAAAATCTTGCTCCAGTAGAGTTTTTCAACTGGATCAGCTTGTCTGTGAGCATGCAATTACCGCTTGTCTAACTGCCCGAGTTGATTACATAAGCCTATGTTCTGACTTTTATACCAAGGAATCATTGGTGATGGCTTGTGCACAACCAGTGGAGCCAGTTGGTGAGGTGGACTACTGGGACGTTCCAGATGATATTCAAGAGATGCAAGTTTATCCACCAGTAGAAGTACCACCACTTGGTCGTAGTAGAGAGCTCATAATACTTTATGTCGGTGAAGATGTAAATCGGAGGACTGTGAGATGTGGGCAGTGCAACGAACTGGGACATAACCGTAAGAGATGTAAGAATCCAACTGCATCGAATCGAAATTAGTTGGATTATTCCAATTTTTTATGTATTATGAGGTATTATTTTATGTGTATTGTACAATTATATGTAATGAAGTATTTATTTAATTTATTACAATTGGATTAAATTAATCATAAACTTGAAGAATTGTTACTTTATTTTATTTATTAAAATTAGATCAAATTCATCACAAACATGGATTGATATATACACTATTAGGCCTAACAAAGTACATAGTACAATGGCTTATAATCCAATATCGCCATTAAAAATGTCCACCACAATCTTCTTCCTAAAATAATCTCTATGGCTATTGTTAAAAAAGCTTTAGGCACTCTAAAATATTTTTTTGGTATTGAAGTAGCACGGTCATCTCGTGGGATATTCTTATGTCAAAGGAAATATGCCTTGGACATCTTGAAAGATGTTGGACTACTTGATGGCCGTACTATCCCTTTTCCAATGGAACAACAATTACGTCTTTCACCTACAGATGGGGGATCCTTTACTAATCCTTCGAGTTACCGACGTCTTGTTGGGAGGTTGATTTATCTAACCGTTACAAGACTTGATATAGTTTTCTCTGTGCATGTGTTAAGCCGTTTTATGCATAAACTAAGCACAGTGCATATGGATACAACTTTAAGGGTTCTTCAGTATTTAAAAGGATCACCAGGAAAAGGTATCTTATTGTCTTCTACTAGCGATTTGCATATCCGTGGGTACTGTGATGCTGACTGGGGCAGTTGTCCTATTACTCGTCGTTCAGTTACGGGATATTGTACTTTTCTTGGAAGCAGTCCTATTTCTTGGAAAACAAAGAAGCAGAATGTTGTGTCTCGCTATATAGCTGAAGCTGAGTATCGTTCCATGGCAGATCTTTCATGTGAGTTACAATGGCTTAAAGTTTTGTTCGCTGATCTTGGGTTATCTCATGCTGCTCCTATGCATGTTTATTGTGATAATCAATCAGCATTGTACATTGATGAGAACCCAATCTTTCATGAGCGTACAAAACACATTGAGTTAGATAGTCACTTTGTACGGGAACGAGTGCAATCCAAATTGTTGCTTTCTTTACACATTAACACCTCTATGCAGGTTGTAGATATCTTCACCAAACCACTTGGACGTGATCTTTTTCTTCATCATGTGCTCAAGTTTGGCGTTGTTGATCTTCACGGTCCAACTTGAGAGGGAGTATTAACAATCTCGTATCTATCTCATATCTTTTCTGTTGTAAATACGTAGCCATATCTTTGTAAATATAGATAGGCATGGATTCTTCCCTTTTTTATTTTTGATATTCCTTGTTCCACAAGGATTGTAATTGTATAACTACTGCTGATAATAACAATTTCCATTAATATAGAATTTGGTGAGGTTTCTTCCATCAAACATGAGTTTTATTTTACAATTACTTAGAGAGTAAATGATGAATTTTTATCTAATTTCTAGTGACATTTTGCATTAATATCTACTTAGGTTAATTTTAATAAATTAATGTGTTTTAGATCATAGTGTGCTCTGATTAAGTGCATTATTATAGGTGACAAAAAAAGCTCAAGTCTTATGGATGGACCAATTGCAGAAGAAATAAACCAAGTCTGAAGTAGAGAGGATATTGCAGAAATTGCTGCAGCAATCATAGAGCACGCAAATATAAGACTGACACAAACTGCATGTGTTAACTGACAAAGCCTACTGCAGCCATCACTGCGCTGTTACTGTCACGTGAAAACACAACAGTGACAGGTGGCATAGAAAGTTATGAGGTCTTAGGTTGTTAAAAAGTGACACGTGTTTGCATACTTTTGGTTGCCCTAATCCCAAGATATAAAAAGAGCACATATGAGAGAAAGAAAGAGGCTGTCACACAACAAAAAAAGAAGCAAAAAGAAAAGACAAGAAAATGAGAGATTCGAGGCTGCAGTAGAGGATTTCAGTAGAGAATGAGTAAATATCATAAAAGATACAAGAGTGACATCTCGAATTTGTAATTCTCAACTTTCTAATCTTCAATTGCTTGTTTTTATTTTTCTTTGGGAATGTATTTGATGGCTAAAATGAATTTTATTGCTGTTTCAACACTCATCATGAACTAAACTTTAATGTAGTTAGGTTTTGGACAAGCTTGATTGTTAATAGACTTATATATTATTGTTGCTCAGAATTTGCTATAGCATTTTTTTGATTTTTCTTATTACAATTTTCAATTTCGGTTGACCCCCCATTTAGTGCATACTAGCTAAGAAAGAGCCTAAAAAATGTCTAATTTAGTGGAACAAATCAAGACAATACATGATTTTAGATTAGGTTTCCTAAGTTGAGTTAATCTCAATTTGAATAAGGTCATACTTGATATAAAATTAATGAAGAACTAGACATAAGGATTCACCTTGTAAGGCTAAACGTATAATGCTATGTCTAATGTTGGCTTAACAACTAGTCACTGTTAGGTTGCATATAGATATAAGATATGCAACATACGACAGTTGAGGATGTATGAGGAATTCTACCCAGTACTGTAGTAAATGTTGTATTGTATCTAAATTGCATAATAGTCAATAATTATTAAGTGAGTTTAATCACCCAACTACCTATTTGTCATTGAGTATCTCTTTGTGATTGACATTAGTTTCTATTTATTGCATTTTGCTTATTGCACAATTAGTTTCATTAGATTTTTAAGTTCATTATTTATTTTAGTTTTGTTTATTAAAGCTCTAAAACTGCACTAATAAGATTGTTGTAGCAAGTCTGATAAAATCAATCCTTGTGGAGATGATCTGGATATTCATCATTATATTACTTGTTGTATTCGTTTGCACACTGACACTTTTTGCATAATTTACAACAGCATGCTTCCTGCTCCATGCTCCACTTTGCATGGTTCACTTTACTTTGCATCCTTCTTACTCTATGCTCTACTTTGCATGCTTCCTACTCCAAGCTCCACTTTGCATGCTTGCTTTATGCTCCATGCTCCACTTTGCATGCTTTTTGCTCCACGACTTTGCATGCTTCATACTCCACGAGCTACTTTACTATGCGTACTTTTTTCTCCTGACAATAGCTGCCTCTTAGCTCTTTAAAGCTTGACTTCCAAAGCTAAAAAGAGCTAACTCCTTACCTATATATATTGATCACTCTCAAAGGTTTTCAATGCTTTTCTTTGTTGCTTGTGTACGTTTTTTTTTTCTTTCTATGCACTAGACTTTCTATGTAATGAATTATTTGCTACTCAATGTATCTACTAGCCTATAAATTGGAATGTCTCTACTCTTATATAGAACTAGTGCTTGCTTCATGCACTCCTTACTAAAATTTCAGGATTTTGTTCTTAGCTACTCATGTTGTTTTACTTTCCCACTATCCTTTTCATGGAGGCAAGAATTCATTTACAACTTTTTTTTACTTCCATGAACTTTACCCTCGACTTTTCCTACCCCTAAGAATTTCTTTAACTTTTCCTAATCCAGGAATTTTCTTTAACTTTAACTGCACCAGGAACTTTCTTTAACTTTTCCTACACCAGGAACTTTCTTTAACTTTTCTTGCACCAGGAATTTTCTTTAACTTTTCTTGCACTAGGAATTTTCTTTAACTTTGCTGCACCCGAAATTTTCTTTAACTTTTCCTGCACCAGGAACTTTCTTTAAATGTTATGAAGATGTTTTGAAGATGATAGTGGATGATGATGGACGATCATGTGCTTCCTTAAAATGAGCCCTTTTATATCTTGGAACTAAGTTAACCCTAAAAAGAAATGAGGACACTTGTCGACAATATTTTGTCTGCACCTGACAGTGACAGTGCAGTAATGGCTGCAGCAGGCATTTTCTGCTGACGCTTGATAGGCTGTACAATTTTTTTTGTCTATTTTGCTCCCGGATAACTGTAGCAATTCCTCCAGCATTCTCCCTTATTCATGCTTGATTTTGTTCACGTGCAAACCAATCTTTTGTCATTTTCTCCAAGCCTGTTGCTGCAGCACGTGATCGTTATTCTGTAGCATCCCTCATCAAACCATAAGCTTTTGGGGTCACCTATAATTATGTACAAAATTAGGGCATGAAATGGTCTTCCACACATCATTTTATTACAACTAAAATTAAATACATGCACATGAAAAATGTAATTAAAAATATAATAAAACTTCACTGTTTACTCTGTAAGTAATGCAAGTTTAAGTCTAAAGATATCATGATAACGCTCATTTCATAGAGTTATCATAGCTTATCTGTTATTTGCCTTCTTTTTACTTTAAGGAGGGCAAGATAATGTTTGAGCAAAACACCTTATCGTGGTCACTCTGTTTCACCCCAAACAATATATATATATATATTGAAATTTTCAGGTACTAGCGCCCTCATTTTTTTTTATGCAGATGCGCTATTAAACCATGTGGTTTAATAGCGTCAACTTTCAATGCACAATAAAACCATGTGGTTTAATAGCGTGTCTACATAAACTCTATTAAACCACATGGTTTAATAGCATATTTGCATGACAAAAAAATGAGGGCGCCCGTGTTGACCTATACTGTCACACAGTATTTTGATTTTGATAATAACAAATTATGTGTCATGGGTAAAATAGAAAATGCATATATTTTACAATCTCACTAGCTCTTGAAAGACAATAATCGTTAATGTGAGATTAAGTTATTTTTCATGACATTTTAAATAAATCATTATTTTCATAATATAAAGGTTTTATTTTTAAAGGAAAAATAATTTTATGAAAATAGGTATTTTTATGTCTTATGGATCACATTGACAAGATTTGAGTTTTAGAATCTATAAGTATAATTTATAAATTTCAAAAATGGACTTATTTGAAGATTTTATAAAGTTTTTGGGCCGTAATACAGTTTCTAGAAGCTTGAGGCAAATCTATAATTTTTGAAAAGTTTTCACTGTAGCAGTTATGTGGCCAACGACTAACCGATAATTAGTTAACGGCTAACCAACAGTGTCTAGAAAGCGTCTTATTTTCCAAGACAAAAATGGCTAACCAATAATTATTAACGGCGATCTGACAATTTGAATCTCTGCACAACGGCTAGTTTTGAAAGTCTTAACCGCTAGTTTTCAGCTCTATCTATAAAAAGGCTCATCCAAACTCAAATCAATCGATTCCACAAGTTATCATTGAGCTTGCTACTGAGTATACAATTGTTCTTGAGCTTTAAAATTGTCATTGATTCATTGAATCACACATTGAGCTTTCATTTGTAAACACATACATTGTGTGAGCAGAATTCTATGTAATCTTCATTTCAACATCAAATATTGAGTAGTTGTAAGTGTGGGATACACTTGGGTTAAGAGATTGGGGATAATCTCTTGTTGTAAAGGTTGATTGACACCTTGGAAGTCAATTGTAAGATCTTGAAGCCTTAGGTTGTAAGGCTTGGATAGTGAAATCCTTAAGCTCGGTGAGCTTGGAGGCATGGACGTAGGCGGATTGCCGAACCACGTAAAAACTCTTGTGTTTGTTCTCTCTATCCCTTATCTCTTTACTTGTTCATTTGCCTGAATTTACAATTATCAATATGCTTAAGACATTTATCAATTTGCTTAAGACATTAGTTTAAATTGATTTGTGGTTGGTATTTGAATTATGGTGTTATTGTTGAAGAAAATTTTAAAAACCCAATTCACCCACCCTCTTGGTTTGCCTAGCAAGAATTTCAACCCGTAGAGAGAATGACTCTATATGTGTGTGTGTTCGAGGGGGGGTGTAAGGTCAAACTAATGTTCGAAGTTTGGTGAGCTCTCATTGGCAGAGTTGTGGGTCCCACAACACAGCTCCGCCAGTCGTGCACTTGATCGAAATTATATATATATATAATAATTTTCTAGTGAGGACATTATCACTTTTAAAAAGTGAGGATGTCACTAACAAATAAAAAAACACAGTTTTCAATGTTTTGAAATCTGTTTTTTTTTTTTCGTATGTTGCATCCTCACTTTGTTAAAGTGAGAATGCCCTTATTAGGGAAGGACTATATATATATATATATATATTTTTTTTTTTTTTTTTGTGGGTGCCCTCATTTTTTTTCATGCAGACACGCTGTTAAGCAGTGCAGTTTAATAGAGTAAAATATTAATGCTATTAAACTGCACGGCTTTCTAGTGTATTGAAAATTAACTCTATTAAGCTGTACAGCTTAACAGCGTGTCCAAATTAAAAAAATGAGGGCGTTCGCACCTGAGAATATATATATATAGTAAAATACAAAAAAAAAAATATAGACTCCAATGCACTGTATTTTGTCCTATTATATATTGAAATTTATGTTTTTTATCTTTTAGGTTAGCCCTGAGTTTAATAAAGTCTGGGATTCTTGATTTGAAACCTACTATATACATATATACACACAAATACTAATGTTTCTATGAGGATTCCATATTTTATTAAAGGGTTCGCTAAAAGATAAGAAAATATACACTCTAATACATTATAAGACAAAATACACTGCATTTGAATATGCGTTTTTCTTTTATTCTATTTTATTCCTTACTTTAATAATATAAAGGATCTCTTATTTTATAATAACTGTGTGTGTGTGTGTGTGTGTGTGTACACATATTGTAGATTGAAACAAGCATCAAGAGTAAAAGTGGGAAATTTTAAAAAAATTTATACAAAGGAACAAAATTACCGTTAGCTTAGTAAAATATCACAAGATCCTGTGCTATGATCATACAAATTGAACAAAGCTGTCCAAACCAATAAAGTAAAAATTTTAAACTTGCTCTAATTTGAAACAAGAATTAGGAAAAAATTTAAAAATTATGCAATAATAAAACCAAAAGAAGAAAGATTAAATATTTGAAATTTTACCTTTTCAGCTGTTAACAAAACGGCATAGATAAATTAGGAAACGCACGGGCATCTAGCACGGTTTGGATGGCGTCTTTGAACCTACAAGTGAACCTGCCAAGCACTGCACGGTAATATTTTTAATAGTCTTACGTGTAGTGAATTTTTCTAGCATCATAGCAGATAGAGCTCTCTTTCCACTAACTTTCAGGTTTTTATCTCTCGGTATCATCTAGGAGCTCTGTTTTGAGAGTTTATTTGTTATTGAACTGTTGTAGTTTAAAAGTCGTACTTATTATGAAAAAAACTGTTGAAATAAAAATTAATAGTATAGAAAATATAATTTTTAAATAATAATTTTAATGAAATAGTAAAAATATTATATATTTTTATAATAAAATTTAGTATAAAATTAACTTAATTTCCAAAACACCAATCACAAATAAGTCTTAGACCCCGTTTGGGATTGAGGTTGAAACTCAATAAGTTGCTTATTAATTTTTTTACAAAAATAGTGTTTAGTAAACAAATTTTCTAGCATTGAGGTATATTTTCTAACATTTAAATTTATCTTTGATAAATAATATATATAATTACTGGCTGTTGCAATTTATTTTATGCTTTTTCACTTATTATGAGTTGCATATGGTTTTCTTTACAGTAAAAAATGACTTGCATATTTTACAATTTAAATAACATGTAAATTTTTAATTTGTTCAGCATTTCTTCTTGTAGAATTTCATAAATCAAGAACGGCAGGGTATCATGGTGTTTTGGCATGAAGGCTTTAGCTCAACACGAACATCAACAATTTTTTGTTGAAAACTTTAAATTGTGTTGCTTGTTTGAATCGTGATGAACTTAATTACGTTAAGTGATTTGTGATGAACTTAATTATGTTAATTGATTCGCGATGAACTTTATTATGTATAAATATGCACTTTAAATTCTTTCATACAGGTGAATGTGAATATTGATGTGTAATACAGGTGCAGAATACAAAAAGTTCGGTTCATTTTCTCTATGAACTGAACACGAACCGAATCTAAGAACTGAACCAAAGTAGTTCGAATCGATTTTTTAGTTCGATTTGTGTTCGGTCCAGATTCTTATGAACCGAACTACTTTGGTTCGGTTTGGATGCCGAACCGAACTAAACAGGTGAACGCCCAACCAAGAAAATATTAATCAAAATCAAAATTCAAAATAATTAAAACCATTTCATTTTCTGGATAACTGATTGAAGACGCAATCTCTAATTATGGTTTTGATTTCGCAAAATTAAGCTTAAACGGAACAAAATATGTCTGTTAGAAGATTTTTTGACTATGAAAAGGATTTTGAAGATTTTTTTGATCACAAGTCAACAAACTATGGATGTATATTTTTTTTTCCGAACTATAAAAAAGGAATACATTGATTCAACAATCAATTTTTTAAATAACAAACAAATAAAAAAATTGAGTCAGAAAATAAGTTTTTTTTTTATCTTTTTTATAATTGTTAGATTTCTTATTTTATAGTATGCAAATCTTTTTCATTATTTATAAGTTTTCAATACACATACACCATCTATCATGGTTTATATATTTTACATAATCTAAATTGGAGTCGTTATCTAATAAGAGATCCATTAAGTTATTAAGTGAAGAGATAAACTAAAAGATAAGTAAAATACACACTCTAATGCAATGTATTTTATCATATGAGTGTGTATTTTTCTTGTATTTTAACTTACCTGTTAACTTAATAACTTAAAGATTCCTTCTATGATGGGTAATTTAATTTATTTTACTCATTCTATGAAAGATAAATTTTCGTTAAAAGTTCTTAAAGTTTGGGCTATCTATCCAGTTAGTCTATAAGAACTAAAAAAAAAAAAGTATATAGACTACAAGATATCAATAGAGAAATGACACATTGTGGAATGTGTATTCTACGTCACAAGTTGCTTGTTGTTTGTGTGCACAGCTTGTTACACCTTTTTTTTTATGGAACATATCGTATTAAATTTTTTTCATCAATCCTCGTGTCTTAATTGTTTTAAGACAATATTAAGAGTTTTGATAGTGACACAATGATGACAAAAATACGGTAAAATCACACCGTTGTTCTAAAATTTATCATTTAGGAGCACAAAAATATAGCAAGAGAAAGAGAGAAAGCAAATAAGAGACACAATATCTAGAGAGAAATTTTATTCAATCTCAAGTGTATACAAATAAGGAGTAAAATGCCTCCTTTTATAGTGATACAATCATAAAGTGGTAAGTAATGCATCATAATTACAAGAGATAATAACCCTTAAATTAGAGAGTTAATAGGAGTTATAAGATATGAAAAGTTACTTGTGAGGAGATCAATGGTTACTTTGATGAACATCCACATAAATTATAATTATTTCATAACACTCCCCCTTGGATGTTCATCATACAAAGAATATGCCTCATTAAAACCTTTGTTAGTAAAAACCCGATGGAAAAAAAAAACTAACGAAGGAAAAAGAGTATACTATTCATTTGTATCTTAAGGAGGTGCAAGCTGCCTCGTTAAAACCTTACTAGGAAAAACCCAATGGGACAAAAGCCTAGTGAAGGAAAAAGAGTACAGTGCATGCAGGCCTCCATATCAGTAACTCCCCTTGTTAAATATGCTCCCCCTCAAAATGACATGGATGCTTCAAAGATCAATCATAATTTGTTGTAACTAACATTACTTTGGTGAAACAATCTGCAGGGTCAACACCATCCTTTAAAAGCTTGAAAAACATATAATAAATTGGAGAAGCCATCATCTTGAATTAGAAGAATATTGTCATGTATGTAGCTTCATAATTTTGTGGACTTACTTAAATAAGATCAAGCTTTAGCATCCATATCAAAGAAAGAGTGTGATATACTTTTCACACTATTTTGATATTTTCAAGTTTATACTGAACATATTTCAATTTTTAATTATGTAATTTTCCAATGCCTTTCTAGGCACAAGTCGGAATAAAAATATGTTACTTCAGGACCAAAACATATGTACTATATTTTAAAATAGAACAATTTTGAATATAAAATACTTCCAGTATTTCTATAATATTAGCATTTCATTTGATAAATTCCAATCCATAAATTGAATGAAATTCTTTTATTTCAAGATCTTCATCATGAATTTTATCCTTAAAAGAAATAAATTCATAAACTCTTCAGGAGTCTTTTTATGATGAAATCATCAACACATTTTGCAAAAATTACAAATTTAATATTTAGCTTCAATAAAATCACATAGCAAAGTAGAACAACATATCCCACTTATAATAAATCACTCAAGTGATTATACTTTTAATTTATAAGTCTAGATTGCTATACTATACACAAGTATGATTATAGCTTTATCAAGAATATATAAGCTATAAGCTTTTTGAATTTAGTACTTCAAATACTTATTTCAAGCATTTTATCCTTCAAGGACAAGTACATAGATTCTTCAATTTAATTTTGAAACATTATAGTTCAAATTCACATTTTATTCATAAATTTTACGACTTCTGGCGTATGGACTATAAGTCCAAAATTCTTCAAATTTTTTGCTAATTAATTTCACGTTCTATAACGTATGGACTTTAGGTCCGAATATTTAAGAAATTTTTGCCAATCATATAATTTGATGATCCTCATATTTTATGATTCAAGATCCTGAAAATGTTATCATAA